>BSQW01000011.1:30815954-32074623 GCA_030161315.1 Eutrema japonicum | reverse complement strand
TACAACGTTCCATAAACAACTTGACATGTTTACTGTAAATCCAAATTCATGAAATTATCAATTAGTTCATCGATATTGAAAAATAAGATAAAACATATAGTTTGCGTATACGTTAGAGATTGTTAATACAATGATTCAGTTTGTGGAAATTATTGTGATTGACCGAGTTTTCATTTCGGACAATTCTCTAAAGTCACGATCAATTTCAGTGAAAGATGCATAATACAATGAGATGATAATATGTTAGGGTTTAGGTTTAGGGCAAAGGGTTTAGGGTTTAGGGTTTATGACAAATCGTTGCTAAATCGTCGCGAATTGGCATCGAATTTGCAAACCTTCAGTGTTTGCGACGATTTAGCCACGATTTGTCAATATTCGTTGCGAAAATCGTCGCCATTTTGCATCGATTTTGTGACGATATTTGTAAAATCGGTTTTAGGGTTTAGGGTTTAGGTACGAAATTGTAACGTCGAATTCAACGTTCCATAAACAACTTGACATGTTTACTGTAAATCCAAATTCATGAAATTATCAATAAGTTCATCGATATTGAAAAATAAGTAAAACATATAGTTTGCGTATACGTTAGAGATTGTTAATACAATGATTCAGTTTGTGGAAATTATTGTGATTGACCGAGTTTTCATTTCCGGACAATTCTCTAAAGTCACGATCAATTTCAGTGAAAGATGCATAATACAATGAGATGATAATATGTTAGGGTTTAGGGTTTAGGGCAAAGGGTTTAGGGTATAGGGTTTATGACAAATCGTTGCTAAATCGTCGCGAATTGGCATCGAATTTGCAACCTTCAGTGTTTGCGACGATTTAGCCACGATTTGTCAATATTCGTTGCGAAATCGTCGCCATTTTGCATCGATTTTGTGACGATATTTGTAAAATCGGTTTTAGGGTTTAGGGTTTAGGTACGAAATTGTACCGTCGAATACAACGTTCCATAAACAACTTGACATGTTTACTGTAAATCCAAATTCATGAAATTATCAATAAGTTCATCGATATTGAAAAATAAGTAAAACATATAGTTTGCGTATACGTTAGAGATTGTTAATACAATGATTCAGTTTGTGGAAATTATTGTGATTGACCGAGTTTTCATTTCCGGACAATTCTCTAAAGTCACGATCAATTTCAGTGAAAGATGCATAATACAATGAGATGATAATATGTTAGGGTTTAGGGTTTAGGGCAAAGGGTTTAGGGTTTAGGGTTTATGACAAATCGTTGCTAAATCGTCGCGAATTGGCATCGAATTTGCAACCTTCAGTGTTTGCGACGATTTAGCCACGATTTGTCAATATTCGTTGCGAAATCGTCGCCATTTTGCATCGATTTTGTGACGATATTTGTAAAATCGGTTTTAGGGTTTAGGGTTTAGGTACGAAATTGTAACGTCGAATACAACGTTCCATAAACAACTTGACATGTTTACTGTAAATCCAAATTCATGAAATTATCAATAAGTTCATCGATATTGAAAAATAAGTAAAACATATAGTTTGCGTATACGTTAGAGATTGTTAATACAATGATTCAGTTTGTGGAAATTATTGTGATTGACCGAGTTTTCATTTCCGGACAATTCTTTAAAGTCACGATCAATTTCAGTGAAAGATGCATAATACAATGAGATGATAATATGTTAGGGTTTAGGGTTTAGGGCAAAGGGTTTAGGGTTTAGGGTTTATGACAAATCGTTGCTAAATCGTCGCGAATTGGCATCGAATTTGCAACCTTCAGTGTTTGCGACGATTTAGCCACGATTTGTCAATATTCGTTGCGAAATCGTCGCCATTTTGCATCGATTTTGTGACGATATTTGTAAAATCGGTTTTAGGGTTTAGGGTATAGGTACGAAATTGTAACGTCGAATACAACGTTCCATAAACAACTTGACATGTTTACTGTAAATCCAAATTCATGAAATTATCAATAAGTTCATCGATATTGAAAAATAAGTAAAACATATAGTTTGCGTATACGTTAGAGATTGTTAATACAATGATTCAGTTTGTGGAAATTATTGTGATTGACCGAGTTTTCATTTCCGGACAATTCTCTAAAGTCACGATCAATTTCAGTGAAAGATGCATAATACAATGAGATGATAATATGTTAGGGTTTAGGGTTTAGGGCAAAGGGTTTAGGGTTTAGGGTTTATGACAAATCGTTGCTAAATCGTCGCGAATTGGCATCGAATTTGCAACCTTCAGTGTTTGCGACGATTTAGCCACGATTTGTCAATATTCGTTGCGAAATCGTCGCCATTTTGCATCGATTTTGTGACGATATTTGTAAAATCGATTTTAGGGTTTAGGGTATAGGTACGAAATTGTAACGTCGAATACAACGTTCCATAAACAACTTGACATGTTTACTGTAAATCCAAATTCATGAAATTATCAATAAGTTCATCGATATTGAAAAATAAGTAAAACATATAGTTTGCGTATACGTTAGAGATTGTTAATACAATGATTCAGTTTGTGGAAATTATTGTGATTGACCGAGTTTTCATTTCCGGACAATTCTCTAAAGTCACGATCAATTTCAGTGAAAGATGCATAATACAATGAGATGATAATATGTTAGGGTTTAGGGTTTAGGGCAAAGGGTTTAGGGTTTAGGGTTTATGACAAATCGTTGCTAACTCGTCGCGAATTGGCATCGAATTTGCAACCTTCAGTGTTTGCGACGATTTAGCCACGATTTGTCAATATTCGTTGCGAAATCGTCGCCATTTTGCATCGATTTTGTGACGATATTTGTAAAATCGATTTTAGGGTTTAGGGTTTAGGTACGAAATTGTAACGTCGAATACAACGTTCCATAAACAACTTGACATGTTTACTGTAAATCCAAATTCATGAAATTATCAATAAGTTCATCGATATTGAAAAATAAGTAAAACATATAGTTTGCGTATACGTTAGAGAATGTTAATACAATGATTCAGTTTGTGGAAATTATTGTGATTGACCGAGTTTTCATTTCCGGACAATTCTTTAAAGTCACGATCAATTTCAGTGAAAGATGCATAATACAATGAGATGATAATATGTTAGGGTTTAGGGTTTAGGGCAAAGGGTTTAGGGTTTAGGGTTTATGACAAATCGTTGCTAAATCGTCGCGAATTGGCATCGAATTTGCAACCTTCAGTGTTTGCGACGATTTAGCCACGATTTGTCAATATTCGTTGCGAAATCGTCGCCATTTTGCATCGATTTTGTGACGATATTTGTAAAATCGATTTTAGGGTTTAGGGTATAGGTACGAAATTGTAACGTCGAATACAACGTTCCATAAACAACTTGACATGTTTACTGTAAATCCAAATCCATGAAATTATCAATAAGTTCATCGATATTGAAAAATAAGTAAAACATATAGTTTGCGTATACGTTAGAGATTGTTAATACAATGATTCAGTTTGTGGAAATTATTGTGATTGACCGAGTTTTCATTTCCGGACAATTCTCTAAAGTCACGATCAATTTCAGTGAAAGATGCATAATACAATGAGATGATAATATGTTAGGGTTTAGGGTTTAGGGCAAAGGGTTTAGGGTTTAGGGTTTATGACAAATCGTTGCTAAATCGTCGCGAATTGGCATCGAATTTGCAACCTTCAGTGTTTGCGACTATTTAGCCACGATTTGTCAATATTCGTTGCGAAATCGTTGCCATTTTGCATCGATTTTGTGACGATATTTGTAAAATCGATTTTAGGGTTTAGGGTATAGGTACGAAATTGTAACGTCGAATACAACGTTCCATAAACAACTTGACATGTTTACTGTAAATCCAAATCCATGAAATTATCAATAAGTTCATCGATATTGAAAAATAAGTAAAACATATAGTTTGCGTATACGTTAGAGATTGTTAATACAATGATTCAGTTTGTGGAAATTATTGTGATTGACCGAGTTTTCATTTCCGGACAATTCTCTAAAGTCACGATCAATTTCAGTGAAAGATGCATAATACAATGAGATGATAATATGTTAGGGTTTAGGGTTTAGGGCAAAGGGTTTAGGGTTTAGGGTTTATGACAAATCGTTGCTAAATCGTCGCGAATTGGCATCGAATTTGCAACCTTCAGTGTTTGCGACGATTTAGCCACGATTTGTCAATATTCGTTGCGAAATCGTCGCCATTTTGGATCGATTTTGTGACGATATTTGTAAAATCGGTTTTAGGGTTTAGGGTTTAGGTACGAAATTGTACCGTCGAATACAACGTTCCATAAACAACTTGACATGTTTACTGTAAATCCAAATTCATGAAATTATCAATAAGTTCATCGATAATGAAAAATAAGTAAAACATATAGTTTGCGTATACATTAGAGATTGTTAATACAATGATTCAGTTTGTGGAAATTATTGTGATTGACCGAGTTTTCATTTCCGGACAATTCTTTAAAGTCACGATCAATTTCAGTGAAAGATGCATAATACAATGAGATGATAATATGTTAGGGTTTAGGGTTTAGGGCAAAGGGTTTAGGGTATAGGGTTTATGACAAATCGTTGCTAAATCGTCGCGAATTGGCATCGAATTTGCAACCTTCAGTGTTTGCGACGATTTAGCCACGATTTGTCAATATTCGTTGCGAAATCGTCGCCATTTTGCATCGATTTTGTGACGATATTTGTAAAATCGGTTTTAGGGTTTAGGGTTTAGGTACGAAATTGTACCGTCGAATACAATGTTCCATAAACAACTTGACATGTTTACTGTAAATCCAAATTCATGAAATTATCAATAAGTTCATCGATATTGAAAAATAAGTAAAACATATAGTTTGCGTATACGTTAGAGATTGTTAATACAATGATTCAGTTTGTGGAAATTATTGTGATTGACCGAGTTTTCATTTCCGGACAATTCTCTAAAGTCACGATCAATTTCAGTGAAAGATGCATAATACAATGAGATGATAATATGTTAGGGTTTAGGGTTTAGGGCAAAGGGTTTAGGGTTTAGGGTTTATGACAAATCGTTGCTAACTCGTCGCGAATTGGCATCGAATTTGCAACCTTCAGTGTTTGCGACGATTTAGCCACGATTTGTCAATATTCGTTGCGAAATCGTCGCCATTTTGCATCGATTTTGTGACGATATTTGTAAAATCGATTTTAGGGTTTAGGGTTTAGGTACGAAATTGTAACGTCGAATACAACGTTCCATAAACAACTTGACATGTTTACTGTAAATCCAAATTCATGAAATTATCAATAAGTTCATCGATATTGAAAAATAAGTAAAACATATAGTTTGCGTATACGTTAGAGAATGTTAATACAATGATTCAGTTTGTGGAAATTATTGTGATTGACCGAGTTTTCATTTCCGGACAATTCTTTAAAGTCACGATCAATTTCAGTGAAAGATGCATAATACAATGAGATGATAATATGTTAGGGTTTAGGGTTTAGGGCAAAGGGTTTAGGGTTTAGGGTTTATGACAAATCGTTGCTAAATCGTCGCGAATTGGCATCGAATTTGCAACCTTCAGTGTTTGCGACGATTTAGCCACGATTTGTCAATATTCGTTGCGAAATCGTCGCCATTTTGCATCGATTTTGTGACGATATTTGTAAAATCGATTTTAGGGTTTAGGGTATAGGTACGAAATTGTAACGTCGAATACAACGTTCCATAAACAACTTGACATGTTTACTGTAAATCCAAATTCATGAAATTATCAATAAGTTCATCGATATTGAAAAATAAGTAAAACATATAGTTTGCGTATACGTTAGAGATTGTTAATACAATGATTCAGTTTGTGGAAATTATTGTGATTGACCGAGTTTTCATTTCCGGACAATTCTCTAAAGTCACGATCAATTTCAGTGAAAGATGCATAATACAATGAGATGATAATATGTTAGGGTTTAGGGTTTAGGGCAAAGGGTTTAGGGTTTAGGGTTTATGACAAATCGTTGCTAAATCGTCGCGAATTGGCATCGAATTTGCAACCTTCAGTGTTTGCGACGATTTAGCCACGATTTGTCAATATTCGTTGCGAAATCGTCGCCATTTTGCATCGATTTTGTGACGATATTTGTAAAATCGATTTTAGGGTTTAGGGTATAGGTACGAAATTGTAACGTCGAATACAACGTTCCATAAACAACTTGACATGTTTACTGTAAATCCAAATCCATGAAATTATCAATAAGTTCATCGATATTGAAAAATAAGTAAAACATATAGTTTGCGTATACGTTAGAGATTGTTAATACAATGATTCAGTTTGTGGAAATTATTGTGATTGACCGAGTTTTCATTTCCGGACAATTCTCTAAAGTCACGATCAATTTCAGTGAAAGATGCATAATACAATGAGATGATAATATGTTAGGGTTTAGGGTTTAGGGCAAAGGGTTTAGGGTTTAGGGTTTATGACAAATCGTTGCTAAATCGTCGCGAATTGGCATCGAATTTGCAACCTTCAGTGTTTGCGACGATTTAGCCACGATTTGTCAATATTCGTTGCGAAATCGTCGCCATTTTGCATCGATTTTGTGACGATATTTGTAAAATCGGTTTTAGGGTTTAGGGTTTAGGTACGAAATTGTACCGTCGAATACAACGTTCCATAAACAACTTGACATGTTTACTGTAAATCCAAATTCATGAAATTATCAATAAGTTCATCGATATTGAAAAATAAGTAAAACATATAGTTTGCGTATACGTTAGAGATTGTTAATACAATGATTCAGTTTGTGGAAATTATTGTGATTGACCGAGTTTTCATTTCCGGACAATTCTTTAAAGTCACGATCAATTTCAGTGAAAGATGCATAATACAATGAGATGATAATATGTTAGGGTTTAGGGTTTAGGGCAAAGGGTTTAGGGTATAGGGTTTATGACAAATCGTTGCTAAATCGTCGCGAATTGGCATCGAATTTGCAACCTTCAGTGTTTGCGACGATTTAGCCACGATTTGTCAATATTCGTTGCGAAATCGTCGCCATTTTGCATCGATTTTGTGACGATATTTGTAAAATCGGTTTTAGGGTTTAGGGTTTAGGTACGAAATTGTACCGTCGAATACAACGTTCCATAAACAACTTGACATGTTTACTGTAAATCCAAATTCATGAAATTATCAATAAGTTCATCGATATTGAAAAATAAGTAAAACATATAGTTTGCGTATACGTTAGAGATTGTTAATACAATGATTCAGTTTGTGGAAATTATTGTGATTGACCGAGTTTTCATTTCCGGACAATTCTCTAAAGTCACGATCAATTTCAGTGAAAGATGCATAATACAATGAGATGATAATATGTTAGGGTTTAGGGTTTAGGGCAAAGGGTTTAGGGTTTAGGGTTTATGACAAATCGTTGCTAACTCGTCGCGAATTGGCATCGAATTTGCAACCTTCAGTGTTTGCGACGATTTAGCCACGATTTGTCAATATTCGTTGCGAAATCGTCGCCATTTTGCATCGATTTTGTGACGATATTTGTAAAATCGATTTTAGGGTTTAGGGTTTAGGTACGAAATTGTAACGTCGAATACAACGTTCCATAAACAACTTGACATGTTTACTGTAAATCCAAATTCATGAAATTATCAATAAGTTCATCGATATTGAAAAATAAGTAAAACATATAGTTTGCGTATACGTTAGAGATTGTTAATACAATGATTCAGTTTGTGGAAATTATTGTGATTGACCGAGTTTTCATTTCCGGACAATTCTTTAAAGTCACGATCAATTTCAGTGAAAGATGCATAATACAATGAGATGATAATATGTTAGGGTTTAGGGTTTAGGGCAAAGGGTTTAGGGTTTAGGGTTTATGACAAATCGTTGCTAAATCGTCGCGAATTGGCATCGAATTTGCAACCTTCAGTGTTTGCGACGATTTAGCCACGATTTGTCAATATTCGTTGCGAAATCGTCGCCATTTTGCATCGATTTTGTGACGATATTTGTAAAATCGATTTAGGGTTTAGGGTATAGGTACGAAATTGTAACGTCGAATACAACGTTCCATAAACAACTTGACATGTTTACTGTAAATCCAAATCCATGAAATTATCAATAAGTTCATCGATATTGAAAAATAAGTAAAACATATAGTTTGCGTATACGTTAGAGATTGTTAATACAATGATTCAGTTTGTGGAAATTATTGTGATTGACCGAGTTTTCATTTCCGGACAATTATCTAAAGTCACGATCAATTTCAGTGAAAGATGCATAATACAATGAGATGATAATATGTTAGGGTTTAGGGTTTAGGGCAAAGGGTTTAGGGTTTAGGGTTTATGACAAATCGTTGCTAAATCGTCGCGAATTGGCATCGAATTTGCAACCTTCAGTGTTTGCGACGATTTAGCCACGATTTGTCAATATTCGTTGCGAAATCGTCGCCATTTTGCATCGATTTTGTGACGATATTTGTAAAATCGATTTTAGGGTTTAGGGTATAGGTACGAAATTGTAACGTCGAATACAACGTTCCATAAACAACTTGACATGTTTACTGTAAATCCAAATCCATGAAATTATCAATAAGTTCATCGATATTGAAAAATAAGTAAAACATATAGTTTGCGTATACGTTAGAGATTGTTAATACA
Source organism: Eutrema japonicum (assembly GCA_030161315.1). Taxonomy (NCBI): domain Eukaryota; kingdom Viridiplantae; phylum Streptophyta; class Magnoliopsida; order Brassicales; family Brassicaceae; genus Eutrema; species Eutrema japonicum. The sequence goes on along the minus strand of BSQW01000011.1, from coordinate 32,065,980 downwards.
ATGATTCAGTTTGTGGAAATTATTGTGATTGACCGAGTTTTCATTTCCGGACAATTCTCTAAAGTCACGATCAATTTCAGTGAAAGATGCATAATACAATGAGATGATAATATGTTAGGGTTTAGGGTTTAGGGCAAAGGGTTTAGGGTTTAGGGTTTATGACAAATCGTTGCTAAATCGTCGCGAATTGGCATCGAATTTGCAACCTTCAGTGTTTGCGACGATTTAGCCACGATTTGTCAATATTCGTTGCGAAATCGTTGCCATTTTGCATCGATTTTGTGACGATATTTGTAAAATCGATTTTAGGGTTTAGGGTATAGGTACGAAATTGTAACGTCGAATACAACGTTCCATAAACAACTTGACATGTTTACTGTAAATCCAAATCCATGAAATTATCAATAAGTTCATCGATATTGAAAAATAAGTAAAACATATAGTTTGCGTATACGTTAGAGATTGTTAATACAATGATTCAGTTTGTGGAAATTATTGTGATTGACCGAGTTTTCATTTCCGGACAATTCTCTAAAGTCACGATCAATTTCAGTGAAAGATGCATAATACAATGAGATGATAATATGTTAGGGTTTAGGGTTTAGGGCAAAGGGTTTAGGGTTTAGGGTTTATGACAAATCGTTGCTAACTCGTCGCGAATTGGCATCGAATTTGCAACCTTCAGTGTTTGCGACGATTTAGCCACGATTTGTCAATATTCGTTGCGAAATCGTCGCCATTTTGGATCGATTTTGTGACGATATTTGTAAAATCGGTTTTAGGGTTTAGGGTTTAGGTATGAAATTGTACCGTCGAATACAACGTTCCATAAACAACTTGACATGTTTACTGTAAATCCAAATTCATGAAATTATCAATAAGTTCATCGATAATGAAAAATAAGTAAAACATATAGTTTGCGTATACATTAGAGATTGTTAATACAATGATTCAGTTTGTGGAAATTATTGTGATTGACCGAGTTTTCATTTCCGGACAATTCTTTAAAGTCACGATCAATTTCAGTGAAAGATGCATAATACAATGAGATGATAATATGTTAGGGTTTAGGGTTTAGGGCAAAGGGTTTAGGGTATAGGGTTTATGACAAATCGTTGCTAAATCGTCGCGAATTGGCATCGAATTTGCAACCTTCAGTGTTTGCGACGATTTAGCCACGATTTGTCAATATTCGTTGCGAAATCGTCGCCATTTTGCATCGATTTTGTGACGATATTTGTAAAATCGGTTTTAGGGTTTAGGGTTTAGGTACGAAATTGTACCGTCGAATACAATGTTCCATAAACAACTTGACATGTTTACTGTAAATCCAAATTCATGAAATTATCAATAAGTTCATCGATATTGAAAAATAAGTAAAACATATAGTTTGCGTATACGTTAGAGATTGTTAATACAATGATTCAGTTTGTGGAAATTATTGTGATTGACCGAGTTTTCATTTCCGGACAATTCTCTAAAGTCACGATCAATTTCAGTGAAAGATGCATAATACAATGAGATGATAATATGTTAGGGTTTAGGGTTTAGGGCAAAGGGTTTAGGGTTTAGGGTTTATGACAAATCGTTGCTAACTCGTCGCGAATTGGCATCGAATTTGCAACCTTCAGTGTTTGCGACGATTTAGCCACGATTTGTCAATATTCGTTGCGAAATCGTCGCCATTTTGCATCGATTTTGTGACGATATTTGTAAAATCGATTTTAGGGTTTAGGGTTTAGGTACGAAATTGTAACGTCGAATACAACGTTCCATAAACAACTTGACATGTTTACTGTAAATCCAAATTCATGAAATTATCAATAAGTTCATCGATATTGAAAAATAAGTAAAACATATAGTTTGCGTATACGTTAGAGATTGTTAATACAATGATTCAGTTTGTGGAAATTATTGTGATTGACCGAGTTTTCATTTCCGGACAATTCTTTAAAGTCACGATCAATTTCAGTGAAAGATGCATAATACAATGAGATGATAATATGTTAGGGTTTAGGGTTTAGGGCAAAGGGTTTAGGGTTTAGGGTTTATGACAAATCGTTGCTAAATCGTCGCGAATTGGCATCGAATTTGCAACCTTCAGTGTTTGCGACGATTTAGCCACGATTTGTCAATATTCGTTGCGAAATCGTCGCCATTTTGCATCGATTTTGTGACGATATTTGTAAAATCGATTTAGGGTTTAGGGTATAGGTACGAAATTGTAACGTCGAATACAACGTTCCATAAACAACTTGACATGTTTACTGTAAATCCAAATCCATGAAATTATCAATAAGTTCATCGATATTGAAAAATAAGTAAAACATATAGTTTGCGTATACGTTAGAGATTGTTAATACAATGATTCAGTTTGTGGAAATTATTGTGATTGACCGAGTTTTCATTTCCGGACAATTATCTAAAGTCACGATCAATTTCAGTGAAAGATGCATAATACAATGAGATGATAATATGTTAGGGTTTAGGGTTTAGGGCAAAGGGTTTAGGGTTTAGGGTTTATGACAAATCGTTGCTAAATCGTCGCGAATTGGCATCGAATTTGCAACCTTCAGTGTTTGCGACGATTTAGCCACGATTTGTCAATATTCGTTGCGAAATCGTCGCCATTTTGCATCGATTTTGTGACGATATTTGTAAAATCGATTTTAGGGTTTAGGGTATAGGTACGAAATTGTAACGTCGAATACAACGTTCCATAAACAACTTGACATGTTTACTGTAAATCCAAATCCATGAAATTATCAATAAGTTCATCGATATTGAAAAATAAGTAAAACATATAGTTTGCGTATACGTTAGAGAATGTTAATACAATGATTCAGTTTGTGGAAATTATTGTGATTGACCGAGTTTTCATTTCCGGACAATTCTTTAAAGTCACGATCAATTTCAGTGAAAGATGCATAATACAATGAGATGATAATATGTTAGGGTTTAGGGTTTAGGGCAAAGGGTTTAGGGTTTAGGGTTTATGACAAATCGTTGCTAAATCGTCGCGAATTGGCATCGAATTTGCAACCTTCAGTGTTTGCGACGATTTAGCCACGATTTGTCAATATTCGTTGCGAAATCGTCGCCATTTTGCATCGATTTTGTGACGATATTTGTAAAATCGGTTTTAGGGTTTAGGGTATAGGTACGAAATTGTAACGTCGAATACAACGTTCCATAAACAACTTGACATGTTTACTGTAAATCCAAATCCATGAAATTATCAATAAGTTCATCGATATTGAAAAATAAGTAAAACATATAGTTTGCGTATACGTTAGAGATTGTTAATACAATGATTCAGTTTGTGGAAATTATTGTGATTGACCGAGTTTTCATTTCCGGACAATTATCTAAAGTCACGATCAATTTCAGTGAAAGATGCATAATACAATGAGATGATAATATGTTAGGGTTTAGGGTTTAGGGCAAAGGGTTTAGGGTTTAGGGTTTATGACAAATCGTTGCTAAATCGTCGCGAATTGGCATCGAATTTGCAACCTTCAGTGTTTGCGACGATTTAGCCACGATTTGTCAATATTCGTTGCGAAATCGTCGCCATTTTGCATCGATTTTGTGACGATATTTGTAAAATCGATTTTAGGGTTTAGGGTATAGGTACGAAATTGTAACGTCGAATACAACGTTCCATAAACAACTTGACATGTTTACTGTAAATCCAAATCCATGAAATTATCAATAAGTTCATCGATATTGAAAAATAAGTAAAACATATAGTTTGCGTATACGTTAGAGATTGTTAATACAATGATTCAGTTTGTGGAAATTATTGTGATTGACCGAGTTTTCATTTCCGGACAATTCTCTAAAGTCACGATCAATTTCAGTGAAAGATGCATAATACAATGAGATGATAATATGTTAGGGTTTAGGGTTTAGGGCAAAGGGTTTAGGGTTTAGGGTTTATGACAAATCGTTGCTAAATCGTCGCGAATTGGCATCGAATTTGCAACCTTCAGTGTTTGCGACGATTTAGCCACGATTTGTCAATATTCGTTGCGAAATCGTCGCCATTTTGCATCGATTTTGTGACGATATTTGTAAAATCGGTTTTAGGGTTTAGGGTATAGGTACGAAATTGTAACGTCGAATACAACGTTCCATAAACAACTTGACATGTTTACTGTAAATCCAAATTCATGAAATTATCAATAAGTTCATCGATATTGAAAAATAAGTAAAACATATAGTTTGCGTATACGTTAGAGAATGTTAATACAATGATTCAGTTTGTGGAAATTATTGTGATTGACCGAGTTTTCATTTCCGGACAATTCTTTAAAGTCACGATCAATTTCAGTGAAAGATGCATAATACAATGAGATGATAATATGTTAGGGTTTAGGGTTTAGGGCAAAGGGTTTAGGGTTTAGGGTTTATGACAAATCGTTGCTAACTCGTCGCGAATTGGCATCGAATTTGCAACCTTCAGTGTTTGCGACGATTTAGCCACGATTTGTCAATATTCGTTGCGAAATCGTCGCCATTTTGCATCGATTTTGTGACGATATTTGTAAAATCGATTTTAGGGTTTAGGGTATAGGTACGAAATTGTAACGTCGAATACAACGTTCCATAAACAACTTGACATGTTTACTGTAAATCCAAATCCATGAAATTATCAATAAGTTCATCGATATTGAAAAATAAGTAAAACATATAGTTTGCGTATACGTTAGAGATTGTTAATACAATGATTCAGTTTGTGGAAATTATTGTGATTGACCGAGTTTTCATTTCCGGACAATTCTCTAAAGTCACGATCAATTTCAGTGAAAGATGCATAATACAATGAGATGATAATATGTTAGGGTTTAGGGTTTAGGGCAAAGGGTTTAGGGTTTAGGGTTTATGACAAATCGTTGCTAAATCGTCGCGAATTGGCATCGAATTTGCAACCTTCAGTGTTTGCGACGATTTAGCCACGATTTGTCAATATTCGTTGCGAAATCGTTGCCATTTTGCATCGATTTTGTGACGATATTTGTAAAATCGATTTTAGGGTTTAGGGTATAGGTACGAAATTGTAACGTCGAATACAACGTTCCATAAACAACTTGACATGTTTACTGTAAATCCAAATCCATGAAATTATCAATAAGTTCATCGATATTGAAAAATAAGTAAAACATATAGTTTGCGTATACGTTAGAGATTGTTAATACAATGATTCAGTTTGTGGAAATTATTGTGATTGAACGAGTTTTCATTTCCGGACAATTCTCTAAAGTCACGATCAATTTCAGTGAAAGATGCATAATACAATGAGATGATAATATGTTAGGGTTTAGGGTTTAGGGCAAAGGGTTTAGGGTTTAGGGTTTATGACAAATCGTTGCTAACTCGTCGCGAATTGGCATCGAATTTGCAACCTTCAGTGTTTGCGACGATTTAGCCACGATTTGTCAATATTCGTTGCGAAATCGTCGCCATTTTGGATCGATTTTGTGACGATATTTGTAAAATCGGTTTTAGGGTTTAGGGTTTAGGTATGAAATTGTACCGTCGAATACAACGTTCCATAAACAACTTGACATGTTTACTGTAAATCCAAATTCATGAAATTATCAATAAGTTCATCGATAATGAAAAATAAGTAAAACATATAGTTTGCGTATACATTAGAGATTGTTAATACAATGATTCAGTTTGTGGAAATTATTGTGATTGACCGAGTTTTCATTTCCGGACAATTCTTTAAAGTCACGATCAATTTCAGTGAAAGATGCATAATACAATGAGATGATAATATGTTAGGGTTTAGGGTTTAGGGCAAAGGGTTTAGGGTATAGGGTTTATGACAAATCGTTGCTAAATCGTCGCGAATTGGCATCGAATTTGCAACCTTCAGTGTTTGCGACGATTTAGCCACGATTTGTCAATATTCGTTGCGAAATCGTCGCCATTTTGCATCGATTTTGTGACGATATTTGTAAAATCGGTTTTAGGGTTTAGGGTTTAGGTACGAAATTGTACCGTCGAATACAATGTTCCATAAACAACTTGACATGTTTACTGTAAATCCAAATTCATGAAATTATCAATAAGTTCATCGATATTGAAAAATAAGTAAAACATATAGTTTGCGTATACGTTAGAGATTGTTAATACAATGATTCAGTTTGTGGAAATTATTGTGATTGACCGAGTTTTCATTTCCGGACAATTCTCTAAAGTCACGATCAATTTCAGTGAAAGATGCATAATACAATGAGATGATAATATGTTAGGGTTTAGGGTTTAGGGCAAAGGGTTTAGGGTTTAGGGTTTATGACAAATCGTTGCTAACTCGTCGCGAATTGGCATCGAATTTGCAACCTTCAGTGTTTGCGACGATTTAGCCACGATTTGTCAATATTCGTTGCGAAATCGTCGCCATTTTGCATCGATTTTGTGACGATATTTGTAAAATCGATTTTAGGGTTTAGGGTTTAGGTACGAAATTGTAACGTCGAATACAACGTTCCATAAACAACTTGACATGTTTACTGTAAATCCAAATTCATGAAATTATCAATAAGTTCATCGATATTGAAAAATAAGTAAAACATATAGTTTGCGTATACGTTAGAGATTGTTAATACAATGATTCAGTTTGTGGAAATTATTGTGATTGACCGAGTTTTCATTTCCGGACAATTCTTTAAAGTCACGATCAATTTCAGTGAAAGATGCATAATACAATGAGATGATAATATGTTAGGGTTTAGGGTTTAGGGCAAAGGGTTTAGGGTTTAGGGTTTATGACAAATCGTTGCTAAATCGTCGCGAATTGGCATCGAATTTGCAACCTTCAGTGTTTGCGACGATTTAGCCACGATTTGTCAATATTCGTTGCGAAATCGTCGCCATTTTGCATCGATTTTGTGACGATATTTGTAAAATCGATTTAGGGTTTAGGGTATAGGTACGAAATTGTAACGTCGAATACAACGTTCCATAAACAACTTGACATGTTTACTGTAAATCCAAATCCATGAAATTATCAATAAGTTCATCGATATTGAAAAATAAGTAAAACATATAGTTTGCGTATACGTTAGAGATTGTTAATACAATGATTCAGTTTGTGGAAATTATTGTGATTGACCGAGTTTTCATTTCCGGACAATTATCTAAAGTCACGATCAATTTCAGTGAAAGATGCATAATACAATGAGATGATAATATGTTAGGGTTTAGGGTTTAGGGCAAAGGGTTTAGGGTTTAGGGTTTATGACAAATCGTTGCTAAATCGTCGCGAATTGGCATCGAATTTGCAACCTTCAGTGTTTGCGACGATTTAGCCACGATTTGTCAATATTCGTTGCGAAATCGTCGCCATTTTGCATCGATTTTGTGACGATATTTGTAAAATCGATTTTAGGGTTTAGGGTATAGGTACGAAATTGTAACGTCGAATACAACGTTCCATAAACAACTTGACATGTTTACTGTAAATCCAAATCCATGAAATTATCAATAAGTTCATCGATATTGAAAAATAAGTAAAACATATAGTTTGCGTATACGTTAGAGAATGTTAATACAATGATTCAGTTTGTGGAAATTATTGTGATTGACCGAGTTTTCATTTCCGGACAATTCTTTAAAGTCACGATCAATTTCAGTGAAAGATGCATAATACAATGAGATGATAATATGTTAGGGTTTAGGGTTTAGGGCAAAGGGTTTAGGGTTTAGGGTTTATGACAAATCGTTGCTAAATCGTCGCGAATTGGCATCGAATTTGCAACCTTCAGTGTTTGCGACGATTTAGCCACGATTTGTCAATATTCGTTGCGAAATCGTCGCCATTTTGCATCGATTTTGTGACGATATTTGTAAAATCGGTTTTAGGGTTTAGGGTATAGGTACGAAATTGTAACGTCGAATACAACGTTCCATAAACAACTTGACATGTTTACTGTAAATCCAAATCCATGAAATTATCAATAAGTTCATCGATATTGAAAAATAAGTAAAACATATAGTTTGCGTATACGTTAGAGATTGTTAATACAATGATTCAGTTTGTGGAAATTATTGTGATTGACCGAGTTTTCATTTCCGGACAATTATCTAAAGTCACGATCAATTTCAGTGAAAGATGCATAATACAATGAGATGATAATATGTTAGGGTTTAGGGTTTAGGGCAAAGGGTTTAGGGTTTAGGGTTTATGACAAATCGTTGCTAAATCGTCGCGAATTGGCATCGAATTTGCAACCTTCAGTGTTTGCGACGATTTAGCCACGATTTGTCAATATTCGTTGCGAAATCGTCGCCATTTTGCATCGATTTTGTGACGATATTTGTAAAATCGATTTTAGGGTTTAGGGTATAGGTACGAAATTGTAACGTCGAATACAACGTTCCATAAACAACTTGACATGTTTACTGTAAATCCAAATCCATGAAATTATCAATAAGTTCATCGATATTGAAAAATAAGTAAAACATATAGTTTGCGTATACGTTAGAGATTGTTAATACAATGATTCAGTTTGTGGAAATTATTGTGATTGACCGAGTTTTCATTTCCGGACAATTCTCTAAAGTCACGATCAATTTCAGTGAAAGATGCATAATACAATGAGATGATAATATGTTAGGGTTTAGGGTTTAGGGCAAAGGGTTTAGGGTTTAGGGTTTATGACAAATCGTTGCTAAATCGTCGCGAATTGGCATCGAATTTGCAACCTTCAGTGTTTGCGACGATTTAGCCACGATTTGTCAATATTCGTTGCGAAATCGTCGCCATTTTGGATCGATTTTGTGACGATATTTGTAAAATCGGTTTTAGGGTTTAGGGTTTAGGTACGAAATTGTACCGTCGAATACAACGTTCCATAAACAACTTGACATGTTTACTGTAAATCCAAATTCATGAAATTATCAATAAGTTCATCGATAATGAAAAATAAGTAAAACATATAGTTTGCGTATACATTAGAGATTGTTAATACAATGATTCAGTTTGTGGAAATTATTGTGATTGACCGAGTTTTCATTTCCGGACAATTCTTTAAAGTCACGATCAATTTCAGTGAAAGATGCATAATACAATGAGATGATAATATGTTAGGGTTTAGGGTTTAGGGCAAAGGGTTTAGGGTTTAGGGTTTATGACAAATCGTTGCTAACTCGTCGCGAATTGGCATCGAATTTGCAACCTTCAGTGTTTGCGACGATTTAGCCACGATTTGTCAATATTCGTTGCGAAATCGTCGCCATTTTGCATCGATTTTGTGACGATATTTGTAAAATCGATTTTAGGGTTTAGGGTTTAGGTACGAAATTGTAACGTCGAATACAACGTTCCATAAACAACTTGACATGTTTACTGTAAATCCAAATTCATGAAATTATCAATAAGTTCATCGATATTGAAAAATAAGTAAAACATATAGTTTGCGTATACGTTAGAGAATGTTAATACAATGATTCAGTTTGTGGAAATTATTGTGATTGACCGAGTTTTCATTTCCGGACAATTCTTTAAAGTCACGATCAATTTCAGTGAAAGATGCATAATACAATGAGATGATAATATGTTAGGGTTTAGGGTTTAGGGCAAAGGGTTTAGGGTTTAGGGTTTATGACAAATCGTTGCTAAATCGTCGCGAATTGGCATCGAATTTGCAACCTTCAGTGTTTGCGACGATTTAGCCACGATTTGTCAATATTCGTTGCGAAATCGTCGCCATTTTGCATCGATTTTGTGACGATATTTGTAAAATCGATTTTAGGGTTTAGGGTATAGGTACGAAATTGTAACGTCGAATACAACGTTCCATAAACAACTTGACATGTTTACTGTAAATCCAAATCCATGAAATTATCAATAAGTTCATCGATATTGAAAAATAAGTAAAACATATAGTTTGCGTATACGTTAGAGATTGTTAATACAATGATTCAGTTTGTGGAAATTATTGTGATTGACCGAGTTTTCATTTCCGGACAATTATCTAAAGTCACGATCAATTTCAGTGAAAGATGCATAATACAATGAGATGATAATATGTTAGGGTTTAGGGTTTAGGGCAAAGGGTTTAGGGTTTAGGGTTTATGACAAATCGTTGCTAAATCGTCGCGAATTGGCATCGAATTTGCAACCTTCAGTGTTTGCGACGATTTAGCCACGATTTGTCAATATTCGTTGCGAAATCGTCGCCATTTTGCATCGATTTTGTGACGATATTTGTAAAATCGATTTTAGGGTTTAGGGTATAGGTACGAAATTGTAACGTCGAATACAACGTTCCATAAACAACTTGACATGTTTACTGTAAATCCAAATCCATGAAATTATCAATAAGTTCATCGATATTGAAAAATAAGTAAAACATATAGTTTGCGTATACGTTAGAGATTGTTAATACAATGATTCAGTTTGTGGAAATTATTGTGATTGACCGAGTTTTCATTTCCGGACAATTCTCTAAAGTCACGATCAATTTCAGTGAAAGATGCATAATACAATGAGATGATAATATGTTAGGGTTTAGGGTTTAGGGCAAAGGGTTTAGGGTTTAGGGTTTATGACAAATCGTTGCTAAATCGTCGCGAATTGGCATCGAATTTGCAACCTTCAGTGTTTGCGACGATTTAGCCACGATTTGTCAATATTCGTTGCGAAATCGTCGCCATTTTGCATCGATTTTGTGACGATATTTGTAAAATCGATTTAGGGTTTAGGGTATAGGTACGAAATTGTAACGTCGAATACAACGTTCCATAAACAACTTGACATGTTTACTGTAAATCCAAATCCATGAAATTATCAATAAGTTCATCGATATTGAAAAATAAGTAAAACATATAGTTTGCGTATACGTTAGAGATTGTTAATACAATGATTCAGTTTGTGGAAATTATTGTGATTGACCGAGTTTTCATTTCCGGACAATTCTTTAAAGTCACGATCAATTTCAGTGAAAGATGCATAATACAATGAGATGATAATATGTTAGGGTTTAGGGTTTAGGGCAAAGGGTTTAGGGTATAGGGTTTATGACAAATCGTTGCTAAATCGTCGCGAATTGGCATCGAATTTGCAACCTTCAGTGTTTGCGACGATTTAGCCACGATTTGTCAATATTCGTTGCGAAATCGTCGCCATTTTGCATCGATTTTGTGACGATATTTGTAAAATCGGTTTTAGGGTTTAGGGTTTAGGTACGAAATTGTACCGTCGAATACAATGTTCCATAAACAACTTGACATGTTTACTGTAAATCCAAATTCATGAAATTATCAATAAGTTCATCGATATTGAAAAATAAGTAAAACATATAGTTTGCGTATACGTTAGAGATTGTTAATACAATGATTCAGTTTGTGGAAATTATTGTGATTGACCGAGTTTTCATTTCCGGACAATTCTCTAAAGTCACGATCAATTTCAGTGAAAGATGCATAATACAATGAGATGATAATATGTTAGGGTTTAGGGTTTAGGGCAAAGGGTTTAGGGTTTAGGGTTTATGACAAATCGTTGCTAACTCGTCGCGAATTGGCATCGAATTTGCAACCTTCAGTGTTTGCGACGATTTAGCCACGATTTGTCAATATTCGTTGCGAAATCGTCGCCATTTTGCATCGATTTTGTGACGATATTTGTAAAATCGATTTTAGGGTTTAGGGTTTAGGTACGAAATTGTAACGTCGAATACAACGTTCCATAAACAACTTGACATGTTTACTGTAAATCCAAATTCATGAAATTATCAATAAGTTCATCGATATTGAAAAATAAGTAAAACATATAGTTTGCGTATACGTTAGAGAATGTTAATACAATGATTCAGTTTGTGGAAATTATTGTGATTGACCGAGTTTTCATTTCCGGACAATTCTTTAAAGTCACGATCAATTTCAGTGAAAGATGCATAATACAATGAGATGATAATATGTTAGGGTTTAGGGTTTAGGGCAAAGGGTTTAGGGTTTAGGGTTTATGACAAATCGTTGCTAAATCGTCGCGAATTGGCATCGAATTTGCAACCTTCAGTGTTTGCGACGATTTAGCCACGATTTGTCAATATTCGTTGCGAAATCGTCGCCATTTTGCATCGATTTTGTGACGATATTTGTAAAATCGATTTTAGGGTTTAGGGTATAGGTACGAAATTGTAACGTCGAATACAACGTTCCATAAACAACTTGACATGTTTACTGTAAATCCAAATCCATGAAATTGTCAATAAGTTCATCGATATTGAAAAATAAGTAAAACATATAGTTTGCGTATACGTTAGAGATTGTTAATACAATGATTCAGTTTGTGGAAATTATTGTGATTGACCGAGTTTTCATTTCCGGACAATTCTCTAAAGTCACGATCAATTTCAGTGAAAGATGCATAATACAATGAGATGATAATATGTTAGGGTTTAGGGTTTAGGGCAAAGGGTTTAGGGTTTAGGGTTTATGACAAATCGTTGCTAAATCGTCGCGAATTGGCATCGAATTTGCAACCTTCAGTGTTTGCGACGATTTAGCCACGATTTGTCAATATTCGTTGCGAAATCGTCGCCATTTTGGATCGATTTTGTGACGATATTTGTAAAATCGGTTTTAGGGTTTAGGGTTTAGGTACGAAATTGTACCGTCGAATACAACGTTCCATAAACAACTTGACATGTTTACTGTAAATCCAAATTCATGAAATTATCAATAAGTTCATCGATAATGAAAAATAAGTAAAACATATAGTTTGCGTATACATTAGAGATTGTTAATACAATGATTCAGTTTGTGGAAATTATTGTGATTGACCGAGTTTTCATTTCCGGACAATTCTTTAAAGTCACGATCAATTTCAGTGAAAGATGCATAATACAATGAGATGATAATATGTTAGGGTTTAGGGTTTAGGGCAAAGGGTTTAGGGTTTAGGGTTTATGACAAATCGTTGCTAAATCGTCGCGAATTGGCATCGAATTTGCAACCTTCAGTGTTTGCGACGATTTAGCCACGATTTGTCAATATTCGTTGCGAAATCGTCGCCATTTTGCATCGATTTTGTGACGATATTTGTAAAATCGATTTTAGGGTTTAGGGTATAGGTACGAAATTGTAACGTCGAATACAACGTTCCATAAACAACTTGACATGTTTACTGTAAATCCAAATCCATGAAATTATCAATAAGTTCATCGATATTGAAAAATAAGTAAAACATATAGTTTGCGTATACGTTAGAGATTGTTAATACAATGATTCAGTTTGTGGCAATTATTGTGATTGACCGAGTTTTCATTTCCGGACAATTCTCTAAAGTCACGATCAATTTCAGTGAAAGATGCATAATACAATGAGATGATAATATGTTAGGGTTTAGGGTTTAGGGCAAAGGGTTTAGGGTTTAGGGTTTATGACAAATCGTTGCTAAATCGTCGCGAATTGGCATCGAATTTGCAACCTTCAGTGTTTGCGACGATTTAGCCACGATTTGTCAATATTCGTTGCGAAATCGTCGCCATTTTGGATCGATTTTGTGACGATATTTGTAAAATCGGTTTTAGGGTTTAGGGTTTAGGGTTTAGGTACGAAATTGTACCGTCGAATACAACGTTCCATAAACAACTTGACATGTTTACTGTAAATCCAAATTCATGAAATTATCAATAAGTTCATCGATATTGAAAAATAAGTAAAACATATAGTTTGCGTATACGTTAGAGATTGTTAATACAATGATTCAGTTTGTGGAAATTATTGTGATTGACCGAGTTTTCATTTCCGGACAATTCTCTAAAGTCACGATCAATTTCAGTGAAAGATGCATAATACAATGAGATGATAATATGTTAGGGTTTAGGGTTTAGGGCAAAGGGTTTAGGGTTTAGGGTTTATGACAAATCGTTGCTAAATCGTCGCGAATTGGCATCGAATTTGCAACCTTCAGTGTTTGTGACGATTTAGCCACGATTTGTCAATATTCGTTGCGAAATCGTCGCCATTTTGGATCGATTTTGTGACGATATTAGTAAAATCGGTTTTAGGGTTTAGGGTTTATGTACGAAATTGTACCGTCGAATACAACATTCCATAAACAACTTGACATGTTTACTGTAAATCCAAATTCATGAAATTATCAATAAGTTCATCGATATTGAAAAATAAGTAAAACATATAGTTTGCGTATACGTTAGAGATTGTTAATACAATGATTCAGTTTGTGGAAATTATTGTGATTGACCGAGTTTTCATTTCCGGACAATTCTCTAAAGTCACGATCAATTTCAGTGAAAGATGCATAATACAATGAGATGATAATATGTTAGGGTTTAGGGTTTAGGGCAAAGGGTTTAGGGTTTAGGGTTTATGACAAATCGTTGCTAAATCGTCGCGAATTGGCATCGAATTTGCAACCTTCAGTGTTTGCGACGATTTAGCCACGATTTGTCAATATTCGTTGCGAAATCGTCGCCATTTTGCATCGATTTTGTGACGATATTAGTAAAATCGGTTTTAGGGTTTAGGGTTTAGGTACGAAATTGTACCGGCGAATACAACGTTCCATAAACAACTTGACATGTTTACTGTAAATCCAAATTCATGAAATTATCAATAAGTTCATCGATATTGAAAAATAAGTAAAACATATAGTTTGCGTATACGTTAGAGATTGTTAATACAATGATTCAGTTTGTGGAAATTATTGTGATTGACCGAGTTTTCATTTCCGGACAATTCTCTAAAGTCACGATCAATTTCAGTGAAAGATGCATAATACAATGAGATGATAATATGTTAGGGTTTAGGGTTTAGGGCAAAGGGTTTAGGGTTTAGGGTTTATGACAAATCGTTGCTAACTCGTCGCGAATTGGCATCGAATTTGCAACCTTCAGTGTTTGCGACGATTTAGCCATGATTTGTCAATATTCGTTGCGAAATCGTCGCCATTTTGCATCGATTTTGTGACGATATTTGTAAAATCGATTTTAGGGTTTAGGGTTTAGGTACGAAATTGTAACGTCGAATACAACGTTCCATAAACAACTTGACATGTTTACTGTAAATCCAAATTCATGAAATTATCAATAAGTTCATCGATATTGAAAAATAAGTAAAACATATAGTTTGCGTATACGTTAGAGATTGTTAATACAATGATTCAGTTTGTGGAAATTATTGTGATTGACCGAGTTTTCATTTCCGGAAAATTCTCTAAAGTCACGATCAATTTCAGTGAAAGATGCATAATACAATGAGATGATAATATGTTAGGGTTTAGGGTTTAGGGCAAAGGGTTTAGGGTTTAGGGTTTATGACAAATCGTTGCTAAATCGTCGCGAATTGGCATCGAATTTGCAACCTTCAGTGTTTGCGACGATTTAGCCACGATTTGTCAATATTCGTTGCGAAATCATCGCCATTTTGCATCGATTTTGTGACGATATTTGTAAAATCGGTTTTAGGGTTTAGGGTTTAGGTACGAAATTGTAACGTCGAATACAACGTTCCATAAACAACTTGACATGTTTACTGTAAATCCAAATTCATGAAATTATCAATAAGTTCATCGATATTGAAAAATAAGTAAAACATATAGTTTGCGTATACGTTAGAGATTGTTAATACAATGATTCAGTTTGTGGAAATTATTGTGATTGACCGAGTTTTCATTTCCGGACAATTCTCTAAAGTCACGATCAATTTCAGTGAAAGATGCATAATACAATGAGATTATAATATGTTAGGGTTTAGGGTTTAGGGCAAAGGGTTTAGGGTTTAGGGTTTATGACAAATCGTTGCTAAATCGTCGCGAATTGGCATCGAATTTGCAACCTTCAGTGTTTGCGACGATTTAGCCACGATTTGTCAATATTCGTTGCGAAATCGTCGCCATTTTGCATCGATTTTGTGACGATATTTGTAAAATCGGTTTTAGGGTTTAGGGTTTAGGGTTTAGGTACGAAATTGTACCGTCGAATACAATGTTCCATAAACAACTTGACATGTTTACTGTAAATCCAAATTCATGAAATTATCAATAAGTTCATCGATATTGAAAAATAAGTAAAACATATAGTTTGCGTATACGTTAGAGATTGTTAATACAATGATTCAGTTTGTGGAAATTATTGTGATTGACCGAGTTTTCATTTCCGGACAATTCTCTAAAGTCACGATCAATTTCAGTGAAAGATGCATAATACAATGAGATGATAATATGTTAGGGTTTAGGGTTTAGGGCAAAGGGTTTAGGGTTTAGGGTTTATGACAAATCGTTGCTAACTCGTCGCGAATTGGCATCGAATTTGCAACCTTCAGTGTTTGCGACGATTTAGCCACGATTTGTCAATATTCGTTGCGAAATCGTCGCCATTTTGCATCGATTTTGTGACGATATTTGTAAAATCGATTTTAGGGTTTAGGGTTTAGGTACGAAATTGTAACGTCGAATACAACGTTCCATAAACAACTTGACATGTTTACTGTAAATCCAAATTCATGAAATTATCAATAAGTTCATCGATATTGAAAAATAAGTAAAACATATAGTTTGCGTATACGTTAGAGAATGTTAATACAATGATTCAGTTTGTGGAAATTATTGTGATTGACCGAGTTTTCATTTCCGGACAATTCTCTAAAGTCACGATCAATTTCAGTAAAAGATGCATAATACAATGAGATGATAATATGTTAGGGTTTAGGGTTTAGGGCAAAGGGTTTAGGGTTTAGGGTTTATGACAAATCGTTGCTAAATCGTCGCGAATTGGCATCGAATTTGCAACCTTCAGTGTTTGCGACGATTTAGCCACGATTTGTCAATATTCGTTGCGAAATCATCGCCATTTTGCATCGATTTTGTGACGATATTTGTAAAATCGGTTTTAGGGTTTAGGGTTTAGGTACGAAATTGTAACGTCGAATACAACGTTCCATAAACAACTTGACATGTTTACTGTAAATCCAAATTCATGAAATTATCAATAAGTTCATCGATATTGAAAAATAAGTAAAACATATAGTTTGCGTATACGTTAGAGATTGTTAATACAATGATTCAGTTTGTGGAAATTATTGTGATTGACCGAGTTTTCATTTCCGGACAATTCTCTAAAGTCACGATCAATTTCAGTGAAAGATGCATAATACAATGAGATGATAATATGTTAGGGTTTAGGGTTTAGGGCAAAGGGTTTAGGGTTTAGGGTTTATGACAAATCGTTGCTAAATCGTCGCGAATTGGCATCGAATTTGCAACCTTCAGTGTTTGCGACGATTTAGCCACGATTTGTCAATATTCGTTGCGAAATCGTCGCCATTTTGCATCGATTTTGTGACGATATTTGTAAAATCGGTTTTAGGGTTTAGGGTTTAGGTACGAAATTGTACCGTCGAATACAACGTTCCATAAACAACTTGACATGTTTACTGTAAATCCAAATTCATGAAATTATCAATAAGTTCATCGATATTGAAAAATAAGTAAAACATATAGTTTGCGTATACGTTAGAGATTGTTAATACAATGATTCAGTTTGTGGAAATTATTGTGATTGACCGAGTTTTCATTTTCGGACAATTCTCTAAAGTCACGATCAATTTCAGTGAAAGATGCATAATACAATGAGATGATAATATGTTAGGGTTTAGGGTTTAGGGCAAAGGGTTTAGGGTTTAGGGTTTATGACAAATCGTTGCTAAATCGTCGCGAATTGGCATCGAATTTGCAACCTTCAGTGTTTGCGACGATTTAGCCACGATTTGTCAATATTCGTTGCGAAATCATCGCCATTTTGCATCGATTTTGTGACGATATTTGTAAAATCGGTTTTAGGGTTTAGGGTTTAGGTACGAAATTGTAACGTCGAATACAACGTTCCATAAACAACTTGACATGTTTACTGTAAATCCAAATTCATGAAATTATCAATAAGTTCATCGATATTGAAAAATAAGTAAAACATATAGTTTCGTATACGTTAGAGATTGTTAATACAATGATTCAGTTTGTGGAAATTATTGTGATTGACCGAGTTTTCATTTCCGGACAATTCTCTAAAGTCACGATCAATTTCAGTGAAAGATGCATAATACAATGAGATGATAATATGTTAGGGTTTAGGGTTTAGGGCAAAGGGTTTAGGGTTTAGGGTTTATGACAAATCGTTGCTAAATCGTCGCGAATTGGCATCGAATTTGCAACCTTCAGTGTTTGCGACGATTTAGCCACGATTTGTCAATATTCGTTGCGAAATCGTCGCCATTTTGCATCGATTTTGTGACGATATTTGTAAAATCGGTTTTAGGGTTTAGGGTTTAGGTACGAAATTGTAACGTCGAATACAACGTTCCATAAACAACTTGACATGTTTACTGTAAATCCAAATTCATGAAATTATCAATAAGTTCATCGATATTGAAAAATAAGTAAAACATATAGTTTGCGTATACGTTAGAGATTGTTAATACAATGATTCAGTTTGTGGAAATTATTGTGATTGACCGAGTTTTCATTTCCGGACAATTCTCTAAAGTCACGATCAATTTCAGTGAAAGATGCATAATACAATGAGATGATAATATGTTAGGGTTTAGGGTTTAGGGCAAAGGGTTTAGGGTATAGGGTTTATGACAAATCGTTGCTAAATCGTCGCGAATTGGCATCGAATTTGCAACCTTCAGTGTTTGCGACGATTTAGCCACGATTTGTCAATATTCGTTGCGAAATCGTCGCCATTTTGCATCGATTTTGTGACGATATTTGTAAAATCGGTTTTAGGGTTTAGGGTTTAGGTACGAAATTGTACCGTCGAATACAATGTTCCATAAACAACTTGACATGTTTACTGTAAATCCAAATTCATGAAATTATCAATAAGTTCATCGATATTGAAAAATAAGTAAAACATATAGTTTGCGTATACGTTAGAGATTGTTAATACAATGATTAAGTTTGTGGAAATTATTGTGATTGACCGAGTTTTCATTTCCGGACAATTCTCTAAAGTCACGATCAATTTCAGTGAAAGATGCATAATACAATGAGATGATAATATGTTAGGGTTTAGGGTTTAGGGCAAAGGGTTTAGGGTTTAGGGTTTATGACAAATCGTTGCTAAATCGTCGCGAATTGGCATCGAATTTGCAACCTTCAGTGTTTGCGACGATTTAGCCACGATTTGTCAATATTCGTTGCGAAATCATCGCCATTTTGCATCGATTTTGTGACGATATTTGTAAAATCGGTTTTAGGGTTTAGGGTTTAGGTACGAAATTGTAACGTCGAATACAACGTTCCATAAACAACTTGACATGTTTACTGTAAATCCAAATTCATGAAATTATCAATAAGTTCATCGATATTGAAAAATAAGTAAAACATATAGTTTGCGTATACGTTAGAGATTGTTAATACAATGATTCAGTTTGTGGAAATTATTGTGATTGACCGAGTTTTCATTTCCGGACAATTCTCTAAAGTCACGATCAATTTCAGTGAAAGATGCATAATACAATGAGATGATAATATGTTAGGGTTTAGGGTTTAGGGCAAAGGGTTTAGGGTTTAGGGTTTATGACAAATCGTTGCTAAATCGTCGCGAATTGGCATCGAATTTGCAACCTTCAGTGTTTGCGACGATTTAGCCACGATTTGTCAATATTCGTTGCGAAATCGTCGCCATTTTGCATCGATTTTGTGACGATATTTGTAAAATCGGTTTTAGGGTTTAGGGTTTAGGTACGAAATTGTACCGTCGAATACAACGTTCCATAAACAACTTGACATGTTTACTGTAAATCCAAATTCATGAAATTATCAATAAGTTCATCGATATTGAAAAATAAGTAAAACATATAGTTTGCGTATACGTTAGAGATTGTTAATACAATGATTCAGTTTGTGGAAATTATTGTGATTGACCGAGTTTTCATTTCCGGACAATTCTCTAAAGTCACGATCAATTTCAGTGAAAGATGCATAATACATTGAGATGATAATATGTTAGGGTTTAGGGTTTAGGGCAAAGGGTTTAGGGTTTAGGGTTTATGACAAATCGTTGCTAAATCGTCGCGAATTGGCATCGAATTTGCAACCTTCAGTGTTTGCGACGATTTAGCCACGATTTGTCAATATTCGTTGCGAAACGTCGCCATTTTGCATCGAATTAGTGACTATCACATTTAGCGACGATTTAGCGACGATGTCTTTGAAATCCCTTAAACCCCAAACTAAATCCCATTTCCGATCACCACTCATTTCCCACCGTTGTTGGGGCAATTAATAAATTACATGACACATATGTCTCGTAATTTATAAATCGCCGCACCTACGGCGGAAAATGAGTGGAGATCGGAGATGGAATTTAGTTTGGGGTTTAAGGGATTTCATAGAAATCATATCACTTAAATTTCACAATAACTACTCGATCACAATATTATATTAATACATTAAATTCACAATAATTACTAGCTAGCGCGGTCACTCTGATTCATTTTCGGACGAATCGTAGTACACATCCGTTTCTTGATCATCTGGTTCATCACTTTCTTCGAACTCATCTTCCTCATCTTCTTCCTCTGTATCGTCTGGGAGATATTCAACTTGCCTGTTTTGAGGATCTATCAAAAGGATGTCTTCATTGCTCTCATTTAGTTCTGGCATATCAGAGCAATGATCTTGCTGCATTGGTAGTTCCTCATCAACCCCCACAATTCGACCCCTCGGAGAAACTTTTATAACTGATAACCATGAGATACGGGTGGTGCGAACTCGCGGATATGGAACAAATCTGACTTGTTCTGCTTGTGATGCTAGGATAAATGGCTCATACTTATTGTAACGTCGTGATTGGTTGACACCTACTACCCCAAATTTGTTCTTACGGACGCCTCGATCAACTGTTGGATCGAACCAGTCGCATTTGAACAGAACGCATTTCAAACCTAAGAAACCAGGGTACTCAACTTCAATTATTTCTTGCAACACTCCATAAAAATCTATTTCGCCCGCACATATACCCCGTAGTTGGCAGTAGCTCTTTGATTTCCGTATTTGAATGTATGAAATATATATCCGCGTGTGCAATACATGGGTGCACTCGTTATCTTCGATATGGGGCCTTTTATTAACTCATGGAACCAGAGTGGATATGCGGTATCCCCATACTCAACCTATATCATTAATTAATTTAATTAAAAAGTAATCAAAATATGTATTAGGTTAATTGTCCAAGTTAGTACTTAAAATTCTACGTACTTGTGTCTTCAACCACGGGGCAAAATGTTGATCTTTACGCTTGTTGATTTCATCGTCTGAGATTCCTTCAATGACTTCTCGGACTTGTCTAACAAATTCACTGCATACAAAAGTATTTGTAATTGGTATAAAGCTAGCATATATATAATTTAGCCATATATATAAGACGTATGTTTATACACTTACGTCTCAAATTGACTAACTTCTTCGCAATTTAAGAGGATATACGTTTGTGCACTATGATGGTCTTTTTCATTGGCAAACCAAACTGACTTCACTCTTCCACATAATCGACCGATTGAAGAAAAGATATCTGGGACACCTTCATTGTAACGCCCGCGTTCCGGAAGAATTGATTATTGGGGAAAATAATTAATTCTGTTTTGTTCCGGGATGGGGTATCGATCGATACCAGGGCAGTATCGATCGATACCAGCCGGGATTTCTCTTTATATTCTTCTTCCTCTTCTCTTCTTGCGCGTGGAGACCATTTCTTTTGTGAGAGTAAAGTCTTGGTCGCGAGAGAGAGAGAGAGAGAGAGAAGGAGAGCGTGAGAGAAGGTGAAGCTTGGTGAAGCTTGGATCTTGCGAGATCGAGAGAGATTCGAGCTTGGGAGAAGCTTGAAGAAGAGATCGGAAGAGTTTGGTCGTGGGGAACTAGAGGGAAGCGTGGGAGGTCTTCTAGAGCTCGATCCGTCCGATTTAAGGTGAGTTGGGACCAAAGGTTAGCAATTAAGCTTGTGTGATGCTTGTTTAAGCTTGATTGATGATTTTTCGTGGTTGGGCTTGGCGATTTCTGGGTTGAGATCTCGCGGAAGGTTGTGAGTTGCAGGTGGGCATCGATCGATACCAAGTAGGTGTCGATCGATACTAGACTCTTGTCGGTGGACTCGAGTTGTGTGGGTATCGATCGATACCAGGGGTGTATCGATCGATACCAGCCGTTGCCTGTGGGCATGTGTTGTGTGGGCATCGATCGATACCAGGGGTGTATCGATCGATACCGGTTGTTTGCCTGTGGGCATGTGTTTTGGGTATCGATCGATACCAAGGGGGTATCGATCGATACTGGTTGTTGGTTGTGCCTAGGAAGTGTGTCGTGTGTTTATCTTTCAGGCTGTGTGTCTAGCTTTTCTTGGGATTGAATTGCTAGGCGTTGGTATAGTTTTCATGGTGATGGATTGCTATTGATATTGTTTTTGATTGTGCTTATTGTTTAACCTGTTGTTGGGATGATCTCTCACTCAGCGTTTGGCTAGCCAAATGTTGATGCATCACTTTTGTCGATGCAGGTAAAGATAAGGTGTGATCGTGGAATCGAGGCAGTGAAGAGGGGATGATTAGGACCTGGGGTTTTATTTATTGTTGTTGCTTTTGCTGTTAGAACTGCTGGCTTGTGTAAGCTGTAGAACTTGGATTGTTCTGGTGTTTGTATTATTTCCGCGTTGTTAATTATGACTGTTTATTTATTTATGTTTAAAAAAAAAAAAAAAAAAGTGCAGTCGTTTCAATTTGGTATCAGAGCCCATACGGTTCTAGGAGCCTAGGTGGTTCTAGAATAGATTGGGTGTTGTGTGGGGTCTTAGAATCATCCTCTTCGAGCCTTGTGAGATTCCACGGTGAGTATCTTTATTGTGAGGATTGTTGTTGGTTTCTTAGCTTGTGCTTCTGCACGTGTGCAGATGGCTAGAGGGCGTGGTAGGGGTCGTGGCCGTGGTAGAGGTCGTGGCCGTGTGCCGGCGGAGCAGGTCGAGGATTCGCGTGCGAGTCAGGTTGGGTCTGAGGGTGCGGCCGGAGTGAGTTCCGTTGGGGCTGGCGTGAGCGTCAGTGTGGCTGGTGTTCCAGCGGGTGCTGCGGGTGTAGCAGCGGGTGATGCTCGTGCCCGAGATGATCGCATCGCGGATCTGTTGACGAGATTGTTGGAGCGGTTACCAGAGAGGGTACCGGCTCAGGTTCCTGTGGCTCCGGTAGTGGTGGAGGCTCAGCCTCAGGTGGCAGCTGCGGTTGCTGAGGAGCTCCCATCCTACCTGAGGATGATGGAGCAGATGCTGAGGATTGGCACGGGGTTCTTTTCTGGAGGTGCTAATCCTGAGGACGCTGATGCGTGGTTGAGGAGGATAGAGAGGAATTTCCTCTCGAGTAGGTGTCCCGCAGGATACCAGGTGGACATTGCGGTCCATTTTCTGGAGGGTGATGCGCATCTCTGGTGGAGGGGTGTGGCAGTACGGAGAGTACAGGCCGCGATGGCTTGGGCGGATTTTGTGGAGGAGTTTAACTCCAAGTACTTTCCTCAGGAGGCGTTCAACCGGTTAGGGTCGAGGCTTGCGAGTTTGACTCAGGGGGATCGGTCGGTACGCGAGTATGAGGTGGAGTTTGTCCGGCTCGGGTCTTATGTTCGACGAGCGGGTGAGAGTGAGTCGGCCCGTGTGCAGAGATTCTTGATGGGTCTTCGGGTTGACTTGAGGAACCGTTGCATGGTGAGGCCTTTTTGCACGGTTGATGAGTTGGTTGAGACTGCGGCTTTGCTTGAGGAGGGTCTGAAGGACGAGGTGGTAGTGGCTACACCGCGTTTTCAGGCGAGATATGTGCAGCAGCAGTCCGGTCCGAGCAGAGGCAGTAGTAAGCCGATGCAAGGACAGAAACGGAAGCGGGAGAGCGCTTCGAGTGGTAGTCGGGGTGGTCCGGGTTGCTTTGGTTGTGGGAGCATGGATCACCGAGTGGCGAGCTGTCCTCAGAAGGGCGGAGCGCGAGTGGATTCTCGAGTGTGCTATCACTGCAAGGAGGCGGGGCACATCGGGCCTCAGTGTCCCCAGTTGCGGCAGAGTGAGTCCGCGGTAGTGCAGCCTCTCAGGCAGGTGGCATCAGCGCCTCGAGTGTACTCCATCACCGAGACCGGCGAGCCGAGTTCCAGGCCGATCACAGGTATTTTCTTAGACTCCTCTAAGTTTAATTCTGTGTTGGGGAATGTCGGGCTTGTCGGGGTGTTAAGGTTCGCGGCACATGTATATGTGCAGGGACCTTGTGTGTTGGAGGTGTAGAGTGTCATGTGTTGTTTGACACGGGAGCATCGCATTGCTTCGTTTCCCCGGAGTTGGCCGAGAAGGCTAATTTACGGAGCGAGCCCGGTGTGAGTTTGGGTTTCGTGGAGGTTGCCGGAGGGAAGCTCCTGAGGATTCACGGTCGGGTGCGAGACGTGGATGTTCAGGTGGCAGGAGAGTCCATGGCTGCCGATCTGATTATCTGCTCAGTGGAGCTGTACGATGTCATCTTGGGCATGGATTGGCTCGGGAAGTTCAGGGCGCATCTGGACTGTCACCGAGGGCGAGTCGAGTTCGACCAGGGGAAAGGGAAGTTGGTGTATCAGGGTGTGAGACCGACTTCCGGGAGTCTCGTAATCTTGGTTGTGCACGCGGAGCGTCTAATCGAGAGGGGTTGCGAGGCGTATTTGGCTACTATTTCTTTGCCGGAGGCTGTCGGAAAGGCTAGGGTTCAGGATATTCGGGTGGTTCGTGAGTTCCAGGATGTGTTCCAGTCGTTGCAGGGGTTGCCACCATCTAGGTCGGATCCTTTCACGATCGAGTTGGAACCGGGGACGGCACCGATATCCAGGGCTCCTTATAGGATGGCTCCTGCAGAGATGGCAGAGCTGAAGAAGCAGCTGGAGGAGTTGTTGGGTAAGGGATTTATTCGTCCGAGTTCTTCACCGTGGGGAGCGCCAGTGTTGTTCGTGAAGAAGAAGGACGGGAGTTTTCGGTTGTGTATTGATTATCGGGGACTTAACCGAGTCACAGTGAAGAACAGGTATCCTCTTCCGCGGATTGATGAGTTGTTGGATCAGTTGAGAGGGGCTACTTGGTTCTCCAAGATTGACTTGGCGTCGGGATATCATCAGATTCCCATCGATGAGGTAGATATCCGGAAGACGGCTTTCAGATCTCGTTATGGTCACTACGAGTTTGTGGTGATGCCATTTGGGTTGACTAATGCACCGGCTGCATTTATGAGACTGATGAACAGCGTTTTCCAGGAGTATCTAGATGAGTTCGTGATCATCTTTATCGATGACATCTTGGTGTATTCGAGGAGCCGGGAGGAGCATGAGGTGCATCTGCGTGTGGTTCTTTCGAGGCTGCGGGAACAGAAGTTGTTTGCTAAGTTGAGCAAGTGTAGCTTCTGGCAGCGGGAGATCGGTTTTCTGGGTCACATTGTCTCTGCGAAGGGAGTGTCGGTAGATCCGGAGAAGATCCAGGCCATTAGTACTTGGCCGAGGCCGAGGAATGCCACTGAGATTCGGAGTTTTCTTGGGTTGGCAGGGTATTATCGGCGGTTCGTCAAGGGTTTCGCAAGTTTGGCTAAGTCTATGACGAAGCTGACAGGGAAGGATGTTCCTTTCGTGTGGTCCTCAGAGTGTGAGAAGAGTTTCGCAGGGCTGAAGGCCATGTTGTCTAGTACTCCAGTATTGGCGTTGCCTCAGTCGGGTGAGCCTTACGTGGTGTACACCGATGCGTCGGGAGTGGGTCTTGGTTGTGTGTTGATGCAGAGGGGGAAGGTTATTGCCTATGCTTCGCGGCAGCTGCGGAAGCATGAGGGCAACTACCCTACCCATGACTTGGAGATGGCTGCAGTAGTTTTCGCTTTAAAGATTTGGAGATCTTATCTTTATGGCGGAAAGGTGCAGGTGTTCACAGATCATAAGAGCTTGAAGTACATTTTCACTCAGCCTGAGTTGAATTTGAGGCAGAGGCGCTGGATGGAGCTAGTGGCCGATTATGATCTGGAGATAGCTTACCATCCTGGTAAGGCTAATCTGGTTGCGGATGCGTTGAGTCGGAAGCGGGTGGCTTTGGCTCGGGAGCTCGAGGTAGAGTCCTTGGTGAGCGAGATTAGCACATTGCGCTTATGTGTTGTATCTCAGGAACCTTTGGGCTTAGAGGCGGCTAACCAGGCGGATCTTTTGAGCAGGGTTCGGGTGGCTCAGGGAAAAGATGAGGGTTTGGTTAAGGCTTCGAGAGCAGAGGGTTCTGAGTATCAGGTATCTGCGAACGGCACTATCCTTGTCAGTGGGAGGGTATGCGTACCTTTGGATGAGGATTTGCGGCGAGAGATCCTGAGTGAGGCTCATTCGAGTATGTTTGCGATTCATCCCGGAGCGACTAAGATGTACCGCGATCTCAAGCGCTATTATCATTGGGTCGGGATGAAAAAGGATGTGGCTAACTGGGTTGCTTCGTGCAACGTGTGCCAGTTAGTTAAGGCGGAGCACCAGGTCCCGAGTGGTTTGTTGCGGAGTTTACCCATTCCAGAGTGGAAGTGGGATATGATCACGATGGATTTCGTGGTGGGTTTACCAGTTTCTCGGACCAAGGATGTTGTTTGGGTCATCGTCGATCGATTGACCAAGTGTGCGCGTTTTCTGGCCATTAAGAAGACCGATGGGGCGGCAGTTTTGGCTAGGAAGTACGTGCAGGAGATTGTGAGACTGTATGGAGTACCGGTGAGTATTGTTTCGGACCGGGATCCTAAGTTCACATCGGAGTTCTGGAATGCGTTTCAGGCGGAGATGGGCACGAAGGTGCACTTGAGCACGGCGTATCATCCTCAGACGGATGGGCAGTCCGAGCGGACCATCCAGACCTTGGAGGATTTGTTGAGGATGTGCGTGCTGGATTAGGGTGGTCATTGGGCGGATCACTTGAGCTTGGTTGAGTTTGCGTATAACAATAGTTACCAGGCAAGTATTGGGATGGCTCCATATGAGGCTCTGTATGGGAGGCCCTGTCGTACCCCCTTGTGTTGGACACAAGTGGGGGAGAGGAGCACTTTGGGTGCGAGTTTTGTTCAGGAAACTACGGAGAAGATCCGGGTTTTGAAGCTGAACATGAAAGAGGCCCAAGATCGGCAAAAGAGTTATGCTGATCAGAGGCGGAAAGAGCTTGAGTTTGAGGTGGGAGATAGTGTGTATCTCAAGATGGCTTTACTGAGAGGTCCGAACAGGTCCATTGTTGCGACTAAGTTGAGTCCGAGGTATATGGGACCGTTCCGGATTGTGGAGCGTGTTGGACCGGTAGCGTATCGGTTGGAGTTACCCGCGGTTATGCAAGCATTTCATAAGGTCTTCCATGTGTCGATGCTGAAGAAGTGTTTGCATAGGGGTGACGAGGTATTGGCTGAGATTCCGTCAGATCTCCAGCCCAATATGACCGTTGAGGCGAGACCTTTGAGAGTTCTCGAGCGGAGGGTCAAGGAGCTTCGTCGGAAGAGGATTCCGATGATGCGAGTTCTGTGGGACTGTGACGGGGTGCAGGAGGAAACTTGGGAGCCAGAGGCTAGGATGGAAGCGAGGTTCCAGAAGTGGTTCCAGAAGCAAGTTGCGGCTTGAGTTCCATCGAGAGGTTCCAGTTTCGGTTGTAGCTGTGTGCTATGTGTGTTTCATTTTGTATTGCCGTTGTATAGAACGATGTTACATTATGATGTGTAATAAGATGAGTATTTCTTATTATTGGTGACTTTGGGAGTCACGGTTTTGCATTACGTTGGGGTAAGAAACGTTAATGCAAGAGAGTGATAAGATGGATGTTCTTATTGCTGTTGTGAGCATTGCGTGTTTTAGTTAAGGTTGTTCGGGAAAATGAGTCGAGTGACGAGACCGGGTTATTTCACTTAGCGGTTCTATGTGGTGGGTTGGATTGCAGGCGTATGGTACTTGTTTGTTTTATTACGTTTGTATTGAGGACCTACTGCAGAGAGTTGTTGGGTGTTAATGGTAGCCTAGTCATAGTTGTCTTGACAAGTCTTTCTGAAGCAAGCTGACACTGGAAGGTGCGCAAGGGAGGTGCGATGGCCGGGTTATTGGTCATGCACGGCAGATATTCCGGGTATGGAATATGGGTGATGCCGGTGTTGCCTTGCGAGGATTTACACGGATCACGGGAGGTAGTTCAGTCGAGATGCTTAGAGATATGTGATTTATTGCTCGTTGAGAGGACTGGTTCCTCTGGTGCCGATAGCTCGCAGGACTGTGTGTCTTGGGAGTGTGAGTGGCGATGTACCCAGACTCGGGAGGTTTATAGCCTAGAGTGATACGTGATACCGTGGATTCGTAAGGAGTATGTCCCAGACGTGGGATATATTGCCTAGAATTGAGTGGTATGGGGTATTGAGACTCTTGTAGGTTATATTACTGAGTGGAGTGGTACGGCATATACCTAGAACTCGGAGATGCTGCGGTGTCTTGGGTGATGTGGTATGGTGGATATCCTGCGGGATATGGCTGATGCTCGGAACTCGGAGATGCTGCGGTGTCTTGAGTGATGGGGTTGGCTTGTGTTGAGCAATAAGTACATATGATGCCGCGGTGTCATAAGCATAGGGGCTGCGTGGGAAACCTCGGAGGTTGGTTTTGGACCTCGTATGAGTGTTGAGATGGCCGGGTTGGCCAAAGTTTGTGTAATCGTTGCGACGATTGATGTTCATTGGAGATGAACGGTTCATGGGAGATGAACGGTAACGAAGATTCGAGGTCGAATCTAAGTTAGTGGGGGAGAATTGTAACGCCCGCGTTCCGGAAGAATTGATTATTGGGGAAAATAATTAATTCTGTTTTGTTCCGGGATGGGGTATCGATCGATACCAGGGCAGTATCGATCGATACCAGCCGGGATTTCTCTTTATATTCTTCTTCCTCTTCTCTTCTTGCGCGTGGAGACCATTTCTTTTGTGAGAGTAAAGTCTTGGTCGCGAGAGAGAGAGAGAGAGAGAGAGAAGGAGAGCGTGAGAGAAGGTGAAGCTTGGTGAAGCTTGGATCTTGCGAGATCGAGAGAGATTCGAGCTTGGGAGAAGCTTGAAGAAGAGATCGGAAGAGTTTGGTCGTGGGGAACTAGAGGGAAGCGTGGGAGGTCTTCTAGAGCTCGATCCGTCCGATTTAAGGTGAGTTGGGACCAAAGGTTAGCAATTAAGCTTGTGTGATGCTTGTTTAAGCTTGATTGATGATTTTTCGTGGTTGGGCTTGGCGATTTCTGGGTTGAGATCTCGCGGAAGGTTGTGAGTTGCAGGTGGGCATCGATCGATACCAAGTAGGTGTCGATCGATACTAGACTCTTGTCGGTGGACTCGAGTTGTGTGGGTATCGATCGATACCAGGGGTGTATCGATCGATACCAGCCGTTGCCTGTGGGCATGTGTTGTGTGGGCATCGATCGATACCAGGGGTGTATCGATCGATACCGGTTGTTTGCCTGTGGGCATGTGTTTTGGGTATCGATCGATACCAAGGGGGTATCGATCGATACTGGTTGTTGGTTGTGCCTAGGAAGTGTGTCGTGTGTTTATCTTTCAGGCTGTGTGTCTAGCTTTTCTTGGGATTGAATTGCTAGGCGTTGGTATAGTTTTCATGGTGATGGATTGCTATTGATATTGTTTTTGATTGTGCTTATTGTTTAACCTGTTGTTGGGATGATCTCTCACTCAGCGTTTGGCTAGCCAAATGTTGATGCATCACTTTTGTCGATGCAGGTAAAGATAAGGTGTGATCGTGGAATCGAGGCAGTGAAGAGGGGATGATTAGGACCTGGGGTTTTATTTATTGTTGTTGCTTTTGCTGTTAGAACTGCTGGCTTGTGTAAGCTGTAGAACTTGGATTGTTCTGGTGTTTGTATTATTTCCGCGTTGTTAATTATGACTGTTTATTTATTTATGTTTAAAAAAAAAAAAAAAAAAGTGCAGTCGTTTCAATTAGCATATGTTCGGCCTACACCTCCATCATCATATCGCCGTGCTGCCATTTTCCGTGTGCGAACCTTCGAGCCAAAATAGAACCCCGTGAAGTGAGAAGTTTCTTCTGTTAAACTTCCTGCTACTATTGAGCCTTCAACTTTGGCTAGATTTTTAGCCTTCCGCTTCAAATGTCCCATGAATCGCTCGAATGGGTACATCCATCGATACTGCACAGGTCCCCCAAGTTCTGCTTCGTGAGGTAGATGAATAGGTAGATGTTCCATAACATCAAAAAAGGCTGGGGGAAATATTTTCTCCATGTTGCACAACAAAATAGGAATACTAGCATCAAGTTGTGCAATAACATCTTCTGACAAAGTACGGGTACAAAGATCCCAAAAAAACTCTCCAATGCCTGCAATTGCTTCGTGTACATTTCCTGGTAGAAGTTCAGCAAATGCAAAAGGAAGTAGACGTTGCATAAAGACGTGACAGTCATGACTCTTCATCCCGGAAAACTTTTGGCCATTCTCAACACATTTAGCTAAATTAGATACGTACCCGTCCGGGAACTTCACATCAGATGTCGCCCATTTGAACAAAGCTGATTTTTCTTCCGCACCCACTCGAAATATGGGGACAGGTGCTTTCCCATTGCTTGTAATATGTAACTCATTCCGACAACAAAGATCAGGCAAGTCTAACATTGACTTACCGCTGTCTTTAGTCCTTCCACGCACGTTTAACAATGTATGCATGATGTTATCAAAAACGTTTTTCTCAATGTGCATGACATCCAAATTGTGTCTAAGCAAATGATCCTTCCAATACGGAAGCTTCCAGAATATGCTTTTCTTATGCCAATTGTGATGCTCCCCATATCCATCCGGCATATTAGCTGGAGTGTGCCAATTTCCACCACGATTGACTGTTTCCAATGCACCATAATGATCAATTTCTGCTTCTAGATCTTCCCCGGAAATATAAACAGGAGGAGGAACACGAACAGTTTTGTTCTTTCTAAACAACCGCTTATTTCTTCGATATGCATGATGAATCGGTAGAAATCGGCGGTGACAATCAAACCAACTTGTTTTCCGTCCATGTTTCAATTGAAACGCATCTGTCCGATTGAGACAATATGGACAAGACAATCGCCCATGCGTAGTCCAACCTGATAACATCCCGTACGCAGGGAAGTCGCTTATTGTCCACATAAGCACCGCACGCATTGTAAAATTTTTTTTCCTTGCAAAATCATATGTCCGAACCCCGGTATACCACAACTGCTCCAATTCCTGTATCAGAGGCTGCAAAAACACATCAAGGGAACGCTTCGGATGCTTCGGACCTGGTACTAAAATACTCAAGAATAAAAATTCCCTTTGCATGCACATATCTGGGGGTAGGTTGTAAGGCGTTAGGATTACTGGCCATAAAGAATATTGCCTACCAGGCATACCAAATGGACTAAATCCATCTGTGCAAAGACCAAGATACACATTACGTTTCTCTCTAGCAAAGTCTGGATGTACCGTCTTAAAGTGTTTCCACGCTTTTGCATCTGAAGGATGAGTAACCTCCTCATCTGTTTGCAAATGATCTGCATGCCATCTCATCGATGCAGCTGTCCTCTCAGACTGATACATTCTTTTTAATCTATCAGTTATAGGAAGGTACCACATCCGCTGGAACGGTACCTTACTCCGACCAGTACCTTGCGGCTTATATCTTGGCTTATGGCAAAATCGACATTCCAGCAACTTATCATCATCTTTCCAAAAAAGCATGCAATTGTCAACACAGACATCTATCATCTCAGAAGGCAACACAAGACTATAAACCAGCTTCTGTATCTCATAGTAAGTTTCAGCAGCTAAATTGTCCTCTGGCAAATACTCTTTAATCAAATCAGCCCAATCATCCATGCAAACCTCAGGTAAGTTATGATCAGTTTTAATAGTCATCATCCTAGCCGCCAACGACAATTTAGAATGTCCTTCTCTACATCCATCGTAGAGTGGCTGATTTGCAGCATCTAGCATATCATAAAATGTTTTTGCATCTAGATTGGGTTCCTCGTCATGATGATCATGTGCAAATGTACTTACGGTTTCATGAAATGCATCCGTAACCATGTCATGAATCCTATCATTATCTTCACCATGCTGCTCTGCATGATCATCAAATTGATTAAAATTATTTGACTCATCAAAATTCGATGCTTGATAATTGCTACTACTACTAGCTGCATTTCCCCCATGACCCTCTCCATGATAATACCATATATAGTAATGCGGCATAAACCCTCTATTTAATATATGCGACCACACCTTCGTGATAATGATAAATTTCCTATTCAAGCATCTGGCACAAGGACAGTACATCTTACCACTGATAATCGTATTATGTATACTTCCTGCCTGATGCATGAATCCCTCCACCCCATCACTGAACTCCTTTGTTAGCGATCCCTCTGAATCAAGACGATTATACATCCATCTTCTAATTTCGTATATTGACATTTTTTGTTGGTCAGAAAGAAGTAAATGTTTTTGAATATGAAATTTTTATTATGAAGTTGGCCACTATATATAGATTTTTATTTTCATTACCATCGAATTACCTACGATTTTACATCGATTTCACATCGATTTTACAACGAATTTAAAAATGTTTACATCGACTTTACAACGATATTAAACATGTTTACCTAACCGGACACCGTGAGCTTAAAACGTGCTCACCTAACTTATTAATCGTTGGGAAATCGATGTAAAATTCAACTTATAATAATCATTGCTAATTCGTGGGTAATTTTACGACGATATTGCAACGTTTTATACAAACCTCGGTAAATCGTCGCTAAATTACAACGATTTCACGACGATTTTAATTATCGTCGTAATGTCGTCGGTAATCGTTGTATAATCGTCGCTAATTCGCGACGATTTTACAACGAAACTTTTCGTCCCAAGTTTGCGACGATTTTACGACGTCTTTTAGAATCGTCGTAAATTCGTCGCTAAACCGATGGCAATTTGCAACGAAATAAAATCGTCGCAAAAAATCGTTGCAAATGGCCTGTTTTCTTGTAGTGTCCCCGTCATCTGCTTCGGTACTTGATTTAGCCCCAAGTAATGAACTGGTTATTGACCTGAATCAAAGTGAAAACGATGATGGATCTCATCTCTTACTTTCTCTGAGACACCTGCCAGATATAATATCAATTTCTCCATACTGATTTTTAATCATGAGATCCTTGCAAATTCCTCAAACACTTTTACAATACCTTCTACAGAGCATATATTTCCATCCGATAGCACCATTATATCATCAGCGAAACTCAAATGTGTAAACCCGATATTCTTACATTTCATATGGTACCCAAACAGTCGATCCCTCGTAGCTTTATCCAAAATCTTAGACAACACATTCATGCTGATGACAAACATATACGGAGATAGTGAGCACACTTGTCGCAATCCTCGATTGCTTCGGAAAAAACCGCAAGCTCTCCATTGACTTGTATCGAGAAAGAGGCTGTTGTTATGCATAACAAGATCTAGTGGATGAACGTGTCTGGGAAGTGCATAACCTTAAACGTATTTAGCAGAAAAGGCCATTGTACCGAATGGAAA
The DNA here is from genome assembly GCA_030161315.1 of Eutrema japonicum. NCBI lineage: Eukaryota > Viridiplantae > Streptophyta > Magnoliopsida > Brassicales > Brassicaceae > Eutrema > Eutrema japonicum. The sequence goes on along the minus strand of BSQW01000011.1, from coordinate 32,032,384 downwards.
GATTTGGATATATCAATCTTAATTCCACAACGAGTAGAGATTGTATCCTTGTGATAGTCCTTAACCAATTCAATTACCAACAGTAGATTCTCAATGAGTAACCAGTCTTTGACGAAAGCTGATTGATTCAAAGCTATAAGCTTTGGTAGGATTCCCTTCATCCTATTTTTCATAAGCTTCGATATAACTTTGTATATTACGTTGCAGCAGGATATGGGACGATAATCTTTCATTTCCATTGTCGAGATCTTTTTAGGAATCAAAGCCAGGATTGTCGAGTTGACTCCCTTCGGTAGGAAACCCTTCTCGAGAAATGATTTAATCGCAATGATGAATTCTCCACCAACGATAGACCATGCATCATTATAAAACTCCACATTATAGCCATCTGGACCCAATATTTATTACTTGGCATGGAAAATAGAAACCCTCTTTATCTCTTCATCTGTTACCTCCTTAATAAGATATTCTCGATCTACATCTGAACATCTATATGGCACAACCCCCTCTAGCTTCTCCATCGAAATCCATATAAAATCCAATGTAATATGTTGAAGAAAATCGCTAAAAAAACTCTCGGCTTCCTCTTTGATCTCATCTCCACTCGACCACAACTCCATCTCGTTGTTTTATTTCTCTAAAAGTATTGATCGCCTCACGAGATACAACCGCTTTATGGAAGGTCTTATTATTTATGTCACTAACTTTCAGCCAATGGACATTTGACCTCTGCTTTAGGAAGTTCTCCTCTAACCTCGAAACAAAGTCCCACAGTCGGTAAGATGCATTTTCCTCCTCCATCCGCTGCATAGAGGGATTAAGAGTATTCGCCTCCTGTTTTTCACAAAGAGTTTTAAAAGCCTCGTTAGCCTTCTTCGTCAAGTTGCCCATCTTGCTTTTTACAAAAGATCGAATCAAAGGCTTTAACGCCTTAAGTTTCTTAGTGAAACAAAACATAGACGAAGTTGATGAAAAATAGGTTGTGTTTCACTCCAAAACTTCTTCACCATTGGTTTAAAATCCTCCATCTTAGCCACTGCATTCACGAATTTGAATGGTTTCTTCCCTTTAGGCTTCTCTGCATCCAAGTAAATTAGACAACGTAAGTGATTCGAATACCCCCTACTTCGAATACACTATATGATTGTGGAAACGCTTGACTCCATTATGCGTTCATGAGCACTATGTCTAGTTTTTTTGAAATCAATCCATCTTCTCTTTTATAACACCAAGTAAAAACAAGCCCATGAAATGTCATATCCTCCAAAGAGAAACTTCTCACAAGATTTTGAAAATCTCTCATTTCTAAGGGAATAGATGGCGAGTTTTCAAAAGCTGAGTTCTCATATACCTCTAGAATCTCGTTAAAACCCCCAAAACAAATACATAGTTTACTTCAAATTATGTGAGAATTTTGATGATCCCGGATATCACTCCATAATTCTCGGCGCTCTTCCATGAAATTTGAGGCAGAAATGAATGAACAGAAAAATTCCACATCACTTTTCTCTAACTTCACTGAACATGTGATCATCTGGCCACTTTTGAAAAAGATAGTAAGTCGCACCCGTGGACTCCACACCATCCAAATACGACCCAAACGATTGAATTCATAGTTCGTTATCAACGACTAATCCCTGAAAATTGATGAAAAAATTTGACTTGCTTTTCCTTTCTTGACTCTTGTCTCCAATAAATCTCCAAACTGAAAACCCTTACTCTGAATCCAGTTCCTTATTATGAAATGTTTTGTTAATTTGTTTCAACCTCGAACATTCCAGAAAAACTCAGACATAGATTAATATATTTTCCTTGGCGCCCTTTTACTCGAAACATTATATTTTGTATCCCTAGTATTTAAAGCAGTGGAGTATGCCAAAGATTTGGTAGTCATTTTTAAAGCACGATACAGTGGAGGACGGATCCCTACTTCTTCATGTTTTACCGTCTGTTTTAGTGAATTCTTATCGTCCGCTTTATTGTGAGTTGAACGCTCTTCCTCAACCGTCCCTTTTCCATGTTTCTCAATCTGATCTACTACTACCCGAGAGTCGATCACAACATCCTCATGATCTTCTTCCTCCTCAGCATGTGCCAAGATTGAAAAACGAGAAGGAGAAACTGAAATATTTTCCCTTTCTCTTCCTAGTTTTTCTGGATTTCTTCCGACTTTAGTTGGGAAAACAGAGCACCACTCTCCTTCTTCTTTATCTATGTTTTCTTCTCCAATGATAGTCATATTATTTGATTTCTCTTTCTCTGCTTATCGAATCTTAATAACTTGGGTCTGATCCTATTTATCCTCACCCGATTCTTCCAGGTTCTCCACCACTTTCCCATTAACCAACTCTACAATCTCGTCACTCCTTCTTGACTCTGTTAAATCCTTCTCATCTTCTATTGTTTTCTTTAAAATGATTTCCCCCGCATTCACCATACACACTTCCGAAAAATGGCCCCATTTCAAACAAGAATTACATCTTGGAGGTAGCCACATATATTTAAACTCCACAATTGAGTTTACTCCCTTCTCCGATTTAATTCGATACTGGTTTGGCAATTCCTTAGATAAGTCTGCCTCTACAAAAACTTTTGCTTCATCGAAACTTTTGCAAACTTCACAATGGATGAAGTCTCTTTGGCTCGCCCACCGCGCTAGCAAGAAATCCCAAACCTTTCTAGTGAAACATCTTATGTGGAACATTTTAAAGGATTATCCACATCGGCATTGATTTGATTTCTGATTGAGCTTCTTCTGCAATCGGAGACCATTTCGAAACAATCAATGGAACATCCTTGATTTTCCACATCTCCCTTCTCAATCCCCGATTTCGAACATAGGCTTCCTGAAATTCTGAACTTCATTGTGGTCTTATTTACCACAAACACATCAACTCTTATGTTCTTATCTCCGAGAGTCCATATTTTATTAACGATCACATGAACTTTCGTGACATGAGGTACTGTCGAGAAGAATTTTCCTATGAGTATTTCCTCCCATAGAGGAGCAGATCCTCCGATAATATCATCAGGAATCTTCACCGTCGGCAATCCTTCAATCATTAAAACTGTGATTTCATGCTTCGTAAGACTAGGCTTATTTTGAACGATAGAAGACCAGCGGGGTTTGACTCCGAATTGTGGAGATGACGGCGACGACACATCCGTTTCCTTCGAAACCTCTCCACGGTTAATTTGACATGATTTCCCCACCATGATTGTGTCGATTCTTATGCTAGATGAATCCGATTCTCCCGTCAAAATCCTTTCATGAACCTGTTGCGGAGGAGTCGCCGGAGCCGCCATATGTGCGGCCAACGAAAGCTTGAGATTGAAGCCCTAATCGCCTTTCAAATCGCCTGCCACGTCAGCCAAAAATAGGGTTCAACAAGATTCAAATTTTTTTTATTACAATTACGTGCAACCCACTATCTAGCTAATTACTAAGAACAAATATTTATATTCATTAAGTTTAAATTTTCAAAATTCAGAAATAGAGTGAAGAAAGAACTAATGCAAAATGATAAGCCATTACCAGTCTACTATAGAAAGAATAAAGTTTATGCACGAGAACTAAACTGGAATAATGAAAGTTTCTTTTTCATTTAGTGGGTTTTCTATTTCACTCTATAAATGATAGTTTGTTCAATTTCCCAGCTACGCTTTTGCAATTTGAATTGTTTAGAGACTCTTGTATATTGAGGCGATCACATGATCGTGAGGAGAGTTGATCGGAACTCAGCTTGTTGAGTGATCCGATATCACTCAAAAGAATTCAATTCATGTTGTAATTGCTTTTTTTATTATCAATAGTACAAGAATTCTTACAAGAGGAAAGATACAAGAGTGAATTCTGAGAGTTTGGATATTCATTCTTATCAATTGGTGCGTCCGTGATCGAGATCATACTTCACGATGGTGTTGATCGAAGATTCCGGCGAGCATGTTCAACAAGTGGATATATCGGTGGATGAGTTGCACGAGAAAGTAACAGTGGCCATGAAGTTTCCGGAGAAGTTTATACATTGGATAAAATTATGTATCACAACAGCTTCCTTCTCGGTTCAAATTAATGGAGAGTTAGCTGGATATTTCAGGAGTGAAAGGGGTCTCCGACAAGGATGCGCTCTCTCACCTTATCTATTTTTGATTTGTATGAATGTGCTCTAAAAATTGTTGGATAAGGCGACCCAAAACGGAAAAATTCGTTACCATCCAAAATGACATGCGCTTAAGCTTAGTCATTTATGCTTTGCTGATGACTTGCTAGTATGTTTGCCGATGGGAAGAAACAATCGATTGAAGGTATACTCCATGTCTTCGAAGAGTTTGCAAAGTGTTATGGGCTGTCTATTAGTCTTGAGAAATCAATGGTGTATATGGCTGGAGTTTCGGAGGAGATCGAGATGCAATACTAGAACAATTTCCCTTTGATTTATGTACTCTACAAGTCCGATATTTGGGATTTTTGGTGAAGTGGTTGGGAGAGTCTGAACATGACAATACTTGGGTTTTGGCTAAGGAATTTCAACAAAAATTTCCCACTTTTCAGCTTGAGGACAAGCTTGTTGTTAAAGAAGAGGGTATTGATAAGCCATTACAAGTCTACTATAGAAAGAAGAAAATTTATGTAGGAGAAGAAGAAAAAAAAACGAAGAGAAGTGTTGACTGGAGCAGTCAACAAAGCCGAGCTGGAATAATGAAATACTCTTTTTCATTTAGTGGGTTTTCTGTTTCATTCTATAAACGATAGTTTGTTCAATTTCTCAGTTACGCTTTTGCAATTGAATTGTTTAGAGACTCTTGTGTCTTCAGGCGATCACAGGATCGTGAGGAGAGTTGATAGGAACTCAGCTTGTTGAGTGATCATATATCTCTCGGAAGAATTCAATTCAGACTGTAATTACTTTTCTATTATCAAAAATATGAGAGGTTCATACAAGAGGAAAGATACAAGAGTGAAATCAAAGAGTTTGGGTTTTCATGCTTATCAAGTATCCTTTCTCTAGTTTTAGCGTCGGATTTGTATGGCTATTTTTCTTTGGGTTTTTGTCTTTCTTTGGAACTTGTGGTTTTGAGTTTTCGTCTCACTTATATAATTTCAATTCATAAATATTTTCTCCGTTTCAATATAATAGATGTTTTAGAAAAAATACACATATTAAGAAAACAAATGAATTCTGATTATTAAATGCATCATTTTTGTGATTACCAAATTTCAATAACTCTAAACCAATAACATTTCAATAATTCCGATTAATTTTCTTGAAATTTACAATTTATCATTATTAACTAATAAAAAATACATAAAAACCTAAAAAACTATCTTTTTGATACAATTTTTTTTTTTAAAACATTCATTAATTTGAAACGGAGTGAGTAATAAATAATGACAGAAATAAACGAATGAACTAATATATGAAAGAATAAAAAACGGAATAAAACCGCTAATCTCTTAACAAGTTAAGTTCAATTGAAGTATTATTTATGAAAAACTACAAGATTCAAGTTGCTGAATTACCGGCTATAACCCTGTGTCTTAAATCATCAACTCAGCTTTGGTAAGATAGGCTCGGCAAATACGTAAATCACTTAGGTTATCTATTCTGAAACTCTCATCTCCCACTCTTTCAAAAGAAAAGAAAGTGAGAAAAACAAAAAGAGAGAAACCAAGAAGAGAATTTCAATCAAAATGTAAAGAAAGTAATCATATTTTACTTTAATTTTTTTCTTTTTCCCTTTTGACCCGTAATATTCATCAATATGCGCATCGTCATTTTGTATATATTATTTTTAAGTAGATGTTGAGAAACGATATGATTGCATAAAATTCTTTGTCGGACATTGCTTTACATAAAAACTGCCAAAAAAAAAAGAAGTTAAATATTTGTCAGATTCGTATAAAGTGTCCGAGATTGATTAAATTATATTTTATATATTCATTACAGACTGCTCTCGATTTCCGGATTATAGTGCATTTACAAGAGAATTTGTCGGAGAAGGCAAAGGTATCCGATGCTTCTTATATAATGGTGGATCTGTTCACTGAGTGATTTCCTCGGGAAACGAGTCGTATGCATATCTTCCTTCTCTCTCTCTTGCCGACGATTTTTGCTGTGGAAATTCTGGTTTTCGAGTTTTCATTTTCTCAGGAAAATTTTGTTTAAGACTAATATTTTTCATTTGATAAGTAGAAGATTTTCTCGGGAAAATATTCCATACTTGATTAGTTTAATTATTATTATTATTATTTTTTGAAAAGATGTTTAATTATATTTTCCCGAGAAATTTTTTGACTTCTCCTTAACTGTGGACACGATGATTCAAGTGGACGGTGGAGATAGGTTGAGAGTGACGTTATTAGATCGGATGTCAACGGTGGAGATAGGCCGGAGCTCGGTGACTTTAAAAGATGTTCTTATGGCCGACATGAGCATTTCCCGGCCGCAACCGCCACCGCCGTCGCTTATTGTGCCGACGTCTCCGGCGTGGAACCATAGTCTTCTCGACGTGATGAGAAGGGATCGTCGGCGAGATAAAACCACTTGGAAATCTCTTCGGGATAAGCTTCGCCTCAAACGCACCGCCACTGCTTGGATCTCGTCTAACCTTATCCCTTCCTTGGATATGCCTATCCTTACTCCGGATAACGATAGCGACCGATTTAACCGCCGCGGATTCCTTCTCTCCAACTCGGAGACAAACCACCGGAGCAATGGTGGAGCAGAGGAAGCGGCCGTGCATGAAGGGAGGCTCCGGCTAGGCACGGTGTTGGCAGAGGAAACAGAGGTATTAAATGTCTAAATAAGTAGTTGGAATGGTAGTTAATTAGTTAGTTAGACGGTTAACTTCATTTCCTCTGTTTCTAATTTACAATTACTGAGAACTAGTTTATTTTAACAAACTCTAATATGGTATGAGAGCAATTAATACTCGTCTTTTTCTTTTCCTTTTTTAATTTATCTTAGGAAGTGCAGCCGCCGAGGATGTCTCTAATGGAATTGTTGGAGGATAATGATGGCGCAATGTATGATGTCAGCGAGAGAGGAAAGGCAGAGGAAGAAGGGACGATGATTACAACGACGGCGATGGTGACGGCCACGGAGTCGGGTTGTTGCGTGTGTATGATAAGAAGCAAAGGTGCGGCTTTTATACCTTGCGGGCATACGTTTTGCAGGTTGTGTTCTAGAGAACTTTGGGTGCAGAGAGGAAACTGTCCGTTATGTAACACTTCCATTATACAAGTTCTTGATATTTTCTAGCTTCTTTCTGCATTTTATTTTCAGGTGTTTGGATTGTTTTTTTTTTTGGTGTAATGTCAGTGGATCTCTTCTTGTACAAAATAAATTCATTGTTAGGATTATGAAGTAAAATTTCCTTGCATATTTTTTTATGGTAGATTTTTCAAAGTTATATGTAACTTCCCATTAGAAGATAAAGTCTACACAAATTTGTTTTTGGGCTATTTCCCAAATTTTTTTATATATTAATTGAAATTGGATTTGACTTATATATTAGACGTATGGCCGGCCATGGACATAGCCCAATGTATATAGAAGATAGATACCTCTCACTGCAAATCAAAGTCATGGTTCTGATACCAACCACTAAACAAGATAAAAATTTCTTTCATGAGAAATAATCATGAAAACATGGAAGATTATTCATGTGAATTTTCCTCTCTTCCGAAAACTATTGATCTTGGAAGAGTCTTCCAATTAAAACAAGATTTTTCCAGGTTAGAAAAATGCCCAAAATTTCAATTTCTGTTTCCGAGCCATGGCTTTATTATATCTAATGAAAGAAAGTTTTATCTTGTTTAGTGGCTTTATTATATCTACTTCCGTTTATGTTTCCTTTTGGTATCAGAGATTACAACTAAACATACACTCCGATAAGTAAGTTTTAAGTATGTTTTATTATGGCTGGTTTAACCGCCTTTAATTTATAATAAATATATTTTTCATCTTGTTTATAATTTTATTTAAGCTTATGTTTATATTTATGTTTATACTAATTATGCTTACTATATTTTTAATTTCATTTATGTTTTAATTTTGTAATTTTATGTTTCAATATATAATTTTTTATCATATCTACTTCTGTTTCCTTATGGTATCAGAGCCATGACTTTGATTAGTAGTGAGAGGGAAATAGTTAGAGGTCATTGATAACACCGATTTTTGACCATTTTTATGAATCACTTTAATATCTTTTGTAGGTGTTTTAACTCTGTTTTCAATGGTTTTCAAAGGATATCCATGTTTTAGAGTTTTAAAAGACATTTCAGGTAACTCGGGATAAAAGAGTGCATTTTAGAAAAAAATACGTTTTAGGATAAACTTGGACCGTCAGAAGTCTTGCAATCAATGAAGACCTTCTCACCGTATGATCATCCCCAAATTTGAACACAACAGAGAAGACACAACCAGATTTCAAATACAATTGGTTTGGAGACATTCCAATGGTTGGATCATCAAATATTCACTAAGTTCCGAAGACAGATGAAGCTATCTTGAAGCAGAGCCACCTCGGGCAGGGAAGCTCCACCCGCGGCCAAGAGGCGTTCCGTCACGGTCAGGAGAGCTCCGCTCGCGGTCAACAAGCATTCCATCACGGGTAGAGACCACACACCTGCGGCCACTCCATGTGCGATCAAATCAAGCTCGTTTCATTCCTGAGGCCAATTCCGTCTTTTCCAACTCAAATCCTAAACGTTCCCAAAGAAGTGAAGACTATAAATACATGTTTTTAGGTCTCTTAGACATATCTTTTGATCGCTTTAGAAGAAGAGACGAATTCCTAGCAACTTTTATTCTTGTTCTACGATTTGGAGTAAGGATTCTCAACTTGTGTCTTCAATAGAGAAGCCTTTCTTCATTTCTTTCTCTTACTGTTTTTCTTTAATTTAATATGTTGTTAAGCTCAGCTATGGCTGAGTAGTTCTCTTATTGGGTATAGGATTTTCAAGGGGCTCTCATGGTTCAATTATTCATTAGGTTTTTAGGTTAGGAAATCGATTAGGGTTCTTCGTTCTATCCTTTTTATTAATGCATGTTTGCTTGATTGGCCATCTTTGCAACTAAACTTAGGTATTTGTAGAGATACCAAATTAATAGATCTATATGCTTGACCTAGGGGGACAGACGAGCAAAACCGTCACAAGAAACGAAAGTATACTTGTGGAGGGGTTGTGAGCGTTAACGAACTTGTTTCTTCATCATAATTTCCTGCACGGCCAGAGACGAAAGCTATCGGTCGAGTATATAAATTATTGGTGTGTAAGATGTACAAGAGTAGGCTACACACACTATCGTGTTCCAAGATTAAGAACCAAAAAGACGACAAAAATCGTACTAAAAATACTAGCAAAATCCTTATGATTTTTGGCTTTTATCCCTAGAGAGTTTCCGATTGCCCAACATTTCGTTTATTAGTTTACAACCTCGATTTTAATTACTCGCTTTGCTTACTTTCTTTCTTATTACTTGCTTAGTTTAATTTAAATTCCTAGCTACAAAATCGTGACACACTAAATCCTCTTTAAATTTATTAGGTCTAGACACAACTTATAAATCGATAGAAATCTTTGGGCACTCAAATCTCTGTGGATTCGATCCCTTAAATACTATTGTGTTTGCTGTGCACTTGCAGCTTTTCTTAAGGGTAAAACTTGTTAGTTCAATCCCACACCACATCAGTCATATATATTCATATGGTCAAATCGGCTTTGTCATACATCATATTACACATGTTTGTTATTTCGATGAAATCCATTTTGAATTTCGACTAAGGTCAAAACTCACCGTCTTGACTTACTACTTGAATCCATAGTGGTTTTCTTAGGAAATTTATATCAAGTGTCTTAGGTCTAAGTTTCTTGTGATCTTTCATTAATCTCATTTTTTTAGTTTCTAAGGTAAAGAAATTTGTTCTTCTGAGTGTTTTCGCCCGTCTAAAAATGTCATAAGTCCTATAGGTGTTGGGTTGTTTTAACCTATCTAGACAGAATTGTAAGGAGTCAGATCTTTTTCCTAAGTATTCTGAAAAATGAATTCATATTTTAGATCAACATCAAACATTTCCGAATTCGCTTCGTCTTCTAGGTCCGAAAGAAAATCTATTAGATATTCAAAAAGACCAAATTTATCAAATTTCGAAATTTTTTTTTTTAAAAACAAATTTCTCAATCAAAGCTGAAGAACGAGATATCCAACTTACAAAACCTTTCGAAGCAATTCCTTTGTTTTCTGAAAGTGCTTTACAAATACATAAAGAAAATAATTTTAAATATATACATATTGGTTTAGTCCAAGTCAAAATTAAACCACTTTCAAAAGAAGGATTAAATACTTTGATTTTAGCTATCCTAAGAGATACACTGTTCAAAGTATTCGAAGATTCTTTACTAAGCTCTATTGAATCAAGTTTGTATATTGGTCCAATTTCATTTGATTGCTATCCAAATTTTACGGTTTTTTAAAGGATAAAAATATTTTAAAATCTCTAGTTTTACAAGTTAAAACTCATAATACAAAATGATCGAATGATCTATTCCAATTGCTTTAATTTTTAGAGTTCATTACAAAGCCATGACAAGTGCTTTCTATTCAAAAGTAAGACTTTCAAGTAAAAAGGGTGAAATCCTTTTACTTCAAACAGATCTTTCGAGATCCAACTCCGTAATTCCAAGATCTATTCAATGGAAAGATATAAATCTTCTAGATGAATGAGTCCTCTAATGAGATGTAATGCCAATACCTAAAAACCCTCAAGAACCTTTAGACCCAAATACACATTTAAAACATATCGAGCAATTTCATGATGGAAAAGTAAAACTTTCTTTCATGAGAAATAATCATGAAAACATGGATGATTATTCATGTGAATTTTCCTCTCTTCTGAAACTATTGATCGTGGAAGAGTTTCCCAATTAGCACAAGATTTTTCAGGTTAGAAAAATACCCAAAATTTCAACCAAGATTTTCAACTTCCGATATACCAAATCCTGTTTTAAGAAATGTTGATTTCCGAACACAAATCCCAAAACTTGCTTACTCAACGAAAAATAATTTTCAACAAAATGATTTTTTCACAAAATCTGAGACAACAAGTCCTACCTTTTCATTTATAACAGATAATATGTTAAATGAGTTAAATGTCATAGAAAACGATTTTCAAATTGATAAAAAATTATTGCGAGATGATTTTTACTCTAAAAATAACACCTAGAAAAGACTTTGGTTTTTTAAAAACTTTTTGAAAGATAAAAGAGAGTTGTCTACGTACCCATTTCAGGATGAAGCTACTCCGTAGTTCATTTGTCTCCTTTAGCCACTTTGGGACATTGCCGCTTAGTCATTAGATGACTGTTATATGCGGAATTAATCTGCAAAGTCAAGATCTTATCAATTATTTGAGTGAACTTATTTCAACCTTCTCACGACTCCTACTCCTTCCGAAGTCGGGAACTTAACACATTGGTGATACGTTGAGGGCATTGCCCTCATCAAATTCATCCAAGGCGTTCCCAAAATAGCAGTGTATGGAACTTGACAATCCACTACGGTGAAAGTGATAATCTTCATTACTCTGGCTGCCGAGACTGGCAGCTCGATGGTTCCAATTGAGGTTGCAACACTTCCGCTGAAATATGTTAACGTTGATCTTGGACCTCATATGTCCGAATTTTCAATCCCTATTTGTTTTAGGGTCTTCAAGAATATGACGCCTGCTGTACTTCATGTATCAATCAAGATTCGAGAGACTTCACAACTAGCTCCAATATCAAGACTCACAGTCAGGATGTCATCTTGAGGAGCGTCCTTATCGAAGCTGTCTTTTTTGGAGAAGGATATTTCCACATCGGGAAATAGCCCCCACCGTTTAACTTTTCAATGTCAGCTCGCCGATGATACCTCTTAATTGATTCAGTTGTATCTCCGAAGAGTTTTGATCCTCCCATGATTATGTTGATCCTTTTCTTCTTTTGATTGTGTTCCTACTCAGCTGGTTCGAGATCATCTGGATCCTCGTCCTTTGACTTTACGGACTCCGGATTATTGATCTCGACTTCGCCAAGCTTTTCTTCCGCATATATGTCAAAGAGCATATCTTTCAACCTGTAACATTTCACAGTCGAATGTACATACCGTTGGTGATAGTCACAATACGCCCTGATGCGATCAGATTTTTTTCTAGAAACTTCAGATTTTAAATTTGTAAACCAAAAAGTCTGCAAGTGCACAAATGTGCGTTGTAGGACATAAGGTATCGATCCACATGGAGGAAAAGTTGTATAACGAGATCGTAGAAAGAGAGTTAGTGAGGAAGTATAAAACGAAAATAAGGTTTATGATGTGTCACGAAACGAGTGCTAGAAATATAAACTAAAGTAAGCGAGAAAATAAGAAAGCAAGCAAGTAAATAAGAAAGCAAGTAAGCTAAGCGAAGAATTAAAATTGAGGTTGTGAACAAATAAACTAAGCGTTCGGCAATCGGGAAGTCTCTAGTGATCATGGCCGAAAATCATAAGAATTTTGTTAGGGTTTTTAATGCGACTTTTTGTCTTCTATGGATTCTTGAACTTGGAACACGAACACTGTGTGTAGCCTACTTTCGTACATCCTACACACCGATAATTTATATACTCGACTGGTAGCTTTCGTCTCCGGCCGCGCAGAAAGTTATGATGATAATAAAATGTCGTTAACGCTCACAACCCCTCTACAAGTATGCTTTCGTATCTTGTAACGGTTTTGTTCGTCTACCTTAGGTCAAACATATAGATCAAATACTTTCGTAACTCTAAAAATATCTAAATTCAGTTTCAAGATAGATAATCAAGCAAACATGCATTAAAAATAAGGATAGAAAGAAGAATCCGAATCGATATCCTAAACTAAACCCTAATGATAAATCGATCCATGAGAGTCCCTTGAGATTCTTTTGCCCAACAAGAGAACTACTCGGATACGATTAAAGAAAACAAAAACATGAATAAATTAAGAGCAGGAGATTGATGAAGGAGCCTCTTGATTTTAAGAACAAAGTCCGTAGAGAACTTCTTCATCAATCTCGAAATTAAAAACAAAATCTTAAGAAAAGTAATGAAAAAAGTAAACTAAAAGGTGTTCTATGTAGGCAACGAAATTGTGTCTATAAAACATGTGTTTATAGGTCTTCAACTCTTGTTTTGGTCGTCCTTAGGGTTTTTTTGAAGAGAAAACGAAGTGGGCTTCGGACGAGCTGTTTTTGGGCCGAATTTGGTTGGCCGCGTGTGCATGAGCTGGATCCGCGGTCAAAGGTGTGTTCGCCACGGGTGGAGGGCTTCTGGACGCGTCCAAGAGTATGTTGGCCATGGTCATGAGCTTTGGGCCTGCAGTGGTTGACCTATGAGGTTGAAACTTCAATTTTTCTCTTATTTTTTTCGCGAGACTGTAGAATATGCCTTCAGTCAATTGAATGTATCTTTTTATCTAACCGTTGAATTGTCGTGAAACCAAGTGGTTATGACAGGTAGTTCTCCCCTCTATATTGTGACCAAATTTAGGCAGGATCAGATGGTAAGAAGGTCTCCATCAGATGTCAAAATTCTGACGGTCCAAAATTATCCAAAATATGGGTTTTCTCCAATTTGCGTCGCTTTGCATAAGGAACCTGAAAAGAGTATTGAAATTAAAAATATGAGAAAACTACGATAAAACATGTCAAATAAATTGAAACACTTATTCAAGTGTTCTAAAATAGACGGTCAAGCGGGTAAAAATACGGTGTTATCAACTCTCCCAAACTTAGACTTTGTTTATCCTCAAACAAAACAAAACCAAATCTCGGAAATATCAAACAAAAATTATTGGGAACTAGAAATCTTGGAGACTGTCCTTCTAAACCATAACCATCGAGCTACATAAAACGCAATATGGCCTAGAAAATTCTCACTAAAAAATCTCAAGCTTGATCCCGCAGGTGGAGGAGGTGCGACCGCGGCGAAAGGAGGCTTGGCCGTGGGGAAATGGTTGCAAAATCTCTTTTAGAAGTTTGCAAAATCTTTATCTAAAAAGTCAGAGAGAGAAAAAAGACGGAGATGAAAGAATATCATGTTTTAGAAAAATATCGGATATTATTGTTATCACGTTATAAGTATCGGATAATATTGTTAGCATGTTCACATTTTATATAACATGTTGTTATATTTGTTATCATGTTAATTACGTAAAAGAAATATTAATAATTTTCTCTTAAACTTATATATATATATATATATATATATATATACAAATAAAAACATTAATTCACGATTTTAATTTTAATTTTCATATTTTGTATGATGTGATAACTATGTTAACATGATAAACATAAACTTATCGCAAAATCATATTATTTAGCATGTTAACAATGTATCGGATATTAATGTGAGCACATTATAAGTATTAGATAATATTGTTAGCACGTTAACATTCCATACAACATATTGTAATTGTTATCATGTTAATTATGTTAGAGAAATACAAATCATTTTAAAAAAAAATTTCTACAATAATTAAATATAGACTATTTTGATGTATAGAAATTAATATTTCATAAAATTGAATCAAATTAAACAAGTTTAGTTAATTATGCCTATACCTCAATACATATCAGACTTCTTTGAGAAGTTTGATACATATTTAATTAGTAAACTTAAATTTAAAAATTGTAAAAAATTATTTTGTTAAAAATTTCTTATACATAAATTAAATATAGACGATTTCGAAGTATTAAAATTAAATTTCATAAAATTGAATCAAATTAAAACCATGTAAGGCAAAGTAGGTTGTAAACCTCAAAACATGCTTTGTAGTGGAAACATTTACATATAACTTTAGGATTAGATTCATGGTTTACCAAATTTACCTTTGAAATTAAAAATTTGCACATGTGTTGTAATGTGCATATATTTCACGAATTTGATGCTTCCTAGAAGTTATGTTTTAATATTGTCACTCATAATTGCTAAATATTAGATTTAGGGTTAATCGGACTTATCGGAGAAGTCTGAGAGAATCGGGATTTCTCAGACTTCTCAGAGATTACCAGACTTCAATTTTAACCTGTTTTTTTAAAGGTCAATTGCAAAACTACTCTCTCG
The DNA here is from genome assembly GCA_030161315.1 of Eutrema japonicum. Taxonomy (NCBI): domain Eukaryota; kingdom Viridiplantae; phylum Streptophyta; class Magnoliopsida; order Brassicales; family Brassicaceae; genus Eutrema; species Eutrema japonicum. Next base: position 32,017,254 of record BSQW01000011.1, on the reverse strand, counting down.
TTGACCATATGAGTTTCATCAGATTTCTAAAGCAGTCTGAGTATACAACTCAGATCTGAAATCGACGATATGCAAAAATTCGTACCTATATCCGTTTAGAGTTTGTTTTCACCCTCTTCGAGCACCCAGAACGTCTAATATCACAGAAATCCCGCAAGCCCATGCGTGTTTTGCCGTTTTTATGCCATAATTTCTGATTTCGGTACATTTGAATCGGAAAATCAGTGGGAAAATGGGAGAAATCGGAGAGAGAAGTTGCGAAAAGTGTTTACGAGCTCTATTCTTGAGCTTTAATGGCGGAAAACGGGTTAGTTACTGCATTAACTCGTCGACGATGGTGGTTGTCGTGGTTTCTCAGAATTCTCAGAGAATCGGGGTTTCTCAGACTTCTCCGAGAAGTCTGAATTGTATTTAATATGAAAATTTAAATTAAAAAAAATTTCATACAAATTTTTGATACATAAATTAAAAATAACCATTGTAGATGTATATAAATTTAAATTACATAAAATTTAGTCAAAATGAGTGAGTATGAGATAAATTAGGATCTAAACACCATGTAGGTAAGAGTTTACAATTTGGATATCGTGTTCTTATCTGTAGGGTTAGATTGAGAGTTTCTAAATTTTTAATTCATAATGTTTTTTTTACATATACTGGTTAGTTTTTGACTAAGTTAAACGAGTTTGATGTTTGTTATAAGTTTTATATATAATATGATGGTATTTAAATAGTAATTATCAAGTTTATGGTTTATCAGACTGACATTTCAGTCTGATTATGTCCATGGTTTATCAGACTTCTTGATGGAAACCTGTGAATTAACCTGAAATAAGTTACCCTACTTGTGATTTTACCCCATATATAAACTAAAGTTACCAACCCTAATATGTAAAAGTCATTATCAACTCTCTCTCTAAAACAGGAAGAATCTCTCTCTCTCTCTAAACTCTCTCAAACATCTCTCCGGAAACCCTCGTCGTCACCGCCACCGCCACCGCCGTCGTCAGCTTCTTCAATCTGGTAATCACCTCTCTTTTTTCGCCTTCTACTCTACTTTTTTCTGCAAATTTTTTTAGATCTATAAGAAATAAGACCATTTTCCATGTTATTTGCATAGATCTAAACAAACAGATGGGTTATTTGCCTAGATATAATTAATTACATTTTAGATCTACTTGAAAATTACTATATTAGAAGTCTGAAATTGAATTAGACTCGATACGAAGTCTGATACTTGAACTGATCTGAATTAGACTCGATTAGAAGTCTGAAAGTATACTTTCATATAATTAGACTCTGTTAGAAGTCTGAAATTTGACTTTGTACGAATTAGACTTGAGAAGAAGTCTGAAATTAGACTTTTCCGAATTAGACTCTTTTAGAAGTCTGAATTTCGACTTGATTTTAAATTAGACTTTATTAGAAGTCTAGCGTTAGACTTGTTTTAATTTTTGCGAATGTTTTCTGGTACACAGTATAGGGTGATTCAGTCACCTTCCAACGTCGAGTAGTTCATGTTCAACAGGTCGACGTCGATCCGGATCATCCTACGGATTCCCCAAGAAATGCTTCTGCGGTCTGGAGCCCGTCATGCGAACATCCACTACTGCCGATAATCCGGGAAGAAGATTCTTCGGATGTCGTAACTATGATGTAATGGCCTCTATATGTCATGTGGTTCGTTTTTGTTTTTTCTGCTTATTATAGTTTGGGATCTTAATATGATTGTATAAATGTGGCTGTGTAGGATGGTGGTTACCATATAATGAAGTGGTGGGATGAGGCTATGACTGAGGAGTTTAACGATGTAAAGCTGTATGTTGACCAACAAGGTCAACTAATTGATGGCATGTTCGTTTCTAATGCTCAAAGCGACAAGTATTTGTCCACGTTGCTCGATGACGTCAAGGTAACGAAGGCAGAGATAGCTCAATTGAAGGAGCGGTTGACGGAGAAGCCATGTGGCCAGATAATGCGTGGCGTCGAGTTGAAGAGTCTGACGTTCGCTGGTGCTATTATTATCGTCCTGATCATGTTTATATGTTTTGTTTTCTTGTAATATGTGACAATTTGTAACCAAAATTTGTATTTTTTCCATTCAACGAGATATTTGATTATGAAGTCGGTTTAATTTATCTGTGTTCTTCTTTACTATGTCAGACTGTTTATGAAGTCTGAATTTATCAGTCTGAAAACTTAAACTTTTGAAAACTTACACAAGTCTAGTCCTGAAAATATCACCATTTCAGACTGCAAAACGAGTCTGTCTGTAGAAGTATTTTTCAAATACTTGTAAGCGGCAATTAAAAATATTAGAAAAAACCGCAGAAAAAAGCGGGAATTTTGCCGCCCAAAATTTGTAAACTTCTCGCTCAATTATCTCATCACTATCAGACTGCTAAAAGAGTCTGATATCAGACTAGGTTAAGAAGTCTGGCATCAGATTGCGAAAGCGGTAGTTTTATGTGGTAAAACCGTTTTTTTTTAACCGCCGCCTAGGACAATATAAAAGGATTTTTTTATCCCCTCATTTTTACAGTTACCGAAGAAAAAACAAAAACACCGATTCTCTCTCGGAGAAACTGAACCACCGCTTAGGACACATCTTCGTTGTCGCTGCCGGAATTCGTCGCCTTCGACGGTAAGATTCTTCTACTCCTCTCTTCGCCGCAAAACGTCACCTTCTCGATACTGATTTCTAGAACTCAGCACTGAACTCTTATCTTTTTTGATTTCCAGATCTGGTTTCTCTCTCCTCGCCGTTGTCACCGCTCCTTTTTGATTTCCAGATCGGATTTCCAGAAGGTAAAAGATTCAAATTGAGCAATAATGGTTAGATATTTGGGTTTGAGTTGTATTGTGTTTTGTGGATTTTTGGGATTCATCCGATTGTGTCAGACTGCAAATAGAGTCTGACTATATTTCTTCAGGCTTCAAATAGAGTCTGAATTTTAGTAGTCAGACTGCATATGACGTCACCTTCTTGATACTGATTTCTAGAACTCAGCACTGAACTCTTGTCTTTTTTTTATTTCCAGATCTGGTTTCTCTCTCCTCGCCGTTGTCACCGCTCTTTTTTGATTTCCATATCTGATTTCCAGAATGTAAAAGATTCAAATTGAGCAATAATGGTTAGATCTTTGGGTTTGAGTTGTATTGTGTTTTGTGGATTTTTGGGATTCGTACGATTGCGTCAGACTGCAAATAGAGTCTGACTATATTTCTTCAGACTTCAAATAGAGTATGAATTTTAGTAGTCAGACTGCATATGATGTCACCTTCTCGATACTGATTTCTAGAACTCAGCACTGAACTCTTGTCTTTTTTTATTTCCAGATCTGGTTTCTCTCTCCTCGCCGTTGTCACCGCTCCTTTTTGATTTCCAGATCTGATTTCCAGAAGGTAAAAGATTCAAATTGAGCAATAATGGTTAGATCTTTGGGTTTGAGTTGTATTGTGTTTTGTGAATTTTTGGGATTCGTCCGATTGCGTCAGCCTGCAAATAGAGTCTGACTATATTTCTTCTGACTTCAAATAGAGTCTGAATTTTAGTAGTCAGACTGCATATGACGTCTGACTTTAAGTTTTCAGACTGCTAATGGAGTCTGGTGTTGGTTGGTGCAGAACATGAATTCCCTCGAAGGATGTTCACTTCAGGGTATGAGCCTCAACCAGACAAAAGCATACACTACTTCAGCGGTAAGAGAGATCTCATGGACGCTCTCAAAGAAGCGCTGGATGATAATGAGTGGGAAGAGCTTCGCAACTCAGCCTTTGGGGTTTTTGTGAAGTGGCATGAGCTGAACTTCGTATGGTGTTCAAGGATGGTGCACTACATGCTTACTATGCAACTAGAGGTAGATCAGAAGCATGAGCTTTGGTGTCTTCTTGGCCTTCAACCGGCGAGGTTTTCCCTCCATGAGTTTCACCAGATAACCGGACTCAATTGCGACTATGTTGAGAATATGGAGTACCCGGAGGTTGAGTATACAGCCGATATTAGAGCAATGTGGGAGCTTCTTGGGCTGGATTTCGAGGTAGGGCCAAGTTATTTTCAGTTACTGGATGCTTGCAATAGATGTCGAGGCTGGGAACAGCAAGATAGGATTTGGTTGGGCTACCTATCCATCTACACGAGCTTCATTGAGGCTCAACACTGGTCAGTTCCCGCAAGGGCTGACATGACTAAGCTACTGCTGTCTCCAGGGGTGTCAGAAGCATACCCATGGGGAAGACTGGCCTTCAAAATCTTGGTAGACTCTGTCAAAGCAGAGGCAAACAAAAAACTACAAGATGACAAAAACTATCAGGTTGAGGGCTTCGCTGAGGTCTTGAACGTCTGGGTATATTGGGCATGTCCCGGGATTGCTACGCTTTATGGAATGCCCTTGCAAGATAACCCAGACCCACCGCTCTTGGCTTACAAAGGATCAAGGAATCGGAAGAAAGTCGATTTAGAGTTGCGCAAGCAGGTATTTTACTGACCTTTTTTCCTTAAAATTCACCTTTGATTGCTCTATATCGGACTGCAAATTCAGTCTGATAAGTTATCAGACTAATTTTGAAGTCTGAATTTTTCCCAGACTTAGTTTGCAGTCTGAAAGTTGTTGCCATACTTAATTTGCAGTCTGAAATATTGAAGTCAGACCTTTTTGAAGTCTGAAACTTTGTACCATACGAGATATATAGTCTGGTAGATTTTATTTATTTTTTACATACTAATATACATTTTGCTCGTTGACTTGTACTTGCAGACCCACATCAACAAGTTCATCGTCAAGGAGTTTGAGGACATGTTCCCCCTGTGGGACGATGGTGAGGATGATGAGAAAGTTGTGAACATTGTGAAAGCAATGTTAGGTGAGTTTGAGCGCCCTTGGAGGTGGAGTTTTAAACACTGGAAGTCTGAAGGTGTGTTGGCCATTGTCAAGAAAGAGGTGCCCCTTATTGAGTCCGTGGTGGTTAAGTCTGAGGGTGGTCTGAAGAAGGCCAAGGGAAAGGGTGTTAAGAGGAAGGTTGTTGATGATGATGGTGAGGATGTTGATGATGATAAGAAGCGAGAAAAATCAGGCGGTGATGATGGTGGTGAGGTTGTTTACTTGATCAAGTCGGTGGGTGAGAAGATGAATGAACTTTTTAGTCTTGTTCAAAAAGGCTTTGAGCAGGTGAATGAGAAGATGATTGAACTTGAGAAGGAAGTTAGGTTGTTAAGGGGAGAAAAGAGGAGGAAATCTGGTGTTGAGAAGTCTGATGTTGGTGTTGAGAAGAAGTCTGATGATGAGAAGAAGTCTGATGGTGGTGTTGAAAAGAAGTCTGATGATGGTGGTAAGGTTGATGATGGTGGTGAGGCTGGGGCGGGGAAACGCAAAAAGGCTCCGCGTAAGAATATTACACCCAAAAAAATTGTTGTGAAGCATCCTAAACCTATTGCGGTTGTTGAAGCTGCAGACCAAAAAGGACCTCAAAAAGAAGCCTCAGTGGAAGTGGATGCAAAGGAAGCCCTGGCTGAAGACAACCCTGCCCAACCGTCTGAGGCCAAGATTCAGGATGTGGATGTTGGGGTTAGTGTCCCAAACCCTCTACCAAAAATTGTTCAACAAAGGAGAAGTACTCGAAGACTTAAGGACAAAGCCGTTGCTTAATATGCAGTATAAGTCTGATTGTTGTTTGTAAAAACCTGAACCTATGTGCAACTAAAAACTAGTTATTTCGCTTTGTTGTTGTGTTTGATGTGAACATGGTTATATGGTATTAGACTGAGATTTAGGTCTGATTTTGGTGTTGTTTTAATATCTGTCAAACTTCTTTAGAAGTCTGATTTTTTTTTGGCTTTATATTGCAGTCTGTAGGTGGCGTGGATAGTGTTACATTATTTGTCTTCGACTTTTATTGCAGTCTGACGGAGGTGGTTTTTTTTTATTTTGTAAATGCAGAGTAGTGTCGTGGGCAGCGAACTTAGTGTTCTTATCGTCGATAAGGCGGCCACGGGCGTAAACTTCGATGCTGCATATATGCCGAAACAAGACACTAAGCAGGCAGCTGCTGGAGCTTATGTAAAGGCGAAGGCTCAAGAACTCAAACAGAAAGAGCATGATACAAAGGAGAGAAAGAGCTCAACCCAAGTTCAGATTACACCGAGATATGATCCTTGTGCTCCGGCAACCAGGATGGAAGTGAAGACACTTAATGATCACGTCAAAAAACTGCCGTATGTCGTCACACTCTACCTATATTCTAGAATAATTAGCTCGATGTCTAACACGCGTAATATATCCTGTAGGGGTTATCCGAAGAGGGAGGTGAACACATCCCTAGATTGGTACTACGATCTGCGCACCCCCCAGGAATGGCTGCATGACACGGTTAGTATATAATCTGGTCGTGTTTAATGATTTTCTGCTCTCAGACTTGATTTGCAGTTTGAAATTGTTGTTATCTCTTTTAGACTTCCTTCAGACTTCTTTAGAGGTCTAGTGTCAGACTTCCTTTCAAGTCTGGTGAAAGAATTTTTTCCTCAGACTTGTTTTGCAGTCTGACATTGATGTTCTCTCTTTTAGAATTTCTGTAGACTTCTGTTTAAGTCTGACATTTTTTGCACAATGTTGACTGAATGCAGCAAATAGATGATGGGATTGATCTGATGAGGCTTCGACAACACGAACACCCGGAATGGTTCTGGTCCGAGAGGCTGACCTTCATTGACACACTGATGGGTAATTTGTGGATGAAACATTATGATGATTTTGTGAAGAGCGGCGAAGGAGAAAATGTGATGCCCACGGCAAGGAGACTGCCACCTGGTGTATGGGATTACCATACTGGTGAACTACCCTTATTCCTGAAATCAAACAAGACTTGGGGGCTGGAAATTGATTACATCTACACTGCCTTGCACGTTGGGGGAAATCATTGGATAGCTATTATGATTTCTATCCCGGATAGACACGTAACCATATGGGATAGCATCATTGGACGAAAAACCGATGAGGTGGTAGGAGCGGCAGTGGCACCTATATGTGAGATCTTTCCCTACGTGATGCATTGTTTAGCCCCAATAGATGAAAATTGGAATTATCACCTTGAACGATACTCCTACACGATCGTAAGGAGCCCGGAACTTCCCCAAAACATCCAGACAGGTGATTGTGGGGTGTTTTGTTTGAAGTTCATTGAGTTCCATTCTCTTGGGATGCCGTTTCCGAGGTGGCTGTGTGATAAGAACATGAAGACTTGCAGAGAGAAGCTTGCGTATGAGATATTCACTAAGCTCTGCCGAACAGGTGAAGAGGGTCGTACCGACGCCGAGAATGAATTGCTAGACGTCTACGAATAGGTGAAGTAGAGTTCCTCTTTAAATTTTGGATTCCTGAGAACAATGGATTCTTGCATATATTTATCTTTTGTAGATGTAAGAAAAACTCATCCATCTTTTGGCTTACTTTCTGCGGGAATTTTTTGTGCCATGCCAATTGTGATGTCAAAAGCGTGTTGGGCATAGGTAGGGTATTTCTAGGGTAATTGGCTTAAAACTTCTATAGAAGTCTGGTGTAAGACTTCTATAGAAGTCTGGTGTCAGACTTCTATTTATATATTTTGTAATGAATTTCTGTTATTAGACTTATATTGCAGTTTGGAAAGGGTGTGATTTTCTTAAGACTTATTTAGACTTGATGAGATGCAGCAAACACATAAGTTCTACAAATTAAGTTTAAGCCAACAACAATAACCAATGATTAACACAACAAGTTCTTAGACTTAGACAACTTAAAAACCGACTTGGAAACGAAATATTGTACTGGAAAGACACCAACAGACTCCTCTCATACTTTCTTCAGACTTCTCTGTCAGACTTCTAAATTGCATTCGTCAGTACATCAGACTTCTACCAGATCTAATCCTTCTTAGGTTTGGTTACCTGTCTCCACCGAAAAAAAACAGCAGCTTCTCATATACAGTAGATAGATGAAAACAGCTATAAAACAGGTGAGTGTAAGGTGATTTAGGTTACACAATTTGGTTTTTTGTGGCCTGGTTGTTTGCAATTAGAACAAGTATATTGCTTGGGAAGCTTCCGTGGTTTATCGCCCTTTGTCTTGGCAATTTCTAGCCAAATTTGCCACCTCGACTTCTGAGGTCTTCCAGGAGGACGAGGATTATGCGGGGGAAGGACACGTACGGTGTCAGGAGCTTTCATAGTACAGTTCTTCGGAAGGATGTTCATTGCGTATGCCTGAAACAGATAGTCCCTACCGTATGATGGGCATGGCAGCGTATATGGGTGTAGCTCAAGTTCTGGTGCGGCGCATATTGCATGTAAGCAAGGTATCTTTTCGTAATACCACACACCACATTCACACGTTCGGTTATGCAAGTCGACCACACAATCCCTATGTCATCCCTTAACAACGAATAGATACCCATCAACGCGTTCCGCCGTCATGAAGTCCGCATAATATTCACGAATAGCCATCAAGTATTCAACTCCTCGGCTAAATTTTGTTGTGAGATTCAATGCATCTAGCCGCCTTTTACAAAACCACGTCCCTAGCTTCTCTTGTATGAACTCCAAAAGGAAAGAGATAGGATATCCTTTTGCCTTCTTGACTACGGAGTTTATAGTTTCGGCAATGTTGCTCTTCTTTATGTTGTACCTTTCTCCAACAAAGTGAACGCGGTTAACGCAAGAGAAAACAAGACTGCAATAGAAGTCTGATAAAAATAAGACTGCAATAGAAGACTGATAAAGACGAATCAGACTGCACAAGAAGTCTGATAAGAAAAATGCATTTTCAGATTATACCTGTCTCTATTGAAATGAACGCGTGGCCATAGACTCGGATCCGCCTCCTCCAAGTATATAGCAAGGTCAGGATTTACCGCTCGTAAGGAGGCCATGTATCGGTTAAAATCGTACATCGTATATGCATACGCCGCGTTTTTCACCAAGTACAAAAGATGTTTTCCCCTGAACTTTGTGACTACGTTATTTTGTAGATGGTAATAACAAATCCCTCGCTTTGCCCAAGGAAGAACCTTTTCAATAGCATTCTTGATGGATGTGTGCCTATCTGAGACTATGACCAGCGGATATTGGTCTGAAATGCAGCCTCTAAGCTTTGTGAAAAACCACTCCCACGAGGCATCATTCTCAGAGTCTACAATGCCAAAAGCCAACGGAAATATTTGAAAATTGGCATCTTGTGAGGCCGCCACTAGCATAACACCTCCATTCGGCCCCGTAAGATACGTACCATTTACCACAATGACTCTTCTAAGGTACTTAAATCCCTCTATGGAAGCTCCAAATGCTAGAAATAGATATTTAAATCTATTCTCCTCATCTAGTTTTAGAGCAGTCTGCGTTCCCGGGTTGGTTTGCTCGATTCCATGCAATAAAGCAGGCAGTCTCTCATAGCCATCTTCCGCTGATCCTCTCACCAACTTTTGAGCATGTAACAACGCTCTGTATGCGGTTGTGTAGCTCATCTTAATCCCATACTGCTTGTTCATTGATACTAAGACATTGTTTGGTGTAATCTTCTCAATTATTCCAAAGCATTCTAGAAACAACCAACCAATATAACGCGGAGTATGACGTTTTTTCTTAGCCTTCCCGTCCATCGCTGAACATGTGTGGGCTCTATTGTAGATCATCACCCAAAACTTGTTTGGTTCGTTCTTGACAGCCGCTCGAAGCTTCTAGTTGCATCCTTCCACAAGACATTTAACGACAAACAGGCTCTTGTCAGACTTATCTACTGTAAATGCGTATTTCCTCATTATTGCCGTCAAACGCAGCTCTGATATAAGATCTTGCTTGCTATCAAAACAATTTCCGAGAAAGATGATGTCGGACCAATTTTTTCCTCGACCAGCAAATCGTTCAGCCACATGCTACAACTCGTAAGTCTTATTATCTTCATCTTCTTTATCATCTTCATCTTCATCTCCCACTTTCCCATACATGCTATAATCTACACCATCATAGTAAAACTCAGCGTGTTTCTTGAAAGCTTGCTCTGGCTCATCACCACCACCACCAACACCACCATCATCATCACCACCACCACCACAAATAGAATCATCTGATACTGAGCCCACATCTTCGTCTTCCCAGTCTTTGTCTTCGTCATCTTCATCTTCATCTTCATCTTTTACATCGTGATTCCCCGCATCTTGATATGCCAAACCGGATCGGCTCGAGACACAAAGACGGATTAAATGCGCACTAGCTAACTCGACCATGCTCCTTACTTGCCTATCATTTGTGACATAAATAGGAGGGATATCCGGACCGATCTGTTGCAAGAGTGGTTCCGGTAACGGATATGATAACTCCACCAACTCGGCTTTCTTGTCCAGCATATAATCATCTTGTACCATCTCAACAAGTTCACAATATGTAGAACGATCGCCCAAAGTGATAAACCGCCCTCCTTTGAGAGTATCCACCACAAAATGCCAAATCTGGTCTCTCACAACCCATTCACCAAAATTAACAGGTAGATGCACCATTATCTGTAAAAACAATCATGGAAAAACCACATTAGCAATCTTAATGGAAATATCAGACTTCTTCGCGAAGTCTGATTCTATTAGCTACATTGCCAGAATTATTAAAAAAATTATTTAAAAATAATTACCGAACATAAACATGTAAAACTAACGCAGGAAGAACATATACAACTAGCACACATATAAAAAATTTAAAATCAACGAAATTCATCACAAATATACAAAACAAAACGGTTTTAAAAAATTTGTCAATCCAGACTGACACAGAAGTCTAAAAAATAGTACGTCAGACCTTTATGGCAGTCTGAAAAATAGGGTATTTTTGCAATTAGAATGTTACAAAGCAGACTGTGGATGCCGTCTGAGGAAAAGTTATCAAAGCAGACTTCTACCGTAGTCTGACAAAAATGGTATTTTTGCAATTGACCCAAACTTTGACTTTTTTGTCAGACTGCATTTGATGTCTGAGAAAAAGTAAAAGGTATTTCTGCAATTGAGCAAAAATTTGACTTTTTTGTCAGACTTCTCCGTGAAGTCTGACATTCGTCAGACTTCTCCTGCAGTTTGAAAAAATTATGGGGTAGTTTTGCAATTGACCGAAGTTTGACTTTCCTTCCCAGACTTCCAAGGCAGTATGAAGAAATCCTTCAGACTGCGATAGAAGTCTGACAAAATTGGTGTATTTTTTGCGTTGACCAAAATCTTTGATATCAGACTTCTTTAGCAGTCTGAAGGATTTCATCATTTTCAGACTGCCATAGAAGTCTGAAATTTTGTACATCCTATTCAGACTGCCAAAGAAGTCTGATACTTTTTCTCTCATTTTGGTCAACTTTTGAAAAACTTCGGTCAATTACTACCAGTACCCTGTTTTTTTTTCAGACTTCTGATTCCGTCTGAAAAAACAGTCAACTTCTGGTCAAAGTCGCTCATTTTTCCTTCATACTGGATATGAAGTCTGATTAAAAAGTCAAGTTTTCGGTCAATTGCAAAACTACCCTATGCCTCGATTAGAGGATTTTTCTTGATTTTTTTTGTTTTCAAAGGAAATTACCAGACTTCAATTTTAATCTGAGTATTTAAAATTCAATTGCAAAACTACCCTCTCGTTGACCATGTGGGTTTCATCAGACTTCTAAAAAGGTATGACAATACAAAACAGATCTGAAAATCGACGATATGCAAAAATTCGTACCTATATCCGTTTAGAGTTTGCTTTCACCTTCGTTGAGCGCCCAGAATGTCTAATATCACCGAAATCCCGCAAGCCCAGTCGTGTTTTGCCGTTTCTATGCCATAAAAATGATTTCGGTAAGTTTGAATCGGAAAATCGAGTGGAAATGGGAGAAATCGGAGAGGAGAACTCGCAAAAAGGAAGTCCGAGCTCTATTCTTGGGCTTTAATGGCGAAAAATGGGTTAGTTACTGCATTAACTCGTCGACGATGGTGGTTGTCGTGGAGGTTGAGAATTGATGGCAATGGCATAACCGTAATTAAGTTAGATCTAAAAATGTTTTTGGTCTTTTAAAAATAACGTTAGACTCTAACAGCAGTCTGAGGAATGGCATTTCCGTGAATACCCATATTCTTAAAGGGTAATTCGTGGGATTCCGAAAAAGAGGAGAGGAATATGCCATTTTTAGCTTTGACTTCAAATTGTAGGGTATTTTTGCAAATAGGCCAATAAGCAATGCTTATCGTGATGAAGAGATTTTCTGGAATCTCAAAAGCAGAAATACTTGGTTACATGTTGGAGATAGAAATACACTATTCTACCATGGAGTAACAAAGGCAAGAAAAGCAAGAAATTGTATTAAATTGATACAAGATGATCACGAAATCATCCACAGACAAGATGAAGCAATTGGATTGGTAGCTCAAGAATATTTCCAGAAAATATTTTCATCTTCGAATCCAGAATGTTTGGATAATATCTTCGATAGTGTTCAAGTGAAGGTAACACCTGCAATGAATAACATGTTAACACAAACTTTGGATGATGCAGAAATCAAAGCCGATGTGTTTGCCATAGGACCCGACAAAGCCCTTAGTTATGATGGGTTTACAGCTGCTTTTTACCAACAATTTTGGTCTGACATTGGGGACGATGTTTGTCATATGGTGCATCATTTTTTTGTGACAGGAGAATTAGAACAAGGGTCTAATCATACACACATATGCCTCCTACCAAAAACAAACGAATCAAAGAAAATGAGTGACTTCAGACCGATAAGCTTATGTAGAGTGAACTACAAGATAATCTCAAAGATATTGGTCTTGCGGTTAAAAAAGTGTCTAGATTCACTAATTTCGGAGTCTCAAGCAGCTTTTGTGCCAGAAAGAAACATTACTGATAATGTTTTAGTGGCCCATGAGTTACTACATATTATCAAAACCAAGAAAGACTGTGCTGAATCGTATGTAGCTATAAAACCATATATTAGTAAAGCATATGATAGGGTCGACTGGTATTTTTTGGAACAGGTAATGATAAAGATGGGTTTTGCAGAGCAATGGATCAAATGGATTATGGAGTGCGTTAAAACTGTTTCTTTCTCGGTTTTAATCAATGGAGCTGTATATGGTATGATAAAACCTACTCGTGGTATTCGCCAAGGGGATCCTCTGTCACCATATTTGTTTCTCCTTTGTGCTGAAGTATTGAGTTAAATGTTAGATGCGGCAGAGAGAAAAAAGAAATTTCAAGGTATGAAACTTGCAAGATATTGTCCTACTGTTACACACTTATTATTTGCCGATGATTCTCTGCTTTTCTGCCATGCAAATAAAACAGATTGTGAAGCGATTGCAAGGATCCTGAAGGATTATGAATCGTTATCAGGGCAGCAAGTGAACTATACAAAATCTTCACTTATATTTGGTACACGCATTGATGATCAACAAAAACAAATGATTCATCATATTCTGGATATTCATCAGATGGGAGAAGGGGGAAAATACTTGGGATTGCCAGAACAACTCGGAAGAAGCAAAACAGATAGTTTTGATTTTATTATCAAGAAGATCAGAATGAAAATTGGAGGTTGGTACAACAATTTTTTATCTCCGGCGGGTAAGGTGGTTCTAATCAAATCAGTTTTGCAAGCAATGCCAGTATATTCGATGAATTGTTTTCTACTTCCTAAATCAATTTGTGACGAAATTGACAGTATTCTTACTGAGTTTTGGTGGGGTACTGATAATGGGAAACGTAAGATACCTTGGATTGCCTGGAAAAGATTATCACTTCCAAAGACAGAAGGAGGACTGGGGTTTCGAGATTTACAACATTTTAACAAAGCTCTTTTAGCAAAGCAGGCGTGTCGAATATTTGATAATCCTGATTTACTACTTGCGCGTATTTATAAAGGTCGATATTTTAACAAGTCGATATTCTTACAATCGACGTGTAATCGACAATCTACATCTTATGGATGGAAATCCATTCATTCTGGAATGGAATTATTGAAGCAAGGATTACGAGTACAACTAGGAGATAGGAGCAAAACTAATATTTGGAATGATCTATGGTTACCGACATTACCACCAAGAAGAGTTCAAGGTAATTCCTCATTTTTGGATTTAAATGTAGCTGATCTTTGGAAACAAGGAATACGCGAATGGGACGACAACAAAATCGACCTACTCCTAACACTAGAAGATGGTAATATCGTGAAGACCATTATCCTATCGCAATTCGCAAAGGAGGATTGATTAATTTGGGCATATACGAAGAATGGTATATATACAGTAAAATCGGGATATTGGTTTGCAACACATGACGTTGCTGAAACAGAACAAATCGTTCCTCCTAATGGTTCTCTGGAGTTGAAACAAAAAATTTGGAAGGTGGATATTCTACCTAAAATCCAAATTTTCTTATGGAAAGTGATCACAGGAGCGATTCCAACGGCAGAGAGATTAGTTTCCCGACATGTTAACATGTCTCCATTATGCCAAAGGTTTTGTCAAGGGAATGAAACAATTAATCATCTATTGTTTGAATGCCTTGATACAAAATCGATCTGGAGATGTGCAGGACTGCAACAATTTGAATATCCCTCGAATATACTCGAAGTTAACCTCCAAAGATGTCTTGAGATATATGAGAAAGTGTACTTGGAATGGGATATTCGAATATTACCATTCTGGATATTATGGACAATTTGGAAATCGAGGAATGAGCTCATTTTTCAAAAACGTATTACACCACCAAATGAAGATGCCATACGCGGCATAAATGGAGCAAAAGAATGGGCAGCAGTGATGAAAACGGAAGTAAGCAATAATGCAATTGGTGTGGATATGGTTTATAGAAGAAGTAGTCAATGGGAACCTCCATCAAACGGATGGCTGAAGTGCAATTTCGATAGTAGTTTCATTCAGAATGGAAATTCAGTGGGAGTAGGTTGGATTCTGCGAGATCATAATGGTAATTATATTGTTGCGGGTTATGCAGAGCTGCAACAAGTTTCTTCACCGTTACAAGCGGAAGCTATAGGATTCCTTCATGTACTTCAAACTATATGGGTACAAGGATGGAAGAAGGTATGGTTTGAAGGCGACAACAAAGAGCTTACTAATTTGATAAATACGATCTCGGAAAACACAGAAATCGGTAACCTTCTGATCGATATTCGACATTGGATTCAGAAACTTCCACTATGTTCTTTAATTCATGTGAATCGAGAACGTAATGAAGCTGCAGATCTACTTTCTAAAAACGTTCGTAATTGTAATAGCTCATATTCATTGTTCGATGTTCCGCCTCAATGGCTTGTAAAATATTTGTATTACCCCTTTACTATTTAATAAAAGCAGAAGTTATAAAAAAAAAAAACTACCTAATTTTCAAATTAACTTTGTTATCTAGCTAATTTTTTAGTCAACCATTAATATTGATTAAAATCACCCTATATATATGGGTCAAGTCAAACAAATAGTATATTAAAATTTCTAGTTATTCTTATAGTCAAACTTTCTTCACCGATCTTTCTATATATATATATATATATATATATATATATATATATGAAAGCTCCTACAGACAACATCTAATACAAACATTTTGTTATAAATTTATTTGTATTATCAGTATCTATCCTTTATTAATAACAAAATTAGTTTTTAGGAAAAGTTAATTGCAAAATTAGGTAAGTAGAAAGAGAAATAAAATTACACCATAAACATCATTCTCTTTACAAATAATTACAATAATGCCATTGACTTGAAAATTGCTGAAAACTATGTTAGCAACTAATAAAGTCGGCGACACTGTTCATCAACAATCCGTCGATCCTATTCATTGTTCGATGTTCCGCCTCAATGGCTTGTAAATTATTTGTATTACCCCTTTTCTACCTAATTTTCAAATTAACTTTGTAATCTAGCTAATTTTTTAGTCAACCATTAATATTGATTAAAATCACCCTCTATATATGGGTCAAGTCAAACAAATAGTATATTAAAATTTCTAATTATTCTTATAGTCAAACTTTCTTCACCGATCTTTATATATATATATATATATATATATATATGAAAGCTCCTACACACAACATCTAATATATACATTTTGTTATAAATTTATGAGTATTATCAGTATCTATCCTTTATTAATAACAAAATTAGTTTTTAGGAAAAGTTAATTGCAAAATTAGGTAAGTAGAAAGAGAAATAAAATTACACCATAAACATCCTTCTCTTTTCAAACAATTACGACAATGCCATTGACTTGAAAATTGCTGAAAACTGTGTTAGCAACTAATAAAGTTGGCGACACTGTTCATCAACCATCCCGTCGATCCTGTTTATCCCGCCGACACTGTTCATCCCACCGACACTATTCATCCTGCCGACACTGTTCATTTACTACAATAATATATGGTACTTGTTAACGTGCTATCCGACACTTGTTATCGTTTTAGCAATAATAACAAGTATAAAATATTATTGTTAACACGTTACAAGTATTATATACTATTGTTAATATGTTAACATACTATGAACACATTAAAAGTTATTGATATTATTGTTAGCACGCTAACAAGTATCAAATAACACGTTAACAAGTTTCAGATATTATTGTTAACATGTTAACAAGTATCGGATATTTTTGTTAGCATATTACAAGTATCATATATTATTGTTAATACGTTAACATACTATGTTAACACATTACAAGTATTTGATATTATTGTTAGCACGCTAATAACTATCGGATAGCACGTTAACAAGTATCAGATATCATTGTTAACACGTTAACAAGTATCAGATACTTTTGTTAGCACATTAACAAACATCATATATTATTGTTAGCACGCTAACAAGTAATGGATATTATGTTTTTCGATGATGAATAGTATTATCAATCTCGGATGAACATTGTCAACGGGGGTGATGAACAGTACCGCACGATATACTCTTGTTTTTAGTTCAATGGCACTAGTGTAATAAAGAGAAAAAGTAAGGATATTTTAGTCTAAATTTTTTTTCTTTCATATTCACCTAATTTCAAATTATCTATTACTATATAATTAATTTTTTAATCAACCAAGTATATATACTAAATTCACCCTAAATTTATTCACCCAAACACATATCTCAACTGTACATAACCCAAACCCACAAAACCAATTCTCTTTTTAATGTTCTTAAAAATGAAACTAAAACAAACCAAAGTGATGTTTTTCTTTTTAGCTCTAATCTCGAGATTGATTTTTCGACAATCGGAAGCTGCTCAGCCGAATTATTGTCAAACAGAAAATATTAAAAGCATATCGGAATGTTTCGATGCGCTGAAATTAGCATCAGATAAAGATTACATATGACTATTAAAAGATTGTTGCAGAGCAGTGTTCTCAATACTTCATGATACGTGCCTCTTACTTGTCTATCCCACCATAGCTTAACCTATTAAGATATTTAAAAACATTTTTCTTAATAGTGTCCATTCTCGATCACCTGAGCTCTATAATAAGATGTTTGTGTATCTTTTAATGATATAATAAAAAAAATTAATCAAATCGTATTGTCATTGTTAATAAAGTCACACGCAAACAAAAATCCATGTATTTTTGCCAAGTGACTTTGGTCTAGTGGACGCGTTCGTTCCATCCAGTTTCGAATTTCTTATTCTCTACTAAACTTGGTGATATATCAGGGTTTTTACCCATTTTAAACCATGATATAAGTCCATTTTATAGAGTTTTTCTAATATTTTGTAGTGTTTTAGAGTCTTTTACAGGTCGATAATGGTATTAACACAAGGCTTTAATTTCCTTGTCTGAGTAGATCTCTTGTTAGGTTTAGGGTTCTCATAAGGGTTTTCTCTGAATGTTAGATTGATTAGTTATTAGGATTCACCATCTGAATTAATTCTTCGCCATAAGTTGTTTTCAAAGCATAATTGGAGATATTGGAGCTTTCTGGAGCATGTTGGATCGAAGCATAAGGTCGTGCAGCTGAGTACTCGATTTGAAGCATCAATGTCGATCGATACTGACTAGTATCGGTCGATACTCACTACAGCAAGGCACGAATCGCAACTTATGAAGAGTTGAAGAATTGCAAAATTGCCCAGAAGACTTTATTATTTACAAGAAGCCCCAAAACGTGATTTAGGTTATTTAATAGGATTTTACAGCCACTTTGATGGCTATGCTTTATTTTTACTTTGGTTTTGTGAGAGAGCTTTTGAAGGGAGACAAGTCTGAAACTCTGTTCGTCCGAGATAAGATTTTGAAACCTCTTGTTACTCTTTCTATTTTATTTGATGATTTATTCAAACATATTTATTGGTTCAATTTCCATGTCTGAGTAGATCTCTTGTTAGGTTTAGGGTTCTCATAAGGGTTTTTCTGAATGCTAGGTTGATTAGTTATTAGGATTCACCATCTGAATTAGCTCTTCGCCATAGGTTGTTTTCAAAGCTTATTCTAGATTGATCACCTAGAACTTAGATCTTAGGATAATTGATTAGGCACGAGAGTGCGATTAATTACCTGACAGAACCTAGGGTGAGCAAAATAACTATTCGCAAAGAGATTTGGTTTAGTTGTTTTGTGAACAAATCAAACTTGAACTAAAAGCTGGTTTAGACTTTAGGTTTCACAAACTTGAACTAAAAGCTGGTTTAGAACAAATCAAACTTGAATTCTAGGATTTAGACTTAGATAGTTTTCGCAACGAGAGTTGGTTAATTATACCTTAGTGATTTGAGTTCAAGAACCGCGCTAAATCTGAATCTTGTTAGTTAATTTATCTAGATTCATTGATTTCCTGAGAAATACCCTGAACCTATCTTTCTCCAATCGAATTTACAACCGTTTTAATTTACGTTTCTGCTTTCAATACCATTAATCACTTAGTTTAATTCTCAAATATATAATATATTGTGTGTTTCCGTGAGTCCTTGTGTTCGACCCCTACTTTACTACAACTACTGCTTTAGTACTTATAGTGTATTAATTTGAGCATATCAAATTTGGCGCCGTTGCCGGGGACTCAATTCGCCATTAGATTTTAGTCTGAGAATCTCGACTAAGTTCGTCGGTATCAATCGATACTATCTAGTGTCGGTCGATACTCGTCGATTTCTTTTTCTTGCTATCGATCGACACCACCCAGTGTTGGTCAATACTCATCGTGTTACCGTGTACTTACATTCTTGACTTTTGTTTTCAGGTGTATGCCTATTTGTGAAACCATAAGAAGCAGGAATACTCAGCTAGTTGAACTGTCATTAAAGCAGCTAGCACTTTTGGAACGCACAAACAGAAAAACAAAGAAGCCAGCAGAGATGAACAACAATCCAGTGATTTTGGTTTAAGATGCAGTTGGTGCTTACAGAGACCGAGAGGGTCAATTGTGTAATGAGAGAGGGCAACGATTGGATGGAGAGGGGAACATCATTCCACCTCCTGCTGCTATCGAGGAGGTTGTTGCTGCGAATGCAGGGAATGTTGTGGCTGATAGTGGTAGAACAATTAGGGAGCACAACAGGCCTGATCAGTTTTATGCTAATCGATCAGCGATTCGTCCTCCTGTTTTTCAGAGGAATGACTTTGAGCTGAAACCTGCATACTACACTCTTGTGGATCAGCACCCTTTTCATGGTCTTTCCAATGAACATCCCATGGACCATATTGAAAGGTTTGAGGATTTGGTCACTAACATCAAGAGCAATGGAGTGTCCTATGATTACCTTTTCTGCAAGCTCTTCCCTTACTCTCTTGGTGGAGATGCGACTTACTGGCTGAAGCAGTTACCTCATGGATCACTGACTTCTTGGGAAGAGACTAAGACCGCTTTCCTGAACAACTTCTATGATGATGCACGATCCGAGGATCTGAGGAACAAGATATCCCAGTTTACTCAAGGACCTACTGAGGCGTTTAAGGCTGCTTGGACGAATTCATATCATACCACAGAGATTGTCCACATCACGGGTACTCTGATGTTCAGCTGATGGGTTTCTTCTTCAGAGGGATTGACTGGAGGTATCAGATGGCTTTGGATGCTTCAAGCATTGGGAATTTCAATACCAGATATCCAGATGATGCCTATGTGCTTATTGAGAATTTTGCATCTAGCAATAACACCAAAAATGCAGACCTTGAGCGAAAGATACATAATGGGAACATGGATGGATCGCAGATTGCTGAAGTTCAAGCCAAGCTGGATCTTCTGATCGGGAAGTCGAAGAAGACTGTACACTTTGCTGATGGAGTCGATAATATTGATGAAGATGAAGTGGAGGATGTTAACTACGTTGGCGGTTCTGGTTTTCAGGGTCAGCGATTTGGACACAACAACAACCGAAACTTCAACAACAACACTCAGCAAAGTGGGTACAAGTTTGAGGGAAACCAATCTGGCTTTGAAGCAAAACAATTTGCTCAGAAACCACTCCAGAGCAGCGATTTCACTAGCAATTATGAGAACTCTTCGTACCAACCCATCTCTCCAAAGTCCACAGAGAGTAAGATGGAATCCATGTTTGAACAGATTCTTCAGGGACAGCAAAAGTTTCAAATAGATTTCAATGGGAAGATTGACCATCTGTATACTGATCTGAATGGAAAAATTGAAGCTCTCAATGTCTCTCAGAAGAAGCTGGAAACTCAGGTTGCCCAGACATCAGCAGCTGTGAGGAGGCATGAAGGTTTTCTTCCAGGGAAAACTGAGGATCCAAGGGCACACATCAATGCCATCACCATGAGGAGTGGAAAAGAGGTGATTACAGGAGTGAAGAACAACCCAATTTTAGAGAATTTCGTCGATCCTGCTGAAGATGACGACTGTGATTCTGAAAATCCCCGTGTATCGATCAATACCACCCAGTGTCGATCGATACCATCCCAGACACCTGCACGAGGGGATCAAAAATCCCGTGTATCGATCGATACTCCTTCTGTGTCGGTCGATACTGAGGCGCATGTCGAGAAAGAACCAGAGATTGTCAAGGATAGGGTGTACAAACCCACAATTCCTTATCCTATGCCTCCTAAGATGACAAAGAAGGAATGGGAAGACGCCAGATGAAAAGATATGTTGGATAAGTTGGTTGTGGAGCTTCCTTTTGTTGATGCTATTAAGACTTCTCCAGCTTTCAGGAGGTATGTGAAGAAGATGGTGTCTAGCAATGTGAACCTTGAGGAAGGTGTCATGATGATTAAAGCTGAGTGCAGTGCGATTCTACTCAACAAAATTCCCAAGAAGCTACCAGACCCAAGGAGTTTTGTTTGGGATTGCACTATTTTCACGGAGAGATTCGAGCGTTCTCTCTGCGATATTGGGTCGAGTGTGAACCTCATGCCACACTCAGTTGCTAGGCGAATGAGGATGACATATTTCCAATCTACAAGGATTTTGCTGGTGCTTGCTGATCGCTCAGTGCGACTTCCAGAGGGACTACTCAAAGATGTCCCAATCAAGATTGGGAATTGCCTGATCCCAACAGATTTCATCGTCCTGAAGTATGATGATGAGCCTAAGGATCCTCTTATCCTGGGCAGACATTTCCTTGCAACTGCTGGAGCCTTGATCGATTGCAAGAATGGACAGATAGCTCTCAACATCGGTGATTTGGTGATGTCTTTTAACATGGAAAAGATGATGAAGAGACCAACCATTGATGGGTAGACGTTCTATGTGGACACTTTCAGTGACATAGAAGAGGAGTACTTCCTGGAGATGCATCCAGAGGATCCACTGGAGAGAGCATTGGTCTGTTCAGCCACTTCAGAGGTCCATTTGTGCGATGATACTGCTGGATACTCAAAGATGCTCGATTCAGTATCGCCTGTATCGATCGATACTACTCTAGTATCGGTCGATACACTGCGACTAGAAGGAGAGTTGGCCGAAAGCTCTAAACAAGCTGTTGGGCTTGGAGATTGGAGAGAGAAAAATGCTCCTAAGGTGGAACTGAAGCCACTCCCATCCGCATTGAGGTATGTTTTTCTTGGTCCTAATTCCACATACCCTGTGATTGTTAATCCTTCTTTGAACAACGCAGAGATTACCTTACTGCTGAGCAAGCTGCGCAGGTATCGCAAAGCTCTTGGCTATTCTCTTGCTGATATTTCAGGTATAGCACCAGACTTGCGCATGCATCGGATTCACCTGGAGGATGAGTCAAAGTCTTTGATTGAGTGCCAGAGGAGACTGAACCTGAACCTGAAGGAAGTGGTCAGGAAGGAAGTGATGAAGCTGTTGGAAGCGGGGATTATCTACGCCATCTCAGATAGTTCTTGGGTTAGTCCAGTTCACATTGTGCATAAGAAAGGAGGTATAACTGTGGTGAAGAACGAGAAAGATGAGCTGATCCCTACAAGGACAATCACTGGTCACAGGATGTGTATTGACTACATGAAGTTGAATGCGGCCACAAGGAAGGATCACTTCCCATTGCCATTCATCAACCAGATGCTGGAGAGGTTAGCAAGTCACCCATACTACTGTTTTCTCGATAGGTACTCGGGCTTTTTCCAGATTCCTATACATCCAGAGGACCAGGGAAAGACGACTTTTACATGTCCTTATGGCACATTCGCCTACAGAAGAATGCCATTTGGACTATGTAACGCTCCAGCGACCTTTCTGTAGGAGCTGTTTTGGGTCAGAGGAAAGACAAGAAGCTCCATACTATTTATTATGCCAGCAGGACGTTGGATGATGCCCATCGAAATTACAACACCAATGAGAAGGAGTTACTTGCAGTTGTTTTCTCTTTTGAGAAATTTCGGTCCTACTTAATTGGGAGCAAGGTTATTGTTCACACAGACCATGCTGCTCTCAAATACTTGCTGAAGAACAAGGACCTCAAGCCTCGTCTTTGCCGATGGGTACTTTTTCTCCAAGGGTTTGATATCGAGATCAAGGATAAGAAGGGAGTTGAGAATGGCGTTGCTGACTACCTATCACGAATAAAGGTCGATGAAGTCGTGCCTATTGATGATTTCTTGCTAGAGGAGGGTATCTACTTCATTGAAGCTCAGTTTGGGGATGCTTGTTCCTGGAATCTGCACTTCTCGCGAGTGCAGACCTTCATTATCGATCGATACTCACCTAGTATCGGTCGATACCCGACACGATTTGGACCTATTTTGCCTGTAGCGCACTTCGACTCTTATGACGCCTATCTAGCTGCTGTATCCAGTCCTGCACGACCACGGTACGCTAACATTTCTAACTACCTTACTGTAGAGACTAAGCCAAAGCATCCCACAAAGTATGAACCTTACCTATACAAGCACTGCTCAGATGGTATCTACAGGAGATGCGTTGTAGAGTCTGAGGTGCCAGCGATTCTTTTACATTGTCATGGGTCTGAGTATGCTAGACACTTTGCTACTTTTAAGACAGTGTCCAAAGTTCTTCAAGCAGGCTTCTGGTGGCCTACTATGTTCAGAGATGCGCATGCCTATATCTCACAGTGTGATGCCTGTCAGAGGAGAGGGAAGATCAGCAAGAGGCATGAGATGCCACATAATTTCATCCTTGAGGTTGAAGTTTTCGATTGCTGGGGCATCGATTTTATGGGTCCCTTTCCCTCATCACACAAGAACAGATACATCCTGGTTGTTGTGGACTATGTGTACAAATGGGTGGAAGCGATTGCTAGTCAAACCAATGACTCTACGGTGGTTCTTAAGCTGTTTAAGACCATCATTTTCCCACGATTTGGAGTGCCGCGTATTGTTATAAGTGATGGTGGCAGCCACTTTATTAACAAAGTTTTTGAGAAGTTGCTGAGGAAGCATGGTGTAAATCATCGCGTGGCTACTCCATATCACCCTCAAACCAGTGGGCAAGTAGAGGTCTCCAATAGGCAAATCAAGGAAATTCTGGAGAAGACAGTGGGTACTTCTAGGAAGGATTGGTCTACGAAGCTAGATGACGCGCTATGGGCTTACAGAACTGCTTTCAAAACACCGCTGGGTACTACACCGTTTCACTTGCTGTATGGGAAAGTATGTCACCTTCCAGTGGAGATCGAGCAAAAGGTAGCATGGGAGACGAAGTTGCTGAACTTTGACATCAAGCCTGCCGCTGAGAGGAGATTTATTCAGCTGAACGAGTTGAATGAGATTAGGCACCACGCCTACGAGAACTCAAAGCTGTACAAGGAGAGAACTAAGGCCTATCATGATAAAAAGATCATCTCCAGACATTTCGAGCCGAACGACCAGGTACTTCTGTATAACTCTCGTTTGCAATTGTTTCCTGATAAACTGCGTTCTCGTTGGTCAGGTCCCTTCACAATCAAGGAGGTCAGACCACATGGTGCCGTTGTGATGATTAGTCCTACAAGAGAGGAATTTACTGTCAATGGACAGAGGGTGAAACACTAATGGGCGAAAGCCGAGATTCCAGCAGGGCAGATAATGCCTCTGGATGATGCACCCACTGCTTGAACGGCAGTACAATTAAGCTCGTGACGTTAAACAAGCGCTGAGTGGGAGGCAACACACTGGTAAGTCTGTACATATGAGTCTTTTATTTTTCTAGTTTTGTTTTGTGTTTCGTTGTGTAACGTGAATCAGATTCGGAGGTCCCGTATCGATCGATACCACATTGGTATCGGTCGATACCCGTCATTAAACATACACATTCTGGACCGACCTCCATGTGGCGAGCAATTCATTCCATACCCTCAGTATCAATCGACACCCACTGGTATCGATCGATACTCCACGCGCAGGTAAGTTTCCCTATAAACCCTACGGTTTTTCCTTTCTTCTCCCACCGCCTCCATCGCTCGATACATATACCACAAATCTCTCTCTCAAAATCACAAATCTTCGTTTCTCAACGGATTTGAGTGATTTTTGAGTCTAGTTTGCTCGGATTTTTGTCCTCTATCTCATTCTCACACTCATTCTCACGATCTACAAGGTATGAATCTCAAATTTTCATCTTTTCAATCCGTGAACCAAGGTTTGATTTTCGACTTTTAGGCTCTTAGAACTTGTTTTGCTGGATGATTATCACTTGATTTATGTGTTCTAGGCCTAGTCGAATCTTGCATTACACTTAATTACCCTTGGTTAGCACTTTTGGAATTTTTGGATTGTGTTCTTCGTGTGATGCTCGATACCTGTATCAGCATCGATCGATACCGATTGTTTCACCTGGCCGGGATTGCTATGTTTGAGAGAGATGTTGGATTTATGCTGTGTTTTGTGTTTGTTGATGATGCAGATGGCACCTAAGAAGAGAGCACGCACTGATACCGCATCGAGCACAAACCCACCTGAGAAAGAGTACCAGTTGGGTGCTCGAGTTAGTTCTTACATGACGGGGTTTGGACTCTAGGATCGGTTATCGCATGTCTTACTCAGAACCGCTACAAGGTTCAGACCGCAAATTCCACCAACTTTACAGTGGCTTTCGGTACGAACCTGCGCGACGCACCACTAGAGACTCCTACACCTTCATCGCCCTTGTCTCCTCACACCGCAGTTCGGTTTCCATGGCCCAAGATCAGTGAGAAACTAGGATACGATTGAGGGATGATTACGAGGGTTCGGATAAGGAGATTACAGAGAGCAGAGCTTGCACCCACAAGCCTATTTCTGAGGAGTGGGATGATTATGACTCGATCTTCTACAACGCATGACAGGAGGTTGATATGCGCCCCACTCGGTTTATTGACACGCACACTATGCGTCATTTGGGTTTTGACAGGGAGCTTGATGGACTGATCCGCAAGATTGGATTTGGGACGATGCCTGCGCGGAAATATGACATGTACCCTGACTTGGTTTGCCAGTTCCTTGCTTCTGTCCGCGTCTACTACACTGGAGCACCTCCAGTGACTGCACAGCAGGGTGTTCTGACCTTTTTTATTCGCGGTATGCGATATAGGATATCTTTTCAGGAGCTCTGCGACATATATGAGTTTCACCGGGATTTCTCGAGGTGCGAGTTTCCTCGCAAGTTCATGGATATTGAGGCATTCTGGTCTCACTTTGGGCATGGGGTCTATGACAGTATGACCACTACATAGATGGATGTGCGCCATCCCGTTCTGCGCTGCCTTGTGAGGATCCTGAGAAACACTTTGTTGTGTAAGATGGAGCCAAACAAGATGAGAGTTGCTGAGCTGATTGTTCTATCTATTGGGATTGGAGATGTCATTTCTGATGAGGCATATGAGTGGCCTGAGATGGACCTCGCGGTCAACCTAGGTGCTGTATTCGCACACCATTTGGAGTCGCTGAAGGTTAAGCCTTTTACGGGACGCGGCAAGATTTCCAGGACTGCAGGTCGTAAGAAGACAGAGACGGTAAGCTGTCTTCTCACTCCCATTTTCTTGCACCTAGGAATCAGCACCAGTATCTGTTCGATAGTGACTTCCCGTGAGCTTATGGACGAGGCGCACTTGGAGCACCTGCGT
This sequence comes from Eutrema japonicum, assembly GCA_030161315.1. Lineage (NCBI taxonomy): Eukaryota > Viridiplantae > Streptophyta > Magnoliopsida > Brassicales > Brassicaceae > Eutrema > Eutrema japonicum. The sequence goes on along the minus strand of BSQW01000011.1, from coordinate 31,990,829 downwards.
TGGCTGAAACCTCACAGGCGTTGGGTTTTTAGCACCTCTGTTGGGGACTATCTGGTTCAGCTCCCCAACACTGATCTGACAGACATAGGCGGTGACCCTGCTCCACTGCTGTTCGCACCAGCTGATGATGACATGGAGCCTGCACCGGTCACTAGATGTCGAGGCTCTCCTATTATAGCACAACAACCTGCACATGGCCCTGCTGGGGGTCAACCGCGACGCGAGCCCTCTCCTATTGCTGCTGCGCTCTCTCTTCCTCCACCACCTGAGATGGAGATGGACCCTTTTCAGCGGTACGTAGTCACGAGTTTGCAGACGATATGGACAGCGATTTCTCGCTGCCGCTGCATGACTAACACGGACGCTGCTCCTTCATCTCAGCATACTGTCTCACCACGATCACCGCGCACGCCCACTGAAATTGGACCATCTGGTACTGCTGGCGATGACTCTGACGCCACTGAGGAGGATTAGTCCTTTTTCTATCTGATTATCACGTGTGCTGTTTCTTTTCCCTTTTCTTTTTATTTTCATTTGAACTTTTATGTCTTTTTATGCTTTTGGACCTGTGGATTTATGCTTCTATGATATTTTGTTGTACCTAACTTGTGTTTGAGTGGTCTAACAGTGCTTACATTTAACACCTGGATTGTTTGACACATTTTTGGAGTTACATCTGACCTTAGACGTTGAAAACGAATTACCTGTGTCGACCAATACTTGGCATCGATCGATACCAAGTTGGGTGTCGGTCGACACTCATACCCCATTTCGGTAATTTTTCGTTTTTCACAATTCCACTTGGTTCTTTTGCTTTCTTTCACCAACTCTAGGCTAGATAACACTGGGGACAGTGTTGTTCAAGTCTGGGGGAGGTAGTCGCTGACATTGTTTTAGTTTTTCTTAGAGTCAGTCGTTTTTTTTATTGAGTCAAAATCTGTTAGAGACTGTGATCTTTTTCTTGAATCTATTGATCTAACCTTACTTCTAAGTGACCATTGTTACAGAATCAGTTACAGATCGACTAATGAAAAATACAAAGGCTGACCAGTTAACTAGAAGACACTCATGTTTCCAGCAAAGCTCTTTAAAACCTGAGCCAAATTTTTGCGCTTCATCGATGTGGTTAGTATTCATAGAGCTTGATTCCTCATTCATATCTGACAAATGAACCCATGTGTTTAAAGTAATAGTATCTCTCTCCCCTGTTATAAGTTAAAAATAAATAAATAATAATAATAATAATAATAAGTGCATGAAAATATGAGATGATTTTCTCCTGAGTAGAGGGTTAGAAATGTTTCCAGCGATCCCATTATTCTACTTGGTGAGGAATGATCACACAAAGGATTGGAAGCGAGGCTAGGATTTTCCTATGATGCCATTATTCGCCTACACCCTTTGATACATTGAGAGGGAAGAACCGGGGATTAGGTGGCAAACACCATCAATACTCGCGTCTCATACCTTGATGTGTATATGCAGATCTAAAAAAAAAAGAGAAGATAATAAGAAATAAGTCTGGGGGAGAGAAAATGATACCAAAAGTGTGAAAAGGGTGGTTCCTTGTCATGATATTGTATGGGAAAGAATCTAGAAGGTTCTTGGTATTAATCACAGCAATGAAACTGGCGATGAGGGCTTTATTGAGTAATGCTACGAGATAATGTGTGTAGTCTGGGAAGCTGCGAATGTCTGGTTGGGTTTGAAACTGGTTATGTGATATGTGGAGCACTAAGGAAAATGGTCATTGCAATATTTCAAGAACATGTGAGTCTCTATGTTTTCAAACCTCTTTCTCTGGTTTAGTTTTCTATTTTGCTTGAGGGCAAGCAAAGGCTAAGTCTGGGGGAGTTGATATATCATGGTTTTTAACCCTTTTAAGCCATGATATAAGTCAATTTTATAGAGTCTTTCTACTATTTTGTAGTTTTTTAGAGTCTTTTACAGGTTTTAGCACGTTTGGAGCATAATTGGAGATATTGGAGATATTGGAGATTTCTGGAGCATGTTGGATAGAAGCAGAAGGTCGTGTAGCTGAGTACTGGATTTGAAGCATCAGTGTCGATCGATACTGACTAGTATCGGTCGATACTCACTACATCAAGGCACGAGTCGCAACTTATGAAGAGTTGAAGAATTGTAAAATTGCCCAGAAGACTTTATTATTTACAAGAAGCCCCAAAACGTGATTTAGGTTATTTAATAGGATTTTACAGCCACTTTGATGGCTATGCTTTATTTTTACTTTGGTTTTGTGAGAGAGCTTTTGAAGGGAGACAAGTCTGAAACTCTGTTCGTCCGAGAGAAGATTTCGAACCCTCTTGTTACTCTTTCTATTTTATTTGATGATTTATTCAAACATGTTTATTGCTTCAATTTTCATGTCTGAGTAGATCTCTTGTTAGGTTTAGGGTTCTCATAAGGGTTTTTCTGAATGCTAGGTTGATTAGTTATTAGGATTCACCATCTGAATTAGTTCTTCGCCATAGGTTGTTTTCAAAGCTTATTCTAGATTGATCACCTAGAACTTAGATCTTAGGATAATTGATTAGGCACGAGAGTGCGATTAATTACCTGACAGAACCTAGGGTGAGCAAAATAACTATTCGCAAAGAGATTTGGTTTAGTTGTTTTGTAAACAAATCAAACTTGAATTAAAAGCTGGTTTAGACTTTAGGTTTCACAAAGAGATTTGGAATTCTAGGATTTAGACTTAGATAGTTTTCGCAACGAGAGTTGGTTAATTATACCTTATTTATTTGAGTTCAAGAACCGCGCTAAATCTGAATCTTGTTAGTTAGTTTATCTGCATTCATTGATTTCCTGAGAAATACCATGAACCTATCTTTCTCCAATCGAATTTACAACCGTTTTAATTTACGTTTCTGCTTTCAATACCATTAATCACTTAGCTTAATTTTCATCTATATAATCTATTGTGTGTTTCCGTGAGTCCTTGTGTTCGACCCCTACTTTACTACAATTACTGCTTTAATACTTATAGGATATTAATTTGAACATATCACTTAGTATAAAATGTTTATTCTTATCATAAGTTTTAGGGGAATATGCAGAATGTATATTATGTTTTTCTTAAAGTGGAATAACTAAAGTCAAATTTTAGACGTTTATGAAATCTAATTTGTGATATAGCTAGCGCCCAAAATCAATATACATTCCAACTATGCCATTTAATTATTCTATAATTATTCCACTCTAGGTGGACGAGACATTGAAATTTCAGAAAAGAAGAGATGCACGGATGCAAACTTCGAGAAAGAGAGTTGACATGCATGTTGAGGAGGAAGATGGATAGGGTGATGGAAATTAGGTTTTGTTACATGAATAACTCAACAAAGATAATTTTTTTTTCAAGATCACACTATAAAGACCGAAATCAAATAAAAGAACAGTTTTATTAATTTTTCTAGTGATGAAAAAAAAAAGAACGACGATGAAAGAATATTATATATCAATTACGCCGGTGATTGTGGTGAAAGTGGCGATGTGGCAATATCAACAGTGGAGGCATCTATATCGATGAGATGGGTTAGACGGTGGCAAGGTTTATCCTGAAATTTTGGGGGTTCAAGACTAATTTTAAAAGTTTTGTTTTTTGGGGGCCAAACAATTTTTTAAAAAAAATTAGGGGCCAAAAAAAAAAAAATTTGGGCTAAAAAAATGGGGACCAGAGGCCAATGTTTCATCCCACTTGGCCCAGGACCGGCCCTTGACGGTGGTGATGACGATAATGATATATAATTATGTTATTCTGCTTAAATGTAAAAAAAAATTGATAGCATTGTTTGAAGTGTATATATATATTTTAGACAATAGATCACAGTTCAATTACTTTACCATTTTGGCAATAAACGATGTAATTTTAATTTCTATTAGTATTATTAATGGTGCTAACATCAAGATTCAAATTGATGATTTATAATATGATGGAAGAATATTTTGCAGCTTTTTAATATCAATGTTGATATTTTTTTTGTCGTATGGAAGTTTATTTTGTAGTTTGTTTAGATTGAAGTTGATCTTGCATTTTATTGTCACTTGAAAGTTTCTTTGCAATTTTTAAAAATCGAGGTTGATTTTGGTTTTTTTTTTTTTGGTCACTTGGTGGTTTTGTTCGCATTTTTCCCAAAAAAGCCCAATTTAATTTCCTAAAACCACGACCTGGTTAAATCTAGTTTTGGTTAAGTTTAAATATCCGACCTGTCCCGTATCAATTGGTTTAAGGATTGTCTTATCAATTTCTCTGCGTTTTCTTGGAAGAGGAGACTTGTTAACGAGATCTAGCACGGACCTCTCGTGTCGTCGTCGGAGACAAGAAGAATTGCGAAAGAAGCAAGGGAGCTTCATAAACCCTTAATAGATCGAGTATCTTTCTCCATTTCGGACGACAAGAAAGAAAGGAAAACGCATCGAAGATGAACATTTTCAGATTAGCAGGTGATATGACTCACCTGGCTAGTGTTCTTGTCTTGCTTCTCAAGATCCACACCATCAAATCCTGCGCGGGTATGTTCATTTTCTATCTCTGTTTTCGAAATCGGAATCGATTTGCGAGTGGTTTTGTCTGTTTAATGGTGAATTTTAGGCTCGCTCCTGTCTCATTTTCGTTTATGGTGTCAAATTTGTTTGTAGACTATATTATTGATTCTCACTCTCATTCTCGATTCGATTCCTGCTTTTCTGGAATTTCACCTGTCGCGTTAGCATAGAAATCCCGAATTTAACTCGAATTGCTGTAATCATTTGCCAATTTTTGTTTCTAATCCAGTTTAGACGATCGGATTTGAGCCACTGAGATTAACGAGTTGTGCCTTAAGTTAGATTTTTCATAAGTTTTATAAATTGATCCCATTGAAGTTGAAGTATTTTTGTAGGGAGCTGTGATTAGATTAGCATAGCATAATTTGGTCAAGTTTATGAGAATTTACTTGCTTTGGTATCTGCAGGTGTTTCACTGAAGACTCAAGAACTCTATGTCATTGTCTTTGTGACCCGATATTTGGATATTTTTACGAGTTTCGTATCTATCTACAACACTCTTATGAAGTTGATATTCTTAGGAAGTTCGTTTTCGATAGTTTGGTACATGAGGTACCATAAGGCTGTCCACAGGACTTATGATAGGGAGCAAGATACCTTCCGTCATTGGTTCCTCGTGCTTCCATGCCCACTTTTGGCTCTTCTGATTCACGAAAAGTTTACCTTCTTTGAGGTTTGTCCGGCATTGCATTTTATTTTCCAGGAAAGTTTTATTTGTAGGCTTGATACATTTCTTTGGTGCCATTAGTAATCTTCTCTATAATATCAGGTCATGTGGACTTTTTCACTTTACTTGGAGGCTGTTACAATACTTCCTCAGCTTGTTCTGCTGCAGAGGACTAGAAATATCGACAACTTGACAGGACAATACATCTTTCTCCTTGGGTATACATATCTTTATTGACTAGACTTATATTTCAAATCCAGGCATTTCATTTCTATTCTTTTCTTGTTGGTGACATCTTGATCCGTTCTAACAATGTGATAAAATGCTATCAATTCTGTTTCCTGAACGTATTTTTCCTACCCGACAATTTTCTTTAAAGCTTTATATTTGATATAAAAATTACGTCGTCCTGTTTCAGGGGATACCGTGGATTCTACATCCTCAACTGGATCTACCGTTACTTCACTGAACCACACTATGTTCACTGGATAAGTATGACTATTTCCCTCTCTCAACCTTCTATGTCAAGTCCCCAATTTGGGAACATTATAGCATCTGTTTATATGTGTGCCTACTTAGATTAGCGAACTATTTACCGCGTAACATTATTTAGTGTTTCTTCGATATGTGTGCTTACATCAGATGCTCATGAATCACAGTTTTTATTTGACATTTCAACTGAAATCCTGTTATATCTGTGTTGTAGCATGGATCTCTGGACTCGTTCAAACATTGCTCTACGCCGATTTCTTCTACTATTACTTCCTAAGGTAACACAAAACCTCCATCTTTCGCCTCTTCTTTTCAGAAAAGAAATGCAGAATTCTTGACTATTGTTTTGTGGTTTTATCATCACAGCTGGAAAAACAATAAAAAGCTGCACCTACCGGCTTAGTCTCTAGTTCGATTCTTGGGAAGCAAATTTGGTATGGCGCAAGGGAAGGTTGGGATTAATCAGTGTGTGGGTTACTGGTTATAGAAGAGAAGGTTATATAGAAAGTGTAAAAACTCTAGCAATCTCTAATTTGTTAAATTTGTTGTACTTTTTCTTGTTTTCCATTCAAGGGCAGTGTTCCAAATTTCTTTACCGAACATTAAACATCCATAACCAGGAGATGTAAACTATTTTCTTTTTCCAAATTGCGGTCGATCCAAGTTGTGTATCCGTTTGATGTAAGATCCAAGGATGCCAAGGCTTACCATCAGCTAGTCTCAAGAGTTAACAAGCTTTGATGGTGGAAGCGGTCGAAGGTAGAGATGGAGGCTACATGGTGGTTGAACCGTGAATACACCAAGGGGCTGAGACTCTAATCTAAGGGGTAACTATGCAAGGAGAAGAAGACTGACAGATTCAAGTCCACACGGCTACATCAGAAATCCAAGAACAAAGTACATTGTTTTAGAACAAGTTTCTATAAAGAAAACTCAAGCGTGACGATGGCTCTAGTCGTTTTGGTTGGTAGCTTCGGGTAAGACCATTTGAATGTGATGAAGGCTTCGGTCGGTTCGGGTCTCGTCTAGGTTGGGTCATGGGTTGTCGTAGGTCCTTGATGGGTCAAGGATCCATGTTGGGACGAGTCTGGGCTGGACCATTGTTGGTTGGGCTTGAAAATTACAAGTTCTAACCCATATATATAATCGAATGGAGACCCTTAAAACCGAACAAATAAACTACTCAGACATGAAATATGTAAAATTAGTAAAAGAAATAAAAATAAAAGGCTTTCGAAATCTTCTCTATGGAATACAAAGTTGTGATATGCTCCATTCGAACGAAGAACAAAGACGAGAAAAAACGGCTAAATCTATGAGTATGATAATGTATGAAGTGGTGTCATGTTCTCTGCCCTAAAACGTGTATTTATATGGGTTTGAGGCGTCTTAAGGCATTCTTTCGTGCAAACAAGTGACAAGTTTAAAGTGGACTTGAAAATGGGCCTGGTCAGGGACAAACTGAAGCTGGCCGCGAGTGAAGTGCTCCAGGCCGTGGGTTCGACCGTCCTGGTCACGGCAAGGGTGTTTTTTCTGCTTCTGCTTCATTTCCGAGATAGTTTTACAGGATTTCAGTACTCTTCATGGTTCTTGAGATTGAACCGTTGGATCGTTCTCAAACCATTTGGAGGTGAAAGGTGGTTGATCACTCTATCTTGTCTCCAAAATTGATCTTGATCAGACGGTGTGAAAGTATTAATCTGATGTCGAACTTCTGACGGTCCAAATCTGTCCAAATATTTGCTCCACTTTGTGCTTCTTTAACCCAAATTACCTAAAAAGACTTTTGAAACTCCAAAACACTGAAATCACTTGAAAACAATTAGAAACAAAGTTAAAACACATGCAAAAGATCATGAAATGATATCCAAAAAGGTGTAAAAATGAGTTATATCATGAACTCATCATATCATCCCTATTCACAAGGTTTTGTCCTCAAAACCAAATGACCTAGACATAGAGAAGTCAAGTTAGATTCTTGAATAGCTTGAGGGATTAGGATTCTACCTCAGATTTTGTGTTGATGATGTGCATCTGGTGGCTCCTCGTTGATCAACATGGATGCAATGACCGCTTTCCAGGGCTTCTTATTGGGTTCCTTAAGCCGCAAAGTACCGGAGTCTCCATGTATTTCCACATGATCCGAGACTAGGTTTGGGCAGGGTGGTTCTCCTTCTCGGGTCTTGTGCTCCTCTTGAGTACCTAGGCCTTTCTCATAACTCGTGGGAAAGTTCACGTGCATTATAATATTAGTGGAACAAGTATTGACAGTAAAAACTGAATTAGAGTTAGCCGTAACTTGATTTTCTTCTTGTTTAGGTGTTGCTTGCGAATCAAGTAAGGGTGTTTGTTTATGCTCTTGTTTATTCTCCAAGCTCTCTGGTTTTTGCTCTTGTGGTTCTGGCCAGATGGTTAAGGCCTCCTTTATTGCCTCATGAGTTGCTAGTTGGATATTGTCCTTCTTGGTTGACTTGTGTTAATCTACTTGTGGTGCATAGTTGTTTGGTGTTTTTTTCTTTGCGCGATTCTTTGCAATGTGACCCCTGTTTTTACATTTATAACAAGTGAGTTCATAGGAGTTTTGAGAACCAGAGGACTTACCTTGGTCTCCAACTTGTTGCACAAGTTAGTTTAGAGGTATGATTCTCTCGGCTTGCGTCTTGTTGATGATAATAGGTTTGGTTCCTCTGTGGCACAGTGTCGGGTGAAAACCTTTCTCTCATAATCCATTTGAGGTTACTCCAAGTGTGTATGGGTGGCTCCTTGTACTATCTTCTATCACTCTCTATCTTCTCAGTTTTACCATCTTTGTGCCTTTCCCGAGAGTTGTCCAAGTCCATAGGACAATCGTTCTCCTTGTGGAATGGAGTAGTACTTAAAGTAATCATCCATGTTTTATGCCCATATTAGGTATTCCTTTGGGTCTTGACTTCCTGTAAATTCATAATAATGAAACATATCTTTATATTCATATCCATCATATAAAGTTACCCATGTCTTGGCTTGATTGTATGTGGGACTCCATGAAGTGTTTGGTGGTTTAGGCTCTATCTCTTTTCGAGGATGTTCATGGCCGTAATCATCTTCCTCTTTTGTCCATGGTTCAATTTCGTAGTCATCTTCTCCATAGTTATCTCCTTCTTCCCACATGTCTGATAACACCATATTTTACATGTTTTTAAGGTTTAGTTTCATAGGTTTTTAGTTCCAATTTGTATAGTTTTTGGATATTTTCATGCATTTAGGTCCAATTTGAGTCTCATTGCATTTTAGATGTCCTAGGTTGTCTTTGCATTCTTTTTGGCTTGCTTGAGCCATTTTCAGGTGTTCTTGGAGTCATAGGAGTTGGAGGAGTGAAGATAGCCATCAAAAAGTTCATTTCGGAATACAAAGATGCATGATCAGGTTGAGACGTCATAAGTTTGGCATTGGATGAAGGACTTTCCACCGATGGATTGAGCTCAAATTTTAACACGAGATATATCAATGGATTAGCTTTCTTTTGGAAGTGGTTTGAGGCAATTCCAACGGTGCGATCAGAAGTTATGCCAATTTCCGTGACGACGGTCCAGTCTGGCGCGCGAAGGAACTCAGTGGAGCTCGCAGCGGTGTACCGCAGCGGTCTACAGTGACCGCTGCGGGTTCATCCGTCGAAAAAAAACAGAGAATCACAGCGGTCATGCAGCGGTATGAGCTGACCGCTGTGGATCATCTGAAACTCAAAAATTCGACCCAAACTCTATTAAAAGCCAAAAAACCTAATTTTATAAAGGGAGGTTTTCTTCTTCTAAGAGTGGGGGCTCGTCCCCAACTCTCTCTTCTTGATGTTTTGGGATTGTTCTTCATACAAATGCCATTCTAGAGAAGATTTCTTCACTCTATCTTTATATTATGCTTATTTGATTCTTGTTCTTCATTTCTATGTCTTTTTCTCTTGTGTTCTTCATGTTCTTGTGAGTTGACTTTTTGTTGGATTTTAGATAATGTTTGATTTGGATGGTTGATGGTTGATTGTTGATGTTTAGGCTTAGATAATCATTTGTTCTCATGTTAGGAGGGATCTTAATGCTAGAATCGAATTGACAACTCATTTTTAGAACTTAAGACATTTCTCGCCCGGAAGGTGTTCGATGAAATGTCTAGAAAACTTCTAAGCATGCAATTCAATTCTTAGCCAATGGAAATTGATGATTAAGGTGAATTGTTGACTTGTATGGACTAATGCTTAATGATTATGGATCATTTAGTTTTGAACGGAAGTTCTTGATAACTAGATGATTTGTAAATGGATTAGTATCATGTGAGTGAACTAATCTACTTGTGTGATCCATGTCATAAGAATGAATGTGCATTGAATGTTTAGGCATCATTAGTCAATTGTCTTGATGGTTAGATAATGGTTATTTAGGATGATCTTGGATGAGTCTTTCACTTAGGTTGGTTCGTAATGCTAGAGTTGTCATGATAAACCGAAACCTAGTGCTACACCTTAGATTAGTTAGATTTTTGGTCTCATCCCATGCATTAGGGATAGATTCGAGTAAGCGGTGTTAGTACTAGATTAGGATTGTTCATTCATTTCTAGATCTTAGGCATTTCACTCATGACCCGAGTTCAATTGCTTGACCCGAACCTTTTGTGAGCTAAGCATATCCTAGCCAACGGAAGTTGATGTTTAGGGTGTTTAGTGAACTAATTGGAATTGTTTCTTAATGCTTGTTGATTATTTAATCACAAATGGAAATTTGTTCTTGATTAGATAATTAACAAGGTGATTAGTGCCATGGAAATGGATTAGTCATATTTGTGAATTCCATGTTCTAAGATAGTGATTAATGCTTCCAAATGATTCATTGTTTGATTGTTACCCATCTCATTGATAGCTTAGTTCATGATCCAACATTTTAGTCTTGTGTTTTGTTTTCTTTCTTGCATTTGTTTTCTTTCTCATAAACATAAAAAAACAAAAACAATGTTTGCTCTAGCTTAAGAAGTTTCTTGCATTCTTAGTGCCTCAATCTTAACCCCTTATGGATTGACATCTCAAGTACTACAATGACATGAGTACACTTGGGATAATTGACACGAAAATATCATGTATCAATTTGGCGCCGTTGCCATTGGGGTTTAGCATTGATCATTAGGATTTGGATTCTTCTTGAGACTAGAGCTTTTTATTTTCTTTTGTTGTTAATCTTTTTTCTCTTTTCTTGTGATCTTGATCTCTTAGGTTCGAAACTAGGAGTAAAGGAAACATTCAAGGAGAGAGTGAATAAGAGGACGCAACCGTCAAGCTAGCGACGTTAAACGCGCCATTGGGGACTCCCCCAATCCTATCCACCGTCAATGCTAGAGACATAAAACAAGCAATCCTATCCTTTACTTCTTGTTTTATGCCTTTTTATTGTTTGATAAATTTTGTTTTCATGTTTTTGTAGGAGCAATAAGGGTGAATAAATGGGACGGATGGAATGGTCTAAGTCCGTGAGCTTCAACGCACAATGCTTCCTCCTCGTGAATCCACTCCACTCCAAGGTACCACTAACTTTTCCCTTTGTATATACCATTTCGTTTTTATGTTTGTTTTACTCTCTCTTTGGCTCAATTCACACCGAGACGGTGTGATTTAAGTCCGGGGGAGAGGTTCTTGTGTTTTGACATTGTGTATTTTGTCTTATTTTCATTTTCTTGAGTCATTGCATTGTATATTTTTAATTGCATAAAAAAAAAAACAAAAAACAAAAAAAATCATCATGTAGTTTGCATTAGTCCATGTGCATTCTAGACTTGACTTGATCACTCATTTCTAGATCATATTGGTTGCATTCATGTGCATGAGAGTTCATAAAACATGTATGATAAGCTTTCATTGTGATGCTCTCGATAATGGTTTTATATTGCTTAAACGATTTCAAAAGACTTGAAAACTTCGTACTTTGATCTCTCTACTCTTAACTCTTTGTCTTGTAAATACTTGTTTAATTTGAAATCAACCCCTTGATAATTGGACTTAAATGAATATAATCTTCTTGCTTATGGGCTTGTGATACATAACCATGGTTCAAAGAAAACATTCGGGTTATCTTATCCACTTTTACCACTCTCTAATAACCCGAGTGGCCATTCTCATTTTTAGAATGGTTCCCTACCTTTCACCATAACCGTTTCCTTTCCACCCCTTGTTTTTTTTATTGAGTGAGGCCTTTTCTTGATATGCTATTGTGTGTAAAATCTTGTAAGTATCGGAAACGACAAAGGTTAGCTTTCATTTTTAGCTAGTCATTGTTGTTCAAAGAAAAGAGGCTAACATCAAGATGGGGATCAATGGATTGAATGGTATTTGGTTTTGGGGAGCATGAGCTCATGAAAAGTGAAATGAGAAATGGTAGAAAAAGAATCCTTGGTTGGAAAAGAAAACTCTAGAGAAGAGCGTAAAAGAAAGACCCTAGAAAAAGAAAAAGAAAAACACTCTCCATGTTTGAAAAAGAGAAAGAATAAAAAGTTTAGGGAGAGTAAGAAGAAAAGAAAGGGGTCGATTAAAAATGTCTCTAGGAGTTTGGTGTTTGGAAAAGAAAAGGGGTTTAAAAAGGGAGTTTTGATTTAGCCAAAAGGGCTTTGAGGGTTTAATGAGCTTCAAGAAAATAAGATAAGAAGAGGAAATGGAATCACCATTTGGGTAGAATGCTTTGCTAGGAGGGTAGAACAATGTGAGCTTAACTTTGTATGCATAAATTGTTTCTAGTCTTCCTTGCTTTTGCATAACATATAGCATTCCTTTTTCTTGAGAGTAAGTCACCCAAAAAGAGAATGAACCTCCTTGCACTCACATTTACTAGTGCCAATTGCCTTTTCTTCCAAACCGATTGGACTTGATCACTTGCCCATTTGTGAGACCGCACCTTTAGAAAGATCAAATGAATGTGAGGGTTGGTTGAGAAGAGGACTTGTAGGCATGAGGCATTGTTGTTAAGAGAAAAGATTAGGAGTTGCGATAAGTCTAGAGAAGTTAGAGTCATAATTGAGATACGTTTTTGCAATGTCTTGGTATTATCTTGGGCATAGAATTCCCACTTTGAATGCTTTGACATGTCCTTTAGTTATGAATTCCCACTCTTTAAAACCTCTCTTTCGGTTTGTCTTTTCTTGTTTGCTTGCGGACAAGCAAAAGGCAAGTCCGGGGGAGTTGATAACACCATATTTTACATGTTTTTAAGGTTTAGTTTCATAGGTTTTTAGTTCCAATTTGTATAGTTTTTGGATATTTTCATGCATTTAGGTCCAACTTGAGTCTCATTGCATTTTAGATGTCCTAGGTTGTCTTTGCATTCTTTTTGGCTTGCTTGAGCCATTTTCAGGTGTTCTTGGAGTCATAGGAGTTGGAGGAGTGAAGATAGCCATCAAAAAGTTCATTTCGGAATACAAAGATGCAGGATCAGGTTGAGACGTCATAAGTTTGGCATTGGATGAAGGACTTTCCACCGATGGATTGAGCTCAAATTTTAACACGAGATATATCAATGGATTAGCTTTCTTTTGGAAGTGGTTTGAGGCAATTCCAACGGTGCGATCAGAAGTTATGCCAATTTCCGTGACGACGGTCCAGTCTGGCGCGCGAAGGAACTCAGTGGAGCTCGCAGCGGTGTACCGCAGCGGTCTACAGTGACCGCTGCGGGTTCATCCGTCGAAAAAAAACAGAGAATCACAGCGGTCATGCAGCGGTATGAGCTGACCGCTGTGGATCATCTGAAACTCAAAAATTCGACCCAAACTCTATTAAAAGCCAAAAAACCTAATTTTATAAAGGGAGGTTTTCTTCTTCTAAGAGTGGGGGCTCGTCCCCAACTCTCTCTTCTTGATGTTTTGGGATTGTTCTTCATACAAATGCCATTCTAGAGAAGATTTCTTCACTCTATCTTTATATTATGCTTATTTGATTCTTGTTCTTCATTTCTATGTCTTTTTCTCTTGTGTTCTTCATGTTCTTGTGAGTTGACTTTTTGTTGGATTTTAGATAATGTTTGATTTGGATGGTTGATGGTTGATTGTTGATGTTTAGGCTTAGATAATCATTTGTTCTCATGTTAGGAGGGATCTTAATGCTAGAATCGAATTGACAACTCATTTCTAGAACTTAAGACATTTCTCGCCCGGAAGGTGTTCGATGAAATGTCTAGAAAACTTCTAAGCATGCAATTCAATTCTTAGCCAATGGAAATTGATGATTAAGGTGAATTGTTGACTTGTATGGACTAATGCTTAATGATTATGGATCATTTAGTTTTGAACGGAAGTTCTTGATAACTAGATGATTTGTAAATGGATTAGTATCATGTGAGTGAACTAATCTACTTGTGTGATCCATGTCATAAGAATGAATGTGCATTGAATGTTTAGGCATCATTAGTCAATTGTCTTGATGGTTAGATAATGGTTATTTAGGATGATCTTGGATGAGTCTTTCACTTAGGTTGGTTCGTAATGCTAGAGTTGTCATGATAAACCGAAACCTAGTGCTACACCTTAGATTAGTTAGATTTTTGGTCTCATCCCATGCATTAGGGATAGATTCGAGTAAGCGGTGTTAGTACTAGATTAGGATTGTTCATTCATTTCTAGATCTTAGGCATTTCACTCATGATCCGAGTTCAGTTGCTTGACCCGAACCTTTTGTGAGCTAAGCATATCCTAGCCAACGGAAGTTGATGTTTAGGGTGTTTAGTGAACTAATTGGAATTGTTTCTTAATGCTTGTTGATTATTTAATCACAAATGGAAATTTGTTCTTGATTAGATAATTAACAAGGTGATTAGTGCCATAGAAATGGATTAGTCATATTTGTGAATTCCATGTTCTAAGATAGTGATTAATGCTTCCAAATGATTCATTGTTTGATTGTTACCCATCTCATTGATAGCTTAGTTCATGATCCAACATTTTAGTCTTGTGTTTTGTTTTCTTTCTTGCATTTGTTTTCTTTCTCATAAACATAAAAAAACAAAAACAATGTTTGCTCTAGCTTAAGAAGTTTCTTGCATTCTTAGTGCCTCAATCTTAACCCCTTATGGATTGACATCTCAAGTACTACAATGACATGAGTACACTTGGGATAATTGACACGAAAATATCATGTATCAATGTCTCGGCTTGAGTCTTCATAATCGTCTTCACGGAATGTGAGTTGGTTGTTCCTTGTGTAGTATTGTTAAGATTGAATCCTCGAAACTCTCTTGAAAATAATCTCAACTCTTCGATTCTGACTAATATGATATATTGATATAAGAAAGAGAAATACAACTCTGAATCTGTGAAAAATCAAGAGATATCAGAATCTCTCAAAACTGAGAATTTCGATCAATTCTCACTCACGAATCCTCAAGATGAGTATCGCCTCAAGACTCACGTCTCTCTCACAAATCCAAAATTATCCTTATCGAAAAAGTAAAGTCGATCTAGTATTTACAAGCAACAATACGTATAATCAGCAAAACCTCTAATAAGAAAAGAGTCTTCACTTTTATTCCAGCTCCTTCTATTTTTATTGGTCACGATCTAGCTCAGCTACACCTTGTAACTTCAACGACTTTTTTTCCTTCTTCTTCTTCAAGATGTAGCAATGATCGAGCATATCAATCCCCCCACCCCTCCCCACCCCATTTTATCATGAAGCTTGTCCCCAAGCTTGATATCTAGAAGCTGTTGACGAAACTCCTTGGCTAAGACCCAAGTGTTGACATCATCAGATAACCACTGCCACTTAATCAATAATTCCAAATCACTCTTCTCATTGTAACGAGTGTCTAATACCTCTTCCAGAGCAATTTGCACATCCTCGGCCAAAGGATAATTAATAGGCAAATGAGACATAGTCCGCTGCTTTCCCAACACTAATTTTAATTGTGATACATGAAATATCGGGTGAATCTTTGCCTCATCATGTAGCTTTAAACGGTAAGCTGTTTTTCCCACTCTCTCGAGGACCTCATAAGGACCAAAGTATTTAGCTAAGAGTTTCTGACACAGCCTACTTGATACAGATTGCTGACGGTATGGCCGTAGCTTTAAAAACACCCAAGATCCCACTATAAACTCCGCATCTCTCATATGTTTATCTGCATTATTCTTCATTAAATGTTGTGCATGAGTCAAATGCACCTTTATCTGAGCTAACATGTCATCCCTTTCGAGTAACATTGCTTCCAAATCCACATTATTTCCTGAACCATGCTCATATCTGATTAGACCAGGTGCATCACGACCATACACCACACATAAAAGAGTAGTTTTCAGAGAAGTATGACATGAAGAGTTGTACCACAACTCAGCCCATGTCAAGTATTTGAACCAGGTTCTCGGATGCCTAGAGGCAAAACATCTGAGATAGGTTTCCAAGTAATGGTTTAATACCTCTGTCTAACCATCTGTTTGAGGATGGAAGGCAGTACTAAACATCAACTTTGTTTCTGCATCCCGAAACAACTCCTTCCAAAAAGAACTGAGAAAGATTTTGTCTCAGCCCAAAAGGCATAACCAGAAACTTATAATGTCCATCATGAGTTCGGAAAGCTGTCTTTTTC
Source organism: Eutrema japonicum (assembly GCA_030161315.1). Classification (NCBI taxonomy): domain Eukaryota; kingdom Viridiplantae; phylum Streptophyta; class Magnoliopsida; order Brassicales; family Brassicaceae; genus Eutrema; species Eutrema japonicum. The sequence goes on along the minus strand of BSQW01000011.1, from coordinate 31,974,533 downwards.
ACATCTTCTTCCAGCATTCGAATATGATGGTAGCTTGCCTTGAGATCTAGTTTTGAAAAATTACTGCACCATGTAATTCATCCAATAACTGATCAATCATTGGTATTGGGAACTTCTCATCCACTGTTGCTCTATTCAAAGCATGGTAATCTACACAAAACCGCCATCAGTCATCCTTTTTCTTAACCTACAGAACATGATTTGTCATAACACCGGTTTTTGACAATTTTTATGGATCAATTTAATATATTTTGTAGGTATTTTAACTCCGTTTTCAATGATTTTCAAGTGATTTCCATGTTTTAGAGTTTTCAAAGACATCTCAGGTAACCTGGGATAAAAGAGTGCATTTCGGAACAAAAGTACGTTTTTGGATAAACTTGGACCGTCAGAAGTCTTGCAGTCAAAGAAGACCTTCTCACCGTCCGATCATCACCAAATTTGGACACAACAAAGAAGACACAACTAGCTTTCAAATTCAGTTGGTTTGCAGCCATTCCAATGGTTGGATCTTTACATATGCCAGAAGCACCGAAGACAGATGAAGCTACCCTGAAACCAGAGTCACCGCGGGCAGAGGAGCTGCACCCACGACCAACAGGGATTCCGCCGCGGCTAGGAGGGTACCACCCTCGGCCAAAGGGTATTTTGCCACGGGTCAAGAGCACGCACCCGCTGCCACTCGCTGTTCGACCAAAACAAGCCCGTTTTCTTCCCCGAGGCCAATTATGTCTTTTCAAGTGAAACCCTAAACGTCTACAATGAAGTGAAGACTATAAATACTTGTTTTTAGGTCTCTTAGAAACAATCTCTTTCACGCTTTTAGACATAGATAAATTTTCCAGCAACTTTTACTCTTGTTCTTCAGTTTGGAGCAAATGATTCTCGACTCGTGTTATTTGATAGAGAATCCTTTCTTCATCTCTTTTTCTTACTGTTTTCTTTTCATTTATTAATTATGTTTATCTCAGTTATGGCTGAGTAGTTCTCTTGTTGGGTATAGGGTTTCAAAGGGTCTCATGGTTCGATTATTCATTAGGTTTTTATACTAGGATACCAATTAGGGTTATTCGTTCTATCTTTTTTATTAATGCGTTTTTGCTTAATTGATCACCTTACAATTGAACATAGGTATTTTAGACAGAGATGAATTTTCCAGCAACTTTTACTCTTGTTCTTCGGTTTGGAGCAAATGATTCTCGACTCGTGTTATTCGATAGAGAAGCCTTTCTTCATCTCTTTTTCTTACTGTTTTCTTTTCATTTATTAATTATGTTTATCTCAGTTATGGCTGAGTAGTTCTCTTGTTTGGTATAGGGTTTCAAAGGGTCTCATGGTTTGATTATTCATTAGGTTTTTATACGAGGATACCAATTAGGGTTCTTCGTTCTATCCTTTTTATTAATGCGTTTTTGCTTAATTGATCACCTTACAATTGAACTTAGGTATTTTAGAAATACAAAAGTACTGGATCTATATGCTTGACCTAGGGTAGACGAGCAATTTCGCTTCAAGATACGTAAGTATACTTGCGCCCTAGATTGTGAGCGTTAACGACCTTGCTCGTTCATCATAATTTTTTGCGCGGCCGGAGACGAAAGATATTGATCGAGTACTTAAGTTATCGGTGTGTAGGATGTACGAAAGTAGGCTACACACAATATTCGTGTTCCAAGTTCAAGAACCAATAGACGACAAAATTTGCTTTAGAAATCCTAGCAAATTCTTTATGATTTTCGGCCATGAACCCTAGAGAATTCCCGATTGCCCAATACTTCGTTTATTAGCTTACAACCTCGTTTTAATTATCCATTTTGCTTACTTGCTGTTTTATTTCATTGCTTAATTTAGTTTAATTTCCTAGCTACAATTCGTGACAAACAAAACCCATAAAAATCAATGAGGTCTAGACACAACTTAGAAATCAATAGAAATCGACAACGTTCATTCCCAGTGGATTCGATCCCTAAATACTACTGCGTTTGCTGTGCACTTGCAGCCTAGGTAAAAGGGTAAAACTTGTTAGTTCAATCCCGCACACATCAAGTTTTTGGTGCCGTTTCCACCGGGGATTGATATTGCTTGTTTGGTTTCGTATTCTAATATCTGTTCTAGACGATTTTGATTTTCAAGCTTTTTCTGTTGTTCTTCAGACATTCTCCTTTATCTTTGTCTTTTGTTCTTAGTTGCATGAACACTAGGAGAACTCATAGAAAAAATGTACTGTAACTAGACGATATCGACAGGCACGAGAGAGAACTCTGATGACTCAAAAGAACGCTAAGGATGGCCGAAAACGACCGTCCAGAAGATCAACTAAACCGTGATCATCTCGATCACGAGGATTATTGTGATACTTCGGATCACGAAGATGACCGAGAGGCTGTTGATGGGGGCAAACGACCAGCCACAACTCGATCCCAAAAAAATGAAAACCGAAATACTGAAAATCTGAGATGATAACTTCCCGTCGACTGTGATGCACCGAGGAACGATGCTCAAGTCATCCCACCGATTTCTCATAATGACGAGAACGCCAACCGTCCTGGCTTACCTGCTAATCCTCCAAGGAGACAAGCGTGTAACCAAATCATTGCTAATTTTGATTCACCGTATCAATACTTCCACAACCAAGCTGCCATACAACTTCATCTACCTCATAGAAACGATTTTGAGATCAAACCTCAAATTATTGATTTGATAAAGCAAAACCAATTTCATGGAGTTACTACCGAGCACCCGATGGAGCACATCGAGTTGTTCGAAGAAATTTGCAGCACGACGAGGACAAACCGAGTTCCCGTCGATTATGTTAAGTGTAAGCTTTTCATTTTTTTTAGCCGATAAATCTCACCGTTGGTTGAAATCTTTGCCTGCATGATCTATCAATAATTGGGAAGAGTGAAAATCCGCCTTCCTAAGCCATTTTTAGACCAAGTCGAGGTCGAACTCGTTGAGAAACAAAATCCAAAGTTTTCATCAACAAACTGTGGAATCTTTCCATGAAGCGTGAGAACATTTCAAGGATTACGAGAGAGATTGCCCTCATCACGGTTTTTCTAATCCGAATTTGCTCAACACTTTCTAAAGAGAATTATTACCGAAATATCAAAATTTTCTTGACACTGCTAGCAATGGAGACTTTCTGACAAAGATCATAAACCAAGGAAGAGCTCTCATAGAAAATCTTGCTATGTCTAATAGCAACAATTGTCCCGACTATGATAGATCGACTAGATATAATATATCGGAATCCAAGGAGATAGCCGAGCTAAAAAGTATGATGAATCAATTTCTCAAGAAACAAAATCACCAAATGCATGCTTGCGAAGCTACTGTTGAAGCCGAGAATGACGCATACTACGAATCCGACAACAACAGTTCATATTTTCAAGAAGAAGAAGTTAACTACTTCGGAGCACAAGGTTCCTACCAAAACCGTTTCAACAATGCATTCAATAACAACTTCCGCAACGCCAACTTCAACAATCTATCGTATCGAAACTCGAACGTAGAGAACTCCCAAGATCATCTTTACCCTCAACAATCCAAGCCACCTCAAAATTGGTTACAAAACGGGAACTATGATGGGAATGAGAACTTCCAACCAAGATCGCCTTTCAACGCTCAAACCGCTCCTTACAACAACTCAAATACGCAGCAACAAGGTATGTCTAACACTCAACTTGCTGCCCAAATAGCGAAACTCGAGCAATCAATTCAACTACTCGCTCAAAGCAACGAGAAGATGGTGACATATTTTAACGTCAATGTCGATTATATGTATAATGACTTGAATGGGAAATTCGAATCTCTTACGACCCATGTCAAGAAGTTGGATATACAAGTCTCTCAAACCGTGGACTCCACTAAGAGACCGAACAGAGCTTTACCCAGAAGAGTAGAAGATAACTCGAAGAAATTTTGCAATGTGATTTTCACAATGCCCGAAAAGGAAGTCAACGATGAGAAAAAACATGGAGAACCTTCAAAATTCGTCCCACTCTATGGGGGATTCAATACCAAATCCAAGATGATCCGAGAACCATCATTTGAGGTACCAAAACAAATTTCGTTTGAAAGACTAAGAAAAGCTGATGATCCGGAACGTTTTTCTTTCTCTTGCTCGATTTCTAGGATAAATTTTGTAGATTGTTTATGTGATTCGGGAGCCAACGTCAATATTATGTCAAAGACATTTGCCGAGAAGCTTGGTATTAAGACTCTCACATCATCTACCCTGAGCGTAATCTTTGGAGATTCATCACTAAAGAAGTCCAAAGGAGTGATCCACGATCTTCAACTACTTATTGAGAACAAGATTTTTCTTGCTGATTTTCAAGTACTCGAAATGGATCGAGACGAGAATATATAGACCATTGATTTTTGGTCGAGCGTTCTTAGATACCGTTGGCACCATCCTCGATCACGCTAACCGTCATGTTGTTTTCTTGAATGTGGACCGAAGAAAGTTCTATCCAACTGTCCCGGACGGAATTCCAATTCCGAAGGACAAGCACAAGAAGAAAAAGTCGATTCAACCTAAAGGAAGAGAGAAAGATGAGTCGACTAAGACAAGGACTCCAAAGGTAACACAAACATTTGTTTCTAAACCATTTGTAAATATCAGAATCACCATTCCACCCGACTTAAGAGATGCCAAAGAAAAACGAGTGGAAGGGATAATCGAGAAATACAACTCTAGATCTATGAAAAATCAAGAGATATCAGAATCTCTCGCAACTGAGAATTCCGATCAACTCTCACTCACGAATCCTTAAGATGAGTATCTCCTCAAGACTCACGTCTCTCTCACAAATCCAAAATCATCGTTATGAGAAAAGTAAAGTCGATCTAGGTTTTACAAGCAACAATATGTATAATAAGCAAAACCTCTAATAGGAAAAGAGTCTCCACTTGTATTCTGGCTCCTTCTCTTCTTATTGGTCACGATCCAGCTCAGCAACATCTTGTAACTTCAATGGCTCTGTTTCCTTCTTCTTCTTCATGATGTAGCATTGAACATGCTTATCAAGTATCCTCCCATGTCTTTTGATTTTCCGAGGTACCTCGTAATTAAGGAGAGAAGACAAGTAAAATCTCAGTATCAATTTCAAAATACACAAAGAAACATCACTAAGTAACCAGAGGTTGATAGCTCGATTGAAAAGATACCCTAGGGTAATCCAAGATGTCACATGATCGAGTGGCAGCTAGAACGAGTAAAAATATTAAAAGTTGGTTCGGACCCATGAGGATGTAAGTGCTTCGACCCAGAAACTCCTGATTATCCAAAAAAAAAACATCATGAAGTAATGGTAATCACTCAGAGAAAGAAATAATTTTTCTAGTATATATTGGATGTAAAGCTCAACGGTCAACAAGATACTATGTATGGAAATCGTTTTTTAATTAAAATTTTAGAAAAGGAATGAAAATAATTCAATTTTAGCAAATAAAATTTTGTAATTTTTTTATAAATCGAAAATAACAAAAACTGAATTTTATGATTTGTTTATATGAAATAGAACACACTCGAATGTAGCAATTTTTTTATGAAGAAAAATACTCAGAAAAAATAATATTTTTTTGTGTGGATATTTTTTTATTTATTTCGGTTTCGAAGAAAAGGAAAAAAATTCAGAAACAAATGTCGAATGAAAATATTTGTTACGGTGTAGGACCACTAAAATTGCTCTGTGCAATCGTGGCCTATGGAAATATTTCATGGGTGATGTGTTTACAGATTCTAAGAAGGCTGTGACAGAAAGGGAAGCTGAAGAGGTGCCCGATAGATCCGTTTCAAGTTAGGGAAATACCAAATGGATCCAAGCAGACCAGATTGATGTATCCCTCTTGCAATATTCCTTGGAATTGGAGATTCTAGCAGCCTATTCATACATCGAAACTGCCAAGGAGTTGTGGGATACCATGAAATTCGTTTTTGGGAATGCTTCCAATTCAAGTCACATATTTGAGATCAAAAAGGAGTAGAATAATCCGAAACAAGAAGAGAGAATATTTTCTCAACACTTTGGTGAGGGCTTTATGCGCTGAAAAGGAGTCTCTTCGTCCTCCAACCATACAAGTACTTGATGAACGAAGGGAGCAAGATAAGGTATTTGGACTTCTCTCTAATCTTTATTGTTCTTATTCTGGTTTGATTCACCATATACAAAGGTTTGACAAGTTTCACACATTGAGTTAGGTGTGTATGTTGATTCAATAGGAGGAAGGTTCTTTGGCGTTGTTCCAAGGAAGAAATGAAACTGCTCACATAAGCCATGCTATTTACAAAGGAGCAGCAAGTTCTGAAAGAGGAAAACTATGGTGTGATCATTGCACAAAGAAAGGGAACACCATGGAAAAATGTTGGATTATTTATCTTCATTTGAAGCCTATGAAGTTTAGAAAGGAATGGGAGTTGATTGATGGCAGCCATAGGTGCTGCTCAACATAACCATTAATGAAGTGCATATGTAGTTGAGAGGGGAGGTTGTGCAAACGGTCTTCATGGCAAGATTGGATTTCTTACATTCTCAAGTCGATCTTGAGAGGGGATGTTGAAATTCAGACCAAAATGACGAACCAAAGTGGCTGACCCAACTGGAAAAACCAATATAGCACAAGATGCTGACCGGAATATGGATGTCCCGAGATGGTAGACCGGAATATGGCATACCGACAAGGAAGATGGCTTAATTAGTAGAATATGGCATACCGACAAGGAAGATGGCTTAATTAGTAGACAAGCGGCAGACCGCAGTGGTGGCCCAATGGTTAATTCTATGCATTTTCCCATCTTAGCAATTAACACACCTCCTTCTTTCTCCTACACTAATGCTCGGCGCTCCTTTCTCTCCTACATGCATAATGGACGAGTTTATACTTGTCTTTGGTATTATATTTAGGTTGTTGCACATCATTGAATTTTTCTTTATAAGTATGTATTTTATATCATAGAATAAACAAAGAGAGAAAAAAAAAACTCTATTGAGCTCGTCCAGTACTCTATTCTCTACAAATAATCAGTTCTAGTACAACTTGTTCACAAGTATATTTCGTCTCTAAAAAGTTCTAATGAACTTAATCATAAGTAGCTTTCGTAGAGCTAGTTCTGGTCATTCTTTTTCTCCAATATTCTCTATACTTCCAGTCTAGTTCTGTATCATATTGTTATTCTCTCATATTATTACTCTCAAACCACGTTCACTTGCTCTACAAAGTCACTTCTGCTATCAAACTCTTGCACCTAATTGGTGCTGTCACATATTTCTACATAGCAAAAGAGTTGTGTAGAACAAAATTCTATTATCTTTGTTGGAACGTGTTTAAGCATGTCTCCTACAAATCAATTTGTATCGGGGAGGTTCGGGGATTTTCTGTTAAGATAGAGCCGGTTGCGTTCCGGTCGGCAAATGAGGAGGAAGAGGTGATTTATAGTTGTGCCCGGAGGGCTGCCTACGTACTCCGGGTTGGGGATCAAGCCATTCGTAGTTCGTTGCTGAGGCGGAGATGAGGTCGCGGTTGATACGTTGTTTGAGCTCGTTAGGTCGGTGGTGAACGCGTCGCCAGGTCGGCCGTCAGATCGGGTCGTCGGTCGACGGTCAGGTCGGGTCGTCGGTCGGCCGTTAGATCGGGTCGTCGGTCGACTGTCATCAGGTCGCCAGGTCGGTCGACCGTCAGGTCGCCAGGTCGGTCGACCGTCAAGTCGGGACGTCGGTCGCCGGTCGACCGTCAGGTCGGCTGTCAGGTCGGGTCGTCGGTCGATTGTCAGGTCGGCCGTCAGGTCGGGTCGTCGGTCGACTGTTAGGTCGGGTCGCCGGGCCGTCAGGTCGGGTCGCCAGGTCGGCCGTCAGGTTGGGTCGTCGGTCAACTGTCAGATCGGCCGTCAGGTCGGGTCGTCTGTCGACTGTTAGGTCGTCGGTCGCCGGTCGACCGTCAGGTCGGGTCGTCGGTCGACTGTCAGGTCGGGTCGTCGGGAGAGCTGGGAGCTCATCAGAGCTGCGTAGAGCTGGGGAGAGCTGGGGAGAGCTGGGAGAGCTTGGAGAGAGCTCCTTTTTTAGAGAGGGAAAGTTATTTAGAGAGAGAGAGAATGAGAGTTTTTCTTGTGTCTGATAATGAATACCAAAAGGGGTATTTATAGTGGGAGTTAAGCAGACAGCTCTCCGGTTTTTGGGGATGACCCGGCACGTCGTGAACAGTACCCGGCACGTCGTGAACAGTACCCGACAGGTCGTGAACAGTACCTGACACGTCGTGAACAGTACCCGGCATGTCGTGAACAGTACCCGGCATATCGTGAACAGTGCCGAGCAGGTCGGGAACAGTAACCGGCAGGTCGTGAACAGTGCCGAGCAGGTCGGGAACAGTAAAAAGAAAAAGAAAAAGGGGTGTGCTCATCACCACACCTACAATAGCCCTCCCCCAAGTTCGGCGAACGAGTGTCGAAGTCGGCGGACGAAACAAGTTTTAGTTCGGCGTTAATGTTAACCTGCAAGTAAGGGTGAACTTGATTAGAGCTAAAAATTTTTACGTGCAAGTGCGAGACTAGGCTCGGCACTTGTTGATCGTGTTGTTTGCGAGATGAGCTCGGCTTTGCTAACTCTTAAGCTTAAGTACGAGGCTGGGCTCGGCACTTATCTTGTCGAGTGTGATGCGAGATGAGCTCGGCTTTGCTGACTCTTAAGCTTAAGTACGAGGCTCGGCTCGGTACTTATCTTGTCGAGTGTTTGCGAGATGAGCTCGGCTTTGCTGACTCTTAAGCTTAAGTACGAGGCTAGGCTCAGTACTTATCTTGTCGAGTGTTTGCGAGATGAGCCCGGCTCAAGGAGAATGAAAAAAGTAAAAAATAAAAATAAGCTTGGCACTTATCTGTATGGAGTTGTTCGGAGATGAGGGCGATGTTCCCGACATTTGCCAAGCTACTCTTTGCGTGTAGAAAAATCCTCAAATCCCCTCCTTCTAGCGCCAATTGTTGATCCCGAGGATCACTAATGATGTTTAAGAATTGATTACGGAGAGAGAGGTGAGATTTTCGTTAATTAGAGCGGGTCAACCACAGTTTAGAGCAGGTCGGATGAATGATGAACAGGCCGTGGGCCGTATTGTTTTTATTGATGAAAGAAGGAAGCGAGCAACTTAGATTTACGAACTGGTTCCGACGGACGTCCAGTTCGGCGTTCTAAACGTGCTGCTTTGTTACAAACGAGAGAGAGAGGTCGGGTCTATTTGTGGTAGGTGAGATCCAAAATCCCGCTCCAAGTTTTCCTTCTTAATGAATGCTACGGGATATATATACTGGGAGTCGACTTCCTGCTCCCCGGGATTCCGGGGCCACGTGGCGTCTTCAGCCTGTTTCGCGGGTAAGGAGGCCTAGGAGGCGTGTTCCGGCCTTCGGGGAGAGAGGTCATGATGAGCTCGGCGCCATACCTCTGCAGAGCAGTGCACTGTTTAACCAACTCTCCTCCACGTGGCTTTCTCTCCTTCGTCAAGTCTGCAAGGTTGGTGAGAGAGGTCATGATGAGCTCGGCGCCATACCTCTGCAGAGTAGCGCACTGTTTAACCAACTCTCCTCCACGTGGCTTTCTCTCCTTCGTCGAGTCTGCAAGGTTGGTGAGAGAGGTCATGATGAGCTCGGCGCCATACCTCTGCAGAGTAGCGCACTGTTTAACCAACTCTCCTCCACGTGTCTTTCTCTTCCTCGCTTACTCTGCTGGGTTGGTGAGACGTCGAGGTCAGACCATACCCCTGCTCTGACAGTACACTGTTCGGCCAACTCCTACGTGTCCTCTTTCCTTTCGACACCTTATCTTCAGCGAAGAGTCAACTCGGACCCGGGGTGCGCCTCTTAGGAGCTCGGGACTTTTAAACGGAGCTCGGCGCGGGACTCCAGGTCGGTGACCCCTGGTCAGATGTTGACGCCGAGCTGAACAGATCGAGGAGGGCCCTTGTTAAGATGGGCCTAACTAAATGGGGGTGCTAAGACCACCTCCAACAATCTTGACATACTATTGGTGTTCCTTGCCAAGTTGTACGTTTTTGCTCCCGCAGTGAAAATATCTATGGGAATGATTTTTTGGCAAGTTCTGATGTCTTTCGTAACAAACAAGCTAGCTGAATTTTGTCACTAAAGAAATGGCATATCTAACTTCATTGGAATTCAATATATCTTGAAATTTATATCTAATATTTTGAGATAAAATAAATGGTGGATTACTAAAGTAACCTTAAAATTTATGTTTCTTATTAGTTTGACTTACTTTTATTTTTATTATTAGACTAACTTCCTATACCGAAAATACCCTTATGGTTTTTGTTGACAAAAACGCAATTAAAAAACTGCCATTAATTTTCCAGCGCGCAAAAAAATGAAAGTTTACCGTTCTTTGACGGTAAACTTATTTTGGTAGACTTATTTTAATGACGCGGTATATATATTTATTTGTGGTAGATATATTGTCTTTGATAGTAGATTTATTTATGAGTTGGTAGACTTTACGACCAAACCGTTGACTAACGGTAAATGTTTGATTTTTTGGTAGATTTATTGACCATGGTGGTAGATTAATCTTACAAAACAATAGACTTATTTCTTTCGGTGGTAGAGTGAATCAGTGTAAATTATTTTTTCGTGACGGTAGATTTATTTCTTTGACGGTAGATTTGTATTGGTAACTGTAGATTTTTATTGGGTTCGTAGATTTATTTATAATGGCGGTAGATTTAAAACCGTGTAAAATCTTGGTGACTTCATTTTGTAACGGTGATAGATTTAATATTAGTGACATTAGATTTAAATTTTTTTTGTAGATTTGTTTGTAATGGTGGTAGATATAAAAACGTCTAACATCTCGGTGACTTCGTTTTGTTATGGCGGTAGATTTAATATTAATGACGGTAGATTTAAAATTATTTGGTAGATTTATTGTTAATGACTGTAGATTTAGTAATTGTTTTTGTATTTACTCAGATACATAACCTCAGTTGGTAGACTTATTATTTCGCGTTGTGGTAGACTTTTAATGACGGTAGATTTATTGATAGTGTTTGGTGGTAGACATTTGACTTTTTTCAGAATGTGAAATGACGTTTTTGCCCTACACTAAAACTCATATTTACAAAAAAACCAGGCACCCAAATATGCTAAGTATGATATTTTTTTATTGTTTGATAGTAGATTTATTGTAATGATGGTAGATTTATTTTGTTATCCTCCCTTTTTTTTGGGTTAAGATTAACCTTGAACTTATGTCCTATTGGTTCTCTTAAACATTCACCTTATGTCATTTTGGTTTTCTTTTGTGTAATAACTATCTTTTAACTTAGGGTTTTTTTGTTCTTATTTGTGTTTATTCTGTTACATTTAACTCAAATTACTCTAATCCTTGAACATTAAAATGTCAAATGACACATAAAAATTGTAGGGGTGCTCAATTGGTGTGTCAAATATGGCATATGAGCTTTGTAATTATTTGGGTTTGTGCTCGATTGTTTTCAGTATTGGTTTATAGAATAGATGTATTTTTGTCTATATTATTGGGTTGAGTCATGTGTTTTTGGTTAAAATCTCACTCACCTTAGTTATACATATTAAGCAAAGTGAAAGTAAAGAAAGTGAATTATAGCAAACATGGTAGAAAAGATGAAATGTTTGACACATGACTCAAGCATTTTGTAACAATTATAATTTGAAAACAATAGCATCATCTAAAATCCAATTATCATTTGTACAAATTCAAATATAGATCTACCATCAATACAATAATAAATATACCATCATTTCAAAAATAATCAAATCTACCAAATCGAAATTTACAACCGTAGAAAAACATGCCGGGAATCTCGTCGGAGACCTGTCCGTCGTCGCGAAGCCCATAACCTGTCAGAGAAGAACAAACAAATACCATCATTCATATATAAAGTTCAAATATATGACTAACAAATCTACAATCATATAAAACGATAACTCTACAATCATTAACAAGCAAATCTACCATCAAATAATTAATATAACTATGCCATCATGAACAAACTATAACTCCCCACAAATTTTAGAACCGTTACCACCAGAATTTTCAGACGGCGGTAATATGGCCGAAAAAGAAACCAGGTACCTATCGGAGAAAAAGAAAGAATAAGTCAGTCGTTAACAATAAGTCTACCATTACGTTAACAAAATAGAGTAAGTCAGTCGTTAACAATAAGTCTACCACATTATATATACAAACTACCGTCATATAAAAACAAATCTACCGTGATATAAAAACAAATCTACCGTCATATATAAACAAGCCTACCGTCATATATAAACATATCTACCGTCATATACAAACAAATCTACCGTCATATATAAACAAATCTACTAAACCACATTTTGTAAGACTAATAAATCTACATCAAGCGTTACAAAATCTACCAACAAAGATATACAATACTTAACATTTCTCACCGGAAAATCCTTGCTCTCATCGGAATCCCGTTCAGTAGACCGGAAACATAGATTAAACAAGTTATCTGCAAAGAAAAAAAATTAGAATTAGGTTTCGCCGCCGCAAAAAAAAACTATGAAATTAGGGTTTTCGCCGCCGCCAACCGCCCATTCTCCCACAATTGTCGCCGACCGAGGCAGATGACTCGCCGGAACCCTCGACACGCCTCCCCCAAAGTCCTTCTTCTTCTTCTTAACCCTCGTAACCATCCTTCGTCACGGTTCATCCTCAGTCCTCGCCGAAATCGGGCATGAATAGCGTCGGAATTCAACCGTCGCCGGAATCGGGCCTGAATCGCCCCAAACATCGCCGTCGCCTATCGCCTCTTGTCGAGAGGATATTTTTTTTTTAAAATTTTTTTTTTTGTTATCCTTCTTTTATTTCATTATTTTCTTTTTTCAAAAAAAAAATATCAAAAACAAATAATTAATGGCATACTCGTAATATAATATAACATTTGGATAAAATGGACATTAACCAACATTTTAAGGTTAGTCTAGTAAACATGGAGTTAGTCTAGTAATATATCTTATGGACGAGGTTAGTTTGAGGAGTTCTCTCTAAAATAAATGCTTATCCGTATAAGTGAGTATGATATTAGAAAAATTCTTAAGCTTAGTGTACCGTGTTTTGGAATGTAAATAACTAGGATTAAACCCGCGCTAATTATAGTGAGGGGTAAATTTTTTTTAAAGAAATTGTTTTGAAGTTTAAGAAAATTGATTTTATCTGAATTTTACAATATAGTTAACTAATGATTATAGATAAAACTGTCAATTTGAAATAATTTGTCTATTTAATCCGTTTTGCAGTGAATTAAAATATTATTCATGCTAACCCGGCAAAACTTATAATCTTGAAAACATAACTCTAATATGCACCGTTAAATGACTCTAGTTTTTGTGGTTAGTCTACAAACTCTTAAAAAAATAGTTTTCTTGTGTCTAATTTTTTATAAAATTAGTAAAATATTTTTCAACTTTTGTTTTGATATATATTCAAATAAAATATAATAAATTATAGTGAAAAATATAACAATATTTTGAATATATTTTTTCTCTTTGAATATATATGAATTGATTATTATTTTAAAATATATAGTATTAAAAATAATTAAAAAATTAAATAATAAATAACATCTTTAATGAAAAATATATATTTTTCATATTTTAATCAATAATCTTAAAAGACTATTATATCCTTTCCTATTTCGATTATTCTTTATTATTTGTAAGGCTTTTTTGCAAAAATACCCTACAATTTGAAGTCAAAGCTAAAAATGCCCCCTTCATATCCTCCTTTTCAGAATCCCACGAATTACCCTTTAAGAATCTGGGTATTCATGCAAATGCCATTCCTCAGACTGCTGTTAGAGTCTAAAGTTTTTTTCAAAAGACAAAAAAAATTTCAGATCTAACTTAATTACGGAAATGGCATTGCCATCAATTCTCAACCTCCACGACAACCACCATCGTCGACGAGTTAATGCAGTAACTAACCCAATAATAGAGCTTGGATTTTTGTTCCATTGAAGCCCAAGAATAGAGCTCGGATTTCCTTTTCACGAGTTCTCCTCTCCGATTTCTTCCATTTCCCTCGATTTTCCGATTCAAACTTACCGAAATAATTTTTTATGGCATAAAAACGGCAAAACACGATTGGGCTTGCGGGATTTCGGTGATATTAGACGTTCTGGGCGCTCGACGAGGGTGAAAACAAACTCTAAACGGATATAGGTACGAATTTTTTTCATATCGTCGATTTTCAGATCTGAGTTGTATACTCAGACTTCTTTAGAAGTCTGATGAAACCCACATGGTCAACGAGATGGTAGTTTTGCAATTGACTTTTAAATACTCATATTAAAATTGAAGTCTGGTAATTTCCTTTGAAAACAAAAAATCTAGAAAAATCCTCTAATCGAGGCATATGGTAGTTTTGCAATTGACTGAAAACTTGAATTTTTATTCAGACTTCATATCCAGTATGAAGGAAAAATGAGCGACTTTGACCGGAAGTTGACTGTTTTTTCAGACGGAATCAGAAGTCTGAAAAAAACAGGGTACTGGTAGTAATTGACCGAAATTTTTCAAAAGTTGACCAAAATTAGAGAAAAAGTATCAGACTTCTTTGGCAGTCTGAATAGGATGTAAAAAATTTCAGACTTCTATGGCAGTCTGAAAATGATGAAATCCTTCAGACTGCTAAAGAAGTCTGATATCAAAGATTTTGGTCAACGCAAAAAATACACCAATTTTGTCAAACTTCTATCGCAGTTTGAAGGATTTCTTCAGACTGCCTTGGAAGTCTGGGAACGAAAGTCAAACTTCGGTCAATTGCAAAACTACCCCATAATATTTTCAGACAGCAGGAGAAGTCTGACAAACGTCAGACTTCTCCGTGAAGTCTGACAAAAAAGTCAAAATTTTGGTCAATTGCAGAAATACTTTTTTCCTTTTCTCATACATCTAATGCAGTCTGACAAAAAATTCAAAGTTTGGGTCAATTGAAAAAATACCCTTTTTGTCAGACTGCGATAGAAGTGTGCTTTGATAACTTTTCGCCAGACGGCATCCGCAGTCTGCTTTGTAATATTTTAATTGCAAAAATACCTTTTTTCAGACTGTCATAGAGGTCTGACGTACTGTTTGTCAGACTTATGTGGCAGTCTGGATTGACAAATTTTTTAAAACCGTTTTTTTGTATATTTGTTATGAATTTCGTTGATTTTAAATTGTTTATATGTGTGTTAGTTGTATATGTTCCTCCTGCGTTAGTTTTACATGCTTATGTTCGGTAAATTTTTTTAAATATTTTTTAAAATAATTTTGGCAATGTAGCTAATAGAATAAGACTTCGCGAAGAAGTCTGATATTTCCATTAAGATCGCTAATCTTGTTTTTCCATGATTGTTTTTACAGATAATGGTGCATCTACCTGTTAATTTTGGTGAATGGGTTGTGAGAGACCAGATTTGGCATTTTGTGGTGGATACTCTCAAAGGAGGGCGGTTTATCACTTTGGGCGATTGTTATACATATTGTGAACTTGTTGAGATGGTACAAGTTGATTATATGTTGGACAAGAAAACAGAGTTGGTGGAGTTATCATATCCGTTACCGGAACCACTCTTGCAACATATCGGTCCGGATAGCCCTCCTATTTATGTCACAAATGATAGGCAAGTAAGGAGCATGGTCGAGTTAGCTATTGCGCATTTAATCTGTCTTTGTGTCTCGAGCCGATCCGGTTTGGCATACCAAGATGCGGGGAATCACGATGTAAAAGATGAAGATGAAGATGAAGATGAAGATGACGAAGACAAAGACTGGGAAGACGATGATGTGGGCTCAGTATCAGATGATTCTATTTGTGGTGGTGGTGGTGGTGGTGATGATGGTGGTGTTGGTGGTGGTGGTGATGGGCCAGAGCAAGTTTTCAAGAAACACGCTGAGTCTTAGTATGATGGTGTAGATTATAGCATGTATGGGAAAGTGGGAGATGAAGATGATAAATAAGATGAAGATAATAAGACTTACGAGTTGCAGCGTGTGGCTGAACGATTTGCTGGTCGAGGAAGAAATTGGTCCGACGGCATCTTTCTCGGAAAGTGTTTTGATAGCAAGCAAGATCTTATATCAGAGCTGCGTTTGACGGCGATAATGAGGAAATACGCATTTACAGTAGATAAGTCTGACAAGAGCCTATTTGTCGCTAAATATCTTGTGGAAGGATGCAACTGGAAGCTTCGAGCGGCTGTCAAGAATGAACCAAACAAGTTTTGGGTGATGATATACAATAGAGCCCACACATGTTCAACGCTGGACCGGAAGGCTAAGAAAAAACATCATACTCCGCGTTATATTGGTTGGTTGTTTCTAGAATGCTTTGGAATAATTGAGAAGATTACACCAAATCATGTCTTAGTATCAATGAACAAAACGTATGGGATTAAGATGAGCTACACAACCGCATAAAGAGAGTTGTTACATGCTCAAAGTTGGTGAGAGGATCAGCGGAAGATGGCTATGAGAGACTGCATGCTTTATTGCATGGAATCGAGCAAACCAACCCGGGAACGCAAACTGCTCTAGAACTAGATGAGGAGAATAGATTTAAATATCTATTTCTAGCATTTGGAGCTTCCATAGAGGGATTTAACTATCTTAGAAGAGTCATTGTGGTAGATGGTACGCATCTTACGGGGCCGTATGGAGGTGTTATGCTAGTGGCGGCCTCACAAGACGCCAATTTTTAAATATTTCCGTTGGCTTTTGGCATTGTAGACTCTGAGAATGATGCCTCGTGGGAGTGGTTTTTTACAAAGCTTAGAGGCTGCATTTAAGACCAATATCCTCTGGTCATAGTCTCAGATAGGTACACCTCTATCAAGAATGCTATTGAAAAGGTTCTTCCTTGGGCCAAGCGAGGGATTTGTTATTACCATCTACAAAATAACGTAGTCACAAAGTTCAGGGGAGAACATCTTTTGTACTTGGTGAAAAACGCGGCGTACGCATATACGATGTACGATTTTAACTGATACATGGCCTCCTTACGAGCGGTAAATCCTGACCTTGCTAGATACTTGGAGGAGGTTGATCCGAGTCTATGGTCACGCGTTCATTTCGATGGAGACATATATAATCTGAAAATGCATTTTTCTTATCAGACTTCTTGTGCAGTCTGATTCGTCTTTATCAGACTTCTATTGCAGTCTGATTTTTATCAGACTTCTATTGCTGTCTGATTTTTATCAGACTTCTATTGCAGTCTTGTTTTCACTTGCGTTAACCGCGTTCACTTTATTGGAGAAAGGTATAGCATAAAGACGAGCAACATTGACGAAACTATACACTCCGTAGTCAAGAAGGCAAAAGGATATCCTATCTCTTTCCTTTTGGAGTTCATACAAGAGAAGCTAGGGACGTGGTTTTGTAAAAGGCGGCTAGATGCATTGAGTCTCACAACAAAATTTAGCCGAGGAGTTAAATATTTGATGGTTATTCATGAATATTATGCGGACTTCATGACGCTGGAACGCGTTGATGGGTATCGATTCGTTGTTAAGGGAGGACATAGGGATTGTGTGGTCGACTTGCACAACCGAACGTGTGAATATGGTGTGTGGGATTACGAAAAGATACCTTGCTCACAT
The DNA here is from genome assembly GCA_030161315.1 of Eutrema japonicum. Lineage (NCBI taxonomy): Eukaryota > Viridiplantae > Streptophyta > Magnoliopsida > Brassicales > Brassicaceae > Eutrema > Eutrema japonicum. The sequence goes on along the minus strand of BSQW01000011.1, from coordinate 31,956,884 downwards.
GCAATCTGCGCTGCACCAGAACTTGAGCTACACCCATATACGTTGCCATGCCCATCATACGGTAGAGACTATCTGTTTCAGGCATACGAAATGAAAATCCTTCCGAAGAACTATACTATGAAAGCTCCTGACACCGTACGTGTCCTTCCCCCGCATAATCCTCGTCCTCTTGGAAGACCTCAGAAGTCGAGGTGGCAAACTTGGCTAGAAATTGCCAAGATAAAGGGCAATAAACCACGGAAGCTTCCCAAGCAATATACTTGTTCTAATTGCAAACAACCAGGCCACAAAAAACCAAATTGTGTAAGCTAAATCACCTTACACTCACCTGTTTTATAGTTGTTTTCATCTATCTACTGTTTATGAGATGCTGCTGTCTTTTTCGGTGGAGACAGGTAACCGAACATGAGAAGGATTAGATCTGGTGGAAGTCTGATGTACTGACGAATGCAATTTAGAAGTCTGATAGGGAAGTCTGAAGAAAGTCTGAGAGGAGTCTGTTGGTGTCTTTCAAGTTCAATATTTCATTTCCAAATCATTTTTTAAGTTGTCTAAGTCTAAGAACTTGTTGTGTTAATTGTTGGTTGTTGTTGTTGGCTTAAACTTAATTTGTAGTACTTATGTGTTTGCTGCATCTCGTCAAGTCTAAATAAGTCTTAAGAAAATCACACCCTTTCCAAACTGCAATATAAGTCTAATAACAAAAATTCATTACAAAAGATAGAAATAGAAGTCTGACACCAGACTTCTATAGAAGTCTTAAACCAAATACCCTAGAAATACCCTACCTATGCCCAACATGCTTTTGACATCACAATTGACATGGCACCAAAACTTCCCGCAGAAAGTAAGCCAAAAGATGGATGAGTTTTTCTTACATCTACAAAAGATAAATATATGCAAGAATCCATTGTTCTCGGGAATCCAAAAGTTAAAGAAGAACTCTACTTCACCTGTTCGTAGACGTCTAGCAATTCGTTCTCTGTGTCGGTACGAGCCTCTTCACATGTTCGGCATAGCTTAGTTAATATCTCATATGCAAGCTTTTCTCTGCAAGTATTCATGTTCTTATCACATAGCCACTTCGGAAACGGCATCCCAAGAGAATGGAACTCAATGAACTTCAAACAAAACACCCCACAATCACCTGTCTGGATCACTACAGGAAAAACGGGTATTAATAGCATTTTAGGATAGCGGTTTACGTGTTTCTGTTATGGTTGACGTATGTCTAACTTTTTCATAGCGTTTCTGAAATGATAAACGCTATGATATGTTGGACGACAAAAATATCTGTTCGCGCTTAATTTTTGGTTTTCTAATTACTTTGTAATAGCATATATGAATTATAAAACGTCATCGTAGGTTAACCGCAAAAACAAAAATTTCATTGTCAGCCCAAGTAATAAAAAAATTTATACCAAATTAATTTAAGTAAACAAATTGATACAAACAAAAAAAATTTTGGTCAACAAAAACTTAGGGTTTTCACAAAAATCCCATTTTTGCTCTCCCTTCTCTTTTCTTTCACTCTCGATCCCTCATCTGGATCTCTCTTCTCTCTGTCTCGATCGCTCTTCTCTCTTCTCTCTTCTCGATTTCTCGATCTCTCTCACATTATCGGCTTCGTTTCTGTTCCACTTGTCTCTCCCAGAACTTCATTTCAGCGATTTGTAATCCGAGCGAAATGTAAAGTTCCAGTCTCCTGATTTGTTCTTCGTGATTTGAGATTTGGTTTTGGATTCATTTTCTTGTTGTTTGGATTGCAGCGGAACCATCGGAGAAATCTATGGAGATTATGAGGAAATTCTCCGAGCAATATACTCGTCGCTCAGGGACTTACTTCTGTGTCGATAAAGGAGTTACTTCGGTCGTGATTAAGGTATGAAATTAACCAAAAAAATGTTTGAAATTTCTGGTAGATTTTTGCTGAATAATGAATATTATGGTGGTCTCTGTTTAAAGTTTCTATAATTCTGGATAAATGATAAAATTTTGGAGGAAATTGAGTCTTCTACCTTGTTGATAACGAGTCTACAGAAGAAATTGAGTTAAACATCTTGAGTTACTTCTAATGTTTAGCTAATGAAATAGCTGAGTCTTCTACTTGTAGATAATGAGTCTGCAAAAGAAATTGAGTTACTGCAAGTGTGGGTCTTGAGTGTTTAATTGTATAACTGTTTTGCAACAGGGTTTGGCTGAGCATAAAGATTCACATGGTGCGCCGCTTTGCCCGTGCAGGTAACTGTCGAATTGCCTCCAGTGTACGAGAAATTCATCTACATGTATATGCAGATAATCTTAGAGGAAGCAGAGAAGGTGTTGAATAATCCTGAGGAAGATAAAGTCGAAGATTGGAGTTTGGGTTTAAAAACTGTTGTTAAAATGGGGATTCAGCTTTTGGATTAAGAGGTGAGATCCGATTCGATAAAGAATCTTCTTTATGTTCTTGTGAATTCAGCAAGTGGTCTTGTGGAGATTGGAATGGAACAATTTCTGCTACGAGGGCTTGAAGATCTCGAGAGGTTCCTTTCACGAGACATGAATCTGTATAATTACATTACCAAGCAATACAGTTTTGTGTTGACCATGGAGGCTGCAATGAAGATCACTCGGCTGGTTCAGTCTAGCCACAATCCAGCCATCGAAAAGCAAAACAGAGTTCCAGAGAGCGGTTCATATCTTCCAGTGCTTAACGATGTGGCTCGAAGATGAAAAGTTGGGTGACTTCTGTGCAGCAATTCACTTGATAACAGTTGGTGGGACTTTGCGTTACGTGTCTGCTTCGGAGACTGTGTAATCGAAGGCATGAAAATATACTTAAGTTCAATAAAAAAATTTATATCATGAGGGTTCACTTAACAATCCCATGCTAAGACAAATTCGTCTTGTTTTTATCATGATCGCAAACGCATACATCACCACATTCATTTGTAATCTTGTGTACAAGATCCCGAAAGGATAACAACCAACAAAGTAAGAATAAAAAACAGCTTATGTAGGGTATAATTGTTTTTTTTTGTTTTTTCTATTTGTCAATTAAAAAAAGTAAATACAACAATTTTTGTTTCATACTAAGAAATAAGAAAATATAATATCATAGAAAAAACTATTACAAAAAATAAAATAAGAAAAAAATGTTAGTGAGTCTTTGATTTAGAGTTTAGGGTATAGGATTTAGGGTTTATTCTAAAATGCTATTAATACATGCTATTTGATATAGGGTATAAGAATTTCCACTTGTAAGATATTTTTTCTATTTCTTAATTAAAAAAAATACAACAAATTATTACAAATACAAAATTAAAAAGAAAAGTTAGTGAATCTTTGATTTAGGGTTTAGGGCATATGGTTTGATTTAAGTGTATATGGTTAAGGGTTTGGTTTTGATTAAGGGTTTAGGGTATATGATATAATTTATTTGTATATAAAATTTTACTGAAATAATTAAAATATATAATGTTTTCCAAAAATAATTAAAATTAGAGTTAAGTTTTGATTTAGGGTTTAGGGCATTGTACAATTTTGGTTATGTTGATTTAGGGTTTAGGGTTTAAGTTTTGAATATTTGATTTAGGGTTTAGGGCATTGGCGGGTTAGGGTATTGAAGGGTAAGGGTTTAGGATTCAATACTTGCAATATATTATTTTCTATTTACAAACAATATAATTTTTTATTTGAAAAAAACAAATGTTACAAGTGAGTCTTTGACTTAGAGTTTAGGGCATATGGTTTTAGGTTTAAGATATAAAGGTTATGATTTTCTATTAACAATAGTATATATGGATTCAAACTTGCAAGATATATTTTTTATATATTTCTCAACTAAAAAAATGAAAATATAACAAATTATTGTTTCATACTAAAAACGTAATATAGAACAAAAAAACTATTTCAAAATACAAAATAAAAAGGAAATACAACATTATAAATTCTTTAAAAAAATTAGTACAAAAATTTAATTTAATTATAAAATAAATAACTCTTAAACTCCAAAATAAAATAAAACTATTCATTAAAAACTAAATAAAAGTAGAAATCCAATAAAGAAAAATCACTTAGATTGATGATGTGGCTAAATCTCCACCTTTTTTTCTCTCCACTAAATTACTCTTTTTCTTTTTGTCGTGAAAAAGTGAAAAAAGAAGACTAATCGTCTTCTCTTCCTCGTATTCATTGTATCAATACTTTGCTCCAATCTGTAACGAAAAGCAGCCATCTTTCTCGTTTGGGTTTTTGATTAGATCTCCGGTTTCCGTTTCTATATTATTATGAGAGCTCAATTTAGGTCGTCCTGATTCTCTGACAATGATTTTTCCAAGCTTGGTTGCTCCATCGCTCGATCCTATCGCTCCCAGGTTCGGTTGGATTTTTTTTTTTCCTTTAATTCGGTGTATCTATTTCCTAATTTTTATAAAAAAATCTTGGTGAAATTAGGGATTGGTATACGGCGGTGGTGTGAGATAGGCGATTTTAAGCGAGGGGAGGCTTCGCGCGCCGCCAGCTCTTGAGGCGGCCGCCGATCAGTCGGATGGTGGATCAGGGTTTCTGAGGCGGCAATTTGCTTCTTTAGCTGCTCGGAAGGGACTGGATACCAATGATTTGAGCCGCGTTTTTGCTAACCCTAGATTGCGTCGGTTCTTCTCTAGCGAAAGCCCGAAGAAGAAGAAGACGAGTATGAATCAAACCCTTGAAATTTTATACGGATTCAAATTATTAGTTTCGTATTAATTTGAGAGATGATTGGTGCCCATTTTTTTATATGTTGATACACTTGAAGACCTGTGAATACTTGTGTTTACTGCAGGAGGCCACCACCATTGACACCCTACAAGTTGAAGTGTGAAAAGGACGGTCTGAATTCTCGATAATTCCTCTTTGACCTTATCCCTACTTTAGTTTCGGATTTAGCCGAATCATGTTTTCTTGTAGATAGAGACACTTAAGGCAATTGGAGTTGTTGATGCGGCTGTGAGAACCATGATAGTTTGTTGCAGCACGAAGCTGATGATGTCGACGAAGTTTCAAAGATTGAAGGTTCAAGAGTGAGGGGAATATTCAGAATTTATCTTTTAATCATGTACTTTTACTTTGTAATATAGGTTTTTTAATCATGGTTTCATATTAATATAATAAAATATGTCATTTTTATATATTATGAATTAATTGTTTTTATTATTATTATTACAAATATTTCAAAAATATATTACAATAAAAAAAAAAGAAAATTCATTTGTAATTTATTTTAATAAATTTTTGGATAAATATAAAATAAATTAATAAGACAAATAATTTGTTATCTTTGTAAAAAACTGCTATTATTAATGAGTTTTAATAACAATTATAACACGCTATTATAAATATTAACAATTGCAAAGAGAGAAACGCTATCGTTGTTTAATAAACTATAGCGTACGTCAAATCCGCTATCTAAAGTGCCCGACCTACAATGACGGGCGCTGTCAGAGCGTTTTAGGAAACGCTATGATAGTTGAATCATAGCATTTAACAGCTGCTATTAATACCCACATTTCTTGTAGTGGATGTTTTGGGGAAGTTCCGGGCTCCTTACAATCGTGTAGGTGTATCGCTCAAGGGGATAATTCCACCTATCATATACTGGGGCCAAACAATGCATCACGAAGGGAAAGATCTCACATATAGGTGCCACTGCCGCTCCTACCACCTCATCGGTTTTCGGTCCAATGATGCTGTCCCATATGGTTACGTGCCTATCCGAGATAGAAATCATAATAGCTATCCAATGATTTCTCCCAACGTGCAAGCCAGTGTAGATGTAATCAATTTCCAGCCCCCAAGTCATGTTTGATTTCAGGAATAAGGGTAGTTCACCAGTATGGTAATTCCATACACCAGGTGGCAGCCTCCTTGCCGTGGGCATCACATTTTCTCCTTCGTCGCTCTTCACAAAATTATCATAATGTTTCTTCCACAAATTACCCAGCTGTGTGTCAATGAAGGCCAGCCTCTCGGACCTAAACCATTCTGGGTGTTCATGTTGTCGAAGCCTCATCAGATCAATCCCATCATTTATTTGCTGCATTCCGTCAACATTGTGCAAAAAATGCCAGACTTAAACATAAGTCTAAAGAAACTCTAAAATATAGAACACCAATGTCAGACTGCAAAACAAGTCTGAGAAAAGAAATTCTTTCACCAGACTTGAAAAGAAGTCTGACACCATACCTCTAAAGAAGTCTGAAGGAAGTCTAAAAGAGATAACAACAATGTCAAAATGCAAATCAAGTATGAGAACAGAAAATCATTAAACCCAACTAGATTATATACTAACCGTGTCATGCAGCCATTCCTTGGGGGTGCGCAGATCGTAGTACCAAGATAGGGATGTGTTCGCCTCCCTCTTCGGATAACCCCTACATAATATATTACGCGTGTTAGATATCGAGCTAATTATTCTAGAATATATGTAGAGTGTGATGACATACGGCAGTTTTTTGACTTGATCATTAAGTGTCTTCACTTCCGTCCTGGTTGCCGGAGCACAAGGATCATATGTCGGTGTGATCTGCACTTGGGTTGAGCTCTTTCTCTCCTTCTTATCCTGCTCTTTCTGTTTGAGTTCTTGAGCCTTCGCCTTTACATAAGCTCTAGCAGCTGCCTGCTTAGTGTCTTGTTTCGACATATATGAAGCATCGAAGTTTACGCCCGTGGCCGCCTTATCGACGATAAGAACACTCTGTTCGCTGCCCACAACACTACTCTGCATTTACAAAATTAAAAAAACCCACCTCTGTCAGACTGCAATAAAAGTATAAGACAAATAATCTAACACTATCCACTCCACCTACAGACTGCAATATTGATATGCTCAAATTAATATCCTAAAAGTACTAAAGCAGTAGTTGTAGTAAAGTAGGGGTCGAACACAAGGACTCACAGAAACACACAATAGATTATATGGATGAGAATTAAGTTAAGTGATCAATGATATTGAAAGCAGAATGTAAATTAAAACGGTTGTAAATTCGATTGGAGAAAGATAGGTTCATGGTATTTCTCAGGACATCAATGAATGCAGATAAACTAACTAACATGATTCATATTTAGCGCGGTTCTTGAACTCAAATCACTAAGGTATAATTAACCAACTCTCGTTGCGAAAACTATCTAAGTCTAAATCCTAGAATTCCAAATCTCTTTGCGAATCCTAAAGTCTTAACCAGCTATTAGTTCACGTTTGATTTGTTCACAAAACAACTAAACCAAATCTCTTTGCGAATAGTTATTTTCCTCACCCTAGGTTTTGTCAGGTAATTAATCGCACTCTCGTGCCTAATCAATTATCCTAAGATCTAAGTTCTAGGTGATCAATCTAGAATTAGCTTTGGAAACAACCTATGGTGAAGAACTAATTCAGATGGTGAATCCTAATAACTAATCAACCTAGCATTCAGAGAAAACCCTTATGAGAACCATAAACCTAACAAGAGATCTACTCAGACATGGAAATTGAAGCAATAAACATGTTTGAATAAATCATCAAATAAAATAGAAAGAGTAACAAGAGGGTTCGAAATCTTCTCTCGGACGAACAGAGTTTCAGACTTGTCTCCCTTCAAAAGCTCTCTCACAAAACCAGAATAAAATAAAGCATAGCCATGAAAATGGCTGTAAAATCCTATTAAATAACCTAAATCACGTTTTGGGGCTTCTTGTAAATAATAAAGACTTCTGGGCAATTTTGCAATTCTTCAACTCTTCATTAAAGTCGCGGTCTGTGTCTGCTTCGATGAGTATCGACCGATACTAAGCAGTATCGGTCGACACTGATGCATCAAATCGGGTACTCAGCTACACGACCTTCTGCTTTGATTCAAAATACTCTAGAAAGCTCTAATATCTCCAATTATTCTCCAAACGTGCTAAAACCTGTAAAAGACTCTAAACCACTACAAAATAGTAGAAAGACTCTATAAAACAGACTTATATCATGGCCTAAAAGGGGTAAAAACCATGATATATCAACTCCCCCAGACTTAGCCTTTGCTTGCCCTCAAGCAAAACAGAAAACTAAACCAGAGAAAGAAGTTTGAAAACATAGAGACTCACCTGTTCTTGAAACATTGCAATGACCATTTTCCTTAGTGCTCCACATATCACATAACAAGTTTCAAACCCAACCACCATGTACTTCTCCGTAGACATTCTCAGTTTCCCAGACTACACACATTATTTCACAGCATCGTTCAATCAAGCCTTCCTCGCCAGTTTCATTGTTGTGATTAATACCAAGAACCTTCTAGATTCTTTCCCATACAGTATCATGACAAGGAACCACCCTTTTTCACACTTTTGGTATTATTTTCTCTCCCCCAGACTTATTTCTTATTATGTTCTCTTTTCTCTTTTTAGATCCGCATATACACATCAAGGTATGAGACGCGAGTATTGATGGTGTTTGCCACCAAATCTCCGGTTCTTCCCTCTCAATGTATCAAAGGATGTAGGCGAATAATGGCATCATAGGAAAATCCTAGCCTCGCTTCCAATCCTTTGTGTGATCATTCCTCACCAAGTAGAATAATGGGATCGCTGGAAATTTTCCTAACCCTCTACTCAGGAGAAAATCATCTCATCTTTTCATGCACTTATTTATTTTTAACTTATAACAGGGAGAGAAATACCATTATTTTAACACATGGGTTCCTTTGTCAGCTACGAATGAGGAATCAAGCTCTATGGATATCAATCACATCAATGAAGTGAAAAAATTTGGCTCAGGCTTTAAAGAGCTTTGCTGGAAACATGAGTGTCTTCTAGTTAACTAGTCAGCCTTTGGATTTTTCATTAGTCGATCTAGAACTGATTTTGTTACAATGGTCACTTAGAAGCAAGGTCAGATCAATAGATTAAGAGAAAAATATCAGTCTCCAACATGTTTTGACTCAATAAAACAACGAATGACTCAAAAACGACTGACTCTAAGAAAAACAAAAACCATGTCAGTGACTACCTCCCCCAGACTTGAACAACACTTTCCCCAATGTTATCTAGGCTAGAGTTGGTGAAAGAAAACAAATGAACCAAGTGGATTGTTAAAAATCAAAAATCTTACATGTGAAGGTGATGAGTGTCGATCGATACAGGCTGGTATCGATCGACACCAGTTGTATGTTGACACACTGATATCAAATCAATGGTATCAAGTTGCTTAACTCAGGGAAAGTGATCTAAAGTGTTAGAAGTTAACACTGTTAGGAACACTCAAAAACAGGTTAATAGCAACGAGATAATCAAGCATAAATCCATGAGTTCAAATGCAAAAATAAAGCTGACATAAGTTTAACACAAACGAAAAAATAAAAAGAAGAAAAGAAAAACAAACGTGAAAACAGAAGAAGACTAATCCTCTGTCACCTCGGAATCACCATCGGCATCAGGATCATCAAAAGGAGAAGGATCAACCGAAGTCTGCGAGGTTCGAGGCTGAGACGAAGGAGCATAATTTGGTCTCTTGAATATGCCCGCACGGTGTCGATCGACACCACATAGTATCGGTCGACACTTGTTGGCCAATTCCTGCTCTTTCTTCGACTGTGGTATCGATCGATACGGACTGGTGTCGATCGACACTACTCTTCTGAATCTGCTTCACGTTAAAACACAAGACACAAAATTAAAAACAAAAATAAAAACGTATGTACAGACTCACCAGTGGGTTGCCTCCCACCAAGCGCTTGTTTTACGTCACGAGCTTGACTGTACAGACGATCAGTCCGGATAAGAATTAGAACTTGCTCCGAAACAAGCTCCACAATTTGACATCGCCAGCTTCAGAGTTTTGTTCATCATGCTCTCCACAAACTCCTGGCCTTTCTCTTTCAGCTCTGAAGTGAGAATAACTCTAGCCTTAGAGAATGGTTTCGAAGTTTCTTTTCACTTCACCTTGTATTCAATCGAATCCCCATCACACTTATGTGGGATTAAAGTTATAGAAGCAGCACCCTTCACTCCTTTGCTCTTCACCTTCTTCTTTGCCTTAGCTGTTTTGACGTCTTTCTTGGTGATGACAGAAGGACTATCTAGAAGGTCTATGACAGTTGGCTCGTCAGGAGGCTCTTCCAAGAGATCAATTACCAACGTCTCTCCTGTAACAATGGTGATGCAATATATATGTGTGGGAGTTCCTCTAGTAGGAATGGCTTCGTAGTACACCTCCTTGTCAATGTATGAGAACAAGATTATCTTGCTGGGTGTGTCCATACTGGCACCAACCGTAGCCATGAACTGTCTTCCAAGGATCAACTGCGTACGGGATTGTGCATTCATCTCCACAACCTGAAAATCAGTAGGAACCAGGCAATCTCCTATGTTAACTAGCAAATCAGGGATTGTACCATATGGAAGTGCGGGGGAACTGTTCGCGAATGTGATAGATGACTTGGGAGATCGAATATCAGCTCCCAAACACTCTGCAATTACTCTTGACATGACATTGACGCTAGCCCCCGAGTCAACGAGAGACTCTTTGAATTCAACGCCAAAGATAAAGCATGGAACGGAGAATATTCCTGGGTCTTCCCTCTTGGTCAACTGCCTCAGCGGTAGTGACGTGCTTCTTGCCTTGATAAATAGTACTTCGATCTCTTCCAGAGTTTCTCTGCAGTTGATAGACTTATATTTTACCCCTTTTATGAATCCATTTAATCTAAGTTTCATCTCATTTGCATATAGTTACTTAGCATTTCCTTGTTGTTTTGTCTCATTTAGAGTCTTAGAGTTCTCATACTAGGTCCTAGAGTGTCTTGCATGTTTTGGAGTCCTTTTTAGGTACTTTGGAGGCATTTGACGGAGTTGGCTTAAGACCATTCGGTTCGGGAGCAAGAGAAGCGGTTAAAGACGTTTGGGAGCTTTTCAGCATTCACATCGACCATGCACCCATTCACATCGATGCAACACATCGATGCTCAGCTTCAGGGGGATTCACATCGACCCATAACCTCCCACAAATCGATGTAGATGCCAGATGCAACTCCAAGGCCTTAGCATCGATCAAGACCATGCACTCCAGGGGGATTCACATCGTTTGGGAGCTTTTCAGCATTCACATCGACCATGCACCCATTCACATCTATGCAACACATCGATGCTCAGCTTCAGGGGGATTCACATCGACCCATAACCTCCCACAAATCGATGTAGATGCCAGATGCAACTCCAGGGCCTTAGCATCGATCAAGACCCCATTCACATCGATGCTCAGCTTCAGGGGGATTCACATCGACCAAACTCTCCCTCACAAATCGATGTAGATGCCAGATGCAACTCCAGGGCCTTAGCATCGATCCATTCACATCGATGCAACACATCGATGCTCAGCTTCAGGGGAATTCAAATCGACCCAGAACCTCCCACAAATCGATGTAGAAGCCAGATGCAACTCCAGGGCCTTAGCATCGACCATACACATCGATTTGTGACATTGATGTCGATCTTGTTGCCCACTTTTCCTATAAATACTCATCTAAACCTAATTTTTAATGTATGCTTTTTATTATGCTCAAAACCCTTACCTTAGAGAGAGTTTGAGATTTGTAAGAAGGATCTTTTGATTTATGCAATTTAGTATTTATTTCCATCAATCTCTTCCATCTATCTTCATTCTATCTTGGTTATTCAAACATCTATCCATGGAATTATCCTCTATCCACATCGATTTTGAGGTGTTCTTGATGGATCTTGAGTAGTCTTTTAGGATCTTGAGATGTGGTAGATTTGGATGATATAAGGCTTGATTAGTGGTGTTTAGGGTTAGATTATCTTATATTCCTTCTTGTCTAGTGCCTCCTATGCTAGATCTAGCTTGAAAGAGTGGATCTAGATCATAAGGCATTTCATGCACACGAAGTGTTTGATGAAATGCCTTGGTGAACTAGACAAGAGACTTATGTTCAAAACCTAAGACATTAGTTGTTTAGGACATATCTTTGGTTGATCTTGTTATGATTCTTAATGCTTGCTAGTTATTAATCCACAAATGATGATTTGCTAATGGACTTGATAATTAACTTAGTGATTAGTTGCTTGAAAGAGAACTAATCAAGATTAGAGGTCTATTACCTAGGAATTAGCTTCCTTGAGTGATTGAACACCACTAATTGAACTTGGATCACCTTAAATCGATAACCTCATCTCTAGTTCCACTTTTGTCATTTGAATTACAATTTGTTTAGTATTGCTTTTGTTTGCTTGAATTTAGATACTTAATCATAAACCACCTTGTTTAACTTAATTTACTTATGAACCTTGTATTCTTAGTGATTAGGATCAATTCCGATAAGGTTCGATAACCTCTTATGCTACAATTGCATTTAGAGAATTGACTCTAGAGATACCAAAATATCTTGTATCAATTTGGCGCAGTTACCATATTGGGATTCGTTTTAACATTAAGATTTAGGTTCTTAGTGAGCTTAAGTGTTATTTTCTACAAAGTTACTAAACTCTTTTGCTTCCTATTGCTTCTACTCTCTATAGGTGTATGCATACTAGTTCCCGGGGCAATACTAATCTTGTCGAGCCTAGAGACGATATTGATCAACTTGAGAGAGGTTCTAGAGCAAGAAGAAGTAGAGTGCGGTTTCAAGAGGAAGTGATTGACGAAATGGAAGACTTGAGAGACGTTCCACTTGGGAACATCAACGAGCCCATTCCCCACCAAAGGAACGGTGGGAATGGGGATGGTCACGACAACAATCAAGGAGATGGTGGCAATGGAAACCATCACCGTCCTAACCATCCACAAAGAGCTAGAAATGTTGTTGGAGAGGGTGATGCCGCTAATGCGCACCAAAATCGCCAAGGCATTCAAGCTCCGCCGGTGGAGAACAACAACTTTGAAGTGAAGCCGGGGGTTATCAACATGGTTCAAGCCAACAAATTTCATGGTTTGTCCATGGAGGATCCCTTGGACCACATTGACCAATTTGACCGGATATGTGGTCTCACGAAGATCAATGGGGTCTCCGAAGACGGGTTCTCTTCCCGTTCTCTTTGGGTGACAAGGCTCACCAATGGGAAAAAACATTACCCCAAGGATCTATCACCTCATGGGATGATTGCAAACGTGCGTTTCTCGCCAAATTCTTTTCACCGGCTAGAACCGCCAAGCTTCGCAACGAGATTTCAAGCTTCACACAACGATCCAATGAGTCTTTCAATGAAGCTTGGGAGAGATTTAGAAGTTACACGTCTCAATGCCCACATCACGGCTTTAGCAACGCTTCTCTCCTAAGCACACTCTACCGCAGTGCTTTGCCTAAGATCCGTATGCTACTTGACACTGCATCTAATGGGAACTTCTTGGATAAGGACGTTGAGGAGGCAATGGAGCTTGTCGAAAACTTGGCTCAAAGTGACGGTACCTATGGCGACGACTATGACCGCGCTACAAGGACCACTAGTGATTTTGATGAGAACAAGCGGGCTAAAGATATGAAAGCTCTTAACGAAAAGTTGGACAAGCAAGCCAATTTGATTGATAAACTACTAGTGTCTTCCCAAAAGACGGTCAACTTTGTGGATGCTTATGATGAGAACCAAGGTTATTATCAAGAGGAGAACGTAGACATGAACACTCAAGAGGAGGTGAACTACGTGGGGAATCAAGGGAACTACCAAAACCAAGGGAACTACCAAAGACAAGGGTTCAATCAAAACTATAGGAACCACCCCAACTTCTCTTACCGGAACACAAATGTGGATAACCCACAAGATCAAGTCTACTCTCCGCAACCAACTCAACCTCAAGGAGCCGCACAAAAGCAATTCCAACCTTAAGGCCAAGCTTCTAATACCAACCAACAAGGTTTTTTCCCAAGGAACCAATTCCAAGGGAACCAAAGTGGATTTCAACCCAAAGCTCCACCCGGTTTTCAAGGCCAACAACAAGGGTTTGTGCCTCAAGGTCAAGCAACTACGTCTAAGCCGCAAGAGCTTGATTTGAGCTCCATGTTCCAACAACTACTCAAGGGACAAGCGGAGATCCATACGAAGGTGGATTGCTCTTACAATGACCTCAACACAAAGATTGAGGCTTTGAACTCCAAGGTAAAACACATGGAGAACAAAGGTGTTGCCACTTCTTCACGACCACAAGGTCAACTACCGGGCAAATCCGAAGCTAATCCTAAGGAGTATGTCAACGCCATAACCTTGCGAAGTGGCACGCTCTTGCCTACAAGAGAAGCTCCTTCTCCTCTCAATGCGGACATTGAGAAGCAAAGTGGGGGGGGGGGCGGAACTTCGAGAAGATGACGATTTGGTTGAAGATGAGGTAGTGGAAGAGCAAGACAAGGTTGAAGAAGTTGAGAAGGTTAAGCCTAGGGTTGTTGTTGCTCAAGAGAAACCGAAGAAGAATGTGTTTGTCCCTAAGCCATACGTTCCTAAGCTACCTTTTCCCGGGCGGTTCAAGAAGCAACTTATGGACAAGTATAAAGCCATCTTCGATAGGCAAATGGAGAAGGTGGAACTCACAATGCATTTGGTTGATGCTTTCTTTCTTGTCCCTCAATACGCCAAATTCTTGAAAGATGCCGTGAATGAGAGAGCTAAGGAAATGGAGTCCATGGTCATTCTAACTCACGAGTGTAGTGCCATCATACAAAAGAAGATGGTACCCAATAAGCTAGGAGATCCGGGATCATTTACCCTACCTTGTGCACTTGGTCCTCTAGCTTTCAACCATTGTTTGTGTGATCTTGGAGCAAGTATAAGCCTCATGCCGTTTTCGGTAGCCAAGAGACTAGGCTTCACACGCTACAAGGCATGCAACATCTCCCTAATACTAGCGGATAGGAACGTGAGGGTTCCTATTGGTTTGCTTGAGGATCTTCCTATTGTGGTGAAGGATTTCATTGTCCCCACGGACTTTGTGGGACTTGAAATGGACGAGGAACCAAAAGACCCTCTTATCTTTGGTAGGCCATTCCTAGCAACCGCGGGAGCAATAATCGATGTGAGAAAAGGCAAGATAGATCTCCATTTGAGTAAAGGAGAAATCCTTGAGTTTGATATCAACAAGGTGATGAAGAAGCCCACCATAGATGGCCAATGTTTCTACATAGAGACCATGGATGAACTAGCCGACGAATTGCTTGAGGAAATGAGAGTAGAAGACGGTTTGGAAGTGGTTTTGACTAAGGAGCGTGGTGATCATGGGTACTTGAGTAAAGAGAGTCAAGGGTACGAGCTACTCATGGACTTGCACAAGCCGGTCGACAAAGATACGCCGTTTGTTGAGTTGGATGTTAGTAGTACCGAGGTTCAAGATGGTTCAAGGGTTGGCACGGTCCAAGAGGAGTTGGCTCTAGCCATTGAAGAGACTAGCAAGGGTAAGCCTAGTCTTGAAGAGGACGAATGGAGCGAACTCAAAGCCCCAAAGGTGGACATAAAGCAACTTCCCGCGGGACTAAGGTATGCGTTCTTAGGTCCCAACGAGTCCTACCCGGTTATTGTAAATGAGAGTCTAGATGAGAATGAGCTATCCTCTATTCTTGTAGAACTTAGGAAATATAGGAGAGCAATTGGCTATTCTTTGGATGATATCAAGGGTATTTCCCCTAGTTTGTGCACGCATAGAATCCATTTAGAGGATGAATCAAGGACCTCGATTGCACATCAAAGATGGTTGAACCCTAATTTGAAAGATGTTGTAAAGAGAGAGATTCTTAAGCTCTTAGACGCGGGTATTATCTACCCAATATCGGATAGTACTTGGGTCTCACCGGTTCATTGTGTGCCTAAGAAAGGGGGGCTAACGGTTGTTAAAAATAAAAAGGATGAAATGATACCTACTAGGACGATAACCGGGCATAGAATGTGCATCGACTATAGGAAATTGAATTCGTCCACTCGTAAGGATCATTTTCCATTACCGTTTATAGATCAAATGCTCGAACGGCTAGCCAATCACCCTTTCTATTGTTTTCTAGATGGTTATTCGGGGTTCTTTCAAATACCCATACTCCCGAATGACCAAGAAAAAACTACCTTCACGGGCCCTTACGGCACCTTCGCATATCGAAGGATGCCGTTTGGGTTGTGCAATGCCCCCGCAACTTTCCAACGTTGCATGATGTCAATTTTCTCTGACCTTATTGAAAACATGGTAGAAGTCTTCATGGACGACTTCTCTTTGTATGGATCTTATTTTTGTGTTTGTTTGTCCAACCTTTGCAGGGTCTTGCAACGGTGCGAAGAAGCAAACTTGGTGCTTAACTGGGAGAAATGCCACTTCATGGTGCGAGAAGGAATTGTGCTTGGGCATAAGATCTCCGAGAAGGGGATTGAGGTAGACAAGGCAAAGATCGAGGTTATGGTTAACTTGGAGCCGCCTAAGTCGGTCAAAGACATCCGGTCTTTTTTGGGTCATGCGGGGTTCTACCGAAGATTCATCAAAGACTTCTCAAGGATCACGAGGCCTCTTACAAGGCTACTTTGCAAAGAGGTCGAGTTTGTGTTTGAAGAAGAGTGCATGGGGGCGTTCCTAGAGATCAAGAAAGCGTTGATTAGTGCTCTTATAGTCCAAGCACCGGATTGGGACCTCCCGTTTGAGATAATGTGTGATGCTAGCGACTATGAGATTGGAGCCGTTTTAGGGCAAAAGAAGGACAAGAAGACCAATGTGATTTACTACGCTAGTAGGACCCTAGACGATACTCAAACTCGGTATGCAACCACAGAGAAGGAGTTATTGGCCGTAGTCTTTGCCATGGAGAAGTTTAGATCTTATGTTGTGGGGTCAAAGGTGATTGTCTACACCGATCACGCGGCTTTAAGATACATTAATGCAAAGAAGGACACGAAACCAAGGCTAGTACGTTGGATCTTGTTACTCCAAGAGTTCGATTTGGAGATAGTTGACAAGAAAGGCATAGAGAACGGAGTAGCGGATCACTTGTCTAGGATGAGGATAGAAGACCTCGTTCCCATTGAAGACAAGCTGCCCGAAGAAAGCCTCATGGTCGTGAAGGTATTGAGAAGGGGGATTGAGGCCGTGAATGGTATTGAGGATGCTAGTGGTTTACAAGACGAAAGACTACCATGGTTTGCGGATCTAGTGAACTACCTAACGTGCGGGAAGGAACCGCCTTTGGATGGGTATAAGAAGAAGAAGTTCTTCCACGACGTGACTAGATACTATTGGGACGAGCCCTACTTATACAAGTGGTGCTCGGATGGGTTGTATAGAAAACGCGTTGCGGAAGAAGAGGTCCAAGGGATCCTACTCCATTGCCACGGGTCAAGCTATGGTGGTCATCATGCCTCCTACAAAATGGCTACAAAGGTTTTGCAATCCGGTTTTTGGTGGCATTCATTATTCAAAGATGCGCATCTCTATGTCTCCACATGTGATGCGTGCCAAAAGAAAGGGAACATTGGGAGGAGAGATGAAATGCCCCAAAACCCAATCCTTATGGTGGAAATGTTTGATGTATGGGGAATCGACTTCATGGGACCTTTCCCGTCATCATATGGTAACCAATACATATTGATGGTGGTTAACTTCGTCTCAAAGTGGGTGGAAGCTATTGCAAGCCCGACCAACGATGCTAAGGTTGTGCTAAAATTATTCAAGTCATTCATTTTTCCAAGGTTCGGGGTTCCGAGAGTGGTCATTAGTGCTGGTGGATCGCACTTCGTGAACAAAGTCTTCGAGAGCCTACTCAAGAAGAATGGGGTGAAACACAAGGTTGCAACGCCCTATCATCCCCAAACAAGCGGGCAAGTTGAAGTCTCCAACCGCCAAATCAAAGCAATCCTTGAGAAGACGGTGGGTAGCTCGAGGAAGGATTGGGCCAACAAACTCGATGATGCTTTATGGGCATATAGGACCGCTTTCAAGACACCAATAGGAACCACACCGTTCAACATGCTCTATGGGAAGTCGTGTCACCTTCTGGTGGAATTGGAATACAAGGCTCTTTGGGCGGTAAAGCTTCTAAATTTTGACATCAAGACCGCTCAAGAGAAACGGTTGATTCAACTTCAAGAGTTAGAGGAGACTAGGCTCGAAGCCTATGAGAGTTCGAGAATCTACAAGGAGAGGACCAAAGCATTCCATGACAAGAGGATTGTGCACAAGGACTTCAAGGTTGGGGACCTAGTGTTGGTGTTCAATTCCCGGTTGAAGCTCTTTCCCGGGAAACTCAAGTCAAGGTGGTCGGGTCCGTTTGAAGTTAAGGAAGTAAGGCCTTATGGAGCCGTGGTACTTCTTAACAAGGAGGGCCAAGATTTCATTGCTAACGGCCAAAGGCTCAAACTCTACCGAGCAAATCAAATCGTCGAAAAGGGAGGCTCGATCCCTCTAGATGACGTCCCTCTAGCTTGAGGAAGGTAACAAACGTCGAACTTAGTGACGTTAAACAAAGTGCTCTTGGGAGACACCCCAAACTTATCATTGTACATATTTCTTTTTATTTACGCACTTTCGATCTTTGTTAGTTCTTTTTGATCTTTTTGTTAAGTGTTCTTAGGGAGCTTGATGTCCGAGGGAAAGCGATGTCCGATGAAAAAATTTCCCCGGGAAGGAAATATTCCCCGGGAAGAAAATGTTCCCCGGGAATTTTTCCCTCAAACATCGATCATAAGCAGCAACCAGAATTAAATTTTTGTTGACCAAATTTGAATTCTGTTGACTGGATCTATTATCCAATGGTCCATCCGCTCCCTTGACCAAGGTAAGCTGACCCACCCACTAAGGTAAGCTTTCTTCTCCACTAAATTCGCAATAATGACTATTTCCTCTACCTAAACTTCACAAGCTCATATCTCTCTCAATTCTCAACCAAAAATTGTGATTTAAATTGCTAAATTTCAGATTTTTCATCCTCATTCTGGATCTACCAACCCCCTTTCCATTTAAGGTCTGCATCCCCAAAGTATTTCATTCACATTTTTCATGAAAATATCAAGAACTTGCTCATAAATAGAAATTTCATGAATTTGTTTGGGAAATGATTTCACTTGCATAAATACCTTGGGTTTAGGCTCGAAAATGGTTAGGATAAGTAGTTCAATGGCCGATTTGTCTTGCTTTGAGATTTTTTTTGAAATTCTTAGCAAAGAACCTCATTTTTTTGGGTTTAGGTTCGAAAATGGTGTTTGTGCTTAAAGGTTTCAAAAACTTGCAATTGGAATGGATTCTTGTAGTTTAAAGTTGGAAGGTTTTATGTTGTTTTTGGGAAATGGAGGATCTTTTTGCTAATTGAGCATTCTCTTTTGAATTTCATATATGCCTTTCCTTGAAACAACAAAAAGGTTGTGTCTTCATTTCTTGAAACTTATAGACTCTTTGAGACAATATAGGTACCATGAAGACAACAAACAACCCAATTCCAACTTCAATCCTACCAACAAGAAAGAGAGAGATAGCACTAGAAGCATGTGCCAAGGCAAATGAGAAGAGGAAAACGGCGGTTAAGGCTCAACCCAAAAACAAGCAAGGGACCGTGACTAAAGGCCAAGGAACCGGTGAAGCAGCGGCAAGTACCTCAAAGGGAAATGCAAAGAAGCTCGATTTAGCAACAAAATCCAAAGCTAAGGCTAAAGGAATACAACGAAATCCAAATCCAAAGCGTTGTGCAAGAGGAAGAAGAAGACACCTTGGTAGAGGAGACAGAGAGAGAGCCAACGGTCAAAGAATACTATGAGAAGTTCTCAACCATGAAATTCGAGCAAGGTCTATTCGTGGACTCGGTGGTTTTGGAGAAGATGGGTATATATGAAGATGTCGCTCTTGTGTTCGAGAACATGAGTCTCGGGAAATTCATGACAATGAAGGAAGTAGCTCACAAGGACCTCACTTGTCAATTCCTTGCATCCCTTGAAGCGCGGTTCTATGGGATAGGGAACAAGAGAGCAAATGCAAGTACCGGCTTTGGAGAAATCAAATTTGATGTGAATAAGAAGACCTACAGGGTCACTTTTCATGAGCTTTGTCAAATTTTTGGTTTCAAAGAAGAAGGTACCTACGGTGAACCATACTTCCACTATCCGAAGCATGACCTCCAATGCTTTTGGGAGACAATTGCTTCTGATGCCTACAAACCCGGCATTTCCAAGGGCTCTAGCATCCAAAACCCTATCCTCAAATACGTGCAAATTGCACTAACCCGCACATTCTACACTAAGGTGGAGTTTAACAAGGTTATCAAAGAGGAAATAAAATTGCTAGGCCTCGGCGTGAAACCCCTACTCAAGGCACTAAGCAATGGAAAGGAATTTATGGGCAATGAGAAGACCCCTTCCTTTGCCACTACCTTCCTTTGCCACTACCTTGGTGAGGAAAATGCTCTTCCACAAGAATTGGGCTTGGGTGACTAATTCGAAGAAATCTGCATTAGCCATCGGTTGGATCATCACTCCCATCCTCAAGGCGAAAGGGATCAAGCTTACGGTGGTTGATAAGGAATGGAAGTTGATGGATGAGAGCTACCTTGCACGGACGCGGTTCTTCAAGGGAAAGGTAGATGGCCATTTTTCCTACAACCTTCAACTCAACAAGACGTTCCACACGCAAGTCCTATTGCCCAACATCATCATCACAAAGCTTGATGAACCGAGAAACATCTTCTTTTACCCAACCAAGGAATACTTCTACAACCGAATCATCGACCCATCAATTGATGCTTTTTGCACGAGAGTACAAAAGAAGAGAAAAACCGCTACTAGTGGACACCCCGAAGAAGTCCTTGACTCCAATGATGAAGAGGCCGGAGACTCACCCCCCACGGCCATCTATGGCGGAGAGCGGTATCACTTCGACCCATACGATGGTACTATGTCTGGCCCCGCCTTGCACCATGCTCACCACCAATCGAGACTCCTCCAACGTTGGTGCAAGTGGCAAGACCAAAGCATGAGGAAGATGGCAAGGGTAATTAAGAAGTTGGAGAAGACGGTTAAGGACATGGGAAAGACAATCAAGGAGCTCAAGAGGGACGGTAAAGCTAGCACATCCCAAACCGAGAGGAAGAAGATAGTGGTCTAGACATGAGCCACACGCTCCATGGAGGAGAAATGGTGATGCTCGGAGAGTCAAGCCACTCATTGGCACATGACGAGAAAGTAGCAAAAAGAAAAGCCATGAGATCTCCTTCACCTTGCTCAAGCAACCCGTCACTTTCTATGGGGACTTCTTCCCCATCTCAAAGCTTCTAAGGTAACTCCAAAAACTTTGTAAATATTTTTTCTTTCAATTGAGTCTTGTATTTTGCTTTGTCTTATTTTGAGTCCCTTCCTTAGACTTCTTTCACACCGAGACGGTGTGATTTAAGTTTGGGGGAGGGACCGGTATCTAATGACATTTGCTTTGTCTTATTTTGAGTTTTGCATTTTGAGTCTCATGCATTCATCTAAGGCATATAAAACAACAAAAAAATTGAAAATTTTGAAAATTGAAACACAAAAAGAAATCATTTAGGTTGCCATTTAGCATGCATTTCCATTTGTACATTATGTCTAGCCTTGCATACTTAGAATTCATTGCATATGCATGGGATCAATGATGAATTTTCCTTGTAGAGTAGCGCTTTAAGAAGTCAATTCTAGTCCCTCGTTCGTAATTGTCAAAAACATTTAGGTGAGCATGAAAGTAAAGATGCACCATTCTTAGTTCTCATGTATCATCATACTTTCCTTGATCGAAACATGTTTGAGTTGCACCCAACCCCATTTAAGTGATAACCATTAATTTGATTTGTAAATATTGTTTTTATGTAACTTTTAAATGAATTCTTGGTTCACATATACATACTTGGGCATTCTTATTCCTTTTTACCAATCTTTGTTTGTCCAAGTAGCCATATCCCCTCATTGGAATGGTTTCCCCTTCCCTTACCATAGCCTTCTTTCAAGCCATTGATATTAGTGTGTGATTGTGAGGTCTTTTCGTTTCGAACAAACTTGAAAAAACGTGTTAGGTTTAGGGCGACAAGAGGGAATTCTCGTGTAGACTTAGCTCCATCATCACAGAGTTTATCTAGGATTAGGCTAGCTAGGATGGCGGGTCTTGATTCAAGTTTGGGGGAAACGGTTTTAGACTTGGTAATCGGATATGTATGGAATGGTAATGTGGATTGGAAAAGATGAAAAAGGAGAAAGGAAAAGGGGATCAAGTTTACATGGATTGGTTGGTGCAAAAAGAAAAGTAATAAGACTAGCTCTAAGAATAAGATAGCCTAAGAGATTCAAAGAAAAGGAAGAAAGCCGAAAAGGCCAAGCATCAAGAAAGAGAAGAAGCGTGAACAAAAACGAAGAAACAAAGAGCTAAGTCAAAACAAGGAAGCACAAAACCATGACATCAAGGAAGAAGAAGTCGATCCCCAATATGAGAAGAAGGTGAAGCAAAAGCACAAGAAGCATGTGTGGGTTCGAGAAGGCAAAATGCCTTAGGATAAAAAGGGTAGTTTAGGTTGTGGGCACAACGGGTTTGAAGGCTTTAGGTTAGAGACATTCTAGGTTCTTGGGTAGATGAGAATTCTCCCTTGTATGCATAGGTTGCCTTTTACCTTTAGCATTTTGCTAAGGTTTGTTCATTTCCATGGAGATCCACAAACTCCTGGCCTTTGAAACAAAAGGTGCGGTTGTTTCAATTTGGTATCAGAGTTTTGTTCATCATGCTCTCCACAAACTCCTGGCCTTTCTCTTTCAGCTCTGAAGTGAGAATAACTCTAGCCTTAGAGAATGGTTTCGAAGTTTCTTTTCACTTCACCTTGTATTCAATCGAATCCCCATCACACTTATGTGGGATTAAAGTTATAGAAGCAGCACCCTTCACTCCTTTGCTCTTCACCTTCTTCTTTGCCTTAGCTGTTTTGACGTCTTTCTTGGTGATGACAGAAGGACTATCTAGAAGGTCTATGACAGTTGGCTCGTCAGGAGGCTCTTCCAAGAGATCAATTACCAACGTCTCTCCTGTAACAATGGTGATGCAATAGATATGTGTGGGAGTTCCTCTAGTAGGAATGGCTTCGTAGTACACCTCCTTGTCAATGTATGAGAACAAGATTATCTTGCTGGGTGTGTCCATACTGGCACCAACCGTAGCCATGAACTGTCTTCCAAGGATCAACTGCGTACGGGATTGTGCATTCATCTCCACAACCTGAAAATCAGTAGGAACCAGGCAATCTCCTATGTTAACTAGCAAATCAGGGATTGTACCATATGGAAGTGCGGGGGAACTGTTCGCGAATGTGATAGATGACTTGGGAGATCGAATATCAGCTCCCAAACACTCTGCAATTACTCTTGACATGACATTGACGCTAGCCCCCGAGTCAACGAGAGACTCTTTGAATTCAACGCCAAAGATAAAGCATGGAACGGAGAATATTCCTGGGTCTTCCCTCTTGGTCAACTGCCTCAGCGGTAGTGACGTGCTTCTTGCCTTGATAAATAGTACTTCGATCTCTTCCAGAGTTTCTCTGCAGTTGATAGACTTATATTTTACCCCTTTTATGAATCCATTTAATCTAAGTTTCATCTCATTTGCATATAGTTACTTAGCATTTCCTTGTTGTTTTGTCTCATTTAGAGTCTTAGAGTTCTCATACTAGGTCCTAGAGTGTCTTGCATGTTTTGGAGTCCTTTTTAGGTACTTTGGAGGCATTTGACGGAGTTGGCTTAAGACCATTCGGTTCGGGAGTAAGGGAAGCGGTTAAAGACGTTTGGGAGCTTTTCAGCATTCACATCGACCATGCACCCATTCACATCGATGCAACACATCGATGCTCAGCTTCAGGGGGATTCACATCGACCCAGAACCTCCCACAAATCGATGTAGATGCCAGATGAAACTCCAGGGCCTTAGCATCGATCAAGACCCCATTCACATCGATGCTCAGCTTCAGGGGGATTCACATCGACCAAACTCACCCCCACAAATCGATGTAGATGCTAGATGCAACTCCAGGGCCTTAGCATCGATCAAGACCCGATTCACATCGATGCAACACATCGATGCTCAGCTTCAGGGGAATTCACATCGACCTAGAACCTCCCACAAATCCTGTTGCCTACTTTTCCTATAAATACTCATCTAAACCTAATTTTTAATGTATGCTTTTTCTTATGCTCAAACCCCTTACCTTTGAGAGAGTTTGGAATTTGTAAGAAGGATCTTTTGATTTATGCAATTTAGTATTTATTTCCATCAATCTCTTCCATCTATCTTCTTTCTATCTTGATTATTCAAACATCTATCCATGGAATTATCCTCTATCCACATCGATTTTGAGGTGTTCTTGATGGATCTTGAGTAGTCTTTTAGGATCTTGAGATGTGGTAGATTTGGATGATCTAAGACTTGATTAGTGGTGTTTAGGGTTAGATTATCTTATATTCCTTCTTGTCTAGTGCCCCCTATGCTAGATCTAGCTTGAAAGAGTGGATCTAGATCATAAGGCATTTCATGCACACGAAGTGTTTGATGAAATGCCTTGATGAACTAGACAAGAGACTTATGTTCATAACCTAAGACATTAGTTGTTTAGGGCATATCTTTGGTTGATCTTGTTATGATTCTTAATGCTTGCTAGTTATTAATCCAAAAATGATGATATGCTAATGGACTTGATAATTAACTTAGTGATTAGTTGCTTGAAAGAGAACTAATCAAGATTAGAGGTCTATTACCTAGGAATTAGCTTCCTTGAGTGATTGAACACCACTAATTGAACTTGGATCACCTTAAATCGATAACCTCATCTCTAGTTCCGCTTTTGTCATTTGAATTACAACTTGTTTAGTATTGCTTTTGTTTGCTTGAATTTTGATACTTAATCATAAACCACCTTGTTTAACTTAATTTACTTATGAACCTCGTATTCTTAGTGATTAGGATCAATCCCTATAAGGTTCGATAACCTCTTATGCTACAATTGCATTTAGAGAATTGACTCTAGAGATACCAAAATATCTTGTATCAGCAGTCTCGGAAGTGACTCAGCAGAGGGCGGTACTCTAAAGCTTCTTCAAAAGTCACTGTGAGGGGAGTCCTTCGCACCATCTTCTCCAAGCAAAGCAGCTGCTTTGGAGAAATGGGGTCTCTGAGGTGTCTGGGTGGTATGGAGTATAGTTCCTTGTGTTTGTAAACCCTTTCTGCACTCAACTCAGGTTTCGTTTCAGCAACTGAACTGGTATCGACCGACACAGGGGTGGTGTTGATCGATGCTCTCGCTCTGGTATCGTCCCTTGTAGAACTTTGGACGTGTGTCGATCGATACAAAGGGGTATCGGTCGATACAGAGATGGTGTCCGAAATCTCATCGTCATCCTTGGCAGGATTGACAAAAATCTTTGCAGTTGAGCTCTTCTGCACTCCTGGGTGTATCATCAGTCCCTTGACAGTTTCTACATTCTGGGTTACTTGAGTATCCTGAATCTTCTGATGAATAATGAGAGTCTCGATTTTTCCATTCATATCAGTGTACATGGCATCCAACCTTTCATTGAAATTCACTGTCATCTTCTCCTGCCCTTGAACCAGCTGTTCAAACATAGCCTCAATCTTATTCTCAGAAGTTTGTTGTGGTGTGGGTAAGCATTGATACCTTTGATCTTGAAATCCAACTCCATCAATGTGGTTAACAAATTCCAAATTCCACTTCAGACTTTTCAGCAAGACGAACAGCCTTCTGCTGCTTGCCCATCAACAAATTGTGCATTGAATCTAACTTAGCATTCACCTCAGCAATCTGACTGCAAACCAAGTTACCAGCTTGCTTCTTGCGCTCCATGTCTGCATTCTTGGTACTATTGCTAGAAACCAAGTTCTCAATAAGCACATAGGCATCGTCGGGATATCTGGTGTTGAAATTTCCATTGCTTGCAGCATCTATAGCCATCTGATACCTCCAATCAATCCCTCCGAAGAAGATTCCCAGCAGCTGAACCTGAGTGAACCCGTGATGTGGACAGTTTCTCTGATAAGATCTGAATCGCACCCAAGCAGCCTTGAGTGCTTCTGTCGGTCCTTGAGAAAATTGAGAGATCTTGTTCCTGAGCTCCTCGGATCTCGTATCATCGAAAAAGTTGTTCAGGAATGCCTTCTTCGTCTCTTCCCAGGTATTCAGCAACCCAGTAGGTAACTGCTTCAGCCAGTAAGTTGCATCTCCACCAAGAGATTATGGGAAGAGCTTGCAAAAAAGGTAATCATAGGACACTCCATTGCACTTGATGCTAGTAACCAAGTCCTCAAACCTCTCTATGTGATCCATCTGGTGTTCATGAGAAAGACCATAAAAAGGATGCTGACCCACAAGGGTGAAGTATGCAGGTTTCAGCTCAAAGTCATTCCTCTGAAAAGCAGGAGGGCGAATCGCTGATCGATTGGCATAAAACTTATCGGGCCTGTTATATTCACCAATCGTCCTACCGCGATTAATCACAGCGTTCTCTGCATTCACAGCAATCGCAGGGGCAATGATATTTCCAGCTTCATCAAGTCGCTGTCCTCTCTCATTGCATAATTGACCCTCTTGGTCTCTCAAAGCTCCAGCAGCATCTTGTATCAAAATCATTGTATTGTTCATCTCTGCTGGCTTCTTTGCTTTCCTGTTTGCACGTTCCAAATTTGCTAGCTGCTCGTTTGAAAGATCAACTAGCTGAGTGCTCTTGTTCCTCCGGGTTTCGCGAGTGGTATACACCTGAAACATACTAGGCAAGACACGTAAGTAACAAAAAACACGTTGAGTATCGACCGACACTGGGTGGTGTCGATCGATATCAACAAAAAGAGAACGAGGAGTATTGACCGACACTAGGTAGTATCGATCGATACCGACAAACTTAATCGAAATTCTCAGACTAAAATCTAATGGCGAATTGAGTCCCCGGCAACGACGCCAAATTTGATATGCTCAAATTGATACCCTAAAAGTACTAAAGCAGTAGTTGTAGTAAAGTAGGGGTCGAACACAAGGACTCATAGAAACACACAATATACTATATGAATGAGAATTAAGCTTAGTGATCAATGATATTGAAAGCATAATGTAAATTAAAACGGTTGTAAATTCGATTGGATAAAGATAGGTTCAGGGTATTTCTCAGGAAATCAATGAATGCAGATAAACTAACTAACATGATTCAGATTTAGCGCGGTTCTTGAACTCAAATCACTAAGGTATAATTAACCAACTCTTGTTGCGAAAACTATCTAAGTCTAAATCCTAGAATTCCAAATCTCTTTGCGAATCCTAAAGTCTAAACCAGCTTTTAGTTCAAGTTTGATTTGTTCACAAAACAACTAAACCAAATCTCTTTGCGAATAGTTATTTTGCTCACCAGAATAAAATAAAGCATAGCCAGGAAAGTGGCTGTAAAATCCTATTAAATAACCTAAATCACGTTTTGGGGTTTCTTGTAAATAATAAAGACTTTTGGGAAATTTTGCAATTCTTCAACTCTTCATTAAAGTTGCGGTCCGTGTATGCTTCGATGAGTATCGACCGATACTAAGCAGTATCGGTCGACACTGATGCTTCAAATCGGGTACTCAGCTACACGACTTTCTGCTTTGATCCAAAATACTCCAGAAAGCTCCAATATCTCCAATTATGCTCTAAACGTGCTAAAACCTGTAAAAGACTCTAAACCACTACAAAATAGTAGAAAAAATCTATAAAATGGACTTATATCATGGCCTAAAAGGGGTAAAAACCATGATATATCAAATATAAACTCTAAAGAAGTCTGACAGAGATTAAAATAACACCAAAATCAGGCCTAAATCTCAGTCTAATACCAGATAACCATGTTCACTTCAAACACAACAACAAAGAGAAATAACTAGTTTTTAGTTGCACATAGTTTCAGGTTTTTACAGACAACTATCACACTTATACTGCATATTAAGCAACGGTTTTTTCCTTAAGTCTTCGACTACTTCTCCTTTCTTGAACATTTTCTGGTAGAGGGTTTGGGACACTAACCCCAACATCCACCATAGTCTTAATCTTGACCTCAGACGGTTGGGCATGGTTGTCTTCAGCCAGAGCTTCCTTTGCATCCTCTACCGCTGAAGCTTCTTTTTCAGGGCCTTTTTGGTCTGCAGCTTCAACAACCGCGACAAGCTTAGGAGGCTTCAAAACAATTTTTTTGGGTGTAATATTCTTCCGCGGAGCTTTTTTGCGTTTCCCCGCCCCAGCCTCACCACCATCTTCACCACCATCGACGCCAGCTCGGCCACCATCTTCACCACCCTTAGACCTCTCACCATCACCACCATCAGACTTCTTATCACCACCATCATCAACCTTACCACCATCATCAGACTTCTTCTCAACACCACCATCAGACTTCTCAACACCAGATTTCCTCCTCTTTTATCCCCTTAACAACCTAATTTCCTTCTCAAGTTCATTCATCTTCTCACCCACCTGCTTAAAACCTTTAACAAGACTAAAAAGTTATTCATCTGAGAACCCACCGACTTGATCAAGTAAACATCCTCACCATCATCATCAACAACCTTCCTCTTAACACCCTTTCCCTTGGCCTTCTTCAGACCACCCTCAGACTTAACCACCTCTGACTTAATAAGGGGCACCTCTTTCTTGACAATGGCGAACACACCTTTAGACTTCCAATGTTTAAAACTCCACCTCCAAGGGCACTCAAACTCACCCAACATGGATTTCACAATGTTCACAACTTTCTCATCATCCTCACCATCGTCCCACCGGGGGAACATGTCCTCAAACTCCTTGATGACGAAGTTGGTGACGCGGGTCTGCAAGTACAAATCAACGAGCAAAATGTATATTAGTATGTAAAAAATAAATAAAATCTACCAAACTTCTTACCCGTATAGTACAAAGTTTCAGACTTCAAAAAAGGTCTGACTTCAATATTTCAGACTGCAAATTCAGTCTGGCAACAACTTTCAGACTGCAAATTAAGTCTGGGAAAAATTCAGACTTCAAAATTAGTCTGATAACTTATCAGACTGAATTTGCAGTCTTACATAGAGCAATCAAAGGTGAATTTTAAGAAATAAAGGTCAGTAAAATACCTGCTTGCGCAACTTTAAATCGGATTTCTTCCGATTCCTTGATCATTTGTAAGCCAAGAGCGGTGGGGCTGGATTATCTTGCAAGTGCATTCCATAAAGCGTAGCAATCCCGGGACATGCCCAATATACCCATACGTTCAAGACCTCAGCGAAGCCCTCAACCTGATAGTTTTTGTCATCTTGGAGTTTTTTGTTTGCCTCTGTTTTGACAGAGTCTACCAAGATTTTGAAGGCCAGTCTTCCCCATGGGTATGCTTCTAACGCCTCTGGAGACAGTAGTAGGTTATCATGTCAGCCCTTGTGGAAATTGACCAGTGCTGAGCCTCAATGAAGCTCGTGTAAATGGCTAGGTAGCCCAACCAAATCCTATCTTGCTGTTACCAGCCTCGACATCTGTTGCAAGTGTCCAGTAACTGAAAATAACTTGGCCCTACCTCGAAATCCAGCCCAAGAATCTCCCACATTGCTCTCATATCGGCTGTATACTCAACCTCCGGGTACTCCAGATTCTCAACATAGTCGCAATTGAGTCCAGTTATCTGTTGAAACTCATGGAGGGAAAACTTCACCGGTTGAAGGCCAAGAAGATACCAAAGCTCATGCTTCTGATCTACCTCTAGTTGAATAGTAAGAATGTAGTGCACCATCCTTGAACACCATACGAATTTCAGCTCACGCCACTTCACAAAAACCCCAAAGGCTGTGTTGTGAAGCTCTTCCCATTCATCATCATCCATTGCTTCTTGGAGAGCGTCCATGAGATCTCTCTTATTGTTGAAGTAGTGTATGCTTTTGTCTGGTTGAGGCTCATACCGGAATTCACGTTCTGCCATTATGTCTAAAACCTGCATCAACCACAACCAGACTCCATTAGCAGTTTGAAAACTTAAAGTCAGACGTCATATGCAGTCTGACTACTCAAATTCAGACTCTATTTGCAGTCTGACGAAATATAGTCAGAGCTAACTATGAAGGCTATTCATGAATTAATCGGACGAATCCCAAAAATCCACAGAACACAATACAACTCAAACCCAAAGATCTAAACATTATTGCTCAATTAGAATCTTTTACCCTCTATGGAAGACTTGAAGGAGCGGTGACAACGGCGAGGAGAGAGAAACCAGATCTGGAAATAAAAAAAGACAAGAGTTCAGCGCTGAGTTCTAGAAATCAGTATCGAGAAGGTGACGGTTTGCGGCGAAGAGAGGAGTAGAAAAATCTTACCGTCGAAGGCACAGGAGACGATGTAAGCGACAAATTCCGGTAGCGACAACGAAGATGTCGGTTCAGTATCTCCGAGAGAGAATCAATGTTTTTTTTTTGTTATTTGCTTCAGTAACTGTAAAAATGTGTCCTAAGCGGCGGTTAAAAAATGGTTTTATCACATAAAAATACTGCTTTCGCAATCTGACGTCAGATTTCTTAACGCAGTCTGATATAAGACTCTTTTAGCAGTCTGATAGTGATAAGATAATTGAGCGAGAAGTCTAGAAATTTTGGGCAGCAAAATTCCCGCCTTTTTTTGCGGTTTTTTCTAATATTTTTAATTGCCTTTTAGAAGTATTTCTACTGCCAGACTCGTTTTACAGTATGAAATGGTGATATTTTCAAGACCAGACTTGTGAAAAATTTCAAAAGTGTAAGTTTTTCAGACTTCGAAAGAAGTCTAAAAAATTCAGACTTCATAAATAGTCTGACATAGTAAAGAAGGACACAGATAAATTAAACCGACTTCATAATCAAATATCTCGTTCCTTGGAAAAAATAGAAATTTTGATTACAAATTGTCACATATTACAAGAAACCAAAACATATAAACATGATCAGGACGATAATAATAGCACCAGAGAACGTTAGACTCTTCAACTCGACGCCACGCATTATCTGGCCACATGGCTTCTCCGTCAACCGCTCCTTCAATTGAGCTATCTCTACATTCGTTATCTTGACGTCATTAAGCAACGTGGAAAAATACTTGTCGCTTTGAGCATTAGAAACGAACATGCCATCAATTAGTTGACCATGTTGGTCAACATACAGCTTTACATCGTTAAATTCCTCAGTCATAGCCTCATCCCACCACTTTATTATATGGTAACCACCATCCTACACAGCCACATTTATACATTCATATTACGATCCCAAATTATAATAAGGAGGAAAAAAACAAACGAACCATATGACATATAGAGGCCATTACATCATAGTTAC
Source organism: Eutrema japonicum (assembly GCA_030161315.1). Lineage (NCBI taxonomy): Eukaryota > Viridiplantae > Streptophyta > Magnoliopsida > Brassicales > Brassicaceae > Eutrema > Eutrema japonicum. The sequence goes on along the minus strand of BSQW01000011.1, from coordinate 31,925,608 downwards.
GACATCCGAAGAATCTTCTTTCCGGATTATCGGCAGTAGTGGATGTTCGCATGACGGGCTCCAGACTGCAGAAGCATTTTTTGGGGAATCCGTAGGATGATCCAGATCGACGTCGACCTGTTGAACATGAACTACTCGACGTTGGAAGGTGACTGAATCGCCCCATCCTGTGTACCAGAAAACAGTCGCAAAAATTAAAACAAGTCTAAAGCCAGACTTCTAATAAAGTCTAATTTAAAATCAAGTCGAAATTCAGTAAAATCAAGAAGAAATAAGACTTCTTCTCAAGTCTTATTCGTACAATCTCAAATTTCAGACTTCTAAAAGAGTCTAATTCGGAAAAGTCTAATTTCGGACTTCTTCTCAAGTCTTATTCGTACAATATCAAATTTCAGACTTCTAACAGAGTCTAATTAAATGAAAGTATAATTTCAGACTTATAATCGAGTCTAATTCAGATCAGGTCAAGTATCAGACTTCGAGTCTAATTCACTTTCAAACTTCTAATATAGTAATTTTCAAGTTTTTTTGGACTGAATACAACCAAGCATCATAATACATACCAGACCTAGAAATTTTGTTTGACATAGAAAAATAGACTTCTATCTTGTAGATCTAAAATGGAATGAACTAAAAACCCATCTGTTTGTTTAGATCTAGGCAAAGAACATGGAAAAATGGTCTTATTTCGTTTAGATCTAAAAGGTTTTCAGAAAAAGTAGAGTAAAAGGCGAAAAACTTGTTTCTAGGAAGCTTAACTCAGTTGCAAAGACGAAGTTGACGACGGAGAGGGCGGTGGCGATTCGACCTACAAGAAAATGGAGTTGTGATTAAAAGATGAAGAGAGATAGATGGAGGGACTGGTAAGGTGACACGAAAAAGGAGAGGTAATTACCAGAATAAAGAAGCTGACGACGGCGGTGGCGGTGGCGGTGGCGACGAGGGTTTCCAAAAAGATGTTTGAGAGAGTTTAGAGAGAGAGAGATTCTTCCTGTTTTAGAGAGAGAGTCGATAATGACTTTTACAGATTAGGGTTGGTAACTTTAGTTTATATATGGGGTAAAATCACAAGTAGGGTAACTTATTTCAGGTTAATTCACAGGTTTCCATCAAGAAGTCTGATAAACCATGTACATGATCAGACTGAAATGGCAGTCTGATAAACCCTAAACTTGATAATTACTACTTAAATACCATCATATTATATAGAAAACTTATAACAAACATCAAACTCGTTTAATTAGTCACAAACTAACCAGTATATGTAAAAAAACATTATGAATTAAAAATCTCAATCTAACCCTACAGATAAGAACAGGATATCCAACTTCATATGTCGAACATAGACAAAACTCTTGTTTTCTTTGTTATTTGCACAATACAATATATAACTCGATATTCACACTCTTTTATAGTTAATTACACTCCAATGGCAAACTTTGAACCCTAATCCAACAAATATTGAGCCCGTAAACCGTAAACTCTTACCTACATGGTGTTTAGATCCAAATTTATCTCATACTCACTCATTTTGACTAACTTTTATGTAATTTAAATTTATATACATCTACAATGATTATGTTTAATTTATGTATCAAAAATTTGTATGAATTTTTTTTTAATTTAAATTTTCATATTGAATACAATTCAGACTTCTCGGAGAAGTCTGAGAAACCGCAAAGTTGTGTTTAGATCCAAATTCATCTCTAATGATTCAATTTGATTAAATTCTATGTACTTTTAATTTATATACACCAACAATGATTATGTGTAATTTAAAACTAAAATTTTAATATTTTTTAAATTAAAGTTTTCAAATTAAATACGTTTCAGACTTCTCTGAGAAGTCTGAGAAACCCCGATTCTCTGAGAAGTCTGAGAAACCACGACAACTACCATCGTCGACGAGTTAATGCAGTAACTAACCCGTTTTTCCGCCATTAAAGCTCAAGAATAGAGCTCGTAAACACTTTTCGCGACTTCTCTCTCTGATTTCTCCCATTTTCCCACTGATTTTCCGATTCAAACGTACCGAAATCGGAAATTATGGCATAAAAATGGCAAAATACGACTGGACTTGCGGGATTTCGGTGATATTAGACGTTCTGGGCGCTCGACGAGGGTGAAAACAAACTCTAAACGGATATAGGTACGAATTTTTGCATATCGTCAATTTTCAGATCTGAGTTGTATACTCATACTGCTTTAGAAGTCTGATGAAACCCATATGGCCAACGAGAGGGTAGTTTTGCAATTGACTTTTTAAAAATCAGATTAAAATTGAAGTCTCGTAATCTCTGAGAAGTCCGAGTAACCCTAAATCTAATATTTAGCACTTATGAGTGACAATATTAAAACATAACTTCTAGGAAGCATCATATTCGTGAAATATATGTACATTACAACACATATGTGCAAATTTGAAATTTAAAATATAAATTTGGTAAACCATGAATCTAACCCTAAAGTTATATGTAAATGTTTCCATTACAAAGCATGTTTTGAGGTTTAAAACCTACATTGTCTTACATGTTTTTAATTTGATTCAATTTTACGAAATTTAATTTTAATACTTCGAAATCATATATATTTAATTTATGTATAAGAAATTTTTAACAAAATAATTTTTTACAATTTTTAAATTTAAATTTACTAATTAAATCTGTATCAGACTTCTTCGAGAAGTCTGATATATATATTTTTTTGCTGAAATGTAATATTAATTAATCAACGAAAGAAGAATTATGTACAGAGTTTGAGACTTAACTTGCTGATCGTTAAGCCTAGGATTGGGAAAAACTTTAGAATGTAAAACATGGAAAAACAGAGCATAAATGCAGAAAAACAATCCAGCAGAACAGTGGCTTTAGCGACAAGGAATGGATTGGAGTTCGTTCCAACGAGTTAGCAAGTCAATGGATGCTTCATCTTGGTTTGGGGGATAGCGATCGAAGACGAAGTCGGATGTCCTTATTAATGGCATGAGTGAGTAAGAGAGCGGGGCGAGAGGGTTGATGGTGACGACGACCATTTCGCTCCCGCCAAATGTAATAGACGGCTGTCTGAAACGCTAGTCGAGCGAGTAAGGAGTCCAGTCCGTTTTGTCTTTTTTTCAAAACATCACGAGTGGTGCTTGACCAATCTGGGTTTGTTCGCCCCTGAAGAAGTCCCGAGCATAGCCAATTCCAGATCGTGAACGAGTACGGACAAGCAAAAACTAGGTGATCTCTCGATTCATTGGATTCTCCACATAAGAGGCATGGTTGAACCTGACCCCATTCTCTCATTCTCTCTCTCGTGGAAAGCTTGTCGTGAATCGCTAGCCAAGTGATAAAACCATAACGTGGAATCGATTGAGGGAACCAAATTAGTTGACTCCACCAAACCGACGGACGTGGTTTTATAATCTGCTCCCATGTTGATTTAGTGGAGAAAAAGGGTTTGTACTCATTCTGGTTATGGCGCCAAAGAACATTATCTTGTCCGGCTTCAGCGTACGGTGTCAGTAACAAACGAATCCAGTTCAGCAGAGCTTGAATAGTCACATTCCGACATCGACGGAAGTTCCAGACGTTGTTGCGAACTGCATCAGAGACCATAGCGTGCCGTTTAAACCCAAAATGCGAGTTCCCGCCTCACCCACAATGTCTATAAGCCTTCCAATTTTCAGCCAATCATCAGACCAGAAGTATGTAGCTTCTCCATTTCTGATTTCGTGTCGGATGAACTCTGAAGCTAGCGGCCTAAGCTTAAGCAGTTTTTTCCAAATCCAAGAGCCTCGAGAATTCCCAGGAGCGTCCCATAATGAAGATTGATGGAGCAGATAGTGGCGTGTCCAAGCTACCCACAGTGAACTCGTATTTTCGAATAGACGCCAAATAAGTTTCAAGGAGAAAACACGGTAGGCATCATGCAATCTGCGGATGCCCAAACCCCCTTCTTTTTTGGCTTTGCACACATCCTCACAAGCTACTTTAGCTCTGGTAGTGATATGGCTGGTGCCCGACCAGAGAAAAGCGGAGCACATACTCTCTATTACATCAAAACAAGACTTTGGAAGCCGAAAAGCTGTGCACCAGAAGTTTGTCGTGCTGGAGATGACAAACTGAAGGAGTTGTAATCTACCCGCGAAAGAGAGGGATTTACTTGACCAAGAGTTCATACGACTACGGATTTTATCAATGAGCGGCTCGTACATAAATGAAAAGATACTACTACAACATGATAAATAGATACTATTACAACAAACAAACATAAATGAAGAATGTTTTTTTTAAACTTGTAATGCAAACTTTTTTCGACATATGATAAATAGAGCTTAACCATAATTTGGACTACAATTATTTTTGTGTTTGCGTATACTTTTGTAGTTTAAATTTACAGACGAATGATGATCATGTTGTAATTGATTTACTTGAAGTGTGGATGTATATGTAGGGGTTTTGAATTTATTTTCTATGAAAAGCTATTAACAAAATGATTAAAAGGAGTTTTATTTGCTTATTTTTTCAAGTAAAAAAAAGGGTAAAAGATAATAAAAAGGTAATAAATTTAACCTTTTTGACTATATTTATTTGAACATGCAAATTTGGTAAAAAGGTAATATAAAGTAGAAACAAAATTTATTACACAACAGATTTGTTATCTTCTTTGAACGTACTTAGCCCCCGTCTTTTAAAAAGGTGCGTGATGAATCCAATATAGTTTTGTTTTAATAAATTAATTTTGTTCTTTTTGAGGTTGGACTGATCTAGATTAAGATTATATCTATACCTATCTTTTTATGTTTTAATTGTGTTGTATACTGTATTTATCATTTTATTAAGAGTTCATCTTTTAAGTAATGCTAATTTTAAAATCCAGTCTCTTCTTTTTAAAAAGTTAGAAACATAAGTTTTTAACTAAAGATGAAAGATTATAGTTTCCTATACTTTGATTTATTTTCACTAGACATATATATCACCATACCCGTGTTTGAGAATATTATTATGCATATTTTGATTTTAATATTAAAAAAATATATTGAACCATTTTATATCCTCTTGATTTTCGTTGTTTAAATCCTAGTTATCAATTCTATCTCTTTTGTTATGTAAAAATTGGTTATCTGATTCTTTTTTTGGTTAAAGTTTTTTCCGGATTCATGTAGGAACTGAAGTTATTTATCTTTAGGAATTGGTTCTCGTAATTTATTTTTGTTTAGAATTTATTTCTGTTTAGAATTTATTTCTCTTCTTGTTTTGGTTTTAGCCAATTTTCTTTATTTTTTCCCTTTTTATGTAAATCATTTAATAAAACAATTTTGCTGGCAAAAAATATTCCAAAAAAAAAATTTAACCAAAAAATCAAATTATCGTTATAAACTTTATTTTTCCTCGACCTATCTAATATGCAGTTAATATTTTATAGTTTAATTTTTAATATAATTATGTATATGGATGTGAAATATAAAGTAGTATAAAACTTGGAGTTGAAAATTCAATTTGGCAAAATAAAAACAAAAGAACAAATGGGGTAACATGTTTAATATTAGTTCGTTTGAAGCTATACCAAAACCTAGACGTTTTTACTCCCATCTCATACTAAAGTATTGTTTCTTAAATCATGTTTAAGCTTGAAGAGAAACATGAGTTCTCACTTCTCTGTATATATTTATCAACCATATTTAGGCTTATGCTCAATATATTTACTTGATAACAAAACAACTTCTTAATGATAGCATTTTTGCAATGGAAAGAGGTGAAGGGAGCCACCAATTTACTGAAGGAAAATAACTAAACACAAAAATGCATCTAACAACGGTTCTTATGTTGCTAATGTTGGTTCTAGTAGTGGTCCGATGAAAAGAGGACGTGGCCGACCAAAGGGCCCCTAAAGCTCGAAGAAGCCGAAGAAGAGTGAAGATTGATAAAAGCGATTCCATTCATTCAAGGTGATATTAGCAAAGTAAATAAAGAAACCGGAAACAATGAGCTTGTGAGTTGCTTGATGATGCGATTCGACGCTGTAAGAAGGCGTCTAAGCCAAGTTAAGAATATGCGAGGTGAGGTTTCCGTGGCTCAACTAACTTTCAAGGACTTACAATTGCGAACGAACACAAAAGCCAGAGTCGGTTCCGTTCCAGGAATTAACGTAGGAGACATCTTCTTCTTATGAGGAGAAATGGAGCTTGTGGGGCTACATGCAATCCCCATTGGAACTGACTTCATGAAAGTTAAAGACAGCAGAGAGGATAAAAGATTAGCTATTAGTGTTGTCTCGTCGAGAAAGAAAGCTGACGAAGCTTAAGATCCCGATAGCTTGATCTATACAGGGTTCGGTGGTGAATAATCTGATCAGAAGCTTGATAGGATGAATCTTTCGTTAGAGACAGCTCTGAAAAAGGAAAATATTGAGAGGGTTTTAAGAGCCGTGGAGGATGAAAAAGGACGCATGGTAACATATACATATATGATGTGCTTTATTCCATCACAAATATGTGGGACTAGAAAAGTGCAAATGGTTTCAAGGTATTCAAATTCAGATTGGTGAGGCATGCTGATCAAAAACCCGCATTTAGAGTATGGAAATCGATAGAGCAATGGAAGAAAGAGTTGATTACAAGACCGGGTCTTGTTCTTCACGATCTCTCTTATGGAGCTAAGAATCTAAAGGTGTCTTTGGTGAATGAAGTTGATGACGAGAAGGGTCCTGCCGTTTTTAGTTATATCACTTCTCTAAAGCACTCAGTCATTGATGTTTCACCTATGGTTGATTTATGCACTTGTCGACGTAAATCATATTGTTTGGAACATGATTGCCTTTGCGTTCAGAGAAATGGAGGTGGGTTACCTTACGTTGAGAGAGTTTTACTCATCCGTAGACCGATGATTTACGAGTGCGGTGATTCTTGTCCATGTTCATCTGACTGCAAAAACAAGATGATTCAGACCAGGCTGTAGTTCAGTTTAGAAGTGTCTAAGACGATGGATTGTGGCTGGGGTTTAAGGTCTTTGGATCCAATTCGAGCAGGAAGTTTCATCTGTGAATATGATGGTGATATTATAGAGAAAGGGGGCGATGAAGGAGATGCTTATATTTTTGATACTTTGCGGGTTTATAATTCGTTTCAATGGAATTATGAACCTGAGCTTATTGGTGAAGATGCTTTTGAGAAAGTCCCGGAAGAGATTAGTGTGTCATCTGCGTTTGTAATTAGTGCGAAAAAATCAGGGAATGTGGCTCGATTTATGAACTATAGTTGCTCTCCCAACGTTTTGTGGCAACCAATTGCTCGTGAACAGAAGGGTGTATGGTGTATTTACATCGGATTTTTTGCAATGAAGCATATTCCTCAATTAAAAGAGTTGAGATATGATTATGGAGCATGTAGAGGATATGGGAAGAAGATGTGTTTGTGTAGATCTGAGAAATGCAGTGGGTCATTTGGATGATTATCTTGTATTTTCGAATAATTTAAAGAATTTCCTTTGTTTTATCTATAATCTTGTATTTCCTTTTTTTATCAATTAATTGAGATTTTTATTAGTTATCAGGTTTCTACTCTATCGCCTTTTATGTTTAGAGAAATAGAGTTTAAACATAAATATTTGATCATTCGTTTAATCACTGTAAACAAAAAATTGATACAAACTTAAATATTGTTTTATCTTTCATTGTTAGAGGATTGAAGATGTTAAATAGCATTTTGCAAAGAAAGTGTCATCATATACTTGAAAGGCTAGTGTAAATATGGTGTAAATATGGTTACAGAAAAGCTTTGTGAGAAACTTTACAAATGTGGTGATAGCCTGTTTATTTGCCAACACATATAGCATTTATTGACTTGCATTAGTGATGTGAGACCTATATATCGCATGCTATGCTCCCAAGTTTAGTTTAACAAAAAGTTATCATATACCTTATATATTAGAATGATTTACATTTTGTGACACTTTCCCACTTTCAACTTACAAAAACACACTTTCTAACTTTATACACATTTTCCATACTTTTTTGGGGGTGTGTTTTTACTTTTATGTCCCTCTTAAAAAGATGTAATTACCCTTCCACTATTACTCTCTAATTTGGTTTTTTCACACCCCAAATATTTTGTTTTGCTTATTTCTTCTCATAAAAAAACAATTTCACAATTTGTTTTGCACTATAAACTATATATATATATATTCTATACTTTGATACGCATTTCATAATATTTTAATTACATGTGGTTCGAACACGTTGGCCGAACACATGCGTATCCATATAGATTCGTCCACGTGGACGCATTTAAATGGATAGACATATGCATATTCACGCGCAGATGGTTCACGTGGACGTAACTACATGTATGTGTATGCGTATCCACGCGCATATCGTCCATGTGTACGCACCTACATGAATATGCATGTGTATCCACTTGAATATCGTCCATGTGTACGCAACTACATGGATATGCATGCATATCCACTTGAATGTTGTACACGGGTATGCAACTACATGGATACGCACGCGTCTTATCGACAATGTTTGACTTCCAAGCCATGAATTTTCTTGTTCGGGTTATCGTTACCCTTCTTTGGAGTTCAAATCCGAGATCGAGAGGCTTAGCCAAAGGGATATATATTCACATCAGGGCATAAACACGACGTCGTAATTTTTTCCGAAGGATATCCAACAACTTTCTGACGGGGGATTCCAACTACAATATATGTCAGAAAAGACGTCGGAATATTTCTTTATGGATATTCGACAACTTTCCGACGGGGCACTCCAACTAAAACATTACCGAAAATCATCCAAAATCCCTCTGACGGGGACTGTTTGTCAAAAATCCATCGGAAAATCCGGCAGAAAATCTTTCGGAAAAGTTACGACCAGTTTCCGACGGAAATCCGACCAAATTTGATTTTCGACGAGCTGTACCTGACGTATTTAGTTCCGTTGGAAATCGGACGGAGATATTCCGACTACAATGCCCGCCAATTTCCGAATTTAATTAAAAAGTTGTGAAATTAGAATCAAGATATAGAGAAAAAATATAATTGATTGTGGAAAAATAATTGTTAGATTATTTTTTTATGAGAATAATATAAGGCAAACAAAAATTTGTGGGGGTGTGTGGAAAAATAATTAAAAATAGAGAGTTAATGGGGGAAGAGTAATTAACTATTGGTAAGAGGGACATAAAGATAATAACACACCCCAAAAAACAGGAAAAGTGTGTCTCAACTCACAAAATTTGTGTGTTTGTAATTACACTTTGAGAAAATGTGTGTGAGTGTAATTTTCTCTATATATTACGATAGATATGACCATATTAGCAACTCTAACATTTTATTTATAACACTTTATCATAATTATGTCCATATTAACAACTCTAAGCATTTATTTATGACACTTTGTGTTTATCGCTTGGAAAACTGAAATTTACTATCAATCCCCTCATTATCATATTGTTCTCTACGAAACAATTCCCTCATAATCTCAAGTTTAACAAATAGTTAGCATTTCGACCCAAAAAAAAAAACAAATAGTTAGCATATATCTTATATATTACGATAGCTTTGACCATATTAGCAACTATAACCTTTTATTTATGACACTTTTTGTTTATACCGAATTTGTCATTGGAAAAACTAAAATTTAATATTAATCTCCTCGTCATCTCTATTGTTATCTACGAAGAAATTCCCTAATTACTTCTATCGTAAATTTTGGACAGTAAAGCGGATCATATATTAATTAATTAATTTATTTGTTTGAGAAAGGGATTCACATATGAATTTGTTACTCTGTTTTACAAACAATTTTATAATTAGTAGTCTTTCAATGTTTCCACATGCGATGTTTTTGCATTCGAGAAGTGCAACAAGAGCGTTGGAACTACTGGATTCTACTAGAACAAATAAACATAAATAAAGAACGGATTTTTTATAACTTGTAATGCATACTTTTTTTCCAAATGTGATATATAGAGCTTATGTTGAACCATAATTTTGTCTACTATTATTTTTGTATTTACGTATACTTTGTGAGCTTAAATTTACAGAAGAGTGATGATTGATTTATTGGAAGTGTGGATGTACATGTAGGGTTCTTGAATTTATTTGTATAAAAATGTATTAGCATGATGTTAATATTGGGTTTTATTGGTTTTTTTTTCAAATAAAAAAGTAAAAAGGTAATGAAATTGCCCATTGTTGACTGTATTTATTTGAAAATGCAAATTTGGTAAAAACCTAATAAAAAGTAGAAAATTATTATTTAATGGAAACTTTTATTTCATTTTTAAATTTATATTAATTAGTTCTTAATAGAAAAGTTAGTAAATCTCTATATTATTATTTAAGAAGTCATTTAGGGAAATAAACTTTATTTTGTAAGTTATTACATATTATGCCATTTCAAATAACAAAAAATAATTCAAATAGGAAATGATATAATTATTATTTTTAAATTATTGAAAAGAATATGAAAAGTATTTGTTGTCATTAAAGAAGTTATTTATTATTTAATTTCTTAATTATTTTTAATACATTATATTTTAAAATAATAATCAATCCATATATATTAAAAACAAATCTATTCAAAATCTTGCTATATTTTTCACTATAATTTATTATATTTTATTTGAATCTATATCTAAACAAAAATTAAAAAAATATTTGACTAATTTTTAAAAAAGTTAGACACAAGATTGTTTTTTTTGTTTAAGATTTCGTTGACTAACCACAAAAACCAGAGTTATTAAACGGTGCTTATTAAAGTTATGTTTTCATGATTATAGGTTTTTATGGGTTAAACCGAATAATATTGTAATCCACTGCACAACTGGTTTAATAGAAAAATTATTACGAATTAACAATTTTATCTATAATCATTAGTTAGTCATATTGTAAAATTCAGATAAAAATAATGTTTCTTAAATTTCAAAACTATTTCTATAAAAAACCTTATCCCGCACTATAATTAGCACGGGTTAAGTCATAGTGATTTATTAAAAGGGAAACAATCTGCTGGATTTTAAAATATGTGACTTGGACGGTAATAATCATTCAAACTCGATCCAACAGTCTTCGTTTATCATAAAACATAACTTAGATACCATTCCAAAATGTTTTAAAGAAGGTGTGGGGGTTAAAACAACGCCTTATAAACCTATTGTAAAAGGCCAAGTGAAGTCAAAATTCGCTTTAGAAATCCTAACAAATTCTTTTTGATTTTTGGCCATGAACCCTAGAGAATTCCAGATTGTCCAACACTTTGTTTATTAGTCTACAATCTCATTTTAATTATTCGTTTTGCTTACTTGCTGTTTTATTTCATTTCTTAATTTAGTTTAATTTCCTGAGTACAAGTCGTGACAAACAAAACCCATCAAAATCGATTAGGTCTAGACACAACTTAGAAATCAATAGAGATCGACAACGTTCAATCCCTGTGGATTCGATCCCTAAATACTATTGCGTTTGCTGTGCACTTGCAGCCTAGGTAAAAGGGTAAAACTTGTTAGTTCAATCCCGCACACATCAAGTTTTTGGCGCCGTTGCCACCGGGGATTGATATTGCTTGTTTGGTTTCGTATTCTAATTTCTGTTCTAGACGATTTTGATTTTCAAGCTTTTTATATTGTTCTTCAGACATTCTCCTTTATCTTTGTTTTTTGTTCTTAGTTGCATGAACACTAGGAGAACTCATAGAGAAACTGTACCGCAACTAGACGATATCGACAGACACGAAAGAGAACTCCGAAGACTCAAAAGAACCCTAAGGATGGTCGAAAACGACCGTCCAGAAGATCAACTAAACCGTGATCACCTTGATCACGAGGATTATCGTGATGCTTCGGATCACGAAGATGACCGAGAGGCTGTTGATGGTGTAAACGACCAGCCACAACTCGATCCCAAATAAAATGAAAACATAAATGCTGAAAATCTGAGGCGACAACTTCCCGTCGATCGTGATGCACGGAGGAACGATGCTCAAGTCATCCCACCGATTCCTCCTAATGGCGAGAACACCAACCGTCCTGGCATATCCGCTAATCCTCCAAGGAGACAAGCGTGTAACCAAACCATTGCTGATTTTTATGCACGGTATCAACACTTCCACAACCGAGCTGCCATACAACTTCCTCTACCTCATAGAAACGATTTTGATATCAAACCTCAAATCATTGATTTGATAAAGCAAAACTAATTTCATGGAGTTACTACCAAGCACCCGATGGACCACATCGAGTTGTTCAAAGAAATTTGCAGCACGATGAGAACAAATAGAGTTCCCGCCGATTATGTGAAGTGTAAGGTTTTTCATGTTTCTTGAACCGATAAAGCTCACCGTTGGTTGAAATCTTTGCCCGCATGATCTATCACTAATTGGGAAGAGTGCAAAACCGCATTCCTAAGTCATTTCTACACCAAGTTAAGGTCGAACTCGTTGAGAAACAAAATCCAAAGTTTTCATCAAAAAACGGTGGAATCTTTCCATGAAGCGTGATAACGTTTCAAGGACTACGAGAGAGATTTCCCTCATCACGGTTTTTCTAATCCGGATTTGCTCAACACTTTCTACAGAGAATTATTACCGAAATATCAAATTTCTCTTGACACGGTTAGCAATGGATACTTTTCAACAAAGATCATAAACCAAGGAAGAGCTCTTATCGAAAATCTTGCTATGTTTAATAGCAACAATTGTCCCGACTATGATAGATCGACTAGATATAATATATTGTAATCCAAGGAGATAGCCGAGCTAAAAATTGTGATGAATCAATTTCTCAAGAAACAAAATCACCAAGTGCACGCTTGCGAAGCTACTATTGAAGCCGAGAATGACGCATACTACGAACCCGACAACAACAGTTCGTATTTTCAAGAAGAAGAAGTTAACTACTTCGGAGCACAAGGTTCCTACCAAAACCGCTTTAACAATGTATACAACAACAACTTCCGCAACGCCAAAGTCAACAACCTATCGTATCGAAACTAGAATGCAGAGAACTCCCAAGATCAGCTCTACCCTCAACAATCCAAGCCACCTCAAAATCGGTTCCAAAACGGGAACTATGGCGGGAATGAGAACTTCCAACCAAGACCGCCTTTCAACGCTCAAGACGCTCCTTACAACAACTTAAATACGCAGCAACAAGATATGTCTAACACTCAACTTGCTGCCCAAATAGCGAAGCTTGAGCAATCAATTCAACTACTCGCTCAAAGCAACGAGAAGATGGCGAAATATTTTAACGTCAAGGTCGATTGTATGTATAATGACTTGAATGGGAAATTCGAATCTCTTTCGACCCATGTCAAGAAGTTGGATATACAAGTCTCACAAACCGCGGACTCCACTAAGAGACCGAACGTATCTTTACCCAGAAGAGTAGAAGATAACTCGAAGAGATTTTGGAATGTGATTTCCACCATGCCCGAAAAGGAAGTCAACGATGAGACAAAGCATGGAGAAGCTTCAAAATTCGTCCCACTCTATGGGGGATTCAATACTGAATCCAAGATGATCCGAGAACCACCATTTGAGGTACCAAAACAAATTCTGTTTCATAGGCTAAGAAAAGCTGATGATCCGGAACATTTTTCTTTCTCTTACTCGATTTCTAGGATAAATTTTGTAGGTTGTCTATGTGATTCGGGAGCCAACGTCAACATTATGTCAAAGATATTTTCCGAGAAGCTTGGTATTAAGACTCTCACATAATCTACCGTGAGCGTAATCTTTGGAAATTCATCACTAAAGAAGTCCAAAGGAGTGATCCACGATCTTCAACTACTTATTGAGAACAAGATTGTTCTTGCTGATTTTCAAGTACTCGAAATGGATCAAGACGAGAATAGACCATTTATTTTAGGTCGACCGTTCTTAGTTACCGTTGGCGCCATCCTCGATCACGCCAACCGTCATGTTGTTTTCTTGAATGTGGACCAAAGGAAATTCTATCGAACTGTCCCGGATGGAATTCCAATTCCGAAGGACAAGCAGAAGAAGAAAAAGTCGATTCACCCTAAAGGAAGAGATAAAGATGAGTCGACTAAGGTAACACAAACATTTGTTTATAAACCATTTGCAAATATCAGAATCACCATTCCACCCGACTTAAGAGATGCCAGAGAAGAACGAGTGGAAGGGATAATCGAGAAATACAACTCTGGATCTATGAAAAATCAAGAGATATCAGAATCTCTCGCAACTGAGAATTCCGATCAATTCTCACTCACGAATCCTTAAGATGAGTATCTCCTCAAGACTCACGTCTCTCTCACAAATCCAAAATCATCGTTATGAGAAAAGTAAAGTCGATCCAGTTTTTACAAGCAACAATATATATAATAAGCAAAGCCTCTAATAGGAAAAGAGTCTCCAATTGTATTCCAGCTACTTCTCTTCTTATTGGTCACGATCCAGCTCAGCTACATCTCGTAACTTCAATGGCTCTGTTTCCTTCTTCTTCTTCATGATGTAGAATTGATCATGCTTATCAAGTATCCTCCCATGTCTTTTGATTTTCAGAGGTACCTCATAATTAAGGAGAGAAGACAAGAAAAATCTCAGTATCAATTTCAAAATAGACAAAGAAAGATCACTAAGTAACCAGAGGTTGATAGCTCGACTGGAAAGATACAATGGGATAATCCAAGAGGTCACATGATCGAATGGCAGTCTGGCAGCTGGAACGAGTAAAAATATTAAAGGTTGGTCCGTGCCCATGAGGATGTACGTGCTTCGACCCAGAAACTCCTGATTATCCCAAAAAAAAATACATCATGAAGTAATGGTAAACATTCAGAGAAAGAACTGAAAAATACATCATGAAGTAATACACCAAGATATTATGTATGGAAATCGTTTTTTTTTTAATTAAAATTTTAGAAAAGGACAGAAAGTAATTCAAAAATAGCAAATAAAATTTTGTAATTTTTTTATAAATCGAAAATAACAAAAACTGAATTTTATGATTTGTTTATATGAAATAGAACATAATCGAATGTAGCAATTTTTTTATGAAGCAAAATAATCAGAAAACAAATAATTTTTTTTTGTATGGATATTTTTTATTTTTATGTAGGTTTCGAAGAAAAGAAAAAAAGTTCAGAAACAAATGTCGAATGAAAAATATTTGTTACGTTCTAGGACCACTAAAATTGCTCTGTGCAATCGTGGCCTATGGAAATATTTCATGGATGATGATGTGTTTACAGATTCTAAGAAGGCTGTGACAAAAAGGGAAGCTGAAGAGGTGCCCGATAGATCCGTTTCAAGCTAGGGAAATACCAAATGGATCCAAGCAGACCAGATTGATGTATCCCTCTTGCAATATTCTTTGGAACTGGAGATTCTAGCAGCCTATTCATACATCGAAACTGCCAAGGAGTTGTGGGATACCATGAAATTCGTTTTTGGGAATGTTTCCAATTCCAGTCGCATATTTGAGATAAAAAAGGAGTAGAATAATCCACAACAAGAAGAGAGAATATTTTCTCTACACTTTGGTGAGTTCAGGGCTTTATGGGCTGAAAAGGAGTCTCTTCGTCCTCCAACCATAGACCCACAAGTACTTGATGAACGAAGGGAGCAATATAAGGTGTTTGGACTTCTCTCTAATCTTTATTGTTCTTATTCTGGTTTGATTCACCATATACAATGGTTTGACAAGTTTCACACATTGAGTTAGGTGTGTATGTTGATTCAATAGGAGGAAGGTTCTTTGGCGTTGTTCCAAGGAAGAAATGAAACTGCTCACATAAGCCATGCTATTTACAAAGGAGCAGCAAGTTCTGAAAGAGGGAAACTATGGTGTGATCATTGCACAAAGAAAGGGAACATCATGGAAAAATGTTGGATTCTTTATCTTCATTTGAAGCCTATGAAGTTTAGAAAGGAATGTGAGTTGATTGATGGCAGCCATAGTTGCTGCTCAACAGAACCAATAATGAAGTGCATATGTAGTTGAGAGGGGAGGTTGTGCAAACGGTCTTCATGGCAAGATTGGCTTTCTTACATTCTCAAGTCGATCTTGAGAGGGGATGTTGAAATTCAGACCAAAATGACGAACCAAAGCGGCTGACCCAACTGGAAAAACCAATATAGCTCAAGAGGCTGACCGGAAGATGGATGTCCCGAGATGTTAGACCGGAATATGGCATACCGATAAGGAAGATGGCTTAATTAGTAGACAAGTGGCAGACCGAAGTGGTGGTCCAATGGTTGATTCTATGCATTTTCCCATCTTAGCAATTAACGAGAAATCACCTCATATATCCCTAAATCTAAAACAGAAGTTTGAAAACTTCCCGTTATAAAAAGAATTTTGTTTTAATTTATTTTTAATTCCAAAAACAGGTGTTTTACTTTGTTACTCTAGCCAAAACTATAAAATTACAGCTCATACCAAGGTTTTATACACCCACCCAAAACCTATTGTATCTAACCCAGAACCCGATTGATATTTTTAAATTGAAATCGACAAAACTCAAACTCAACAAGCCCTAAATTGAAATCAAAACCGTTGGTAACTGCTCTTCGTAAAACTAGGGATAACTGAGTCGAAATCAAAATCAAATCGAGTTCGATCGAAGAGGACAAAGATGGGACCAAAGATAAGGGGGAAAAGAAGAGGATGATTGCTCGAAATGAAGAGATAGAAGATACGAGGGGTTCAGATCCGGTTGTGGAAGTCTCCCGAACGAATGAAGAGGTAGAAGAAGAAGAATTGAGTTTGCGACGATCTCCGGTTCGGATAGGTGAGGAACTCGGTCCGGTTGAAGATGAAGGAGATGAAGATGAAAGAGATGAAGATGAAGGATTCGAGAATATTTATAATCTGGACGACAAAAAAGAAGAAGAACAAGAAGAAAGAATACTATACATACTTTGGCTAGCCACTACTGCTAAAACAATTACTCACTTCTCTCTCTCTCTCTCTCTCTCTCTCTCTCTCTCTCTCTCTCTCTCTCTCTCTCTCTCTCTCTCTCTCTCTCTGCGATGTCGCAGCCTCTCACAACTAGACCGACGGTCGCCAGAATCTCTATATTCCCTTTCCGACAGCCACCGCCGCTCTGTGCTTTCCTCTTCGTCATCGTCCTTTTCGTCGCAACTTTCTACACGCTCCATCACCCAGACACTACTCCTCATCTCTTTTCTTGAAATTCCCATAATGCACTCAGTCTCTGCCGCCTCTTCCTCTCCTCCGCCTCTAACGCCACCATCTCCTCCTACCTCCGCGCTTTGACCCATCTTCCTCACCTCGCCGGAACGAAACCCTCTTTAGACACTCTCCACTACGTCCTCAACCATTTCCAAAGCCTCGGACTTGAGACCATGTCGCCGAATACGAGGCTCTCCTCTCTTATCCTGCGCACATCTCCGTCACAGCACGTTTTAGCAACATGACGATGGTGGAGTTTGACTTAAACGAGCCTGTTGTCTACCAGGCTCCCGGAGGTGATGATTCCTCTTCATCTCCTGTCGTTAGGCCTTACCACGCTTATTAACCTTCTGGGTCGGCGCAGGGTAGCGTGGTTTTCGTGAACCACGGCGAAGAGAGAGACTATCGTGCGCTTGAGTCGATTGGTGTGAGCGTTAGAAATTGCGTGGTTTTAGCGAGAAAGGGAGATTCGTTGGGAAGAGGAGGAATTGTGAAATAGCAGAGACCAAAGGTGCGCTGGGCATGCTAATATACGCCGAAAACGCCGAGAACCAGGTAACTGGAATTTCGCACTTCCGTTTTGGCGCCAAAAAATTGCACTTAGTTTTACCAAAGATAGTAGTTTTACAAAAGTTCCAAATAGTTTTACTTTGACTGTTTTCAATTTATTTAGTTTTACCCACTCTTAAACTTTGATTTTTTAG
Organism: Eutrema japonicum; assembly: GCA_030161315.1. Classification (NCBI taxonomy): domain Eukaryota; kingdom Viridiplantae; phylum Streptophyta; class Magnoliopsida; order Brassicales; family Brassicaceae; genus Eutrema; species Eutrema japonicum. The sequence goes on along the minus strand of BSQW01000011.1, from coordinate 31,907,755 downwards.
TTTTAAAATTGATTTTCCTCCATTAATCTATCATTCTAATTGTTTTTTGCATTAATATGTTTTAATTATAGATTTTTGCAACTTTACCATACTAACTTGGCTATTTTTGTTAAAATGATCTTAAAAGTATAAAAACTATGTTGGTGGGATTACTTCATATGAACCCAAAATTATCAATGTCGTAATTTCTCTGTTAGGTCACGTGAAAACATTTATTTGTGAGGTTTACAACGCCAATTATTCTGTCGAGTAACTTTGAATTAGGTATTGTTTCACATTATCATCTTTAATCAGTTTTACTAAGTTTTATCAGTTTTACCAGAACACACAGATCCAATAAATAGTTTTACAGAACAAAACACCAGTTTTACATAGATTTAAAATACAAACGGTTAAGATACATTCAAACAGGGCTATCAAATCCAAAAAGTAACCATTGGGTCCTTGCCTTGGCTGCCTTTTGTTTCGCGTCCTTGGTCGCCGTTCCCCACCCGATGGTTCGAGCTTCGACAAAGTTATCTCTCCCATTGATGTCTTGAACATTAAACTATACATGCGACCTTGGCATTTAAAATATATGCTGACGTTGTTGCTCATCATATCCTGTAAAAAACAATACACATAAATCATGGTTTTCAGTTTTACCAGTTTTCCAGTTTTACTATATTTAACAGTTTTACTAGTTTTACCTAGTTCTCCTATCGCAAGAACACAAATTGGGGATCTAATCTACTTCCATTTCACTAGGATTCAACCACTAAAATATATTTTTTACCTGTTTATAGACCTAATCGACAAAAACACCCAATGCGCATACCATATCAAATCCAATTCAATCCCTCAAATCCAAAACTCAAAACACATAACTTGAAGAACAAACCTCGATGCATGCATCTACAGTGAGGCGAAGAAACAGCGGCAATGGAGAGCTCGGTGGCGGAGAAAACGGCGGCGAGAGGGCTCACTCCGGCGGCGATGGAGATCGAGCTCGATGGAGGAGAAGATGTGAGTTGAGTGCGGAGTGAGTCGCGAGTCCCACAAGTCGCGTTTTTGTTTTTTTCTTTTTTCTTTTTCTGAATTTTTTTTATAAAATCAAACCAATGGCACAATTGGAAGAATACATTTGTTTAATAAGATGAATTATGGAGATGAAAGAAGGATATAGGAGAATTCAAAATCTGTTTTAGGGAGTTTTGAGAACATGTCTCGCAATTAACACACCTCCTTCTTTCTCCTAAACTAATGCTCGGCGCTCCTTTCTCTCATACATGCATAATGTACGAGTTTATACTTGTCTTTGGTCTTACTTATCATTTATTATGTTATATTTCATAGAATAAGGTTGTTGCACATCATTGAATTTTTCTATATAAGTATGTATTTTCTATCATAGAATAAACAAAGAGAGAAGAAAGAAACTCTATTGAGCTCGTCCAGTACTCTATTCTCTACAAATGATCAGTTTTAGTACAACTTGTTCACACGTATATTTCGTCTCTAAAAAGTTCAAATGAACTTAATCATAAGTAGCTTTCGTAGAGCTATTTCTGGTCATTATTTTTCTCCAATATTCTCTATACTTCCAGTCTAGTTCTGTATCATATTGTTATTCTCTCATATTATTACTCTCAAACCACGTTCTCTTGCTCTACAAAGTCACTTCTGCTATCAAACGCTTTCTCTACAAACAAGAATTATGTTCAAGAGCGTTTGCACCTAATTGGTGTTGTCACATATTTCTACATAGCAAAAGAGTTGTGTAGAAAAAAATTCTATTATCTTGACATACTATTGGTGTTCCTTGCCAAGTTGTACGTTTTTGCTCCCGCAGTGAAAATATCTATGGGCATGATTTTTTGGCAAGTTCTGATGTCTTTCGTAACAAACAAGCTAGCTGAATTTTGTCACTAAGGAAATGGCATATCTAACTTCATTGGAATTCAATATATCTTGAAATTTATATCTAATATTTTGAGATAAAACAAATGCTTATCCGTATTAGTGAGTCCGGTATTAGAAAAATGCTCAAGCTTGGAGTACCGTGTTTTGGAATGTAAATAATGCTCAAAAGAAGAAAAATATGATAAAAATTTGGTGAGTAAGAATTTGCATAATGTTTTGAGACCTATATATCGCATGATACGCACCCAAGTTTAGTTTAACAAATAGTTTGCATATACCATATATTACAATAGCTATGACCATATTAGCAACTCTAAGCATTTATTTATGACACTTTGTATTTATACCAAATCATATGTGAGAAAATTGAAATTTACTAACAAACCCTCATTATCTCTATTGTTCTGTACTAGGAAACCCCCTCATTACTTCTATCATAAATTTTAGACAGTGATGCGGATCACATATGAATTTGTTACTCGGTTTTACAAACAATTTTATAATTACCAGCCTTCAATTGTACCATATGCGTTGGATATACATTCAAAAACTGCAACAAGAGCGTCGGAACTCAAAAATCAAGCACTGGAAAAGATACTACTACAACAACCCAACATAAATGAAGAATTTGTTTTTGTATTTAACTTGTAATAAAAACTTTTTTCCACATATGATAAATAGAGCTTACGCTGAACCATAATTTGGGCTACAATTATTTTTGTGTTTGCGTATACTTTTGTAGTTTAAATTTACAGACGAATGATGATCATGATGAAATGGATTTACTAGAAGTGTGGATGTATATGTAGGGGTTTTGAATTTATTTTGTATGAAAAACTATTAACAAAATGATTAAATGGAGTTTTATTTGCTTATTTTTTCAAGTAAAAAAAAAGGTAAAAGATAATAAAAAGGTAATAAATTTAACCTTTTTGACTATATTTATTTGAACATGCAAATTTGGTAAAAAATGTAATATAAAGTAGAATTGTTTTTTATTATTCAACAGAATTTTTTATTTCATATTTAAATTTACATTAATAAATTATGAATAAAAAATTCTGAATAAAAAATTTGGTAAATAATATATTAAAAAGAAAAAAATCTGTAGGATTTTAAAGTGCGTGACTTGGACGGTAGAGATCTTTCAAACTAGATTCAATGGTCATCGTTTATCACAAAAAATGGCATAGAACCATTTCAAAATGTTATACATAGGGATTGGCGCGCTTTGCTTTCTTACATCCTCCTTTTCTCTTGGAGCTTTTATTGTTTTTTTCTTTGAACGTACTTAGAGCATCATTATTTGTAGAAATCCAAATGGGTTTCTTAAGTATTATTTTAATATAAATTTGAAGTTAAGAAACTGTGTTAAGAAATTTCTGTTTTTGTTGCTTTATTGGTAGAACCCCTAATGAGGTTCTTGAAAAAAAAATATAATTAAAATTTTTTTAAAAAAAAATAGAATTTGTTTTTTAACAAATGATGGTTTTCATAAATCAGATGTATACTCAAGACCGTTTGAAAAAAGATATATAACTAAACAATGTTTAACAAAGTCTGGATTCAAGAAGAACACAAAGAACAATGACAAGCAGAGAAACAACTTAAGAACAATAAACAAAAAAGCACAAACAATCATAGAAGATAATTTTGTTTCATGGCAGCATCATCGTAAGCTTAGCATCGAACACAAACCCTCGACTCAATCTATCTGCATAGCCATGTACACCATCAATCCATCTCCATCCTGCAAACTCAGAAGAGATACACAAACAACACTCTGTAATGTCTTGCTATAAGATCAAAAACATACCAAGACAAACACACATACATGAACAATGTAAGTCTAAAGCTCTCAATTTTTGGGAATTCAAGTATGGTTTGGTTAGGACCTGGAAGTCTAAAACTCTCAATTTTTGAGCCACAAAACCGTAATTGAGATGTAGATACTTATTTAGGTGAAAATCTACTTAAGGTCACCAACAATGAATCCATGAAGAGAGGCATCATTTTCCTTTTGTCAGAGAGCATCAGTCTCATGTCGAGATTGTTTACATGTGCAAAAGTGATTCCTCTCAAACTTCAAAGCTAAAGCAATTGATCACATACAACATCTGATGATCCACACAACAACAAATTACTATATACAATCTGTACAACACACATTGGCTAAAGAGTTTGCTTTAGCATCTTCTAAAACTTCAAATTAAATTCTCAGTTTCCATGGTGATGGTTTGAGTGTTTTATCAAGAAACCATAAATTCCAAATGTATCACACCTTTCAACGACTCTTGGACTCTACGAAATCGATTCTATATACACCCAATCGAAAGCAAGCAGAGATATAGAGAATTTGCCAAAATCGAGCATATAACAATGGAGATTCGATGTAAATTTCAAGCAATTTTGATTTAATTCGCGACCAATTTTGCATAACCGAGGGAGAATCAGTACAAGACAAGCTTACCATCTTTTTCATTCGGCGAAAGTCGCTTGATTTGAACTCGTTCCTTGCCGATTTCTGGAGACGGAGCATGAACTCCTTCCGCCTCTCTTTTCGACATCATCACCACAAAGGGTTTACGAGAATAAGAACGAGGAGAGTCGGAGAAGGAGAGAAATTTTTGATCGATCGAGGAAATAAATTATTGATCGACATGTTTTTTTCCCCACAACCCTCAACCCAATCGAAACTTGCCACGTCTCCCCTAAGAACCGATCCTTAAAGTTCTTAATTAAGGATCGGTTCTTACCTATTTCTCTATTTTTGATTTATTTTAAGCCCACTTATTGCTAAGAAACTCTCCTAAGAAACCCCAATAATCATGCTCTTAGCCCCCATCTTCTAAAAAGGTGCGTGATGAATCCAATATAGTTTTGTTTTAATATATTAATTTTGTTCTTTTTGAGGTTGAACTGATCTAGATTAAGATTATATCTATACATATATTTTTATGTTTGTATTGTGATGTATACTGTATTTATCGTTTGATTAAGAGTTCATCTTTAACGTAATGCTAATTTTAAAATCCAGTCTCTTCTTTTAAAAAAGTTAGAAACATAAGTTTTTAACTAAAGATGAAAGATTATAGTTTCCTATACTTTGATTTATTTTCACTAGACATATATATATATCACCATACCCGTGTTTGAGAATATCATTATGCATATTTTGATTTTAATATTAAAAAAATATATTGAACCATTTTATATCCTCTTGATTTTCGTTTTTAAACCCTAGTTCTCAATTCTATCTCTTTTGTTATGTAAAAATTGGTTATTTGATTCTTTTTTTGGTTAAAGTTTTTTTCGGATTAATGTAGGAACTGAGGTTATTTATCTTTAGAAATTGGTTCACGTAATTTATTTCTGTTTAGAATTTATTTCTCTTCTTGTTTTGGTTTTAGCCAATTTTCTTTATTTTTTCCCATTTTTATGTAAATCATTTAATAAAACAATTTTGCTGGCAACAAATATTCCAAAAACAAAATTTAACCAAAAAATCAAATTATCGTTATAATCTTTATTTTTCCTCGACCTATCTAATATGCAGTTAGTATTTTATTGTTTAATTTTTAATATAATTATGTATATTGATGTGAAATATAAAGTAGTATAAAACTTGGAGTTGAAAATTTAATGTGGCTAAATAAAAACAAAAGAACAAATGGGGTAACATGTTTAATATTAGTTCGTTTGAAGCTATACCAAAACCTAGACGTTTTTACTCCCATCTCATACTAATGTATTGTTAATGACTGATCTCAAACTCAACTTATGTTCTGTTTCTTAAATCATGTTTAAGCTTGAAGAGAAACATGAGTTCTCATTTCTCTGTATATATTTATCAACCATATTTAGGCTTTTGCTCAATTTATTTACTTGATAACAAAACAACTTCTTAATGATAGGATTTTTGCAATGGAGAGAGGTGAAAAGAGCCACCAGTTTCCTGAAGGAAAAGAACTAAACACAAAAAATACATCTAACAACGATTCTTATGCTGCTAATGTTGGTTCTAGTAGTGGTCCGATGAAAAGAGGACGTGGTCAGCCAAAGGGCCCACAAAACTCGAAGAAGCCAAAGAAGAGTGACAGATTGATAAAAGCGATTCCATTCATTCAAGGTGATATTAGTAAAGTAAATCAAGAAACAGGAAATAATGAGCTTGTGAGTTGCTTGATGATGCGATTCGACGCTGTAAGAAGGCGTCTGAGCCAAGTTAAGAATGTGCGAGGGAGGTTTCCGTGGCTCTACACACTTTCAAGGACTTGCAATAGCGAACGAACACAAAAGCCAGAGTCGGTTCCATTCCAGGAATTAACATAGGAGACATCTTCTTCTTATGGGGAGAAATGGAGCTTGTGGGGTCATATATCATGGTTTTTACCCCTTTTAGGCCATGATATAAGTTCGTTTTATAGAGTCTTTCTATTATTTCGTAGTGTTTTAGAGTCATTTACAGGTTATATCACGTTTGGAGCATAATTGGAGATATTGGAGCTTTCTGGAGCATTCTGGAGCAAAGCTGAAGTTCGTGTTGCTGAGTACCCGATTTTACGTCAAGCATCGATCGATACCCCTTGGTATCGATCGATACCCATCGCAGCAGACACGACCCGCGACTTTTAATGAAGTTTGAAGAATTGCTGAACTTGCCTAGAAGACTTTAATATTTACAAGAAGACCCCAATTCGTGTTTAGACTATTTAATTAGGTTTTACAGCCAATTTGTTGGCTATGTCTTGTTTTTGTTTTGAATTGAGAGAGAGCTTTTGAAGGGAGACAACTCTGAAACTCTGTTCGTCCGAGAGAAGATTTCGAACCCTTTTGTTACTCTGTCTTATTTTCTATTGAGTATTTATTCAAATATGTTTATTGCTTCAATTTCCATGTCTGAGTAGATCCACTTTAGGTTCAGGGTTCTCATAAGGGTTTTCTCTGAATGCTAGATTGATTAGTTATTAGGATTCACCATCTGAATTAGTTCTACACCATAGGTTGTATTCAAAGCTAATTCTAATTTGACGAATCTGGAACTTAGATCTTAGGATAATTGATTAGGCACGACAGTGCGATTAATTACCTGATAGAACTTTAGGTGAGCAAAATAACTATTCGCAAAGAGATTTGGTTTAGTTGTTTTGTGAACAAATGAAACCTGATCTAAAAGCTGATTTAGACTTTAGGATTCGCAAAGAGATTTGGAATTCCTAAGATTTAGATTTAGATAATTCTCGCAACGACAGTTGGTTAATTATAGCTTAGTGATTTGAGTTCAAGAGCCGCGCTAAATCTGAATCCTGTTAGTTAGTTTACCTGCATTCATTGATTTCCTGAGAAAAACCCTGAACCTATATTTCTCCTATCGAATTACAACTACTTTACTGCTAATTGCTTTTACTTTCATCTGAACTGCTTAGCTTGATTTGATACTATACAATCTATTGTGTGATTTCTCTGAGTCATTGTGTTCGACCCCTACTTTACTGCAGCAAGTGCTTTAGTATTTTTTAGGGTATTAATTTGAGCATATTAAAGTTGGCACCGTTGCCGGGGACTCAATTTCGCCATTAGATTTTAGCTGTTGAATTTCGACTAAGTTCGTCGGTATCGATCGATACTACCTAGTATCGGTTGATACTCATCGTCTTCCTTTGTTGATATCGATCGACACCACCCAGTGTCGATCGATAATCATCGTATTTTTGGTTACTTACGTGCTTGACTCTTGTTTTCAGGTGTATGCCTAATCCTCAAACTAGAAGGAGCAAAAGCACTCAGCTAGTTGAACTGTCATTGGAGCAGCTAGCACGTTTGGAACGCACAAACAGAAAGACAAAGCAAACATCAGAGATGAACAACCCAGTGGTATTAAGAGCTGATGAAGCTGGAGTCTTGGGAGACCAAGAGGGTCAAGTGTGCAATGAGAGAGGGCAACGACTTGATGAAGCTGGAAATATCATTGTCCGTCCTATTGTTGTTGGTGAGATTGTCGCGCCAGCTGGGCATGCCAACGTTGGGAATGCTGAGGTTGATCGAGGTAGAACACTTGGTGAACATAATAGACCTGATCAATTCTACGCCAATCGAGCTGCGATTCGCATCCCAACTTTCCAGAGGCATGATTTTGAGCTGAAACCTGCCTATTACGCTTTTGTGAGTCAGAATCCTTTCCATGGCCTGTCTCACGAACATCCCATGGATCATATCGAGAGGTTCGAGGATTTGGTCACTGGTATGAAGTACAATGGAGTGCCCATTGAGTACCTTTTCTGCAAACTTTTCCCATACTCTTTTGGTGGAGATGCTGCTTATTGGCTGAAGCAGTTGGCTCCTGGTTCACTCACTACATGGGAAGAGACGAAGAATGCATTCCTCAACAATTTCTATGATTATGCGAGATCTGAGGAGCTAAGAAAAAAGATCTCTCAATTTTCTCAAGGTCCGACAGAGGCACTCAAGGCCGCCTGGATTCGTTTCAAGTCGTATCAGAGAGATTGCCCGCACCATGGGTTCACTCAGGTTCAGCTGCTAGGTACTTTCTACAGAGGGATCGATTGGAGGTACCAGATGGGTTTGGATGCTGTGAGTAATGGGAACTTCAACACTAGGTATCCAGATGATGCCGTTGTGTTAATTGAGAACTTGGCGTCTAGTAATAGCACCAAGAATGCTGATTTCGAGCGGAAGCAGCAACCTGGAGGAGTTGATGGAACGCAAATTGCTGAAGTTCAAGCCAAGCTGGATTTTCCGATCGGGAAGTCGAAGAAGTCTGTACACTTTGCTGATGGAGTCGAAGATATTCATGAAGATGAAGTGGAGGATGTCAACTACGTCGGTGGTTCTGGTTTTCAGGGTCAGTGATTTGGGTACAACAACAACCGAAACTTCAACAACAACAATCAGCAAGGTGGGTACAAGTTTGAGGGGAACCAAGCCGGTTTCGGAGCAAAACAAGTTGCCCAGAAACCATCCCAGAGCAGCGATTTCACTCGCAATTATGGGAACTCTTTGTATCAACCCATCTCTCCAAAATCCACAGAGAATAAGATGGAATCCTTAATGGAACAACTTCTTCGGGGAAAAGAGAAGTTGCAAGGTGATTTCAATGGGAAGTTTGACTCTCTATACATTGATCTGAATGGGAAAATAGAAGCTATCAATCTGACTCAGAGGAAGCTGGAAATTCAGGTTGCTCAGACTGCAGCAGCTGTGCAGAGGCAGGAAGGTTTCCTTCCAGGAAACACTGAGAATCCGAGGGCTCACATCAACGCCATCACCTTGAGAAGTGGAAAAGAGGTGATTACAGGAGTGAAGAACAACCCAATTGCAGAGAATCTCGTCGATTTTGCTGAAAAAGATGATAGGGATTTTGAAGATCCACAAGCATCGATCGATACCAGCCAGTATTGATCGATACCAGTCCAGACACCTGCACGAGAGGACCCAAAATCCCGTGTGTCGATCGATACTCCTCCAGTATCGATCGATGCTGAGACGTAGATCGAGAAGGAGCCCGAGATTGTCAAGGAGAGGGTGTATAAACCCAAGATGCCTTATCATATGCCTCCTAAGATGACAAAGAAGGAATGGGAGGATGCCAGATGCAAGGCTATGTTGGATAAGTTGGTTGTGGAGCTTCCTTTTGTTGATGCTATTAAGACTTCTCCAGCTTTCTGGAGGTATGTGAAGAAGATGGTGTCTAGTAATGTGAACATTGAGGAAGGTGTCATGATGATTACAACTGAGTGCAGTGCGATTCTACTCAACATAATTCCCAAAAAGCTACCAGACCCCGGGAGCTTTGTTTTAGATTGCACTATCTTCACAGAGAGATTTGAGCGTGCTCTCTGTGATATTGGGTCAAGTGTGAACCTTATGCCACAATCAGTTGCCAAGCTAATGGGGATGACGGATTTCCAGTCTACAAGGATTTCGTTGGTACTTGTTGACCGCTCAGTGCGACTTCCAGAGGGACTACTCGAGTATGTCCCAATCAAGATTGGAAATTGTTTGATCCCAACAGATTTCATCGTCCTGAAGTACGATGCTGAGCCTAAGGATCCTCTTATCCTGGGCAGACCATTCCTTGCAAATGCTGGAGCCTTGATTGACTGTAGGAATGGACATATAGCTCTCAACATCGGTGACTTGGTGATGTCCTTTAACATGGAAAAGATGATGAAGAGGCCAACCATCGAAGGGCAAACATTCTATGTGGACACCTTCAGTGACATAGCTGAGGACTACTTCCTAGAGATGCACCCTGAGGATCAACTGGAGAGAGCATTGGTATTTTCGGCAACTTCAGAGGTCATTTTGTGTGATGATACTGCTGGATACTCGAAGTTGTTCGATTCAGCATCACCAGTATCGATCGATACCCCTCTAGTATCGGTCGATACCCTGCGGCCAGAAGGAAAGTTGGTCGACAGTTCTAAGCAAGCTGCTGGGCTTGGAGATTGGAGTGCAGAGAATGCTCCTAAGGTGGAACTAAAGCCACTCCCAGCGAATCTGAGGTATAGTTTTCTTGGTCTTAATTCCACGTACCCTGTAATCGTTAATGCTTCCTTGAACAACACAGAGATTGCCTTACTGCTGAACAAGATGCGCAAGTATCGCAAAGCTCTTGGCTATTCTCTTGCTGACATATCAGGTATAGCACCAGACTTGTGCATTCATCGGATTCACCTGGAGGATGAGTCAAAGTCTTCGATTGAGTGTGAGAGTAGGCTGAATCCGAATTTGAAGGAAGTGGTCAGGAAGGAAGTGATGAAGCTTTTGGAAGTAGGGATTATCTATGCCATCTCATATAGTTCTTGGGTTAGTCGTGTTCACGTTGTACCTAAGAAAGGAGGTTTAACTGTGGTGAAGAACGAAAAGGATGAGCTGATCCCTACAAGGACAATCACTGGTCACATGATGTGTATTGACTACAGTAAACTAAATTCGGCTACAAGGAAGGATCACTTCCCATTGCCATTCATTGACCAGATGTTGGAGAGGTTAGCGAGTCACCCATACTACTGTTTTCTCGATGGGTACTCAGGCTTTTTCCAGATTCCTATACATCCAGAGGACCAGGGAAAGACGACTTTTACATGTCCCTATGGCACATTCGCCTACAGAAGAATGCCGTTTGGATTATGTAACGCTCCAGCGACCTTCCAGCGATGCATGATGTCGATTTTCACAGACATGACTGAGGAGTTTATGGAAGTGTTCATGGATGACTTTTCTGTGTATGGATCGTCATTCAAGGATTGTCTGGATAACTTGTGCAAGGTGCTTCAACGATGCGAAGAGAAGCATTTGGTTCTTAACTGGGAGAAGTGCCACTTCATGGTACAAGATGGCATTGTTCTTGGGCACAAGGTTTCTAAGGCAGGGATCGAAGTTGACAAAGCGAAAATTCAGGTCATGACGAGCCTGCAACCTCCACGATCTGTATCCGAGATTCGAAGCTTCCTTGGTCATGCTGGGTTTTACAGGAGGTTCATCAAGGATTTCTCTAAACTTGCACGCCAACTCACAGCCCTGCTATGTAAGGAAGTCAAGTTTGATTTCACATCTGATTGCCTTGCAGCCTTCGAGGAGATTAAGAAGGCACTAGTGAGTGCTCATATTGTCCAACCACCTAAATGGATTTTACCTTTTGAGGTTATGTGCGATGCGAGTGATTTTGCTGTTGGAGCTGTGTTGGGCCAGAGGAAAGACAAGAAACTCCATGCTATTTATTATGCCAGCAGGATGTTGGATGATGCTCAGTGAAATTACAGCACCACTGAGAAAGAGTTACTTGTAGTTGTCTTCTCTTTTGAGAAATATCGGTCCTACTTGATTGGGAGCAAAGTTATTGTTCACACAGACCATGCTGCTCTCAAATACCTGCTGAAAAACAAGGACCTCAAGCCTCGTCTATGCCGAAGGGTTCTTTTGCTCCAAGGGTTCGACATCAAGATCAAGGGCAAGAAAGGAGTTGAAATCGGCGTTGCTGACCACCTATCGCGATTAAAGGTCCATGAAGTTGTCCCTATTGATGATTTCTTGCCAGAGGAGGGTATTTACTTCATTGAAGCCCAGCTTCAAGACATTTGTCCCGAAAATCTGAAATTCTCACGAGTGCAGACCTTCAGTATCGATCAATACTCACCTAGTATCGGTCGATACTCACCTAATATCGATCGATACTCACCTAGTATCGGTCGATACCCGACGTAATTTGGACCTTTTTTGCATGCAGAGCACTTCGACTCTTATGATACCTATCTAGATGCTGTATCTAGTCCTACACGACCATGGTACGCAGACATTGCTAACTGCCTTGCTGTAGAGGCTAAGCCAAAACATCCCACAAAGTACGCGAAGAAGAAGTTTATGCGCGAGATGAGGAGGTTCTTCTGGGATGAGCCTTACCTATACAAGCACTGCTCATATGGTATATACAGAAGATGCGTTGCAGAATCTGAGGTGCCTGCGATTCTTTTTCATTGTCATGGGTCTGAGTATGCAGGACACTTTGCTACTTTCAAGACAGTGTCCAAAGTTCTTCAAGCAGGCTTCTGGTGGCCTACTATTTTTAAGGATGCTCATACCTTTGTCTCACAGTGTGATGCCTGTCAGAGGAGAGGGAAGATCAGTAAGAGGCATGAGATGCCACAAAATTTCATCCTTGAGGTTGAAGTTTTCGATTGCTGGGGCATTGACTTTATGGGACCCTTTCCCTCGTCATACAATGACATATACATCCTGGTAGCTGTGGGCTATGTGTCCAAATGGGTGGAAGCGATTGCTAGTCCAAACAACGACTCTGCGGTGGTCCTTAAACTGTTTAAGACCATCATTTTCCCACGATTTGGAGTACCTCGTATTGTTATAAGTGATGGTGGTAGCCACTTTATTAACAAAGCTTTTGAGAAGTTGCTGAAGAAGCATGGTGTCAATCATCGTGTGGCTACTCCATATCACCCTCAAACCAGTGGGCAAGTAGAGGTCTCCAACAGATAGATCAAGGAAATTTTGGAGAAGACAGTGGGTACTTCTAGGAAGGATTGGTCTACGAAGCTGGATGACGCGCTGTGGGCTTATAGGACTGCTTTCAAGACACCGCTGGGCACTACACCATTTCACTTGCTGTATGGGAAAGCATGTCGCCTTCCAGTGGAGATCGAGCACAAAGCAGCATGGGCAACGAGGTTGCTGAACTTTGACATCAAGCCTGCAGCTGAGAGGAGATTGATTCAGCTGAACGAGTTGGATGAGATTAGGCACCACGCCTATGAGAACTCGAAGCTGTACAAGGAGAGAACTAAGGCCTATCATGACAGGAAGATCATCTCCAGAAATTTTGAGCCGAACGACCAGGTACTTCTGTATAACTCTCGTTTGCAATTGTTTCCTGGTAAACTGCGTTCTCGTTGGTCAGGTCCTTTCACAATTAAGGAGGTCAGACCACATGGTGCCGTCATGCTGATTAGTCCTACAGGCGATGAATTTACTGTCAATGTACAGAGGGTGAAGCACTATTGGGCGAAAGCCGAGATTCCAACATGGCAGATAATGCCTTTGGATGATGCACCCACAACCTGAATGGCGTTATAGTCAAGCTAATGACGTTAAACAAGCGCTTGGTGGGAGGCAACCCACTGGTGAGTCTGTCTTTGAATCTTTTTCTTGTTATTTTTCAATTTGGGTCTCTGTGTCAGGATGAACAAGAAACAAAACTCAGAATCGCCTGAGTGTCGATCGATACCCTTTGGTATCGGTCGACACCCTACGCAAATGAAAGGATATGTATCGGTTTAAGCCTAGTATTGTTCGATACCAAGCTGTGTGTCGGTCGATACTCAATGTTCCAGCACGGTAACTTCTTGTTTCTCTTCGTTCTATTCTGTTATTTTGTTTTCTTTTACCTACTCTAGGCTAGATAAAACTGGGGACAGTGTTGTTCAAGTCTGGGGGAGGTAGTCGCTGACTTTGTTTTTGTTTTTCTTAGAGTCAGTCGTTTTTTGAGTCATTCGTTGTTTTATTGAGTCGAAACTTTATCTAAGACTGTGATCTTTTTCTTGAATCTTTTGATCTGACCTTGCTTCTAAGTGACCATTGTTACAGAATCATCTCTAGACCGACTAATGAAAAATCCAAAGGCTGACCAGTTGACTAGAAGACACTCATGTTTCCGGCAAAGTTCCTTAAAGCCTGAGCCAAATTTTTGCACTTCATCGATGTGGTTAGTATCCATAGAGCTTGATTCCTCATTCGTATCTGACAAAGGAACCCATGTGTTTGAAGTATGGTATTTCTCTCCCTGTTACCAGTTAATTAATAAGATCCATTAAAAGATGAGATGATTTTCTTCTGAGTAGAGGGTTAGGAAAATTTCCAACGATCCCATTATTCTACTTCAGAGGAAATGATCACACAAAGGATTGGAAGCGAGGCTAGGATTTTCCTATCAGGCCATTATTCGCCTACATCCTTTGATACATTGAGAGGGAAGAACTGGGGATTAGGTGGCAAACACCATCAATACTCGCGACTCATACCTTGATTTGTATATGCAGATCTAAAAAAAAAAGAGAAGAATATAATAAATAAGTCTGGGGAGAGAAATAATACCAAAAAGTGTGAAATTGGATGGTTCCTTGTCATGATATTGTATGGGAAAGAAACTAGAAGGTTCTTGATATTAATTCACAGCGATGAAACTGGCGAGGATGGCTTGATTGAACGATGCTGTGAGATAATGTGTGTAGTCTGGGAAGCTGCGAATGTCTAAGGAGAAGTACATGGTGGTTAGATCAAAAACTGGTTAGGTGACATTTGGGTGCTTGGGAAAAGGGTCATTGCAACGTCTCAAGAACAGGTGAGTCTCTATGTTTTCAAACCTCTTTCTCTGGTTTAGTTTTTTGTTTTGCTTGAGGGCAAGCAAAGGCTAAGTCTAGGGGAGTTGATATATCATGGTTTTTACCCCTTTTAGGCCATGATATAAGTCCGTTTTATAGAGTCTTTCTATTATTTCGTAGTGTTTTAGAGTCCTTTACAGGTTGTAGCACGTTCGGAGCACAATTGGAGATATTGGAGCTTTCTGGAGCATTTTGGAGCAAAGCTGAAGTTCGTGTTGCTGAGTACCCGATTTTACGTCAAGCATCGATCGATACCCCTTGGTATCGATCGATAACCATCGCAGCAGACACAACCCGCGACTTTTAATGAAGTTTGAAGAATTGCAGAACTTGCCCAGAAGACTTTAATATTTACAAGAAGACCCCAATTCGTGTTTAGACTATTTAATTAGGTTTTACAACCACTTTGTTGGCTATGTATTATTTTTGCTTTGAATTGAGAGAGAGCTTTTGAAGGGAGACAACTCTGAAACTCTGTTCGTCCGAGAGAAGATTTCGAACCCTTTTGTTACTCTGTCTTATTTTCTATTGAGTATTTATTCAAACATGTTTATTGCTTCAATTTCCATGGCTGAGTAGATCCACTTTAGGTTCAGGGTTCTCATAAGGATTTTCTCTGAATGCTAGGTTGATTAGTTATTAGGATTCACCATCTGAATTAGTTATTCACCATAGGTTGTGTTCAAAGCTAATTCTAGTTTGACGAATCTGGAACTTAGATCTTAGGATAATTGATTAGGCATGACAATGCGATTAATTACCTGATAGAACTTTAGGTGAGAAAAATAACTATTCGCAAAGAGATTTGGTTTAGTTGTTTTGGGAACAAATCAAACCTAATCTAAAAGCTGATTTAGACTTTAGGATTCGCAAAGAGATTTAGAATTCCTAAGATTTAGATTTAGATAATTCTCGCAACGACAGTTGGTTAATTATAGCTTAGTGATTTGAGTTCAAGAGCCGCGCTAAATCTGAACCATGTTAGTTAGTTTACCTGCATTCATTGATTTCCTGAGAAAAACCCTGAACCTATATTTCTCCTATCGAATTACAACTCGTTTACTGCTAATTGCTTTTACTTTCATCTGAACTGCTTAGCTTGATTTGATACTATACAATATATTGTGTGATTTCTCTAAGTCCTTGTGTTCGACCTCTACTTTACTGCAGCAACTGCTTTAGTACTTTTTAGGGTATTAATTTGAGCATATCATGGGGCTACATGCAGTCCCCATTGGAACTGACTTCATGAGAGTTAAAGACAGTGGAGAGGATAAAAGATTAGCTATTAGCGTTGTCTCTTCGGGAAAGAATGCTGACGAAGCTCAAGATCCCGATAGCTTGATCCATACAGGGTTCGGTGGTCAAGATTCTGATCAGAAGCTTGATAGGATGAATCTTTCGTTAGAGATAGCTCTGAAAAAGGAAAGAGTTGTGAGGGTTATAAGAGCCGTGGAGGATGAAAAAAAGACGCATGGTAACATATACATATAAGATAGGCTTTATTCCATCACATATATGTGGGACGAGAAAAGTGCAAATTGTTTCAAGGTATTCAAATTCAGATTGGTGAGTCATGCTGATAAAAAAACCCGCCTTTGGAGTATGGAAATCGATTGAGCAATGGAAGAAAGGGTTGATTACAAGACCTGGTCTTGTTCTTCAAGATCTCTCTTATGGAGCTGAGAATCTAAAGGTGTCTTTGGTGAATGAAGTTGATGATGAGAAGGGTCCTTCCGTTTTTAGTTATATCACTTCTCTAAAGCACTCACTCATTGATGTTCCACCTATGGTTTATTTATGCACTTGTCGACGTAAATCATGTTGTTCGGAAAATGATTGTCTTTGCGTTCAGAGAAATGGAGGTGGGTTACCTTACGTTGAGAGAGTTTTAGTCACCCGTAGACCGATGATTTACGAGTGCGGTGATTCTTGTCCATGTTCATCTGACTGGAAAGACAAGATGATTCAGACCGAGCTGAAGTTCAGTTTAGAAATGTTTAAGACGATGGATTGTGGCTGGGGTTTAAGGTCTTTGGATTCAATTCGAGCAGGAAGTTTCATCTGTGAATATGCTGGTGATATTATAGAGAAAGGTGGCTGATACAAGATATTTTGGTATCTCTAGAGTCAATTCTCTAAATGCAATTGTAGCATAAGAGGTTATCGAACCTTATCGGGATTTATCCTAATCACTAAGAATGCAAGGAACAATTGTAAGTTAAGTTAAACATGTGTGTTGTGATTAAGTTACAAAATTAAGGCAAATAAACAACTAAGCAAAATGTAAATCAATAAGCAAACGCGAATCTAGAGATAGGGTTATCGATATAAGAAGTTCCAAGTTCAATTCATGATGTTCGTTTACTCAAACAAGCTAAACCCAAGGCATAAGATCCTAAACTTGACTAATTCTCTTTCAAGCAATTAATCACTATGCTAATCACTTAACCCATTAAAAATCATCATTTGTGGATCATTGATTAGCAAGCATTAAGTTTAAATCAACAAGATCAACCAAAAATACACCCGAGACAACTATTGTCATATGTTAGGAGTGTAAATCTCTTGTTTAATTCATCAAGGCATTTCATCAAACACTTGGTGTTCATGAAATTCCATATGATCTAAACCTACTTTTTCAAGCTAGATTTAGCCTTAAGAACATTAAACAAGAAAGGATATAAGAAGATCTAACCCTATACACCATCAATCAAGCCTAGGAACATCCTAATCTACCCCATCTTTAAACCCTAAAAGACTACTCAAGACCCATCAAGAACAACACAAAATCAATTTGATGAGAGATTGAATCCATGGATGAGTGTTGGATAATCAAGATAGAAAGAATATAGATGGAAGAGATTGATAAAAACAAATACTAAATTGCATAAAACAAAGGATCCTTCTTACAAATCTCAAACTCTCTCAAAAGTAAGGGTTTTTGAGCATAAGAAAAAGCATACATATCAAAGTAGGGTTTTAGGATATTTATAATAAAAGAGGGGAACCGGGTCAATTGACCCAAAAAATTTTGGGTCGAGGAGTCTATCCCGGCCTGTGTCTGGTCTGGACAAAGGACCGGGATGACAGTTTTAGCTGAGAGAGTTGTGTCCCGGGGAGATTCTAGCCGGGATGAGGGAGACCAGGACGAGAGATTTAGCCGAGGCATTGTGTGCCGGGTCGATTCTAGCCGGGACAAGAGACCGGCATATCTCCTGGTCGAGGAGAAAATGCGTCCCGGGCTGAGGGACTTTCTTGTCCCGGCTAAAATCATACCGGCACTACAAGAAAACCTGGTTATTGCGACATAATGTAGTTGTAGGAAATTTTTTGTCGTAAAAACATATAGTCGTTAAATTGTCGTAACTTTACGACTAATTTACGGCCAAATCACGACTGTTCAATGTAGTCGTAAGTTCGTCGTAATGTAGTCGTAAAGTATTTGGACGTACTTTAGTCGTAGTGTAGAGTAAAATACACAGACGTAATTTAGTCGGTAAAAGTTACGACTATTTACCGACGATCTAATTAAAGATTTAACGACTAAATAACGACAAAATTGTGTTAAATTTTGCGAATTGTTAAACTTTTCACGACCATTTCACGACTAAATACCGATTGTTTTTTGAAATTTTTACGACCAATTTGCGACTACGTTTGTAAATATAAAATCAGAATAGGTAATTGTTTCAATGGTAATTCGTTTGATTTGAAATCTTGTTTGTGTAAATGAATTTGTTTGTAAACGAAAAACAAATTAGAAGTACTAATTAAGCTAAACATTTACAATACCGAATGTTGAAGTACATTTACAAAAGGAAACTCCTATACTTAAGGAGTTTTGACAAAAACCAACATTTAACAAGTTCATAGTTCATGTTGCAAAAGACCTAAGGCTACCAAATAGAAAACAACCTAAGGATCAGAGGTACCAAACTCCTCTGTTGTTGCTTGATCAGTTGGTGTAGCAACAGCTTCATGAGACAAGAAGTCAACATACCTTGGATTTAGTCTGAGGAACTTTTCCATCACAGAAAACTGCTAAAACTTGGTTTGTTGATCAGCCTCTAGTCGAGCGTTCTTGGCAGGTTGTTCTTCTAGCAGTTTCTGAGTTGCCACAAGTTGATCTTGAAATGATTGAAAGGAAGAAGAACTTGCAGCGTGCTTCTGCTTTCCAGTCACAAGAGCATTGGCGAGACTTCCTACTCCATATGGTGTTCCTCTTGAATTTTTTTCTGTTGACTGAAAAAGTTAAAAAAAAAAATTGAAGGTTAACAGATATGGGAAATATATCACAAGTAAAGAAAACAGAACATGAAATTTTTCACTTGAAGAAAGATCTTGTTGTCCTCCTCTGTGGTAAGCTCTCGTTTACCATCTTCAGACTGAAGCTCAGAGAGCTTAGCTTTCACATTCTGCTCATAGGTTTTCGCAACCTTCGCTGCCTTCCGATCAACAAACGTACCATCCGGTCTTGTGTGAATTCTGATAAAAACCTCACCAACACTAACTGGCCTACCTAATTCCACTTCCTGAAACATTAAGAAAATCATGATCAGTGTGACTTCTAAGTTTATAGTCCACTATCATGACCAACACCTATTAACAAATGACTTTAAGAGTGTATTGATTCGTATCTAAATCCCTCTGCAAAAGAGCTTGAATTTGAGAGAAACAAACACCATATATTCGTAAACAATTAAGTATAACTCTAAAACTATAACTCATCTCTGATGAAATCATTCGACTAATTACATGATTTATTACTTCATTTTTCTATTTTCTTTTCATCATCTATTTTTTCTTCATTTCTGTATAACTCTAAAACATAAACAACAAAAAACCCAACCAAAATTAGTCCACTTCCGCAACAAAAAACCTAATGAACAAGAGAAACTCACCATGTAGTTTTGGCAGGCTGAAGTTCGATGGGTGAAAGCGTCGTAAGACCCCTAATCTTGTGCCGGTTTGGGACGCTTAGCAGAGCATTAAGGGCTTCGAGTCTGATGTCTTCGAGATCCGGGTCAAACTGGGCAGTGTCGTCGATCACCTCATCGTCCACTCTGTTGGAGAAGTGATTGCTGTGACCAGAAGAGTTCTGCAGAGGAGGACTAGGGGATCTACGTTGTGGAGACACCGCAGCTTCAGGATTCGAGAAGCTCTGTCGTCGAGGAGTCTCCGGTTGAGGTTGGGAGCTTTGAAGCGGAGTCATCAGAGGTTGACTTTGAGAGCTGTGGGATTGCCGCTTTAACGTCGTCTGGAAAACCTGGGTCGACGGAGGGTAGGCTTTGAAATGCATCGTCGATGGAGAGGGTTGCGGCGGAGAGAAGTTCTGCTCCTGAGATACTTTTCTCTTCTTCGTTTGAAGTTGCGGCGGCGCTGGTGTGAAGTTGTATCGGGATCATAGTGGCGACTTCAGGTTGGGTCTTCTCTGTTGTATCGGAGCTCAAACTTTGGCCCCCCCCCTCTTCCTCCTACAGGCATCGGAGAAATTTCGGTTTCGAATGGGGTTTTTGGGAGAGATATCGATTGCGAGGTTTTTGGGAGAGATCGATTGCGAAGGATACTGAATCTCGGTCGATCGAAGAAATGACAAAGAATTTCAGGGTTTTGTTGGGGATTTTTGGGTAGAAATCGCAAAAGCTCATAGAGCAATTAGGGTTTGTTTTGGGGAAAATGGGAGACTAATCGAAGGGTTTACTCTGCGTGGTTTTTTAGACAAAGTTTTTTCCAAATTTTGTGTTTATTTTTAAAATTATTAGGAAATTAAAATTATGTTTAAAAAAACTTATATAAGGAAATTAGTATATAAAAAAACTTATATAAGATCATAATAACATAATAAACTAAAAAAAACTTATATAGGAAAAAAACTTATATAAGGAAATTAGTATATAAAAAAAAACTTATATAAGATCAGAATAACATAATAAACTAAAAAAACTTATATAGGAAAAAAAACTTATATTAAAAAAACTTATATAAGAACATAATAAACTAAAAAAAAAAACTTATATCAGATCATGAGGAAATTGATATATTTAGTAACATTTTGTTACAGACTTATATAAGGAAATTAGCAAGCTTCTTCTTCAGCTACATCGTCATCAGAATCCAATAAATGAGCTTCGAATTCATCTTCTCGTTTTGCATCTACGACATCCCAATCGAGATTTATTGGGTTAACACTTTGTGGAATGATTGCGTACCGGTTCTTCTACTTTTTTTGGCTCCTTCTAACAAGTCGTAGAACTTTTTGGAATGATTGCGTACCGGTTCTTCTACATTTTGATAACTACCATCCTCATGATAGTAATCAAAACTTACGTTTTCACGAAATGCATCATTCATCATATCAACATATCAACCTCCATCTACATTACCCACTTCTTCACTACCACTTACCCAAGTCGGATCTACAGAATTCGTTCCTAAATCCATATCGAGTTCTTCTCCATACTTATACCAAACATAATAATCTGGCATAAATCTTTTACTATAAAGATGTTTCCAAATTCTTGTACCCGACAAGAAAGTATTGTTCTCGCAATCACTACAAGGGCAGTAAAACTTACCGTGATTGCTCTGCGTTAGGGGCTGGCCATTTACAAATGTCATGAATTGATCCACCCCCGCTATGAACTCTGCCGAGAAATTTTCCGTCGCTTCATCGAACCTTTTATACATCCACTCCCGAAAATTACTATAATTATAATTTCCCGACATTTTTTGAGTAACAAATTTTTTCTTTCTCCTCAATTTCTTGTTTCTCGCCACCAATGGAATGTGAATGAAAGAAACGAATGTTGTTCGAATATATTTATATTTTACGACTATTTACCGACTGCTTAAAAAACTTTAACTCAGTTAGGTACACCGACATCAAAACGAGAAGCACGTGGGCTATACCGGGTTTTCACGACTATATTACGACCATATTAACTACTTGCCATATAACGTCGCTATTTTGTCGCAATTTTACGACTAAGTTACGACTGAAAGCGGAGCAACTATTGTGTAGTCGTAATTTAGTCGTAATATAGCATGCAATCGCAACTTGGTCGTTATTTAGTCGATATTTGTTTACGACTACAATCGTAGTCGTAACTCATAGTCGCAATATCCATGTTTTCTTGTAGTGCGGGATGAGCTGAGGAGGAAATCGTCGAGAGACTCGTGCCGGGTCGATTCAAGGCGGGATGATGGGCCGGAATATCTCCTGGTCGAGGGGAATTCCTGTGCCGGGCTGAGGGACTTTCTTGTCCAGGCTAAAATCAGACTTGGACGAGCTGAGGAGGAAATCGTCAAGAGACTCGTGCCTGGTCGATTCAAGGCGGGACGATGGGACCGGCATATCTCATGGTCGAGGGGAATTCCTGTGCCGGGCTGAGGGATTTGCTTGTCCCGGCTAAAATCAGACCGGGACGAGCTGAGGAGAATTTTAGCCAAGACAATCGGCAAGGCAGAGACGTCTTCAGTAATTCTGCGATAACTCCTTAACCAAGTGTCCAAATGGCCTTAATCCAACTTCTATAGATAGATGACTCACTCCTTTACAATTCCTATGAAGAGCTTCAAGGCCGATTCATAGAGGAGGGTCTTCGTCCAGCTACATCGTTCCGGCGTCTCGGATGGGCTTTGCATTCCTCTTATGCTCCATAACTCCAAGCATCATCAATTGCCTCCAAGACACCTAAAAACACTCCAATTGTATGCAAAACTCACTAAGACCTAATGCAAACAGCTATTACTCTAAATGAGACCTAAATAAAAGACTAGACCATTATTATGCATGTGAATTGCACAAAAACTCTAAATGAAATGCATGCTAAACATGCAATAAATGAGCATGTCAATTCCCCCAAACTTAAACTTTTGCTTGTCCTCAAGCAAACAAGAATAAGAAAAGGGAGAAGACTAGAATATGGGAGCTCAAATCCGAAAGTGCCATAAAAAGAATATGAGCCCAATGTCCAAGTTGCAAACTTCTTGATGCGATCAAACAACTTACTCAAAAGTGACTAGCCATACTTATCCTTACATGACTTACATTCTAACCTCAACCTACACACACATTCAAATCCTGCAACCCCTTGACATTGATTAAGTGTAATAAGCGTTAATCATGTTTATGCAAGATCAAATGAATTTTCTTGGCTAAGGTTTAGGTTATGAGATGAAGATGATCTCATTATCATGCATGGGTAATCAAGTATAAGGATCTCTCATGGAAAGATCAAACTTTAGCAAAATGCTAAAGGTAAAAGGCAACATATGCATACAAGGGAGAATTCTCATCTACCCAAATGCCTAGAGTGTCTCTAACCTAAATCCTTCTAACCCGTTTGTGCCCACATCTTAAGCTACCCTTTTCATCTTAAGGCATTTGCCTTCTTAAACCCACGCATGCTTCTTGTCCTTTCACTTCACCTTCTTCTTATTCAGGGATCAACTTCTTCTTCCTTGTTCTCATTGTTTGGTGCTTCTTTGTTGTGACTTAGCTCTCCTTTTACTTCATTTTTGTTTACGCCTCTTTTTCTTCTTTGATGTTTTGGCCTTTTCGGCTTTCTTCTTTTCCTTTGGATCTCTTGAGGCTATCTTATTTTTAGAGCTAGTCTTAAAATTTTGCACCAACCAATCTATAAATTCGATCCCCTTTTCCATTCCACAATCCATTCCAAACACATCCGTTCACCAAATTTCCAAATGTTATCCCAAACTTAAACCAAGAACCGCCAACCTATATAGCCTATTCCTAGATTAACTCCGTGATTATGGAGCTAAATCTACATGAGAATTCCTCCTTGTCACCCTAAACCTAACACTTTTTGCCAAATATGCTCGAAAGAAGGCCTCACCAATCACACACGAATATCAATGGCTAGAAAGAAGGTTGAGGTTAGGGTAGGGGAAACCATTCCAATAATGGTACATGGCTACTTGGATAAACAAGAGTGGTGAAAGGGAAAAGATTATCCAAGTATGTATGAAGTGATCCACGAATTCATTAAAAAATGCATAAACACAATATTTACAAGTCAAAATTAAGATTATCACTTAGATGGGGTTGGATTCAAGTCAAGGTTTGCTTCAATCAAGGCAAGAACAATAAGACATGAGATCAAAGAATCAAGTAACTAGCAACAATGGCATTGGACTAGACTCTTAATAAGGCACTTTACAAGGAGAAATCTATCATTGCTCCTATTGCTCATGCAAAGCTACCTTATGTGCTATGCATCTAGACTCAATCCTATATGGAAATGCACTAAATTTTTCAAATTTATTGAAAATGCATGATATGCATGACACTCAAGGTGCAAAATGCAAAATAAGACACCAAGAACGATGTTAGATAACACATAAAACCTCCCCCAAACTTAAATTACACAGTCTCTTGTGTAATAGAAGCTTAAGGAAGAGCTAAACAATGCATGAAGGAAGGAAAGATGTATGATTCTAAATGCTATATACAAAGTTTGGAGTGTTACCTCAAAAGCTTTCTGATGGGGAAGAAGACCCCATCGAGAATGAAGGATTGCTAGAGCACGGAGACGGTGTCTTCATCATCTTTCTCATGGCCGCTTTTACCACGTAGGAGGATGGAACGTACTCTTTGTAATGAATCACCAATTCTCCTCCATGTAGTAGAGGACGTTGGTTCGACGATGTAGAGCATTCTCCAACCTCCTCTAGCTCCACCGTACTCGGGTCTCCTTGGCCGCGAGAGGAGCTAGCCTCTCCTTTCTTTCTCGGGAGCTCTCTAACCGTGCCCTTCAAGTCCTTGACCGCCCTTACCAACTTCTGGATCGTCCTATCTTGCCACTTGCACCAACGTTGAAGCAACCTCGTTTGGTGGTTGGCATGTCTAGTGGCAATGTCCGGCATCTTCCCATCGTAAGGATCAAAGCAGTATCTCTCACTCCCATACGTTGACCCAGCGGGAAACGAGTGTGTGTCTTCATCTTCTTCGTCCTCTTGGTCGTTGGGGTGATCATCTTCTTCCCTTGGCACTTTCCTTGCCTTTGGCTTTCCTCGGCGGATTATCTCTAGTGGTGGGTCGGTTGCCGGGTTGTAGAGGTGATCATTGGTCGGATAGAAGTAGAGCTCTTTCCTCCCTCAGAGTGTGGTGAGAGGAGCGTTAGGCAAAAGGACTTTTACCATGTTGGTTTTGGTGAGCCTTAGGTTGTAGGCGAAAGTCTTGCCTATCTTGCATTCGAAGAACTTGGTTCTTGAGAGATAGACCTCATCTATAAACTCCATGTTCTTAGTCTCATCCACCAACGTAATCCCCTTAGCCTTGAGGATTGAAATCACCAAACCGCCAATAATGATCTTAGGTTCCTTCATTTTGGTAGTGAGAGCCCAATCTTTGTAGCCAAGTAAGTGGTTCACTAGAACAGCGGCTAGACACGGGCGTGTACTCTCTCCAATTAAACGCCGCTCATCATGAGGTGTGTCAAGGAACGGTGCCAAACCCAAAGCAAACAACTCCATATCTTCTTCCGAAATCGTTCCAATCACTACAAGAAAACAACTGATTTGCGATGGACAAATCCATAGCAAATCCGTCGCAAATCACGTTTTGCGACGGAATTGCGACGACACTACTTCCGTCGCAAATCAGTCGTCGCAAAATAGTTTCCCTCGCAAATCCGTCCCAAATTTGCGACGAAAAATATTCCCTCGCAAATTTGCAACGGCCAATTTCCCTCGCAAATCCGTCGCAAATTTGCGACGAGAAATAATCCCTCGCAAATTTGCAACGGCAAATTTTCCTCGCAAATCCGTCGCAAATTTGCGACGAAAAATATTCCCTCGCAAATTTGCAACGGTAAATTTCCGTCGGGATTTGCGAGGGCATGCATCGTCGCACATTTGCGTGGGCTATATACCAACGCGGAAGTCGTCGCAAATTTGCGATGGAATTGCGATGGATCTGCGATGGCACATTGATTCCAGTAATAGCAAATCGACCGCAAATTTGCGATGGATTTGCGACTGCAAATTTGGTGTCGTAGCCATCGCAAAATTGCAATGGATTTGTGAGGAAATTTGCATTTTGTAATGAAAACAAATTTTAATTTTAATATAAAAATTAAATAATAATTAAAATAATTAACATTTAAAAAACATAATTATATAATTTATTTATGTATTACAAAAAGTGCATAATTGTTTTTAAGAAAATAAAAAAACAAAAAAACAAATTAAAATGTTTACAAAGGACCGTTTCCGGAACTGGTTCCAGTTTCGGTACCAGTTCTGGCTTCGGTACCGGTTCCGGTTCCGGATCCCGATCCCGAAGGGTTACGTGATGCGTGAAGTTTTGCAAAAGCCGGATCGTTCTCAGCAAAGTAGTCCATGAAAGCATCATAGGAATTAATCTTCTCGGCCTGATCCGTTAGAATCAAGGCCTGACTCGATATCATCTCGGCCTGACTCGTTATGATCCGGTGTAAATCGTCATGGGATGGAAGTGAAACCGATGTAGAAGAAGCTTCAATTTGCGGTTGAAGCGAACCGACTCCATTAATTCTTCCTTTTTTGTGGGGAGCAACCTATGAAAGACAAAAAAACAAACATTATAAATAATTCTAAAAATATTTAAATACAATACAACAATTTAATTTTTAAATACGTACCTCGGTAAAAATTTGGTTCTTCACGAAAGGAGTAAGTCCGCCAGATGCTGTGCTCACGGGATCATCACTATCGACTGTCTGAGATAACAGTTCGAGCCGCGAAGTGACATCGTGGTAGATCTTCTCCGAGCGTCCATCGATAAAAGAGTCATCCGGTTTCCGTTTTGTCTCCTCGAGAACCGCTAACAAATCCAGAACTGATGAACCGGTCTTTGCGGCCTAAAAAAAATTTCCTAAATTCATAAGATTAAATTAAATTACGAATGTAAGATTTTAAAAAAAAAACTTACTATGTTTCGGCTCCGTGCTTTAAACGAGGTTTGTCCAGAACGATGCTTAGAAGGCCCGTAACCATCAGGATCAGAGTATCGAGCCTTGCGACTATCGGCACTCTTCTTCTCGCTCTTCGGATCCATCCAATATCGAACAAGACCGCTCCAAACAAGCGGATCCATCCACTTAGGCTTCGACTCATCGCCTTTAATCTTCCACTTTTCTTTCCAACGCCCAACCTGACCGCACATGCGAGCCTTCAACTTCTTTTCAAATTTTTTTCGGACCTCGCCGTTAATTGCAAAATCCCAATCAAACGATTGCTATAACAAAAAAAAAAGAAGTTAAATGCATAAAAAATATTATTAATAATAATAAAAATAAATTTAATAAAATTTAAAAAACTTACAGCAAACATTTGATACCAATGTTCAATGATATATTCCGGTGTTTGCGAGTAATTGGCATGCGGTTCTTTGAAATCTGTTTCAAAGATCGAACGGATCTGAGCAGCCACATCTCCGTCATCATCAAACCTGAAATTAGAAAATATAGTAAATTAAAAATGAGATTATTATAATTGTAAACAAAAACATAAATAACTTAGAAAATATAAATTATACCATAACGTTCCTGGAGGACGGCTTGGATCGAGTCGTGGTAGACTATCATGACCAGGACTCTCGAGAATCTGTTGTATCGCAATATCAATGGGGATGGAGTCAGCCGCGGGGTTCGACGGTGCGGGATCCGCCGGTGCTGGGGCAGGCTCCACGGTCTCAGGAACAGCAGAAGTCGCGAAATCCATCTGAATAACAGGAGGAGTACTTGTGGAACCCATCGAAAGAAATCGAGTGTAGTCGTTACCTCGAAATCCCGACATCTAAAAAAAAAAATAATAATTAATTAATATAATTATATTATAATTTATAAAATACAAAAACAATTACAATCAAACTAATCATTTTATATAATGTATTATATAAAATCATACTAATTATAAAATTATCTAATCTAAATTCATCCTAATTGAAATACAAATTTAACAAACTAATAAATAACAAATCTAAATCTAACAATCTAAATTCATCCTAATTTAAATACAAATCAAACAAATATAATTTTTTAACAAATCTAAAAACTAAATAATCTAACAAAATCTAACAATTCTAAAAATCTAATTTAAATACAAATCCAAATCTAACAAATCTAAAAAAAATTTCAGAAATCTAACAAATCGAACAAATTTCACAAATCTAACAAATTTCACAAATCTAACAAATCCAATTTTTTTTTTAAGATAACAACATATATTTTAAAAAGAAAAAATGAAATTTAAAAAAAAAAACCAACCTTAACCGAGGAGAGGAAGAGGTCGCCGGAGGGAGAGGGGAGAGGAGGGGGCTCGCCGGAGGGAGAGGACGTCGCCGGAGGGAGATGAGTGCTCGCCAGAGGGAGATGAGGAGGAGAACAAAGAGGTCTCGAGGTGAAGGGAGGAGGTCGCGGAGGAGAGGAGAGAGGAAGGGAAGAGGAACCGATATCCGGAGGAAGAGGAACCGATCGCCGGAGGAGGAGGAGGAGTGGGGGTTGCCGGAAATGCACAGTGGCCGGAGAAGGATCGATTTGAGATCGACTGGTTTGAGATCGAAGGGAGAAAGGAAGAAAAAGATAAACAGTCTGTTTATAAACTAATAAGCTATGGATTTGCGATGGACCTAAAATTTGCAACGGATTTGCGATGGATCCATCGAAAATCCATAGCAAATAAAGGATCCATCGCAAAATGTGTGGTCCACTACCAATTCGCGGTTTAATTTGGCCCAAAATGTGATGAAAAATTGAATGTTCGTACCAAATTTCAAAAAAAAATCATTTTGCAACGGATTTGCGACGGATCCATCGCAAATCCATCGCAAATTTGCAACGGATTTGCGATGGATCCTTTATTTGCGACGGATTTGCGACGGATCCATCACAAATCCGTTGCAAATTCATGAGTTTTATTTTGTAAGGTTTAGGGTTTAGGGTATACGTTTTATTATCGTAATAAAGTTTACGGTTTATAATCTCATAAGAGTCATGATCATAAGTATATTTTCCGAAAATATAATGAATTTGATGGTACGAGCAATCTTAAACTTCTATATTGATTCATAAAAAACATATACGAATATATGACGTTTTATATATCATACGGAGACATTTCCAAATTTTTGTGGTTTATGAATGCACATCATTAAATAACTTTAGAAATATGATTTTTGAGATTCACTTTTAAAACCGTTAGACACTTGTCACGATTTTATCCTCGCCGGAAATAAGGAATGAATCCCTAGCAATTCCATTGCAAATTTGCAACGGATTTGCGATGGATCCTTTATTTGCATCGGATTTGCGATGGATCCATCGCAAACCCATCGCAAATTTGCAACAGATTTGTGATGGATCCTTTATTTGCAACGGATTTGCGATGGATCCATCGCAAATCCGTTGCAAATTCATGAGTTTTATTTTTTAAGGTTTAGGGTATACGTTTAATTATCATAATAAAGTTTACGGTTTATAATCTCATGGTTTATAATCTCATAAGAGTCATGATCATAAGCATATTTGTTTAAAAATATAATGAATTTGATGGTACGAGGAATGTTGAACTTCTATATATATATATTCATAAAAAACATATACGGATATATGACGTTTTATATATCATACAGAGACATTTCCAAATTTTTGTGGTTTATGAATGCACATCATTAAATAACTTTATAAATATGATTTTTGAGATTCACTTTTAAAACCGTTAGACACTTGTCACGATTTTATCCTCGCCGGAAATAAGGAATGAATCCCTAGCAATTCCATTGCAAATTTGCAACGGGTTTGAGATGGATCCATTATTTGCAACGGATTTGCGACGGATCCATCGCGAATCCATCGCAAATTTGCAACGGATTTGCGATGGATCCTTTTTTTGCGACGTATTTGCGATGGATCTATCGCAAATCCGTTGCAAATTCATGAGTTTTATTTTTTAAGGTTTAGGGTTTAGGGTATACGTTTAATTATCATAATAAAGTTTACGGTTTATAATCTCATGGTTTATAATCTCATAAGAGTCATGATCATAAGCATATTTTTTTAAAAATATAATGAATTTGATGGTACGAGGAATGTTGAACATCTATATATATATATATATTCATAAAAAATATATACGGATATATGACGTTTTATATATCATACGGAGACATTTCCAAATTTTCGCGGTTTATGAATGCACATCATTAAATAACTTTAGAAATATGATTTTTGAGATTCACTTTTAAAACCGTTAGACACTTGTTACGATTTTATCCTCGCCGGAAATAAGGAATGAATCCCTAGCAATGCCATTGCAAATTTGCAACGGATTTGCGATGGATCATTTATTTGCAACGGATTTGCGACAGATCCATCGCAAATCCATCGCACATTTGCAACGGATTTGCGATGGGTCCTTTATTTGCGACGGATTTGCGACGGATCCATCGCAAATCCATTGCAAATTCATGAGTTTTATTTTTTAAGGTTTATGGTTTATGGTATACGTTTTATTATCATAATAAAGTTTTTATTTTTTACGGATTTACAACATATACGGATTTCAACATATACATATTTTTATTTTTAAAATTACATTATAGTACATATAACACATTATTCAGAATCGTTTTCAGATTCATTTTTAGACATATTGTAGTGTTCACTATGCTCATCATTGTCTTCTCCGCTATCGTTCTCCTCGAACTCGTCAGATGCGGCTGCATCTTCGCTTGAATCATCCACGATGTCTTCAACTTCTCTGTTTTGTGGATCGATATGGTATGATATCTTCTGTTGATTCGACTGCGATGGAGACTTCTCAGACTCTTTCATTTTGCATAGCATCATCGATGCCTAATCCAATTATACGGCCTCTTGGGTTCACTTTTATCACCGATAACCACGTCTCACATCTTTGCTTAATCCGAGGATATGGAATGAAACACACTTGTTCTACTTGCAATGCTAGGATGAAGGGTTCGAACTTGGAAAAACGTCGGTTTGCATTGACATCGATGGCCCCTAAGTTGTTTGTGCAGACCCCTCGACCGACTGTTGGATCGTACCAATCACATTTGAATAAAATGCATTTCAAACCGATAATTCCAGGATATGTGACTTCTATAATTTCTTGCAAGACGCCGTAGTAGTCGTTTTCACCTGGCACATGGATTCCATAATTTGCGGTTGACCTTCGAGAGCCATGCTTATATGTATGAAATGTGTATCCGCGAGTGAAGTACATTGGGGCAGTAGTGATCTTCGCAATTGGTTCTTGAACAACCTCGTGCAACCATAGTGGTAAGGGCTGGTTTGCACATCCATTCATTACCTACATATATATAATTTGAATAACAATTAATTAATTTTAACAAATTATATTAAAAATATTCGTGAAATGATAGATAACTTATATATATATATATGTATGTATATATATATCTTACGTACATAGTATTTTAACCATCCAGCAAACTCACGTTCTTTGTACTTCTCATACTCTTTTTCAAGTAAACCGGGATAGGCTTCTCGGATCTGGATGTCGAAAACGCTGCAATAATTTTTAATAAAACTAATTAAACAACGAGTGAGATATATAAATGTAAGTAATCTAAGTGCAGCTAATTAATTAATACCTCTCAAACGGTTGAACAAAATCACAATTTCGCAATATATAATTGTGAGTTGCACGACAATGTTCATGGTCTTCCCACCAAACTTCTTTCAACTTTCCAGCAAGTCTCCCTATTTGGGCGAAGATATCCGGGACATCAACTTTATACGTAGGTGCAACCCCACCATCGTCATATCTTCTAGGAGCGGTTTTTTCGTTCTGACGGTTGGGCTAAAGTAGTATGACGTGAAGTGAGATGTTTCCTCGGTCAAACTACCTGCAACGATGGAACCCTCCACTCTTGCAAGATTTTTGGCCTTTCCTTTCAAATGTCCCATGAATCGCTCGAATGGGTACATCCATCGGAATTGCACGGGCCCCCCAAGAGCTGCTTCATATGGTAGGTGGATTGGGAGATGTTCCATGACGTCAAAAAATGAAGGTGGAAATATTTTTTCTAAATTACACAGCAAAACAAGTATATTATTGCGTAATTGCGCTATGCCATCCTCAGTCAGTGTTCGAGTGCATAGATCCCTGAAAAATGCTCCAATGCCTACCAATAATATATATCAGTAATTAAATAAGAAAATTATATTATAAATACATATTTAAATACTTGTTTACCCGCAATTGCTTCGTGAACAGCTGTCGGTAAGAGCTCGAGTAATGCAAATGGTAGTAATCGCTGCATGAATATATGGCAATCGTGGCTCTTCATACCGGAAAATTTATTGCCTTGCTCTATGCATCTAATTGAGAATTTGGACACATATCCATCAGGGAACTTTACTTCTGAACCAATCCAGTCAAACAACGCTCGTTTCGCATCCGTAGACAATCGAAAAGTTGGAATCGGCATTTTTCCGTTTTGTGGAATATGCAACTCGCTTCTTACACATATTTCGGCCATGTCCAACCTTGATTTCATTTTGTCTTTAGTCTTTCCCTTGACATTCAAAATCGTATTCATGATGTTATCGAAATTTTTTTTTTCGATGTGCATCACATCAAGGTTATGCCGTAATAGAAGATCCTTCCAATATTGCAGTTCCCAAAAAATACTTTGTTTGTGCCAATTGTGAGAAACGTTATATCCGTCAGGCATGTTTGCCTTAGTGTGCCAATTACCCCCACGTTTACATGTTTCTTGAGCACCGTAATAATCAATCTGCTCAAACAAATCATTCCCTAAAAGATAGACGGGGGGGGGGGGGGGGGAACACGCACGACCTTGTTCTTCCTAAACAACTTCTTGTTCTTACGATGCGGATGATGCATGGGAAGAAACCGACGATGACAGTCAAACCAACATGGTTTCCTTCCATGCTTCAACTGGAAGGCCTCTGACCGATCAAGGCAATATGGACAAGATAACCTTCCATTCGTAGTCCACCCCGATAACATTCCATACGCCGGGAAGTCACTAATGGTCCACAATAGCACAGCACGCATCTTGAAGTTCCTTTGCTGCGAATAATCGAATGTGCGAACACCTGTATACCACAACTGTTTCAACTCATGAATCAAAGGTTGGAGGAATACATCAAGGGATCGCTTTGGATGCTTAGGACCGGGTACTAGAATACTCATGAACAAAAATTCCCGTTGCATGCACATTTCCGGAGGAAGATTGTATGGCGTCACTATGACAGGCCATAGAGAATATTGCCTCCCGGACATACCAAATGGACTAAATCCATCGGTGCATAAGCCAAGATAGACATTCCTGCTCTCGTTAGCAAAGTCCGAATGTACAGTCTGAAAGTGTTTCCACGCCTTTGCATCTGACGGATGCGTAACCTCCCCATCCTCCGTGGTATGTTGTGCATGCCATCTCATTGCCGCCGATGTCCTTTCTGATTGGTATAACCGTTTCAATCTATCGGTGATTGGCAAGTACCACATATGTTGGTATGCAACGCGGGTCCTTCCAGTAGTTGGTTGATATCTCGGCTTCCCACAAAATCGACATTCCTGCAACTTATCATCATCTTTCCAGAAAATCATGCAATTGTCAATGCATACGTCAATCATTTCTGATGGTAACCCAAGACTCGCAACCAACCTCTGTATTTCATAGTAACTCTCAGCGGAAATATTATCTTGTGGCAAATACTCTTTAATTAGCTCAGCCAATGAATCCATGCAAATCTCATTTAGGTTATGATCACTTTTAATTGTCATCATCCTAGATGCCAATGATAGTTTAGACTGCCCTTCTCTACATCCATCGTAGATGGGCTGCTTCGCAGCGTCTAACATATCATAAAAACGCTTTGCTTCTATGTTGGGTTCTTCCCTAGTATTATCATCAGCAAATGCAGTTGTACTTTCATGAAATGCATCTGTAACCATATCATGAAACCTATTTCCCTGTTGATACCCTTCATCAATATTTCCGAATAAATGATCATGCCCATAATTATAACTTGGTCGATCAACGCCATGACTCGTACTACTACTTCCAGCATCAACACTACAACCTTCCCCATGCGAAAACCAGATATAATAGTTTGGCTTAAATCCTCTATTATATAGATGCCTCTTCACAGTATCAATATCCACATATTGGGTGTTCTTGCACTTTCTACATGGACAGAAAATTTTACCGTCACGAGTCGCACATGGTTGGTGATATGCTCAATTTAATACCCTAAAAAGTACTAAAGCAGTTGCTGCAGTAAATCAGGGGTCGAACACAAGAACTCAAGAATCACTCAATAAATTCTATAAATCAGAAACAAGCTAAACCAGATGATGTAATTGAAAAACAGGGTTGCAAGTAAAACGTTTGTAAATTCAATTGGGGGAATGTAGGCTTAGGGTATTTCTCAGGAAATCAATGAATGCAGCTAAGTTAGCTAACAGGATCCAGATTAAGCACTGTTCTAGAACTCAAATCACTAAAATATAGTTAACCAACTCTCGTTGCGTAAACTATCTAAATCTAAATCCTAGAAATTCCAAATCTCTTTGCGAATCCTAAAGTCTAAATCAGCTTTAAAATCAGGTTTGATATGTTCACAAATCAATTAAACCAAATCTCTTTGCGAATAATCAATTTGCTCACCTAAGGTTCTATCAGGTAATTAATCGCACTCTCGTGCCTAATTAATTATCCTAAGATCTAAGTTCCAGATTCGTCAACCTAGAATTAGCTTTGAGAACAACCTAAGGCGAAGAACTAATTTAGATAGTGAATCCTAACAGATAATCAACCTAGCATTCAAAGAAATCCCTATGAGAAAACCCTAAACCTAACAGGTGATCTACTCAGACATGGATATTAGATTAATAAACATGTTGAATAAATACTCTTATATTAAATCAGAAAGAGAAACAAGGTTTTGAGATCTGATCTCGGACGAAGGGAAACCAAACTTGTCTCTCACCAAAATCTCTCTCTTAAACTAAAGCAAAATAAAGCATAGCCTAAACAATGGCTGTAAAATCCTATTTATAACCTAAATCACGATTTGGGGCCTTCTTGTAATTATCAAAGTCTTCTGGGTGCTTTTGCAATTCTCCAAGGCTTCATAATTAGTCGCGGCCCATGAAATCTCGATGAGTGTCGATCGATACCAGGGGGTATCGATCGATGCTCGGTGCTCAGATCGGGCTCTTAGTCATCAGACTTCAGTCTCGCTCCAGAGTGCTCCAGAAAAGCTCCAATAATTCAAATTAAGCTCCAGACGTGCTATAACCTGTGAAAGACTCTAAAAGACTCCAAAACACAAGAAAATACTCTATAAAAGGACTTATATCATGGCCTAAACAGGGTAAAAACCATGATATATCAACTCCCCCAGACTTAGCCTTTTGCTTGTCCTCAAGCAAATAGAAGACTAAATCAGAAAAAGAGGTTTGAAAACGTAGAGACTCACCTGTTCCTGAACCATCGAAATGACCTTTTTTCCAAGTACCCAAATGTCACCAAACCAGCTTTTGATCTAACCACCATGTACTTCTCCGTAGACATTCGCAGCTTTTCCAGACTCCACCCATTATCCCACAGCATTGTTCAAGTAAAACCTTCATCGCCAGTTTCATCGCTGCAGTTAATGTTCAAGAACCTTCTAGATTCTTTACCAGACAATATCATGACAAAGGAACCACCCTTTTTAACACTTTTTGTATCAATTTCTCTCCCCCAGACTTATTTCTTATTATGTTCTATTTTTTTTTTTTCAGCTTAGCATATACACATCAAGGTAGGAGACGCGAGTATTGATGGTGTTTGCCACCAAATCCCCGGTTCTTCCCTATCTATGTATCAAAGGATGTAGGCGAATAATGGCATCATAGGAAAATCCTAGCCTCGCTTCCAATCCTTTGTGTGATCATCCCCTCTTAAGTAGAATAATGGGATCGCTGGAAATTTTCCTAACCCTCTACTCAGAAGAAAATCATTTCAATCTTTTATGCTCTTAATCTATCAACTTATTTCAGGGGAGAGAGATACCATAATTCTAAACACACGGGTTCCTTTATCAGATATGAATGATGAATCAAGTTCTATGAACACTAACCACATTGATGAAGTGCAAAGATTTGGCTCAGGCTTCAGAAGAACTCTGCTGGAGACATGAATGTTTTCTAGTCAACTGGTCAGTCTTTGGATTTTTCATTAGTCGATCTAGAACTGATCCTGTAACACTGTGCACTCAAAAACAAAATCACATCAATAGGTTCAAGCACAAGATCATAATCTCCAACAAATTTTGACTCAATAAAACAGTTTTGACTCTATAAAACGACTGACTCTAAGAAAAACAAAAACTTTGTCAGCAGACACCTCCCCCAGACTTGAACAACACTGTCCCCAGTGTTATCTAGCCTAGAGTAGGTAAAAGAGACAAAAGAAAAGGATAGAATGAAGAGAAACAAGAAATTACCTTCCTGGAATAGCGAGTGTCGATCGACACACAGCATGGTATCGATCGATACCACGCTTAGATCGACTTGGTGAACTTTCATCCGCGATTGGTGTCGATCGATACCAATGGGGTAT
Organism: Eutrema japonicum; assembly: GCA_030161315.1. Taxonomy (NCBI): domain Eukaryota; kingdom Viridiplantae; phylum Streptophyta; class Magnoliopsida; order Brassicales; family Brassicaceae; genus Eutrema; species Eutrema japonicum. The sequence goes on along the minus strand of BSQW01000011.1, from coordinate 31,871,308 downwards.
CGATCGATACTTAGGCGATTTCGAGTTGCTCCTTGTTCATCCTGACACAGACTCAAAACAAATGAAAAATCAAAAGGAAAAACGACTCAAGGACAGACTCACCAGTGGGTTGCCTCCCACCAAGCGCTCGTTTAACGTCAATAGCTTGACTGTAACGCCATTCAGGCTGTTGGTGCATCATCCAGAGGCATTATCTGCCCTGTTGGAATCTCGGCTTGCGCCCAATAGTGTTTCACTCTTTGTCCATTGACAGTGAATTCCTCGCCTTTGCGATTTATCAGCACTACAGCACCATGTGGTCTGACCTCTTTGATTGTGAAGGGACCTGACCAACGTGAACGCAGTTTACCAGGAAACAATTGCAAACGAGAGTTATACAGAAGTACCTGGTCGTTCGGCTCGAAGTGTCTGGAGATGATCTTCTTATCATGATAAGCTTTGGTTCTCTCCTTGTACAGCCTCGAGTTCTCATAAGCATGGTGCCTGATCTCATCCAGCTCGTTCAGCTGAATCAACCTCCTCTCAGCAGCAGGCTTGATGTCGAAGTTCAGCATCTTTGTTGCCCATGCAGCCTTGTGCTCAATCTCCACTGGAAGGTGGCATGCTTTCCCATACAGCATTTGGAAAGGTGTAGTACCCAGCGGTGTCTTGAAGGCGGTCCTGTATGCCCAAAGTGCATCATCCAGCTTTGTAGACCAATTATTCCTAGAAGCATTCACTGTCTTCTCCAAGATCTCCTTGATCTGCCTGTTGGAGACTTCAACTTGCCCACTTGTCTGAGGGTGATATGGAGTAGCCACACGATGGTTTACACCATACTTCTTCAACAACCTCTCGAACACCTTGTTGATAAAGTGAGAGCCACCATCACTTATCACAATTCGAGGTACTCCAAAGCGAGGGAAAATGATGGTCTTAAACAGCTTAAGAACCACCGCAGAGTCATTCTTCTCACTAGCTATCGCTTCCACCCATTTGGACACATAGTCCACAGCAACCAGGATGTAGTTCTTCTTGTGTGAAGATGGGAAAGGACCCATAAAGTCAATGCCCCAGCAATCAAAAACTTCAACCTCAAGGATGAAATTTTGTGGCATCTCATGTCTCTTACTGATCTTCCCTCTCCTCTGACAAGCGTCGCACTGTGAGACGAAAGTGTGAGCATCCTTGAACATGGTAGGCCACCAGAAGCCTGCTTGAAGAGCCTTGGATACTGTCTTGAAGGTGGCAAAGTGTCCAGCATAGTCTGATCCATGGCAATGAAACAAAACATCTGAAACCTCTGACTCAGCAATGCATCTCCTGTATATGCCATCAGAACAATGCTTGTACAAGTAAGGTTCATCCCAAAAGAATCTCCTTATGTCGCGCATGAACTTCTTCTTGTCATACTTCTTGAGGTGGTTTGGCTTTGCATCTGCAGCGAGATAATTTGCAATATCAGCGTACCATGGAGTATTAGAATCTGCTGCAGCGACGAGATGGTGGTTAGAAGCGACTGAATGATCGATTATGAAAACAGCTTCCGAATCGTCAGGGTATCGACCGATACCATCATGGTATCGATCGATACCGAAACCTGCAACTCGTGGAAATTGCTGATTCTCGGCCAGATTCATCGGAAACCCAGTTTCAATGAAGTAGATGGCTTCCTCAGGTAGTTGATCATCAATGGGGACGTCCTCATCGATCCGCATCCGCGAGAGATGGTCAGCAACTCCATTCTCTATGCCTTTCTTGTCCTTAACCTCAATGTCAAACCCTTGTAGCAGAAGAACCCAACGACAGAGACGAGGCTTGAGATCCTTGTTATTCATCAGATACTTGAGAGCAGCATGATCAGTATGAACAACCACCTTGCTCCCAATCAAGTAAGATCGGAATTTCTCAAAGGAGAAAACAACAGCAAGTAGCTCCTTCTCCGTGGTGCTGTAATTCCTCTGAGCATCATCCAAAGTCCTGCTGGCATAGTAGATGACGTGTAGCTTCCTGTCTTTCCTCTGACCCAGAACTGACCCCATAGCAAAGTCACTGGCATCACACATGATCTCGAAAGGCAGAGTCCAATCAGGAGGTTGCACAACAGGAGCACTCACTAAAGCCTTTTTGATCTCCTCAAAGGCTGCAAGACAATCAGTTGTGAAATCAAATTTGATCTCTTTGCACAGCAGAGCAGTGAGTGGACGTGCTATCTTGGAGAAATCCTTGATGAACCTCCTGTAAAACCCAGCATGACCAAGGAAGCTCCGAATATCCTTCACAGAAGTAGGTGGTTGGAGACTTGTCATGACCTGAATCTTGGCTTTGTCAACTTCAATTCCAGCTTCAGAGACTTTGTGCCCAAGTACAATGCCATCCTGAACCATAAAATGACACTTTTCCCAGTTAAGGACCAAGTGTTTCTCTTCACACCTCTGTAGCACCTTGCACAGATTAGCCAAACAGATCTTGAATGATGACCCATATACTGAAAAATCATCCATAAACACCTCCATGAAGTCCTCGATCATGTCTGTGAAGATAGACATCATGCACCTCTGAAAAGTGGCTGGAGCGTTGCACAATCCAAATGGCATTCTCCTGTATGCGAACGTGCCATAGGGACACGTGAAAGTGGTATACCCTTGGTCATCTGGATGGATAGGAATCTGGAAGAAACCTGAATATCCATCAAGGAAGCAGTAGTAGGGATGACTGGCCAACCTCTCCAACATCTGGTCAATGAATGGCAATGGGAAGTGATCTTTCCGTGTGGCCGCGTTCAACTTCCTGTAATCAATGCACATTCGATGTCCAGTGATAGTCCTTGTGGGAATCATCTCATCCATGTTGTTCTTCACCACAGTTATCCCTCCTTTCTTAGGAACAACGTGCACTGGACTGACCCAAGAGCTATCTGAGATGGCATAGATAACTCCTGCATCCAAGAGTTTCATGACCTCTTTCTTAACCACCTCTTTCAGGTTTGGATTCAGCCTCCTTTGATGCTCAACTGAAGCCTTTGACTCGTCCTCAAGATGAATCCTATGCATGCACAGGTTCGGTGAAATACCTGAAATGTCATCAAGAGAATAGCCAAGAGCTTTGCGATACTTGCGCAGCTTGCTTAGCAGTAAAGTGACCTCTGCGTTGTTCAAAGAAGAATTAAGGATTACAGGGTACGTGGAATTAGGACCAAGAAAACCATACCTTAGATTCGCAGGAAGTGGTTTGAGTTCCACTTTAGGAGCGTTCTCCTCGCTCCAATCTCCAAGCCCAGCAGCTTGCATAGTTCTTTCGGCCAAACTTCTTTCTGGCCGTAGGGTATCGATCGATACCATAAGAGTATCGATCGATACTGGTCGTGCTGAATCGAGTATCCTTCCATATTCAGCAGCAGCATCGTGTGGCTTAACCTCTGACTCAGCCGAACAGGCCAATGCTCTCTCTAATGGGTCCTCAGGATGCATCTCTAAGAAGTACTCCTCAGCAATATCACAGAAGGTATCAACGAAGAAAGTCCGCCCATCGATGGTTGGTCTCTTCATCATTTTCTCCATGTTAAAATTCATGACCAACTCACCAATGTTAAGAGATATCTTCCCATTCCTGCAATCAATCAGAGCACCAGCTGTTGCTAGGAATGGCCTTCCCAAGATGAGAGGATCTCTGGGTTCCGAATCATACTCCAAGACAATGAAATCAGTTGGGATTAAGCAGTTCCCAATCACAATCGGAACATCCTCGAGCAATCCTTCTGGAAGTCTAATTGAACGATCAGCGAGAATCAGCGAGATTCTAGTAGCAGTGAAGTCTGTCATTCCCATCCTCTTAGCAACCGAGTATGGCATGAGGTTGACACTTGAGCCAAGGTCACAGAGAGAACGCTCAAACCTGTCAGTAGCGATTGTGCAATCCAAGACAAAGCTCCCTGGATCTGGAAGTTTCGTTGGGATCCTGTTGCTTAGGATTGCACTGCACTCATGAGTGATCATCAGACAGCCTTCTTCAAGGTTCACATTGCTGGACACCATCTTTTTGACATACCTCTTGAAAGCTACAGAGGTCTTGATAGCATCGATGAAGGGAAGTTCAACAACCAGCTTGTCCAAAATTTCCTTGCATTTAGCATCCTCTACTTCCTTCTTAGTCTTCCCAAGAGCTCTGGGATAGGGTACCCTCGGGATGTAGACCCTCTCTGGTGCTGCTTTAGGCTTCTCCTTCACAACCTCAACTTCTGCATCGTCTTCAGGTTCGGTATCGATCGATACACGGGAATTTGAGTCTTCCCGTCTGAAAATCGCGATCGGTGTCGATCGATGCTGAGGAGTGTCGATCGATGCCTTAGCGATTTCAGTGTCTTCATCGTCAGACATCTCGAAATTTACAGTAGGCTGATCTACTTTTGCCCCTGATTTGACCTCCTTACCACTTCTCAAGGTAATGGCATTGATGTGTGCCCTTGGGTTCTCTCCTTTTCCTGGTAGAAAACCTTCTTGTCTTCTTGAACTCTCTGAAGTCTGAGCTACCTGAGTTTCCAGCTTCTTCTGACCAATACCCAGAGAATCGATCCTTCCACTCAGATCTTTGTACATGGCGTCCATCTTACCATTGAAGGTCACTGTAATCTGCTGCTGTCCTTGAACGAGTGTTTCAAGCATGGCTTCAATCTTGTTCTCTGATGTCTTAGCAGTCACATGCTCGTAAGAAGGACTTCCGTAGTTCCTGGTGTAACCACTGATCTGGGCAGGTTTCCGGTTGAACCCTCCTTGCTGGAAGTTGTTGTTGAAGCCCCGATTGTTGTTGAACTGGTTCCTCTGTCCCTGAAAGCCAGAACCACCAATGTAGTTCACGTCTTCTGCTTCATTCTCATTGAAAACCTCAACATCCTCAGCAAAATGGACAGCTTTTGTTGTCTTTCCCAGCAGAAGACTGTGCATAGAATCTAGTTGAGCCTTAAACTCAGCGATCTGCGATCCATCTTGATTACCAGCCAGCTTCTTGCGCTCGAAATCTGCACTCTTTGTGCTGCTGCTAGATGCAAAATTCTCAATCAACACATAGGCGTCCTCAGGATAGTTGGTGTTGAAGTTCCCATTGCTTGAAGAGTCCAGAGCCATCTGATACCTCCAATCTACTCCTCTGAAGAAGATACCTAGCAGCTGCACATCAGAGTATCCATGGTGTGGACAGTCTCTTTGGTACGATCTGAATCTTGTCCAAGCAGCCTTGAACGCCTCAGTAGGTCCTTGAGAAAAAGTGGAGATCTTATTCCTCAGATCTTCAGATCGTCCATCATCATAGAAGTTAATTAGGAAGGCCCTCTTGGTGTCTTCCCAATTAGTCAGTGATCCAGGAGGTAGCTGCCTCAGCCAGTAAGTAGCCTCTCCACCTAGAGAGTAGGGGAAGAGCTTGCAGAAGAGATAATCGTAGGACACTCCATTGCTCTTGATGCTAGTGACCAAGTCCTCGAATTTCTCTACATGATCCATTGGATGCTCATGAGGCAAACCATGGAAGAGATGCTGTCCTACTAGAGTGTAGTAAGCAGGCTTCAGCTCAAAGTCATTCCGCTCATACGCAGGGGGACGAATCGCAGAGCGATTGGCGAAAAATTGCTCTGGCCTGTTGTGTTCACCAATCGTTCTACCACGATTAACCACAGCATCCCTTGCGTCCCTAGCGGCATTCTCAGCGACAACAGGAGCAGGTGGAATGACAATCCCCTCTCCATCCAGACGTTGTCCTTGCTCATTGCACAACCGACCCTGTTGGTCCCTGTAAGCTCCAGCAGCATCACGAACCAACCCAACTTGATTGTTGTTCATCTTAGCTGACTTCTTTGCTTTCCTGTTTGTGCGTTCCACTTGTGCTAGCTGTTCCAGTGATAGATCAACTAGCGGAGTGCTCTTTTTGCTTCTGGTTTCAAGATTATGCATGCACCTGAAATCACAAGTAAAGAGCGTAAGTAACTGAAATTTACGACGGGTATCGACCGATACTCAAGGGTATCGATCGATACTCGGGCGATTTAGACGAATTTCCTAGCTAAAATCTAACGGCGAATTGAGTCCCCGGCAACGGCGCCAAAATTGATATGCTCAATTTAATACCCTAAAAAGTACTAAAGCAGTTGCTGCAGTAAATCAGGGGTCGAACACAAGAACTCAAGAATCACTCAATAAATTCTATAGATCAGAAACAAGCTAAACCAGATGATGTAATTGAAAAACAGGGTTGCAAGTAAAACGTTTGTAAATTCAATTGGGGGAATGTAGGCTTAGGGTATTTCTCAGGAAATCAATGAATGCAGCTAAGTTAGCTAACAGGATCCAGATTAAGCACTGTTCTAGAACTCAAATCACTAAAATATAGTTAACCAACTCTCGTTGCGTAAACTATCTAAATCTAAATCCTAGAAATTCCAAATCTCTTTGCGAATCCTAAAGTCTAAATCAGCTTTAAAATCAGGTTTGATATGTTCACAAATCAATTAAACCAAATCTCTTTGCGAATAATCAATTTTCTCACCTAAGGTTCTATCAGGTAATTAATCGCACTCTCGTGCCTAATTAATTATCCTAAGATCTAAGTTCCAGATTCGTCAACCTAGAATTAGCTTTGAGAACAACCTAAGGCGAAGAACTAATTTAGATAGTGAATCCTAACAGATAATCAACCTAGCATTCAAAGAAATCCCTATGAGAAAACCCTAAACCTAACAGGTGATCTACTCAGACATGGATATTAGATTAATAAACATGTTGAATAAATACTCTTATATTAAATCAGAAAGAGAAACAAGGTTTTGAGATCTGATCTCGGACGAAGGGAAACCAAACTTGTCTCTCACCAAAATCTCTCTCTTAAACTAAAGCAAAATAAAGCATAGCCTAAACAATGGCTGTAAAATCCTATTTATAACCTAAATCACGATTTGGGGCCTTCTTGTAATTATCAAAGTCTTCTGGGTGCTTTTGCAATTCTCCAAGGCTTCATAATTAGTCGCGGCCCATGAAATCTCGATGAGTGTCGATCGATACCAGGGGGTATCGATCGATGCTCGGTGCTCAGATCGGGCTCTTAGTCATCAGACTTCAGTCTCGCTCCAGAATGCTCCAGAAAAGCTCCAATAATTCAAATTAAGCTCCAGACGTGCTATAACCTGTGAAAGACTCTAAAAGACTCCAAAACACAAGAAAAGACTCTATAAAAGGACTTATATCATGGCCTAAACAGGGTAAAAACCATGATATATCAGTTGGCTTGTCGCCTGGTACATGAATGCTCGCAACCCGTCCCGATACTATTTCGTCACTTCACCCGTCCCTGGATCTCTTTGATTGTACATCCATGATCGTAATGCGTATATTTCGTGCCCCGAAGACATTTTTTAAACACCCACCACTCAAAATCTATTTCTCAAACAAATATTATTATTTTTTTTTTTCGAAGTTGTTTTGTTATGAGAGCTCTCAACGTGATCTGTATGTATAGGATTTCAAAAAACATTACGTCGGATTTGCTACGGCAATTTGCAACGGATTTGCTACGGAAAAAGAATTTGCAAAGGATTTGCAACAACTTTGCGATGGAAATTAATTTTTCTTTTAAACGTGATCCACCTACCTCACCTAACTCCACCTAACTATATCCATCACAAATCCCTTGCAAATTGCCGTAGCAAATCCGTCGCAATTTTGTAAGGGAAACTTGCCGTCGCAAAATTGCGACGGATTTGCGACGACCACTATATTCCTCGCTAATCCCTCACAGATTCCTCGCAAATTTGCAACGAATTTGCGACGACCTATTGTACCTCGCAAATTTGCGAGGGATTTTCGACTCTAGACTGTCCCTCGCACTTTCGTCGCAAATATGTTTCAAAATCGTCGCAATTTGCGATGACCCTTTCCCTCGCAAAATAGCGACGGATTTGCGACGACTAGTAAGTCACTCGCAAATCCCTCGCAAATTTGCGACGGATATTATCCATCGCAAATTCCATTGCAAATCGATTGTTTTCTTGTAGTGAATCTCCTTCTTGGCGAAGAATGTGTGAGCAAGGATTTGTGGGCATAGCGAATGGCGGGGTGGCGGATGGATGCGCCGTTGATATTTCCGGGACTATATTCTCCCACACCAATGACTTTCCTCAAGTAGGTCAAGTCGTTTCTTCCATAGAGAAACTTGAGGCCTCTCTTGGTTCCTTCTTCTTTGAACCCAAACACTTGACTTAACTCATGGAATGTCATTTTGTAAGCTTCTTTCTCTACCTTAAACTCAATGAAACCGTGGCCATCATCTTCATTGGCATCTTCATCCCCTCATTCATAGAACATAGCTTCCATTGATGCAAGAAATTGGCAAGCTTGGTCTTTATGGAAGATGTTAGCCAATTCAAAGATTCCACCAAAACCCATGTTGGTGAAAATCGATTCCACATCCTCAAGGATCCCCATCTTCTCAAGTACAATCTGATCCGGGAATTTTGTCTCTTCGAATTTCATCTCCTTGAGCTTCTTGACATACTCACTATAGGTGGGAACTCTTGGCTTAGGCTTGGGAACCTTCTTCTTCTTTCTCACTTGCCCCACGTCTTCCACGTTGTCTCCCTCATCATTGGCAAGCGACTTCTTTTTCCTCTTTTTGGTGCCTTTAGCGCTTTCCGCTAGTGCTACATCTCTCCTTTTAGTCGGTGGACCTTTCTCTTTGATTGGGTCACTTGTTCTCGCCATGGTACCTACATTGTCTCAAGGAATGTATAAGTTTCAAGAAACAAGATACAACCTTTGTCATTACTATGCAAAGGCAAACGTGGGACAAAGAGGATAATGCTCAATTTGCAAAAAGATATTTAATTTCTCACTTGCAAGATTAAGTATACCCATTAAGTGCTACAAGAACCCAATCAAATCTCAAATATTGAAGCTTTTAGGCACAAACACCAAAAATCAAGTTCTTGGCCTCAAAATCCAAAATTCCTCAAATGCATGACAAACTAGCACATGAGCTACACACTCTAGCCATTTTCGAGCCTAAACCCAAGGTTTTTATGCAAGTGGAAACACTACCCAAACAAATTCATGAAATATTTCTTTATGAACAAGTTCTTGAATTTTCATGAAACATATGAGTGATATACCTTGGGGATGCAAGCAGTAAATGGAAAAGATGTTGATAGATACATAAAGAGGATGAAAAATTCGGAATTTAGCAACTTGAATCACAATGTTTGGTTGAGAATTGAGATAGTTATGAGGCTTTGAAAATTGAGAGAGAAATGTGTGGTCATGGCCGCGAAAATGGGGAAGAAGAAGACTTACATGGCCGGTCCATTGGATAATAGATCCAATCTATGGACCGTTGGACGAAGGCTCGGACCGGTGTGCAATTTCCATCCCGGGCAACACACATCCGGCATACGGGGCCGTTATTGGGGGAAAAATTCTTCCCGGGGGGGGGGGGGGGGGGGGGGGGGGGGGGAATTTTCACACCGGGCAAGACGAAACCGGGACACGGTTCTTCCTCGTTCTAAAATTCCCTTGCAAGATTTCACCTCTTTGGTCACCAAGAACCCCTAAAACTACTCAACAAAAATATCAAAAAGAACTAACGAAGATCGAAAAACGCATAAAAAGAAATATGTACAATGATAAGCTTGTGGTGTCTCCCAAGAGCACTTTGTTTAACGTCACTAAGTTCGACGTTTATTACCCTTTTAGACGGGTTATTGGGGAGCGCGAGCACTCCATGGCAGTTCGTTAAGCTCAAGTTTGAGAACTGTACCCACTAAGCCCTGAAGACCGAATGGCCTTGGCAAAAGGCTTAGGACGCCCTCTACATTTGACCTTGTACTCAATCACCCCTTCTTTATGTTTCCATGGGATGAGAGTCATGATCGAAGGTCGATCTAACAAGGGTCCAATCCCCTTGAGCATGCTCGGGTTACTCTCCTCGGACCTAGGCTTTGTCCTCATCTTATCAACCTTAGCAATTTCACTCTCACTCTCCGTTGTGGTGTGAAAGAGGGAATTCAAGCGACTTCCATCTAAAGCAAGGGCTTCTTCAATCATTCTTTGACTCACTGTCTCACAAATGTCCACATACTCAACCTTCCGGGCTCGGGCTTCATTGTCCCCACAAATAGCGGTGGGAGAGGGCATCATTGTGTAGAACTTCTTGTCATCTACGTTGTTTAGAACAACCCTCTTATTTACGAAGTTTAAGCTTGCACCAGTTGTGTTTAGGAATGGAGTCCCGAGGAGTAGAGGGAGCTTAAAGTTTGGTGCCATCTCCATTACAACGAAGTCCGTTGGTACAAGATTCTTTCCAATTATGAGGGGAAAGTCTTCAACCAAGCCAAGAGGTTTCTTCGTAGAAGAGTCTCCAAATATTATGGTGGAGGGGTAATCGTTCAACTTATCTATCCCAAGAATTTAAGCCATTTCCAAAGTCATGACATTAACGGTTGAGCCCGATTCACACAAAGCATCATCAACTTACAAGAGTCCAAGTGTGCAAGATATTGAGAATTTCCCGGGGTATCCAAACTTTGGGAGAGTCTTAGGCTCGATCCTTGTTGTGCTTGGAGGCACTTTCTCTTTTGGCTTATTGAGGAAACGACCGAGAAATGGAAGTGGAGGCTCATATGGTGGTGGAGGCTCTCTCTTTGACTCAACAAGTGTCTCCACGTTTTTCACTTTAACCACGTCCTTGATGGACTTCTCAAACTTGTTACTCTTTTCTCCAATCAACATCATATCATTCTCACTCCCAAGGGTCACCTCCCCACCTTGTTGCTCAATGTCCTCATTGAGGTTAGAGACTGATTCGAGGAACCCCGCAATTATGTGATCTTGCTCCTCAAGAATTGAAAAGGTGTTGCAAGAGTCTTTAGAGTTTATTATTGCCTTCCCATTTGGAGAGCCTTGAGGTTTATTTGAAGAAGGGGAGGCACTACATTGCTATATTGATTTCACCCTTGAGCTCAATGACTCAACCTTGCTATTAAGATTGGTGTAAGAGCAAATGACCTTGTTAGTGGTTTCCGCTTGGCCTTTGATTAGTTGTTGGAACATGGAGGCCAAGTCAAGCTCTTGTTGTTTAGACGTAGGTGTTTGACCTTGGGGCACAAACCCTTGTTGTTGACCTTGAAAACCGGGTGGGGCTTTTTATTGGAATCTACTTTGGTTTCCTTGGAATTGGTTCCTTGGGATATACCCTTGTTGGTTGGAGTTGGAAGGTTGACCTTGAGATTGAAATTGTTGTTGTTGAACTCCTTGAGCTTGAGTAGATTGTTGAGGGTAGAGTTGGTCTTGTGGATTCCTATAGGTTTGGTTGAACCCTTGTCTTTGGAAGTTATCTAGGTTCCCTACGTAGTTCACTTCCTCTTGTGTTTCCACGGCTTCCTCTTGATAACAAGCTTGATTGTTCTCGTAGTCACCAATGAAATGGACCACTTTTTGAGACTCTTTTGAAGCCACAAGAAGCTTATCTATCATGTCGGCTTGTTTATCCAACTTCTCATTCAAGGCTTTCATGTCCTTGGCCCTCTTGTTCTCATGAAAGTCACTCGTGGTCCTTGTGGCACGGTCATAATCGTCGCCATAGGTGCCATCACTTTGAACCAAGTTTTCTACTAACTCCATTGCATCCTCCACGTCCTTAGTTAGGAAATTACCATTCGATGCCGTATCAAGTAGCATTCTAATTTTAGGTAAAGTGCCTCGGTAGAGAGTACTAAGAAGTGAGGCGTTGGAGAAGCCATGATGTGGGCATTGAGATGTGTAGCCTCTAAATCTCTCCCAGGCTTCGTTGAAAGACTCGATAGACCGTTGTGTGAAGCTTGAAATCTCATTGCAAAGTTTGGCGGTTCTAGCCAATGCGGTTCTAGCCAATGAGAAGAATTTGGCTAGAAATGCCGTTTTGCAATCATCCCAAGAAGTAATAGCTAGAACCTTGAGGCAAGGTTTTCTCCCATTGGTGAGCCTTGTCATCCAAAGAGAACGGGAAGAGACGAAGCTTGAAACCATCTTCGGATACTCCGTTAATCTTGGTGAGACCACATATCCGGTTAAATTGGTCAATTTGATCTAGAGGATCCTCCATTGACAACCCATGGAACTTGTTAGCTTTAACCATGTTGATTAGTCCGGGTTTGACCTCAAAGTTGTTGTTTTCAACCGTAGGTGGTTGAATGCCTTGGCGGTTTTGGTGAGCATTAGCGGCATCACCCTCTCCAACAACGTTTCTAGTTCTTGGTGGATCGTTGGGACAGTGATGGTTTCCATTGCCACCACCTCCTTGATTGTTGATGTGACCATTCCCATTCCCACCGTTCCTTTGGTGGGGATTGGGTTCGTTGACGTTCCCAAGTGGAACATTCTCAAAGTGGTCAATGTCGTTACCAACCTCTTCTTGAACTCTCACACGGTTCCTTCTTGCTCTTGAACCCCTCTCAAGTTGATCAATATCGTCCCTTGGTTGTGTGAGATTGGTATTGCCACGGGAACAGGTATGCATACACCTAGAGAGAGCAAAAGCAATGGGAAGTGAGGAAGATTAGTAACTTAGTAGAAAATAATACTTAAGCTCACTAAGAACCTAAATCTTAATATTAAAACAAATCCCAATACTACCAAATCCCAATATGTGTTCTCCACCATCCTACATCGTTCTGGCCTCTCGGATGGGCTTTGCATTCCTCTTATGCTCCATAACTCCAAGCATCATCAATTGCCTCCAAGACACCTAAAAACACTCCAAATGTATGCAAAACTCACTAAGACCTAATGCAAACACCTATTACTTTAAATGAGACCTAAATGCAAGATTTGACCATAATTATGCATGTGAATTGCACAAAAACTCAAAATGAAATGCATGCTAAACATTCAATAAATGATCATATCAGTGGCGAAGAAGGAGGTACTTATATTTTTGATAATTCGCGGGTTTATAATTTGTTTCAATGGAATTATGAACCTGAGCTTATTGGTGCTTCTGAGAAAGTCCCAGAAGAGATTAGTGTGTCATCTGCGTTTGTAATTAGTGCGAAGAAATCTGAGAATGTGGCTCGATTTATAAACCATAGTTTCTCTCCCAACATTTTGTGTCAACCAATTGCTCGTGAACATAAGGGTGTATGGTGTATTTACCTCTGATTTTTTGCAATGAAGCATATTCCTCCATTAAAAGAGTTGAGATATGATTATGGAGCATGTAGAGGATATGGGAAGAAGAAGATGTGTTTATGTAGATCTGAGAAATGCAGTGGTTCATTTGGATGAATATCTTGTATTTTCGAATGATTTAAAAAATTTCCTTTGTTTTATCTATAATCATGTATTTCCATTTTTTTTTATCAATTAATTGAGATTTTTGTTAGTTCTCAGGTTTCTACTCTATCTCCTCTTATGTTTAGAGAATTAGAGTTTAAACATATATATTTGATCATTCGTTTAATCACTGTAACAAAAAGTAATTGATAGAAACTTAAATATTGTTTTATCTTTCATTGTTAGAGGATTGAAGATGTTATTGTGCAAAGAAAGTGTCGTCATATACTTGAAAGGCTAGTGTAAATATGGTGTAAATATGGTTAAAGAAAAGCCTTGTGATAAATTGTACAAATTTGGTGATAGCTTGTTTATTTGCTAACACACATAGTATTTATTGACTTGCATTAGTGATATGAGACCTATATATCGCAAGATACGCTCCCAAGTTTTGTATCGCAAGATACGCTCCCAAGATACACACATAATATATATATATCTTATTATATAAAGTTGGATCCCTCGATGTGAGTGTGACACGTAGGATAATTTTCAATCACAAGATTGTGACATTTGTCACGGTTGTTAATTTAGATCTTGACATGTGTCAATTTAATTAAAATCAAAAGGAAAAATGAACTAAAGTAAATATTTAAAAAGGTTAAACTAAAAAACAATCTATATAAAAAGGAAACTTAAAATAGTAATAAAGGAAAGATAGAAAATGTAAATTGATCCTAAAAGCTAAAGTTAATAAAATAAAATTAAATAAAAAATTTATAATGGAAAGATATAAAATCGATTAATAACCAATTAATAAAAAAATATAAAAATTTGGAAAGATTAATAATCGATCAATAATCGTAAATGGTAAAGTTACATAACAAAAAGAAATATATAAAAAGGAAAACATAAAATTTGAAAAAAATTAATAATCGATTCATAATCTTAAAAGTTAAAGTTACTTTAAAAAAAAGAAAAAGAAAACAAAATCTACATATATCCTAAAAGTCAAAGTTAATAAAAAAAAAGGAAAACAAAAATCTTAGTTTTTCTATTTAGATTAAGGAAATAAAACAATGGATTACAAATCCTAAAAGAAAAAAAATCTAATTTCTCACATCTACATAAATAATTTGGTAGTATATGTCAATTACATACCAAAAATAAAAAGTCCAATAATCGTTTCCAAAGGTATTTAAATGTAACTACTCCACCAAATTTTTCTTTCATAGTATATATTTATTTCATCGGAAACTTTGATTCTAAATTTTTATGTTATTTATTTTTACGGGTGATTTAATTTAATTTTTAATTTTTAGTTTTTCACGGGTTGTAAAATATCTTATTATATAAAACAAAATGTTTCAAAGTTAGTAACTCGCATGATCGCGACACGTGTTAAGTTAATCGATTAGACTTCGACATATGTTTAATAAATTTCCAATTATATTTTAACATATGATATTAACAATAAAAGTAAAATGTATAGTAGATTCCTAATCATAAAAGGTAAAATGAAAAATTAGTAGTAATGTTTAAATTAAGAAAATTAAACAAAAACTATAAATAAAAACCAAAGTTTTTTTAAAAAAAGGAAAAACCATATTTCATATTAGAATAAGAAAATTAAATAATAGATCACAATCATAAAAATAAAAAGGAACCAAAGCAAAAAAAAAATTAAAAAGAAAAAAAAAACATATTTCAGTTTAGAATGAGAAAATCTTCTTATTATATAAAACTGAATGTTTCAAATGTGTTAATTCACCAGATCGCGACACGTGTCGAGTCAAAGTTGGAAAATTTTAAAATCGAATAATAAAAAAAATCTTATAAATTCTGAAAATTTAATAACTGATTCATAATATTAAAATATAAAATTACTAAAAAATAAAAATAAAATTACTAAAAAAATAAAATTAAAATTTTAAAAAAATTTAATTTATCCTAAAATGCTAAATTAATATAAAAAAGAAAAAAAACATTCCTTAGTTTTTCCATTTAGATTACGGAAATTAATCATAAAATGAAAATAATTTTAATTTCTCACTTCTATATAAACCACAATTTGGTAGTATGTCAATTATACACCAATAAAATTAAAATTTCAATAATCGTATCCAAACTATTTAGTGCATCTTTTCACCAAATTTTTCTTTCAAGGTATATATTTATTTCATCTTAAACTTTGTTTCTAAATTTATGTATTATATATTTTCACGGCTTATCTAATTTTGTTTTGTATTTTTCGTGTTGAATTTTTGTTTCACGGGTTATAAAATATTAAATTACAAACCCGCATATATGCGGGTACTTATCTAGTATATATATATTAATATATATTCCTTATATATTAGAGCGATTTACATTTTGGGACACTTTCCCACTTTCAACTTACAAAAAACACACTTTCTAACTTTAGACACATTTTCCATACTTTTTGGTGGTGTATTTTTACTTTTATGTCCCTCTTAACAAGATGTAATTACACTTCCACCATTACACTCTTTTTAAAAAATAATATTCACCCCCCAATTATTTTGTTTTGCTTATTTTTTCTCATAAAAAAACAATTTCACAAAATTTGTTTGCACTATAAACTATATATGTTTCTATACATTGATATACATTTCACAATATTTTACTTACATGTGGTTCGAACACGTTGGCCGAACACATGCATATCCATATAGATTCGTCCACATGGACGCATTTAAATAGATAGACATATGCGTATCCACGCGCAGACGGTCCACGTGGACATAACTACATAGATGTGTATGCGTATCAACGCGCATATCGTCCACGTGTACGCACCTACATGGATATCATTGTGTATCTACTCGAATATGGTCCACGTGTACGCAACTACATGGATATGCATGCATATCCACTTGAATGTCGTACACGGGTATGCAACTACATGGATAGGCATGCGTCCTCTCGACAAGGTTTGACTTTCAAGCCATGAATTTTCTTGTTCGGGTTATCATTACCCTTCTTTGGAGTTCAAATCCGAGATCGAGAGGCTTAGCCAAAGGGATATATATTCACAACAGGGGGATTCCAACTACAACGTATGTCAGAAAAGACGTCGAAATATTTCCTTATGGATATTCGACGACTTTCCGACGGGACATTCCAACTAAAACTTTGCCGGAAAATCATCGAAAATCCCTCTTACGGGGACTGTTTGTCGAAAATCCGGCAAAAAAAATCTATCGGAAAAATTACGACCATTTTCCGAAGACCCAAGTGTTGACATCATCAGATAACCACCGCTACTTAACAATAATTCTAAATCACCCTTCTCATTGTAACGAGTGTCTAATACCTCCTCCGGAGCAATTAGCACATCCTCCGCCAAAGGATATTTAATTGTGATACATGAAATATCGGGTGAATCTTTGCCTCATCATGTAGCTTTAAACGGTAAGCTGTTTTCCCCACTCTCTCGAGGACCTCATAAGGACCAAAGCATTTAGCTAAGAATTTCTAACACACCTTACTTGATACGGATTGCTGACGGTATGGCGGTAGCTATAAAAACACCCAAGATCCCAGCGGAAAAGATACTACTACAACAAACAAACATAAATGAAGAATGTTGTTTTTTTAACTTGTAATGCAAACCTTTTTCCACATTTGATAAATAGAGCTTATGCTGAACCATAATTTGGGCTACAATTATTTTTGTGTTTGCGTATACTTTTGTAGTTTAAACTTACAGACGAATGATGATCATGTTGTAATTGATTTACTAGAAGTGTGGATGTATATATAGGGGTTTTGAATTTATTTTGTATGAAAAGCTATTAACAAAATGATTAAATGGAGTTTTATTTGCTTATTTTCTGAGAGTAAAAAAAAAGGTAAAAGATAATAAAAAGGTAATAAATTTAATATTTTTGACTATATTTATTTGAACATGCAAATTTCGTAAAAAAAGGTAATATAAAGTAGAAACAAAATTTATTATTCAACGGAATTTTTTTATTTCATATTTAAATTTATATTAATAAATTCTGAATAAACAATTTGGTAAATAATGTATTAAAAGGAAACAAATCTGCATGATTTTAAAGTGCGTGACTTGGACGGTAGAGATCTTTCAAACTTGAATCAACGGTCATCGTTTATCATAAAAAATGGCATAGAACCATTTCAAAATGTTATAAATAGGGATTCGCGCGCTTTGCTTTCTTTTTCTTTTGTGCACTTAAACAAAAAACAGATAATCATCTTGTTTAACTATTTAAAATATTTATTTTCGCAAACTTTTACATCCTCCTTTTCTCTTGGAGCTTTTATTGTTTTTTTCTTTGAACGTACTTAGCCCCCGTCTTCTAAAAAGGTGCGTGATGAATCCAATATAGTTTTTTTTTAATATATTAATTTTGTTCTTTTTGAGGTTGGACTGATCTAGATTAAGATTATATCCATACATATATTTTTATGTTTGTATTGTGATGTATACTGTATTTATCGTTTGATTAAGAGTTAATCTTTTACGTAATGCTAATTTTAAAATCCAGTCTCTTCTTTTTAAAAAGTTAGAAACATAAGTTTTTAACTAAAGATGAAAGATTATAGCTTCCTATACTTTGATTTATTTTCACTAGACATATATATCACCATTCCCGTGTTTGAGAAAATCATTATGCATATTTTGATTTTAATATTAAAAAATATATTTAACCATTTTATATCCTCTTGATTTTTATTTTTTTAAACCCTAGTTATCAATTCTATCTCTTTTCTTATGTAAAAATTGGTTATCTGATTCTTGTTTTGGTTAAAGTTTTTCCGGATTAATGTAAGAACTGAGGTTATTTATCTTTAGGAATTGGTTCTCATAATTTATTTATGTTTAGAATTTATTTCTCTTCTTGTTTTAGTTTTAGCCAATTTTCTTTATTTCATCCCTTTTTTATGCAAATCATTTATTTAAAACAATTTTGCTGGCAACAGATATTCCTAAAACAAAATTTAACCAAAAAATCAAATTATCGTTATAAACTTTATTTTTCCTCGACCTATCTAATATGCAGTTAATATTTTATAGTTTAATTTTTAATATAATTATGTATATTGATCTGAAATATAAAGTAATATAAAACTTGGAGTTGAAAATTCAATTTGGCAAAATAAAAACAAAAGAACAAATGGGGTAACATGTTTAATATTAGTTCGTTTTAAGCTATACCAAAACCTATATGTTTTTACTCCCATCTCATACTAATGTATTATTAATGACTGATCTCAAACTCAACTTATTTTCTGTTTCTTAAATCATGTTTAAGCTTGAAGAGAAACATGAGTTCTCACTTCTATGTATAAATTTATCAACCATATTTAGGCTTCTGCTCAATTTATTTACTTGATAACAAAACAACTTCTTAATGATAGGATTTTTGTAATGGAAAGAGGTGAAGGGATCCACCAGTTTCCTAAAGGAAAATAACTAAACACAAAAAATG
Source organism: Eutrema japonicum (assembly GCA_030161315.1). Lineage (NCBI taxonomy): Eukaryota > Viridiplantae > Streptophyta > Magnoliopsida > Brassicales > Brassicaceae > Eutrema > Eutrema japonicum. The sequence goes on along the minus strand of BSQW01000011.1, from coordinate 31,852,566 downwards.
CATCTAACAACGATTCTTATGCTGCTAATGTTGGTTCTAGTAGTGGTCCGATGAAAAGAGCACGTGGCCGACTAAAGGGCCCGCAAAGCTCGAAGAAGCCGAAGAAGAGTGACAAATTGATAAAAGCGATTCCATTCATTCAATGTGATATTAGTAAAGTAAATCAAGAAATCGGAAACAATGAGCTTGTGAGTTGTTTGATGATGCGATTTGACGCTGTAAGAAGGCGTCTGAGCCAAGTTAAGAATGTGTGAGGTGAGGTTTACGTACGTGGCTCTACGCACTTTCAAGGACTTCAACTGCGAACGAACACAAAAGCTAGAGTCGTTTCTGTTATAGGAATTAACGTAGGAGACATCTTCTTCTTATGGGGAGAAATGGAGCTTGTGGGGCCATATGCAGTCCCCATTGGAACAGACTTCATGAAAGTTAAAGACAGTGGAGAGGATAAAAGATTAGCTATTAGCGTTGTCTCTTCGGGAAAGAATGCTGACGAATCTCAAGATCCTGATAGCTTGATCTATACAGGGTACGGTGGTCAAGAATCTGATCAGAATCTTGATAGGATGAATCTTTCGTTAGAGACAGCTCGACCATCCACACTAGAAAATCAAAAATTAAAATAAAATAAATATTACCCCACTTGATTTGTTTTCTATTTTTTTATAATGTGAAAGACATAAAACAATTTTCTAGAAACAATATATGATAATTCTATTTTTCAACATTTTAAGATCCATTTTGCTATAGTTTTGATGTGAAACAAGAAATCTACTTGTAAATATCAAGAACTACATATATACATGACCATCCACACATGACCATCCACACATGACAATCCACACATGACCATCAGTAAGTATTATCCACACATGACCATCCACACTAGAAAATAAAAAATTAGAGTAAAATAAATATTACCCCACTTGATTTGTTTTCTATTTTTTTATAATGTAAAAGACATAAAACAATTTTCTGGAAACAATATATGATAATTCTATTTTTCCAATATTTTAAGATCCATTTTGCTATAGTTTTGATGTGAAACAAGAAATCTACTTGTAAATATCAAGAACCACATCTACACATGACCATCCACACATGACCATCCACACTAGAAAATCAAAAATTAGAGTACAATAATTATTACCCCACTTGATTTTTTTCTATTTTTTTATAATGTGAAAGACATAAAACAATTTTCTGGAAGCAATATATGATAATTCTATTTTTCCAACATTTTAAAATCCATTTTGCTATAGTTTTGATGTGAAACAAGAAATCTACTTGTAAATATCAATAAATACATCTACACATGACCATCCACGCATGACCATCCACACATGACCATCCACATTAGAAAATCAAAAATTAGAGTTAAATAAATATTACCCCACTTGATTTGTTTTCTATTTTTTTTTTATAATGTGAAAGACATAAAACAATTTTCTAGAAACAATATATGATAATTCTATTTTACCAACATTTTAAGATCCATTTTGCTATAGTTTTAATGTGAAACAAGAAATCTACTTGTAAATATCAAGAACTATATCTACACATGACCATCAGTAAAGTATTATCCACACATGACCATCCACACTAACAATACGAGATTCCTATATGTCTACACACAATTGTCTACGTTTTCGTGTCCACGTCGATCTCGATTTCATATGTTTAGGTTTCTTGTTTTTTTTCTAATCAAAACTCTAGCAAAATAGATCTTAAAATGTATAATAAAAAAATTATCATTAATTGTTACCAAATAAATTGTTTTATGTCTTTCACATTATCAAAAAATAGAAAATAAATCAGGTGGGGTAAAAGAGAGAGATGGTTTATTGGTTTAAGGCGAGATGTAAAAGAGAAAGATGTGAGAGAGATGGGGAAAAAAAAGAAATAGAAAATAAATAAGTGGTTTAAGGCGAGAGTAAAAGAGAGAAATAGATGTGAGTTACACAGGGTAGAATGGTCAATTCAAATAGAGAAAGTACCTTTAGAGTCAAATGTGCCTTATCTTGTAATTGGTAAGTGTTAAAGTGCCTTCCAGTGTAATTGTTTCCGCCATTTAATCATCATGAACATGAAAGTGGATATGAACATGTTCATGAAGAACCTAGTACCCAAGAGGCAAAACAGTTTTACGGCATGTTAGATGCTGCAAATACTTCACTTTATGATGGATGTCGTGAATGTCAATCGAAGTTATCTTTGGCTGCTCGGTTCATGAACATTAAGGCAGACCATAATATGGCTGAAAGCTGCATGGACTCATGGTCTGAATTATTTACGGAGTATTTACCAGAGGGTAATCAAGCACCTAGTTCGTACTATGAGACAAAAACTTTTATGCGAAAGCTAGGATTGCCGTACCATACATTTGATGTATGTATAGATAATTGTATACTCTTCTGGAAAGAAGATGAGAAGTTGAAGCATTTCAAGTTCTGTGCAAAACCAAGATATAAGGCTAGTGAGGGACGAACTAAAATCCCGTTCAGTCGTATGTGGTATTTACATATTACTGACAGATTGAAGAGAATGTACAAATCAGATAAGACTGCAGCATCGATGAGATGGCATGCTAAGCATGATTCAAAAGACGGAGTAATGTGTTATCCATCTGATGCGGCAGAGTGGAAGAATTTCCAACATTTGCATCCTACGTTCGTAGAAGAAACACGAAACGTATATCTTGGGTTATGTAATGACGGTTTTAATCCTTTTGGTATGTCAAAAAATCACTCGTTGTGGCATGTTATCATGACTCCATACAACTTACCGCCAGATATGTGTATGAATACTAAGTATTTGTTTCTTACGATTTTTAATTCGGGACCATATCATCCACGAGCCAGTCTTGATGTTTTCCTCCAACCACAGATCGACGAGTTAAAGGAGTTATGGTATAATGGAGTTGAGGCATATGATGTGTCATTAGATCAAAATTTCAACCTGAAAGATGTTCTTTTGTGGACGATAAGCGATTTTCCAGCATATGGTATGTTGTCGGGATGGACGACACATGGAAGACTATCGTGTCCCATTTGTATGGATGATACAAATGCTTTTTATCTTCCGGCTGGTAGGAAGACATGTTGGTTTTACTATCACAGAAGATTTCTTCCTATAAGTCATTCGTTATGGAAGAATTAAATAAACTTTTTGAAGGGAAATCACACATTAAATGACTACCCACCTCAATCTTTGACTGGCGAACAAGTTTTATATGAGCGTATAAGGCATGCTAAACAACTCAAAACATCTGAATGCGGTGGAAATGGTATTGAACAAAAAGTGGCCGGCTATGGGGAGTGGCATAATTGGCATAAAGAAAGCATATTTTGGGAGCTACCGTACTGGAACGATCTGATCCTACGACACAATCTTGATGTTATGCATATCGAGAAGAATGTTTTCGACATCCTCATGTATACTGTTATGAATGTTAAAGACAGATCAAAAGACACAGTGAAGTCAAGATTAGATATTGCAAGGTTTTTTTCTCGAAAATATTTGCTTGTAGATAATCGAGGGAGAGCTCGATTTCCTATTTGGCGATTGACTTCAAAAGCAAAAGAAAGCTTACTACAATGGGTCAAACATGAGGTTAGATTCCCTGATGGCTATGTAGCAGATTTAGCTAGTTGTGCAGACATCAACGGTTGGAAGCTCTCGGGAATGAAAAGTCACGACGGCCATGTATTTATGGAACGATTGCTTCTGTTTGTCTTTGCAGAACTTCTACCGCGTAACGTGCACCTTGCATTGTCAGGTATGTATATATATATATATATATATATATATTATCATATATATTTCGTTTATATATATAACTTATATGATTTTAATATTATTGTAGGCATTGGAACATTTTTCTGTGACTTAAGTGGTAGATCATTGGATCAAACCCGCCTCAAAATTCTGAAGGATAACATTGTCATGATTTTGTGTAATTTGGAAAAAATCTTCCCACCTTCTTTCTTTAATGTGATGGAGCACCTACCAATACACCTACCTTACGAAGCAGAGCTGGCTGGTCCTGTGCAATATAGGTGGATGTATCCATTCGAAAGGTTTTTTAAACGTTTAAAAGGGAAGGCGAAGAACAAAAGATATCCAGCGGGATCAATAGTTCAATCTTACATAAATGATGAGATATCTTATTTCTCAGAACACTACTTTGCTTCGCACATTTCTACAGCTCGCATAAGAAGGTATGACGCATGGTGAATATTTCTCATAACAGTCATTTCAATCCGGCCTCTTCGAAATATACGAGCTAAAATGAATTGTTGATGACTATTAATTTAATTTTTGGACGTTATTTCGCAGGTCAAGTCGTTATGATGAAGGTGAAATACATGTATATCCTATACCGGTACCAGATATATTCATTCAAGTAGGTCGTCCAAGTGGCCAAAGTAGTGAATTTTGGTTAACTGAGAAAGATTATAAATGCGCACATGCATATGTCATGCGCAATTGTGACTATTTTCAGCCGCTTGAGAGGTAATTATATATGGTTCATTAACGTTATTTGTGATCCTTTATTTAATTTTTATAATTAAATATTTGTTACATATATATTGTTGTTGGCAAAACAGATTGTTGGAAGCGTAAATTCGATTTGAATATCCGGAACTCTCCGATGATGAGGTGAAATCGAAAGGAGAAGAAGATTTTCATATATGGATTTGCCAATATGTACGTATTTACTATATATCCACCTATATATGATTATTTAAGAATATTTATGAATTTATTTTTTAATATATTTGCATATATATATATGTAGGTGAGTACAATGAGAAGTCAACAACATTTTCCTCCTTGGGTTCTTGAAATAGTGGAAGGTCCCTAAAATAAAGTCAAGTCATGGCCCATGTATTTTACTAGAGGGTATTTGTTTCACACGCGAGACCACGAACTCACGAAAAAAATAATGAACTATGGGGTATGTGTGCGAGGACAAAATTATGGAACATAAGCATCTGACGAGGATGATTTTTATGGGACTGAGCTCGAGTTTCCAGGATTTCTGAATTTGAAGATCACACTTTTCTACTGTGAATGGTATGACCCTACGATTGGCAAAGGCACCCGAATGCGAGAAGGAGGCATTGTTGATGTGCAATCATCAAGGAGATATCAAAATTACGAACATTTTATTTTAGGTAATTTTTGTTTTAATTTATGTACGTATGTCTATATATGTGTGTATGTCTACTTCTAATGTTACACCTACTTAATGTAAATGATCTCAAGCTGATCAAGTTTGTTATCTTTTATACCCATGCATTAAACGACCTCGAAAGGTGTGGCTCACATTTCTCAAAGTAAATCTAAGGAAGCTGTTCAAGGAAAGTTTAACGAAAAAGAGTCGGTTATACTACAGCAAACAATTGATGATAGCACGGATACGATTGATGAAATCATAGTTGTTAATTTAGTAGAGGGAAATCATCCTTGTGAAGAAATTGATTATGAGATCGAAGATGCAGAACCAGAGGATGAATTTCTTTGTAATGTATCATCTTCAAATGATGAAGATGAGGAATTTGAATAATATTTAAATTTACATCTTTGTAATAATATAATTATCATTCTTGCTTTGTAATATAAATCTTTGTAATATAATTATCATTTACATCTTTGTAATATAATTATCATTTTTTGTCAACTGTATATATATAAGTAGATGTAACCATATACCGACACAATAGCACTTTGGTTACGCACCTTGCACAAGGTATGGAGATCCTGGGTTCGAAACCCAGGAAATCATTTTTTAACAATTTTATTAGTAGTCACAAAATTGTCTTAATTTACCCACGATTTTGCGACTATTTCTAATTTTAAAACAGATTTTCAACAATTTTCGTATTAGTCACATAATTGTCTTACTATACCCACCATTTTGCGACTATTTCTAGACCAACAACTTAAATTGTGACTAATCTGCGACAGTTTAGCCACTGCACTCGATTTTTTTTATTAAAATCATCAATATAGAATTTTAAATATGTTAATTTGATCTTTTTTACTTCTATTTGAACTAATGAATCATGATTACTGAGATTAAAAATTTAAATTCCAATTTTTAAAACTAATGGTTGTATATTATCATGATATGTACTTAGTACATATGTGTTTTATGAAGAAATATTTTTGAAAAATATTAATTTTTTTTAGACTGATTGAAATTACAATTTATGGTTGTAGATAGGGTTTTAGTCTTAGATTTAGTGTTAGAATGATTGTATAGCCTTATTTTTAGGGTTTAGGGTATAGGGTAATGAATTATTAATAAGTACATGCTTTATATATTGTAAATGTAACAAAATACCGATTGAACACAATAGCACTTTGGTTATGTACCTTGCTTACAACGTTTGTAGATCCTGGGTTCGAAACCAAGGATAAAATTTTCCAACAATTTTATTAGTAGTCACAAAATTGTCTTAATTTACCCACGATTTTGCGACTATTTCTAATTTTAAAACAGATTTTCGATAATTTTCGTAGTAGTCACATAATTGTCTTACTATACCCACCATTTTGCGACTATTTCTAGACCAACACCTGAAATTGTGACTAATCTGCGACAGTTTAGTCACTGCACTCGATTTGTTTTCTTAAAATCATCAATATAGAATTTTAAATATGTTAATTTGAACTTTTTTACTTTTATTTGAACTACTGAATCATGATTACAGAGATTAAAAATTTAAATTCCAATTTTTAAAACTAATGGTTGTATATTATTATGATATGTACTTAGTACATATGTGTTTTATGAAGAAATGTTTTTGAAAAATATTAATTTTTTTTAGACTGATTGAAATTACAATTTATGGTTGTATATAGGGTTTTAGTCTTAGATTTAGAGTTAGAATGATTGTATAGCCTTATTTTTAGGGTTTAGGGTATAAGGTAATGAATTATTAATAAGTACAGGCTTTATATATAAGTAAATGTAACCAAATACCGATTAAACACAATATCACTTTGGTTATGTACCTTTCTTACAGCGTTTGGAGTTCCTGGGTTCGAAACCAAGGAAAACATTTTTCAACAATTTTATTAGTAGTCACAAAATTGTCTTAATTTACCCACAATTTTGCGACTATTTCTAATTTTAAAACAAATTTTCGATAATTTTCGTAGTAGTCACATAATTGTCTTACTATACCCACCATTTTGCGACTATTTCTAGACCAACACCTGAAATTGTGACTAATCTGCGACAGTTTAGCCACTGCACTCGATTTTTTTTCTTAAAATCATCAATATATAATTTTAAATATGTTAATTTGAACTTTTTTTACTTCTATTTGAACTACTGAATCATGATTACAGAGATTAAAAATTTAAATTCCAATTTTTAAAACTAATGGTTGTATATTATCATGATATGTTCTTAGTACAAATGTGTTTTATGAAGAAATGTTTTTGAAAGATATTAATTTTTTTTAGACTGATTGAAATTACAATTTATGGTTGTAGATAGGGTTTCAGTCTTAGATTTAGTGTTAGAATGATTGTATAGCCTTATTTTTAGGGTTTAGGGTATAGGGTAATGAATTATTAAATACGGTCACAAAACAGTCGCACTTTCTGACTACTTTGAAACAATTGTGGGACCATTTTGAGACGATTTTGCGACTATTTCTAATTATTTCAATTTTTTCACAAGTCTTCAAGTATCTTCGTGAAATAACAAGCGCTAACTTATCCCTCCTTTATTTATTTTTTTGCGACCATTTTAGCGACTATTTAGGGACTACTTTGTTAAATACTAAATGAAACCCTATCTCTTCTCTTCTATTGTCGACAAACTCAAACAGTCGACGAACCTTTCTCTGATTTTCTTTCTCCGGATCTCTTTCTCTCTCAATCTCCTGTACCAATCCTTTCTCTCTCAATCTCTGATACCAATCCTCTCTCTCAATCTCCGAAACCCTTTCTCTCATCTCCGATTCTCTTTGTCTCTCAATCTTCGAAATCCTTTTTCTCAATCTCCATTTCTCTTTCTCTTTCAATCTCCGATAATGGCTTCCCGGCCAAAAACAAGTAAACGCCGAGTTGGTAGAGGCCGCGATGGTGGCCAATCATCCGCCAGTGGGAGATCAGTCGGTGGTCTCGACTCGTCTTCTCACGCCTCCAACCAGTCCTCTTCTGCAACAGAATCTGTCTCCCAGCCATCTAGAACTCTTCCTACCCAATATCCTCAAACAACACAACCGCTGCAAGGAGTACCACATACAGAAGTGGCAAATGCTAATCCTCCGACGACACAGCCGCCTCCTTACCACATTCCCCAGCCACAACCATCTTATCAGATTCCATAGCAACAATATCCATCTTATCAGAGTCCCCTTCAACAACCGCAGCCGGTTCAAATTTTAGAGCATCATTCTCCTCCGAATGCTCCAGAGCCACAACAAGACTTCGACCAGTTGTTAGATGATTTGTTGGCCCTTCCTGGCCGAGAACATCTACCAATCTTGAGTCCACATCCTATTCCCCAAGTACCGAACACATGGAAAGGTGATTGTGAGTGATTATGATCGATTGTGGTTAGTTGCCTCTACTAATTAGTAGTTTGTTTGTTTCAGTTTGATTTTGCCTATAATAGTAGTTTGTTTTGTCTTGAGGATTGATTGATGAATGTCTGAGCATAGTATTTTGTTCTGAAACTTCGATGGTTCTGAAGTTTCTGAACATAGTAGTTTAACCGGGACAAAGTAGTTTGGTTCTGGGTGTTCTCTGGTTCTGTTTCAGTTTAGTAGTTTCTGAGCATAGTAGTTTGGTTCTGGATGTCGATGGTTTTGTTTCAGTTTAGTAGTTAGTTTCAGTTTCAAATTAGTTGTTAGTTTCATTTTAGTAGTTAGTTTCAATTTCAAATGAACATGGTCCTACTCATTCAAATTAGTAGTTAGTTTCAGTTTCATTCATTAAAATTTTTGTTAGTTTCAGTTTCATTGGTTCTTGAATCTGATGTTAGTAGTTAGTTTCAGTTTCATTGTTCTGTCTAATGAGTTTACATGATTTATAAGGGTATTTGTTTGAATCTGATTGCGTTGATTGAATCTGATTGCTTTCATTTAATCAGATTGATGCATGAATAATTGCTATTTTTATTTAACAGGTTTGATTATCATGTGACATGTTTAACCGGGACAAAGGAAAATTGTCCCGAGTCATTGCTGGCATATTTCGGAGGAAGTTTGATGGTCCTTACTATAGCTGGCGCAAAACGCCTATAGACATTCAAGAGAGATTTTTCAGAACGTTTGCGGTAATACCATATTATTTTCATTTTACTATAGTTATGATTTATATACAATGATACTTAACATTATTGTATTGTGTATCGGAAATACAATTGGGATCACGGGATTACGGACCTGGTGAGAGCGGGATTCTTGAGGAGAGCCAAAAAACGGATGAAAGGAATTGTGAGCCAAGCTAAAACCTGTGGTGAGAGACCACCTTGGATTGGCGAAACTCTTTGGGCAGAAATGTTGGCTCATTGGGGCACTCCAGAGTCAATTGAGAGGAGCTCTACTTACTCGTAGTGCCGTAACTCCGACCGTGGCGGTCTTGGTCCCCACAAACACGTATCCGGGCAGAAGTCTTACTTGCAAGTGCAACAAAAAATGGTAATATGTTTTCATTGGTTTATGTATTGCATTTTATAAAATTAATATATTTTTTTATCGTTGTAGGAGGAAGAATTAGGGCGTCCTGTCTCCTTTGGAGAAGTGTTTATGAAAATACATACAATGGCGGATGGTACTTTTGTTGATCAAAAGGCCAAAAAGGTACATGACAATTATGAGAAGAACATAGAAGAGGAAATGTCACATATGGATGTGGATGCTGATATCTCAGAGCCTTCTTCTCAACAATCAACTCATGGAAGCCTCACCATTGAACAAAAGAATGAGATATTTCTCAAGGTAATTTCGTTTTTGTCTTCCTCTTCTTAGCATATTAACATGTCTTTTTTTCGCTTTAATCTGATTGAATCACATTCTGGTTCGTTTCCACTGCACTATATTCTGGTAAGTTTTCAGTTTCACTTTCTCTTTTGTCTGATTCATATTCTAGTTCGTTTCACATTCTGGTTCGTTTCATATTAACATGTCTTTCTCTTCTCTTTCACATTCAGTTTTACATTCTGGTTCGTTTCCACTGCTCTTTTGTTTATTCAATCTGATTGTCTTTTGTTATCTCTTTCTGTTTCAGTTTTGTTTTGTTTGAATTGTGGTCTCAATTGTTTTTTTTTTGTTGTTTTAGTCTTTCTCTTTGGTCAGTTTTCGTTTCTGTTTTCGTTTTCGTTTTCAGTTTCTGTTTTAGATTCAGTTTTCGTTTCTGTTTGGTCTTTTTCTTTAGTATTTCTTTTTGGTCTTTCTCTTTGGTCTTTCTCTTTAGTTTTCTCTTTGGTCAATCTTATCTCTTTCTATTTCAGTTTTCGTTTCTGTTTCAGTTTCAGTTTCAAGATTGTCTTTTCTTTTACTCTTTTTGTTTCAGTTTCGTTTTGTATGATTGTCCTTGTCTTTGTTTTGCTGAGAAAATTGATAGCATTTTTGGTTGAAATACTGGAATACTGATTGAGCCTTCTTGCATGCATATGTTTTCAGCCTTCTTGCATCTATTTCAGCCTCCCTGCAACAGATACAAAAATGTTTCAGCCTTCTTGCATATGTTTCAGCCTTCTTGCATTTAACTCCAAAGATAGAGCATGGAAGAGAAAATATTCCTGGGTCCTCCATCTTAGTCAACTTCTTCATCGGAGGTGGTGTACTTCTGACCTTGGCAAAAAGTGCCTTAATCTCTTCCTCAGTTTCTCTGAATCTCGAAAGTGACTCAGCAGAGGCATGTACTCTAGAGCTTCTTCAAAAGTCAGTGAAAGGGGGACCCTTCGTACCATCTTCTCAAAGCCAAGCAGCTGCTTTGGAGAAATTGGGTCCCTAAGATGTCTGGGTATTCTCGGATACGATATCTTAGGCTTGTAGACACGTTCCTCGATCACCTCCGGTTTCTTTACTATCTCTTGTTCGGCCTGCGACAAGTGTCGATCGATACCACGATGGCGTCGATAGACGCAAGGTTCAGGTGTCGGTTCTTCAGCAGTGGTGTCGATCGATACCTGGATGGTGTCAATCGATACTGACGGATCAGCTTCAAAATCGCCTTCAGGAGGGTTTTCGAAACTCTCTGCACTTCTCAAGGTCATTGAATTGACGTAATCTTTATGTGCTTGAGTCGCCTTTCCGTTCACAGCAGCTGCAGTTTGAGCCACTTGCGTTTCCAGCATCTTCTGATGGGTATTGAGAGCGTCGATCCTTCCACTCAGATCCTTGTACACATCATCTATCTTTCCGTTGAGATTCACTGTGAGTCGTTGCTGTCCTTGAACCAGTTGTTCAAACATAGCCTCGATCCTGCTGTACGGTAGCTTAGCAGGTGCAGGTTGATAAGATGAATTACCATAATTCCTGGTTTACCCATTATTCTGAGATGGTTTCTGACCAAGCTGATTCGAACCTCCTTGCTGATACTTGTTGTTGAAGTTTCGGTTGTTGTTGAATTGATTCTTCTGTCCTTGAAAACCAGACCCACCAATGTAGTTAACATCCTCTACTTCATCCTCGTTAAATACCTCAACTTCTTCAGCAAAGTGAACAGCCTTTGGTGTCTTGCCCATCAAAAGACTGTGCATAGAATCCAACTTGGCTTGCACATCAGCTATCTGTGTACCCACTACAAGAAAACATCGATTTGGCGACTGCAGAAAGAGTCGCAAAATAGTCGCTAAAAGCGATGGTACGACTAACTTGCGACTAAAGAACGGAGTCGGTAATCTTTAGTCGCTAAAGAACGTAGTCGTATAAATAGTCGCCATTTGGCGACTACTTTCCGACTACGACCATGAATAGTGTAATAGTCGTAAAATAGTCGCAAATTGTAATAGTCGTAACATAGTCGCACATTGTAGTTGTCGTAAAATAGTCGCATAAATTAGGCGACTAGTAAATGACTATAGGAACGGTAAAGATGTAGTCGGGTAATTGTAGTCACCAAATATAGTCGTGAAATGTAGTGACCATTTACCGACTATTGTATTACTAATTTGACGACTATTCGGCGACTAATCGGAACATAAGCTTCTACGATGTAAATATACGGTGACTACTATGCGACTGTTTAGTGACTATTTGGCGACTACTATGCGACTGTTTACTGACTATTTTTATGTCGATATTAGAATTTGGTATGAACGATTGGTATTTGTTTGTTTCTCAATTGTAAACCTGTGTTACAAACCTAAATTACTAAACAACCGAAATTTCATTGAAAATACCATTTGATTACAAATATTAACCAATGTATTCAAACTCCATAACAAGTTCACAACAAAAGTTCTAAAAAAACATAGGTAACACAAGTGATAAAAAACAGAGGTAACCTAAGAAGTAGATGGTTGATCTGTTGATGGAAGCATATTGGTTGTTGCTGGAGGTGAATTAGCAGACAAGAAGTCGAGAAACCTCGGATCAGTTTGGCGCAAGTACTTTTCCACCAAGGAGAAGTGCTCGAACTTGTCCTTTTGCTCAGCCGCAGCTCGGGAGTGTTGTGCTTCACGGGCAGCAATCTCAGCATCACGTCGTTCATTATAGGCAGCCTGCTCCTCGATTTTCCGTTGAGCTTCCTTCAGTTGCTCTTGCAATGCAACAAACGAGGAAGAGGCTCACGGTTGCTTGCGCTTGCCATTGATAAGAGTCTCCTTCATGCTTCCAACTCCATAAGGAGTTCCTCGCGAATCCAAGTCAGTGGACTATGAAAAAGTAAAAGAAAAATGTAATTAAAGTAGACAAAAGCCAAGACAATATAAATGTGGACTGAAAATGTTACTTACCTCAAGAAAGATGCTAGTATAGTCATCTGTTGTTAGCTCTCGAGGTCGAGAAGCACCGTCTGAAACATCTGAAGCCTCTGTCACGAGGTCAGACAACTTCTGTTGTAGCTTCTCCTGATATCTTTGAGCGATTTTCTCCGCCTTCTTATCGACATAGGTACCATCTGGTTTTGTATGCGTCTTGATGAAAACCTCACCAAGACTAACCGATCGTCCCAATTCCGCTTCCTGCAATGTTACAAAATAAAGAACGAGTATGAAATTTTTTTAAGTTGTTAAGGAGTAAGAAAAAGTAAAAGTTACTTACCATTTCATGTTGAATTTGTTGATATGACTTCGGCCCTGACACGTGGATGTGAGGACCGAGACCTTGACGGTCAGACAGACGAGCATTGGAATAGGTGAGAGTCCTCAGCTTTGTTTCTTCAGTGTCCCAATACTGAGTCATCGTATTCCTGAGCGTGTCACCGATCCAATTAGGTCGCTCTCGACTAGTCCTCGCACTGCTAACCATGTCCTTCATCCGGCGTTGACAGATTTCATCAAAATAATCTTTAACTGTCCCTGTTATCAAGGGATCCCAGGTGTGGGTTTTCTACAATACAAAGACAACAGAATGTTAGTGAAAACATAAGAAGCAAACCTATATGACAAAAAACATCACACTGCTTTAGAACAGAAAACTTTACCGCGAACTCGAGGAAGTATCGTTCTTGTCTCTCCCGAGGCACACATGCCCAGCTATAGTAGGGACCATCGAATTTGTTGGTAAACACTTTAGTGATTTTCCTAACCAGTTTCGATCCCAGTCGCGATTAAACCTGCAAAAACACACATGAAATAAAGCAAACGTTTATTTAACTTAAGACTTCAAAACACATGAAACCAGAAGACCTAAGACATAAAACCAAAGACAGACACAATACATACACATGAAACCAGACATGAAACAATTCTAATCAAACACATGAAACCAGACACAATTCTAATCAAAGCAATCACGTTTTAATCAAATCCATCAAACACATTCAAACACATAGACAATTCGAATCAAAGACATACACAATACATACACAAACACATTAAAACACATACATGAAACCAAAGACAGACACAAGACCCAAGACCCAAAACCAGAAGACCTAAGACCTAAGACTCCAGAGAACTAACACTAATAGACATATGAAACCATACATGAAACAATTCTAATCAAACACATGAAACCATACACAATTCTAATCAAAGCAATCACATTCTAATCAAATCCATCAAACACATTCAAACACATAGACAATTCGAATCAAAGACAGACACAATACATACACAAACACATTAAAACACAGACATGAAACCAAAGACAGACACAAGACCCAAGACCTAAAACCAGAAGACCTAAGACCTAAAACCAGAAGACATAAGACCTAAGACTTCAGAGAACTAACACTAATAAACACATGAAACCAGACATGAAACACATTCAAACACATTATAAACTAAGCTAGATTAACACATTTCTAAACACATCAAACTGTGTCTACGCTAAGACTCAGACACAAACAAAATTCTAATCAAACACAAACACAATTCTAATAAAATCCAGTAAACACATTCTAATCAAATCCATAAACACATTATACACACAGACACGATTCAATGCAGAATCACATTCAAACACAAAACACATATAATCACATTATACAAGGGCAAGGTCATACAAGCTCGAGTTCGGTGTCGGTGTGGGAGAGAGGACAGTTGTAAACTTATCCCTGTCTGGCACCATAAGCAGTGCATTGAGAGCTCTTAGCGTGTCTTCCTGGAGATCCGGCAACACTGGAGATTCATCTTCGAAACTGTGTCCGTGAGAAGATGGATGACTCTGAGCCTGAGAGTTCTGATGTGGTGACGGTGGAGCCTCCAGTGGATCCGATTCAGGCGCACGGCGTTCTTCACTGTTGAAAAGTTGTTGTGGCGGTGGAAAGCTCCGGAAATATGGTGCTGAGGTTGACGGTTGATTGTCGACGGCGACTTGAGGTGGTGTCGCATGAGTCGGAGGAACTTGGGCAGCCGGCGTGATGTTGTACTGCGGCGGAAGAGATCTCGGTGTTCGCGACATTGTCGGAGAGGGATTGTAACCTCCGCGTCTCTGAGAAAGATTGGGAGCGTGTTATCTCTTCTGATTCTTACCCTTCTTAGCTTCTGGCATCGTCAGAGAATGGCAAGAAAAGAAGTAGAAGAGATTCGAGAGGAGAAATCGAAGGAGAAGAAGATGAAATCGAAGGAGAAGAAGAGATTCGAGAGGAGAAGAAGATGAAATCGAAGGAGAAGAAGATGAAATCAACGGAGAAGAAGAGATTCGAGAGGAGAAGAAGATTAAATCGAAGGAGAAGAAGAGATTCGAGAGGAGAAGAAGATGAAATCGAAGGGTTCGCGAAGAAGGACTGGATTTACGGCTTTCGTAGGTTTTTTTTTTTTAATCTGAATAAATCTGGTCAACTTAATAATTTGTATGTGTGTTATAAACCGATTAAAGACTATGGCCTAATGGTAAAGACGCACACATTTTCACCCGAACCCGGGTTCGAGTCCTGTGAAGGACAGATTTAGTTTTTTTTTTTATCCTGAATACATCTGGTCGAGTTATAAATGTGTGTGTGTGATAAATACCAATTAAAGACTATGGCCTAGCGGAAAAGATCGCAAACATGTTCACCCGAACCCGGGTTCGAATTAGGTTGAGGACAGTTTTTTTTTATCCTGAATACATCTGGTCGAGTTATAAATGTGTGTGTGTGATAAAAACCAATTAAATACTATGGCCAAGCGGAAAAGATCGCAAACATGTTCACCCGAACCCGGGTTCGAATCAGGTTGAGGACAGTTTTTTTTTATCCTGAATACATCTGGTCGAGTTATAAATGTGTGTGTGTGATAAATACCAATTAAATACTATGGCCTAGTCGTAAAGATCGCAAGACGATAAATTACACTGAAATTCATCTGGTCGAGTTATTTATATTATTATACGATAAATAATATAAAAGACAAATTACACCGAAATTGTGACATTAGTAACATAGTTATTTAGTAGGGTTCTTCGTCATCTGATTCTTCATCAGAAGACGATAAATTACACTGAAATTCATCTTCTGGTTCTGCATCTCCGATATCGTAATCGAGGTTTATTTGGTCTCCTTGTACGAAATTGTCAAGTACGAGATCTTCAATTGTAGTCATCAATACAGCATCATCATTTTCTCTTTGCAAAAGAGTCTGTTCCTTTTGTTCATATTCCCCTGAAATGTTTCCCCTCGGATTCACTTTTAGAACATTGAGCCACAACTTATTCGGTTTCTTTGTGTATGGGTACGGAATATAACAAACTTGATCCGCTTGTGAGGCTGTTTGCAATATAAAAATGTATAAATAAGTTATACAACAGTATATATATATCGACATTAATAAGTACGTACCTAGAATAAATGGTTGGTATTTATTGTATTTTCTCGATGAAAGAACGTCTACAACACCACCATTGCTCCTCCGAGTGCCTCTACCGATAACAGGGTCATACCAATTACACTTAAAAAGTGTGATTCTAAAATTGACCATCCCCTCGTACTCGAGTTCTATGATATCATTTAAGGTCCCGTAGAAATCCGCTTCATCAGATGCATCAGTGTAATTTTGACTTTTAACACAGACCCCATAGTTACATGTCTTTCGTCCAGCGCCGTGATTTTGCGTATGAAACAAATAGCCTCTTGTAAAATACATTGGCCATGTTTTGACCTTATTCAAAGGTCCATGGACTATCTCTTGAACCCAAGTAGGAAATGGATTCGTGGGGTTCCAGTAAGAAACCTGCATATATATAAAAATAGCATAAATATATTTAAGTATAAATATATGCATAGTTATGAATGTTTTTTAGACATACATATTCTTTCACCCATAAATGATATTCGTCAGCTCTTTTCGTAGAGAGTTCTTTTTCGGAAAGTCCTGGATATTTTGCAGAAATAAATTCCTCGAACATTCTACACAAGACCAACACAAATATGAGAAATTAAACAAGGATTATATATAGTAAAACGTAATCTTAGAGAGATGCCTACTTATATACCTCTCAATTGGCTGAAAATATTCACAATTTCGTAAAACATATGCATGTGCACATTGATAGTCTCTCTCTGAGAGCCATATTTCATGCATTTCTCTACTTGGACGGCCTACTTGAGTAAATATAGAAGGTACTCCAGGGACATGATATACAGGGACTTCACCTTCATCGAATCTTGTTAACCTGACCAAATTAGTAGAAAAGTAATTCACATTAAAATACATAGGACGTCTATACAAATTAAATGCCAAAGTGGACATGATGTGATTGATTTTAGCATTTACCTTGATTTCGTTTGTATATTCGCAGCAAAGTAGTGGTCTGAGAAATAAGCAATCTCGTCATTGATATATGATTCAACAATCGATCCTGCCGCATATCTTTTGTTATTTGCTTTCCCTTTCAACTTTTTGAAAAACCTTTCAAAAGGATACATCCACCTATACTGGACAGGGCCTCCGAAATTCAACTTCGTATGGGAGATGTATAGGCAGGTGCTCCATCACATCGAAAAATGAAGGTGGAAATATCTTTTCCAAATTGCATAGGATTAAAACTATGTTCTGTTTCAAAATTTGAACCTGACTTTCATGCAAAGTTCTCGAACATAAGTCTCGGAAAAATGCTCCAACCCCTACAATATACGTGAAAATTTCATGAGGTTACTATATATATACAATACTATAATCATATTTACAAAAATAGTCGTAATTAGTACCTGATAACGCAAGGTGGACATTCCGGTCTAGGAGATCTGCAAAGATAAATGGAAGTAACCGCTCCATAAAAACATGGCAGTCATGACTCTTCATGCCTGAAAACTTTTGGTTGTTCATATCAACACAACTAGCTAAGTCTGACGAATATCCATCTGGGAACTTAACCGCATGTTTCACACATTCCAGTAAACTTTTTCTGGCTTCTTCTGTCAATGTGAAGGATGGGAAAGGAGCTTTACCCTCACTATCAATATGTAAGTGTGGCCGAGAACAAAATCGTTCTATATCCAATCTTGACATGATGTTGTCTTTCGATTTACCCTTCACACTCATTAGAGTATTCATGATGTTGTCAAAAAAATTCTTCTCTATATGCATCACATCAAGACAATGACGGAGGTTGAGGTCCCTCCAGTACGGCAGCTCCCAAAATATGCTTTCCTTGTGCCAGTTATGGTGCTTCCCATAGCCCGGATTCTTCTTTTCGTGACCGTTTCCACCAACATCCTTTGTTTTCAATGGATTTACACCAGCTAACCGCTCGAAATAAACTTGCTCACCGGTCAAAGACGGAGGGGAATACTCTCTCGAAGCGTCTTTTCCCTTTAGGAAGTCTTTTTATTCCTCCTCAGTGGATGACCAAGAGGAAGAAATCTTCGGTGACAATCAAACCAACACGTCTTCCTTCCATTAGGTAGATAAAAAGACTTTGTATCTTCCATGCAAACTGGACAAGACAATTTACCATGGGTTGTCCATCCGGATAACATGCTATATGCCGGAAAGTCGCTTATCGTCCACATCAGCACTGCTTTTAGATTAAAATTTTGATTCAAGGACACATCGTATGCATCGACGCCATTAGACCACAACTCTTTTAACTCCTCAATAAGAGGTCGGAGGAATATATCGAGACTAGCTCGCGGATGATTTGGCCCAGAATTCAGAATTGTAAGAAATAAATACTTTGTATTCATGCACATACCCGGGGGTGAATTATATGGCGTCAAGATCACAGGCCACAACGAATGATTACGAGACATGCCAAAGGGATTGAACCCATCGGTACATAATCCAAGATAAACGTTACGCGGTTCTTCAGCAAACCGGGGATGTTGATCTTGAAAATATCTCCACTCCGCCGCATCAGAAGAATGACCCATTTCTCCCTCCTTTGTTTGGTGCTCGGCATGCCATCTCATTGCCGTTGCAGTCTTCTCGCTTTGATACATTCTCTTTAATCTGTCAGCAATAGGTAGATACCACATACGACTGTATGGTACGTTGGTTCTACGCCGGTCGTTCTTAGGCTTCCATCTTTGTTTTCCACAAAACAGACATTTATCTTCCTTCTCGTCTTCTTTCCCGAAGATCATACAATTGTTAATACAAACATCAATTGTATGATATGGGAGACCTAAATTGCGCATCAATTTTTTCTGTCTCGTAATGTGAACCAGTTGACTTGTTTCCTTCTGGTAAATAGTCTGTCAAGATTTCGCAAACCGAATCCACTAACTTTTCACTCATATTATATTATGCCTTATTTTGCATGACTCGAGCAGCTAAGGATCAATGCGAGTGACCTTCACGACAACCATCGTATAGTGGATTATTTGCACCTTCTAACAAGTCGTAGAATTTCTTTGAATGGTTACGTACCGGTTCTTCTACATTCTGATAACTAGTACCACCTTGATGATAGTTATCAAAACTCACGTTATCACGAAATGCATCATTCACGATATCCACATATCTATCTTCTACTACATTACCCACTTCTTCACTCCCACCTATATACGTCATATCAACATAACTCGATCCTAAATCCGCCATATTGAATTCTTCCCCATGCTTATACCAAACATAATAATCTGGCATAAATCCTTTGCTATAAATATGATTCCAAATTCTTGTCCCCGGGATAAATTTCTCGTTCTTGCAAACACTACAAGGACAGAAAAACTTACCGCCATTACTCTGTGTTAGAGGCTGGCTATTTGCAAGTGTCATGTATTGCTCCACCCCCATTCTGAACTGTTCCGAGAAATTTCCCGTCTCTTCATCGAACCTATTATACATCCACTCCCGGAAATTAATATAATTGTAATTTCCCGACATTTTATAACTAATAAATCGAATGAGCAGAAGAAATATCTTTGATTTTGTGTTTAAAATCGAATGAGGAGAATAAATATGTTTGTTTTGTGTTTAAGATCGAATGAGGAGAAGAAATGGGGTAAATTTTGTTTATATAGACGATTTTGCCGACTACATAGCGACTAAAAGGCGTCTGAAAGGCGACTACATATTGTAGTCACATAAAGCCGGTGCACCAACCCAAACAACAACTAACACGTGTTTTTCACCGGTTTTGCACGACTGTTTACCGACTGCTATACGACCCGCCCAATTAGTCGCATATTAATCGCTAATTTAGCGACTATTCTGCGACTACTAAGTCCTGTCGTAATATTAGTAGTAACCGTAGTCGTAAATTGGCGACTGAACTTAAAATAGTCGTACAATAGTCGTAAAATAGCGACTACTATAGCGACTATTTTGTTTGGTCGTAAAACAGCGACAACATTACGACTAAACCTTACTAGTCGCCAAATAGTCATAAAATAGTTGTTAATTAGTCACAATTCGTAGCGACTAAAGTTTTAGTCGCCACATGTAGTCGTTAAAACGCTGTTTTCTTGTAGTGACCATCCATGTGATATATCATGGTTTTTACCCTATTTAGGCCATGATATAAGTCCTTTTATAGAGTCTTTTCTTGTGTTTCGGAGTCTTTTAGAGTCTTTCACAGGTTATAGCACGTCTGGAGCTTAATTGGAATTATTGGAGCTTTTCTGGAGCATTCTGGAGCGAGACTGAAGTCTGATGACTAAGAGCCCGATCTGAGCACCGAGCATCGATCGATACCCCCTGGTATCGATCGACACTCATCGAGATTTCATGGGCCGCGACTAATTATGAAGTCTTGGAGAATTGCAAAAGCACCCAGAAGACTTTGATAATTACAAGAAGACCCCAAATCGTGATTTAGGTTATAAATAGGATTTTACAGCCATTGTTTAGGCTATGCTTTTATTTTCTGTGTTTGATTTTACTTTGGTTTTAGAGAGACAAGTCTGAATCTCCCTTCGTCCGAGATCAGATCTCTAAACCCTTCTTTCTATTCTATTGATGATTTATTCAAACATGTTGATTGTTTCATTCTCCATGTCTGAGTAGATCCACCTTAGGTTTAGGGTTTTCTCATAAGGGTTTTCTTTGAATGCTAGGTTAAATATCTTTTAGGATTCACCATCTGAATTATAGTTCTTCGCTTAGGTTGTGTTCATAGCTTGTTCTAGATTAGCTACCTAGAATATAAATCTTAGGATAATTGATTAGGTACGAGAGTGCAATTAATTACCTGATAGAACCTAGGTGAGCAAATTGATTATTCGCAAAGAGATTTGGTTTAATTGATTTGTGAACATATCAAACCTGTTGTTAAAGCTGATTTAGACTTTAGGATTCGCAAAGAGATTTGGAATTCCTAGGATTTAGATTTAGATAGTTTTCGCAACGAGAGTTGGTTAGCTATATTTTAGTGATTTGAGTTCAAGAACTGCGCTAAATCTGAATCCTGTTAGTTAGTTAGTCTGCATTCACTGATTTCCTGAGAAAAACCCTGAGCCTATATTTCCCAATTGATTTACATCTCGTTTAATTTCTGCACTGTTTTTAATTACATCTATCTGGCTTAGCGTAATTCGACACTTCATAATTTATTGTGTGATCTCTGTGAGTCTTTGTGGTTCGACCCCTACACTTACTACAACAACTGCTTTAGTATCTTAGGGTATTAAATTGAGCATATCAATTTTGGCGCCGTTGCCGGGGATCGAACCCGGGTCACCCGCGTGACAGGCGGGAATACTTACCACTATACTACAACGACTGCTTTAGTATCTTAGGGTATTAAATTGAGCATATCAATTTTGGCGCCGTTGCCGGGGACTCAATTTCGCCATTAGATTTTAGTTTAGAATTTCGACTAAGTTCGTCGGTATCGATCGATACTCACTAGTATCGGTCGATACTCCGGCGACTTCTTTTTTGGTATCGATCGACACCACTTGGTATCGATCGATACTCAACGTATTTTTCTGGTTACTTACGTGCTTTGCCTAGTGTTTTCCTTGCAGGTGTATGCCTGTTCGTGAAACCAGGAGCAACAAGAGCACTCAGCTAGTTGGACTATCACTGGAACAGCTAGCGCTTGTGGAACGCACAAACAGAAAGACCAAGCAAACATCAGGGATGAACAACCCAGTGGTTTTAAGAGCTGATGAAGCTGGAATTCTGAGAGACCAAGAGGGTCATGTGTGTAATGAGAGAGGGCAACGACTTGATGAAGCTGGAAACATCGTTGTCCCTGCTCCTGTTATTGAGATTGTTGTGCCAGCTGGGCGCGGCAACGTTGGCAATGCTGCAGGTGTTCGAGCTCAGACAATTGGTGAGTACAACAGGCCAGAGCAGTTTTTCGCCAATCGGTCAGCGATTCGTCCTCCTGCTTATGAGAGGAATGACTTCGAGCTGAAACCTGCTTACTACACTCTAGTAGGACAACATCTCTTCCATGGTCTTCCTCATGAACATCCAATGGACCATGTAGAGAAATTCGAGGACTTGGTCACTAGCATCAAGAGCAATGGAGTGTCATACGACTATCTCTTCTGCAAGCTCTTCCCCTACTCTCTGGGTGGAGAAGCTACTTACTGGCTGAGGCAGCTATCTCCTGGATCACTAACTAATTGGGAGGACACCAAGAGAGCCTTCCTGATTAACTTCTAT
This sequence comes from Eutrema japonicum, assembly GCA_030161315.1. Taxonomy (NCBI): domain Eukaryota; kingdom Viridiplantae; phylum Streptophyta; class Magnoliopsida; order Brassicales; family Brassicaceae; genus Eutrema; species Eutrema japonicum. The sequence goes on along the minus strand of BSQW01000011.1, from coordinate 31,829,939 downwards.
GATGACGGGCGATCTGAAGATCTGAGAAATAAGATATCCACTTTTTCTCAAGGACCTACTGAGGCGTTCAAGGCTGCTTGGACAAGATTCAGATCGTATCAGAGAGATTGTCCACATCATGGATACTCTGATGTGCAGCTGCTGGGTATCTTCTTCAGAGGAGTAGATTTGAGATATCAGATGGGTCTGGACTCTTCGAGCAATGGTAATTTCAACACCAGATATCCTGAGGATGCTATTGTGTTGATTGAGAACTTTGCATCTAGTAGTAGCACCAAGAGCGCAGACTTCGAGCGCAAGAAGCTGGCTGGTAACATGGATGGGTCACAGATCGCTGAAGTGAAAGCTCAGCTGGATTCTATGCACAGTCTTCTGCTGGGAAGGACAACAAAGGCCGTCCACTTTGCTACTGAGAATGAGGTGGAAGATGTTAACTACATAGGTGGTTCTGGTTTTCAGGGTCAGCGATTCGGATACAACTCCAATCGAAACTTCACCAACAATGCTCAGCAAGGAGGGTACCAATCCCCACCACCCAAAGCTCCTGAGAGTAAGATTGAGGCTATGCTTGAACACCTGGTTCAAGGGCAGGAGAAGATGACAGCCACCTTCAATGGTAAGATGGACACCATGTACACCGATTTGAGTGGAAGGATCGAGGCACTAAATACGAGTCACAGGATGCTGGAAACTCAAGTAGCTCAGACTGCAGCAAATTCCAAGGGAAAATCGGTTCATGCACACGTCAATGCGATCTCCTCAAGTGCAGAGAATTACGAAGAGGATTCTGAAATCGCCAGAGCATCGATCGATACCCCCAGGTGTCGATCGATGCCGGTTACAATTCTGAAACGGGACACTTCCAAAACCCGTGTATCGATCGATACCCCACTGGTATCGGTCGATACCAAGGCAATTTCTGAGGAGACACATGATATTTCGACCAAGGAGCCTCAAGTAGCAGCAGCACGGTTCAGTATCGCCCAATTTTGGGAAGACTATGAAACGAAGTGTCAGGCAGCGATAGCTAAGGAACGAGCTGAGAAAAGAGCTCGCAAGCCCAAGAAGGAGAATCATGTACCTAAACATCTCAGAGATCCCATCTCTCCAAAGCAGCTGCGTGGCTTTGAGAAGATGGTAAGAAGGATTTCCCCTGATTCAACCTTTGAAGAAGCCCTAGAGTGCCGTCCTCTGCTAAGTCACTTCAAGGATTGCAGAGAAACTGAGGAAGAGATTAAGGCACTCTTCATTAAGGCTAGAGGTCCACCTCCACTGAGACAGTTGACCCCAAGGGAGGATCCAGGGAAATTTGTAGTTCCATGCTCTATCTCTGGAGTTGAGTTCAAAGAGTCTCTTGTCGACTCAGGGGCTAGTGTCAATGTCATCTCAAGGGCAATTGCAGAGCGGTTAGGAGCTGATATTCGATCACCAGAGGCATCTATCACATTCGCGAACAACTCCACCTCGCTTCCACACGGTACTATCCATGGTTTGCTGGTCAAAGTAGGAGACTGTCTAGTTCCTACTAATTTTCAGGTTGTAGAGATGGGTGCAATATCTCGTATGCCTATCCTTTTGGGACGACCGTTCATGGCTACTGCAGGCGCGATCATAGACACACCTAATAAGAGAATCTCTTTCTCTTACATTGACAGAGGGGTCTATTATGGTGTCATTCCCCCTAGGAGTGCTCCCACACATGTGTCTAGCATCGAGGTTGTCACAGGAGAGTCGCTAGCGATTGATATTTTGGAAGAGCCTCCTGATGAGCCTACTGTCGCAGATGTTCCAGGTGAACCGCCCAGCACCCCCAAAGAAGTTGCCAAGAAAACTAAGGCAACAAAGAAGAAGGCCAAGAGCAACAAAGTTGAGAATCCCCATGTCACTTTGATACCTCAGAAGTGTAATGGAGATTCGATTGAGTACAAGGTCAAATGCAAAGGAGCCTTGAAGCCATTCTCTAAGGCAAGAGTCCTTCTAACTTCTGAGCTGAAAGAGAAAGGGCAGGAGTTTGTGGACAGCATGCTAAGCAGAACTTTGAAGCTAGTAATGTCAAGTGATGGAGCCTGTTTTGGTGCAAGCTCTCACTCTTATCCAGCCTGAAGGGCGTTACAGTCAAGCTATTGACGTTAAACGAGCGCTTGGTGGGAGGCAACCCACTTGTGAGTCTGTTTTTGATTCGTTTTTATTTTTATTTTCGTTTGTTTTGAGTCTGTGTCAGGATGAACAAGGAGCAACTCGAAATCGCCTAAGCATCGATCGATACCCCTATGGTATCGATCGACACCAATCGCGGATGAAAATTCACAAAGTCGATCTAAGCATGGTATCGATCGATACCATGCCGTGTGTCGATCGACACCGACTGTTCCAGAATGGTAATTTCTTGTTTCTCTTCGTTCTATCCTTTTTCTTTGTTTCTTTCACTGACTCTAGGCTAGATAACACTGAGGACAGTGTTGTTCAAGTCTGGGGGAGGTGTCTGCTGACATTGTTTTCGTTTTTCTTAGAGTCAGTCGTTTTATCGAATCAAAACTGTTTTATTGAGTCAAAATTTGTTGGAGATGATGATCCTGTGCTTGAACCTATTGATTTGATTTTGTTTTTGAGTGCACAGTGTTACAGGATCAGTTCTAGATCGACTAATGAAAAATCCAAAGGCTGACCAGTTGACTAGAAAACATCCATGTCTCCAGCAGAGTTCTTCTGAAGCCTGAGCCAAATTTTTGCACTTCATCAATGTGGTTAGTGTTCATAGAGCTTGATTCATCATTCATATCTGATAAAGGAACCCGTGTGTTTAGAATTATGGTATCTCTCTCCCCTGAAATAAGTTGATAGATTAAGAGCATAAAAGATTGAAATGATTTTCTTCTGAGTAGAGGGTTAGGAAAATTTCCAGCGATCCCATTATTCTACTTAAGAGGGGATGATCACACAAAGGATTGGAAGCGAGGCTAGGATTTTCCTATGATGCCATTATTCGCCTACATCCTTTGATACATAGATAGGGAAGAACCGGGGATTTGGTGGCAAACACCATCAATACTCGCGTCTCATACCTTGATATGTATATGCTAAGCTGAAAATAATAAAAATAATAAGAACATAATAAGTGATAAGTCTGGGGGAGAGAAATTGATACAAGAAGTGTGAAAAATGGTGGTTCCTTTGTCAAGATATTGTCTGGTAAAGAGTCTAGAAGGTTCTTAAATATTAGCTGCAGAGATGAAACTGGCGATGAGGGCTTTACTTGAACAATGCTGTGGGATTTTGTGTGGAGTCTGGAAAAGCTGCAAATGTCTACGGAGAAGTACATGGTGGTTAGATCGAAAGCTGATCAGGTGACATTTGGGTACTTGGGAAAAGAGTCTTTTCGATGGTTCAGGAACAGGTGAGTCTCTACGTTTTCAAACCTCTTTTTCTGGTTTAGTCTTCTATTTGCTTGAGGGCAAGCAAAAGGCTAAGTCTGGGGGAGTTGATATATCATGGTTTTTACCCTATTTAGGCCATGATATAAGTCCTTTTATAGAGTCTTTTCTTGTGTTTTGGAGTCTTTTAGAGTCTTTCACAGGTTATAGCACGTCTGGAGCTTAATTGGAATTATTGGAGCTTTTCTGGAGCATTCTGGAGCGAGACTGAAGTCTGATGACTAAGAGCCCGATCTGAGCACCGAGCATCGATCGATACCCCCTGGTATCGATCGACACTCATCGAGATTTCATGGGCCGCGACTAATTATGAAGTCTTGGAGAATTGCAAAAGCACCCAGAAGACTTTGATAATTACAAGAAGACCCCAAATCGTGATTTAGGTTATAAATAGGATTTTACAGCCATTGTTTAGGCTATGCTTTTATTTTCTGTGTTTGATTTTACTTTGGTTTTAGAGAGACAAGTCTGAATCTCCCTTCGTCCGAGATCAGATCTCTAAACCCTTCTTTCTATTCTATTGATGATTTATTCAAACATGTTGATTGTTTCATTCTCCATGTCTGAGTAGATCCACCTTAGGTTTAGGGTTTTCTCATAAGGGTTTTCTTTGAATGCTAGGTTAAATATCTTTTAGGATTCACCATCTGAATTATAGTTCTTCGCTTAGGTTGTGTTCATAGCTTGTTCTAGATTAGCTACCTAGAATATAAATCTTAGGATAATTGATTAGGTACGAGAGTGCAATTAATTACCTGATAGAACCTAGGTGAGCAAATTGATTATTCGCAAAGAGATTTGGTTTAATTGATTTGTGAACATATCAAACCTGTTGTTAAAGCTGATTTAGACTTTAGGATTCGCAAAGAGATTTGGAATTCCTAGGATTTAGATTTAGATAGTTTTCGCAACGAGAGTTGGTTAGCTATATTTTAGTGATTTGAGTTCAAGAACTGCGCTAAATCTGAATCCTGTTAGTTAGTTAGTCTGCATTCACTGATTTCCTGAGAAAAACCCTGAGCCTATATTTCCCAATTGATTTACATCTCGTTTAATTTCTGCACTGTTTTTAATGACATCTATCTGGCTTAGCGTAATTCGACACTTCATAATTTATTGTGTGATCTCTGTGAGTCTTTGTGGTTCGACCCCTACACTTACTACAACAACTGCTTTAGTATCTTAGGGTATTAAATTGAGCATATCACCATGCTACCAGCTAGCTTCTTTCTCTCAAAATCAGCATTCTTGGTGCTATTACTAGACGCCAAGTTCTCAATCAACGCATAAGCATCCTCAGGATACCTGGTGTTGAAGTTCCCATTGCTCGTAGCATCCAAGGTCATCTGATACCTCCAATCGAGCCCTCTGAAAAAGAATCCCATCAACTGAACATCAGAATACCCGTGATGTGGACAATCTCTCTCATACGATCTAAACCTCGTCCAAGTAGCCTTGAACGCCTCAGTAGGTCCTTGAGAAAACTGGGAAATCTTGTTCCTCAGATCCTCAGATCGTGCATCATCATAGAAATTGTTCAGAAAAACAGTTTTAGTTTGCTTCCTAGTAGTCAGCGATCCAGGAGTCAACTGCTTCAGCCAGTAAGTCGCTTCTCCACCAAGTGAGTATGGGAAAAGCTTGCAGAAGAGGTAGTTATAGGACACTCCATTGCTCTTGATGCTTGTGACCAAGTCCTCGAACCTCTCAATATGATCCATGGGGTGTTCGCTGGAAAGACCATGGAAAGGATGCTGTCCCACAAGAGTGTAGTATGCAGGCTTCAGCTCAAAGTCGTTCCTCTGGTAAGGTGGAGGACGAATCGCTGATCGATTTGCATAGAATTGATCAGGTCTGTTGCACTCACCAATCGTTCTACCACGATTAACTACATCATTCTCAGCGTTTGCGTTCCCAGCGACAATCCCAACAGCAACAGGAGCAGCGGGGATAATGTTCCCCTCTCCATCCAGACGTTGTCCCTGCGCATTGCAAAAACGACCCTCTTGGTCTCTGTAAGCACCAGCCTCATCTCGAACCAACCCTTCCTGATTGTTGTTCATCTCTGCTGGTTTCTTTGCTTTTCGGTTTGTGCGTTCCAAAAGTGCTTAGCTGCTCCAACGTCAGTTCAACTAGCTGAGTGTTCTTGTTTCCTCTTGTTTTGTGACTAGGCATACACCTGAAAACAGAAGTGAAGAACGTAAGTAATAGGTAACACGATGAGTATCGACCGATACCAAGTAGTGTCGATCGATATCAACATATACCAAGTAGTGTCGATCGATATCAACAAAAGAGAACGACGAGTATCGACCGATACTAGTGAGTATCGATCGATACCGACGAACTTAGTTGAAATTCTCAAACGAAAATCTAATGGCGAATTGAGTCCCCGACAACGGCGTCAAATTTGATATGCTTAAATTAATACCCTAAAAGTACTAAGCAGTAGTTGCAGTATAGTAGGGGTCGAACACAAGAACTCACAGAAACATACAATAGATTATGAAGTAGAGAATTACGCTAAGCAATCAAAAATATTAAAAACAAGACTTAAACTTAAACGGTTGTAAATTCAATTGGGGAAAGATAGGTTCAGGGTTTTTCTCAGGAAATCAATGAATGCAAGTAAACTAACTAACATGATTCAGATTTAGCGCGGTTCTTGAACTCAAATCACTAAAGTATAGCTAACCAACTCTCGTTGTGAAAACTATCTAAATCTAAATCCTAGGAATTCCAAATCTCTTTGCGAATCCTAAAGTCTAAATCAGCTTTTAAATCAGGTTTGATTTGTTCACAAAACAACTAAACCAAATCTCTTTGCGAATAGTTAATTTGCCCACCTAAGGTTCTATCAGGTAACTAATCGCACTCTCGTGCCTAATTAATTATCCTAAGATCTAAATTCCAGATTCGTCAACCTAGAATTAGCTTTGAACACAACCTAAGGTGAAGAACTAATTCATATGGTGAATCCTAACAACTAATCAACCTAGAATTCAGAGAAAACCCTTATGAGAACCATGAACCTAAAGAGGATCTACTCAAATATGGAGATTGAAACAATAAACATGTTTGAATGAATCATCAAATAAAATAGAAAGAGTAATAAGAGGGTTCAAAATCTTCTCTCGGACGAACATAGTTTCAGACTTGTCTCCTTTCAAAAGCTCTCTCACAAAACCAGAATAAAACAAAGCTTAGAACAAATCATAGCCAACAAAGTGGCTGTAAAACCTAATTAAATAGTCTAAACACGAATTGGGGTCTTCTTGTAAATATTAAAGTCTTCTGGGCAAGTTCTGCAATTATACAAACTTCATTAAAAGTCGCGACTTGTAACCTCCTCGATGGGTGTCGATCGATACCAAGGGGTATCGATCGATGCTTGATGCTTTGATCGGGTACTTAGTCACCAGACTTCAGTTTTTCTCCAGAATGCTCCATAAAACTCCAATATCTCCAATAATGCTCCAAAAGTGCTAAAACATGTAAAAGACTCTAAAACACTACGAAATAGTAGAAAGACTCTATAAAACGGACTTATATCATGGCCTAAAAGGGGTAAAAACCATGATATATCAACTCCCCCAGACTTAGCTTTTGCCTGCCCTTAAGCAAAACAGAAAACTAAACCAGAGAAAGATGTTGGAAAACGTAGACTCACCTGTTCTTGAAACATTGTAATGACCCTTTTCCTTAGTGCTCCACATGTCACATAACCAGTTTCAAATACAACCACCATGTACTTCTCCGTAGACATTCCCAGCTTCCCAGACTACACACATTATTTCACTGCATCGTTCAATCAAGCCTTTCTCGCCAGTTTCATCGTTGTGATTAATACCAAGAACCTTCTAGATTCTTTCCCATAAAATATCAAGACAAGGAACCACCCTTTTTCACACTTTCTGGTATTATTTCTCTCCCCCAGACTTATTTCTTATTATGTCTCTTGCATGTACATATTAGGTTCGAGACGCGAGTATTGATGGTGTTTGCCACCGAATTCCCGGTTCTTCCCTCAAAAGTAATCAAAGGTGTAGGCGAATAATGGTATCACAGGAAATTTTCCTAAACTCGCTTCCACCTTTGTGTGATCATTTCCTCTGAAGTAAAATAATGGGATCGCTGGAAATTTTCCTAACCCTCTACTCAGAAGAAAATCATTTCATCTTTTAATGCATCTTATTTATTAACTTGTAACAGGGAGAGAAATACCATTACTTTAAAACTCATAGGTTCCTTTGTCAGATATGAATGAGGAATCAAACTCTATGGATACTAACCACATCAATGAAGTGCAAAAATTTGGCTCAGGCTTTAAGGAACTTTGCTGGAAACATGAGTGTCTTCTAGTTAACTGGTCAGCCTTTGGATTTTTCATTAGTCGATCTAGAACTGATTCTGTAACAATGGTCACTTAGAAGCAAGGTCAGATCAATAGATTCAAGAAAAAAATCACAGTCTCAGACAAAGTTTTGACTCAATAAAATAACGAATGGCTCAAAAACGGACTGACTCTAAGAAAAACAAAAACAATGTCAACGACTACCTCCCCCAGACTTGAGCAACACTGTCGCCAGTGTTATCTATCCTAAGGTTGGTAAAAGAAATCAAAAGAACAAAGTGGAATTGTGAAAAACAAGAAGTTACCGTGCTGGAACATCGAGTATCGACATACACACAGCCTGGTATCGAGCGATACCAGGCTTAAGCCGATATGATGAACTGTTATCATTCGCGTAGGGTATCGACCGATACTAACATCGAGTATCGATCGACACTCAGGCGATTTCGTGTTTGCTCCTTGTTTATCCTGACACAGACACAAAAACGAAAAATAAAAAGAAAAAGACTCAAAGACAAACTCACCAGTGGGTTGCCTCCCACTCAGCGCTCGTTTTATGCCATTAGCTTGACTGTACCGCCTTTAGGGCAGTGGGTGCATCCTCCAGAGGCATTATGTGTCCTTTGATATGCTCAAATTAATACCCTAAAAGTACTAAGCAGTAGTTGCAGTATAGTAGGGGTTGAACACAAGGACTCACAGAAACACACAATAGATTATGAAGTAGAGAATTACGCTAAGCAATCAATAATATTAAAAACAAGACTTAAACTTAAACGGTTGTAAATTCAATTGGGGAAAGATAGGTTCAGGGTTTTTCTCAGGAAATCAATGAATGCAAGTAAACTAACTAACACGATTCAGACTTAGCGCGGTTCTTGAACTCAAATCACTAAAGTATAGCTAACCAACTCTCGTTGTGAAAACTATCTAAATCTAAATCCTAGGAATTCCAAATCTCTTTGCGAATCCTAAAGTCTAAATCAGCTTTTAAATCAGGTTTGATTTGTTCACAAAACAACTAAACCAAATCTTTTTCTGAATAGTTATTTTGCTCACCTAAGGTTCTATTAGGTAATTAATCGCACTCTCGTGCCTAATTAATTATCCTAAGATCTAAATTTCAGATTTGTCAACCTAGAATTAGCTTTGAACACAACCTAAGGTGAAGAACTAATTCAGATGGTGAATCCTAACAACTAATCAACCTAGCATTCAGAGAAAACCCTTATGAGAACCCTGAACCTAAAGAGGATCTACTCAGACATGGAGATTGAAACAATAAACATGTTTGAATGAATCATCAAATAAAATAGAAAGAGTAATAAGAGGGTTCGAAATCTTTTCTCGGACGAACAGAGTTTCAGACTTGTCTCCTTTCAAAAGCTCTCTCACAAAACCAGAATAAAACAAAGCTTAGAACAAATCATAGCCAACAAAGTGGCTGTAAAACCTAATTAAATAGTCTAAACACGAATTGGGGTCTTCTTGTAAATATTAAAGTCTTCTGGGCAAGTTCTGCAATTATACAAACTTCATTAAAAGTCGCGACTTGTAACCTCCTCGATGGGTGTCGATCGATACCAAGGGGTATCGATCGATGCTTGATGCTTTGATCGGGTACTTAGTCACCAGACTTCAGTTTTTCTCCAGAATGCTCCATAAAACTCCAATATCTCCAATAATGCTCCAAAAGTGCTAAAACATGTAAAAGACTCTAAAACACTACGAAATAGTAGAAAGACTCTATAAAACGGACTTATATCATGGCCTAAAAGGGGTAAAAACCATGATATATCAACTCCCCCAGACTTAGCTTTTGCCTGCCCTTAAGCAAAACATAAAACTAAACCAGAGAAAGATGTTGGAAAACGTAGACTCACCTGTTCTTGAAACATTGTAATGACCCTTTTCCTTAGTGCTCCACATGTCACATAACCAGTTTCAAATACAACCACCATGTACTTCTCCGTAGACATTCCCAGCTTCCCAGACTACACACATTATTTCACTGCATCGTTCAATCAAGCCTTTCTCGCCAGTTTCATCGTTGTGATTAATACCAAGAACCTTCTAGATTCTTTCCCATAAAATATCAAGACAAGGAACCACCCTTTTTCACACTTTCTGGTATTATTTCTCTCCCCCAGACTTATTTCTTATTATGTCTCTTGCATGTACATATTAGGTTCGAGACGCGAGTATTGATGGTGTTTGCCACCGAATTCCCGGTTCTTCCCTCAAAAGTAATCAAAGGTGTAGGCGAATAATGGTATCACAGGAAATTTTCCTAAACTCGCTTCAACCTTTGTGTGATCATTTCCTCTGAAGTAAAATAATGGGATCGCTGGAAATTTTCCTAACCCTCTACTCAGAAGAAAATCATTTCATCTTTTAATGCATCTTATTTATTAACTTGTAACAGGGAGAGAAATACCATTACTTTAAAACTCATAGGTTCCTTTGTCAGATATGAATGAGGAATCAAACTCTATGGATACTAACCACATCAATGAAGTGCAAAAATTTGGCTCAGGCTTTAAGGAACTTTGCTGGAAACATGAGTGTCTTCTAGTTAACTGGTCAGCCTTTGGATTTTTCATTAGTCGATCTAGAACTGATTCTGTAACAATGGTCACTTAGAAGCAAGGTCAGATCAATAGATTCAAGAAAAAAATCACAGTCTCAGACAAAGTTTTGACTCAATAAAATAACGAATGGCTCAAAAACGGACTGACTCTAAGAAAAACAAAAACAATGTCAACGACTACCTCCCCCAGACTTGAGCAACACTGTCGCCAGTGTTATCTATCCTAAGGTTGGTAAAAGAAATCAAAAGAACAAAGTGGAATTGTGAAAAACAAGAAGTTACCGTGCTGGAACATCGAGTATCGACATACACACAGCCTGGTATCGAGCGATACCAGGCTTAAGCCGATATGATGAACTGTTATCATTCGCGTAGGGTATCGACCGATACTAACATCGAGTATCGATCGACACTCAGGCGATTTCGTGTTTGCTCCTTGTTTATCCTGACACAGACACAAAAACGAAAAATAAAAAGAAAAAGACTCAAAGACAAACTCACCAGTGGGTTGCCTCCCACTCAGCGCTCGTTTTATGCCATTAGCTTGACTGTACCGCCTTTAGGGCAGTGGGTGCATCCTCCAGAGGCATTATGTGTCCTTTGATATGCTCAAATTAATACCCTAAAAGTACTAAGCAGTAGTTGCAGTATAGTAGGGGTTGAACACAAGGACTCACAGAAACACACAATAGATTATGAAGTAGAGAATTACGCTAAGCAATCAATAATATTAAAAACAAGACTTAAACTTAAACGGTTGTAAATTCAATTGGGGAAAGATAGGTTCATGGTTTTTCTCAGGAAATCAATGAATGCAAGTAAACTAACTAACACGATTCAGACTTAGCGCGGTTCTTGAACTCAAATCACTAAAGTATAGCTAACCAACTCTCGTTGTGAAAACTATCTAAATCTAAATCCTAGGAATTCCAAATCTCTTTGCGAATCCTAAAGTCTAAATCAGCTTTTAAATCAGGTTTGATTTGTTCACAAAACAACTAAACCAAATCTTTTTCTGAATAGTTATTTTGCTCACCTAAGGTTCTATTAGGTAATTAATCGCACTCTCGTGCCTAATTAATTATCCTAAGATCTAAATTTCAGATTTGTCAACCTAGAATTAGCTTTGAACACAACCTAAGGTGAAGAACTAATTCAGATGGTGAATCCTAACAACTAATCAACCTAGCATTCAGAGAAAACCCTTATGAGAACCCTGAACCTAAAGAGGATCTACTCAGACATGGAGATTGAAACAATAAACATGTTTGAATGAATCATCAAATAAAATAGAAAGAGTAATAAGAGGGTTCGAAATCTTTTCTCGGACGAACAGAGTTTCAGACTTGTCTCCCTTCAAAAGCTCTCTCACAAAACCAGAATAAAACAAAGCTTAGAACAAAGCATAACCAACAAAGTGGCTGTAAAACCTAATTAAATAGTCTAAACACGAATTGGGGTCTTCTTGTAAATATTAAAGTCTTCTGGGCAAGTTCTGCAATTCTTCAAACATCATTAAAAGTCACGACTTGTAACCTCCTCGATGGGTGTCGATTGATACCAAGGGGTATCGATCGATGCTTGACGCTTTGATCGGGTACTTAGTCACTAGACTTCAGTTTTGCTCCAGAATGCTCCATAAAACTCCAATATCTCCAATAATGCTCCAAAAAGTCTAAAACCTGTAAAAGAATCTAAAACACTACGAAATAGTAGAAAGACTCTATAAAACGGACTTATATCATGGCCTAAAAGGGGTAAAAACCATGATATATCATCCTTCTGGAATCTTGGCTTTCGCCCAATAGTGTTTCACCTTTTGTCCATTGACAGTGAACTCTTCGCTTGAAGTATTTGTCAGGACAATCGCACCATGTGGTCTAACTTCCTTGACTGTGAAAGGTCCTGACCAACGAGAAGGCAATTTTCCAGGAAACAATTGCAAACGAGAGTTATACAGAAGTACCTGATCATTTGGTTCAAAGTGCCTGGAGATTATCTTCTTGTCATGATATGCCTTAGTCCTCTCTTTGTACAACTTCGAGTTCTCATAGGCAAGATGCCTAATCTCATCGAGGTCATTCAGCTTGATCAACTGCTTCTCGGCGGCAGACTTGATGTCGAAATTCATCAACTTTGTAGCCCATGCTGCCTTGTGCTCGATTTCCACTGGAAGATGGCATGCTTTTCCATACAGCAAGTGAAACGGTGTAGTCCCCAATGGTATTTTGAAAGCAGTGTTGTAAGCCCAAAGTGCATCATCCAGCTTTACAGACCAATCTTTCCTGGTAACATTCACTGTCTTTTCCAGAATCTCTTTGATCTGCCTGTTGGAAACCTCAACTTGTCCACTGGTCTGAGGGTGATAAGGAGTAGCAACACGATGGTTGACACTATACTTCTTCAGCAACCTCTCGAAAATTTTGTTGATAAAGTGAGAGCCACCATCACTTATCACAATTCGAGATACTCCAAATCGAGGGAAAATGATGGTCTTAAACAGCTTAAGAACCACTAAATAATCATTGGTTCTGCTTGCAATGGCTTCAACCCACTTAGACACATAGTCCACAGCAACCAATATGTATTTGTGTCCATATGACGAAGGAAAGGGACCCATAAAATCGATGCCCCAACAATCGAAAATCTCAACCTCAAGGATGAAATTATGTGGCATCTCATGTCTCTTACTGATCTTCCTTCTCCTCTGACAGGCATCACACTGCGAATTGAAAACATGAGCATCCTTAAACATAGTGGGCCAGCAGAGGCCTGCTTAAAGAACCTTGGACACTGTCTTGAAGGTGGCAAAGTGTCCAGCATAGTCGGATCCATGGCAATGAAACAACATGTTAGGTACCTCTGATTCAGATATGCATCGCCTGTAAATACCATCAAAACAATGCTTATACAAGTATGGTTCATCCCAAAAGTATCGCCTTATGTCACGCTTGAACTTCTTCTTGTTATACTTCTTGAGGTGCTTTGGTTCTGCATCCGCAGCGAGGTAGTTGGCAATATCAACATACCGTAGTTGATCAGAATCTTCTGCAGCCACTAGATACTCCTCTGAAACCCCTAGGTGTTCGACAGTCAAAGTTGGCTCGGGAACCGCCTGGTATCGACCGACACCATATGAGTGTCGATCGATACCGACACCTGCATTTCGTGGGAATTGCTGAGTTTCTGCGAAACCCATCCGAAACTCAGTTTCAATGAAGTAAATGGATTCCTCTGGTAGTTGATCATCAATAGGGACGTATGCATCGATCTGAATCCTCGAGAGATGGTCAGCGACCCCGTTCTCTGTTCCTTTCTTGTCCTTAACCTTTTTGATAACTTTCTTGGTGATGATAGAAGAGCGATCCAGAGCTTCAATGACAGTTGGCTCATCATAAGGCTCTTCCAAAAGATCAACCATCAATGTTTCTCCTGCACCAACAGGGATGCAAGATATCTGTGTGGGAGCTCTTCTAGAAGGAATGGCCTCATAGTAGACCTGTTCGTCAATGTATGAGAACGAAATTCTCTTACTGGGCGTGTCCATAACTGCATCAGCTGTGGCAATGAACGGTCTTCCAAGAATCAAAGGTGTGCTAGACCTTGCATGCATCTCCACAACCTGGAAGTCGGTAGGGACCAGACAGTCTCCTAGCTTAACCATCAAATCGGGGATTGTACCATATGGAACCGATGTGGAGGAGTTCGCGAATGTGAGAGCCATATGAGTAGATCTTATGTCATCTATTTTCAGCTTCTCTGCAAGTGCCCTTGACATGACATTGACACTAGATCCTGAATCAACCAGAGATTCTTTGAATTCAACTCCGGCTATGGAGCATGGAACTAAAAATTTTCCTGGGTCTTCCCTCTTAGTCAACTGCTTCAGTGGACGTGGTGTACCTTTGGCCTTGATGAAGAATGCCTTAATCTCTTCCTCAGTCTCTCTGCAGTTTTGGAAGTAACACTCCACGGGACGGCTTTCAAAAGTGTCTTCAAAAGATGTAGTGTGGGGAATCTTCCGGACCTTCTTCTCAAAAGCTAGCAGCTGCTCTGTAGTGATGGTTTTCATGAGATGTCTAGGTGGCCTAGGATACGGAATCTTAGGTTTGTAGACACGTTCCTCTACCACCTCTGGTTTCTTTGCAGTATCCGGTTCAGCCTGCGAGGAGTGTCGATCGATATAAAGTTGGTGTCGATCGATACAAGCCCCATGTGTCAGTTCTTCAAGTTGGTATCGATCGATATCAGCAGTAGTGTCGATCGATACTGATGAATCAAGTTCGAAATCATCTTCGACAAGGTTTTTGAGATCTCCTGCACCTCTCAGGGTGATTGCATTGACCTGTTCGTTTTGTGCCTGAGTCGTCCTTCCCTTGACAGCTGTTGCAGTTTGAGCTACCTGCATTTCCAGCATCTTCTGATGAGTACTGAGAGCCTCGATCCTTCCAGTTAGATCCTTGTACACAGCATCTATCTTTCCATTGAGATCTACAGTGAGCTTCTGCTGTCCTTGAACCAGCTGTTCAAACATAGACTCGATCTTGCTATCTGGGAGCTTAGCAGGTATTGGCTGATAAGACGAACTTCCATAGTTCTTTGTATACCCACTGTTCTGAGATGATCTCTGACCAAACTGATTCGAACCTCCTTGCTTTGTGTTATTGTTGAAGTTTTGGTTGTTGTTTGAATTGATTCCCCTGACCCTGAAAACCAGAACCACCAATGTAGTTAACATCCTCTACCTCATCTTCTTTGAATACCTCAACATCTTCAGCAAATTGAACGTCTTTCGTCGTCTTGCCCATCAGAAGACAGTGCATAGAATCCAACTTGGCTTGAACATCAGCAATCTGTGAACCATCCACGCTACCAGTTAGCTTTTTCCGCTCAAAATCAGCATTCTTGGTGCTATTGCTAGACGCCAAGTTCTCAATCAGTACATAGGCACTTAGTCACCAGACTTCAGTTTTGCTCCAGAATGCTCCATAAAACTCCAATATCTCCAATAATGCTCCAAAAGTGCTAAAACCTGTAAAAGACTCTAAAACACTACGAAATAGTAGAAAGACTCTATAAAACGGACTTATATCATGGCTTAAACGGGGTAAAAACCATGATATATCAGTATACTATAAACCGTCCTTAACCTTGGCGGTTTTGTATAATAATAACCATAAAATCTAAAATTGGTACAATTTAAGTGGATCGTACACATCATCAAAGCTAGACGAATAAGAATACAACACATAAGCCATCGATTTTCAAAAAATGTATAAACGTCATTCCGCAGCCGAAACTCGCTGTGAGCGCGACACCTAAGAAAATCACTACACAAATAAGTATATAGATGTTCAATACTAAATGGACACACATGTTTTGTCCATAATAAATGCTAACATGTCAACGATACTATTGATTCATTATTTTTCAATGAAAAATTGTCCATTCTCGTTTGAGCGAGTTTCAAGAACAATAACACATATAATCAGTACGGAGGACATGTTTCTGTGAATCAATTTTAATTGATATTTGTGTAAAATGTTTATCCACGTTGATATGTCAATGGAACCATGTTCACACGATCATGTCCACGTCCATATGTTCATATTACATTGAATATTTGTTTAATACTAATGCTCAACACTAAATGTACACACATGTTTTTTCCATGATAAATTCTAGCATGTCCACGATACTATTGATTCATTATTTGTTCATAAAAAACTGTCTAATCTCGTTTTAGAAAATTTTGAGAACAATAACACAGAATCAGTACGGTGGACATGTTTTTATGTACCAATTTTAATTGATATTTGTGTAAAATGTTTATATACGTTGATATGTGAATGAAACATTGTCCACGAAATCATGTCCACGTCCATATGTCCATATTACATTAAACATTTGTTTAATACTAATGTTCAATACTAAATGGACACACATGTTTTGTCCATGATAAATGTTAACATGTCCATGATACTATTGATTCATTATATGTCCATGAAAAACTGTATATTCTCGTTTTAGGGAATTTCGAGAACAATAACACAGATAATCAGTATGGTTGACATGTTTATGTGTACCAACTTTAATTGGTATTTGTTTAAAATATTTATCCACGTTGATATGTCAATGAATCACTGTCCCCCCCCAATCATGTCAACGTCCACATGTCCATATTGCATTGTCCACATCTCATCATTCAAATGGATTTCCAATTAGACTTCTGATTTTTTTTTAAAAACAATTTTTGTTTGACACCTCAACTATAGTAAAATAAATCTTAAAATCATGAAAATATATAATTATAATTCATTCTAACAAAAATAATTGTTTTATGTCATTCACAAATATAGAAAAATACAAAACAAAACAGATGGAGTAAAATAATTATTTTCTCTCACATCTTTAATATTTCATTCTGTCCACGACATTTGTATCCACATAATCTTGTACA
The DNA here is from genome assembly GCA_030161315.1 of Eutrema japonicum. Lineage (NCBI taxonomy): Eukaryota > Viridiplantae > Streptophyta > Magnoliopsida > Brassicales > Brassicaceae > Eutrema > Eutrema japonicum. The sequence continues at coordinate 31,813,107 of BSQW01000011.1, read as the reverse complement.
CAGGAAGATAAAGAGAAACATAGAAAGAGTTTATTGTAAGTTTTGATTTGCCATAAAGGCACTCATGTATTTTCGCCATCTGATATGCTTGGTTTTTACCGCTTTCTAACGTATGTTTTAATGTTTTTTTCAATTATTTTATCGAGTCAAAATCCGTTTTAGAGTCTTTTAGTCTTCTATTTAGATATCTCATGAAAAAGGCGTTCAAGGATGAAATTGGAGTCACGAGGGCAAAAACGCACGAAACCGTGAAGAAAAAGCCAGTATCGGTCGATACCAGTGGAGACGGGTCGATGCTACCCCTACCCGAGAGGTCTGCATCGACCGATACCGAAGGAGACGGGTCGATGCTACCCCTATCCGAGAGGTCAGCATCGACCGATGCTTAGTTGGTATCGACTGATACCAGCCGACGAGAAGAAGAAAGGAAACTTCTGTTTTCCTTATTTTGCCCGGGGAACTTCCTGTTTCGACGTAGACCTATATATACTGTAGTTTTAGCCTCTTGGAGGCAGCCACCTTTTGTTCTATTTAGACTTTTTGCTATTGAATCATTGTAAACTTTGGAGAAGAATATATGCATCTTTTGAGAAGAATTCTAAACCCTTTCTCTCTTTATTTATATTTTGATTTCTTCATCTCTTTGCTTGTTCTTTTGTTACTATGTCTGAGTAGTACCATAGTTAGGTTAGGGTTTTCAAGGGGATCCATGAGTCATTGAATTAGACACAGATAGGGATTTATCTTTTGTGGTTTTCGCTCATTGTTGTGTTTATTGCTTAGACTTGAGCTGACCGCTAGGTCTATGAACTAGGGCTTAATCTAATAGCGCGGAAGTGTGAAGATTTCTAGAAAGAACATAAGCGAGCGAATCACCTAGTAGGGCTGAAGTGTATTAGGTTTATTCGTGAACATATCGAACTTGCTCGTTAAGGCTGATCTAGAATTCTATGAGCACGAAAGTGGATTAGGATGCTAGGTTTAGTAACCATGAGCACGGAAGTGGATTGGTTAGATATTTATGTTTGAGTTTGAAACTTGCTTTAATTATTCCCTGAATAGTTGTCTAATTTATGATATATGGATTCTTGTGAATAAACCCTCGACTTAACGCTTTTCTTTTATTGAATTTACATCGTTTAAATCGCTCTCGTTACCTTCCTAAAACAAACCATATTTTTGTCTTAGGTTAATTTCATAATTGTGAGAATAGTAGTGTAACCTTGGTCTATGTGGATTCGATCCTAAAGTACTGCATTGACAACCGTTATGATTGCGGTAGTGTGAACTTTAGTTTTAATTGACTGAGTGAAAACGCTTAAATCACCATCCAATGAGTGTGAAATGTGCTAGAGTGTCAAAATGTGTTGGAATTTGTAAATCTAAACTCCTAATATGTTATAGAGTGTAACACACTCAAAAAGTATATCACCAGCAATATTTGGAGATCTAACCGTTGGAATGTCTCCAAACAAGTTGTATGTGAAACATGGTTGTCTCGTCTTTGTTGTATCAAAATTTGGGGATGATCAGAAGGTGAGAAGGTCTTAATGTCTTGCTAGACTTTTAACGGTCCAAATTTATCCAAAAACGCAATGTTGCTCCAAATGCACTTTTTTGGTCCAAGTTACCTGAAAATGTTTTTTAAAACTCTATAACATAGAAATCACATAAAAACCATTTAAAATGGAGATAAAACACCTTCAAAAGATATTAAAATGACCCATAAAATGGTCAAGAACCGGAGTTATCAACTCCCACAGACTTAGATATTTATTTCTTCTCAAACAAAACAGAAATCAAAGTTCGGAAAGAATCTTAAAAATGCAAGGACAAACAATATCTCAGTGACCGTCCTTTTAAACCATAACCAACGTAATGCATCAATCGGGACTCAATCTAAAACATTCTCACCAAAGTACTGCAACGATAGTCCACTGTATCCGTCATGCGAAAATCTAACCATTTAGACCTAACTCCCAGTCAACTAGCTCTTAACATTCATTAAAAAATTTGTGTGATTCTCATCAAAAGTACTAACCAAGACTGACGAGGCTAGGTAATTAAAGCTTTTAGAGGTGAGGTTAAAAGTGTTTTGGGTTACCACAATTTCGTCGGAGGATGCAAGATATTATGCAAAACAACAAGAGAGGATGGAGCAGTTGAAATCCACAATTTACTGTCACTTCTTCTATGTTTAGATGTTGCTGCGAACTCCTCCTTCTCCTGAACTTTTCTGTCTTTGACAGAACTTTTCTGCCATTCCCCAAGACTTAGATTTTTCTCCGGGTTATGAATCGAATGGCGTCTAATTTTTCACGAACGGACATGGTTGCCTTGCTATAAAAATATCGACCACCTAAGACTATTTAGGCTTTTGTTTCCTTTCCTTTCCTTTAATTTTTTTTTTGAAAAGGGAAAACGCCTTTAGGACGGGAGTCTTAAGGATGAAGAAAATTACCAATAATATCGAAATTTCCAAGGCGACTTTGAGCTTGATTGGTTGTTATTACTTCCTTCACCGAGTCCTCTCAGTCTTCCGTCTAGAGTGACTGAAAACTATGTCGTTCCTCACTCTCCGGCATTTTTGAACATATCTGCACATAAGATAACAAGAGAAGAATGCATGAAGTTCGAAATAATGGCTAAGGTTCAGGGTACGGTACCAGCTAAAGATAATCTTGCCATCCAAGAATAACAAATAATGGGAAAAGGGAAAAGATGTCATGGATGTTTTATTCGTCGTCTCGTCTAAAACGTTTGATGAAAAATTAAATTTTGGTTAAGTCCAAATAAAGTGTGGTATTATATCCTATCAGAAAGAATCTATAAGGGTCAAAATCTTTTGGGGATGTCGCATTGCAAGTACTGTAGCTACCGTCTAGTCTAGTACTAAATCACGAAAGAGCTGGCACGTGGAGATAGCGTAGAAGCAACAGGTCGAACTCATCATAGTTTTGTCTCATATGTCCCTGTTTCGAAAACTGATTTTGAAAATATTTGCTCGTCCAAGAAAAAACAAACTTATAACAAACCAAATTTCGTTAGTAACGGATGAACATCCTCCCCAGACTTAAATCACATTGTCCCTAGTCTGAAAAATCTTTGAAATGATGGTAAAGAAATTGAATTTGAATTTGGAATGATGCAGTATACTTACCTTACTGGGGTATGTTTAAAACGGGAGATATGTGGTCGAAGCTTGTGCGACTGCGGGTCGAGAGATCAAGGTACCGTGGGTGGACTGCATGCAGCCGCGATATATTCTTAGATTCTCACGGGTCGAAGAGGAATGTGTCGTGGGTCGAAGACCCGGAGATGCGATCGATCGTGGTTTTGCCACGGCTAGATGGGACACGGGCCGTTCGTTTTCCGTCTCTGTAATTTTTACTCGTCTTTCATTCGTTCTTCATTTATAAACATGATATATCATGGTTTTTACCCTGTTTAAGCCATGATATAAGTCCGTTTTATCGAGTCTTTATTCTATTATAGAGTCTTTTAGAGTCTTTTACAGGTTTTAGCACATTTGGAGAATTATTGGAGATATTGGAGTTTTATGGAGCGTTTAGGAGCAAAACTGAAGTCTGGTGACTAAATGTCTAATCGAAGCGTCAAGCATCGATCGATACCCCCTGGTATCGATCGACACCCATCGAGCAGATCACGACGCACGACTTTTAATGAAATTTGAAGAATTGCAGAACTTGCCCAGAAGACTTTAATATTTACAAGAAGACCCCAATTCGTGTTTAGACTATTTAATTAGGTTTTACAGCCACTTTGATGGCCATGCTTTGTTTTATGCTTTGTTCTAGGCTTTCAATATTCTTGATTCTACTTTGGTTTTTGGAGAGACAACTATGAACTCCTGTTTTTATTGATTTCTTGATGATCTATTAAATCATGTTGTTTTTATTCTCCATGTCTGAGTAGATCCACTTTAGGTTCAGGGTTCTCATAAGGTTTTTCTCTGAATGCTAGGTTGATTAGTTTATTAGGATTCACCATCTGAATTAGTTCTTCACTTTAGGTTGTGTTCAAGGCTTGTTCTAGATTAGCTACCTAGAACATAGATCTTAGGATAATTGATTAGGCACGACAGTGCGATTAATTACCTGATATAACCTAAGGTGAGCAAAATAACTATTCACAAAGAGATTTGGTTTAGTTGTTTTGTGAACAAATCAAACCTGATCTAAAAGCTGATTTAGACTTTAGGATTCACAAAGAGATTTGGAATTCCTAGGATTTAGATTTAGATAATTCTCGCAACGACAGTTGGTTAATTATTCTTTAGTGATTTGAGTTCAAGAACCATGCTAAATCTGAATCCTGACTAGTTAGTTTATCTGCATTCATTGATCTCCTGAGAAATACCATGAGCCTATCTTTCTCCCAATCGAATTACAACTCATTTACTGCTTATTGCTTTTTGTTTCAACTGAATTGCTTAGCTTGATTCTCATCTACATAATATATTGTGTGTTTCTGTGAGTCTTTGTGTTCGACCCCTACTATACTGCAACTACTGCTTAGTACTTTTAGGGTATTAATTTGAGCATATCAAATTTGGCGCCGTTGCCGGGGACTCAATTCGCCACTAGATTTTAGCTGTTGAATTTCGGTATCGATCGGTACTACCTAGTATCGGTCGATACTCTTCGTCTTCTTTTGTTGATATCGATCGATACCACCAGTGTCGATCGATACTCAACGTGTTTTTTTGTTACTTACGTGATTTGCCTAGTGTGTTTCAGGTGTGAATTTGGAACGTGAAAACAGGAAAGCAAAGAAGCCAGCAGAGATGAACAGCATGATGATTCTGATTCAGGATGCTGCTGGAGCTTTGAGAGACCAAGAGGGTCAGTTGTGCAACAAGAGAGGACAAAGTCTGGATGGAGAGGGGAACATCATTCCACCTGCTCCTGTTGTCGCTGGGAATATCGCAGGGAACGCGAATGCAGGGAATGCTGTGGCTGCTCGCGGTAGAACGATTGGTGAATACAATAGACCTGATCAATTCTATGCCAATCGATCAACGATTCGCCTTCCTGCTTTTTAGAGGGGTGACTTTGAGCTGAAACTTGCATACTACACTCTAGTGGGTCAGCATCTTTTTCATGGTTTTCCTCATGAACACCCTATGGATCACATTGAGAGGTTTGAGGATCTGGTTACAAGCATTAAGAGCAATGGAGTGTCCTATGATTACCTTTTCTACAAGCTCTTCCCATACTCTCTTGGTGGAGATGCAACATATTGGTTGAAGCAGTTGTCTCATGGTTCGCAGACTACATGGGATGAGACGAAGAATGTGTTCCTGAACAACTTCTACGATGATGCACGATCCGAGGATCTCAGGAACAAGATTTCTCAGTTTTCTCAAGGACCGACTGAGGCACTCAAGGCTGCTTGGATTCATTTCAAGTTATATCAGAGAGATTGTCCGCACCATGGTTTCACTCAGGTTCATATGCTGGGTACTTTCTATAGAGGAATCGATTGGAGGTATCAGATGGCTCTAAATGCTGCGAGCAATGGAAATTTCTACACGAGATATCCTGACGATGCCTATGTGCTTATTGAGAACTTGGTTTCTAGCAATAGTATCAAGAATGCAGACATGGAGCGCAAGAAGCAAGCTGGTAACTTGGATTGCAGTCAGATTGCTGAGGTGAATGCTAAGTTAGATTTGTTGATGGACAAGCAGCAGAAGGCTGTTCGTTTTGCTAAAAAAGATGGAGTGGAATTTGTTAACCACATTGATGGAGATGGATTTCAAGATCAAAGGTATCAATGCCCACCCACACCACCCAGACCTTCTGAGAGTAAGATGGAATCCATGCTTGAACAACTTCTTCAGAGACAGTAGAAGATGACACTAAACCTTAATGGGAAGATGGACGCTATGTACACAGATCTGAATTGGAAATTTGAGTCTCTAAGGATCCAAAATTCTGTGTGTCGATCGATACCCCTCCAGTATCGATAGATGCTGAGACGCTGATCGAGAAGGAGCCCGAAATTGTCACAGAGAGGGTGTACAAACCCAAAATACCTTATCCTATGCCTCCTAAGATGACAAAGAAGGAATGGGAGGATGCCAGATGCAAAGCTATGTTGGATACGTTAGTTGTGGAGTTTCCTTTTGTTGATGATATATCTGATGTTGAGAATTCAAAAACCACTCATGCATCGATCGATACTCTCTTGTATCGATCGACACCCGTCCAAGAATATGTTAAGGACGTCTCGATGGAGCAAGCATCGATCGACACTCTCTCTGTATCGATCGATACTCACCCAGATACTGCAAAGGATCTGCTTATTAGTATCAACAGACTTCGCAAGCCCAAGAAGCTGGATCCTATTCCTCAACCCCTCCGAGCTCACATCACTCCAAAGCAGCTGTGTGGCTTTGAGAAGATGGTACGAAAGATTCCCCACTCGTTCACTTTTGAAGAAGCTCTAGAGGGCTGGCCTCTGCTAAGTCACTTTAAAGATTGTAGAGAAACTGAGGAAGAGATTAAGGCACTCTTCATCAAGGCAAGTAGTACACCACCTCCGCTGAGGCAGTTGACCAAGAGGGAAGACCCAGGCATATTCTCCGTTCCATGCTCCATCTCTGGAGTTGCATTCAAAGAGTCTCTCGTTGACTCAGGGGCTAGCATCAATGTCGTGTCAAGGTAAATTGCAGAGAGATTGGGAGCTGATATTCGACCGCCCATGTAATCTATCACATTCGCGAATTGTTCCACCTCACTTCCATATGGTGTAATCCCTGATTTGCTGGTTAAAGTAGGAGACTGTATGATTCCTACTGATTTTCATGTTGTGGAGATGAGTGCACAATCTCGTACGCAGTTGATCCTTGGAAGACCGTTCATGGCTACGGTTGGTGCCATTATGGACACACCCAGCAAGAGAATCTCGTTCTCATACATTGACAAGGAGGTGTACTACACATCTATCCCTAGAGGAACTCCCACACGTGTCTCTTGCATCGATGTTATTACAGATGAGACGTTGGTAATTGATCTCTTGGAAGAGCCTCCTGACGAGCCAACTGTCATAGACGTTTCGGTTGAACCGCCCAGCATCCCCAAGAAAGTTGTCAAGAAGGCTAAGGCAACGAGGAAGAAGGCGAAAGGCAAAGGAGTGAAGGATGATGCCTCTATGACTTTAATCCCTCAGAAGTGTGATGGGGATTCGATTGAATACAAGGTGAGGTGCAAAGGTGCCTCGAAACCATTCTCTAAGGCTAGAGTTCTTCTTACTTCGGAGCTGAAAGAGAAAGGAAGAGAGTTTGTGGAGGGCATGATGAGCAGAACTCTGACGCTGGCGATGTCAAATTGTGGAGCTTGTTTTGGAGTCAGCTCTCAGGTTTTTCTTGACTGATCGTCCATACAGTCAAGCTCGTGACGTTAAAAAAGCGCTTGGTGGGAGGCAACCCACTGGTAAGTCTGTTTTTGAGTCTTTTTCTTTTTATTTTTTCAGTTTTGGTGTTTGTGTCAGGATGAACAAGAAGCAAAAACTCGGAATCGCAGAGTGTCGATCGATACCCTTGAGTATCGATCGAAACCCTACGCAAATGAAAGGATATGTATCGGTTTAAGCCTGGTATCGTTCGATACCAAGTTGTGCGTCGATCGATACTCAATGTTCCAGCACGGTAACTTCTTGTTTCTCTTCGTTCTATTCTGTTTTTTGTTTTCTTTTACCTACTCTAGGCTAGATAACACTGTGGACAGTGTTTTTCAAGTCTGGGGGAGGAAGTCTCTGACTTTGTTTTTGTTTTTCTTAGAGTCAGTCGTTTTTTAGTCATTCGTTGTTTTATTGAGTCAGAACTTTGTTGGAGACTGTGATCTTTTTCGTGAACCTTTTGATCTGACCTTGCGTCTAAGTGACCATTGTTACAGAATCAGCTCTATATCGACTAATAAAAAATCCAAAGGCTGACCAGTTAACCACAAGACACTCATGTTTCCAGCAAAGTTCCTTAAAGCCTGAGCCAAATTTTTGCACTTCATCGATGTGATTAGTATCTATAGAGCTTGATTCCTCATTCGTATCTGACAAAGGAACCCATGTGTTTGAAGTAATGGTATTTCTCTCCCTGTTACAAGTTAAAAATAAGATGCATTAAAAGATGAAATAATTTTCTTCTGAGTAGAGGGTTAGGGAAATTTCCTGCGATCCCATTATTCTACTTCAGAGGAAATGATCACACAAAGGTGGAAGCGAGGTTAGAAAATTTTCCTGTGATACCGTTATTCGCATACACCTTTGATTACTTTTGAGGGAAGAACCGGGGATTCGGTGGCAAACACCATCAATACTCGTGTCTCGAACCTCAATTTGTACATGCAAGAGATATAATAAGAAATAAGTCTGGGGGAGAGAAATAATACCAAAAAGTGTGAAAAATGGTGGTTCCTTGTCATGATATTGTATGGCAAAGAATCTAGAAGATTCTTGATATTAATCCACAACGATGAAACTGGCGAGGATGGCTTGATCGAACGATGCTGTGAGATAATGTGTGTAGTCTAGGAAGCTGCGAATGTCTACGGAGAAGTACATGGTGGTTAGATCAAAAAGCTGGTTTGGTAACATTTGGGTGCTTGGGAAATTGGTCATTTTAATGTTTCATGAATAGGTGAGTCTCTACGTTTTCAAACCTCTTTCTCTGGTTTAGTTATCTATTTGCTTGAGGGCAAGAAAAGGCTAAGTATGGGGGAGTTGATATATCATGGTTTTTACCCTGTTTAAGCCATGATATAAGTCCGTTTTATCGAGTCTTTATTCTATTATAGAGTCTTCTAGAGTCTTTTACAGGTTTTTGCACATATGGAGCATTATTGGAGATATTGGAGTTTTATGGAGCGTTCTGGAGCAAAACTGAAGTCTGGTGACTAAATGTCTGATCGAAGCGTCAAGCATCGATCGATACCCCCTGGTATCGATCGACACCCATCGAGCAGATCAAGACACGCGACTTTTAATGAAGTTTTAAGAATTGCAGAACTTGCCCAGAAGACTTTAATATTTACAAGAAGACCCCAATTCGTGTTTAGACTATTTAATTAGGTTTTACAGCCACTTTGATGGCCATGATTTGTTCTATGGTTTGTTCTAGGCTTTCATTATTCTTGATTCTACTTTGGTTTTTGGAGAGACAACTATGAACTCCTGTTTTTATTGATTTCCTGATGATCTATTCAATCATGTTGTTTTTATTCTCCATGTCTGAGTAGATCATCTTTAGGTTCAGGGTTCTCATAAGGTTTTTCTCTGAATGCTAGGTTGATTAGTTTATTAGGATTCACCATCTGAATTAGTTCTTCACTTTAGGTTGTGTTCAAGGCTTGTTCTAGATTAGCTACCTAGAACATAGATCTTAGGATAATTGTTTAGGCATGACAGTGCGATTAATTACCTGATAGAACCTAAGGTGAGTAAAATAACTATTCACAAAGAGATTTGGTTTAGTTGTTTTGTGAACAAATCAAACCTGATCTAAAAGCTGTTTAGACTTTAGGATTCGCAAAGAGATTTAGAATTCCTAGGATTTAGATTTAGATAATTCTCGCAACGATAGTTGGTTAATTATACTTTAGTGATTTTAGTTCAAGAACTGTGCTAAATCTGAATCCTGACTAGTTAGTTTATCTGCATTCATTGATCTCTTGAGAAATACCATGAGCCTATCTTTCTCCCAATCGAATTACAACTCATTTACTGCTTATTGCTTTTTGTTTCAACTGAATTTCTTAGCTTGATTCTCATCTACCTAATCTATTGTGTGTTTCTGTGAGTCCTTGTGTTCGACCCCTACTATACTGCAACTACTGCTTAGTACTTTTAGGGTATTAATTTGAGCATATCAAATCCCAAAATTAAAAGAAACAAAAACCAAATAAAAATTATCTAAAATGCAATTCAAAGGGAATACTTAAAATACCGAGTGGGTTGCCTTGCACTAACCGCTTGCTTTAAGTCCTCAACTTGACTTAGTCGCCGGATCAAGCTGATGGTAGATCGATCAAGGCCATTACTTCTATCTCGTCTTCTCATGGTTTTGAGAGGTACAACTTTATATGATGTACATTCCCTGAAAAGAGTTTAAGACGGCAATTGAAAAGGAGAACCTTGTCGTTTGCGGCGAATGATCGATGTATGATCTTGTCATGGTACGCCTTCGTCTTATCTTTGTATATCTTTGAGTTCTCATAGGCGTTGTGCCAAATTTTGTCTAGCTCGTGCAGTTGGAGTAATCTCCTTTCTCCAGCCGTATTCATGTTAAATTTGGTAACATCCCGACTCAACCTGCCATGAAGGTACCAGGCGAATCGGCAATGCCACCTTCGATTCACGCCTCTTTGTTCCCATAAAGACTGCGTGTCGACTAACAACAACTCATTAAACAATAATCATTCTCTGAATAATACTCATCATTAAATCCCAAATAACGTCTTACAAAATCCAACTCAAATCATAAATAAACCGAAGAAAATAACTAGTAATTGTTTTTAAATCCGAAGTAACGAAAGGGGAATAAAACCAAAAGGAAACTCCCAAGTCCCCAAAACAGCTCAACACACTGGAATTATTCATCCAGTTCCTCGAACTCAACAGCATCATCATAATAATCATCATTACCTACAAGAAGAGAGAGGGTGAGTAATTGGGATTACTCAGTGAGAACTAAACCTAGAACTCATCCCCACACCCACTCATATTCAACCAATACATCAAGAATAAGTATAAGCAAGTAATCAAACAGCACGCTCTAGAAGCACCCACACAACTACCAATACGGGAAGTTCGCAATCAAGATATATCTCGGGCTATAGGCCACATGTATGTGAGTACACACAAGACTCTAGTCCCAAAAAGACCACCAGGGCTCACTTAACCCCGCACTGCATAGATCAGGTCTGGTAAAATATTCATAACTTTCATATCACAACTCCAAATAACAATCCACTTTCGGCGTTGGAAAAAATAGAGAGTCAAGGAAGTACTCACCAAGTTTTAGATTTTTGGATCTATTTTACCCATTCGTTCCTCATTTCTACAAGAACGGGTCTGATCTGTCTTCACTTTGCTTTCGGGTGGCTGCGATGGTTTCTCCTTCAAGGTGATTCCACGGTGGTTTCTCTAGGGTGATTTCAACAGGGCTTCACCGCAATTACTCTCTGATTCTTCTATGCCACGAGCTCTCTATATTTATAGAGGTGAAGGTTCTAGGGTTAGGATTTTCTATTAACTTAATGGGCTTTCGGTTGGGCTTTTGGATTAAAACAAATAAAGAAACCCACTTTTTGAGATAACCGCAATTAAAACAGACCGGTTTTTGATACCCCGGGTCAGGGATGTTACAACTATCGCCCCCCCCCCCCCCCCCCCCCCCCCCCTTAAACAGAATCTGTCCCCAAATTGATGGGACTACTTCTCCTCCACTTGATTCCCAACCACACCTCGTAACATCCCGACTGAACCTCGGAGTGTCCTTCTCCAAGCGGTTGCCTGCAAGGTTATTGCTTCTCATTTATAGCATCCATTTCGCATGTTTATCTATGCCGTCGATTTTTTTCTAGCTTAGGATATAGCAAAAAACTATCTCTATCCTTGAGTATGGTTCAGGCCGACGCATATCCGTATGAACACATGGGACGTCCAGTGTCATAATTGCTAACTTTCCAAATATTTGACAGCACACTCATCCTTCGAACAATTCTAATCATGATGGGAAACCTCCACTTCCAAATGGATCTTCCCGATGGATCTTCTGGTGTTGTGCCGTTGTAGCGATGATTGTTGCGCAAGCATACATTCTGACCTTACATAATACCATGTTAAAGAGGGATGATAGCCATGACCTTAACAACTTCATGAGACCTATGGGTTATGACCCACCACGCTTCCGCTGCGCTCACTCTGATTACCGAGTGTATATCCGTTTCAAGGTTTTCTAACCTATCAAGTTGCCGTTGTGTTTTCCAAACACTTTATTTAAGGCCTCGTTCCAATTGGGATTCAGGTTTCTATCCGTTTTCCCCGAAGTTACTTCCTAACGCGCCCTTGAAGTCCTTGCAACAGAGATTGCTCTAAATGTGAACAACTCCTCCTTACATTTCTTGGTGAATTCCTTTTCATCGTCTTTAGTGAATTCCTTTCACCTTCCCTAGGAAAATTCAATTACCACATAGCCTTAGTGAATACCTTTAACACCCGACCAGATTGGTAATTTCCGCGCATTTGAAAAGGGCTCTTCTTTCTACACCGTTATGTTCAATGGATGACCATTATCCGGGGTTTGTTCCAAAGCCACACTGAACTATAACGATTATCCTATTCATTTCTGCTCCTTCGTTCTTTCATACTCAGTCCGCGTTCCAACTACCCAAGTTGAATCCTTACCGCCAATCCTTTTGGGCTGACCCGTAGCATATTCCATTGTCACCTTATCCCCTTTCCATTCGGGTAATGGTAACTTGATGTAGTCCACTATGAACTATGAACTCCGCTTTCACCATCCGCATGCCTTACTCTTCCTATGATATATTTTCCGTCAGATAATCATCATCTAAACCCGTACACCCATCTTGAAAAAGTATATGTGTGGTGTCCTTCCACACTGGTTTAGTTCACTTACATTAGGCTACTTCCCAGACGCGTATAGAAACGTAACTGTCGTTCTGGTTGTAAGATCTCTTCCTTCAGATCTTTCTCTCGGGCACACTCGGTTGTGAGTAGGAACGTTCCATTGTTCATTATATGATACCCATTCACGTGGTTGTCCCTTGCCCTCCTTAGAACTTCAAATTTGTTCTAAGCCTCGCGGATCTTCCATTACAATCACACTTGGTTCCAAGGCTTCCAAACCTTATGCTCTCTTTGGCAACATCCACACACGACAACAAGTGAGTCAATAAAGTCCCATAAAGATTCATCTCCCAGCAAAAGAAAACAACAACAACTGGAGCGGCTAATCTATGTGGTGGTTTTTTAACGTTTTGAAAATTCCCATTTGAAAACTTTGAAATCCGTTTACCCCGAACCAACTAACCTAGATTTACCCTCCCCTCAAACCTGGGCTCTGATACCACTTTTTACATCCCGACTCAACCTGCCATGAAGGGACCAGGCGAATCGGCAATGCCACCTTCGATTCACGCCTCTTTGTTCCAATAAAGATTGCGTGTCGGCTAACAACAACTCATTAAACAATAACCATTCTCTGAATAATACTCCTCATTAAATCCCAAATAACGGCTTACAATATCCAACGTAAATCATAAATAACCCTAAGCAAATAACTAGCAATTGTCTTTAAATCCAAAATAACGAAAGGCCAATAAAACCAAAAGAAACTCCCAAGTTCCCAAAACAGCGCACCACACTGGAATTACTCATCCAGTTCCTCTAACTCAACAACATCATCATAATAATCATCATCACCTACAAGACGAGAGAGGGGTGAGTAATTGGGATTACTCAGCGAGAACTAAACCTAGAACTCATCCCCACACCCACTCATATTCAACAAATACATCAAGAATACGCATAAGTAAGTAATCAAACATCACGCTCTAGAAGCGCCCACATAACTACCAATACGGGAATGTCTCAATCAAGATATATCTCGGGCTATAGCCCACAGGTATGTGAGTACACACAAGACTCCACTCACAAAAGGACCACCAAGTTTTAGATTGTTTGGATCAGGTTTACCCATTCGTTCCTCCTTTCTACAAAATCGCGTCTGATCTGTCTTCCCTTTGCTTTCGGGTGGATACGATGGCTTCTCCTTCGAGGTGATTCCACGGTGGTTTCTCATGGGTAATTTCAACAGGGCTTCGCCGCAATTACTCTCTAATTCTTCTCTGCCACGAGCTCTCTCTATTTATAGAGGTGATAGATTTTAGGGTTAGGGTTTTCTATTAACTTAATGGGCTTTCGGATTGGGCTTTTTGATTAAAACAAATAAAGAAGCCCACATTTTGAGATAACCGCAATTAAAACAGACCGGTTTTGATACCCCGGGATAGGGATGTTACAAAATTCATCTCATTGATAGCCCATTGTACTTTGTATACGAGCTCTACATGAAGATGACATGCTTTTCCATAGACAAATTTGAATGGTGATGTGGTGTCTTGAACTCGTCCGATAGGCCCAAAGTGCATCATCGAGTTTGGAAACCCAATATTTTGCGATTAGCTCCGTGTGTTTTCTGCAAAATTTGATCTCTCTATTAGAGATATCCACTTGGCCGCTTGTTTGAGGATGATATGGAGAGGTAACTTTGTGCGTAACTCCATTCTTCTTTAATAAATTTTTGAAAACTTTGTTTATGAAGTGAGATCCTCCATCATTTATCACGTTTTTAGGAACTCCAAAATTAGGGACGATGATTGATTTGAACATCTTAATAACCATATTTGCGCCATTCGTAGGGCTTGCAATTGCTTCCATCCACTTATAAGTGTATTCAACGACAACTAGGATGTATTGGTTTTCGAAGGAAGTGGGAAAGGTTTCATGAAATCGATTTCCCAGACATAAAAACTTTAGACTTCGAGAATAATTTTTTGAGGCATCTCGTTTCTCGAACTTATGTTTCCCATACGTTGGCATGAATTATAACACGAGATGTAAGCTTGTGTATCCTTAAACAGAGTAGGCCACCAAAATCATGCGTGTAGAACTTTAGAAACATTTTTGAAAGTAGCGAAATGACCTACGTAAGTTGAGCTATGGCATCCGAATAATATTCCTTCCATTTCTTCTTCAGCCACGCATCGTCAAAACAAACCATCTGCGCATCTCTTATAAAGGTATGGTTCATCCCAAAAGTATCATCATATTTCTCGCATGAATTTCATCTTCTTATAGCCAACGAATTGTGGTGGTTCGATGACTGCAGCAAGGTAGTTGGCAATGTGCCTGAACCATGGGGTGTTGAAAGCGTATGACCATCATATAAGAGGTCGTGGGGGTGTTATAAGTGCAGCGAGAGGTACCTTGTCTATTGCGTAGACATTGTCATCCGGCAAACTATCGTTCAAAGGCAATTTGTTTTCTACTCATATTCGCGAAAGGTTATATGCTACTCCGTTTTCTGCTCCTTTCGATCTCGAATCTCGATGTCGAACTCTAATAGTAGGAGTAACCATCTTATTAATCTAGGTTTTGCTTCTTTCTTAGCCATAAAATACTTGATCGCAGCATGATCCGTATGAACTATGACCTAAGATCCTACAAGGTAAGATCAAAAATTTCTCAAAGGCGAACACGACAACTAAGAGTTGTTTCTCCGTTGTTGCATAGTTGTATTGAGCTTTATCCAGCATTCTCCTTGCATAGTAGATCGTGTGCAACTTCTTGTCTTTTCATTGCCCAAGTATATCTCCAACTGCAAAATCGCTTGCATCACACATGATCTCGAATGGTTGTTCCCAATCAATGGTTACACGACTAGAGCGGAGACAAGGGCATCCTTGATTTTATGAAACGCGACTAGGCATTCGTCGTTGAACTCGAAGTTCGTCTCCTTGCATAGTAAGTGTGTCAGGGGTCTAGTAATTTGGGAAAAAAAATTTATGAATAGCCTATAAAATCCGGCGTGTCCTAGGAAACTTCGGATACCTTTGACATTTCTAGGAAGTTGTAGGCTCATCATGACTTCGATTTTTGCTTTATCCACTTCGATATATTTTCTTATGTTTGAAATTTTATGTTTGAGCACAATTCCGTCTCGTACCATAAAATGATATTTTCCCAATTCAAAACCAAATGTTTGTCTTCACATCGTTGCAAGACTTTGCCAGGGTTTGTTAAACAATGTTTGGAACAAAGATCCATAGATGGAGAAATCGTCCATAAAAACTTCCATGAAATCTTCGATGTATTCGGTGAATATCGACATCATGCATTGCTGAAAAGTCGCGAGTGCATTACACAAACAAAAGGGCATTCACCGGTAAGAAAACGTGCCTTATGGATGTGTGAATGTCATTTTTCCTATGGTCGAATAAGAATTTGGAAAAATCCAGAATTTCCATCAAGGAAACACTAGTATGGGTGATTAGCTAACCTTTCTAGCATTTGGTCGATGAAAGGTAGAGGAAAGTGATCTTTTCTCGTTGATGCTCTCAGCTTCCGATAATCAATACACATGCGATGTCCAGTGATTGTTCTTGTAGCGATCATCTCATCTTTATCGTTTTTGATTACTGTGACTCATCCTTTCGTAAGGACAACATGAATTGGGCTAACGCAAGTGATGTCCGAGATTGGGAAGATGATTTCTGCTTCTACGAGCTTCATAATTTCCTTCTTGACGACGTTCATTAAGTTAGGATTCAATCTCCTTTGTTGCTCAATCGAGTTTTTAGAATTCTCCTCAAGGTGGATCTTGTGCATACAAAGATCTGGTGAGATTCCTGGTATGGTATCAAGAGAATAGCCAAAGCTTTTCTATGCTTTTTCAACTCACGTAATAGCATTGTCGTCTCAGCTTCACTAAGACCAATGTGGGAGTCGAAACTCGCACAACTAAAACTTGGTAAGGAATTTATAGGGAACCGAAGATTCTAAGTATGAAACACGAGAAAAAGAATCAAAGATGGTTTTTATTGCTAATTCGATATGATTTTTCGATACAAGAAAGTGATAAGCGATTTTTCTAAGTGTTTTTCTAGGTAAAAACTTGTGGCATTATGAATGACTTCTACCTCTATTTATACATGTTCCGTAAACCGCCTAAGAGAGGATCTCGAAAGGTATTCATGGAATATTTCCTTTTATCTTTGTACGGCCGCCGACTTGAATAATATCCTAGGGCGAATGGTGGCTTGGAACGTCTAATGGGCCGGTGGTTTGGTCCATTATTTTTGAAGGATAAACCTCGCTTCGGCCCACATGCTCTTACCTCGGCCCATGAGGCGTTCGGCTCAGCCCATGATGTGTCTCATCATCTTGGGCTTGGCCTCTTCTTCCTTTAGTTCGGTCTGGGGTAAGTTGGGTCGGTCTGAGACGGGTCAGGTGATTTAGGTGTTTTACTAAGTTAATTAATACCAAAGTGCACACTACTACAATCATAACAGTATGTCGATGTAGTATTTTAGGATCGAATCCACAAAGATCAAGGTCACATTACGATTCTCACAAGATAAAATTAAGCGAAGACGGGAATAAGTTTTGATTTGCACGGTGATGAAAATAACTAAAAGCGGTATAAATTAAATAAGAGAAAAGCGTTAGGTCAAGGTTTTATTCGCAAGAATCCAGACATCATGAATCAGAAAACAATTCAGGGAACGATTAAACACAAGTTTCAAACTAAAACATAAATATCTAACCAATCCACTTCCGTGGCATTGATTAATAAATCTAGCAACCTAAAATCCTAACTTCCGTTGAACCTAGACTTCTAGACCAGCATTAACGAATAGGTTCAATATGTTCACGAATCGCCTTAACATCAACTTCCGTTGGCTAAGGACAATTCGCTCGCTTTTGTTCTTTCTATCAACCTACGACACTTCCGTGGTATAGATTAAACCCTAGATCAGAGGCAAAGCGGTAACCCTAGCCTAAGCAGTAAACACAACAATAAGCGAAAACCACAAAATATAATTCTCTACCTGTGTCTAATTCAATGATTCATGGATCTCGTTGAAACCCTAAACCTAACTATGAAACTACTCAGACATGGCAGCAGAGAACAAGGAGAAATACGCAGAACTCATAATTCTTCCTTAAACGCCTTTTTACTTGAGATAACTAAATAAAGAACTAAAAGACTCTAAAACGAACTTTGACTCTATAAAATACTCAAAAGAAACACCAAAACATGTGTTAGAAAATGGTAAAAACCAAGCATATCAATTCCCCTAGACTTAGTCTTTTGCTTGTCCTCAAGCAAACATAAAACTAAGCAAGAAGAAAAAGTTTGAAAAACACGGAGACTCACATTTCCTTTAGAATTCTGCAATGACTATTACCTTAGTAATCTACGTATTGCCAAACTTAGCTCTATATCAAACCACCATGTACTTCTCTGCAAGCATCATAGCCTCCCAGATTCAACTTATTATTTTGCGGAATAATCAGAAGCCATCATCGTTGGATCTCATCAAAGATCATAGTGCCAAGAACCTTATAGACTCTCTCCCTTTTGATATCGTGACGAGACAACAACACAACCTTTGGTACTTTTTCCCTCCCCCAGACTTATTCTTTTCTCATTTTCTTTCCGTACGGTCAATGGGTAATGGAACGCGAGTATTTAATCCCCTGTTCATTTTAGTGTCACTCTTTTATTCTAACGTGTAGGCGAATAGTGGTATCTCTGGAAATTTTACTACCCTTGCTTCCAACCTTAGTGTGATCATCTCTTCCGAAGTAAAATAATGGGATCGATAGAAATTTTCCTAGCCCTTTACTCGAAAGAAAATCATTTCATCTTTTCTGCTTTATATTTTAAATAAGGGAGAGGAGTACCATACTTTCACACAGGTCATCTTGTCAGATACGAATGAGGAGTCAAGCTCTGAAGACACCAATCATGATGATAAGGTAAAAGGAAGAGCTCAGAAACTAGCTCAAGTTTTTTGAATTTTTCTGGAAACATGGATGCCTCTGATTAACTGGTCAGCCTTTAGATTTTCCATGATTCTGATCTAAAACTAGTTCTGCAACAATGGTCACTTAGATGCAAAATCACATAAAAATTCAAAGGTCGTGATCATAATCTCCAACAAGTTTTGACTCACTAAAAACATAATGACTTACAGAAAACATCAAAATGACTCAAAAGAGAAATATAAGAAAGAAAACAATGATAGTAATGACAAAGACCCTCCCACCAGACTTACTTCACACCACCTCGGTATGAAAATAAATGAGAGATAAGGTGCAAACAGACTTAAGAAAAAATAAAATAAAATAAAAGAAAACTTACCGGTGGGTTGCCTCCCACCAAGCGCTTGTTTATAGTCGTTAGCTTGACCTCGGTCTCAGATGTTAATCATGATAATCAAAAGGTTGAGCCAATGCACCTTTGGTCCTTCTCCTGTTAGGACAAGAAACAAAATGTGCAACATGGCATGCAACTATCCATGGCAAAGAAACAAAACTTACATCAATGAAGTTTACTACGAATGTAGCATATATCTTGGAATTTTCCTTGATGGTGAGATTCTCATGAGGATCAAATGCTCTTGATGGAAAAATAAACTCAACTTCAGGTTTAAACGAGTTTATCAGAAAATAGTCAACTTCATCTCCATCAATCATGTAAAACACAGTATCCTCCTTCCTAGATTCCATCTCAACCTTAGGGTCATCTATCTCATTCAAGATCTTATCTTCATTAAGCACATCCCCTAGGTAAGATTTTTCAAGAAGAGATCTAGATTTCTCAGGCATTGAAAGCTTAAACTCGAGATCATGAACATTCAAAGCACATAGATAATTAATATCAAAACATACTTCATGTAGTAATCTCTAGCAAGATTTTCTACTCTTAAGGAATCTAGTCTTTGAGACTCACATATTAAATCATAGCATTCATCAATGAGCACATGAGTATGCAAACTAGAAGCTTCATCTTCAATGCAAGGCAAATGACTATCCTCATAATCATAGATTTCAAAGGTTGAGTCAAAAATACCTTCCAGTTGGCATGGTGGAACCCAATAAATTATCTATTTAAGCGAATGAGCTACTATTATCTCGGACATTGTGAACTCCCTTCCCTCAAGTGCTGCCCGATGTGACATGAGGTTCAAACGAATCATAGCGGCTAGTTCATTCCTTTTCATCGTTGGGCTCTCTTCATGATGCTTATCCAACTCCACTTTTTCTTCTAGTGTGAGTACACTTTCATCAAATGGTGGCTCCACGTATTGCTCATCTTGAATGTATTCGTCAAATGTGGTATCCTCTTCTTGTGGCGAATCATTGTAGTCCATGACAATCAAATATAAGAAACAAAAAGGAAGAAAATAAAAAGTTAGTAAAAGTCAGTGTCTTAGTCTGAACTCTAGTCCAAAACTCGTAGGCAACGCAATTGATCACCGGCAACGGCGCCAAATTGATTTAGGTGTTTTCACATAGTCATATAATAACTAAAGTGCACACTAATGCAATCATAACATTATGTCAATGTAGTACTTCAGGATCGAATCCTCAGAGACCAAGGTTACACTACGATTCTCACAAGATGAAATTAAGCTAGGACGAGAATAAGGTTTGATTTGCACGGTGATGAATATAACTACGGTATAAATTCAATAAGAGAAAAGCGTTACATCAAGGGTTTATTCGCAAGAATCCAAACATCATGAATCAGACAACTATTCAGGGAATGATTAAACACAAATTTCAAACTCAAACATAGATATCTAACCAATCCACTTTCGTGGCATTGATTACTAAATCTAGCAACCAAAAATCCTAACTTCCGTTGAACATAGAGCTCTAGACCATCATTAACGAATATGTTCACGAATCACCTTAACATCAACTTCCGTTGGTTTAGGAAAATTCGCTCGCTTATGTTCTTTATAGCAACCTACGACATTTCCGTGGTATAGATTAAACCCTAGATCAGAGGCAAAGCGATCAAACTAGCCTAAGCAGTAAACAAAACAATAAGTGAAAACAACAAAAGATAATTCCCTATCTGTATCTAATTCAATGATTCATGGATCCGTTGAAACCCTAAACCTAACTATGAAATTACTCAGACATGGCAGCAGAGAACAAGCAGAAAGACGAAAAACTCATAATATAAAACAAAGAGAGGAAAGGGTTTATAATTATTCTCAATAGATGTATAGATTCTTCTTCCAAGCTTACAATATCAATGGCAAAAAATATAAATAGAATAGAAAGCAGTAAAAAGAGAGATAGCCTAAAAGTGGCTAAAAATAATGTATATATAGGGTTCTGGGCGGATTAGGTCAAAGTAGACAGTTTCCGGGGCAAAACAGGAAAATCAAAAATTTCATTTTCTTCTCGCCAACTTGCATCGATCGATTTTGGACTCTCTGGGCATGCTCCATTGATCGTTGCACTCCTTGCATCGATCGATTATGGTTCTTTTGATGGGTTTGCATCGACCGGCTTCAATTGTGCACCGACCAGCTTCACTCATGTGCATCGTTCGATTTGAACTTCTCTGGTGATGTCACATCGATCGATGCAAGGAGTGCATCGATCGATTTGGACTTCTCTGATGGTGTTGCATCTATCAATGCACTCTTTGCATCGATCAATTTTTCTCTTTTATGCACTGTTCCATGCGTTTTTGCCCACGTAACTAAAATTTCTTCCTTCAACGCCTTTTTACCTGAGATAACTAAATAAAGAACTAAAAGACTCTAAAACGAACTTTGACTCGATAAAATACTCAAAAGAAACACCAAAACATGTGTTAGAAAATTGTAAAAACCAAGCATATCATCAGGTCGGGCCGGTCCGAGGCGGGTCAAGCCAGGTCGGTATGAGGCGGGTCAGGTTGTGTCGGACCAAGAATTGCCGGCTCTGGCTAGGTCAGAGGCTGGTCTTCTCCAGCTCGGTTCGAGGTTGATCTTCTCTGGCTTGGTTCGGCTAGTCATTTTTAACAGTTGATCTCGGGTGGGTGAAACCGACCCCAACAACCAGAATTTATAATGACGGAATAAGTTGAATTTGGTCCAAGAAAAGCGTACTTGAGTCTGACGGGAAGAGGTTTTTGTTAGACTTTTGGGGCTTTAAGCTCGCTCCATGGATCGTTTACTATTGTAGGCGTGTCTTTAGGTGGTGTAGGAATCTTTGTTTTGTCTTTTAGATCGAGGTAAGTCACAAGCGTTGTATTAGTTTTGGCCTAGTAAAGAATCCTTGCGCAGCCTCTCGAAGTTTCCTCAAGAAGGTTGCGTTCATCTTTTGCGGTTGTAAGCATGATTTTTAATGGGTCATTGAGAAGTAATTCTTCATAGACTTCTTCTGTAACTCCATCGAGCTCACCGATCCAGAAAACTTGGCTGTCTAAAGTTGGTTTTTTGAGACTTTTGTTCATACCGAAATACATCACGATATCGCCTAAATGTAGATCGATTTTTCCTTACGGGACACTGATTATTGCTCCTGCTGTAGATATGAATTGTCGACCGAGTATAAGGGTGTGTGTGGAATTGATTTAAATGAGGTTTACCCTTAAGCAAAGTTGCAAGTGCACATAAAACGCAATAGTATTTTAAGGATCGAATCCACAGAGATTAGAGTGCCCGAAGATTTCTATCGATTTCTAAATGTGTCTAGACCTAATAAATTTAAAGGGGGTTTTGTGTGTCACAATTTTGTAGCTAGGAATTTAAACTACCCTACGCAAGTAAATAAGAATGCAAGTAAGCTAAGCGAATAATTAAAACGAGGTTGTAAACTAATAAACGAAGCGTTGGGCACGCGGGAACTCTTTAGAGATCATGACCGATTTTCATAAGAAATTTGTTAGGATTTTTAATGCGACTTTTGTCGTCTTTTGGTTCGAAAACTTGGAACACGATAGTGTATGTAGCCTACTCTCGTACATCCTACATACCAATAAATTACATACTCCGCGCATAAAATTATGATGAACAAACACGTTCGTTAACGCTCACAACCCATCCACAAGTATATTTTTCATCTTGTGACCGTTTTGCTCGTCTACCCTAGGTCAAACATATAGATCCAGTACTTCCGTAGCTCTAAAAATATATAAGTTCAGTTGCAAGGTAATCAATCAAGCAAACATGCATTAATAAAAACGATAGAACAAAGAACCCTAATTGATATCATATTCTAAAAACCTAATGAATAATCGAACCATGAGAGCCCCTTGAGAACCCTATTAAAATGAACTATAGGCTATACCTAACAAAAGAACTACTCAGCAATAGCTGAGTTTAAGATCATAATAAATAAAAGAAAAATATTAAGAGAAAGATATGAAGAAATGCTTCTCTATTGAAGACACAAGTCGAGAATCCTTGCTCCAAACCGAGGAACAAAAGTAAAAGTTGCCCAGAAATTCGTCTCTGCCTAAAAGCGTAAAATAGATTGTGTCTAAGAAACCTAAAAATATGTATTTATAGTCCTCACTTCTTTGGGGTCATTTAGGGTTTGATGTGAAAAGACGGAATTGACCTCATGAATGAAACGAGCTTGATTTGGTTGCACATGAAGTGGACGCGGGTGCGTGGTCTCGACCCATGGTGGAATGCTTGTTTTCCGCGGGCAGTGACCTCTTGACCATTGCAGAACGCCGGTTAGCCACGGGTGCAGCACCTCTGCCCGCGGTGACTCTGGTTTCAAGGCATCTTCTATCGCTTTTTCGAACCGGGATGGGCTAGGGATCTCTTCGAGTCTGTCCACTAAGATCGAAGTGAATTTCTAACGTCTGGAGCATCTTGGGGTATAATTTCTGTTATCGACGCTTGTCCCGTCATGTTCAAAGGGGTGTGCTCTTGGTTGATCATTGATTTGGTTTCGGGATGGAGTGACTCTCATCTTTTCCTCCTAAGATTTGAAATCAGAGGTTCGGTCTAGGGCGTCTTGGACTGTCGAAGGGTTTTTGAGTGTGATTTCTTTTTGGAATTATGATCTATGTCATAACGCCCATTTTAGTGTATTAAGTGCAACTCGGTTGCTCACGGCTTCTTCCTTTGAAAGTGCCCCATAAAATTCCGTAGCGACTCCGTTGGGGATTGACTCAGGGCCCATAAGTCAGTGTCGAAAGCTCCTTGTTTCGTGGATACAGAAAACTGTCTTACGAGTTCGGTAGATAGTTGGGAAAAATTATAGATCGAGTTCCGATCGAGTTTTGAGAACCAATCGAGAGCAGCTCTCTTCAGATGTTTTGCGAACCAGAAACTGAATCCAGTTTCACTCTTGATTCCCATTGCCACGCAGAAATTCGTTATGTATGCTTCAAGGTCTGTCATTTGACAAACCAGGATTTACCCGGCGTGCGGCTTTTACCCTTTACTAGGCCGCAAGTGTACAATACACGCAGTAGTATTTAGGGATCGAATCCACGGGGAAACATTGTTCAATTTCTAACGAGTTCTAACTTATGTCTAGACAGGAAATATATTTTTATGATTTTGTCACGTCGTAACAAGAGAAACAAACTAATTTAAGTAATGAAAATAAATCTAATCTAGGTGAACAGTATAAAGAAATAATTATTTCGAGGTTGTGAACCAATTAAACGAAGCGTTGGGCAATCGGGAATTTTCTAGGGTTTATGGCCGATTTTTAGAATGAAATTTATAGGATTTCTAAAGCGAGTTTTGTCGACTTTGGGTTCTTGAACTTGGAACTTGTACGCTACGTGTAGTCTACTCCCGTAATCCTAGACACCTACTCACTTCAGTACTCGGACGGTAGCTTTCGAAGGTTGTTTACGCCCACAATTCCTCCGTAAGTATACTTTTGAAATCTTACGACGGATTTGCTCGTCTACCCTAGGTCAAGCGATTAGATACAACACTCTCGTGGCTCTTAAACGCCTAATATCAGTTGATAATACGGTTAGTCAAGCAACACATTAAAAACAAGGATAGAACAAAGAACCCTAATCGGTATCCTAAACTAAAAACCTAATAATAATCGAACCATAAATCTCCCTTCAAACCCCTTTCAGCCAACAAGAGAATTACTCATCCATAGCTGAGGTAAACATATTCAAAATAAAACAGTGCATAAAAAGGGATGGAGAAAGCTTCTCTATCGAAGAACACCGATGAAGAATCCTTTCTCCAATACTTGAAAAACCAAGAACACAAGTTGTTAGGGGGTTGACTCTGCCAAAAAGCGTAAAAATAATATAATGTAACTGTCTAAAAGGCACAAAATAAGGATTTCTAGAGGTATTCTACGTTTAGGGTTTTGTGTGAAATGACGGGCGAATACCTCTAGAACCCTAAACGTAGAATACCTCTAAACGATGATTCAGGCGAAGAAGGGCTCGACCGCGGGTGCGGCCTCTCCAGGAGTGGCGAAATGCCTCTTGGCCACAGGCGGAGGCTCTCCAGGAGTGGCGGATTGGCAGTTGGTTGCGGCTTCAGCTCCTCCATGCGCGGTGGGCTCCTCTTCGGAGCAGCTTCATCTGCCTTCAGTTCTTCGGGTATATTTAAGGATCCATCCATTGGATTGCTTCCAATCCAATTGCATTTGAAAGCTGGTTATCTCTACTTTGTTTTGTCCAAATTTGGGGATGATCAGACAGTGAAAAGGTCTCCATTAGCTGCAAGACTTCTTGACGGTCCAAGTTTATCCAAAACGTACTTTTTCTCCGCAATGCACTCTTTTATTCCGAGTTACCTGAAACATCTTTCAAATCTATAAAATATAAAAATTACTTGAAAACCTTTGAAAACTGAGTTAAAACACCTACATAGAATATGAAACTGATACAAAAAATGGTCAAAAACAGGTGTTATCATCGTTCCGTGGTAGAATGGGATTTTTCCCGGATGGCGGATGACTGCCTCGGGGGTGATCAAGTTGTGTTCGCTGAGGTGTGTTCTCGATTGATCGTTGGTATGGTTTCGAGTGTAGCATCTCTCTGCTTTTCCTTAAAAATTGAGGCTTGGTGCAGGGCGTCCTGGATCGTCGGGGGCGCTCTCTGCATGAGTTCTCTTCGGAAGCCCGAATCGTGGCGCAGTCCCCATTTAAGTGCGTTGATCGCGGCTTAATCTCTCACATTCCCTGCTTTCGAGATCGTTGTTTTGAATCGTTCTATGAAGCCTCGTAATGATTATGTCGGTCCTTGAGTTAGGATCCACAGGTCGGCAACTGATAGTAGAAAATTGTGTGTATCCAAACCAATTACCCAAATGCTATCATTGTAGCCCTTGGGGATCAATACAAGGAGGCACAAAGAACAACACACTAGGAATGCAAGAAATAACTTAAGCTAAGCAAACAAAGGTGGTTTTAGTTTTTAAATAACCTAAATGATTCAAATTAAAAGCAAGAACACAAGTAAACATATGCTAGACGAGATTAAAAAGATGATAAAAGGCGAATTCAAGGATAAGTTAATTGAGATAAAGCAATCAAATGGCTAATTAATGATGTCCAATGCTTAATGAAGACTAATCCCTAGGCAAAGATCACTAATCTTAACTAATCATTTCTCAAGGCATTAATTACTTTGCTAATCACTAATTCAAGATCAAATTCTCATTTTTGAATCACTAATTAGCTAGCTTTAAGTCTAAACATTCAAGATCAACCAAATAATCACTCTAGACAACTAATCTCTTAGGCTAGAAATGAATATCTCTTGATTAGTTCATCAAGGCATTTCATCGAACACCTTGTGTGCATTAAATGCCTTATGATCTAGATCCACTTTCTCAAGCTAGACCTAGCTTTAAAACCACTAATCAAGAAGGAAAATCATATAATCTAATCCTAGACATCATTAATCATCCATCAAATCACCCTAAATATACCAAATCCTCAAATCCTTAAAGACTACTCACTAATCATGAAGAACACACCAAATCTTGTGAAAGAGGTGATGTTAATCATGATTAGAGATTAGGAAGATGAAAGATTAGAGAAATAACACAAGAACTAAACTCAAACTTTCATAAATCAAAAGATCCTTGGGAAAAATCCCAAAAACCCTAAAAAAAGAGGTTTTTGTTCTTGAGAGAAAAAAGATAAAAAGTGAGATAGATCTAAAAAATGGGTCTCAACAATATTTAAAAGTGTTTTCTTGAGTTGGGTCGGATCGGGTCAACCCGGGATAAACAGGGTATTGACCAGGCCGAAACTTGGATACTTCTTCAGTGAATCGGCCATAACTCCTGCACCTGACATCCGAATGACCTGAATCTAACTCTAGAAGACAGCCAA
The DNA here is from genome assembly GCA_030161315.1 of Eutrema japonicum. Classification (NCBI taxonomy): domain Eukaryota; kingdom Viridiplantae; phylum Streptophyta; class Magnoliopsida; order Brassicales; family Brassicaceae; genus Eutrema; species Eutrema japonicum. The sequence continues at coordinate 31,786,188 of BSQW01000011.1, read as the reverse complement.
CGCAATTATCTAACACTTCAGAACGTAGAAGTTAAAGCAGAGTGGAAATCCTTAGTCTGGGTTGATCTTTCAGATGTCGTATTTGGAGCAGAACTCGTTTGGATTCTAGACAGATACATCCTTGCTATATTTGCCATATCTCTTGAACGGCCGATCGGAATGACATGAAACTACCACTAAACGAACCGCAGCTCAATTTTCTATGACTTTCATGAAGACCTCAGATTAAACTGGGCATGGGAAGGTCTTCATTTGGCCTTATCTTTGAGTCACTTCGGCTGGTTCTGCATCGATCAGTTGCATCGACCTGTGGAGTCGATGTAACTGTCTTGAGGTGAAGCATCGAGGTAACAGGTCGATGTAAGAAGGGGCTGGGTCGATGTTAAGGGCATGGACCTCCACTGATCAGTTGCATCGCTCCGTGGCGTCGGTGTAAGTCGAATCTTACTCGGCAGGCGGACATATCTCTGGTAAAATGGCAAAAGAGTGGTGAAAGAGACTAGGAAAAGAGTGGTGAAAAGGATAAGAGAGCCCAAGTATGTATATGGTAACCATGAATTCACTATGCAATGCACAAGCATGATAATTTCAATGTCAAAATTATGGTTTTCACTTAGGTGGGATGGAAATCAAATCAAGACTTGCTTTAGCTAAGACCCTAGTAATGAAACGCAAGATCGAAATATGGTTCATCCTTGATTTCAACACGAGATCAAAAGCATCAAACAACAAGCAACGAAGACATTGAATCAAGCTCTAAAAATGACACTTTACAAGGATAAATCTATCATTGCTCCTAATGCTCATGCAAAGCTACCTAATATGCTATGTATCTAGACTCAATCCTATATAGAATGCACAAAAGTTCAAAATTTTTCAAAATTATTGAAAATGCATGATATGCATGAGACTCAAGATGCAAAAGACAAAATAAGATCACAAAACACAAAGTTAGATAACACATAGACCCTCCTCCAAACTTAAATTACACAGTTCCTTGTGTAATAGAAGGTTAAGAGAGAGCTAGACAATGCATGAAAGAGAGAAGAAGATATGATTCTAAATGCTATTCACAAAGTTTGGAGTATTACCTTGGAAATGAATGGAGGGAACAAGAGTGATCACCTCAATCCTACACACCTTTGTCCTTAAGCCCATGACCATTAGACCATCAAGAACCTATTCACACTAAGCAAACCCATCAAAAAGAACAAGAAAACATAGAAAGTAATAGAAAGAGAGTGTGTACAAGGATAAGCTTGGGGTGTCTCCCAAGAGAACTTTGTTTAAAGTCACTAAGTTTGACTTTGGTTAACCTTTTAGGCGGGTGAGAGGGGAGTGTGAGCACTCCATTGCGGATCTTTGAGCTCGAGCTTGAGCACCTTTCTCATGACCTCTTGAAGACCCTTTGAACCTTTCTCCTTAAGTTTGGTGGTGAGGAGCGCTTTAACCTTTGCAGATGGCTTACATCTTCCCTTACACTTCACCTTGTAATGAATGGCTACATCGTCATACATCCAAGGTATGAGTGTCATTGTGTGAGAAGATAGTTCAAGTGTGGGAGGGTGGTTGCCATTGGGTTTCTTCTTTTTGAACTTAGTGCTTTCACCCTTCTCTTGATCATTGGTACTTTCTTTCTCTCTCCCCATTGTAGTAGAGAAAAGAGATTTCAAGCAAGCTCCATCTAATGCTAAAGCTTCTTCAACATTACCATAACCCAAAGCATTCTTGTCATGGGATTCTATCTACTTCATACGAGCTTTTGGGGGTGAAGCTTTTTCTATCTTCTCACAACTACCCATGTCTTTTACTTTCTTAGCATTCCTCTCTTACTCATCATTTTCCTTAATCTCAAATGAGGGAAAGAAGAAAGAGCTTAGGCATTTTCCATCTAGAGCAATTTCATCGTCAATAGCATCTCCAAAAGTTGTTTCCCCTTTGTTTTTCTTAAAACAACTCTCTTCTTCATGAGTGCATCGGGCGGAGGCTAAGACATACCTTGAAGTTTTGCAACGTCTCTAACTTCCTCTTCTTGCTTGGAGTCTCCAATTTACTCTTAGTGATATGCATTAACATAGTGAAAATAAAAGCTTAGTCTCAAGCAAAATCTAAATCCTAATGGTTATTGCTATAGCCTCCCCGGCAACGGCGCCAAATTGATAGTGGATAATTGTGTGTATCCAAACCAATTACCCAAATGCTATCGTTGTAGCACTTGGAGATCAATCCAAGGAGGCCCAAAGAACAACACACTAGGAATGCAAAAAATAACTTAAGCTAAGCAAACAAATGTGGTTTTAGTTTTCAAACAACCTAAATGTTTCAAATTAAAAGCAAGAACACAAGTAAACAAATGCTAGACGAGATTAAAAAGATGATAAAAGGCGAATTCAAGGATAAGGTAATTGAGATAAAGCAACCCAATGGCTAATTAATGATGTCCAATGCTTAATGAACACTAATCCCTAGGCAAAGATCACTAATCTTAACTAATCATTTCTCAAAGCATTAATTACTTTGCTAATCACTAATTGAAGATCAAATTCTCATTTGTGAATCACTAATTAGCAAGTGTTAAGTCTAAACATTCAAGATCAACCAAATAATCACTCTAGACAACTAATCTCTTAGGCTAGAAATGAATATCTCTTGATTAGTTCATCAAGGCATTTCATCGAACACCTTGTGTGCATGAAATGCCTTATGATCTAGATCCACTTTCTCAAGCTAGATCTAGCTTTAAAACCACTAATCAATAAGGGAAATCATATAATCTAATCCTAGACATCCTTAATCATCCATCAAATCACCATAAATCTACCAAATCCTCAAATCCTAAAAGACTACTCACTAATCATGAAGAACACACCAAATCTTGTGAAAGAGGTGATGTTAATCATGATTAGAGATTAGGAAGATGAAATATTAGAGAAATAACACAAGAACTAAACTCAAACTTTCATAAATCAAAAGATCCTTGGGAAAAATCCCAAAAACCCTAAAAAGAGAGGTTTTTGTTCTTGAGAGAAAAATGATAAAAAGTGAGATAGATCTAAAAAATGGGTCTCAACAATATTTAAAAGTGTTTTCTTGAGCTGGGTCGGACCGGGTCAACCCGGGACAAACCGGGTATTGACCCGACTGAAACTTAGATACTTCTTCCGTGAATCGGTCATAACTCATGCACCTGACATCCGAATGACCTGAATCCAACTCCACAAGACAGCCAACGCAATTATCTAAAACTTCTATGAAGAACGTAGAAGCTGAATCGGAGTGGACACCCTTCGTCTGGGTTGATATTTCAGACGTCGTATTTAGAGCAGAATTCGTTTGGATTCCAGACAGACACGTCCTTGCTATATTTGTCATATCTCTTGAACGGCACATATGAATGACATGAAACCACCAATAAACGAACTTCAGCTCGGTTGTCTATGACTTTCATGAAGACCTCAGATTAAACTGGGCATGGGAAGGTCTTCATTTTGCCTGATCCTTTAGTCACTTTGGCTGGTGCTGCATCGATCAGTTGCATCGACCTGTGGAGTCGATGTAACTGTCCCGATGTGAAACATCGGGGTAACAGGTCGATGTAAGAAGGGGCTGGTCGATGTTAAGGGCCTGTACCTCCACCGATCAGTTGCATCGCTCCGTGGCGTCGGTGTAAGTCGAAGCTTACTCGGCATGCGGACATATCTCTGGTAAACTGGCCGTAACTCCCGAACCACATGTCCGAATGTCCCGAATCCAACTCCCCTAGACAGCTAACTGACCCCTTTACAACATTAATAAAGGTCATACAAGCCGATTCGGATCGGAAGGGCTCCGTCCAGCCATATATGTATGGTGTATCGGATGGACCTTGCACTCTACTTTTGTCCAACTCCCCAAATATGCCCAAATTGCCTCCAATCACCTAGAAAGTACTCCAAAATATACAAGAACTCACTAGACCTAATGAAATATGTCCTAATCTCTAAATGATACCTAAATGCAAGACAAACCCATGATTATGCATGTAAATGACACAAAACTCTAAGTGAGATGCATGCTAAAACATGTAATATATGAGTATATCAGCAACAGAGGTTCCATGCCCTATGAATTTAAGCTCACAAAGTATACGCAAATACAAAAATAATAGTAGCCAAAATTATGGTTCAACATAAGCTCTATATATCACATTTGGAAAAAAGTATGCATTACAAGTTAGAATAAATCCGTTCTTCATTTATGTTTATTTTTTCTAGTAGAATCTAGTATAGTTCCAACGCTCTTGTTGCACTTCTCGAATGCGTAAACAACGCATGTGGAAACATTGAAAGACTACTAATTATAAAATTGTTTGTAAAACAGAGTAACAAATTCATATGTGAATCCCTTTCTCAAAAAAAATAAAATAAATTAATATATGATCCGTTTTACTGTCCAAAATTTACGACAGGAGTAATAAGGAAATTTCTTCGTAGATAACAATAGAGATGATGAAGGGATTAATAGTAAATTTTAGTTTTCCCAGTGATAAATTCGGTATAAACAAAAATTGTCATAAATAAAAGGTTAAAGTTGCTAATATGGTCCAAGCTATCGTAATATATAGAGAAAATTACACTCACACACACTTTCTCAAAGTGTAATTACAAAAACACACTTTGGGAGTTGAGGCACACTTTTCCTGTTTTTTGGGGTGTGTTATTACCTTTATGTCGGGAAAACAGCCAATCCCAGCCCGAACTATTCCAAATGGTACAGATTCGTATCTGAAATATTCAAGTGTCTAATTCCATACCCCAACTCCTAAATATTTGAAAATCCATACCTTGACTATTCTTTTTTGGCGAAAACAAACATTGACCAACACCCCGTTAGTCAACATACGTATTCCGTTAACGGGAGAAGTCATGTGCCACGTATTCTGCCCCGTTGTCACGGAACGACAAAACGATGTCGTTTTGTCAAAAAAAAAATTGAAAAAATTGGGTTTAAAACGTCGTCGTTTTTGAGAATATGTTTTTTTTTGTCGTCCAACTTTTAAAGCCCATAACGGGGCAAAGATCAGTACAAATTGGGGCCTAAAAAGCCCACTAGAAAAAAGCACTGTTTCACCTTCTTACGTCATCACAAACGCCGACATTAATCTCCACCGTTAGTCACGGGTAAAATTTTGGTAATTTTCAGTCGCCGTGAAACCGCAGCTCTGATAGCCTTCCGTTGTACTGATGAATCTCTTAAAAGAAAAAAAAAATTGTGGTAATTAATTAATCTAACCAAACCCGATCTCAACCTCTTTGAATTTTTGTCGTCGTTTTCGGATCTTCGAATTATTTATTCGATTTTGCGCAACTCTGTTTCAGTCTTTGCTATACGAAGCTTGTGGAAGAACTGTGAATCCGGTTAACGGAGCAATCAGAATGTTTTGGACTGGAAATTGAAATATCTGCCAAGCGAAGGTTGAGACGGTCCTTCGCGGCGGTTCTTGAGACCGTACCCGGAGCTTCTCACTCACGGCGGCGGATTCGCCGGGTTTCCATCGGCTATATCCGAAGGAGCATCTGAAATCTGTACGAAAATATTGAATAATTCCAGCGATCGTAACATCTACCATCATTGCCGATTCTCAAGCTCGAGATCCAGATTGATTCGTCTCCGACGAAACATAAACGATCAGAATTAGAGCAATAACCATCTTCGGAGCTCGATCTATCACTGATCCCTAATTGGAAATTTTGCTAAGAATCGAAATTAAACCCTGAGCCAATGTTAGATTAATTAATTACCACGAGTTTTGTTTCTTTTAAACACATATTCTAAAAAAATAAAAGTTTTGAGCCCAATTTTTTCGAAATTTATTTGACTAAAACGACTAGTTTTGTCATTCAGTGATAACGGGGCATCATACGTGGGACGGGGCTTCTCGTCGTTAACGGAATACGCATGTTGACTAACAGAGGATAGGGTAATGGCAAAAAGGTGGCGTATGAGGGAGAGTAGTCAATGTTTGTTTTCGCCAAAAAAAGAATAGTTCAGGTATGGATTTTTAAATATTTAGGAGTTGAAGTATGGAATTGGACACTTGAATTTGTCAGGTATGAATTCACACCATTTGGAATAGTTCGGGAAGGGATTGCTCGTTTTCCCCCTTTATGTCCTTCTTACCAACAGTTAATTACTCTTCCCCATTAACTATCTATTTTTAATTATTTTTCCACACCCCCACAAATTTTTGTTTGCCTTATATTCTTCTATTAAAAAAATAATCTAACAATAATTTTTTCAAAATCAATTATGTTTTTTCTCTATATTTTGATTCCTATTTCACAACTTTTTTTATTAGATTCCAAAATTGGTGGCCATTGTAGTTGGAATTTCTCCATGTTATTTCCAATGGAACTAAATCCTTCAGTTACAATTCGTCGGAAATAAAATTTGGTCGGATTTTCGTAGGAACATTCCGACGGACACTGTTCGTCGGAAAATGGTCGTACTTTTCCGATAGATTTTCTTCCGGATTTTCGACAAACAGTCCCCGTCAGAGGGGTTTTTGATGATTTTTCGGAAACGTTTTAGTTGGAATGCCCCGCCAGAAAGTTGTCGAATATCCATAAGAAAATATTCCGACGTCTTTTCCGACATATATTGTAGTTGGAATCCCCCGTCAGAAAGTTGTTGGATATCCTTCGAAAAAATTTCCGACGTCGTATTGATGCCCTGTAGTGAATATATATCCCTTTGGATAAGCCTCTCGATCTCGGATTTGAACTCCAAAAATGGTTAACGATAACACGAACAAGAAAATTCATGGCTTGGAAGTCGAACCTTGTCGATACGACGCGTGCGTATCAATGTGGTTGCATACCCGTGTACAGCATTCAAGTGGATATGCATGCATATCCATGTACTTGCGTACACGTGGACGATATTCAATTGGATACACATGTATATCCATGTAGGTGCGTACATGTGGACGATATGTGCGTGGATACGCATACACATCCATGTAGTTATGTCCACGTGGACCGTCTGCGCGTGGATACGCATATGTCTATCCATTTAAATGCGTCCACGTGGACGAATATATATGGATACGCATGTGTTCGGCCAACGTGTTCTAACCACATGTAAGTAAAATATTGTGAAATGGGTATCAAAGTATAAAAAAAGGATTTTCTGCAAATAAACCCTCAAAGTATAATTTTTTTGCAACTCCACCCTCCACTTGCAGAAAATGCAGGTCAATCCTACCAAGTCCGATTCAACCCGCAATATAACCCTTGGCCGTATATTAATTTTACATTCTGTATAAGATTGTGTATATATCATCAAAACTACGTCCCTTTGATTGTTTTTTAAACCCGTATAATGTAAAATGGGGATTTGAACCCATGACCTCCTATACATTTAACACAACTGCATTACCATTGTGCCAATATCGTTTTGGTTGTTATAACCAATATAAATATATATATATATATATATATATATATATATATATATATATATATATATATATATATTAAAACAATATGTTTTGTCCTTTGAATATTTTTTTCGTCAAAACCGCAAAATCACGTTTCCCATCAAAATCGCGAAATCGCGATTTCCTGCTAAAATTGTGAAATCGCGTTTTCCCGTCAAAACCGCATAATCACGTTTTACCGTCAAAACCGTAAAATCATGTTTTCCCTTCAAAACCGTGAAATCACGTTTTCCCATAAAACCCACGAAATCACGTTTTCTCGTCAAAACCGCAAAATTTCGTTTTCCCGCCCATACCGCGAAATCATGTTTTTCCGTCAAAACCGTGAAATCACGTTTTCCCGCCAAAAACGTGAAATCACGTTTGGGCGTGAAAACGTGATTTCGCGGTTGGTTATAACAACAAAATTGATCTTAGCACAATGGTAATGCAAATTGTGTTCAGTGTATTTGAGGTTATGGGTTCAAATCCCCATTTTGCATTATCTGGGTTTAAAAAATAATCAAAACGATGTAGTTTTGATGACATATACACAGTCTTATACAGACTATAAAATCAATATACGGCTGAGGGTTATATTGTGGGTTGAATCGGAATTGGTAGGATTGCCTGCATTTACTGCAAGTGGAGTGTAGAGTTGCAAAATATTTCCACTTGGATGGTTTATTTGCAGAAAACCCAAAATATATAGTTTATAGTGCAAAAAAAATTGTGAAATTGTTTTTTTATGAGAAGAAATAAACAAAACAAAATAGTTGGAGTGTTAAAAAAAATAATAAAAAATAGAGAGTAATGGTGGAAGAATAATTACATCTTGTTAAGAGGGACATAAAAGTAAAAACACACCCCCAAAAAGTATGGAAAATGTGTCTAAAGTTAGAAAGTTTGTTTTTTGTAAGTTGAAAGTGGGAAAGTTTCCCAAAATATCAATCACTCTAATATATAAGGTATATATATTAATATATATATATATATATATATATATATATATATATATATATAAGTCGTATGCTAACTTTTTGTTAAACTAAATTGGGAGCGTATCATGCGATATATAGGTCTCACATCACTAATGCAAGTCAATAAATGCTATGTGTGCTAGCAAATAAACAGGCTATCACCAAATTTGTAAATTTTCTCACAAGGCTTTTATGTAACCATATTTACACCATATTTACACTAGCTTTCCAAGTATATGACGACACTTTCTTTGCACAATGCTAGTTAACATCTTCAATCCTATAACAATGAAAGATAAAACAAAATTTAAGTTTCAATCAATTCCTTTTTGTTACTGTGATTAAACGAATGATCAAATATTTATGTTTAAACTCTAATTCTCTAAACATAAGAGGCGATAGAGTAGAAACCCGAGAACTAATAAAAATCTCAATTAATTGATTTAAAAAAATGGAAATACAATATGAGAGATAGAACAAAGGAAATTCTTTAAATCATTCAAAAATACAAGATAATCATCCAAATGACCCACTGCATTTCTCATATCTACATAAACACATCTTCTTCTCCCCATATCCTCTACATGCTCCATAATCATATCTCAAATCTTTTAATGGAGGAATATGCTTCTTTGCAAAAAATTCCGATGTAAATACACCATACACCCTTCTGTTTACGAGCAATTGGTTGCCACAAAACATTGGGAGAGCAACTATGGTTCATAAATCGAGCCACATTCCCTAATTTCTTCGCACTGATTACAAACGCATATGACACACTAATCTATTTCGGGACTTTCTCAGAAGCATCTTCACCAATAAACCCAGGTTCATAATTCCATTGAAACGAATTATAAACCCGCGAAGTATCAAATATATAAGCATCTCCTTCTTCACCACCTTTATCTATAATATCACCATAATATTCACAGATGAAACTTCCTGCTCGAATTGGATCCAAAGACCTTAAACCCAGCCACAATACATCCTCCTAAACACTTCTAAACTGAACTTCAGCCCGTTCTGAATCATTTTGTTTTTGCAGTCAGATGAACATGGACAAGAATCACCGCACTCGTAAATCATCGGTCTACGGGTGACTAAAACTCTCTCAATGTAAGGTAACCCGCATCCATTTCTCTGAACGCAAAGGCAATCATGTTCTGAACAACATGATTTACGTCGACAAGTGCATAAATCAACCATAGGTGGAACATCAATGACTGAGTGCTTTAGAGAAGTGATATAACTAAAAACGGCAGGACCCTTCTCGTCATCAACTTCATTCACCAAAGACACCTACAGATTCTCAGCTCCATAAGAGAGATCTTGAAGAACAAGACCCTATCATGTAATCAACCCTTTCTTCCATTGCTCTATCGATTTCCATACTCCAATTGCGGGTTTTTGATCAGCATACCTTACCAATATGAATTTGAATACCTTGAAACCATTTGCACTTTTCTCGTCCCACATATGTGTGATGGAATAAAGCCCATCGTATATGTATATGTTACCATGCGTCCTTTTTTCATCCTCCACGGCTCTTATAATCCTCACAACAGTTTACTTTTTTAGAGCTGTCTCTAACGAAAGATTCATACTATCAAGCTTCTGATCAGATTCTTGACCACCGAACCCTGTATAGATCAAGCTATCGGGATCTTGAGCTTTGTCAGCATTCTTTCCCGAAGAGACAACGCTAATAGCTAATCTTTTATCCTCTCCGATGTCTTTAACTTTCATTAAGTCAGTTCCAATGGGGATTGTATGTAGCCCCACAAGCTCCATTTCTCCCCATAAGAAGAAGATGTCTCCTACGTTAATTCCTGGAACGGAACCGACTATGGCTTTTGTGTTCGTTCGTAATTGTAAGTCCTTGAAAGTGTGTAGAGCCACATAAACCTCACCTAGCACATTCTTAACTTGGCTCAGACGCCTTCTTACAGCGTCGAATCACATCATCAAGCAACTCACAAGCTCATTGTTTCCGGTTTCTTGATTTACTTTACTTATATCACCTTGAATGAATGGAATCGCTTTTATAAATCTGTCACTCTTCTTCGGATTTTCGAGCTTTGCGAGCCCTTTGGTCGGCCACGTCCTCTTTTCATCGGACCACTACTAGAACAAACATTAGCAGCATAAGAATCGTTGTTAGATGCATTTTTGTGTTTAGTTATTTTCCTTTTGGAAACTGGTGGCTCCCTTCACCTCTTTCCATTTCAAAAATCATATCATTAAGAAGTTGTTTTGTTAACAAGTAAATAAATTGAGTAGAGGCCTAAATATGGTTGATAAATATATACGGAGAAGTGAGAACTCATGTTTCTCTTCAAGCTTAAACATGATTTAAGAAACATAAAATAAGTTGAGTTTGAGATCAGTCATTAACAATACATTAGTATGAGATGGGAGTAAAAACATCTAGGTTTTGGTATAGTTTCAAAGGAACTAATATTAAACATGTTACTCTACTTGTTCTTTTGTTTTTATTTTGCCAAATTGAATTTTTAACTCCAAGTTTTATACTACTTTATATTTCACATCAATATACATAATTTTATTAAAATTTAAACAATAAAATATTAACTGCATATTAGATAGGTTGAGGAAAAATAAAGTTTATAACGATAATTTGATTTTTTGGTTAAATTTTGTTTTTGGAATATTTGTTGCCAGCAAATTGTTTTATTAAATGATTTACCTAAAAAGAGAAAAATAAATAAAATTGGCTGATCTAACCACCATGTACTTCTCCGTAGACATTCGCAGCTTTCTAGACTAAACACATTATTTCACTGCATTGTTCAATTAAGCCATCCTCGCCAGTTTCATCGCTGTGATTAATACCAAGAACCTTCTAGATTCTTTCCCATACAATATCATGACAAGGAACCACCCTTTTTCACACTTTCTGGTATTATTTCTCTCCCCCAGAATTATTTCTTATTATGTTCTCTCTTTTGTTTTTAGCTTTGCATATACACATCAAGGTATGAGACGCGAGTATTGATGGTGTTAGCCATTGAATCCCCGGTTCTTCCCTATCAACGTATCAAAGGCGTAGGCGAATAATGGTATCGTAGGAAAATCCTAGCCTCGCTTCCAATCCTTTGTGTGATCATTTCCTCTGAAATAGAATAATGGGATCGTTGGAAATTTTCCTAGCCCTCTACTCAGAAAGAAAATCATCTCATCTTTTAATGCATCTTATTTATTAACTTGTAACAGGGAGAGAAATACCATTCTTTCAAATACATGGGTTCCTTTGTCAGATACGAATGAGGAATCAAGCTCTATGGATATTAATTACCTCGATGAAGTGCAAATATTTGGCTCAGGCTTTAAAGAACTTTGCTGGAAACATTAGTGTCTTCTAGTTAACTGGTCAGCCTTTGGATTTTTCAATAGTCGATCTAGAACTGATTATGTAACAATGGTCACTTAGAAGCAAGATCAGATCAATGGATTCAAGAAAAATATCACAGTCTCAAACAAATTTTTGACTCAATAAAACAACGACTGACTCAAAAACGACTGACTCTAAGAAAAACAAAAACAATGTCAGCGACAACCTCCCCCAGACTTGAACAACACTGTCCCCAGTGTTATCTAGCCTAAGGTTGGTGAAAGAAACAAAAGAACCAAATGGATTGTGAAAATCAGAAATCGTACCTGTGAAGGTGATGAGTGTCGATTGATACAGACTGGTATCGATCGATACCAGCTGTATGTCGACACACTGATTTGAAATCAGTGGCATCGAGTTGCTTAACCCAGGGAAAGTAATCCAAAGTGTTAGAAGTTAGCACTGTTAGGAACACTCAAAAACAAGTTAATAGCAACAATATAATCAAGCTTAAATCCATGAGTTCAAATGCAAAAATAAAAATTAAGTTTAACACAAACGAAAAAAAAAACAAAAAAAAACATATGTACAGACTCACCAGTGGGTTGCCTCCCACCAAGCGCTTGTTTTACGTCACGAGCTTGAATTTACGGCCGATCAGTCAGGAGAAGAATGAGAACTTGCGCCGGAACAAGCTCCACAATTAGACATCGCCAGCTTCATAGTTCTGCTCATCATTCTCTCCACAAACTCATGTCCTTTATCTTTCAGTTCCGAAGTAAGAATGACTCTAGACTTGGAAAATGGTTTCGAAGTTCCCTTGCACTTCACCTTATATTCAATTGAATCTCCATCGCACTTATGAGGGGTTAAAGTCACATGGGGAACACTTTTTACTCCTTTGCTCTTCACCTTCTTCTTTGCCTTAGCTGTTTTGACGTCTTTCTTGGTGATGACAGAAGGATTATCTAGACGGTCTATGACAGTAGGCTCGTCAGGAGGCTCTTCCAAAAGATCAACTACCAACGTCTCTCCTGTAATAATGGTGATGCAAGAGATGTGTGTGGGAGTTCCTCTAGTAGGAATGGCTTTGTAGTACACCTCTTTGTCTATGTACGAGAACGAGATTCTCTTGCTCGGTGTATCCATAATGGCACCAACCGTAGCCATGAACAGTCTTCCAAGGATCAACTGCGTACGAGATTGTGCACTCATCTCCACAACCTGAAAATCAGTAGGAACCAGGCAATCTCCTACGTTAACCAGCAAATCAGGGATTGTACCATATGGAAGTGAGGTGGAACTGTTCGCGAATGTGATAGGTGACTTAGGCAGTCGAATATCAGCTCCCAATCTCTCTGCAATTGACCTTGACATGATATTGACGCTAGCCCCCGAGTCAACGAGAGACTCTTTGAATTCAACTCCAGAGATAGAGCATGGAACTGAGAATATTCCTGGGTCTTCCCTCTTGGTCAACTGCCTCAGCGGTAGTGACGTGCTTCTTGCCTTGATAAAGAGTACTTCGATCTCTTCGAGAATTTCTCTGCAATCTCGGAAGTGACTCAGCAGAGGGGGGTCCTCTAGAGCTTCTTCAAAAGTCAGTGTGAGGGGAATCCTTTGTACCATCTTCTCAAAGCCAAGCAGCTGCTTTGGAGAAATTGGGTCTCTGAGGTGTTGAGGAATAGGATTCAACTTCTTGGGCTTGTGAAGTCTGTCAACACTCATACGCGGCTCCTTTGCAGTATCCGGGAGGGTATCGATCGATACAGGGAGTTTGTCGATCGATGCTTGCTCCTTCGAGACGTCCTTGACAGATTCTTGGACGGGTGTCGATCGATACAAGAGGGTATCGGTCGACACTGAGGTGATTTCCGAAATCTCTTCGTCATCCTTGGCAAGATTGACCAAAATCTTTGCAGTTGAGCTCCTATGCAGGTTTCAGCTCAAAGTCATTCCTCTGAAAAGCAGGAGGGCGAATCGCTGATCGATTGGCATAAAACTGATCAGGCCTGTTATACTCACCAATCGTCCTACCATGATTAATCACAGCGTTCCCTGCATTCACAGCAATTGCAGGGACAATGATATTTCCAGTTTCATCAAGTCGCTACCCTCTCTCATTGCACAATTGACCCTCTTGGTCTCTCAAAGCTCCAGCAGCATCCTGAATCAAAATCATTGTATTGTTCATCTCTGCTGATTTCTTTGCTTTCATGTTTGCACGTTCCAAATTTGCTAGCTGCTCGTTGGAAAGATCAACTAGCTGAGTTCTCTTGTTCCTCCGGGTTTCGCGAGTGGCGTACACCTGAAACACACTAGGCAAGGCACGTAAGTAACAAAAAACACGTTGAGTATCGACCGACAATGGTAGGTGTCGATCGATATCAACAAAAAGAGAACGACTAGTATCGACCGATACTAGATAGTATCGACCGATACCGACGAGCTTAGTCGAAATTCTCAAACTAAAATCTAATGGCGAATTGAGTCCCCGGCAACGGCGCCAAATTTGATATGCTCTAATTAATACCCTAAAGTACTAAGAAGTAGTTGCAGTATAGTAGGGGTCGAACACAAGGACTCACAGAGACACACAATAGATTATGAAGATGAGAATTAAGTTAAGCAATCAATGATATTGAAAACAAGACTTAAATTAAAACGGTTGTAAATTCAATTGGGGAAAGATAGGTTCAGTGTATTTCTCAGGGAATCAATGAATGCAGATAAACTAACTAACGGGATTCAGATTTAGCGCGGTTCTTAAACTCAAATCACTAAAGTATAGCTAACCAACTCTCGTTGCGAAAACTATCTAAGTCTAAACCCTAGAATTCCAAATCTCTTTGCGAATCCTAAAGTCTAAACCAGCTTTTAGATCAGGTTTGATTTGTTCACAAAACAACTAAACCAAATCTTTTTGCGAATAGTTATTTTGCTCACCTAAGGTTCTATCAGGTAATTAATCGCACTCTTGTGCCTAATCAATTATTCTAAGATCTAAGTTCCATATTCGTCAACCTAGAATTAGCTTTGAACACAACCTAAGGCGAAGAACTAATTCAGATTGTGAATCATAATCAACTAATCATTCTAGCATTCAGAGAAAACCCTTATGAGAACCCTGAACCTAAAGTGGATCTACTCAAACATGGAGAATGAAAACAACATGATTGAATAGATAATCAAAGAAAGCAATAAGAAACATGAGTTCAGAGTTGTCTCTCCAAAAACCAAAGTAAAATCAAGAGTAATGAAAGCCTGGCCACAAAAGTGGCTGAAAAACCTAATTATAAAGATAAAACACGTTTTGGGGCTTCTGGTAATTATTAAAGTCTTCTGGACCAAGTTGCAGAGTCTTTAAACTTGTAAAATCACGTTTTTCCCGTCTGCAGTTGGTGTCGGTCGACACTAATACACTGTGCTCGCCAGACTGGATTGTCTTCACGAAAACTGGCATAACTTTCGATCGCACAGTTGGAATGGCCTCAAACCACTTCCAAATGAAAGCTAATCCATTGATCGGTCTTGTGTCGAAATTTGAGCTCAATCCATCTGTGGGAAGTTCTTCAACGAATGCAAAACTTCTGACGTCTCTACATGACTCTGCATCTCCATATGCTCCAAAATGCTCCAGAATGCTTCAATATCTCCAATTAAGCTCCAAACGTACCTAAACCTGTAAAAGACTCTAAAAGACTCCAAAATACTATAAAGACTCCATAAATAGGAACTATATCATGGTCTAAAAGAGGTAAAATCCATGATATATCATTGGCTAAAACCAAAACAAGAAGAGAAATCAATTCTAAAAAGAAATAACTTACGAGAACCAATTCCTAAAGATAAATAACCTTAGTTCCTACATTAATCCGGAAAAACTTTAAACTAAAAAAAGAATCAGATAACCAATTTTTACATAACAAAAGAGATAGAATTGAGAACTAGGGTTTTAAAACGAAAATCAAGAATATATACAATGGTTCAATATATTTTTTAATATTAAAATCAAAATATGCATAATGATATTCTCAAACACGGGTATGGTGATATATATCTAGTGAAAATAAATCAAAGTATATGAAACTAATCTTTCATCTTTAGTTAAAAGCTTATGTTTCTAACTTTTTTAAAAGAAGAGACTGGAAGTTTCTCAGATACCATCACCTCCGGGTGTTTTTCCAATGTCATCAGTGTTTTCTAATTTTGATTATCTTTTTTGGAGACTTCCAAAAGAAAATCAAAATGAAAAATTTCTTTGGATTGTGTGGTACATTTGGAAAGCGAGGAATGATAAATTTTTTTTGAATATAAGATAGAGATCCACTAGAAACTCTGAAGACTGCGGAAACTGAGGCAACAATCTGGGAAACGGCACAAACGAGTGACCAAGCAATGGTTTCCCAAAATTTTGGTCCTTCTCCGGAGCTTTCACATTATGAAGGATGGAACTGTTATATTGATGGATCTTGGAAAGAAACAGATAATTTTTCAGGATTAGGATGGCATTTCTTTCAAGAAGGCATGGACGGAATTATCATGGGAGCAAGGAATTTACGACGAAGTCTCTCTCCCCTACACGCGGAATTAGAAGCTCTTATTTGGGCTATGCATTGTATGATTGCAAACCAGAAGACGGCGATAGCTTTTGCAACAGACTGCTCCGAGCCGGTAAAGATGGTGTCTACACCCAAGGAGTGGCCGGCATTCACATTACACTTGGAGGAATTCGTGAAGAGTAAGGAGGTGTTTATTTTTTTCTCTATCTCTCTCATCACTCACACAAACAACACAAAGGTGGACAAGCTAGCACGAAGTGCTCGTGTCTACGCATCAGATATTAATTATGTAAACTCGGTACCTCCGGTTTGGATTTCTGAACAGTTCTAGGCGCTTAAGCTGTTGACAAAAAAAAAGAAAAAAGAGACTGGATTATAAAATTAGCATTACGTAAAAGATGAACTCTTAATCAAACGATAAATACAGTATACATCACAATACAAACATAAAAAAAGACATGTCACTACAACAAAACAGGGTTTTAGCGACTACAAAAGCAGTCGTGACGTAGTCGCTAAAACTGTTTTTACGACTACATTACGACTAAGTTACGTAGTCGGAAATGTTTAGTCGCTAAAATAATTAGTCGTTAAGTAGTCGCTAATTTACGACTGATTTGGGATATTTTGCGATTACAGAAACAAGTCGCAAATCAGTCGTAAATATATGCGGCCATGTACCGACTAATTTAATGACCAATATGCGACTATATATTGTGTCGTGTGGAAGTCGTTTGGTGTAGTCGTTAAAGAGTCGTGAAATGTTGGGACTATTTTCCGACTAATATGCGTCTAATTTAGTGACTGTTTTACGACTAAAATTGTGATCGAAAAACGAATTTGGTAATGGGATTGCGTCTATTTAACGACTGTTTTGTGACTGCCTTTGCGACTGATTTGCGACTGATCTTTTCATCGGAATAGAGATTTGGTCATTGTTTGCAATTGGTTTACGACTATTATGTGACGGATTTGTGACTATTTAACGACTGATTTATGACTACGTAGCGACTGATTTTTTTAAAGAAATTTATAATGGTAATATTGATATTAATTTCATTTTGCAATTTGGAAATCAAATACAAAGCAACTGAAATCTAAATTTCATAGAGATCAAATACAAATACAAAGCAATTGAAATCTAAATACAAAGCAATTGAAATCTAAACTTGAAATGAAAATTAGCAAATATGAAAGAAACATTATTTTTATGTATCATACAAAGAAAACTCCAAAGTTCAAAAACATAGAAAGAAAATGATAGCCTAGGGTGTAGATTCATGCTGCGGAGAGGATTGAGAAGCCAAGAAGTCGAGAAATTTTGGACAGGTTTCACGAAGATACCTTTCCACCAATGACAAGTACTCGAACTTGCTTTCTTTGTCAGCCGCAAGTTGGGTAAGCTCTGCCTCCCGCCGAGCGTTATAGGCAACTTGTTCTTCTATCTGGCGTTGAGCTTGTTCCAACTTTTCTTGCAGGGCTTGAAACGATGAAGAGCTTTCAGGGTACTTGCGTTTTCCACCAACATGAGACTCTGCGAGGCTTCCTATTCCATAAGGTCTGCCTCTTTCATCCGTGTACGTTGACTGCATAAATAAAACCTAGTTCGAATGTTAACAGATATAGGAAAAAAATAAAATGTTAGCAGTTTATGAAACCAGATGATGAAACGAAAGATAACATGGATTTTGTACTTACCTGAAGAAAAAGGTCGTTGTAGTCCTCTGTGGTTAGCTCTCGATGTCGCGACGTACCGTCTGAAGTTTCAGGCCCGATCTCTTGCATCTTAGCTTGCAAGTTCTTCTCATAAGTTTGCGCAGTCCTCTCAGCCTTCAGATCAACAAACGTCCCATCTGGTTTTGTGTGAGTCTTCATGAAAACCTCACCGATACTAACCGGTCTTCCCAATTCCTCTTCTTGAAAATGTAACAAATTTATAATGTGAATGATATAAACTTGCAAAAGTATTAGAAATAGAAATTAAACTTACCATTTCTTGTTGGATTTGTTGATATGACTTTTGGCCTGATAAGTGCTTGTGCACCCCAAGGCCGTTACGGTCAGATTTCCGAGCAACAGATGTGGTCTGACTCCTCAGTCGAGCTTCTTCAGTGTCCCAAAACTCTGTCATTGTTGTCCACATAGTTGGGTTAATCCAGTGTGGTCGCTCTCGAGAAGTCCTCGTGGTGCTTACTATATCCTTTATTCGCCTTTGACAAATCCTCTCGAAATGTTGTTGAACAACCCCTTAGATTAAGGGATCCCAGGTGTGGGTTTTCTACAAGAGAAGTAGCATAATAATGGTGTTAGTGGACATAATAGAAAGAAATACATATATGAAGCTTAGAGGAGAGAAATATTTACCGCGAACGCGATGAAGTATCTTTGTGTCTATCGCGAGGCACAATAGTCCAACTGTAGTATGGACCATCAAACTTGTTTGTGAACACCTTGGTGATCTTCCTTGTCAGCTTTCCCTTGTCACGCCCAAACCTCAACAACAACACAAAAAGGGCAGATCAAACATATGAAAAAGACACTTATCAAATCCATCATCATACAAATATATCCCTTATGTTAAAAACATAAGAGACTGAGACATCATTCAGGATATAGATAGATATCAAATTTCATCTGTACAAAAACAAAACATAGCTTGTGTTTAAGCAAACTCTAACAACAGTGTTAACAGGAACAAAACCAGATTTTTATGCTTAATTGAGAGCAGAAATTGAACCCTAGTTCTAAGTTTCGTCTTGATGGATTATAATAACAGAGGACAGAACAAACAGAGAACTGATCAATCACTGAAACGAAACCTAACTTGTGTTAAGCAAACCCAAATACTAACAAGCAAATACTAACATGAACTGATCAAGCAGAACGAGTTTACACGATGTAAGAAACCCAAATACTAACAAGCAAAAAGACAAGACCAATTGTACTAACAAACAGTAAATAAATTTAGACAAGAAAGAAGACAGAGAGATACAGTCGTAGCTTGTCAAGGGAAATATCAAAGTCATAAAAGCCGACTCCAAACAGGAAAGAAGACAGAGAGACTCAAACATCAATGTCAAATAAATTTAGACAGGAAATAGGACAGAGAGATACAGTCGTTTCTTGATCTCTACCAACCATGAATATCAATATAGAAACCAACAGCACTAAGATATCCTAGAATCTCAACATGTATATGCTAATGAAGATAGAACTGACCATGTGGTGTTTGGCAGTTCAGGGCGGGTCGGAGACAGCACAGTTGTATACTCATGCCGGTTAGGCACCCTTAGCAAAGCTTGAAGCACCCTAAGTTGGTCTTCCTCGAGATCGGCTTCAATCTGTGCATTGTCGTCAATCGGATCAGCTTCGAAGTTGTTGGAGTTATGAGCTTGAGACGACTGATTGCTATGACCCTCGAAGTTCTGCAGCAGAACCCTCGAATTTCTTTGTCGTGGAGCCGTCTGCGCTTCAGGTTCAGAGGATTGTCGAGGAGTTGTCTGACCTTGAGATGGAGAGCATTCGGGTAGATGCGATGAGGTGTTCTGGAAAAGTTGGGTAGGCGGTGGATAGTCCATGCCATTTGGTGTTGACGTTGACGATTGAGCGTTCACGGGGACTTGAGGTGGTGAAGACTGATTCGGAAGAACTTGGGCCGGCGGCGTGAAGGTGTACTGTGGCGGTAGAGGGTTCGGTGTTCGGGACGAAGTATTGGACAGTTCGGCTCTCTGAAAAACGTTGGGAACGAATCTTCTCTTCCGTCCTCCACCGCTCTTCTCTGCCGGAGAAGAGATTGGCGAGGGGGATTCGAAGAAGATATTTATTTCAAAGAGATTGATTTCGAAGAAGACGAATCGAAGAAGATGAATCAAAGCAGGAATCGAAGAAGATGAGAGCAAAAGGGGGAATCGATCAAAGAAATGAGCCCAAAAGTGGAATCGAAGCAAAATGGAATTTACAAACGCAGCACTTAGGGTTTCGTAGTTAATCGGAGATGAATCAAAACAGGCTTGGTTTGGGCCTAAACCCAATTGTTTTTTTTTGCAAGTAGTCGTAACTTAGTAGTAGCATATCAGTCGCTCTATCTGTGTTTTTATTAAAAATATTTGTATTTTCATTTATAATAATTTTTATATTTTCCCAATATAATTGATCTTCAATTTTTTTTATTAGAATCTTATGTTAAATTAATTTGCAAACTATATTTTAAAATTATATGATAGTAAAAGTTGCATATATATGACCATAATGTAAAAGAAAAATTTTTCGAAATTTTATTTTCAAATTTGACATAAATAACATAATTAACATTGTGACATAAGTAACATAACTAATTAGTATGGTTCTTCGTCATCTGATTCTTCATCAGAAGACGAAAAATTATACCGAAATTCATCTTTCAGTTATGCATCTCCGACAGCGTAATCGAGGTTTATTGGGTCTCCTTGTACAAAATTGTCGCGTACGAGATCTTCAATTGTAGTCATCAATACAGCATCATCATTTTCTGTTTGCAAAAGAGTCGGTTCTTTTTTTGGTCATATTCCCCTGAAATATTTCCCCTCGGATCCACTTTTAGAACATTGAGCCACAACTGCTTCGGTTTCTTTGTGTATGGGTACTAAATATAACAAACTTGAGCCGCTTGCGAGGCTGTTTGCATTATAAAAATGTATATATAAGTTTTTTTTTGTCAACAGCCTAAGTACCTAGAACGGTTCAAAAATCCAAAACGGGGGTACTGAGTTTACATAAGTAATATCCACTGGGTAGACGCAAGCACTTCTTGCTAGCTTGTCTGCCGTTGTGTTGTAAGTGCGTGGAATGAGTGAGATTGAGAAAAAGCAAACACCTCCTTACTCTTCACGAATTCCTCCAAATGTAAAGCAAAAGCCGGTCACTCCTCGGGTGTAGACACCATCTTCACCAACTCGGAACAGTCTGTTTCAAAAGCTATTACCGTCTTCTGGTTTGCAATCAAGCAATGCATGGCCCAGATGAGTGCTTCCAGCTCTACATGTAGGGCGGAGATGCTTCTTCGAAGATTTCTTGCTCCCATTATTGTCTATTCGAGGCCTTCCTGAAAGTAGTACCAACCTAAACCGGAAAACCTATCGGTATCCTTCCAGGAACCATCAATAGTGCACCGCCATCGGTCGGGAGTCAGAGACACCAGAGGGGGTGACAGCCTTTGAAGTAACACATCAGGGTCACTACTCTAAGCCGTTTCCCAGGTAATTGCCTCAGTTTTCGCCAGCGTCAGGGTTTTTTGTGGATCCCTGTCCACATTTGAGAAAACCTTGTCATTTCGGGCTTTCCAAATATACCACGCAATCCAAGGAAAACTAGAATCCGGGTTTTCCGGAGGAAGTTTCCAAAAAGATGATCAAAATTGGCAAAAACCGATGACAACGGAAAAACACCCAGAGGCGTTGGTATCTTAGAAAGTGCCCATGTTTGTAATGCCGGAGGACATTCGAAAAGGACATGGTTGATAGTTTCATTTGTCGATCCACACCTAGCACATTGTGTATCACAGTTGATTCCCCTACTTCTCAAATTGGTTGAGACTGCAAAACATCCCGATAAAGCTTGCCAAATAAAGTGTCGTAATTTTGGGGAACACTTCCGTTTCCATGTATGAGCCTGTAAGCTCGTCACATCCGGGCCATATGAACCAGTGGGATATATGTTTGGGCTTGAATGCTCAATTTGGTAACCCGATTTAACCGAATATCTCATGGATTTTGTGTAGTGCCATCCGAAAGTGTCTGGTTTGTAGGTACTGCGTACATGCATACCCCTAATAATCGTTACATCCACCGGGTCAATTATAGCGTTCAACAAAGCCATATTCCACGTTTCTGTCAGAGGGTCAATCAGATGATTAACCATTAGGTTTGGGTAGTAATTAAACCCCTTACATGTTGCTGACCTTGGCGGAGAAGATGGTATCCATGGGTCGTTCCATACTGAAATAGAACATCCTGATCCCACTCTTTTGATTAGCCCTTTTTTTACCAGAGGTCTAGCTGAAATACTACTTCTCCAGCCATACGATGGGGAGTACGAGCGAATAGAATCCAAAGGGTCTGTATTTCGGAAATATCGACCCTTGAACACCTGCGCAAACAAGGAATTCGGGTTATCCATTAATCTCAATAATTGTTTGGCTAATAAAGCTGAGTTAAAATCCTCGACAGCCCGAAAACCCATCCCTCCCTCCGATTTGCTGCGACATAATTTATTTTACGCCATCCAGTGCATTCCTTTATGTTCTCCATTTGAACTCCACCAAAACCGTGCCGCCGCACTGGTTAGTTTTGCAGTTATGGATTTGGGCAATCGGAAGCACGACATAACAAATGTATGCATTGCTGATGCCACTGATTTAATTAAAACCTCCTTACCCCCTTTTGACAAAAATCTTGATGTCCATCCATTAATCCGATTTTGTTGCCTCTCTGCGACGAAGTTAAAGATCTTACTCTTGGCTCCTCCGAGACTCTCCGGGAGGCCTAAGTATGATCGCATGCCGCCAATGCTAGAGATACCTAGTATGTGTTTAACCTCATCTTGGACCGTCTCATTTACCTTGTGACCAAATTGTAAGGAAGATTTTCCATAATTGATTTGCTGTCCAGACACTGACCCGTATTGTTGAAGTATATGCAAAATAGTTTCACATTCCTGTTTGGTAGCCTTGCAGAAAAAAGACTGTCATCGGCGAAGAGGAGATGTGTCACTGATGGGCTTGCTCTCGTCACCTTTAGCCCCGAGATTAATTTGTCCCTTTCTGCTTTTCGAATATTTGCTATTAATACCTCCGTACAGAGTATGAATAGATAAGGTGACAAAGGATCCCCCTGACGGAGCCATCTTTTAGGGATAATCCGTCCTCAGGGTTTCCCATTGATGAGAACTCTATACTCTACTGATATAATACACCACATCATCTAGGTTATCCATTTTTCCGAGAAACCGAACTTCCTCAAGAGATGTTCTGTAAAGGACCATTCCACCCGATCATACGCTTTGCTCATATCTGTTTTAATGGCCATAAATTTGCCTTTGCATGCCTTGTTGGTTCGTAGGCCATGAAACATCTCTTAAGCAATCAGAATATTATCCGAGATTAAACGACCGGACACAAAGGCTGATTGAGTCTCCGAGATAAGGGTCGGAAGCAGTCGCTTGAGCCGTTGACATAAAACCTTTGAAATAATTTTATACCCCACATTGCATAGACTTATGGGCCTTTACTCCGTCATACGACTTGGTATTTCCGTCTTCGGGATCAGACATATATTTGTCATATTCAGTTTCTAATCAAAAACACCAGTATCTAGGAAGCCATTTACCAGTCCTAGTAAATCCGCCTTCACTATTTGCCAAGATCGTTGAAAAAATAGTGCTGTCATTCCGTCGGGGCCTGGGGCTTTTTCTGGGTGCATCATAAATAGTGCCGAACGTACTTCCTCCTCAGAGGCCCTTGCCGTAAGGGAGTCATTGTGCTGCTCTGAGACTAAAGTCTGAATTTCTCCCAAAGCCTCCTCCAAATCTGTCGGGGCCGTCGAGGTAAAAAAGTCATCAAAATAGTTTACTGCCACTTGTTCCACCTGTTTCTCTGCTGTGACCCAGACTCCTAAAGCATTGTGCAACCCAACAATCCGGTTCCTTGCCCTCCTTTACATGACTTGCGCACGGTAAAAATTTGAGTTTTTATTCCCCACCGTTAGCCACAGAGTGCGGATTTTCTGTTGCCAGTGGAGCTCCTTGTCCCGATATGCTTGTTTTAATTTTTCTGTAATTTCGATCAATTCCTCTTGAGACCTAATATCATCATTTTGGATCTCTTCTAGTGCCCGTTGTAGTTCATTAATCTTTTCTTTGCCGTAAGGTAGGTTATTTTTCCGCCATCTTGATATCTCCCACCGACAATTTCGAATTTTTTGGACAAAGGATAATCTGTTTCCCCTGGATCAATCTCCCAACCCTTGGAATTGATTCCATTAAGCCGTCTTGTCCAATCCAACGTTTGTCCAACACCATGTTGTGGCCACAATTGGTCTATGATCTGACCCAATCATAGCCAAATATTCGACATATGAGTGAGAGAATATGTTATGCCAGCCCCCATTAGCTAGAGCCCGATCTAGTCGACATCGAACGATCTTCTTATTACGTCTACCTCTCCACAACATGGTGTTTTCTAAGCATGGGAATTCCAAAAAAACCACAGGTTTGTATCATGAGATTAAATGGGATAAAAGATGATGCATGTCTTAAGTTTCCTCCTTGTTTCTCCTCATTACTCGTTATTTCATTTATGTCCCCAATTATAAACCACGGATCTAACCGGGATTGACTTGTTCGAGTAAGTCTTTCCCAAACTTGATCCCGCATTTTTGGTATCGGATCTCCATATATAAACGATAAGTAGACTTTTTTTCCTTGGATAGTCGTTTCAATATCAATAATCCGATTATTTGAAAAGATTACATTAACCTGATATGAATCATCATAAAATAAGGCGAGTCCACCGCTCGCACCGCACAGTTCGACCGTGTGCAGTTTATCGTACCCTAATCTAAGTTGAAATTTTTGCACAAAGGGATAATCTTGTTTGGTTTCTGATAGAAACAAAAACTCAGGCTTATGTTTCTTTCATATCTCCCGAAGGTGGCTTATTATGTAATGGCTGCCAAGCCCCTGGCAATTCCAACTCAAAATCCGCATTTATACGCCTTGGACGATGTACCCGAACCACTCATCGGTTTAGGAGGGCCCCTTAAAACCCCAAGATGGCGGATTTCACCTTTGCTATAGTCCTTTTTATTCCGAAACTTTTGACCGTCTAGAAGACGGGTGGAACCTTTAAACCCCATCAGGTCCACCCATCTCCACCTCTGTTGGTGTCCGGAAATATTGGGAAAACACCCGTGCAACATGAACACTCGGAGACGCCAATATCGTCTCCCATGTTCCGCGAAAGTTTTAAAAATCAGACATTGAATTGTGTTGATTACCGAGAACCCAATCTCGAAAACAGTAATTGAAACTGCCTCATTTTCGCCACCTACATACTCGCAGGTAATCCAATAAAAACCCGATGAAGCCATAATCCTTCTCATTCCCTCGGTATCGCCATTCTCCATTCTCAGCCCATATTGGGTGATAAGTAGAGACAAATTTTTTCCTTTGTAGAATCGCATCAACACAAGAAGAACATATGACCATAAGAAAATAAATTGATGAATATCAATATAAAAAAGGCAAACCCGCCATTCAACTTCCGCAGTACAACCGTGACAACATTATTAAAAACCTAAGAAACCTGGAAAGAAATACATGAACGAAACAGAAAAAACTTTATCCGAAAATTAAAAACTGGTCGAAGCTTCTTCCTAGGGACCGAAAGTGATTTGATGACCTCTTATTTTCCAACACACTAAAACACCCAAACCAAAGTATCATTCCTGTGTCTCCAAGATTGAAATCTTGGTCTCAGGTCGTGATTTTGATGAGATCTTGTCTTCGGTCTGAAACGCGTCCCCGGAACATCCCAAATGCTTTGGGATCAATTTCTTCTGTGGAGAGATAATACCCTGTATGATCCTCTTTTTCGACCCTACACAAGTAAGTTTATTATTCATTTTAGGAACCTGATTCCTCTTACCATTCGTTATCCCCTTCTTCACCTCCTTTGCCACCCCTGTTCCCTCCTCATTCACCGTAACATCCTACCTCTCTACCACCAAAGAATCATCCACCTCCTCTGCCCCCCAACATCACAGCCCATGCATTGCTGCTGTCCGCTATTCCCCCTATGTCCATAGCACCCCTAGGCATAACATCATCAAGATAATCATCAACCAAATTATCCCAAATTCCATCATCATCAACCAGATTATCCAAAATTCCAGCATCGTCATTTGCATGTTCCACTACCTTCTCTACCTCAACCTCAACCGAATTATCTATTGTCAATTCATCCACCATCGCTAGTACACTAAAGGATTTTTCCGATAATATAAGATTTTCAGAAACCTGACCTTTAGAGCTCTCCGCCTCAAAAGGATCCTGTGTATCAATCTAAAAAATAAGGCCCCTACAGACAGCCTTTCCCGTGACCGGTGATGCCTCCCTGTTGGGTTCCGGGGCTGCATCTATTCTTGGGACATGATTCTTCCCGGCTTTGCTACCATGAAACGCGTTTAGCATCTTCCTGTCGTGATCCGAAAGACCATTTCCCACACCTGAGTACCTTAATTCATTCAGCCCCGAGGTAGACATGGCGTACCTTTTATTCCCCTCCTTAGGTGGTAAACGGCTCGATGAAGAGATGGAATTTGAATCCATGTCTCTGTACCTTCTGTCCTCCTTCCAAGTACCATATCCGTGCACTTTCCCCATATGATTACTAGCCCCCGCAACTCTGGCCTCTTGAACCTTTCCTTTTCCGTTGTCCTGTCCGTAATGGGCTTTGCTTGTAAATTCATAGTGTTTTTATCCTGATTTCCGTCCAGGCCATGGGCTGCCATAGCTTTGTAGCTGACAACATTCAGCCCTTGTTTCGATTCCTCCGAGATGTTTTCAAAACCCTCTATATGTCCTTCCCGTCGAGGACATAAGGACTGATCGTGGCATAGACTGAAACAACTCCGGCAATACCCAAACAGTCTCTCATACTGCAGTGTGATAATTGTCTCTTCACCTCCATGAAACTCGACCGACGTTTCAAAACATAAAGGTATAAAACCGTCCGGAACAACTTGCACTCTGCCAATATCGAGATCCACCTCCTTCACGTCACCTAGAGTTTCACCAATACTGCGGAACGTCTGGTCGGCCCAATAATGAAGGGGAACACCCATAACCCGAATCCATAACGTGATGGCGGATGGATATTTACTATCCACAACCGGTTCCCATCGCACCAATAAGACCATCCAGTAGTCGAAATTAAACGGCTCCATCTTCAGTATCTCCGCGATGTCCTCTTCTCTGTCAAAGTCGAATCGGAACCGGCCCATTCCCAAATCCGCCGCAGCTACGCGCTCCTCTACATTCAGAATTCGAGGAAGCATGTGAAGCAGTACCTTCATATCCTGCTTCTTTGGGTTCATACATCTCCCAATCAGTGTTTTTGAGTACCCCGCGATCAGCTCCGAGTTGTCGAAATGAGGTACCCGAATCTTCAATCTTTTCAAGCTTGTTCCCATCTTCATCTCTGAGCCGTCTCGCTTAACCAGGTGACTTTGAGACATTCTTTGTTGGGTGATGAAAAGAACAAATATCGTTAAAAAGAGAAAGCCAAGGGAATGAGTTGTGTAAATTGTTGCCGAGCCTCTGTGATGACCTTATATACCCAAAGGCCTTGCCAACCCGCTGTGAAAACGTTGCTATCTGAGCCTGATATTTCCCATTATACCGTATCCAGAAAATAACAGAAAGAATCCGAGATTGAAACCTTGTATCTTCCCCGAGATATCCTGCGCTTGTATTTAGAAAGGATTCTGTCACCATCCACGCCTCAAAAGTAAGAATATATTTCATATGTATCTCCAGTGACATCAATCTCTCCGTTAGAATCGTGATCCCCTCAATCTGTGCCCAAGATATTCTATTTGAAAACCCGTGAGATCCCCCTCGAGGACAAATCTTTATTGCGTCTATGGCAAGTAGATCGAATGTATCAGCCTTTGATATCAATCCCCCTTGGTGACAAATCTGTCTTACGTCTATGGCAAGTAGAATAAAGAATATCAGCCTTTGATATCGATCCCCGCTTAGCCCGTGATTTTAATTTTCGAATCCGCCAATCCCGCTAAACCCGCATATCCGCCTCGGAGATCTGAATCCTATCCTAGAGCTGATAATCTGAGACTTCCCAAAACATGATTGCCCAAATCCACAGACCCGTGATATGAGTCGAGACGGAATCAAACCGAAACTGAAACCATAAGCTTTCTCCGTTAACCAAAACCTGATCAGCCACCCGTTAAACAGAGCAGAGTCGACCGAAGATAGAACACCGATCTCGAGAACCTTAAAAAGCAATCGGAACCAGAAGAAAACCAAAGCCATCCTCAGAAACATTTGATCGCCGCCGCCATCGCCTCAATGTATATATAAGTTATACATCAGTATATATATGATATCAACATTAATAAAATGCTATATATATATATACACAAGTACGTACCTAGAATAAATGGTTCGTATTTATTGTATTTTCTCGATGAAAGAACGTCTACAACACCACCATTGCTCTTCCGAGTGCCTCTACCGATAACAGGGTCATACCAATTACACTTAAAAAGTGTGATTCTCAAATTGATATTCCCCTCGTACTCGAGTTCTATGATATCAGTTAAGGTCCCGTAGAAATCCGCATCATCAGATGCATCAATGTAACACAGACCCCATAATTACTTGTCTTTCGTCCAGCGTCGTGATTCTTCGTATGAAACAAATAGCCTCTTGTAAAATACATTGGCTAGGTTTTGACCTTATTCAAAGGTCCATGCACTATCTCTTGAACCCAAGTAGGAAATGGATTCGTGGCGTTCCAGTAAGTAACCTGCAAATATATAAAAAATAGCGTAAATATATATAAGTATAAATATATGCATAGTTATGAATATTTTTAAGACATAAATATTCTTTCACCCATAAATGATATTCGTCAGCTCTTTTCACGGAGAGTTCGTTTTTGGAAAGTCCTGGATATTTTGCAAAAATAAAATCCTTGAACATACTACACAAGACCAACACAAATATGAGAAATTAAACACGGATTATTTATATATTAAAACGCAAGATGGGAGAGATGCCAACTTATATACCTCTCAATTGGCTGAAAATAGTCACAATTTCGTAAAACATATGCATGTGCGCATTGATAGTCTCTCTCTGAGAGTCATATTTCATGCATTTCTCCACTTGGACGGCCTACGTGATTAAATATAGATGGTACTCCAGGGACATGATATACGGGGACTTCACCTTCATCGAATCTTGTTAACCTAACCAAATGAGTGAAAAACGTAATTCATATTAAAATACATAGCATGTGTATACAAATTAAATGGCAAAGTGGACATGATGTAATTGATTTTAGTATTTATCTTGATTTCGAAGTAGTGCTCTGAGAAATAAGCAATCTCGTCATTGATATATGATTCAACAATCGATCCTGCCGCATATCTTTTGTTCTTTGCTTTCCCTTTCAACTTTTTGAAAAACCTTTGAAAAGGATACATCCACATATACTGGACAGGGCCTCCTAATTCAGCTTCATAGGGGAGATGTATAGGCAGGTGCTCCATCACATCGAAAAATGAAGGTGGAAAGATCTTTTCCAAATTGCATAAGATTAAAACTATGTTCTGTTTTAGAATTTGAACGCGACTTTTATGCAAAGTTCTTGAACATAAGTCCCGGAAAAATGCTCCAACCCCTACAATATATATTCAAACTGCGTGAGGTTACTATATAAATTACTATAATCATATATAATTAAAGAAATAGTCATAAATAGTACCTGATAACGCAAGGTGGACATTCCGGTCTAGGAGTTCTACAAAGATAAATGGAAGTAACCGCTCCATAAAAACATGGCAGTCATGAGTCTTCATGCCTGCAAACTTTTGGTTTTTCATATCAACACAAGTAGCTAAGTCTGAAGAATAACCATCTGGGAATTTAACTGCATGTTTCACACATTCCAATAAACCTTTTCTGGCTTCTTCTGTCAATGTGAAGGTTGGGAAAGGAGCTTTACCCTCACTATCAATATGGAAGTGTTGACGAGAACAAAATTTTCTTATATCCAATTTTGACATGATGTTGTCTTTCGATTTACCCTTCACACTCATAAGAGGATTCATGATGTTGTCAAACAAATTCTTCTCTATATGCATCACATCAATACTATGTCGGAGATTGAGGTCCCTCCAGTGCGGCAACTCCCAGAATATGCTCTCCTTGTGCCAGTTATGTTGTTTCTCATAGCTCGGCTTCTTCTTTTCATGACCGTTTCCACCAACGTCTTTTGTTTTCTATGGATTTACACCATCCAACCACTCACAATAAACTTGCTCACCGGTCAAAGACTGAGGTGGATACTGTGTCAACGCGTATTTTCCCTTCAAGAAGTCCTTCTTGTTCTTCCTCAGTGGATGACCATCATGAAGAAATCTTCGGTGACAATCAAACCAACATGTCTTCCTTCCATTAGGCATATAAAAAGATTTTTTATCTGCCATGCAAATTGGACAAGACAATTTACCATTGGTCGTCCATCCTGATAACATGCCATACACCGGAAAGTCGCTTATCGTCCACATCAGCACTGCTTTTAGATTAAAATTTTGATTCAGGGACACATCGTATGCATCGACTCCAGTAGACCACAATTCTTTTAACTCTTCAATAAGAGGTCGGAGGAAGATATCGAGACTAGCTCGCGGATGATTTGGCCCATAATTCAGAATTGTAAGAAACAAGTACTATGTATTCATGCACATACCAGGGGTAAATTATATGGAGTCAAGATCACATGCCACAACAAATGATTACGAGACATGCCAAATGGATTGAACCCATCTGTACATAATCTAAGATAAACGTTACGGGGTTCTTCGGCAAACCGGGGATTTTGATCTTGAAAATATCTCCACTCTGCCGCATCAGATGGATGACACATTTGTCCACCCTTTGGTTAGTGCTCGGCATGCCATCTCATTCCCGCTGCAGTCTTCTCTCTCTGATACATTCTCTTCAATCTGTCAGCAATAGGTAGATACCACATACGACTATATGGTACATTGGTTCTACGTCGTCGGTCGTTAGGATTCCATCTTGGTGCCTCACAAAAGAGACACTTATTTTCCTTTTCATCATCTTTCCAGAAGATCATACAATTGTTAATACAAACATCAATTGTATAATATGGGAGGCCTAAATTGCGCATCAATTTTTTGTCTCGTAATGTGAACTGGTTGACTGGTTTCCGTCTGGTAAATACTCTGTCAACATTTCGCAAACCGAATCCACACACTTTTCACTCATATTATAATATGCCTTATTTTGCAGGAATCGAGCAGCTAAGGATAACTGCGAGTGACCTTCACGACAACCATCATATAATGGATTTTTCGCTCCTTTTAACAAGTGGTAGAATTTCTTTGAATGTTTACGTACCGGTTCTTCTACATTCTGATAACTACCATCCTAATGATATTTATCAAAACTCACGTTATCACGAAATGCATCATTCACCATATCCACATATCTATCTTCTACTACATTACCCACTTCACTCTCACTTAAATGCGTCGGATCAACATAACTCGTTCCTAAATCCATAGTGATTTCTTCTCCATGCTTATACCAAACATAATAATCTGGCATAAATCCTCAAATAGACAGATGATTCCAAATTCTATTCCTCGGAAGAAATTTGTCGTTCTTGAAAAAACTACAAGGGCATTAAAACTTACCGCCATTGCTCTACGCTAGAAGCTGGTTATTTGCAAATGCCATTAATTGATCCACCCCCGTGCTGAACTCTACCGAGAAATTTCCCGTCTATGCGTCGATCCGCTTATAGATCCACTCCAAAAAATTACTATAATTGTAATTTCCCGATATTATAAAAAAACAGTTTCTCTCTAAATTTCGTGTTTTTGCGTTTATGCGAATGAGGAGAACGATGGTATGAAGTTTTAATTAATAAACATTTTTCCGACTGATTTACGACTAACTAGCGAATGCTTTGCGACTACGAGTGGTAGTCGCAAAAATTAGGTACAACAAGAATAACACATGTTTTATACTGTTATTTTACGACCAACAAACGATTGTTTTGCAACCCGCCGAAAAAGTAGGAAATTTGTCTGAACATTTGCAACTACTATGCGACTAAAGTTTTCCGAATCAAAGTTAGTCGTACATTGGTCCCAAATTTGCGACTATTTGCCGACTAATACTTTTGGTCGCAATTTACCGACTATTATCCGACTCTATTTATGTAGTCGTAAACGAGTCGCAAAAGAGTTGCTAATTAGTCATGATAATTTACGACTGTGTGTGTAGTCGCAAACCGTAGTCGCGAAAACCATATTTTCTTGTAGTGTGTATAGATATAATCTTAATCTAGATCAGTCCAACCTCTAAAAGAACAAAATTAATATATTAAAACAAAGCTATATTGGATTTATCACGCACCTTTTTAGAAGACGGGGGCTAAGTACGTTCAAAGAAAAAAACAACAAAAGCTCCAAGAGAAAAGGAAGATGTAAAATTTTGTGAAAATAAATATTTTAAATAGTTAAACAAGATGATTGTCTGTTTTTTTGTTTAAGCACAAAAGAAAAAGAAAGCAAAGCACGGGAAGCCCTATTTATAACATTTTGATATGGTTCTATGCCATTTTTGTGATAACGATGACCGTTGAATCAAGTTTGAAAGATCTCTACCGTCCAAGTCACGCACTTTAGAATCCTGCAGATTTGTTTCCTTTGAATATATTATTTACCAAATTTTTTATTCAGAATTTATTAATATAAATTTAAATATGAAATAAAAAATTTCATTGAATAAAAAATTTTGTTTCTACATTATATTACCTTTTTTTTACCAAATTTGCATGTTCAAATAAATATAGTAAAAAAGGTTAAATTTATTACCTTTTTATTATCTTTTTACCCTTTTTTTTACTTGAGAAAATAAGCAAATCAAACTCCATTTAATCATTTTGTTAATAGCTTTTTCATACAAAATAAATTCAAAACCCCTACATATACATCCACACTTCTAGTAAATCAATTACAACATGATCATCATTCGTCTGTAAATTTAAACTACAAAAGTTTATGCAAACACAAAAATAATTGTATCCCAAATTATGGTTCAGCAAAACCTCTATTTATCATATGTGGAAAAAAGTTTGCATTACAAGTTAAAAAAAAGAATTCTTCATTTATTTTTGTTTGTTCTAGTAGTATCTTTTCTGGGGCTTGATTTTTGAGTTCCGATGCTCTTGTTGAAGTTGTCGAATGCATATCCAACGCATATGGTACAATTGAAAGGCTGGTAATTATAAAATTGTTTGTAAAACCGAGTAACAAATTCATATGTGATCTGCTTCACTGTCTAAAATTTATGATAGAAGTATGATTTAAACGTTTTCACTCAGTCAATTAAAACTAAAGTTCACACTACCGCAATCATAAAGATTGTCAATGCAGTACTTTAGGATCGAATCCACAGAGACCAAGGTTACACTACTATTCTCACAATTATGAAATTAAGCTAAGACAGAAATATGGTTTGTTTTAGAAAAGTAACAAGAGCAATTTAAACGATGTAAATTCAATAAATGAAATGCGTTTGGTCGAGGGTTTATTCGCATGAATCCAGAGATCATGAATACAACAACTATTCAGGTAATAATTAAAACCAAGTTTCAAACTCAAACATAAATATCTAACCAATCCACTCCCGTGCTCATGGTTACTAAATCTAGCAACCTAAAATTCTAACTTCCGTTGGCATAGAATTCTAGATCAGCATTAACGAACTGGTTCAATATGTTCACGAATCGCCTTAACATCAACCTCCGCAGGCTAAGGACAATTCGCACACTTATGTTCTTTCTAGAAACCTAAGACACTTTCGCACTCTTAGATTGCCCTAGTTTATAGACTAGGGGTCAGCTCAAGTCTAAGCAATAAACACAACAATAAGCGAAAACCACAAAAGATAAATCCCTATCTGTGTCTAATTCAATGATTCATGGATCCCAATTGCTTCAGGGTATCGATCGATACCATACCTGATTATTCGATTTGCTTGTGTTGATCTAAGAGATGTTTGATTTATGTGGTGTTGTTTGTTTGTCTCTGATTTTAGATGTCTCCATCGAAGAGAGCAAGGACTTCAGGTGAGCCGAGGACGTTTAAGGTGAATGAGCGTGTCGAAGCAAGAATCTCATCGAAATGGGTTGAGGTAGTGGTTAAGGCTTGTCTTGACGACAACCGCTACAGAGTCATGCCAGTAAATCACCCCACCACCAGCTTTCTAGTTAATGAGCATTCAATCCGCGCTCTCTGTACGTCGAGCTCTAGCCGGGTATCGACAACGTACAAGCTGAATGAGAGGGTTAAGTATTGGGATGGTGAATATTGGCGTCAAGGTTTCGTGAGCACTGTACGGGGTCGTGACAACTACGGAGTTATATTTGATGGAGAGACAGAGGAAGATGAGCTTCCGGATAGTGCGTTAAGCAGAGCTTCTCCACCATCAGCCACACAGACTGCACCACCGCCTCCACCTATGAACCCTACTCCTAGGTCCGCTGGTATTCCTTCTGCCCCCCGGCTCACCGACCAAATCCTTGGCCCAGACGAGAGGGTGCCAAGATAGTCTGCGAAAGAAATTGGGATGGGCAGGAGAAAGCATATGCCTTGAGTGATGACACCGCCTTTAGACCCATTTCTGAGGAGTGGGACGATTTCGACACAGTGTTCTATAACGCGTGGTTGGGTGTTACCATCGAGCCTACCAGGTTTGTGGATGGGCCTTCTTTGCATAAGCTGGGTCTCGACACAGATTTGGCTCGTTTGCTTGAGCGGGTTGGTTTTGGTCACATGGCTACACAGCAGCACGACCTCTACCCAGACTTGGTTCGTCAGTTAATGGCGACAGCTCGCGTTAGCTATTCAGATGAGCTTCTGCGAGACGCACAGGGTGGTAGCATGTCCTTCATGGCTCGCGGAGTGAGGTACATGATTCCACTCCCTAATCTCTGTGACCTCTATGGGTTTCGGAGGGATCGCAGGAGGGTTGCTCCTCCAGCTGCCCATCCTGACATGCGTGGATTTTGGACATGGTTTGGGAACGGTGTCTACGAGTCCAAGACGTCCACTCAGATGGACATACGACATCCGGTCCTGCGTTGTTTTGTTAGGATCCTGAGGACTACTCTCCGATGCAAGATGGAACCTAACAAGATGCGAGTGTCTGAGCTTCTGCTTATATTTCTGGCTGTCAGAAACATCATCCCTGAGCAGGATTTTGATTGGCCTGAGCTTGAGGATGTTAACATTGGGGCTGTTTTTGCGCATCATCTGGTCTCTCTGAAGACCAAACCATTTACGGGGACGAGCACGAGGAAGGAGTCAATTGGTAGTCTTCTAACACCTATCTTCCAGCACCTCGGGATCAGTACTACGAGCTGCTCGATCGTCACTAAGCGTCGGTATATGGATGAGGCTCATCTGAGGAACCTTAAGTGGTTGAAGGCTGGGAGGAAGTGGATTCTTAGTAGATCTGACAGACATATCTGAGGATCCTGCTCATCTTCGTTTTGAACCTCCTGCAGAGCTGTTGACTCCGATTGCTGCGATTAGACGACAGGTTCGTCCACCTGCTGCTGACATCCCATCTACTTCACATCAGGGAGGACGTACACAGGCTGCACTGTGCCCACCTCTTCCTGAGCCACAGTGGCCTTAGGACACGGACGTCCCGATGGAGCCAGCTGTTTTCCAGAGACTGATGATAGCGAGCATGAAGAGCACCTGGGCTGCTGTTCGCTGCCTTTGCACGACTGACGCGGATGCTGATCCATCGTCCCAGCCTGGACCTTCACATACTGCTGCTGCCGACCATGAGAGTGATTATGAGGAGACGCATGATTAGTCTTCTCTATCTTCACGTTTGTATTTTTTTTCCTTTTCTTTTCTTTTTCTTTTCTGTTGAACTTATGTCAGTATTTGTTTTAGCATTTGAACTTCTTTGGATTTATGTTTGATCTACCACATTGCTTTTAACCTGTTTTTGAGTGTTCCTAACAGTGCTAACATCTAACACAATGGAATGCTTTCTCTGGTTAAGCAACTCGACACCCCTGATTTTCAATCAGTGTGTCGACTTACAGTTGGTGTCGATCGATACCTTCCAGTATCGATCGATACCATGTAAAGGTACGGTTTCTGATTTTTCATAATCCACTCAGTTCATTTGTTTTCTTTCACCAACTCTAAGCTAGATAACACTGGGGACAGTGTTGTTTAAGTCTGGGGGAGGTAGTCGCTAACTTTGTTTTTGTTTTTCTTAGAGGCAGTCATTTTTGAGTCATTTGTTGTTTTATTGAGTCAAAATTTTGTTGGAGACTGTGATCTTTTTCTTTAATCTTTTGATCTGACCTTGCTTCTAAGTGACCATTGTTACAGAATCAGCTCTAGATCGACTAATGAAAAATCCAAAGGCTGACCAGTTAACTAGAAAACACTCATGTTTCCAGCAAAATTCCTTAAAGCCTGAGCCAAATTTTTCCACTTCATCGATGTGGTTAGTATTCATAGAGGTTGATTCCTTATTCGTATCTGACAAAGGAACCCATGTGTTTTAAAATAACGGTATTTCTCTCCCTGTTACAAGTTAATTAATAAGATGCATTAAAATATGAGATGATTTTCTTCTGAGTAGAGGGTTAGGAAAATTTCCAACAATCTCATTATTCTACTCGAGAGGGAATGATCACACAGAGGATTGGAAGCGAGGCTAGGATTTTCCTATGATGCCATTATTCGCCTACATCCTTTGATACGTTGAGAGGGAAGAACCGGGGATTAGGTGGCAAACACCATCAATACTCGCGTCTCATACCTTGATATGTATATGCATGATCTAAAAAGAAAAAGAAGAAAACATAATAATAAATAAGTCTGGGAGAGAGAAATAATACTAAAAAGTGTGAAAAATGTGGTTCCTTGTCATGATATTTTATGGAAAAGAATCTAGAAAGTTCTTGATATTAATTCACAGCGATGAAACTGGCGAGGAAGGCTTGATTGAATATTGCTGTGAGATAATGTGTGTAGTTTGGGAAGCTGCGAATGTCTAAGGAGAAGTACATGGTGGTTAGATCAAAAAGCTGGTTAGGTAATATGTGGAGCACTAAGGAAAATGGTCATTGCAACGTTTCAAGAACAGGTGAGTCTCTATGTTTTCAAACCTCTTTCTCTAGTTTAGTTTTCTGTTTTGCTTGAGGGCAAGCAAAAGGCTAAGTCGGGGGGAGTTGATATATCATGGTTTTTACCCCTTTTAGGCCATGATATAAGTCTGTTTTATAGAGTCTTTCTACTATTTCTTAGTGTTTTAGAGTCTTTTACAGGTTTTAGCACTTTTGGAGCATTATTGGAGATATTGGAGTTTTATGGAGCATTCTGGAGCAAAACTGAAGTCTGGTGACTAAGTACCCGATCAAAGCGTCAAGCATCGATCGATACCCCTTATTATCAATCGACACACATCGAGGAGGTTACAAGTCGTGACTTTTAATGAAGTTTGAAGAATTGCAGAACTTGCCCAGAAGACTTTAATATTTACAAGAAGACCCCAATTCGTGTTTAGACTATTTAATTAGGTTTTACAGCAACTTTGTTGGCTATTCTTTGTTCTAAGCTTTGTGAGAGAGATTTTGAAGGGAGACAAGTCTGAAACTCTGTTCGTCCGAGAGAAGATTTCGAACCCTCTTATTACTCTTTCTATTTTATTTGATGATTCATTCAAACATGTTTATTGTTTCAATCTCCATGTCTGAGTAGATCCTCTTTAGGTTCAGGGTTCTCATAAGGGTTTTCTCTGAATGCTAGGTTGATTAGTTGTTAGGATTCACCATATGAATTAGTTCTTCACTTTAGGTTGTGTTCAAAGCTAATTCTAGGTTGACAAATCTGGAATTTAGATCTTAGGATAATTAATTAGGCACGAGAGTGCGATTAATTACCTAATAGAACCTTAGGTGAGCAAAATAACTATTCACAAAAAGATTTGGTTTAGTTGTTTTGTGAACAAATCAAACCTGATTTAAAAGCTGATTTAGACTTTAGGATTCGCAAAGAGATTTGGAATTCGTAGGGTTTAGATTTAGATAGTTTTTACAACGAGAGTTGGTTAGCTATACTTTAGTGATTTGAGTTCAAGAACCGCGCTAAGTCTGAATCGTGTTAGTTAGTTTACTTGCATTCATTGATTTCCTGAGAAAAACCCTGAACCTATCTTTCCCCAACTGAATTTACAGCCGTTTAAGTTTAAGTCTTGTTTTTAATATTATTGATTGCTTAGCGTAATTCTCTACTTCATAATCTATTGTGTGTTTCTATGAGTCCTTGTGTTCAACCCCTACTATATTGCAACTACTGCTTAGTACTTTTAGGGTATTAATTTGAGCATATCAAAGGACACATAATGCCTCTAGAGGATGCACCCACTGCCTGAAAGGCGGTACAGTCAAGCTAATGACATAAAACGAGCGCTGAGTGGGAGGCAACACACTGGTGAGTTTGTCTTTGAGTCTTTTTCTTTTTATTTTTCGTTTTTACGTCTGTGTCAGGATAAACAAGGAGCAAACACGAAATCGCCTGAGTGTCAATCGATACTCGATGTTAGTATCGGTCGATACCCTACGCGAATGAGAACAGTTCATCATATCGGCTTAAGCCTGGTATCGCTCGATACCAGGCTGTGTGTATGTCGATACTCGATGTTCCATCACGGTAACTTCTTGTTTTTCACAGTTCCACTTTGTTCTTTTGATTTTTTTACCAACCTTAGGCTAGATAACACTGGCGACAGTGTTGCTCAAGACTGGGCGAGGTAGTCGCTGACATTGCTTTTGTTTTTCTTAGAGTCCGTCCGTTTTTGAGCCATTCGTTATTTTATTGAGTCAAAACTTTGTCTGAGACTGTGATCTTTTTCTTGAATCTATTTATCTGACCTTGCTTCTAAGTGACCATTGTTACAGAATCAGTTCTAGATCGACTAATGAAAAATCCAAAGGCTGACCAGTTAACTAGAAGACACTCATGTTTCCAGCAAAGTTCCTTAAAGCCTGAGCCAAATTTTTGCATTTCATTGATGTGGTTAGTATCCATAGAGCTTGATTCCTCATTCATATCTGACAAAGGAACCTATGAGTTTTAAAGTAATGGTATTTCTCTCCCTGTTACAAGTTAATAAATAAGATGCATTAAAAGATGAAATGATTTTCTTCTGAATAGAGGGTTTGGAAAATTTCCAGCGATCCCATTATTTTACTTCAGAGGAAATGATCACACAAAGGTGGAAGGGAGGTTAGGAAAATTTCCTGTGATACCATTATTCGCCTACACCTTTGATTACTTTTGAGGGAAGAACCGGGAATTCGGTGGCAAACACCATCAATACTCGCGTCTCGAACCTTAATATGTACATGCAAGAGACATAATAAAAAATAAGTCTGGGGGAGAGAAATAATACCAGAAAGTGTGAAAAAGGGTGGTTCCTTGTCTTGATATTGTATGGGAAAGAATCTAGAAGGTTATTGGTATTAATCACAATGATGAAACTGGCGAGGAAGGCTTGATTGAACGATGCTGTGAAATAATGTGTGTAGTCTGGGAAGCTGCGAATGTCTACGGAGAAGTACATGGTGGTTGTATTTGAAACTGGTTATGTAACATGTGGAGCACTAAGGAAAAGGGTCATTGCAATGTTTCAAGAGCATGTGAGTCTCTACGTTTTCAAACATCTTTCTCTGGTTTAGTTTTCTGTTTTGCTTAAGGGCAAGCAAAAGCTAAGTCTGGTGGAGTTGATATATCATGGTTTTTACCCCTTTTAGGCCATGATACAAGTCCGTTTTATAGAGTATTTCTACTATTTTGTAGTGGTTTAGAGTCTTTTACAGGTTTTAGCACGTTTGGAGCATAATTGGAGATATTGGAACCTTCTGGAGCATTTTGGATCAAAGCAGAAAGTCGTGTCGCTGAGTACCCGATTTGAAGTCTCAGTGTCGATCGATACTGCCTCGTATCGGTCGATACTCACCGAAGCAGACGCGACCAACGAGTTTAATGAAGATTTGAAGAATTGCAAAATTGCCCATAAGTCTTTATTATTTACAAGAAGCCCAAAACGTGATTTAGGTTATTTAATAGGATTTTACAGCCACTTTGATGGCTACATTTTCATTAGCTTTATTTTATTTTGGTTTTGTGAGAGAGCTTTTGAAGGGAGACATGTCTGAAACTCTGTTCGTCCGAGAGAAGATTTCAAACCCTCTTGTTACTCTTTCTATTTTATTTGATGATTTATTCAAACATGTTTATTGCTTCAATTTCCATGTCTGAGTAGATCTTTTGTTAGGTTTAGGGTTCTCATAAGGGTTTTCTCTGAATGCTAGGTTGATTAGTTATTATGATTCACTATCTGAATTAGTTCTTCACCATAGGTTGTTTGCAAAGCTAATTCTAGATTGATCACCTAGAACTTAGATCTTAGGATAATTGATTAGGCACGAGAGTGCGATTAATTACCTGACAGAACCTTAGGTGAGCAAAATAACTATTCGCAAAGAGATTTGGTTTAGTTGTTTTGTGAACAAATCAAACCTGATCTAAAAGATGATTTAGACTTTAGGATTCGCAAAGAGATTTGGAATTCCTAGTATTTAGATTTAGATAGTTTTCGCAACGAGAGTTGGTTTGCTATACTTTAGTGATTTGATTTGAAGAACCGCGCTAAATTTGAATCCTGTTAGTTAGTTTACCTGCATTCATTGATTTCCTGAGAAAACCCCTGAACCTATCTTTCTCCAATTGAATTTACAACCGATTTAATTTACGTTCTGTTTTCAATATCATTGATTGCTTAGCTTAACTCTCATCTTCATAATCTATTGTGTGTCTCTGTGAGTCCTTGTGTTCGACCCCTACTTTACTGCAACTACTGCTTAGAACTTTTAGGGTATTAATTTGAGCATATCAGTTCAATATTCAATTAAACCAAATCTCTTTGCGAATAATCAATTTGCTCACCCTATGTTCTGTCAGATTACTCAATTGCACTGTCGTGCCTAATCGATTAACCTAAGATCTAAGTTCCAGATTCGTCAACCTAGAATTAGCTTTGAGAATACCCTATGGTGAAGAACTATTTCAGATGATGAATCCTAACTAATCAATTACCATCAATTCGAGAAAACCCTATGAGAAAACCCTAAACCTAAAGTGGATCTACTCAGACATGGAAATTGAAACAATAAACATGTTTGAATAAATCATCAAATAAAATAGAAAGAGTAACAAGAGGGTTCGAAATCTTCTCTCGGACGAACAGAGTTTTAGACTTGTCTCCCTTCAAAAAGCTCTCTCACAAAACCAGAATAAAATAAAGCATAGCCATAAAAGTGGCTGTAAAATCCTATTAAATAACCTAAATCACGTTTTGGGGCTTCTTTTAAATAATAAAGACTTCTGGGCAATTTTGCAATTCTTCAACTCTTCATTAAACTCGAGGGTCGTGTCTGCTTCGATCAGTGTCGACCGATACTAGGCAGTATCGATCGACAATGATGCTTCAAATCGGGTACTCAGCTACACGACCTTCTGCTTTGATCCAAAATGCTCCATAAAGCTCTAGTATCTCCAATTATGCTCCAAACGTGCTAAAACCTGTAAAAGACTCTAAACCACTACAAAATAGTAGAAAGACTCTATAAAACAGACTTATATCATGGCCTAAGAGGGGTAAAAACCATGATATATCAATCTTCTTGTCATGGTATTCCTTAGTCCTCTCCTTGTAAAGCTTCGAGTTCTCATAGGCAAGATGCCTAATCTCATCGAGCTCATTCAGCTTGATCAATCGCTTCTCAGCGACATACTTGATGTCGAAATTCATCAACTTTGTAGCCCATGCTCCCTTGTGCTCGATTTCCACTGGAAGATGGCATGCTTTTCCATACAGCAAGTGAAACGGTGTAGTCCCAAGTGGTGTCTTGAAGGCAGTCCTGTAAGCCCAAAGTGCGTCATCCAGCTTCACAGACCAATCCTTCCTGGTAAAATTCAAAGTCTTCTCTAGAATCTCTTTGATCTGCCTGTTGAAAACCTAAACTTGTCCACTGGTCTGAGGGTGATAAGGAGTAGCAACACGATGGTTCACACCATACTTCTTCAGCAATCTCTCGAAAATCTTGTTGATAAAGTGAGAGCCACCATCACTTATCACAATTCGAGGTACTACAAATCGGGGGAAAATGATGGTCTTAAACAGCTTAAGGACCACTGAAGAATCATTGGTTCTGCTAGCAATGGCTTCAACCCACTTAGACACATAATCCACAACAACCAAGGTGTATTTGTCTCCATACGACGAAGGAAAGGGACCCATAAAATCAATGCCCCAACAATCAAAAATCTCAACCTCAAGGATGAAATTCTGTGGCATCTCATGTCTCTTACTGATATTTCCTC
This sequence comes from Eutrema japonicum, assembly GCA_030161315.1. Lineage (NCBI taxonomy): Eukaryota > Viridiplantae > Streptophyta > Magnoliopsida > Brassicales > Brassicaceae > Eutrema > Eutrema japonicum. The sequence goes on along the minus strand of BSQW01000011.1, from coordinate 31,743,526 downwards.
TCCTCTGACAGGCATCACATTGCGAAATGAAAGCATGGGCATCCTTAAACATAGTAGGCCACCAGAAGCCTTATTAAAGAACCTTGAACACTGTCTTGAAAGTGGCAAAGTGTCCAGCATAGTCGGATCCATGGCAATGAAACAACACATTAGGTACCTCTGATTCAGCAATGCATCGCCTGTAAATACCATCAGAATAGTGCTTGTACAAGTAAGGTTCATCCCAAAAGAATCGCCTTATGTCACGTATGAACTTCTTCTTGTTATACTTCTTGAGATGCTTTGGTTCTGCATCTGCAGCGAGGTAGTTGGCAATATCAGCATACCATGGTTGATCAGAATCGGCTGCAGCAACTAGATACTCCTCAGAAACACCAAGGTGTTCAACAGTCAAAATCGGTTCGGAAATCGCCGGGTATCGACCGACACCATAGGAGTGTCGATCGATACTGAGACCTGCAATTCGTGGGAATTGTTGAGTTTCTGCGAAACCCATCTGAAACTCGGTTTCAATGAAGTAAATAGATTCTTCTGGTAGTTGATCATCAATAGGGACGTCTGCATCGATCCGAATCCTCGAGAGATGGTCAACGACCCCGTTTTCTACTCTTTTCTTGTCCTTAACCTCGATGTCGAAACCTTGTAACAAAATAACCCAATGACAAAGACGAGGCTTGAGATCCTTGTTCTGCATCAGATATTTGAGAGCAACATGATCAGTATGAACAATCACTTTGCTCCCAATCAAGTAGGATCCAAATTTCTCAAAAGAGAAAACAATTGCAAGTAGTTCCTTCTCTGTGGTGCTGTAGTTCCTCAGAGCATCATCCAATGTCCTGCTGGCATAGTAGATGACGTGCAGCTTCTTGTCCTTTCGCTGACCCAGAACAGATCCGATAGCAAAATCAATAGCGTCGCACATGATCTCAAATGGCAAATTCCAATCAGGAGGTTGCACAATAGGAGCACTCACCAAAGCCTTTTTAATCTCCTCAAAGGCTGCAAGACATTCAGGTGTGAAATCGAATTTGATCTCCTTGCATAATAAAGCAGTGCGTGGGCGTACTATCTTGGAGAAATCCTTGATAAACATCATGTAAAACCCAGCATGGCCAACGAAACTTCGAACATCCTTCACAGAGTTTTGTGGTTGGAGGCTAGTCATAACCTGAATTTTGGCCTTGTCAACTTCGATCCCAGCCTCAGAAACCTTATGCCCAAGCACGATGCCATCCTGAACCATAAAGTGACACTTTTACTAATTAAGGACCAAGTGTTTCTCTTCACACCTCTGTAGCACCTTGCACAAGTTAGCCAAACAGTCTTTGAACGATGATCCATACACTGAAAAATCATCCATCAACACCTCCATAATATCCTCAATCATGTCTGTGAATATAGACATCATGCATCTCTGAAATGTGGTTGGAGCGTTACACAATCCAAATGGCATTCTCCTGTATGTGAATGTGCCATATGAACATGTAAAAGTTGTCTTCCCTTGGTCATCTGAATGTATCGGAATCTGGAAGAAACCTGAATACCCATCGAGAAAACAGTAGTAGGGATGACTAGCCAACCTCTCCAACATCTGGTCAATGAATGGCAATGGGAAATGATCCTTCTGTGTAGCTGCATTCAACTTCCTGTAGTCAATGCACATTCGATGTCTAGTGATAGTTCTAGTAGGAATCATCTCATCCTTTTCATTCTTCACCGCGGTTATCCCTCCTTTCTTAGGAACAACGTACACTGGACTGACCCAAGAGCTATCCGAAATAAAAGCTTCATCACTTCCATCAGATTCGGATTCAGCCTCCTCTGATGCTCAATTGAGGTCTTTGACTCGTCTTCAAAATGAATCCTACGTATGCACATGTCTGGTCATATACCTGAAATGTCATCAAGAGAATAGCCAAGAGCCTTGCGATATTTGCGTAGCTTGCTTAGCAGTAAGGCAATCTCTGTGTTGTTCAAAGAAGCATTAACAATTACTGGGTATGTAGAATTAGGACCAAGAAAACTATACCTCAGATTTGGTGGGAGTGGTTTTAGTTCCACCTTAGGAGCATTCTCTGCACTCCAATCTCTAAGCCCGGCAGCTTTCTTAGAGCTTTCGGCCAACCCTCCTTCTAGTCACAGGGTATCGACCGATACTAGGGGGTATCGATTGATACTGGCGATGCTGAATAGAGCATCTTCGAGTATCCAGCAGTATTTTCATACGAATGGACCTCTGAAGTGGCTGAACAGACCAATGCTCTCTCTAGTGGATCCTCAGGATGTATCTCAAGGAAGTACTCTTCAGCTATGTCACTGAAAGTGTCTACAAAGAAAGTCTGCCCATCGATGGTTGGTCTCTTCATAATCTTATCCATATTGAAAGTCATAACCAAATCACCGACGTTGAGAGCGATATTTCCATTCCTGCAATCAATCAAAGCACCAGCTGTTGCAAGGAATGGTCTGCCAAGGATAAGTGGATCCTTAGGCTCATCATCATACTCCAGAACGATGAAATCAGTTGGGATCAAGCAATTCCCAAACTTAATAGGAATATCCTCGAGTAAACCCTCTAGAAGTCTAACTAAACGATCAGCAAGTATCAAGGAGATTCTTGTGGCTGTGAAGTCTGTCATCCCCATCCTTTTAGCAACTGAGTATGGCATGACGTTGACACTTAAGCCAAGGTCACAAAGAGAGCGCTCAAATCTGTCTGTGAATACCGTACAATCCAACACAAAACTCCCTGGGTCTAGCAACTTCTTTGGGATCATGTTGGTGAGGATTGCACTGCACTCATGAGTAATCATCAAGCATCCTTCTTCAAGGTTTACGTTGCTGGACACCATCCTCTTGACATATCTCCTGAAGGCTGGAGAAGTCTTGATGGTGGCATCGATAAAAGAAAGTTTGACGATCAACTTATCCATAATTGCCTTGCATCTAAAGTCTTCTACCTCTTTCTTAGTCTTCCCAGAAGCCCTGGGATAAGGTATCCTTGGTGTGTAAACTCTTTCTGCAACTACATTAGGTACTTCCTTCGAAATCTTAGGAGTCGATTCGACTGCAGGATCAGTATCGACCGACACTGAAGTGGTATCGATCGATACACGCGGTTTGGATTTGTCCCATGAAAGTATTTTGATAGGTGTCGATCAATGTTGGCTTGTGTCGATCGATACTGGAGCGATTTCGGTATCATAATCTTCAAAATCGACGAAAATATTTGCAGTTTTGCCAATTTTTACTCTTGTAGTGACCTCTTTTCCACTCCTCAAGGTGATTGCATTGATGTGAGCCCTTGGGTTCTCTATTTTCCCTGGAAGAAAACTTTCTTGCTTTTTTACAGCCTCTGAAGTCTGAGCTATCTGAAGTTCAAGCTTCTTCTGCTGAATATTAATAGCGTCGATCCTTCTACTCAGATCATTGTATAGGACATCAATCTTCCCATTGAAATCCACAGTGAGCTTCTGCTGTCCTTGAAGAAGCTGTTCAAACATAGACTCGATCTTGCTATCTGGGAGCTTAGCAGATGTGGGCTGATAAGATGAACTTCCATAGTTCCTGGTATACCCACTGTTCTGAGTTGATTTCTGACCAAACTGATTCGAACCTCCTTGCTGAGAGTTGTTGTTGAAGTTTCGGTTGTTGTTGAATTGATTCCTCTGAACTTGAAAACCAGAACCACCAATGTGGTTAACATCCTCTACTTCGTCCTCGTTGAATACCTCGACATCTTCAGCAAAGTGAACGGCCTTCGTTTGCTTGCCCATCAGAAGGATGTGCATAGAATCTAACTTGGCTTGAACTTCAGCAATCTGTGAACAGTCCATGTTACCAGCTATCTTCTTCCGCTCAAAATCAGCATTCTTGGTGCTATTGCTAGACGCCAAGTTCTCAAGCAGTACATAGGCATCATCAGGATGCCTGGTGTTGAAGTTTCTATTGCTTGAAGCATCCATAGCCATCTGATACCTCCAATCAATTCCTCTGAAGAAGAATCCCATCAGCTGAACATCAGAGTATCCGTGATGTGGACAGTCTCTCTGGTATGATCTGAATCTCGTCCAAGCAGCCTTGAACGCATCAGTGGGTCCTTGAGAAAACTGGGAGATTTTGTTCCTCAGATCCTCAGATCGTGCATCATCATAGAAGTTGTTCAAGAAAGCAGTCTTAGTCTCTTCCCAAGTAATCAGTGATCCAAGAGGTAAATGCTTCAGCCAGTAAGTTGCGTCTCCACCAAGAGAGTATGAGAAGAGCTTGCAGAAGAGGTAATCATAGGACACTCCATTGATCTTGATGCTAGTGACCAAATCCTCAAACCTCTCAATATGGTCCATGGAATCTTCATTGGAAAGACCATGAAAAGGGTGCTGACCCTCGAGAGTGTAGTATGCAGGTTTCAGTTCAAAGTCATTCCTCTGAAAAGCAGGAGGACGAATCGCTGATCGATTTGCATAAAACTGATCAGGCCTGTTGTACTCACCAATCGTTCTACCACGATTAACCACAATGTTCCCCGCATTCGCATTCCCAGCGACAACAGGAGCAGGTGGAATGATGTTCCCCTCTCCATCCAGACGTTGTCATTTCTCATTGCACAACTGGCCCTCTTGGTCTCTGTAAGCACCAGCATCATCTTCAACCAAAACCACTGGGTTGTTCATCTATGCTGGTTTCTTTGATTTTCTGTTTGTGCGTTCCAAAAGTGCTAGCTGCTCCAATGACATTTCAACTAGCTGAGTGTTCTTGCTCCTTCTGGTTTCACGAATAGGCATACACCTGAATACAAAAGTCAAGAACGTAAGTACACGGTAACACAATGAGTATCGACCGACACTGGGTGGTGTCGATCGATATCAAGAAAAAGAAATCGAAGAGTATCGACCGACACTAGATAGTATCGATCGATACAGACGAACTTAGTCGAGATTCTCAAACTAAAATCTAATGGCGAATTGAGTCCCCGGCAACGGCGCCAAATTTGATATGTTCAAAATCTAAACCAGCTTTTAGTTCAAGTTTGTGAAACCTAAAGTCTAAAGCAGCTTTTAGTTCAAGTTTGATTTGTTCACAAAACAACAAAACCAAATCTCTTTGCGAATAGTTATTTTGCTCACCCTAGGTCTGTCAGGTAATTAATCGCACTCTCGTGCCTAATCAATTATCCTAAGATCTAAGTTCTAGGTGATCAATCTAGAATTAGCTTTGAAAACAACCTATGGCGAAGAACTATATCATATGGTGAATCCTAATAACTAATCAACCTAGCATTCAGAGAAAACCCTTATGAGAACCCTAAACCTAACAAGAGATCTACTCAGACATGGAAATTGAAGAAATAAACTTGTTTGAATAAATCATCAAATAAAATAGAAAGAGTAACAAGAGGGTTCGAAATCTTCTCTCGGACGAACAGATTTTCAGACTTGTCTCCCTTCAAAAGTTCTCTCACAAAACCAAAGTAAAATAAAGCATAGCCATCAAAGTGGCTGTAAAATCCTAATAAATAACCTAAGTCACGTTTTGGGGCTTCATGTAAATAATAAAGTCTTCTGGGCAATTTTGCAATTCTTCAACTCTTCATTAAAGTCGCGATCGTGTCTGCTGTAGTGAGTATCGACCGATACTAGGCAGTATCGATCGACACTAAGCCTTCAAATCGGGTACTCAGCTACATGAACGTCTGCTTTGATCCAAAATGCTCCAGAAAGCTCCAATATTTCTAATTATGCTCCAAACGTGCTAAAACCTGTACAAGACCCTAAACCACTACAAAATAGTAGAAAGACTCTATAAAACGGACTTATATCATGGCTTAAAAGGGGTAAAAACTATGATATATCACGGCTTATGCCGCTTCTCACGCTATCCGAATCTACCGTCCTGAGAAGTATCGAGAGTACCCGGACAAGATAAGCCGAGAGAAGTTGGAGGAGTTCAACAAAGTGGTTCAAAATCTACCTAGAGGTACTACTTTTGCTAGAGCTTGCATGGATCATATGATTAGTCAATTCCTTTGTGAAAGCAAAGAATCCGTCAAGGAGATAGAAGATCTTTTCATGAATGCTATGAACGGAAAACCCGTTAGGAGTCTCTATAAGATTGAAGAGGGAAATCAGATTATTTACAACCATCTATTTATTCGTCCTTACCCTATTTATTGCACACTGAGGACAGTGTGATTTAAATATCGAAAAGGATTTCATCCCTTACTAACCACCACTTCTTTCATTTGTTTTTGTATTTTACATTTTTCGACGTTTTACTTAACATTTTTTAAGTTTTTCGAAAAGCGTAGGAATACGTTTTGAGAGAATGATGAAAGGAATCCATGACGATAACCAACCAATGTGCTTCTACGCTATCTCCAAGTTAAATGCTCTTTCGTAATTTGGTTCTAGAGTAGGCGGTAGCTAGAGTTTATGTAAATGCGAAATCCCTAGAGGAATTTAGACCGTAGGGGTTCTTTAGGATGGAATATGCTAACTCTATTTTATTTGGACTTAATCTTGACTTAATTTTATCATCAAAGGCTTAGGCAAAGATAACAAACCATACATTCATGACGTACTTTTACCTTTCACCACTCTTTGTCGTACATGAATGGCCAGCTCATCTTTAGTTGGTATCCCACCCGAAACTTTACCATTGTTCAAACTTCATGCAACTCTCTTTGTGTTTTATGTGCAAATATGTGCAAAAACGCAGGAGAGGGAGGAATGACACAGTTTTCAGTCACTAAAGACGGAGACTATACGCGACTGGTGGAGGTGAGTTCAACAAATATAAGAGCTTGGTTATGCCTTGGAAAACTCAAAAACATGGTAAATTTTCGTTCCCCTAAGACTCATTATCATAAAGGCGTTTTCCCCTTTCAAGAAAAAAAAATCCAAAATTATCTAAAAGGTATGGAAACAAAAGTCTTAAAAGAGTCTATGTTGGTCGAAATACTTATTAGGCATCCATGGTTCCTGTGTGAGAAGTCTGTCATTTCGAGCCCACAGAAAATTCTAAGTCTGGGGGAATGACATAAAAAATTTGTTTCGGAAGACGGAGGAAGTGCAAAATTTTTACGCAAGAAGAATTGACTGGAAGCTGTGGTTAGCAATAGGTCCTTCCTCTCTTGCTGTTTTGCATAATATCTCGCACCCTCCGGTGAAATTACGGTAACCCCAAACACTCTTAACCTCACCTCTAAATACCTTTAATACTTAGCCTCGATTGTCTTGGTTCAATCTTTTTGATGAGAAACCCACATCTATACTTAAGGAATGTAGAGGGCTAGTTGACCTGATTTTTGGATTTTGAAAGTTTATATTTCGTATGACGGATACTGTGGACTAGTGTTAAGGGAACTTCTAGTGAGAATTTTTTAGGCTAGTTTGAGATTGATGTAGTTCGATGGTTATGGTTTAGAAGGACGGTCTCTAAGATTCCTAGTTCCCGATGATTTTTGTTTGATATTTCCAAGCTTTGGTTTTGTTTTGGTTTACAAGGACAAGCAAAGTCTTAAGTCTGGGGGAGTTGACAACTTTGACCATTTTTATGGATCACTTTCATATTATTTTGCAGGTGTTTTAACTCCGTTTACAATAGTTTTCATTGATTTCCATGTTCTAGTGTTTTGAAAGACATTTCAGGTAACTCGGAGTAAAAGAGTGCATTTCGGAACAAAAGTACGTTTTTGGATAAACTCGGACAGTCAGAAGTCTTGCCATCATAGAGGACTTTTCACCTTCTGATCATCACCAAATTTGGACACAACAAAGTAGAGACAACCAGTTTTCAAATGCAATTGGATTGGGGACAATCCAATGCTTTGATCCTAAAATATACCCGAATCACCGAAGACCGACGAGGCTGCCGAGAGAACATCCACCGCGGGTCGAGAGCTCCCACCCGTGGCCAGAGCCCAGTTCGTATCTCCTGGAGAGCACGGACCCGCGGCCAAGCTAAATTCGCCTAATTCAAGTCGTTTCTTCACCCGAGGCCAAAACCATCTTTTCCCGTCAAACCCTAACTCACCAAAACGAGTTGAAGACCTATTAATACTTATTTTACATACTCAACTAGAGGGAGAGACGAGAGAGATTAGTTTAGAAATTTGTGTCGCTTTCTTTTGGTTTTTGTAAGACTTTTGTTCGTTACTTTCGAGATTGGTGAAGCAAATGAAAGATCGACCTTACGCTAGATCGAATCATTGGTGCTATTGACGAAGTGGAAGAGAAGGTGGAGAAACTTTCTAAAATCTATGAGGAACACAATTCAACGCTTGATGACCATGTTCCTGACCAGGAGGAGAGGCCAAATGACTCCCAAGAACAAGAAAACACCGAAGGAGATGAAGAAGACGATGAACATGTCAAGTCCCCACGGACTCCTCTAACCACTTGCACGAGCCTTCCAGCCGTGGCCTGCCCTCCTCTCGCCGCGCCTCCGCCGTCTAGGTTGGTCGAAATGCCATCCGCCGTCTAGGTTGGTCGAAATGCCATCCGCAGTACCTATGTCCCAATGACCTGCGGCCAGCTCCTGTTCATCCTACTTTGAGATATTCGAGTCCCGAACACTCTCCTTCGAGCAAGATGCCTTATTCATTGATTCTCAAACCTCAACAGGCCCTACAACCAACCAAGAACCATACTCTATTGCCCCTTGCAACATGGTTCTTGTTACTCAACCATCCGAGGAAATTGAAGAAAATTACTCCGAAGAAGAAGGTCCAAGGTCATTCCTCCATGACTCCGATCTTATCTATATTTGTGACTCTGACTTTGACCCAACACCTCCCGCAAGCCCAATCCCAGAAGAACCAAAGACGCAAAGTATTACGCCAGAGAGATTGATCGAGTTCAAGAACTTCGTGAAGTCAATCTTGATGAACGTTTCTTTCAAAAAAGTGTGGGAAATGGGACCGCTAAACTCTTTCGTTGGCTACATCAATGAGAACAAGGATGACATCCACACCTATTTCATGAGGGCAAGACGTTCAAAAACGCCTTATGCCGCTTCTCACGCTATCCGAATCTACCGTCCTGAGAAGTATCGAGAGTACCCGGACAAGATAAGCCGAGAGAAGTTGGAGGAGTTCAACAAAGTGGTTCGAAATCTACCTAGAGGTACTACTTTTTCTAGAGCTTGCATGGATCATATGATTAGTCATTTCTTTTGTGAAAGCAAAGAATCCATCAAGGAGATAGAAGATCTTTTCATGAATGCTATGAACGGAAAACCCGTTAGGAGTGTCTATAAGATTGATGAGGGAGATCGGTTTCTAATCACTTGCAACATACGTGGATTTAAGTTTAAAGATGTTCTTTGTGATTCCGGAGCTTGCCTAAGCATCATGTCAAAATCGACCACCAAGCGTATCGGTCTCAAGCATGTGCACCGTCCCGAACAAAGCTCAACATGGCCGATGAGACGTGCATCACACCAAATAGGATCGCCTATGATATGCCAATAAGGATTGGAGATTGCATATCGCCCGTCGATTTCTACATTGTCAAGACAATGAAAGTTTATTCAACACCGGTGATCTTAGTATGGCCGTTTCTGTCAACCGTTGGAGTCATCATGGATTGGCCAAATTGACGTGTGTCCTTTGCAAACATCGGCAAAGATGTAATCTACACCGCTGTCCTGCTCAATCCCAAGAGGGAAGGTCACTTTAATGCAAAAGACCACGATCCCGACTCACTGTGGAGCGATGATTCACATGACGAGGAAACCAATAGGAGACCGAAGAAGACTTGTCGTAAGACATTGTCCTTGTACGTCTAAGCTCACCTCGTTACCAACATCGAGCTAAACGAATTTAAACAAAAGCGCTCAATGGGAGGCAACCCATTTTAGGTACGTTTTCTTCTTAGTTTTTCTTTCTTTTTCTATTAACGTTTTCTTTCTTTGTTTTTCAGCTTTCGAAAAAATAAAAAAACTCGAAAAAAAAACAAAAAAACAAAAATCAAAAAATCGAAAATACAAAAAGATGGAGACACGGTTTGAAGCTACTCGGTCCAACCCGAACCGCAAGGAAGGACTCGACCGCAAAAGAAGCTCGAACGCGGCTGCACAAAACAGACCCGCAGAGAGCTAGCATGTGGTCGCAGTCGCGATCAACCGACCCGCGGCCGGCTTACCATTGGTCGCGGCTACACAAGCCCGACCCGCGGCCAGCCCCCTGATGATCTAGGTCGACTCCGTTCGATCCCCGATCGATTCGTAACCATTACCAAACATCCCCACATCCATTCCCATCACCATATCACCATCTACCATCCCCATTCAACACCATTCCATCCCCACATCCATTCCCCAACCGCATCCAGGTAAGTTTTATTTTTGCTTTATATGAGAAAGGATTTCATCCCTTACTAACAACCACTTCTTTCATTTGTTTTTGTATTTTACATTTTTTGACGTTTTACTTAACATTTTTCAAGTTTTTCGAAAAGCGTAGGAATACGTTTTGAGGGAATGATGAAAGGAATCCATGACGATAACCAACCAATGTGCTTCTACGCTATCTCCTAGTAACATGATCTTTCGTAATTTGGTTCTAGACTAGGCGGTAGCTAGAGTTTATGTTAATGCGAAATCCCTAGAGGAATTTAGAACATAGAGGTTCTTTAGGATGTAATATGCTAACTCTATTTTATTTGGACTTAATCTTGACTTAATTTTGTCATCAAAGGTTTAGGCAAAGATAACGAACCATACATTCATGACGTACTTTTATCTTTTACCACTCTTTGTCGTACATGAATGGCCAGCTCATCTTTAGTTGGTATCCCACCCGAAACTTAACCATTGTTCAAACTTCATGCAACTCTCTTTGTGTCTTATGTACAGATATGTGCAAAAACGCAGGAGAGGGAGGAACGACAAAGTTTTCAGTCACTAAAGACGGAGACTATACGCGATTGGTGGAGGTGAATTCAACAAAGATAAGAGCTTGGTTCTGCCTTGGAAAACTAAAAAAACATAGTAAATTTTCGTTCCTCTAAGACGCATTATCATAAATGCGTTTTCTCCTTTCAAGAAACAAAAAATCCAAATTATCGAGAAGGAAAGGAAATAAAAGCCTAAAAAGAGTCTAGGTTGGTCGAAATCTTATGAGGCATCCATGGTTCGTTTGTGAGAAGTATGTCATTTGGAGCCCACAGAAAATTCTAAGTCTGGGGGAATGACATAAAAATTTTGTTTTCGGAAGACGGAGGAAGTGCAACATTTTTACACAAGAAGAATTGACTGGAAGCTATGGTTAGCAATAGGTCCTTCCTCTCTTGCTATTTTGCATAATATCTCGCACCCTCCGGTGAAATTACGGTAACCCCAAACACTCTTAACCTCACCTCTAAATACCTTTAATACTTAGCCTCGATTGTGTTGGTTCAATCCTTTTGATGAGAAACCCACGCCTATAATTAATGAAAGTATAGAGCTAGTTGACCTGATTTTTGGATTTTGAAAGTTTATATTTCGCATGACGGATACCGTGTGTGAGAGACGAATCTCACAACCTCAATCCTTGACTTGATTTAGGTTGAATGTGTTTTAGAACTTAGAAAGAATTGAGAGAAAAGTCGTATACTATTGTTTTATTAGCCAAGAATTCGATGATCTTACATTATTGTGGATATTATAAATTAATACACGTATTTAAAGGATGTAACCGCTTAGTCCTAAATATACGCAATTTAATTCAGAATTAATTTTACAATCTAGGAATTTATTATCGAGCTTGATCCTAGGGTTTTGGATTAGTGTGTTTGACTTGCTAGCTGCGAGCTCCTTCTCCCAACAATCTCCCCCTTTTCTGCGTACTCGGCTCCTTCCCAGCTCGTGGGCTTACTCTACGAGGCTTTACAGTGAGCTGGGCTTGATTCTAGGCCTACTTGCATGCTCAACGGCTTATCGACCTTGTCAAGGGTGAGAGTTCCGACTGGATTGGTTTTTCCCTTGATAGAATTCAGCAAGCTCGCGAACGCCGAGCTCCCGGGCTATCCGTTGCATCTGCTTGCATGCTCATATGTTTGGGTGGATTTATGTCTTTATCTTTTTAGATTAAGAATTGTTTCTTTATTTAGATCTTCTTTTTTTGATTCTGCAGATTCTCCGACTCCGTCTACCCTACTTCAAATTCAAGCTTCGGCTCCCGCTCCATCTATTATCTCGAGACTCGAGGTTGTTGCTAAAGATCTAGCTCGCGTTGAGGTTGATCCCCCAGTTGACTCCCAGGTGCCGGATACTGCCCCTGCTACCTCCCAGATCGATCTTACTCACAGCGAAATGGTTCCTCCTAAGAAACCGCAGCGCCTTTATTACAGGGAGAGGATGCGACTGCGCCCTGCCCCGACGCCAGTCGGTGCTCTTGATAAGAGGGTCAATGAGGCTCTTGGTAAGTTTGTCCGTGTTGAGACCCCGCGTCGAGAGGAGGTTGAAAATGGTGATCAGTGCGAGCCCGAAGCTGATCATGGTGGTGGTGGAATTTTGCCAAAGGGTGATGAAACCATGATCGCCAAACATGATGTACGAGCTAGAGGTCCTCAAAGGTCAACTTCCAGGGTGTCTTCTAAGGAGCCAAGTCATTCTGCCGAGCATCAGTCTCGCTCCAAACGATCTCGTGGCGACGGGTTTGATGGCGAGGAAACATCAAGGAGGCATGTGGTACCTCGTTCTCAGGGTGGTGGAGGTATTTCTCCAAATGCCTTTAGGTTCGATTTTTATGGACCTGAGGCAATCGTTTAGAACAGCTCCCAGCTTGCGAATCTCTTTAGGCGTGTTAGGCCTTCATCCTCCTTCTTGCCGTCTCTTAGGAACATGAGGAAGCCTGAGGGCTATATTCAGTTCGCAATTGCGATGGGCCAGGTAGTTTTAGATGTCCTTACTTTCTCTTCCATTACTTTGGTTTTTCTCTGCTGAATTTTCATATTCCTTTCTTAGGCCGTCTCTGCCGCCAACGAGCTGATTACCTCTTTTGAGCAAGATCTCTGTTCTGCTACCCAGCCAGAGGAGGTGGAGAGGGCAGCTAGGACCATTGCCGATCTCGTCTCTGAAAGGGTGGCTGAGGTTACCCTTTTGGAAGGCCAGGTTAAGGACCAAGCTGTTTTGGCCAAGAGGTGGGAGGATTCCGCTCAAAAGGCTCAAGCTCGGGTTTCTGTGTTGGAGAAATTAAGTGAGGATTTGAAGGTGGCTCTCCGTGTTGCCGAGGGGCGAGCTGGAGCTGCTAAGGTTGGCTTGCGTTCAGCTAGTGAAAATATAGTGGATTTAAGGGTCCAAATTGAGAAGGTTACGGAGGACTCGAAGAAGTTTCCAAGAGGCAAAAAGAGATGGTGAAGAAGTCAGAGAAAGCCGCGAGGAGGGAGATATCCAAATAGTATCATGCCATTCTTTTGGGGATAAAGGATAAATGGGAGAATAAGAAGATCGAGGTCGATACTGAGGCTTAGGTTATGGAGTGTAAATCCAATATCCTTCTTCTTAGTGACATTATCAATCAGACCATCAATTATTTTGAGGCTGAAAAGAAGAGCATCCAGGTTACGAAGCTGAGGTTGGACGCGGAGCTTGCCATCGTCCAGGTGTCTCTGCCGCCAACGAGCTAATTACCTATTTTGAGAAAGATCTCCATTCTGCTACCCAGCCCGAGGAGGTGGAGAGGGTAGCTAGGACCATTGCCAACCTTGTCTCTGAAAGGGACGAGTTGGTGAGGAGAATTACTCGGAACGAGGAGAGGATGGCTGAGGTTACCCTTTTGGAAGGCCATGTTAAGGACCAAGCTGTTTTGGCCAAGAGGTGGGAGCATTCCGCTCGAGAGGCTCAAGCTCGGGTTTCTGTGTTGGAGAAATTAAGTGAGGATTTGAAGGTGGATCTCCGTGTTGCTGAGGGGCGAGCTGGAGCTGCTAAGGTTGTCTTGCGTTCAGCTAGTGAAAATATAGTGGATTTAAGGGTCCAGATTGAGAAGGTTACGGAGGACTCGAAGAAGCTTGCCAAGAGGCAAAAAGAGATTGTGAAGAAGTCTGAGAAGGCCGCGAGGAGGGAGATATCCAAATAGTATCGCACCATTCTTTTGGGGATAAAGGATAAATGGGAGAAGATGAAGATCGAGGTCGATACCGAGGCTCAGGTTATGGAATGTAAATCCAATATCCTTCTTCTTGATGACATTATCAATCAGACCATCAATGATTTTGAGGCTGAAAAGAAGAGCATCCAGGTTAAGAGGCTGAGGTTGGACGCGGATCTTGCCATCGCCCAGGTGTCAGATTTTTTCCTGGGTAAAATTGACATTCCTCAGGTATCCGATGAGTTGGTTACGCTGCCTGCTGGGCCAAGCACACAATTGAATGATCAGCTGGACCTTGGTTCTCAGGAGCTTAGGAAGGACTTCCCGTTGCCCTTGAATCAACCTGTCCCGGAGGACAAATCAGCTGAACCTGCCTGCTAAATATTTTTTTACTATTTTCATCTTTTCGAATTTGGTGTCTGGGGAGGCTTTTAAACCTTTTCCTGGTTTGTTTGATGAACTCGTTTATGCCCTAGTGGGCTTTTTGGTTTGAACTTGTGATCCCTTGAGGAGGCTTTATTTAAAAAGAATATTTTTTATGGTTATTCATAATTTTTGCCATTTATAGGCTGTCTTTTTTAGGTCAAAGGCAGTTTTTCAGCCAAAGACCCATATTGTTTAGAGACCTTGCTCCCATGTCGTTTAGAGGCCTCGGGAGCTGACCAGACGATTTAAAGACGCAAGATCGAAGCCGTTTAGAGGCATGCGTGTAACCTAAACAGTTTAGACATAGAGGTTGTTGTCATTTAGAGACTAGAAAGGTTGTGACTCTGCAATTTAGACGCAAAGTCGAGTCATGCTAGCTGGTAGCATGCTTTAGCTCGTAAGGCTGTTTATTTATGGAGTAAAGCTTTTAGCTTATAAATAGTAGTTGAAAGATCTCAGGCTGCGTTTAACAGGTTTAAGAGAAGAAGATTTTTTTATTTTGATAGCTGCACCCTTATGAGGTTTCCTACGTACCCTGAGGAGGGATCAATCCTTTTCGTAGTTCGAGTTTTACAAGTGTTTTTCTAATGATAGTATTTCTTTAAATTCATGGCATTCCATTAAATCCTTTCGGGTGTATTATCATGCACCCTGGTGAGCTTGTATACGCTGTTCTTTACTACCTCAGAAATTTGGTATGTGCCTTCCCAGTTATTGCCCAATTTTCCAGCGTTCCTTTCCCTTGTGTTTTCGTAGGTTGTTCGTAGGACGAGCTCGCCAACTCGAAATCTTCGCTGTTTGACCTTTGAATTATAGTAGCGTGATGCCGCGTGTTGATAGTTTTGAATATTAACGAGTGCTCGATCTCGACGTTCATCGATAACATCGAGTTGGTCGAGAAGCATTTCGTTATTCAGTTCCTCGTTTACGGGGCACATGTCTACCCTCAGGCTGGGGACTGCGGCCTCAGCGGGAACCATGGCCTCAATCCCATAAGCCAAGGAAAATGGTGTTTCTGAGGTTGCTTTGCGAGGTGAGGTCCGACAATGTGAGAGCATAATCTCACAACCTCGATTCTTAGCTTTTTTCAGGATGTATGAACTTAGAATAATTGAGAAAAAATTAGAAAGATGTTGTATATTATTGCCAAGAATCTGATGTCCTTTACAATTTAGTTAACCTTTGAACTTATATCAGTTAATAAATGCAAACGTCTCAATCTAATTCAAAACATCGAAATGAATTTGTGATCTTCAATTAAATGCTCAGCTTGATTCTGGGGGGAACACATTTAATGTCTTTGACCGGCTTGCTGCGAGTTCCTTTTCCCAACGATCTCCCCCTTCCTGCGTACTCGAGTCTTTCCCAGCTCGCGAGCTTACTCTCAAGGCATTTCAATAAGTTGGGCTTGATTCAGGCCTTATTTAATCAAGCTGGACTTTAGGTGTGGAATTTGGGCCCAACAGTTGCCCCCAGCATCTTTAATGATTCATCATTGAAGATGCGGAAGTGCGATCTCGGGATTTGATTGATCCTTCAACTGGCACGATCTCGCAATCTTGGGCTTCTGATTGATCTCTAGTTTATTCATAGGGCAAGTTTGCAGGGATCCTGTAGCGTCTGCGCGACTTTCAAGGGATATGACAGGACGAGTGGGCGAGTGGGTATAAATGAGTGGTTCTCGTTGCTTCAACTTCCCACGCCGTCTCAGCTCCCACTTACCAAGGTAATGATGTCTTTTCTCTTTTTCCCCTCTCTCTCCTTTTTATTATTATTTTTACTCAATTAATTGAACTGTCTTTACCCCCTTTTCTTTTTACTTTTATCCGAGATATTTCTCTGTGAAAGTTCAGCTTCCATCGTTTCCGATCGAGTTTCTTTCTTTTTCGAACTCGATTTTCTTTTGCTTTTTTCTGCGATGGCTTCTACTTCTCAGCTGGATGCTCCTCCTCCCCTTGTCGAGTGGTTTGATTCTCACTCGAAGAGCACAATTTCGGCTGCCGAGCTCGCGAATATCTCTTCTTTGTGCGGGCTTAAAATCGGAGATCGACTTATCCCGCCGGCTGATAGCTCCCCGGAGAGTCCTCTGGAGGGTTATGCATGCGGTTATGCCGCATTCTTTCTGAGATGCCGCCTTATTTTTCCCATCCCGACAGCTATCTCTAATATCATCAATGACATTGGACTTGCCCTTCCGTAGCTTATGCCCAGTGCGATGAGGTCCCTTGTCGCACTCTGGGTGCGTTCTAAGGAGTCTGGTGTTGTATTTGACACTGAGGTCTTTCGTCAGCTTTTCAATGTCAAGGGGAACTCTCATCTTCGCGGGACCTATTAATTTCCGGCGAAAGTCAACCAATCTGTTTTTAGATTCAATGTGAGGGATGAAAAATGGTGGGAGCAATGGTTCTATTTCAGGATTTCCAGCGGGTCAGTTGAGGGCGAGTCGGTGCTCCGACATTCCTGGACTCAGATCACTGGTCAGCGCGATCTCCCGGATGTTGATTTGAGCATCCCTTATGGAGAATTTTTAATTGCCATCCCCCTTTTTCTTTTTTTCTTTTTTTCGTTCTAATATGGTGACCCTTTTTCTTTTGTGCAGAGTCAATCGATTCTTCAAAGATAGTCACGGCTGAGGTTCAGCGGCTTATTGACCTTGTCAAGGGTGAGGGTTCAGACTGGAAGGGTTTCTCCCATGATCGCCGAGCTCCCGGGTTATCCGTCGCATCTACTCTCCGGCTCATAGGTTTGGGTGGATTTATATCTTTATCCTTTTATATTTAAGAATTGTTTCTTTACTCAAATTTTCTTCGTTTGATTCCGCAGATTCTCCGAATCCGTCTCCCCTACTTCAAATTCAGGCTCCGGCTCCCGTTCAATCTATTATCCCGAGGCTCGAGGCTGTTGCTAAAGATCTAGCCCGTATTGAGGTTGATCTCCCGGTTGGCTCCCAGGTGCCGGATACTGCCCTGCTACCTCCCAGGTTGACCTTACTCGGAGCGAAAGTTCCACCTAGTCCATTAAACCGATTCCTCCCAAGAAGCCGATGCGCCTTTCTTATAGGGAGAGGATGCGATTGCGCCCTGCCCCGATGGCAGCTGGTGCTCTTGATAAGAGGGTTAAAAAGGCTCTTGGTAAGTCCGTTCATGCTGAGATCCCGTGTCGAGTGGAGGTAAGGGTGATCACTGTGAGCCCGAAGCAGATCTTGGTGGTGGTGGCATATTGCCGACGAGTGGTGAAACCAAGATCACCCAACGTGATGCTCGAGCTAAAGGTCCTCAAAAGTTAACTTACAGGGTGTCTTCTAAGGAGCCAAGTCATTCTGCTGTGCAGCAATCCTTTTCCAAACGATCTCGTGGTGATGGTTTTGATGGCGAGAAAACATCAAGGAGGCATGTGATACCTCGTTCTCAGGGTAGCGTAGGTGTTTCTCCTAATGCTTTTAGGTTTGATTTTGATGGACCTGAGGCAATCGTTAAAAACAGCTCCCAACTTACAAATCTCTTTAGGCGTGTTAGGCCTTCGTCCTGCTTCTTGCCTTCTCTTAGGAACATGAAGAAGCCTGAGGGCTATATTCAGTTCGCAAGTGCGATGGGCCAGGTAGTTCTAGCTGTCTTTACTTTGTTTTTCATTACTTTGATTTTTCTCTGCTGAACTTTTACGTCCCTTTCCCAGGCCGTTTCCGCCGCTAATGAGCTGATTACTTCATTTGAGCAAGATCTCGGTTCTGCTACCCAGCCTGAGGAGGTGGAGAGGGCAGCTAGGACCAATACTGACCTCGTCACTGAAAGGGACGAGCTGGTGAGGAGAATTGCTCGTAATGAAGAGAGGATGGCCAAGGTTACTCTTTTGGAAGGCCATGTTAAGGACCAAGCTATTTCGGCCAAGAGATGGGAAGATTCCGCTCGGGAGGCCCAAGCTCGGGTTTCTGTGTTGGAGAAATCAAACGAGGACTTGAAGGTGGATCTCCGTGTCGCCGAGGGGCGAGCTGGTGCTGCCGTGGTTGGTTTGCGTTCAGCTAGTGAAAACATAGTGGACTTGAGGGTCCAGGTTGAGAAGGTTACTGAAGACTCGAAGAAACTTGCCAAGAGGCAAAAAGAGATGGTGAAGAAGGCTGAGAAAGCCGCGAGGACGGAGATATCCAAGCAGTATCGTGCCATTCTTTTGAGGATAAAGGATAAATGGGAGAAGAAGAAGATAGAGGTCGATACCGAGACTCAAATTATGGAGTGTAAATCCAATATCCTTCTTCTCGATGACATTATCAGCCAGAACTTCAATGATTTTGAGGCCGAAAAGAAGAGTATCCAGTTTGAGAAGCTGAGGTTGGACGCGGAGCTTACCATCGTCCAGGTATCAGATTTTACCCTGCGTAAAATTGATATTCCTCAGGTATCCGATGACTCGGTTACGCTGCCTGCTGGGCCAAGCGCACAATTGAATGATCAGCTAGACCTTGGTTCTCAGGAGCTTAGGAAGGAGTTCCCGCTGCCCTTGAATCAGACTGCCCCGGAGGATAAACCAGCTTGCTAGAGATACCTTTACTGTTTTCGTCTTTTGTTGTTCTTTTTGAACTTGGTGCCTGGGGAGGCCTTTAAACCTTTTTCTGGTTTGTTTGTTGAACTTGTTTATGCCCTAGTGAGCTTTTTGGTTTGAACTTGTGCTCCATTGAGGAGGCTTTATTTATTTTAATGATTTGAAAATCCTTCTTTTTATGGTTATTCATGATTTTTGCCATTTAGAGGTTGTGTTTTTTTTTAGATCAAAGGCGTTTTTCAGCCAAAGACCCAGGTCGTTTAGAGACCTTGCTCCCAGGTCGTTTAGAGACTTCGGGAGCTGACCATACGATTTAAAGACGACGCAAGGTCGAAGCCGTTTAGAGGCATGCGTGTAACCTAAACAGTTTAGACGTAGAGGTTGTTGTCATTTGGAGACTAGAAAAGTTGTGACTTTGGAATTTAGACGCAAAGTCGAGTCGTGCTAGATGGTAGCACGCTTTAGCTCGTAAGGTTGTTCATTTATAGAGTAAAGCTTTTAGCTCGTAGATGGTAGCTGAAAAGTCTCAGGCTATTTTTAACAGGCTCAATGAAGAAGATTTTTTTATTTTAATAGCTGCACCCTTGTGAGGTTGCCTACGTACCCTGAGGAGGGATCAAGCCTTTTCGTAGTTCGATTTTTACAAGTGTCTTTTTAATGATAATACTTCTTTAAATTCATGGCATTCCATGAGTTTCTTTCAGGTGTATTGTTATGCATCCTGGCGAGCTTGTATACACCATCCTTTACTACCTCGGAGATCCGGTATGGACCTTCCCAGTTGGTGCCCAGCTTTCCAGCGTTTCTTTCCCTTGTGTTTTCGTAGGTTTTTCGTAGGACGAGCTCGCCAACTCGAAATCTTCGTTGTTTGACTTTTGAATTATAGTAGCGTGCTGCCTGGTTTTGGTAATTTTGAAGGTTAACGAGTACTCGATCTCGGCGTTCCTCGATAACATCGAGTTGGTCGAGAAGCATCTCGTTGTTCAGCTCCTCAATTTCAGGACATATGTCTATCCTCAGGCTGGGGACTGCAACCTCAGCGGGAACCACAGCCTCGATTCCATAACCCAAGGAGAACGGTATTTCTGAGGTTGCTTTGCGAGGTGAGGTCCGGCAGGCCCACAAGACTCCAAGGGAGCTCGTCGGACCATCGTTGCTTTTTGGCATCTAGTCGCTTTTTAAGATTGCTCAGTATTAGCTTATTTGCTCCCTCGGCCTGCCCATTGCCTTGAGGGTAACGTGGGGTCGAGGTTGTTAATCTGATTCTGTGATCTCCGCGGAATTCGAGGAATTGATTTGAGATGAACTGTGAACCGTTGTCGGTTACAATCTCGTACGGGACTCCGTGGCGGCAGACTATGTTTTGCCATATGAATTCCTGTACGTGGTTTGCTTTAATTTGTTGGAAAGCTCCTGCCTCCACCCATTTGGTGAAGTAGTCGGTGAGGACGAGTAAGAAGCGACACCTTCGTTTTCCTGAGTTTATCATGGGCCCCACTATATCCATTGACCACCTCATAAAGCGGTTTGGAGATGAAATGGAAGATAAGTTTTCGGTAGGTTGATGTAACGTGGGAGCATGCCGTTGGCATTTGTCGCATGCTTTAGCATGTTCTTCGCTGTCAGCGACCAAGGTGGACCAAAAGTAACCTTGCCTTTTGATCCTGATAGCTAAAAGCTTCGAGCCCGTGGACCCATACTAGGTAGGGACCGTTTACACTTCGCTTGTAAAGGCGGGAGTTGATTATACAATATCTTGAAGCTATGGTTTTGAGCTTGCGAGCTTCCCACTTGCTGGGGGGAGCTTCTCCCCCCTCAATGTATTGTATAATTGCTACTCGCCAGTCAGCTCTCGCGATCATTTTTTCGCCGAGCATGATGTGCCTGGAGTCGAGCAGATCTGGCCCCGGGTCTGCGACTCCTTCTTCTTCGGGGGGAGGTCGCCCGTTACTGGGGCTATTATTATGTCCAACTCAATATCGTCATTGTCTATTTCCATTGAATCCTCGATATCTTTATCGATTTTGATGCTTGGTTTTTCAATTCTTTCTACTGAAATTACTCTTTTTACAAGTGGACTCGAGGTTGACGCCAGAGCTGCCAGTGCGTCTGCGATCGTGTTCTCACCCCGCGGTATTCGCGTTAGACTGAAGGCTTCGAATTGTTTGACTAGCTCATGGACTATGGCTAGATAGGATTCCATCCTGCTATCTCTGGTTTCGTATTCTCCATGAAACTGGCTTGTAATGAGCTGGGAGTCGCTGAACGCATTCAATTAGCGAGTCGAAGACCCGCTATTAAGGCCTCGTACTCGGCTTCGTTGTTCGATGCTGAGAATCCGAGTCTGAAAGACTGTTCCACGACTTCGTTAGTCGGGGATACAAGGTGGATTCCCACACCTGCCCCTTGTTTCGAGGAGGATCCATCGACATAAGGCTGCCAGGTTTCGATACTCGTTCCAGTAACCTGGCTATTAGCTGTGAACTCGATAATGAAATCAGCTAGTACATGTGCTTTGGCGCTTTTTCGAGGTCGATACTCGATATCGAACTCGCTCAGCTCGATGGCCCATTTGGTTAGCCTTCCAGACTGGCTGGGGTTGTGCAATACTGTGCGTAATGGCTGTGTTGTCATTACTACGATGGGGTGTGATTGAAAATACCTGAGTTTGCGAGCAGAGATTAACACTGCCAGAGCCAGTTTTTCCATTCGTGGGTATCTGGTTTCGGCGTCTACTAGGGATTTGCTCACGTAGTAGATCGGTTTTTGCTCAGCTCGTTCTTCTCTTATGAGGATGCCACTCACTGCGGCTTCGGAGATTGCTATGTATAGGTAAAGTGGCTCATCCTCAATCGGTTTTGACAAGATGGGGGGGCTCAGAGAGGTACGCCTTTAGTTGCTTAAAGGCCTCCCCGCACTTGTCATCCCATATGAATTTTTTGTTTCCCTTTAGTAACTGGTAAAAGGGGAGACATTTATCGGTCGACCTGGAAATGAACCGATTTAACGCGGCAATGCGGCCTGTCAGCCTTTGCACCTCTTTTACCGAGCTCGGAGGTTGCATTTCCAGCAACGCACTGATTTGTTTGGGGTTTGCTTCTATTCCTCGTTGAGTTACTATGTAACCTAGGAATTCACCTGAGGCGACCCCGAAGGTGCATTTTGAAGGATTAAGTTTCATCTCGTACTTGTTTAGTAAGGTGAAACATTCCCCCAGCTGACTTATGTGATCTTCCTCTTTCAGAGATTTGACCAGCATTTCATCAATGTAGACTTCCATCGTCTTCCCCAGGAGGCTGGCGAACATCTTGTTCATAAGTCTTTGATAGGTTGCTCCCGCGTTTTGAAGACCAAACGGCATCACCCTATAGCAGTACGTTCCTCGTTCTGTTATGAAGGATGTATTATCTTGGTCCTCAGGGTTCATTTGTATTTGATTATATCCTGAGAATGCATCCATAAAGCTTAGGAGCTGGCGGTAGCTTCCACCAGCTGGTCGATGTGAGGTAGTGGGAAGCTATCCTTAGGACATGCTTTGTGTAGATCCGTAAAATCTATGCATACTCACCAGGTGCCATTTTTCTTTTTTTACTACAACCGGATTTGCTAGCCAGTCAGTATATTTTACTTCTTTGATGAATCCAACGTTTAGCAACCTGGTGACCTCGCTTTTAACATCCTCGGTCTTGTCAGGTCCAAATTTCCGACGCTTTTGGCGTACTGTTTTGTGGTTTGGATCCACATTGAGCTCATGTGAAATGATGTTCATATCGATTTCGGGCATGTCAGCTGTTGTCCATGCGAATGAGCCAGAATTTTCTTTGAGGAATGTTATTAATTGTTCCTTTTGGGATTTGCAGAGCTCGGACCCAATTCCTACTTTCTGGTTAGGATCGTTGACAACGATTTTATCGATAAATTGTTTGCGAGGTCTGATGAAACCTGGACCACTTTTCTTTTTGGCTAGGCGGTATGTGAGCTCATCTTTTCGTTGTAGTTGGTATATAGCACTTTCCTTTGCGATCTGGAAACCTGCCATGTAGCATATTCTGGATTCCGTTTGACTCCCCTTAATTGTTGCGATCCCATGCTAGGCAGAAAATTTTATGCATTGATGGTATGTTGAGGACACATCCCTCATTGAATGTATCCAGGTTCTACCCAGGATGGCATTGAATAGAACTGGCCTGTCTATCACCGTGAATTCGACCATCTTTCTTACTCCGGCTGCTATTACAGGGAGTTTTATCGTTCCGAGAGATAGCGTGGTTTCCCCAGAAAAGCCGGTTAACACCATCTTATTTTCTTCGATTTCGTGATCTGGTATATCCATTTCCCTAAGGACGCTTAGGAGGATGAGTTGTACAGAGCTCCCTTTGTCTACGAGCATCTTAGTGAGTTCATATTCACATACCTCTAGCATGATGAGGAGAGCATCATCATGTGGAGAATCTAGCTCAACGGCCTCGCTTTCCTAGAACGAAATTTGCGTGTCGGGTCCCTCGAATGGGGTCCTGTCACGTGTGTCGCTGTTTACCCTTCGTTGATGTTTCTTAATTGAGTTTATGGAGTTGTGACATAGCTGGGTGATATACTCATATATTGCATGTTTTAGCATGCATTTCATTTAGAGTTTTGTGTCTCATGCATGTGTCTCGCATATCTTTTATAGCATTTAGGTCTTTAATAGAGTAATAGGTGTTTGCATTAGGTCTTAGTTAGTTTTGCATGCATTTGGAGTGTTTTTAGGTGTCTTGGAGACAATTGATGATGTTTGGAGTTATGGAGCATAAGAGGAATGCAAAGCCCATCCGAGATGCCGGAAAGATGTAGCTAGAAGAAGGCACTTCGTTATTAATCAGCCTTGAAACTCTTCATAGGAGTTGTGGAGAAGTGAGTCATCTGTCTACAGGAGTTGGAATCAGGCAATTTGGACATTTGGTTAAGGAGTTATCGCGGATTTACTGAAGACCATCCGGATCGGGAGCAATAGAAGCGATTGGAGACGTTTGGGAGCTTTTCAGCATTTACATCGACCCAAACTCTCCCCACAGATCGATGTTGATGCTGGATGCAACTTCAGGGCCTTAGCATCGATCATGCCTTCCATTCACATCGATCAAACACATCGATGCTCAGCTTCAAGGGAATTACATCGACCCAGATCTTCCCATAAATCGATGCAACCGAAGTGACTCAAAGATCAGGCCAAATGAAGACCTTCGCGTGCCTAGTTTAATCTGAAGTCTTTATGAACGTTGTAGCCTAGTGCGTTAGATGACTACAGGAGGTGGTTTAGGGTCATTCGAATACGTGGTTCGTTAGATATGGCCACTTTACTGAGAGTTTGTCCGTCTGAACGAAGCCACCCGACATGCCTGAAAGATCTGGCTGGAAGAATGGTCTCCATTCGGATTTAGCCTCAGTGGCCTTCACAAAAGTTATTTCCATGGGTATTAGCTGTCCACAGGAGGTAGTTTGAGGCAATTCGGACATGTATCCCAGGAGATATCACGGGTTTAGCGAAAGTTCTACACAAGATCAGATTTGATCCATTTCGACCGGGTCAATACCCGGTTTGTTCCGGGTTGACCCGCTCAAATCCTCATCTATTTAAAAAATCAAAAACCCTAATTTTCTTTTTATGCTTTCTTGGCTCTAAGAAACCCTTTCCCCTTTGAGTGAGTTCTTGGATTTGGAAGAGAGGATCTTCTACTTTTAATGCAATAATTAAGTCTTTGTTTTTATTGATTCCTTCTATCTTATCTTCTTTTCTTGTTTGTTATCCAAGATCCATCTATAAATTCTTCTCTTATCAAAATCGATTTAGAGGGGTTCTTTATGGGTCTTGAGTAGTCATTTTAGGATCTTGAGATGGGTTAGATTTAGGTGATTCAAGGCATGATTCAAGGTGTTTAGGGTTAAATTATCTATTATCCTTCTTTGTTTAATGCTCTTAATGCCAAATCTAGCTTGAGAGAGTGGATTTAGATCATAGGCATTTCATGCACACCAAGTGTTTGATGAAATGCCTAGATCAATTATTCAAAGGATTTATGTTCTTAGCCTAAGAGATTAGTTGTCTAAGACATATTTTTGGTTGATCTAGTTTATATTCTCAATGCATGTTGATTGATAATTCACAAATGTGAGTTTGCTAATGAATTTAATAATTAACATAGTGATTAGTGCCTTGAAAGAGGACTAATCAAGATTAGAGATCATTAACCTAGGGATGGCTTGTTTGTGTGAATAAATGCCTTGGATCATGCTTTGGTTACCTAATATCGATTACCCCATCTTAGGATTCGCTTTGCTTATTGCTTTTACATCTTGCTTAGTTGCTTTTGTTTGTTTGTGTTCTTGCTTTTGATTGGAATCATTTAGGTTGTTTAGCAACCAAAACCACCTTTGTTCGTTTAGCTTAAGTCATTTCTTGCATTTCTAGTGTGTTGTTCTTGTGCCTCCATGGATTGATCCCCAAGTGCTACAACGATAGCATTTGGGTAATTGGTTTGGATACACACAATTATCCACTATCACTGGGATCCGCCATGAATAAAGTTAATTCTTTTCTTCGTGCTGGGAGGAGGCAGATCTGTTTCCCTGTCTTTGGGGGGATCTCGCCTTGTCGCATCCTCGGATGAATGTTCTCGCTTACGATTATCCTCGGACTGGCGATCCCGCCTTTCATCGTCTCGAGCTGGGTAATAGTTCTTTCTCGGAGGAGGTATTTCCAGCTCGATTTTGCCCAGCTCTCCTGCTGCGAATTTGGCAGCGAGCTGCTTCTTCACCTCATGGCACTCTTCTGTCGAGTGGCCCTTAATCTTGTGGAAATCACACCACTTGCTGGGATAGTAAGGCTTGAATCTATTATGAGGTGGGCTTCCCACTGAGTATGAGTGTATCCCCTGGCTTTGTATCAGATCTTGGGACTCCTTTTTCTCGGATTTTTTAGATCCTTGGGAGTTGGTTGTCTACGCTTGCTTAGTCGAGGTTGCGGGTGCATGCTGCTTTGGTTGAGCTGCACTCGCTTCTTCGAGGATAATCCAGCGCGCGCGAAGCGCGATGTAATGCATCATATATTGATACGGGCTCCTGAACTGTAAGCTCCTCAAAACTGTAAGCTTCTCAAAGAATTTTGAGGTATTTAGAAATCCGTTTTGGAGGGCTTTCAGGGCCGTTGGATTATGCAGATCGGCGATTTTTGCTTTAACGGCTTCAAAGCTGTCAATATACGTTCGTAATGAGTCGCATGGCTTTTGAGTAAGTACCCACAGATCGGCCACTGAGGTCTCGATCTGGATGAATACCGAATACTGCTTCAAGAATGCAGCTTGAAGTTGGGTGAAGTTGTCAATTGAGTTCGGTTTCAGGGAGGTAAACCATTCCAAGGCCGAATCAATTAGATTTTCGGCGAAGAAACGGCAGCGCACTGACTCGAAGTCACCCCCGAGTAGTCGCACCCTCGAAAAGGCGAATTTGAAACTTCTCATGAATGCCTTGGGGTCGGTTTCTCCGTTATACCTATGAAATCGGATATACTCGACATCGCCGAGCTGAGGGCTCGCAATTCGTGAGGTGAATGGGGTCTGATTGACTTCATCAATCACTCTGTCTATCTCAGGTGCAGCGTGGACCTGCGATCTCATCCGCTGTAGCTCGGCGTTCGTTTCTTCGCAATATTTCTTGATTGACTCAAACCCATGTGAGCTGCCAGATCCCAAGTTGTTGTCGTTATTGCTCGAGAAGCGGAGCAGCGATTCTCCGGCAGGTTGGGGATGGTTGCTGCTATCGGGATTATCCCGAGGTTCGACCTCGTTTACGTTCCCAGAGCGGGTCTGACAGATTAGTAGATTCGAGGTCAGGTATACTCCTGGTAAGGTCCCAATTGGCGTAACTTCTCCTACCGTGACATGGACCTTGGAAGGGGTGAATATGGGGTCCGATATCATCGAGTTGAACCGTGAGGTGGTGGCTGAGCCGACCATCCTGCTGTTTGAAGCATTAATATCGAAAAGTTTAGTCTTGTCACCGGTGGAGGTGGGAATGGCAATCCTCCCTTCCCAGGGGGGAAAGAGGGGTTGTGTCCCAGGTGGGAGGGCGAGCCACCCAGAGGTGCCTGCCCGATTCTCTCTTTCGAGGTCATCCTGGCATGCTGCCATAGAGCGATTCTGCTCTATGAGGCATGATATCAGGTTCCTGATCTCAGCTATTTGATCCGGAGCCGATTGGTTCAAGGCTGCAGGTCCCGAGGGGTCGGCAATATCGTCGATCCCAGTCGAGATGTTTGCTCCCGAGGTGGTAATGGGAACGTTTTGTTGTTCCGTCCAGGTTTGTTGGAGCGATGTCGGCGGGTTGGGTTTGAGGAATAGAGGTGTTTATGAGTCCTTATGATGTAGTAACTGCCGCACTTGTTGTGTCCGCCATTGTCTTCTTTGGAACGGTAAGTTTCGTAGGTTACAAAGAGGAAGTTTGTTTGCTCTTCCCCACAGACGGCGCCAAATTGTGAGAGCAGAATCTCACAACCTCGATTCTTAGCTTTTTTCAGGTTGTATGAACTTAGAATAATTGAGAAAAAAATTAAAAAGATGTTGTATATTATTGCCAAGAATCCGATGTCCTTTACAATTTAGTTAACCTTCGAACTTATATCAGTTAAAAAATGCAAACGTCTCAATCTCATTCAAAACATCGAAATGAATTTGTAATCTTCAATTAAATTCTCAGCTTGATTCTGGGGGGAACACATTTAATGTCTTTGACCGGCTTGCTGCGAGTTCCTTTTCCTAACGATCTCCCCCTTCTTGAGTACTCGACTCTTTCCCAGCTCGCGAGCTTACTCTACGAGGCCTTTCAGTAAGCTGGGCTTGATTCTAGGCCTTATTTAATCAAGCTGAACTTTAGGTGTGGAATTTGGGCCCAACAGACTGGCACACAGTACTCCAGGGAGCTCGTCGGACCATTTTTTATTTTTAGCATCCAGTCGTTTTTGGAGATTGCTCAGTATTAGCTTATTTGCTGCCTCGGCCTGCCCGTTGCCTTGAGGGTAACGTGGGGTCGAGGTTGTTAATCGGATTCCGTGATCTCCGCAGAACTTGAGGAACTGATTTGAGATGAATTGTGAACCGTTGTCGGTTACAATCTCATATGGGACTCCGTGCCGGCAGACTACGTTTTGCCATACGAATTCCTGTACGTGGTTTGCTTTAATTTGCTGGAAAGCCCCTTCCTCCACCCATTTGGTGAAGTAGTCAGTGAGGACGAGTAGGAAGCGACACCTTCTTTTTCCCGAGGTCACCATGGGCCCTAATATATCCATTGACCACCTCAAAAAGGGGCATGGAGATGAGATGGAAGATAAGTGTTCAGTTGGTTGATGCAATGTGGGAGCATGCCGTTGGCATTTGTCGCATGCTTTGGAATGTTTTTCGCAGTCAGCGACCAAGGTGGGCCAGAAGTATCCTTGCCTTTTGATCCTGATGGCTAACGCCCTTCCTCTTGAGTGGCTGCCACATGAGCCTCCGTGTATTTATGATAATATCGTAAAAGTTTCGAGCCCGTGGATGCATACTAGGAGGGGCCATTTACACTTCGCTTGTAAAGGCGGGGGCTGATTATACAATATCTTGAAGCTATGGTTTTGAGCTTGCGAGCTTCCCACTTGCTGGGGGGGAGCCTCTCCCCCCTCAATGTATTGTGTAATTGATACTCGCCAGTCAGCTCTTGCAATCATTTTTTTTCACGGAGGATAACATGCCTGTCGTCAAGCGGGGCTAGCTCCGGGTCTTCAGCTTCTCCTACTTCGGTAGGAAGGTCACCCGTTACTGGGGCTACTATTATGTCCAACTCCATATCGTCACTTTCTATTTCCATTAATCGATTTTAATACTTAGTTTTTTAATTCCTTCCACTGGAATCACTCTTTTTACAAGTGGATTCGAGGTTGATGCCAGAGCTACTAGTGCGTCTGCGATCGTGTTCTCACCCCGCGGTATTCACGTCAGGGTGAAGACTTCGAATTGTTTAACTAGCTCATGGACTATGGCTAGATATGATTCCATCATGCTATCTCTGGCTTCGTATTCTCCATGAAACTGGCTTGTAATGAGCTTGGAATCGCTGAACGCATTCAGGTTGCGTATTCCTATTCCATATGCGAGTCGGAGACCTTCTATTAAGGCCTCGTACTCCGCTTCGTTATTCGATTGCTGAGAATCCGAGTCTAAAAGACTGTTCCACGACCTCATTAGTAGGGGAGACTAGGTGGATTCCAACACATGCCCCCTGTTTCGAGGAGGCTCCTTCGACATAAAGTTGCCAGGTCTCGGCGCTTGTTCTGGTCCCCTGGTTGTTAGCTGTGAGCTCGATGATGAAATCAGATAGTACCGGTGCTTTGGCGCTAGTCTGAGGTCGATATTCGATATCGTACTCACTCAGCTCGATGGCCCATTTGGCTAGCTTGCCCGACTGGCTGGGACTGTGCGTAATGGCTGCGTTGTCATTACTATGATAGGGTGTGACTGAAAATACGGTCTGAGCTTGCGAGCTGAGATTATTATTGCTAGAGCCAGTTTTTCCATTCGTGGGTACCTGGTTTTGGCGTCTACTAGGGATTTGCTCACGTAATAGATCGGTTTCTGCTCCACTCATTCTTCTCTTATGAGGGCGCCACTCACTGCGGCCTCGGAGATCGCTACGTATAGGTAAAGCGGCTCTCCCTCAATTGGTTTTGATAAAATGGGGGGGGGGGGGGGGGGGCTCGGAGAGGTACGCCTTTAGTTGCTTAAAGGCCTCCCCGCACTTGTCATCCCATATGAACTTTTTGTTTCCCTTTAGTAATTGGTAAAAAGGGAGACATTTATCGGTCGACCTGGAAATAAACTGATTTAATGCGGCAATGCGGCCCGTCAGCCTTTGCACCTCTTTTACCGAGCTCGGAGGTTGCATTTCCAGGAACACATTGATTTGTTTGGGGTTTGCTTCTATTCCTCTTTAAGTCACGATGTAACCTAGGAATTCGCGTGACGCGACCCTAAAGGTGCATTTTGAAGGATTAAGTTTCATCCCATACTTGTTTAGTAAGGTGAAAAATTCACCCAGCTGGCTTATGTGATCTTCCTCTTTCAGAGATTTAACCAACATGTCGACGATGTAGACTTCCATTGACTTACCCAGGAGGCTGGCAAACATCATGTTCATAAGTCTTTGGTAGGTTGCTCCCGCGTTTTTAAGTCCAAATGGCATCACTTTATAGCAGTACGTTCCTCGTTCTGTTATGAAGGATGTTTTATCCTGGTCTCAGGGTTCATCTGTATTTGATTATATCCCAAGAACGCATCCATAAAACTGAGGAGCTTGTGCCCTGCGGTAGGGTCCACCAACTGGTCGATGGGAAGCTATCATTAGGACATGCTTTGTTTAGATCTGTAAAATCCACGCATACTCGCCAGGTACCATTTTTCTTTTTTACTACGACCGAGTTTGCTAGCCAGTCAGGATATTTTATTTCCTTGATGAATCCGACGTTTAGCAACATGTTGACTTCACTATTAACAGCTTCAGTCTTGTCAGGTCCAAATTTCCGAAGCGTTTGACGTACTGGTTTGTGATTTGGATCCACGTTAAGCTCATGTGAAATGATGTTTAGATCGATTCCAGGCATATCAGCTCTTGTCCATGCGAATGAGCCGGAATTTCCTTTGACGAATGTTATTAATTGGTCCTTTTGAGCCTTGGAGAGTTCAGACCCAATTCCTACTTTCTGGTCAGGATGAGACTCGTTGACCACAATTTTCTCGATTATGTCTTTGCGAGGTCCGATGAAGCATGGACCACTTTTCTTTTTGGCTAGGTGGTACGCGAGCTAATCTTTACGTTGCTGTTGGTATATAGTACTTTCCTTTGCGATCTGGAAACCTGCCATGTAGCACATTCTGGATTCCTTTTGACTCCCCTTAACTGTTGCGATTCCATGCTGGGTAGGGAATTTTATGCATTGATGGTATGTTGAGGATACATCCCTCATTGAATGTATCCAGGTTTTTCCCAGGATGGCATTGAATGGGGCTGGCCTGTCTATAACCGTGAATTCGACCATCCTTCTTACTCCGGCTGCTATTACAGGGAGTTTTATCGTTCCGAGAGAAAGCGTGGTTTCCCCAGAAAAGCCGGTTAACACAATCTTATTCTCTTCGATTTCATGATCCAGTATATCCATTTCCCTAAGGACGCTTATGAGGATGTGTTCTACAGAGCTCCCCGTGTCCACGAGCATCTTAGTGAGCTCATATTCGCCCACTTCTAGCATGATTAAAAGAGCATCATCAGGTGGGGAATCTAGCTCAATGACCTCGCTTTCCCAGAACTAAATTTGCGTGTCAGGTCACTTGAATGGCGTCTTATCATGTGTGTCGGTATTTACCCTTCAGTGATGTTTCTTAATTGAATTTACGGAGTTGCGACATATCTGGGATCCTCCATGAATAAAGTTAATTCTTTTCTTCGTTCTGGGAGGATTTAGATCTGTTTCCCTGTCTTTTGGGGGATCTCGCCTCGTCATTTCCTCGGCTGAACGTTCTCGCTTACGATCATCCTCGGATGGGCGATCCCGCCTTTCATCGTCTCGGGCGTGGTAATAGTTTTTCCTCGGAGCTGGTTTTTCCAGTTCAATTTTACCCAGCTCTCCTGCTGCAAATTTGGCGGCGAGCTGCTTCTTCACCTCATGGCACTCCTGGGTCGAGTGGGCCTAGATTTTGTGGAAATCACACCACTTGTTGGGATCGTAAGGCTTTAATCTATTATGAGGTGGGCTGCCCACTGAGTATGAATGTATCCCTTGACTCTGTCTCTGATCTTGGGACTCTTTTTTGCCGGACTTTTTCGGTCCTTGGGAGTTGGTTATCTGAGCTTGCTTAGTCGAGGTTACGGTGCATGCTGATTTGGTTGAGCTGCACTCGATTTTTCGAGAATAATCCAGCGCGAAGCGCGGAGTAATGCATCATCTAGTGATGCGGGCTCCCGAACTGTGAGCTCCTCAAAGAATTTTGAGGTCTTTAGCAGTCCGTTTTGGAGAGCTTCCAGGGCCGTTGGGTTATGTAGATCGGCGATTTTTGCTTTGACAGCTTTGAAGCTGACAATATACTTTCGTAATGAGTCACCTGGTTTTTGAGTGAGTACCCACAGATCGGCCTCTAAGGTCTGGATCTGGATAAATACCGAATATTGTTTCAAGAATGCCGCTTGAAGTTGGGGGAAGTCATCAATTTATGTTCGGTTTCAAGGAGGTGAACCATTCTAAGGCCGAATATGTTAGATTTTCGGCGAAAAAACGGCAGCGTGCTGACTCGAGGTCACCCCCTAGTAGTCGCACCCTCGAAAAGGCAAATTTGAAATTTCTCATAAATGCCTTAGGGTCGGTTTCTCCGTTATACCGGGAAAATCAGATATTCCAGACATCGCCAAGCTGAGGGCTTGCCATTTGCGAGGTGAATGGGGTCTGATTGACTTTATCAATCACTCTGTCTATCTCAGGTGCTGAGCTTAGAGCAGCGTGGACCTGCGATCTGATCCGCTGTAGTTCGGCGTTCGTTTCTTCGCAATATTTCTTGATTGTTTCAAACCAATGTGAGCCGCCGGATCCCAAGTTGTTTTCACTATTGCTCGGGAAGCGGAGCAAGTGTTCTCCAGTAGGCTGGGAATGATTGCTACCTCCGTTCTCAGGTCGTGCTCCGACCTCGGGATTTTCCCGAAGTTCGACCTCATTTACGTTCCCAAAGCGATCCTGACCGATTAGTAGGTCAGAAGTCGGGTCTACTCCCGGTAAGGTCGCAATTGGCGTAATTCCTCCTTTCGTGATCTGGATCGTGTAAGGAGTGAATATGGTGTCCGATATCATCGAGTTGAACCATGAGGCGGTGGCTGAGCCAACCATCCTGATGGTCAAAGCATTGATATCGGAAAAGTTTAGCCTTGTCACCGGTGGAGGTGGGAATGGCAATCCTCCATGCCCAGGGGCAAAAAGGGAATGTGTCCCAGGTGGAAGGGCGAACCGCCCGATGGCGCCTGCCCAAGCCTTCTTTCGAGGTCATCATGTTGTGCTGCCATTGAGCGATTCTTCTCTATGAGGAACGATATCAGGTTCCGGATCTCAGCTATTTGATACGGAACCCTGGTTCAGGGCTGCAGGTCCCGACGAATCGGCAGTATCGTCGATCCCAGTCGAGACATTCACTCCCGAGGTTGTAATGGGAACGTTTGTTGTTCCGTCCAGTTCTGTCGGAGCGATGTCGTCAGACTGGGTTAGAGGAATGGAGGTGTTTATGACTTCAGATGGTGTGGTAACTACCGCACTTGTTGTGTCCGCCATTATTTTTCTTTTGAGTGGTTAGTTTCGTAGGTTTACAAAAAGGAAGTTGTTTTGCTCTTCCCCACAGACGGCGCCAAATTGTGAGAGCCGAATCTCACAACCTCAATCCTTGACTTGATTTAGGTTGAATGTGTTTTAGAACTTAGAATGAATTGAGACAAATGTCGTATACTATTGTTTTATTAGCCAAGAATTCGATGATCTTATATTATTGTGGATATTATAAATTTATACACGTATTTCAATGATCTAACCGCTTAGTCCTAAATATACGCAATTTAATTCAGACTTAATTTTACAATCTAGGAATTTATTATCGAGTTTGATCCTGGGGTTTTGGATTAGTGTGTTTGACTTGCTAGCTGTGAGCTCCTTCTCCCAACGATCTCCCCCTTTTCTGCGTACTCGGCTCCTTCCCAACTCGCGGGCTTACTCTACGAGGCTTTACAGTGAGCTGGGCTTGATTCTAGGCCTACTTAATCAAGCTGGACTTTGAGTGTGGAATTTGGGCCCAACACCATGGACTAGTGTTAAGGGAACTTCTAGTGAGAATTTTCTAGGCTAGATTGCGATTGATGTAGTTCGATGGGTATGGTTTAGAAGGACGGTCTCTGAGATTCCTAGTTCCCGATGATTTTTGTTTGATATTTCCAAGCTTTGGTTTAGAAGGACAAACAAATTCTTAAGTTTGGGGGAGTTGATAACTTTGACCATTTTTATGGATGACTTTCATATTATTTTTCTTGTGTTTTAACTCCGTTTTCTATAGTTTTCAAATGATTTCCATGTTTTAGTGTTTTGAAAGACATTTCAGGTAACTTGGAGTAAAAGAGTGTATTTCGGAACAAAAGTACGTTTTTGGATAAACTCGGACAGTCCGAAGTCTTGCCATCATAGGAGGACTTTTCACCGTCTGATCATCACCAAATTTGGACACAACAAAGTAGAGACAACCAGCTTTCAAATGCAATTGGATTGGGGACAATCCAATGGTTTGATCCTAAAATATACCCGAATCACCGAAGACTGACGAGGCTGCCGAGAAAAAGTCCACCGCGGGTCGAGAGCTCCCACCCGTGGCCAGAGCCCAGTTAGCCACTCCTGGAGAACTCGGACCCGCGGCCAAGCCAAATTTGCATAATTCAAGTTGTTTCTTCACCCGAGGCCAAAACCATCTTTTCCCGTCAAACCCTAACTCGACCAAAACGAGTTGAAGACCTATTTATACTTACAGTACAAGAAATCTTAGCATTCATAGCAGTGTAGGATAGCACGAATTTCAAAACTGCTATAATAGATGATTTGGGGTTTTTGGTTAGTCTATAATAGCACTTATAACACGCTAAGATATGATTTCAGTGACCGTGTAACAAAATTTACTAAGTCCGACAATAATTAGGACCAAAACAAGTGAGCGCCAACACTTAGTATTTTCCCCCCTTTCTCAATTACACTATCGAAACAAAATCCCTAAATTTCTCAAAAAAAATCCCTAAATCCCTATATCCTCTCCGTCGAGACCGTCGAAGGTAGCTAATACACCCTTGTCCAAGGATCTCTCAAAAGAATCGGTAAAGGAGGATAATCCGTGAATCGAAATTCACGGCGATGGAAAACGTAACCCCGGGAACGTGGAGCAGGGTCGAAGGCGTGGGAATCCACCCGAAAATCCTTCCAACACTCAGCTCGCTATTGACGCTCTCGACACGACGTTCGATAGAGTGGCTGCCCACAAAGAGAGATGAAAATCTCTTTGATAAACCAATTCGAAATCCCTTAGAAATCCACTAAGAAAAATCGAAAAGTTGAGAGAAAATGTGTTTGCTTTTACTTTTATAATTGTTGTTGTGATCAAATGATCATACACGAAAATATAAAGGCAAAGAGGGGAGTCCAAAGGACTAATCCACCTCGAAAATACAAGGAGAATTCTCGAAAATGAGAGAAGAAAATGTTTAGAAAATTGTGTAAATAAATGCGGAATTTGACTAAGGCAAAATCGAGTGTCTTTTGGTCTTCTTGAGGGATTTTGCCGCGGAGAATTTGCTGAGGGAGTTTGCTGCGGAATGGGCTTGAGGGAAAAAGTGTTCCAAGGCCTCGTTAAAAACCTTGTCACGTAAAACCCGTTGGGTAAAAACCGTGACTAAGGAAAAGAGCACACTTGGACTTGTATCGAAACCAATGCGATTCGAGGCACTTCTTCCTTCAAACCCACGGCTTCGTGAACATGTCGAATGAGTCCTCCTAGTGCGTCCTTAAGCTTCTTCGCCTTAGCTCTCGTCATTGCTCCTTCCGGGACATGCAAAGCTTCCTCGGGATCAAGTTCCTTCTCGCCAAATGTTTCCCCGGGAAGTTTCCCGGGAAGGTGAATAACCTCTGTTGAGCCGTCTAGGATCATATCATGCCCCTCCTCTTCAAAAGGATTTGTCCTCAAATCTGGTCCATCTGCAACAAAAGGGATCAAGTCAGAAACATTGAAACTCGAGCTAATAGAGTACTTACCTTGCAAATCGATGACGTAGGCGTTGTTGTTGATCCGTTTGATTACGCGGAATGGACCATCCGTCCTTGGCATGAGCTTAGACTTCCGTTCGTCCGGAAAATGTTCTTTCCGTAAATGAGCCCAAACAAGATCTCCCGGTTCGAAAATTTGCTCTCGCCGGCCTTTATTAGCTTGCTTACGGTATTGTTCGGTTTTCTTCTCGATGTTCAACCGCGCTTTTTCATGCAATTGTTTCACGATCTCAGCTTTCCTTTTTCCATCAAAACTCAAACGCTCATTGGAAGGTAACTCGGTTAGATCCAAAGGAGTAATAGGATTAAAGCCATAAACTAATTGAAACGGTGAAAATTTAGTGGCGGAGTGAACAGTATGGTTATAAGCGAATTCAACATGCGGTAAACAATCTTCCCATGTCCTAATATTCTTTTTAATAACAGCACGCAAAAGAGTAGACAAAGTTCTATTCACTACTTCCGTTTGCCCGTTAGTTTGCGGGTGACAAGTGGTTGAAAACAAAAGTTTAGTACCTAACTTAGACCACAACATTTTCCAAAAATAGCTTAAAAACTTAGTGTCGCGGTCGGAAACTATCGTCCTAGGCATGCCATGCAAACGTATTACTTCCCTAAAGAACAATTCTGCAACTAGTGATGCATCATCCGTTTTATGACAAGGGATAAAGTGAGCCATTTTCGAAAATCTATCAACTACCACAAAAATGGAATCTCGACCTTTCCTAGTTCTAGGAAATCCAAGAACGAAATCCATAGACACATCAACCCACGGAACAGTAGGGATAGGTAAAGGAGAGTACAAACCTTGCGGACTTACCTTGGATTTGGCTTGCTTGCAAGTGACACAACGTCCGCAAATTCGTTCCACGTCCTTTCGCATATGCGGCCAATAGAAATGGGCTTGCAACGTACTCAACGTTTTGGCGACTCCAAAGTGTCCCATAAGTCCTCCTGCATGTGATTCCCTAACAAACAATTCTCGCAAAGAACAGTGAGGCACGCAAAGTCGATTTTCAAAAAAAAGAAATCCATCGTTTTGAAAATTTTTTCCAAAGGCAATTTTCTCGGTTGTGTGATAAGCCTCTTTATAATCGGAATCACTAGCATATAAACTTTTAATTTGTTCAAATCCCAGCAACTTAGTCTCAAGAGTAGAGATGAGAACATACCTCCTTGACAATGCATCAGCAACTACATTGTCCTTACCTTGTTTGTATCGAATGACATACGGAAAGGTCTCGATGAACTCGACCCACCGTGCGTGACGTTTGTTCAGCTTTTGTTGTCCTTTGAGATGCTTGAGAGACTCATGATCAGTGTGGATCACGAACTCTTTAGGCCAGAGATAGTGTTGCCACGTTTGTAAGGCTCGGACCAACGCATAAAGCTCTTTATCGTACGTCGGGTAATTCAACGTTGCTCCTCCGAGTTTTTCGCTAAAGTAAGCGATTGGTCTTTTCTCCTGCATAAGAACAGCACCGATACCTATACCAGAGGCATCACACTCAATCTCAAATGTCTTAGAAAAATTAGGTAAAGAAAAAAGCGGGGCGTTGGTAAGCTTGTCTTTCAACGCTTGGAATGCGGTTTCTTGTGCTTCTTCCCACTTGAATTCAACGTCTTTCTTGATAACTTCGGTTAGAGGTGCGGCCAATGTGCTGAAATCCTTCACAAAGCGTCGGTAAAAGCCTGCAAGTCCATGGAAACTTCTTACTTCGCCAATGGATTTCGGACTAGGCCAATCGCGGATAGCCTTCACCTTTTCTTCATCGACCTTGATTCCCTGTGCACTTACAACAAAGCCTAGAAAAACCAAGTTATCCGTACAAAAAGTACACTTCTTCAAGTTCGCATAAAGTTTATCTTTTATAAGAATTTCCAAAACAGCCCTAACATGCGTAACATGCTCGTCTATGTTCTTGCTATATACTAGGATATTATCAAAGTATACAACGACAAAGACTCCTATAAATGATCGCAAGATATGGTTCATTAGCCTCATGAATGTACTAGGTGCATTAGTTAACCCGAAAGGCATCACTAACCATTCATACAACCCATGCTTAGTCTTAAATGCTGTTTTCCACTCATCCCCCTCTTTCATCCTAATTTGATGATATCCACTTGAAGATCGATTTTAGAAAATATGCAAGACCCATAGAGTTCATCTAACATATCATCTAAACGAGGAATAGGATGACGATACTTTATAGTGATGTTATTTATGGCGCGGCAATCGACGCACATACTGAAACAACCGCTTTTTTTTTTTTTTTTTTTGGAAATAATTCCACCGCAATAATTAAACAATACCAGAGTTAATTAACAACACAGAAC
The DNA here is from genome assembly GCA_030161315.1 of Eutrema japonicum. Classification (NCBI taxonomy): domain Eukaryota; kingdom Viridiplantae; phylum Streptophyta; class Magnoliopsida; order Brassicales; family Brassicaceae; genus Eutrema; species Eutrema japonicum. The sequence goes on along the minus strand of BSQW01000011.1, from coordinate 31,705,274 downwards.
AAGTCTACAGTTTACACACAAACTAACAGTTCTATATTAGCAAAAGCATCAGCAATAATAAAAAAAAAACCCCGGGTCCAAATCATCCCCTCTTCACCGCCTTGATTCCACGATCACGCCTTATCTTTACCTGCATCGACAAAAGTGATGCATCAACATTTGGCTAACCAAACGCTGAGTGAGATTGATCACCCCAACAACAGGCTACCAATAAGCACATCAAACAACAATTAACCATACGAAGAATTAATTGACACCAATTAAAAGAAATCCCAGCACAATTAGCAATTAATCACAATTAAAAGAATAACCCAGCACAATTAGCAATTAATCACAATTAATCACAATTAAAAGAATAACCCAACACAATTAGCTATTAATCACAATTAATCACAATTAAAAGAATAACCCAACACAAGCTTAGCAATTCCAAGAAATTGCCCGGGACAAGCCACATCCCAACAATTAAGCTCAACCAAGCACCACGAGCACAGATTCGAGGTTACCTAACCTCCATCTCCCCACAAGCTTAGCAAACCCCGCCCCCTTAAGCTTTCAAGGATCGCAAATCAACAACAAAGAGAACAAGCTCAGGTCGCAATCAACAACAAGGAGAGCAAGCTCGGATCGCAATCAACAACAAGGAGAGCAAGCAAGAATCGCGAATCGACAACAAGAAGAACGAGCAAGAATCGCGAATCAACAACAAGAAGAACAAGCTCCACACAAGCTTAAATGCTAGCCTTTGGTCACAACTCACCTTAGATAGGCTGGATCTAGCTCTAGAATGACTTCCCCAAGCTCAAGAAGACTTCCCTCCTTCCTCCCAAGCTCACGCCTTTACCAAGCTCCTCCAACCTCTTCTTCAAGCTTCTCCCAAGCTCAAACCTTCTTGATCTTGCAAGATCCAAGTTTCCCAAAGCTTCTCTTTCCCTCTCTCCCTCTCTCTCTCTCACGATCCACTCTGATTTCTCCCAAAAGAATGGTCTCAACTCACGTGAGAAGAGAAGAGGAAGAAGACAATAAAAGATTCTCTCTTGAGAAAAACCCCACAACTTCCAAAACGATTTATGACACCCCCGGAACAAACCCGAATTAATTATTTCCCCCAATAATCAATTCCCCAGATTTGTCTAAGGCTCAAAACTCGAAGGGAAATTCCGAAACAATTAAATTAATTAATTTAATTTATTTATTTTCCGGAACGCGGGCGTTACAATTCTCCCCCACTAACATAGATTCGCCCTCGAATCTTCGATACCGTTCATCTCCCATGAACCGTTCATCTCCAATGAACCTTATCGTCGCAACGATTACACAACCTTTGGCCAAACCCGACCATCTCAATACTCACACGAGGTCCAATACCAACCTCCGAGGTTTCCCACTCAGTCCCTATGCTTATAACACCGCGGCATCATATGTGCTTATTGCTCAAACACCAGCCAACCCCATTACTCAAGACACCGCAGCATCTCTGAGTTCCGAGCATCAGCCATATCCCGCAGGATATCCACCATACCACATCACCCAAGACACCGCAGCATCTCCGAGTTCTAGGTATATGCCGTACCACTCCACTCAGTAATATAACCTACAAGAGTCTCAATACCCCATACCACTCAATTCTAGGCAATATATCCCACGTCTGGGACATACTCCTTACGAATCCACGGTATCACGTATCACTCTAGGCTATAAACCTCCCGAGTCTGGGTACATCGCCACTCACATTCCCAAGACACACAGTCCTGCGAGCTATCGGCACCAGAGGAACCAGTCCTCTCAACGAGCAATAAATCACATATCTCTAAGCATCTCGACTGAACTACCTCCCGTGATCCGTGTAAATCCTCGCAAGGCAACACCGGCATCACCCATATTCCATACCCGGAATATCTGCCGTGCATGACCAATAACCCGGCCATCGCACCTCCCTTGCGCACCTTCCAGTGTCAGCTTGCTTTAGAAAGACTTGTCAAGACAACTATGACTAGGCTACCTTTAACACCCAACAACTCTCTGCAGTAGGTCCTCAATACAAACGTAATAAAACAAACAAGTACCATACGCCTGCAATCCAACCCACCACATAGAACCGCTAAGTGAAATAACCCGGTCTCGTCACTCGACTCATTTTCCCGAACAAGCTTAACTAAAACACGCAATGCTCACAACAGCACTAAGAACATCTACCTTATTACTCTCTCGCATCAACGCTTCTTACCCCAAACGCAATGCGAAACCGTGACTCACAAGTCACTAATAAGAAATACTCATCTTATTACACATCATAATGTAACATCGTTCTACACAACGGCAATACAAAATGAAATACACATAGCACACAGCTATAACCGAAACTGGAACCTCTCGATGGAACTCAAGCCGCAGCTTGCTTCTGGAACCACTTCCGGAACCTCGCTTCCATCCTAGCCTCTGGCTCCCAAGTTTCCTCCTGCACCCCGCCACAGTCCCACAGAACACGCATCATCGGAATCCTCTTCTGACGAAGCTCCTTGACCCTCCGCTCGAGAACTCTCAAAGGTCTCGCCTCAACGGTCATATTGGGCTGGAGATCTGACGGAATCTCAGCCAATACCTCGTCACCCCTATGCAAACACTTCTTCAGCATCGACACATGGAATACCTTATGAAAAGCTTGCATAACCGCGGGTAACTCCAACCGATACGCTACCGGTCCAACACGCTCTACTATCCGGAACGGTCCCATATACCTCGGACTCAACTTAGTCGCAACAATGGACCTGTTCGGACCTCTCAGCAACGCCATCTTGAGATACACACTATCTCCCACCTCAAACACAAGCTCTTTCCGCCTCTTATCAGCATAACTCTTTTGCCGATCCTGGGCCTCTTTCATGTTCTGCTTCAAAACCCGGATCTTCTCTGTAGTTTCCTGAACAAAACTCGCACCCAAAGTGCTCCTCTCCCCCACTTGGGTCCAACACAAGGGGGTACGACAGGGCCTCCCATACAGAGCCTCATATGGAGCCATGCCAACACTCGCCTGGTAACTATTGTTATACGCAAACTCAACCAAGCTCAAGTGATCCACCCAATGACCACCCCAATCCAGCACGCACATCCTCAACAAATCCTCCAAAGTCTGGATGGTCCGCTCGGACTGCCCATCTGTCTGAGGATGATACGCCGTGCTCAAGTGCACCTTCGTGCCCAACTCCGCCTGAAACGCATTCCAGAACTCCGATGTGAACTTAGGATCCCGGTCCGAAACAATACTCACCGGTACTCCATACAGTCTCACAATCTCCTGCACGTACTTCCTAGCCAAAACTGCCGCCCCATCGGTCTTCTTAATGGCCAGAAAACGCGCACACTTGGTCAATCGATCGACGATGACCCAAACAGCATCCTTGGTCCGAGAAACTGGTAAACCCACCACGAAATCCATCGTGATCATATCCCACTTCCACTCTGGAATGGGTAAACTCCGCAACAAACCACTCGGGACTTGGTGCTCCGCCTTCACTAACTGGCATACGTTGCACGAAGCAACCCAGTTAGCCACATCCTTTTTCATTCCGACCCAATGATAATAGCGCTTGAGATCGCGGTACATCTTAGTCGCTCCGGGATGAATCGCAAACATACTCGAATGAGCCTCACTCAGGATCTCTCGCCGCAAATCCTCATCCAAAGGTACGCATACCCTCCCACTAACAAGGATAGTGCCGTTCGCAGATACCTGATACTCAAAACCCTCTGCTCTCGAAGCCTTAACCAAACCCTCATCTTTCCCCTGAGCCAACCGAACCCTGCTCAAAAGATCCGCCTGGTTAGCCGCCTCTAAGCCCAAAGGTTCCTGAGATACAACACATAAGCGCAATGTGCTAATCTCGCTCACCAAGGACTCTACCTCGAGCTCCCGAGCCAAAGCCACCCACTTCCGACTCAACGCATCCGCAACCAGATTAGCCTTACCAGGATGGTAAGCTATCTCCAGATCATAATCGGCCACTAGCTCCATCCAGCGCCTCTGCCTCAAATTCAACTCAGGCTGAGTGAAAATGTACTTCAAGCTCTTATGATCTGTGAACACCTGCACCTTCCCGCCATAAAGATAAGATCTCCAAATCTTTAATGCAAAAACCACTGCAGCCATCTCCAAGTCATGGGTAGGGTAGTTGCCCTCATGCTTCCGCAGCTGCCGCGAAGCATAGGCAATAACCTTCCCCCGCTGCATCAACACACAGCCAAGACCCACTCCCGACGCATCGGTGTACACCACGTAAGGATCACCCGACTCAGGCAACGCCAATACTGGAGTACTAGACAACATGGCCTTCAGCCCTGCGAAACTCTCCTCACACTCTGAGGACCACACGAAAGGAACATCCTTCCCTGTCAGCTTCGTCATAGACTTAGCCAAACTCGCGAAACCCTTGACGAACCGCCGATAATACCCTGCCAACCCAAGAAAACTCCGAATCTCAGTGGCATTCCTCGGCCTCGGCCAAGTACTAATGGCCTGGATCTTCTCCGGATCTACCGACACTCCCTCCGCAGAGACAATGTGACCCAGAAAACCGATCTCCCGCTGCCAGAAGCTACACTTGCTCAACTTAGCAAATAACTTCTGTTCCCGCAGCCTCGAAAGAACCACACGCAGATGCACCTCATGCTCCTCCCGGCTCCTCGAATACACCAAGATGTCATCGATAAAGATGATCACGAACTCATCTAGATACTCCTGGAAAACGCTGTTCATCAATCTCATAAATGCAGCCGGTGCATTAGTCAACCCAAATGGCATCACCACAAACTCGTAGTGACCATAACGAGATCTGAAAGCCGTCTTCCGGATATCTACCTCATCGATGGGAATCTGATGATATCCCGACGCCAAGTCAATCTTGGAGAACCAAGTAGCCCCTCTCAACTGATCCAACAACTCATCAATCCGCGGAAGAGGATACCTGTTCTTCACTGTGACTCGGTTAAGTCCCCGATAATCAATACACAACCGAAAACTCCCGTCCTTCTTCTTCACGAACAACACTGGCGCTCCCCACGGTGAAGAACTCGGACGAATAAATCCCTTACCCAACAACTCCTCCAGCTGCTTCTTCAGCTCTGCCATCTCTGCGGGAGCCATCCTATAAGGAGCCCTGGATATCGGTGCCGTCCCTGGTTCCAACTCGATCGTGAAAGGATCCGACCTAGATGGTGGCAACCCCTGCAACGACTGGAACACATCCTGGAACTCACGAACCACGCGAATATCCTGGACCCTAGCCTCTCCGACGGCCTCCGGCAAAGAAATGGTAGCCAAATACGCCTCGCAACCTCCCTCGATCAGACGCTCCGCGTGCACAACCGAGATCACGAGACTCCCGGAAGTCGGTCTCACACCCTGATACACCAACTTCCCTTTCCCCTGGTCGAACTCGACTCGCCCTCGGTGACAGTCCAGATGCGCCCCGAACTTCCCGAGCCAATCCATGCCCAAGATGACATCGTACAGCTCCACTGAGCAGATAATCAAATCGGCAGCCATGGACTCTCCTGCTACCTGAACATCCACGTCTCGCACCCGACCGTGAATCCTCAGGAGCTTCCCTCCGGCAACCTCCACGAAACCCAAACTCACACCGGGCTCGCTCCGGAGATTAGCCTTCTCGGCCAACTCCGGGGAAACGAAGCAATGCGATGCTCCTGAGTCAAACAACACATGACACTCTACACCTCCAACACACAAGGTCCCTGCACATATACATGTGCCGAGAACCTTAACACCCCGACGAGCACGACATTCCCCAACACAAAATTAAACTTAGGTGAGTCTAAGAAAATACCTGTGATCGGCCTGGAACTCGGCTCGCCGGTCTCGGTGATGGAGTACACTCGAGGCGCTGATGCCACCTGCCTGAGAGGCTGCACTACCGCGGTCTCACGCTGCCGCAACTGGGGACACTGAGGCCTGATGTGCCCCGCCTCCTTGCAGTGATAGCACACTCGAGAATCCACTCGCGCTCCGCCCTTCTGAGGACAGCTCGCCACTCGGTGATCCATGCTCCCACAACCAAAGCAACCCGGACCACCCAGACTTCCACTCGAAGCGCTCTCCCGCTTCCGCTTCTGTCCTTGCATCGGCTTACTACTGCCTCTGCTCGAACCGGACTGCTGCTGTACAGATCTCGCCTGAAAACGCGCTGTAGCCACTACCACCTCGTCCTTCAGACCCTCCTCAAGCAAAGCTGCAGTCTCAACCAACTCATCAACCGTGCAAAAAGGCCTCACCATGCAACGGTTCCTCAAGTCAACCCGAAGACCCATCAAGAATCTCTGCACACGGGCCGACTCACTCTCACCCGCTCGTCTAACATAAGACCCGAGTCGGACGAACTCCACCTCATACTCGCGTACCGACCGATTCCCCTGAGTCAAACTCGCAAGCCTCGACCCTAACCGGTTGAACGCCTCCTGAGGAAAGTACTTGGAGTTAAACTCCTCCACAAAATCCGCCCAAGCCATCGCGGCCTGTACTCTCCGTGCTGCCACACCCCTCCACCAGAGATGCGCATCACCCTCCAGAAAATGGACCGCAATGTCCACCTGGTATCCCGTGGGACACCTACTCGAGAGGAAATTCCTCTCTATCCTCCTCAACCACGCATCTGCGTCCTCAGGATTAGCACCTCCAGAAAAGAACCCCGTGCCAATCCTCAGCATCTGCTCCATCATCCTCAGATAGGATGGGATCTCCTCAGCAACCGCAGCTGCCGCCTGAGGCTGAGCCTCCACCACTACCGGAGCCACAGGAGCCTGAGCCGGTACCCTCTCTGGTAACCGCTCCAACAACCTCGTCAACAGATCCGCTATGCGATCATCTCGGGCACGAGCATCACCCGCTGCTACACCCGCAGCACCCGCTGGAACACCAGCCACGCTGACGCTCACGCCAGCCCCAACGGCACTCACTCCGGCCGCACCCTCAGACCCAACCTGACTCGCACGCGAATCTTCGACCTGCTCCGCCGGCACACGGCCACGACCTCTACCACGGCCACGACCCCTACCACGCCCTCTAGCCATCTGCACACGTGCAGAAGCACAAGCTAAGAAAACTAAAAACAATCATCACAATAAAGATACTCACCGTGGAATCTCACAAGGCTCGAAGAGGATGATTCTAAGACCCCCACACAATACCCAATTTATTCTAGAACCACCTAGGCTCCTAGAACCGTAAGGGCTCTGATACCAAAATGAAACAACCGCTTTTTTTTTTTTTTTTTGGAAATAATTCCACCGCAATAATTAAACAATACCAGAGTTAATTAACAACACAGAACAAGTCTACAGTTTACACACAAACTAACAGTTCTATATTAGCAAAAGCAACAGCAATAATAAAAAAAAAACCCCGGGTCCAAATCATCCCCTCTTCACCGCCTTGATTCCACGATCACGCCTTATCTTTACATGCATCGACAAAAGTGATGCATCAACATTTGGCTAACCAAACGCTGAGTCAGATTGATCACCCCAACAACAGGCTACCAATAAGCACATCAAACAACAATTAACCATACGAAGAATTAATTGACACCAATTAAAAGAAATCCCAGCACAATTAGCAATTAATCACAATTAAAAGAATAACCCAACACAATTAGCAATTAATCACAATTAATCACAATTAAAAGAATAACCCAACACAATTAGCAATTAATCACAATTAATCACAATTAATCACAATTAAAAGAATAACCCAACACAAGCTTAGCAATTCCAAGAAATTGCCCGGGACAAGCCACATCCCAACAATTAAGCTCAACCAAGCACCACGAGCACGGATTCGAGGTTACCTAACCTCCATCTCCCCACAAGCTTAGCAAACCCCGCCCCCTTAAGCTTTCAAGGATCGCAAATCAACAACAAAGAGAACAAGCTCATGTCGCAATCAACAACAAGGAGAGCAAGCTCGGATCGCAATCAACAACAAGGAGAGCAAGCAAAAATCGCGAATCGACAACAAGAAGAACGAGAAAGAATCGCGAATCAACAACAAGAAGAACAAGCTCCACACAAGCTTAAATGCTAGCCTTTGGTCACAACTCACCTTAGATAGGCTGGATCTAGCTCTAGAATGACTTCCCCAAGCTCAAGAAGACTTCCCTCCTTCCTCCCAAGCTCATACCTTTACCAAGCTCCTCCAACCTCTTCTTCAAGCTTCTCCCAAGCTCAAACCTTCTTGATCTTGCAAGATCCAAGTTTCCCAAAGCTTCTCTTTCCCTCTCTCCCTCTCTCTCTCTCACGATCCACTCTGATTTCTCCCAAAAGAATGGTCTCAACTCACGTGAGAAGAGAAGAGGAAGAAGACAATAAAAGATTCTCTCTTGAGAAAAACCCCACAACTTCCAAAACGATTTATGACACCCCCGGAACAAACCCGAATTAATTATTTCCCCCAATAATCAATTCCCCAGATTTGTCTAAGGCTCAAAACTCGAAGGGAAATTCCGAAACAATTAAATTAATTAATTTAATTAATTTATTTTCCGGAACGCGGGCGTTACACATACGCCACGTTCCGTCCTTCTTCGGAACAAGCAAAACCGGCACCGCACAAGGACTCATGATTTCTCGTATATGTCCTTTTTCCATAAGTTCCGTGACCTGTCTTTGGAGTTCCTTAGTCTCCACGGGATTAGTCCTATATGCTGGTCGATTTGGAAGAGCAGCCCCGGGCACAAAATCGATTTGATGTTCTATTCCCCGGATAGGCGGTAATCCGTGTGGATTGTCGTCGGGGAAAACGTCTTCAAAATCCTGTAAAACATAAGTCATCTTGCTCGGGAGTTCCGGCTCAAGGTCAGTATAACTCATAAGAGTTTCTTTAAACCTAAGAACAATAATAGATTTCTTTGTAAACAACGCTTGTTTTACCTCACTAGATTTCGCAAAAAGAGTAGAATTCCTTACGGTTTTTATCTCGGCGGTTTTTGTCTCGGCGGTTTTCGTTGGAGTTGTGCTCAAACTCATACCTGTGTTGGCTTGGGATTGGTCGGTCTTAATATCACTCTTAGCCTCAGCCTCCTTCTTCTTATCACGAATTTTCTGGTCTTGGTAAATCTCGAGAGGAGTCATAGGAACTAATACCACATTTCTTCCTTTATACGCAAAAGATTGTTTATTTGTGAGACCGTCGTGAGTCACCTTTCGGTCAAATTGCCATGGTCGACCCAGCAATATATGTCCAGCCTCCATAGGTAGCACATCGCAGAGAACTTCATCCACGTAATTCCCTATAGACAAAGGAACCAAAATTTGTTTCGTTACCTTTAAGTGTCCCTCAGTGTTTAGCCATTGAAGGTAATACGGTCGGGGATGCTTCATCACTTCTAGACCCAGCTTCTCCACAAGTGTAGTGCTTGCCACATTCGTACAGCTTACACCATCGATGATAAGGTTACACACTTTCCCTTTAACTCGGCATCTAGTGTGAAACAAATTTTCCCGTTGTTCTTCCTCCTTAGGACGATCTTGTATAAGTAACGTTCTTCTTGCAACTAGTGAATCGCCATAAGTAGCTTCCTCCGCAGTTTCCCCGATTGCTTGTGAGACCTCACAATCTTCTTCCACTTCCGATTCTATCTCCCCGTCTCCTCGGAGAACCATAGTTCTTTTATTCGGACATTCTTTGGCCATATGTCCGCGGCCTTGGCATTTGAAGCATCGAAGATCGGTGCTCTTGGCTTGAGAAGTCTCGGCTTTCTCATTAGGATTCCGAACATAGGTTAGAGTGAAAGGTTTTGATTCCGTTCCCGTCTTCATATCAGTTCTTGGCCGAAAACCCGAATTAGTAGTGACCGGATTAGGTCGCATGCTAGAACCGTAGGAAGGTTTTGTGGCATTCCTTCTCTTGAGTTGTCTTTCGATGATGTTTGCCTTTTGTAGCATCTCCTCAAGATCCCCATAGTACTGAAGTTCTAGCAAGTCTTGAATCTCACGGTTAAGACCTCCCAAAAACCGTGACATAGTGACTTCACTATCTTCCTCGAGACGAGCACGTGTCATGAGCATTTCTAACTCTTGGTAATATTCCTCGACACTCCGTGCTCCTTGAACAAGTCTTCGTAACCTGTTGTGAAGGTCACGTTGGTGATGACTAGGAACGAAATGTTTTCGCATAATAGTTTTCAATTGTCTCCAAGTCACGATTGGATCCTCGTCATTACATCTCCGTGAAGTTACCAATTGTTCCCACCAACTAAGTGCGTAATCGTAAAATTCCGTCGCAACAGCACGCACTTTTTGATCTTTCGTAGCTTCATTGCAATCGAACACTAACTCAACCTTAATTTCCCACGCCAAATACGCGCCCGGATCATTTTTCCGTGAAAAGGAGGAATCTTTGCCAAAACACCTCTCGTGTTTACTCGTCTCGGCCTCCTTGGATAATTACCGGATGAATGATCTTCGGAATCATGCTGCCTAAGTCGCCGTGGTCGGCCTTGATCCTCGTGCTTGGAAAAATCCTCGTAGTACTCATTCCCATTCAACGGTCGATTGGCGGGATCGATGTTAGGACCATTTGCCGGGTTGTTTCGCGGGATTGCGGGATTCGTTGGTGCTGGGACTGCCTCGGCAACTCTTAATAGTTCTCTCTGCATAAGGTCCATGCGGGTTGTCATTTCACCAAGTAGCCTAGTGATCTCGTTAGTAGCGGTTTCATGGACCGGTTTGCCATCGGGCAAGAGTTTAGCGCCTAAATCGGTGATCAAACGAGTCACTTCTTCCATGATGGCTTGATTATTTGGTGAACTCGATTCGGAAGTGTCTTCGGACATATTGGTACGGTCAGATTCCTCGGATAATCCATCGGATTTATGCTCGTTACGGCCTGATCTTTCCCAGAAATTTCTCGGTCACGGATTTCCCCGGAAAACTCCTCGGTCTTGTGATTTCCCGAAAAGCAAAAACTTCCTCGGACTCGCGATTGATATGCCACAAAAATTCCCGAAAATGCTGATCCTTAGTTCCTTGCAAGCAAAAATCAAACCCAAACAAACACAAGCTTAGGTCGATTCCAACACAATCAAAACAAGATAGATGCAAATTTTTTTTTTTTTTTTTTTGAATTTAAGATGAATGCTTTTTGCAGAAATTAAAAAAAAAATATGAACGATTTTCTCCTTTTTTTTTTATTTATGATGCAACTAAACAATCTAACAATGATCTAGATGTAACAATATAAATTAAAACAAACCAGAATGAACCCAGAAAATTGATGAACACGCGATGAACAACAAAGAATATGAATGGTCGAAAATCGAAAATTATGCAATGAAATGATCGAAACAAAAAAAATCGAAATGATAAAATGAAACGATAATACCGGATTCCTTGAGTGCTCTGATACCACTTAATACACCTTTGTCCAAGGATCTCTCAAAAGAATCGGTAAAGGAGGATAATCCGTGAATCGAAATTCACGGCGATGGAAAACGTAACCCCGGGAACGTGGAGCAGGCTCGAAGGCGTGGGAATCCACCCGAAAATCCTTCCAACACTCAGCTCGCTATTGACGCTCTCGACACGACGTTCGATAGAGTGGCTGCCCACAAAGAGAGATGAAAATCTCTTTGATAAACCAATTCGAAATCCCTTAGAAATCCACTAAGAAAAATCCAAAAGTTGAGTGAAAATGTGTTTGCTTTTACTTTGATAATTGTTGTTGTGATCAAATGATCATACACGAAAATATAAAGGCAAAGAGGGGAGTCCAAGGGACTAATCCACCTCGAAAATACAAGGAGAATTCTCGAAAATGAGAGAAGAAAATGTTTAGAAAATTGTGTAAATAAATGCAGAATTTGACTAAGGCAAAATCGAGTGTCTTTTGGTCTTCTTGAGGGATTTTGCCGCGGAGAATTTGCTGAGGGATTTGCTGAGGGAGTTTGCTGCGGAATGGGCTTGAGGGAAAAAGTGTTCCAAGGCCTCGTTAAAAACCTTGTCACGTAAAACCCGTTGGGTAAAAACCGTGACTAAGGAAAAGAGCACACTTGGACTTGTATCGAAACCAATGCGGTTCGAGGCACTTCTTCCTTCAAACCCACGGCTTTGTGAACATGTCGAATGAGTCCTCCTAGTGGGTCCTTAAGCTTCTTCGCCTTAGCTCTCGTCATTGCTCCTTCCGGGACATGCAAAGCTTCCTCGGGATCAAGTTCCTTCTCGCCAAATGTTTCCCCGGGAAGTTTCCCGGGAAGGTGAATAACCTCATCTAAGCCGTCTAGGATCATATCAGTAACCGCAACGAGAAACCCTTTCACCGGCCACGATTTTGTCTTCCATCGCCGGCTTCGTTCTTCAAAACTGCTTGCATCGTCGTTGTTACCGAAGTAATGTCTCTTTTTCTCACCGTCAATTTCGTCTTTGTTCTCTCAATATCTTTCACACAGCTACAAAATCAGTCCATTGATGTCGGTTTTTGTAAGATTTAGGATCTGTTTGCATGTATCTGTTAGGACCAATTTCTGGTAAAAATTCATGTCTTAAATCACCTTGCATGATTTAGTTCTTCACCATTGCTTGATATAAAGAAGAAATAGAGTTTGGTTTTTGATTTTATATGTTATCTGAAAGCAATATTGAACAGTTGATTTCGGTTTTATCTGTGACTCGATTAAAGTTGTTGTTTTCATGTATTCCATTACATATACTCATTCGGTTTTCATGTGTGCAGGTTCTAGAGACTGCTCTATTCTCGACTTCCAACTTCCATTTCATTTCATACACAAAACAGGTTAGTCCCATCTATCCAGTTTTCTAATACTAAAATTCGTTTAACTTTTCAATTTTGTGGTCTTGATTCATATGTGTTTTCTGTTTAACTAGGATTGCTTAGTAAAGTCTTCACTGTGTTTGTTGTTGTTTAAGTGTTTGTGTGGTTTAATTGTCAATAGTGTGATTTGTTTATGTGATAATGATTGTGAAAAAAGTTTAGTTATGGTGTGAGTTGTTTATGTGAACATTATTTCTTGTGTTGGTTAACTGGTCTATAAATTAGTTTGGTCATTTGTGGCGTCTGTTTAAAACTGTAATATTTATGCATATGCGATTGAATGCATGTACTGTCTGTTTTGTAAACTGTGATAAATTGCTTTTGAGACTGAATTCTTCTCCTGAAGGATTTTAAAACTTTATGGATTTGAATTCTTCTCCTCAAGGATTCAATTAACATTATAACATATAATGTTGGACAAGGCTTGGGTTCATCTATGCAGGTATTTAATCCACTAATTTTGGTTATGTTTCAGTTTGGGTTTGGTGACTTTAAGTTTTTCCTTCTTTTTTTTGTCCCTTCAACTAAAAAGCTGATCCTAGATATGAGAGAGGTGCTTGGAACTTCGTACGGGCTGTGTCTTCAGAGTTAGGAAAATTGATTGCCTGCCCTTGTGTAAACTGTTGTAATGTTGATCGCCACTCAAGCACTGATGTAGTTGCTCATCTAGTAACTAGAGGAATGGATGAGGCTTACAAGCTGTGTAAGGAATGGTACCATCACGAAGATGTGAGCATAGGATCTGATGTTGAAAGCAAATCTAATCAATGGAATGATGAGATCCATGAGTTATACAGAGCGGCTCAGTATTTAGATGAAGAGTTGGCTGCCAAAGATGACTTATGTGAAATTGCAGAGGGAGAAGACAGGAATGAAGATGAGTTCCTTGCAAAGTTAGCTGATGCTGAAACACCTTTGTATCCGAGTTGTGCAAAACATAGCAAACTATCAGCTATTGTGTCATTATTCAGAATTAAGACACAAAATGGATGGTCTGACAAGAGCTTCAATGATCTGCTGGAAACATTACCAAAGATGTTACCAGAGGAAAACATGCTTCATACCTCCCTGTACGATGTGAAGAAATTTTTGAAGTCTTTTGATATGGGTTATGAGAAGATTCATGCATGTGTGAATGATTGCTGCCTGTTCAGAAAGAACTACAAAAAGCTTGAAAGTTGTCCAAAATGCAAAGCTTCTAGATGGAAGACTCACATGCAGACTGGTGAGTTAAAGAAAGGTGTTCCACAAAAAGTGTTGAGACACTTTCCAAGAATCCCAAGGCTGAAGAGAATGTTTAGGTCTGAGGAAATGGCCAAGAACTTGAGGTGGCATTTCAGTAACAAGAGAAATGATGGGAATCTCCGTCACCCAGTAGATTATGTGACATGGGATCAAATGAATGAAAAATATCCTGAATTTGCTGCAGAAGAAAGGAACATAAGGCTAGGACTTTCAACTGATTGATTTAGTCCTTTCAATATGAAGAATACTAGGTATAGTTGTTGGCCTATCTTGCTGGTAAACTACAATTTGCCTCCTGATCTATGCATGAAGAAGGAGAATATCATGCTCACACTATTGATTCCTAGACCTCAACAACCAGGTAACATCATCGATGTTTACTTAGAACCCCTAATAAAGGACCTAACCAAACTGTGGAACAGAGGAGAGTTTACATACGATGCGTTTAGTAAAACAACTTTTACAATGGAGGCAATGCTTCTATGGACTATTAATGATTTCCCTGCGTATGGAAATCTTGCTGGTTGCAAAGTTGATATATCATGGTTTTTACCCCTTTTAGGCCATGATATAAGTCCGTTTTATAGAGTCTTTCTACTATTTCGTAGTGTTTTAGAGTCTTTTACAGGTTTTAGCACTTTTGGAGCATTATTGGAGATATTGGAGTTTTATGGAGCATTCTGGAGCAAAACTGAAGTCTGGTGACTAAGTACCCGATCAAAGCGTCAAGCATCGATCGATACCCCTTGGTATCGATCGACACCCATCGAGGAGGTTACAAGTCGCGACTTTTAATGAAGTTTGAAGAATTGCAGAACTTGCCCAGAAGACTTTAATATTTACAAGAAGACTCCAATTCGTGTTTAGACTATTTAATTAGGTTTTATAGCCACTTTCATGGCTATGCTTTAATTCTTACTTTGGTTCTTGAGAGAGATTGGTTACAGGGTTTTTAGAGAGACAATTTTGAACCATTGTTACTCTTTTCTTATTATTCTATTTGATGATCTATTCAATCATGTTGCTTGCTTCAATCTCCATGTCTGAATAGTTCTTCCATAGGTTTAGGGTTATCTCAATAGGATTTCTCTGTATGATTTGATCGATTGACTTATTAGGATTCATTATCTTATTTGTTCTTCACCATAGGTTGTTCTCAATACTAATTCTAGATTAGCTACCTAGAACTTAGATCTTAGGATAATTGATTAGGCACGAGAGTGCGATTAATTATATGATAGAACTTAAGGTGAGCAAAATAACTATTCGCAAAGAGATTTGGTTTAGTTGTTTTGTGAACAGATCAAACTTGTAGATTAAAAGTTGGTTTAAATCCTTAGGACTCGCAAAGAGATTTGGTTTTCTAGGAATTAGACTTAGATAGTTTTCGCAGCGAGAGTTGGTTAACTATATTATCGTGTTTGAGTTCAAGAACTGCGCTAAACTTGAATCCTGATTTATCTGTTTATCCGCATACCTAGATTTCCTGAGAAACACCCTGAGCCTAGTTTTCTCCCATCGATTTACATCTCTTGATTTAGTTATTGTTTTCTGCTTCTATTAAACTTGACTTAGCGTAATTTGAATCTTATAATCTATTGAGTGATTTCTTGAGTCTTTGTGGTTCGACCCCTAACTTTACTACAACTAATGCGTTAGTACTTTTAGGGTATTAATTTGAGCATATTAAATTTGGCGCCGTTGCCGGGGACTCAATTCGCCATTAGATTTTAGTCTGAGAATTTTGACCAAGTTCGTCGATATCGATCGATACTCACTAGTATCGGTCGATACTCGTTGTTCTCTTTTGTTGATATCGATCGACACCACTTTGTATCGGTCGATACTCATCGTGTTACCAATTACTTACGTTCTTCACTTCTGTTTTCAGGTGTATGCCTAGTCACAAAACAAGAGGAACCAAGAACACTCAGCTAGTTGAACTGGCGTTGGAGCAGCTAGCACTTGTGGAACGCACAAACAGGAAAACAAGGAAACCATCAGAGAAGAACAACAATTAGGAAGGGTTGGTTCGAGATGAGTCTGATGCTTACAGAGACCAAGAGGGTCATTTGTTCAATGCGCAGAGACAACGTCTGGATGGAGGGGGGAAAATCATTCCCGCTGCTCCTGTTGCTATTGGGATTGTCGCTGGGAACGCGAACACTGAGAATGTTGTGGTTAATCGTGGTAGAACGATTGGTGAGTGCAACAGACCTAATCAGTTCTATGCAAATCGATCAGCGATTCGTCCTCCACCTTACCAGAGGAACGACTTTGAGCTGAAGCCTGCATACTACACTCTTATGGGACAGCATCCTTTCCATGGTCTTTCCAGCGAACATCCCATGGATCATATTGAGAGGTTCGAGGACTTGGTCACTAGCATTAAGAGCAATGGAGTGTCCTATGACTACCTCTTCTGCAAACTTTTCCCACACTCACTTGGTGGAGAAGCGACTTACTGGCTGAAGCAGTTGACTCCTGGATCGCTGACTACTTGGGAGCAAACTAAGACTGCTTTTCTAAACAATTTCTATGATGATGCACGATCTGAGGATCTGAGGAACAAGATTTCCCAGTTTTTTCAAGAACCTACTGAGGCGTTCAAGGCTGCTTGGACGAGATTTAGATCGTATCAGAGAGATTGTCCACATCACGGCTACTCTGATGTTCAGTTGATGAGATTTTTTTCAGAGGGTTCGATTGGAGGTATCAGATGACCTTGGATGCTGCGAGCAATTGGAACTTCAACACCAGGTATCCTGAAGATGCTTATGCGTTGATTGAGAACTTGGCGTTTAGTAATAGCACCAAGAATGTTGATTTTGAGAGGAAGAATCTAGCTGGTAGCATGGATGGTACACAGATTGCTGATGTTCAAGCCAAGTTGGATTCTATGCACAATCTTCTGATGGGCAAGACACCAAAGGCTGTTCATTTTGCTGAAAATGTTGAGGTTTTCAATGAAGATGAAGTAGAGAATGTTAACTACATTGGTGGTTCTGTTTTTCAAGCACAGAGGAATCAATTCAACAACAACCGAAACTTCAACAACAACTATCAGCAAGGAGGTTCAAATCAGTTTGGTCA
This sequence comes from Eutrema japonicum, assembly GCA_030161315.1. Taxonomy (NCBI): domain Eukaryota; kingdom Viridiplantae; phylum Streptophyta; class Magnoliopsida; order Brassicales; family Brassicaceae; genus Eutrema; species Eutrema japonicum. The sequence goes on along the minus strand of BSQW01000011.1, from coordinate 31,688,101 downwards.
GAAACCATCTCAGAACAGTGGGTACACCAGGAATTATGGTAATTCATCTTATCAACCCGCACCTGCTAAGCTACCGGACAGCAGGATCGAGGCTATGTTTGAACAACTGGTTCAAGGACAGCAGCAGCTCACAGTGAATCTCAACGGAAAGATAGATGATGTGTACAAGGATATGAGTGGAAGGATCGATGCTCTCAATACCCATCAGAAGATGCTGGAAACGCAAGTGGCTCAAACTACAGCTGCTGTGAACGGAAAGGTGACTCAAGCACAGAAAGATTACGTCAATGCAATGACCTTGAGAAGTGCAGAGAGTTTCGAAAACCCTCCCGAAGGCGATTTCGAAGCTGATCCGTCAGTATCGATCGAAACCATCCAGGTAACGATCGACACCACTGCTGAAGAACCGACACATGAACCTTGTGTCGATCGACACCATCCTAGTATTGATCGACACCTGTCGCAAGCCTAACCAGAGACAATAAAGAAACCGGAGGTGATCGAGGAACGTGTCTACAAGCCTAAGATACCGTATCCGAGAATACCCAGACATCTCAGGGACCCAATTTCTCCAAAGCAGCTGCTTGGCTTTGAGAAGATGGTACGAAGGATCCCCCTTTCACTGACTTTTGAAGAATCTCTAGAGTACATGCCTCTGCTGAGTAACTTCAGAGATTTCAGAGAAACTGAGGAAGAGATTAATGCACTTTTTGCCAAAGTCAGAAGTAAACCACCTCCGATGAAGAATTTAACTAAGAGGGAGGACCCATGAATATTCTCTGTTCCATGCTCTATCTCTGGAGTTTAATTCAAGGAATCTCTGGTTGACTCAGGGGCTAGCGTTAATGTCATGTCGAAAGCGATTGTAGAGAGATTGGGAGCTGAAATTCGTTCTCCCAAGACATCTATCACATTCGCGAACTGCTCCACCTCACTTCCATATGGTACAATCCCTTATTTGATGGTCACGAAAGGGGACTCTCTTGTTCTCACTAATTTTCAGGTTATGGAGATGAGTGAAAGGTCCACCACGCAGTTGATTCTTGGACGACCATTCATGGCTACAGTTGGCGCTATCATGGACATGCCCAGCAAGAGAACCTCGTTCTCCTACATTGACAAGGAGGTTTTCTACGACACCATTCCTACTAGAGGAACTCCCACACGTGTCTCTTGCATCGATGTTGTCACAGGAGAGTCGTTGGTATCTGAAAATCGGGGAGAGTTTCCTAACGAGCCTAACGCCATAGGCATGCTAGATCATCCTCCTAGCGTCACTAAGGACGTCATAAAAATGACTAAGGCAAGGAAGGAGGTGAAGAACAAAAGAGTCAAGAATGCTCCACGTGTGACCTTAATCCCTCTGAAGTGCGACGGGAATTCGATCGAGTATAAGGTGAAATGCAAAGGGACCTCGAGGCCATTTTCTATGGCTAGAATTCTCCTTACTCCAGAGCTGAAGGAGAAAGGATAAGAAGTCGTGGAGAACAAGCTGGGCAAAACTCTGAGTTTGGAAGTGTCTAGTTGTGGGACTTGCATGGGAGTGAGTTCCCTACTTCCTTCCGACTGATCATCCGTACGGTCAAGCTCGTGACGTTAAACAAGCACTGAATGGGAGGCAACCCATTGGTGAGTCTGTACATACGTTTTTATTTTCATTTTGTTTTTGATTTTTGGTTTTGTGTCTTGTGTCAAACGTGAAGCAGATTTGACGAGGAGTATCGATCGACACCAGTCAGTGTCGATCGATATCAAGTGTTGTGGAAAAGGAGCATAATTTTTCTCAAGGACCTTCACATACTGCAGCTACTGACCATGAGAGTGATTTTGAGGAGACGCAGGATTAGTCTTCTCTATCTTCGCTGCTAACATCTAACACAATGGAATGCTTTCTCTGGTTAAGCGACTCGACACCCCTGATTTTCAATCAGTGTGTCGACATACGACTGGTGTGGATCGATACTCCCCAGTATCGAGCGATACCCTGTAAAGGTATGGTTTCTACTTTTTCATAATCCACTTAGTTCATTTGTTTTATTTCACCAACTCTAGGCTAGATAACAGTGGGGACAGTGTTGTTCAAGTCTGGGGGAGGAAGTCGCTGACTTTGTTTTTGTTTTTCTTAGAGTCAGTCCGTTTTTGAGTCATTCGTTGTTTTATTGAGTAAAATTTTGTTGGAGACTGTGATCTTTTTCTTGAATCTTTTGATCTGACCTTGCTTCTAAGTGACCATTGTTACTAAATCAGTTCTAGATCGACTAATGAAAAATCCAAACGCTGACCAGTTAACTAGAAGACACTCATGTTTCCGGCAAAGTTCTTTAAAGCCTGAGCTAAATTTTTGCACTTCATCAATATGGTTAGTATCCATAGAGCTTGATTCCTCATTCGTATCTGACAAAGGAACCCATGTGTTTTAAAATAACGGTATTTCTCTCCCTGTTATAAGTTAATTAATAAGTGCATTAAAAGATGAAATGATTTTCTTCTGAGTAGAGGGTTAGGAAAATTTACAACGATCCCAATATTCTACTCGAGAGGGAATGATCACACAGAGGATTGGAAGCGAGGCTAGGATTTTCCTATGATGCCATTATTCGCCTACATCCTTCGATACGTTGAGAGGGAAGAACCGGGGTTTAGGTGGCAAACACCATCAATACTCGCGTCTCATACCTTGATATGTATATGCATGATCTAAAAAGAAAAAGAAGAAAATATAATAATAAATAAGTCTGGGGGGAGAGAAATAATACTAAAAAGTGTGAAAAATGGTGGTTCCTTGTCATGATATTGTATGGGAAAGAATCTAGAAGGTTCTTGATATTAATTCACAGCGATGAAACTGGCGAGGAAGACTTGATTGAACAATGCTGTGAGATAATGTGTGTAGTCTGGGAAGCTGCGAATGTCTAAGGAGAAGTACATGGTGGTTAGATCAAAAAGCTGGTTAGGTAACATATGGGTGCTTAGGAAAAGGGTCATTGCAACGTTTCAAGAACAGGTGAGTCTCTATGTTTTCAAACCACTTTCTCTGGTTTAGTTTTCTGTTTTGCTTGAGGGCAAGCAAAAGGCTAAGTATGGGGGAGTTGATATATCATGGTTTTTACCCCTTTTAGGCCATGATATAAGTCCATTTTATATAGTCTTCCTACTATTTCGTAGTGTTTTAGAGTCTTTTACAGGTTTTAGCACTTTTGGAGCATTATTGGAGATATTGGAGTTTTATGGAGTATTCTGGAGCAAAACTGAAGTCTGGTGACTAAGTACCCGATCAAAGCGTCAAGCATCGATCGATACCCCTTGGTATCGATCGACACCCATCGAGGAGGTTACAAGTCGTGACTTTTAATGAAGTTTGAAGTATTGCAGAACTTGCCCAGAAGACTTTAATATTTACAAGAAGACCCCAATTCGTGTTTAGACTATTTAATTAGGTTTTACAGCCACTTTCATGGATATGCTTTAATTCTTACTTTGGTTCTTGAGAGAGATTGGTTACAGGGTTTTTAGAGAGACAATTCTGAACCCTTGTTACTCTTTTCTTATTATTCTATTTGATGATCTATTCAATCATGTTACTTTCTTCAATCTCCATATCTGAGTAGTTCTTCCATAGGTTTAGGGTTATCTCAATAGGATTTCTCTGTATGATTTGATCGATTGATTTATTAGGATTCATTATCTTATTTGTTCTTCACGATAGGCTGTTCTCAATACTAATTCTAGATTAGCTACCTAGAACTTAGATATTATTATAATAGATTAGGCACGAGGGTGCGATTAATTACCTGATAGAACTTAAGGTGAGCAAAATAACTATTCACAAAGAGATTTGGCTTAGTTGTTTTGTGAACAGATCAAACTTGTAGATTAAAAGCTGGTTTAAATCCTTAGGACTCGCAAAGAGATTTGGTTTTCTAGGAATTAGACTTAGATAGTTTTCGCAGCGAGAGTTGGTTAACTATATTATCGTGTTTGAGTTCAATAACTGCGCTAAATTTGAATCATGATTTATCTGTTTATCCGTATACCTAGATTTTATGAGAAACACCATGAGCCTAGTTTTCTCCCATCGATTTACATCTCTTGATTTAGTTATTGTTTTCTGCTTCTATTAAACTTGGCTTAGCGTAATTTGAATCTTATAATCTATTGAGTGATTTCTTGAGTCTTTGTGGTTCGACCCCTAACTTTACTACAACTACTGCGTTAGTACTTTTAGGGTATTAATTTGAGCATATCAAAAGTGAAGGGAAAAATGGGTTGTCCATTATGCGGGAAAAACACAGATTATATGTGGCTGAGGTTTAGTAGGAAGCATGTTTATATGCGGCATAGAAAGGGGCTTGCACCAACACATACGTATAGAGTAAAGAAGTCATGGTTTGATGGACAAGCTGAACATGGGCGAAAAGCTAGGATACTAACAGGTCATGACATTTCACAACACTTGAAAATTTTCAAAAATGTTTTTGGGAATGCTAAACAATCTGGGAAGAAGAGGAAAATCAATGAATCTGCAGGGTCAGGCACTGACAGTGAGGATGTATCAAGTGAATCAGAGGATGAAGAAGAAGTAGAAGTAGATGAAGAGGAGTTATCAAGATGGAAGAAAAGATCTATCTTCTTCAAGCTGCCTTATTGGGAAGAGCTTCCTGTGAGGCATAATTTGGATGTAATGCACATAGAGAGAAATGTGGCTGCAAGCATTGTCTCAAAAATACTGCATTGTGGTAAATCTAAGGATGGGCTTAATACTCGTAAAGATCTACAACTTCTGGGTATTAGAAAGGATCTGCATCCTACCACCCAAGGTAAAAGAACTTATCTTCCTGCAGTGCCTTGGTCTTTGTCTAAGACAGAGATGAAAATCTTCTGTAAGAGACTTTTTGACTTTAAAGGTCCTGATGGTTACTGCTCTAATATTTCTAGGGGTGTATCAGTGGTCGAGTGTAAGTTAACCGGTCTCAAATCACATGATTATCATGTACTGATGCAACAGTTACTCCCTGTTTCTCTTAGAGGTTTATTACCTAAAGGACCGAGGAGAGTAACCGGTCTCAAATCACATGATTATCATGTACTGATGCAACAGTTACTCCCTGTTTCTCTTAGAGGTTTATTACCTAAAGGACCTGTTTCCATCACACGCTTATGCAAGTTTTTCAACCACTTGTGTCAGAGAGTAATCGACATGGAACATATTTTAGTAATGGAAGCTGAGATAGTGGAAACTTTATGCATGTTTGAGAGATTCTTTCCTCCAAGCTTCTTTGATATCATGGTTCATCTGACTGTTCATCTAGGCAGGGAATCTAGACTCGGTGGACCAGTCCATTTTCGATGGATGTACCCATTTGAAAGGTATAACCGGTTACAACAATACATTTACCACCCTTCTATCTTCGTATAATATTGTTACTAATCTAGATTATTCTCGCTTTCTAGGTACATGAAAGTTCTCAAAGACTTTGTTAGAAACCCAGCAAGACCAGAGGGTTGTATTGCTGAGTCCTATTTAGCAGAAGAGTGTATGCAGTTTTGTAGTGATTTTCTTAAAAAGACAACTACTGTTGAAGAAAGACTAGATAGGAATACTGAGTATGAGAGCATATGTATATTAGAGGGTCGGACAATATTTGCAGCTACTTCGATTACTCTGACTGAAATGGATAAAAAGATAGCCCATCTTGATGTCATTCAAAACATGGCTGCCGTTGAACCTTATGTGGAGTAAGTTTTTTACTCTGTTTTCTTTCCAAATTGTCTTCCATACTAGGAACAACGTACTGATTCCTCTGTTTTCTTTCACAAGCATGCACGTACAGTATCTTCAGGACATAAATGCAATATTTAACTGTTTTATGGAGTATGCACACTCAGAATTTTGCATCTTGGCTAAAAAGGCAGGCAAGTATCATGTTATTTTCTGAACTACAATTGTCTTTCGTATTAATATTAGTCTGATAAAGTATTTGTATTTGTTAGATACCAATTGATTCAGAAGGACATGAAGAGACATTGAAATGGTTGGCATATGGTCCACGCAATTGTGCAAGGTCATACACCAGTTATATAGTCAATGGGCAGCGATTTCAGACGATATCGGTACATAGGCAGAGTCAGAATAGTGGGGTTTTCTATGAGGCAACTGCAATGTGTAGATCGAGCGCAAAAGACACTTCTCAAGTGGCTGACTTGGTTTCATACTATGGGAGAGTAGTGGACATTGTATTGCTAGATTATAATGTCTTTTATGTTCCTCTATTCCGGTGTCAATGGGCAGTAAAAGGTAGCGGAGTTAAGGTAGAGGATTGCTTCACACTAGTTAACTTGAACCAAAGTCAGGTTTCCTTTATGAGAGATCCGTTCATATTAGCTTCTCAGGCCAAGCAGGTATTTTATTCAAGAGAAGATGAATCTTCAAGTTGGTCTGTAGTTCTAAGAGGCCCTTCTAGAAGATACGGTGCGGAAGAAGTTGACAATGGCAACTAAGAAATTGGTCCACTTCTAACAAATGTTGACATGGATGAAGCTCAAAATGCCCGAACATATTGTGAAAGAATATATGTGTCAAATGTAGATTACTGGCCATTTTTATTTTTTCTTGTGTTTTACTAAGTAAGAATGTGTGTCTGTGTGTTCTCTGGTTGATCATTTTACTAAATAAGAATGTTTGTTTGTGTGTTATCTGATTGATCATACTAATACTTACTGTTATATGTTTCAGGGTGATTAATATGGGACGACCAAAGAAGGGAACAAGGAAAAGGAAGAATGTTGAAGAACTGCGTGAGGATGGAAGATATCCAGAAAGCAAACTTAATAGAGAAGAACATGTTGAAGAAGTAAGCCAGAATGGAGAAGCACTGGATGGTAAAGAAACACATAATGGAGAAGAAGTGGATGTTCCTATAAGACAGAATGAGGATCGTCCTCAAGGTGAACCTGAGTTATCTGAAGGACACGAAGCAGAACAACCTAGGCGTAAGAAAGAGCGAGGACCGACGAGGATGAAGAACATAGCCAAAGATCCAAATGCCCGAGAGCGGGTTGAATTTACAGATTTGGGAGAACCTGTTGGCCCAGGATCAGTCAAACTGTCGTCTTACTTTGGTCCACTGGTGCGTGAACACGTACCTGTAACTATTGATAATTGGCGCAAAATCAGTGAGGAAGTTAAGACTGTACTATGAAAATATGTTCAGGTGAACTTATCCATTAGTTATACTAATTTGAACATTCTTTATACACTTTTAAATTTTATATTAATATTGTTTTTTGGTAAGTAAATGCAGGCACGGTTTGAGCTTGATGAAGAGTACCAGAAGAATGCTGTCCTTAAGCAGATGGGATGTTTATGGAGGTCATCAAAGTCAATACTAGTAACCCAACTTAGGAAAAATGCTACTACTAACCAACAGAGAATGAATATGCGACCGAAGAATGTTGAACCAACAGAATGGCGCAGATTTGTCAAAATCAAAACAAGCTCAGCATTTAAGGTATTATTTGGATTTTGAGTGATTATTTATGGTTTTGATATTGGTATTTTAATGATTCTTCTGTTAGGTTGTGAGTGATCAATACAAGGAAAGGAGGAGCAAACAGATTCCTCATACGTGTAGCCGTAAAGGAATGGTCAGATTAGCTGAATATATGGTATAATGCATATAGTTTGTTCAGTTTAGTAAGTATTGTATAGTATAATAGCTTATTTGAATGATGTGTCTTTTTCTCATAGGAAAGGGAAAGTGGATAACCATCTGAAGTGACTAGAATAAAGGTCTGCGTCAAGTCACATACAAAAAAGGATGGTACCCCAGTCAACACAAATGCTGCTGAGAAGTTTGTACGTATTGATTTTTGCTACAAATTAATTATTTAATTGGTTTGATTGTAGATTAGTGATTAGTTATGGGTTTCATTGGTTTGAGAGAAAGGCGGCTGAGTTGGTTGATACTGATGATACATCATCTTCGACAAACCCAAAGGTGGATCTTCTTTCCAAACTGTTAGGACCTGATAATCCGGGTCAGCTGAGGGCAATGGGTAGAAGGATGAGTATGACCAAGTTAACGTGCTCTCAAGTTAAGAGAAAGATAATGGATGATATGCAAGAGAATCAGAGACAAATGCATCAAAACATAAATCAGTTGCAAGATGAACTAGCCAAACCAAAGCAACAGGTGAAACTGAAACAAAAACTTGACACATATTTCATTTGTCTTCATATTTTTATATTCGTGTTGACTTTCTTTTCTATGTTTCAGACTCAAGCACCTGATATCGGTGAAAACTCAGTTGCTGCAAGAGTAAGTACCTTATATTAAAACACTTGTCTGTTATTCATATCTTAAGGCCATGGTCTGACATATTTCATAAACTTACATTTGTAGAGTGTTAACAATAGATCACAACCTAAGTGTATTTTGGTTGACTGGTATGGTACTGATGATAATGTTGCCGAGGGACGCATTCTTTCTGCGGATCCTAGAGACTTTGTTAATAACATACATTTGGACCCTCTTGCTGTTAATGTATTGGTAGAAACTCCCATTAGATTAGATGCCTTTCTTTGGAGACCTGCACCTGATATGTTTACTGTGGAGCAAGCTGTTGGTGAACTAATTGCTTGGCATGTCAATAAGTGTGTTATTTTAGAAGAGAGGCCACATAGTGAAGACATTTCACTCAGGGTAAAGTTTCCTTCACATACCATTTCCAAAAGTTTGATGGTTTGCATTTTGGTTTTACATATTTCACATAATCACATATCTTTTATGCGTGTATATGACATAGCCCAAGGACAGATTCTGCAAACAAATGCAAACTACTTGCCTGGTCTATGAACTCTGAAGTTGTTGCTGAAGGTCGGTGGCAGTCACAGGAACCGAAAGCTTTAGTGAATGGTCTACTTCTAGGACCAAATGCAGTGAAAGTGTTTGTGGATGAGGTCTTTGCGCCTCAAACATTCCTGTGGAGGCCGAAGACAGAAATGACATACCTTGTGGACTCTCTGAAGTCTTTTGTGGCATTGCCTGCTGACAGAGTAGTCTTTGATAAACCCGGAGATGCAACAAGTTTCCGGTCTCCTCTGCAGGATCCTACAGCATCTGATCAACTACACAGTTCAAAATCTCCAGCAGTACGTACAAACTCATCAACAACAGGTTCCAAGAGTCCTCAACAAAATTCTCTAGATTCAAACACTAAGTCTTCTCAGAAGAAATCTCTAGCAACAAGCAGTAAGTCTCCTCTGGAGAGTTCTCCAGAAAAGGGTCCTAAATCGAATGCAAAGAAAGCTCAACCACTTGCATTATCTCCTCTTAGGAGATCTCAGGTAATTCGTCAAGGAAATTGTATGAAGTTGTTAGCTAGTTGTTTATTTTTATTCTAATTATAACGTGATGGTTTGTTTTTAAAACTTTGCAGCGTAACAATCAAGATGAGGTTCGTTATAAAGGAAAATAGGAAGTGCAAGTTGATGTCTATTAGCGGAAAAAGGCAGGTTGTAGCTGAAGGACGCTGGTATTCAGACAACCCAGACCAGACTATGCATTTTTTTCCCTTAGGACCTAATGCAGTTAGAGTTTGGGTGGATATCGTGAAGGTGAATAGCGCAGCGGTGTGGAGGCCATCTTCTGAAATCGAGTGTATTTAGGATGCAATTGGTACGTCCATTGCGTGGCCGAAGGACAAGGTGATCATATGTTAGACTTATAGGGTTGCTTAAGTAGTTCTCCTACAACCTGGAATGAGACTATATGTGTTTTGTTTTGGCTGTTTTGTTGGCTTGGGACTCAATATTATGTATTATGGCTACCATGGTTTGTATGAGACTTGTGTTGAAATGTATTAAATATTATCATTAATCAGGTTTTTGGAAAACAGGTTTCTGGAAAACAGGTTCTAATAGCTGAATAGGATTCAGGTCAAAATATAGTAGTGCCATTACAACAATTTATATAATATTTCTAAGACTGCTACCAAAACCGTGACATCTTATATACTTAGCTACAACATTGTCAACAACAGCGTATGAAAAGAGTTATGTGAAAATACATCTTAGCATTTTAAATAAGCTATAACACAAATTATAATAGCATCTACGAAATGCTATTAAAACAAGATTCTACCATAGAAATTAAAACTTATCGCTATCGTATATAACACATACCATAGCAACAACAAAAAACGCTATATTATCGGACCACCCTAATATAACTTCTCATGTCCTAGCGTTTATGGAAACGCTATATATTACCTATTATGGCACTTATAATGTGCTAACAATGTACATATTTCTTGTAGTGTTATTTTACATACTCAATTAGAGGGAGAGACGAGAGAGATTAGTTTAGAAATTTGTGTCGCTTTCTTTTGGTTTTTGCAAGACTTTTGTTCGTTACTTTCGAGATTGGTGGAGAGGTGCTCACCGGACTTCGTTCTTAAAATCGTGAGGTGCCTTCATCAATCTCCTGCAATTTATTTAATCATGATTTTCATTTCATCTATGTGTGAGTAGTTTTATTGTTGGGTTTAAATAGATTATAAAAGGAAAATTTTATGTTCGATAAGGATTTTGCTCGGTTTCTGGATCTCTTTCGTATGGATTGTTGTTAATGCATGAATCTATTGGGAACTAGAGGCTGAGTCTAGGTGTTTAGAACCATGAGAGTGCTGAATCTAAACATATGAAAAGTTCATCCATAAGAGCGTTCGCGTAATAAGATTTCAAAAGTATACTTACGGAGTGCCGTGAACATATGAACCAGTAGGCTCATCACGATTCTTCCGCGCGGCCAGAGACGAAAGCTACTGGTCAAGTGTATATAAATATTGGTTCGTGGGTTATACGGGAGTAAACTACGCCATTTTCCTGTTCAGTTCGTGGAGTTGAAATCTAGAAACACCGGTTACTAAAGAGCTAGGGACTGTGTAATTGAATCGAGCATCCCCTGAGATATATCTCTCTCGACCCTGCAACGTTTTAGCATCTTTACAAACCCTTTTCTTAGTGTAGTTTAGCAATTAGATTATCTTAGTTTAGGATAGCCATCGATTTTCTTAGTCTAGGACTAGTAGTAATTTTCTGTTATTTCGTTCTTTATAATTTCGTGACGAAAACCCATATAAAACTCATATTCGTTCTAGGTTTATTTACTACACATTGTCTAAAGTCTCATAGAACAGCACCCTCTCCCTGTGAATCGATACCTCAAGTACTACAATGCACATCTATGCACTTGAAGGCTTTAAGGTTTACAATTTTAAGACCTGAAGTTTCGGAGACGAATGCGATACGCATCACAGTTTCTGCTTTAATAATGTTTGTTAGTTTCTTCTTTAAAAATGTTGTCAATTGTTCGTGACTTTTTCATCAATGTAATATGTGACTTTTGGATTTTTATAGGAGAATCCAATCCTTATCCAATCTTTTCGGTTTCAACCACTCAATTTCAATCCAATCCTCCAACCCCTTAATCCGTGACTTTTGGCTTTTAGTGGGAGAATCCAATCCTTTCGGTTTCAACCACTCAATTTCAATCCAATCCTCTGACCACTTAATCCGTTGATACCATTATCTTATAAACGGGGACTCATTGTTCCTTTGATGTACCAATACCACAAATCTCATCTTACTATAAAAATCTCAATGTATCCATCAAAATTTATTTTTGCTATCGAAGCTTACAAAAGGCAGTCTGAAATTGAAGAGATGTATATCGTCAACCGGTTTAGGGTGACGAAACAAAATAGAGAAAGACTATCCACCTCGTAGCAAGAGAAAATACTTCAAGAGAGATCATGTAGCGGCAAAACAAAGACTGATTGACGACTAATTTGCCAATCAACCTACATATGACGAAGACATGTTTTGTCGGCGATTTCGAATGCGGAAACATGTTTTCCTTCGGATAGTTGGGGACCTATCAAGCAGTGACAACTACTTAACCCAAAGAGTTGATGCAGCCAATAAAGAAGGTATATTTCCATTAGTAAAATGTACCACGACCATGCGAATGTTAGCATATGGTGTGGCAGCTGACGTGGTCGATGAATACATCAAAATAAGAGGTACTACAGCATTGGAGTGCTTGCGTAGATTCTGTAAATGAATAATACAACTGCATGAGCAAGTGTATCTCAGATCCCCAACTCAAGATGACTTGCAAATAACTTTGCATGTTAGTGAAATGCGGGGGTTGCTGGGGATGATTGGGAGTATTGATTGCATGCATTGGGAATGGAAAAATTATCCTACAGTGTGGGAATGTCAATTTACTCAAGGAGATAAGGGAACCACCACTGTTATTCTAAAGCAATTGCATCTCATGATCTATGGATCTGGCATGCCTTTTTTGGATGTCTGGGCACATTGAACGATATAAACGTTCTAAATCGTTCACCAGTGTTTGATGATGTTGAACAGGAAAATACTCAAAGAGTGAACTTTTTCGTGAACCAACGTCCGTATAATATGGCATACTATCTAGTTGGTGGTATCTATCTTTCTTATCAGACTTTCGTCAAATCGATTAGACTTCTTCAAAGTGAACCATACAAGTTATTTGCACAACATCATGAGGGATGTCGGAAAGACATTGAACGTGCATTTGGAGTGTTACAGGCTCGATTTAAAATCATTCGTGAACTAGCTCGCATGTGGGACATACCCGATTTGGCTTTCATCATGAGGTCATGTATCATATTGCATAATATGATTGTTGAGGATGAACGAGATACATATGCTCAACATTGGACATATTATGATCAATCTGAGGCAAGTGGGTCTAGTACACCGCAATCATTCTCGACTGAGGTGCTACCTGCATTTGCAAATCATGTGCGTGCTAGATCCGAGTTGCGTGATTCAAATGTACATCACGAATTACAAGCAGATCTAGTCAAACACATATGGGCAAAATTCGGAATGTTCCGTGGTTAAAGAGATTTTTAAGTTTGTAAGTTGAGTCTATTGTACTAATTAAGTTATGTGTGTTTTATTAGTTTTGTCGTGTGCTTATAAGTTGAATTTTAAATTTTTTCGTCAATGTATTTGTTTTTACAATGACTATCTTTATTTCTCGTCTTTATTAATTGTAATTTTTAATTACTATATAAAATAAAACAAAAATAAAACAAAACATTATTATAAAAATTAATTAATATTTAATTATTTTAATTTAATTTCAATCGATAATTTTTATTTATAATTTGTAATCACAAAACAAAAACATAAAAGAAAATTTTTAAAAAAGAAATAAAAATGGTGGGGTAGGGTGTTGAATTTTATTAAACAAAACTATTGTATAGTGTAAAAATTGAGTGGGTGTTGAATTATAAGGTGGAAGAGATAGAAGATGATGAAGAGTGTTAAAAGAGAAAAAGTAGGGTGTTGAATAATAGAACCAATGTACATAGTCTTATTGTATATATTCACATAGAGTTGGTTAAATTAATTCTAGATTTTTATCTTGTATATAAAGAAACAATTGTACATAAATGTTTCTTATATATGAGAATTACACATTTAATCTTTCTATCTTATAGAGTTAATATGGTATCAGAGCCAGAGTACTTATCTAATTACCATTGCTCTCGCACTCAAATTTCTAGTCCTTCCCCTTCTACAAAAGGTTTATACCACTCCTTATCTAAATTCGTATGTTCTCTCTTACTCAAATCTAACCACCCCATATCAGTCTATTGTTCTCTCATTCTCTATAAAAACATAACCAAAAACTTTCAAGCAAGCCATTGCATTAAAGAAGTGGACGAGTGCATGTAATGTGGAATTGGCTGCAATGGAGATTAATAAAACGTGGAGTGTTGAATCTCTACCTCCAAGGAAGAATGTCGTTAGTTGTAAGTGGCTTTTTACCATAAAATACAATGCTGATGGAAGAGTTGAACCTTAAAAACCTCGTATGGTAGATAAGGGTTTCACACAGCAAGAATGAGTAGATTACTCTAACACAATATTAGCAAGTGTGAAACTCATTCTCGAATTTGCAGCAAGGATGAGATGGAGTTTAATTCAGATGAATGTCACTAATGCATTTATGCATAGTGACTTAGACGAAGATATGCACATGAATTTGCCTCAAGGTTATACTCCAGCTTATAGCTCTTTGCCTCCAAATCCTATTTGTAGACTGCACAAATCAATCTAAGTATCACGACAGTGGTACAAGTGTCTATCCAAGACTATGCTTGGTGATGGCTTCATTTAGTCTCATGCTGACAATACTCTTTTTGTCAAACTCAAAAGTACATCTTTCATAGCTCTCTTAATCTATGTTGATGATATTCTTATCGTGAACAACAATGAAGAAGTTCTTAAGACTACTCTATCTCAGCAATTCAAAACCAAAGATCTTCGTCCAAAAAGATTTTTTTATGAGTCCTTAAATTGCTAGGAACTCTACTGGAATCTCTGTTTCTCAGAAGAAGTACTACTTGGACTTGATTACGGATTCATGACTTTTAGGTTGCAAACCTAAATCTGTTCCAACGGATCCTGAAGTTCCTCTCAGTAATGATACATGAACTCCTCTTTCTGATGCAACTCCTTACATAGAAGTGATTGGACATTTAATATATCTCTACATCACACGACCTAACATCACTTTTGTTGTTCATCTATTCAGTCAATTCTTATCATGCCCTACTGATTTTCATCTCCAGGATGCTCATCATGTTCTCAAGTATCTCAAAACAAATCAAAGCCAAGGTATTTTTTACTCTGCTTCTATGGAGTTATGTTTGAATCGTTTTGCTGATGCATATTGGGTTACTTGTCATGATACAAGGAGGCCAATAACTAATTTGTGTGTCTTCCTTGGTACATCTATGATCACTTGGAATCTAAGGAGAAAATAACTGTCAGTAGAAGCAACATGGAGGCCAAATATCATAATATGGTTGTTTCTATTGGTGAACTTGTTTGGCTTCACCAGTCACTGACTGGTCTACATGTGCTGGTTACTTCTCAAACCAAGTTATTTTGTGACAACAAATCAGCTATGCACATAGCTAATAACCTTGTCTTTCATGAAATGACTAAGCATGTGGAGGTTAATTGGCACATGATCCGAGATCAAGTGAAGAATGATTTTGTTGAAGGTGCTTCATGTCTCTACTTCAAACAAGCATGCGAATATTTTGACCAAGCCACTACATATGGGTCCCTTTCATTCTTTGCTTAGCCTTATGTTTGTTTAGAGCCTAAGGATGATTCGGCTTGAGGGGGTTTATTAGTGTATATATTCACAAATAGTTGGTTGGATTAATTTTAGATGTCTATGTTGTATATAAGGAAACCAATGTACATACATTTTTCCTATTTATGAGAATTACACATTTAATATTTCTCTCTCAGAGTAATGAGGCCATTCAAGTTGAACCAAACTTAACCGAGACACAACTACAAGATGTGGAAATGCCTACCCTTTATCAAGGACCAATATCAAGACAAAGAGCTAGGATTCTCTAACACAAGTACAATAAAAGTATAATGCAAGCTATATCTCAAGCCGATCAAGAGAAGCCAAGAGAGAACCAAGAGAAGACGTCCAAGAAAGCTTATTGTCTACAGACATGGACATGGACATTTAAAGATCATCAAGACCATGCAAACAGCCCAAGCTCTTAGACTTAAGAATTATGGCTGATGTTCTCAAATGAAGCCTAAGCCCACGCCTTTCTCATTACTCTTAAAGATAAACAAGACTAGAGATTTCAAATAAACCAAGGAGATTATACCAACTAAAGACTTTCCTATATTCTACCCACCGATCAAAACCAAAGGTTGCGCTGACATCTGAAGCCATAAAAGAAGAAGCAAAGGCATATAGCGATGGCAGAGTGGCTGAGCTAGAAGAGGAGGTCTACAAACAGAAATCCAAGATGCATTGGTTACAAGTAGGAGATAACAACAATAAAACCTTTCATAATGCTGCAAATTTGCGAGAAGTAACAAACACGATAAGAGATATAGAGTGTTTGAATGGGGACATTGTTACTTCTGCACAGAGGAAATAAAATCTGAAGCAGAAAGATATTACTTGGATTTTCTCACATTTAAACCTACAGATTTTGAAAGTATGACGGTGGAGAGGTTGCAGAATCTTTTGTCGTTTCGATGTGGTATGGGAGACCGAGATGAGTTGGAGAGGGTTTTAATAGAGGAAGAGGTGAAGCAAATTGTGTTCGCAATGCTAGGAAATAAAGCACTCTGTCCAGACGGCTACACGTGCAAGTTTTTCCGATCAGCATGGGCAGTGGTGGGTCATGATGTTACAGTGGCAGTTCAGTAGTTCTTCTTGAAAGTGTTTTTACCTAAGGGAATAAATTCCACTATTCTTGCGCTATTACCAAAGAAGGCTGATGCGGAGCAAATGAAAGATTACCGTCTGATCTCATGTTGTAATGTGTTGTACAAGATGATCTCCAAGCTCATGGCGAACCGACTAAAAGGTTTTCTCCCAAAATTTATTGGCCCGAATCAATATGTTTTTGTAAAAGACAGTTTGTTGATAGAGAATCTTCTACTTGCTACGGAATTAGTCAAATACTACAACAAAGATACCATCTCCTCGTGGCGTGCTCTCAAAATAGACATATAAAACGCTTTCGACTCGGTTCAATGGCCTCTCTTACTGAATATTTTGCGAGCACTAAATTTTCCAGAAAACTTATTCATTGGATTAATCTTTGCATTTCCACCACATCTTTCTAAGTTCAATTAAATGGAGAGTTCGCGGGTTATTTTCAAAGTGAAAGGGAGTTAAGACAAGGATGCTCATTGTCGCCATATCTATTTGTCATTTGTATGAATGTTCTTTCTGAAAATGCTAAACAAAGCAGCATAGAAGCGGAAAATTGGTTATTACCCGAGATGTCAAAATATCCCTCTTACTCACTTGCGCTTTGCTGATTATATAATTGTTTTTCGGATGGAACAAAGCGATCCATTGAAGGGATCCTTGCTGTTTTTGATGAGTTTGCAATAGCATCAGGTCTGCGAATAAGTATCGAAAAATGTACTCTATTTATGGCTGGTATTTCTCAATAAAATCGTGAAGCTATTATGGACCAATTCCCGTTGGACTCAAGACAGCTCCCATATCGTTATTTGGGCCTCCCGTTACTAACGAAACGTATGACGACGAATGATTACTTACCACTGGTGTTGAAGACCAATGTGAGAATTAATACATGGACAACCCGTTACATTTCATATGCAGGACGACTACAACTAATGAGCTCAGTGATCATGAGCTTAGCAAACTTCTGGGTAACTGCATTTCGACTTCCAGGATCATGTATAAAGGATATTGAGAAACTCTGCTCGACCTTCCTTTGGTCAGTCCCCGATTTATACCCACACCATGCAAAGATAGCTTAGACAGAGGTATGTAAACCATAAATTGAGGGAGGATTGGGCTAGAGAAAACTGAAGCAGCTCAATACAGTTTGTGTGTTGAAGCTTATTTGGAGAATATGTTCGACGAACACTTCGATGTGGGTGAATTGGCTACAAACGTATCTGATACGAAAAGGCTCCTTCTGGTCAATCAATGAGAAAACACAAGGTGGATCCTAGATGTGGAGGAAGATTCTCAAAACCAGGGATTTAGCGAAAGGTTTTCATAAAATGGAGATTCAAAACGGAAGAGATATTTCATTATGGCAAGACTCCTGGTGCTCGATGGGAAGATTGAATATCATATTTGGAGTAAGAGGGAACATCGATATGGGAATATCGTCCAATGCCACAATGGAAGAGGTTATGACCAGATATAGGCGATGACGGCATCACTCGACATTGCTGAATCAAGTTGACGAATAAATAAAAAAACAGAAAAATTGAGCCCGACATAATACAGCAGATGCCGCACTATGGAGACATACTTCATATAATTTCAATATGACATTCTCGTCGAATGAAACTTGGAAAATTATTCGGGAACAACAACATGTAGTGACATGGGCGAGAGTATTCTAGTTCAAGTACGCAACTCTGAAATTCCCCTTCCTGGTTTGGTTGGTTATACACGACCCTCTAAGCACAGCGGTAAGAATGCAACATTGGAACCCGACAACACAATCCTATTGTACATTATGTCAAAGACATCCCGAGATGAGAAACCATTTATTTTTCTCATGCCGCTTTTCAGCTCAAATATGAGAGCAACTCACATAAGGTATTTTAAAGGAGCAATACACAATACGGTTGTAATTTAGTTTAATTTCGAATACACAACTCACATGACGCATCCCCTTTCTGTCTTATGATTCCATTAGTACATTGAATTATGTCTTTTAGTTTAATTTCGAATTTTTAATCTTTTGCTTTGATTTTTGTAATTTTCTTTCTTTCTTTTTCCTTGTAGTTGGCTATAAAGCCCACCATGTGTACCTTTGTTTTTCATCATGATATAAAATAAGAAAATTTTCCCCAAACTTAAGCCTTGTGCTTATATCATTTTTGGTATTAGAGTTGAAGTTCCTTCAGCCCAGGTTTATTCTATCCGATCTCATTCCTTTCGTTTCTGTTTCTACCGTTGACATTGTTCTGTTTTGAATCCGGTTGCAATTATGTTTCGTCTCGTTTTGTTATTATCATTGTTATTTCTGATTGCACCGGTCATTTCGTGTTTCATTGCATTTACTTTGCTTTATTTGCATCTTTAGAAAGAAAAAAAACTAGAACTTTTACATTCGTTGCATATGCTCATCATTCTTGTTGCACTTAGTCTTGTTTGTCATTCACCATTGTTGTATTTCTAGTTCTTAAACGAAAAAGTAAAAAAACAAAAACAAAAGAAATTATTGGTCTGTCTCATTTCCAAATTTGCATACACGTTCGAAAATTTTCCCTTTTTGGTTTCAATTTCCATACAAGTTTACAAAAAATATATATTTATATATTCATTAAAAGTGTTTATTAGTTCATTGTCGGTTATTTCATTTCTAAAGTTGCATCTACATTTAGACAACATTTCTTTTTTTACGCTAATTATTGAAAACAAAAAACGTTATACCACTCGGTCATATTTACATTTTCTTGCTCCAATCGAAATTCACTCCTTCTCTTTTGTTTGCAAAAAAACATCAACAAACAAAAATGGCCGAAGAAAGCAGCCACTCCCAAGACACTCTTCACCAAGTGATGACTGCTATGAGGGAAGAAATGAGAGCCCTAAGACAAGAGTTTGGAGACCGACTATGCAACCGAGTAGAAATGTTGGAAGCACCAACACAATCTTTGGCTCAATTCAACACACCAGAACAACACCAAAGTACAACGGTATCCGTATCAACGAACCAAACAACCAATGAGAAACTGATTTACCTCAAGATGATGAACATGATCCTCCGCACCAATGAAACGGGGGACAAGGGAGAGTGATAATACGAGAGTTTATTTTCGTCAAAGAAAGAAAAAAGAGTTGGATGTTGAAGATCAGTTGACTGATGATGTGGAGTCAATGGCTGACGGGGACCTGTGAAAAGATGGAAGGTTGTTAGTAAAGAATAGTATATGTAGAACTTTACTTGTATTTTACAGTTTGTCGATTTACAGAAATCAAATCTGCGTTGGAGAGTTTGTTCTCGACGATTGGCGATTCTTTCGAGAGTGTTCTTGAGGATCGATTGAGTCGATCATCATCTGAGAGTCTCAGAGGTTTTTCGATTCTGTATCTTTTTTGTTGAATGAAATAAAATGTGGTGTTTCGCTTAACAATTGGTGCAGTGAGTAGCGATTCAAGCAACGATGACCAATAGCGATGGTGGAAATCAAAATCGGTACGGTGGAGCTACAAGAATCGTACGCCGAGCTGAATCAAGAGGTAGAACACATTCGCGGTGGATGGAAGTTGTTGACGACGGCGAATGCAGACACGACTAAGCGCGTTTCCGGGATTGAAGATCGTTTATCTTCAATGGATAAAAGGATGGATTCTTTAGACAAAAATCTTTGTTCGATCGCTCAAACCTTGGCTCCGTTGGAAGCGAATCAGTTCTCCGATAAATCGAGAGGAAAACAGCATGTATCCACTTCGGAAATCTCAAATCAGGTTAGTCTGATAGATGTTGGTGTTAATCGGAAAAATCAAACGCTAGGATATCGGGGAATTCACATTGTTATAGAGAATAGAAGTGGATTGTTGGAAAAAATTGAGCTGCCTGTGTTCGGCGGATCTCGTCCGTATGGCTGGATTGTGCTTGCAGAGAGATTTTTTCCCTTTGGGGAACAATAACGATATCGATAAATTGGACCTGGTATCGATTAGTTTGCAAGGACCTTCATTGAATTGGTATAATAGAGAAGTTGAGAGGGAAGAGCTTCGTGACTGGTCTCAGTTTAAGAAGAGGTTGATTGCAAGGTTCAGTCAGAAGACAGAGGAAAATCCGGGGAAGAGATTGTTCAGTATTAAACAGACATGTACTATTGCAGAGTATGTGAATGAGTTTGAAGAATTGTCAACAATAGTTCAAGGAATTGATGAATCCAATCTGGAGCATGCCTTTTATCTTGGTTTGAAACAAGAAATGCAAGAGGTGATCAAGCTTAAGGAACCTAAACACTTGACAAGCATTTCAATTCTATTATCAGAATTGAGGATAAAGCTTTTTGCACTTCAATGGCTACAGCATCCCAACAAACTAACAACATAAGATCTACTTATATTCATTTGCGTTCTTCATCAAATTACAATGCTCATCATTCAATGTCTCACAATTCAAGTCAGGATACATCCAGAGACAGTGTTAAGGGTTTAGAATATCAGTTTGACAGGCTTCAGGGGTCGAATAATAGTCTACATGATAAACCTCCATGGAAAGCTCAGAATACTGGAAAAATGGTTAAAAAATTGTCACAAGCAGAGTTTGACGAGTACAGAAGATTGGGATTGTGTTACAAGTGTAAAGATAAATGGTCCAAGGTTCATAAATGTCAGAATATGGAGCTAAGGGTTATGACAGTGATAAATGGCCGTAAAGTAGAAGTGATAGAGAAAGACTGGACATATACTTTTGAGGATGAAACATGCAAGATCATATAATTAATGGAGTTATTACTTTCTATGGTGTGGTTGTCTTCGCCTACAACTACAAAATAATGGGGAACAATTGGTAAAGCAAATATTGGGGTAATGCTTGACGGTGGAGCTACGCATAATTTCATTGATCCATCGGTAGTTACAAAAACAGAACTGGTTCCAATGAGAAATGATCATTGGGAACGGGAATAACAGCAATTGGTACTGGTGTTTGTAAAAAAATTCCATTTGTTTTACAATCAGAAGAGTTTGTGGCGGATTTTATTGTGCTGTATCTGGGAAACACTGATATTATTCTTGGAGTACAGTGGTTGAGGACTTATAACACAAGTTTTTGACCATTTTCATGGATCACTTTTATATTCTTTGCAGGTGTTTTAACTCCTTTTTCAAAGGTTTTCAAGTGATTTTCATATTTTAGAGATTTGAAAGATGTTTCAGGTAACTCGAAATAAAAGAGTGCATTTTGGAGCAAAAGTACATTTTTGGATAAACTTGGACCGTCAAGAAGTCTTGTAGCTAATGGAGACTTTTTCACCGTCTGATCATCCCCAAATTTTACCACAACAAAGTAGAGACAACCAACTTTCAAATGCAATTGGATTGGAGGCAATCCAAACGTTGGATCCTTAAATATACCTGAAGCACTTAAGGCAGGTGAAGCTGCCCCGAAGAGGAGCTGGAGCCGCTGCCAACTGCCAATCCACCTCTCCTGGAGAGCCTCCACCCACGGCCAAGAGGCATTTCACCACTCCTAGAGAGGCCGCACCCGTGGTCGAGCCCTTCTTCGCCCGAATCTTCACTTCACTTACCCGAGGCTAAAATCGTCATTTCACACCAAATCCTAAACTTATAATACATCTATAAATACTTATTTTATGCCTCTTAGACAGTTTCGTTAGATTATTTTCCTGTTTTTTGGCAGAGGAAAACCCCTAGCAACTTGTGTTCTTGGTTTTTCAAGGATTGGAAGAAGGATTCTTCGTCGGTGTTCTTCGATAGAGAAGCTTTCTCCATCACTTTTTATACACTGTTTTCTTTTGAATTTATTGAATATGTTTACCTCAGCTATGGCTGAATAAATCTCTTGTTGGGTGAAACGGGTTTGAAGGGGAATTTATGGTTCGATTCTTATTAGGTTTTTAGTCTAGGATACCGATTAGGGTTCTTTGTTCTATCCTTGTTGTTAATGCGTTGTTTGACTAACCGTCTTAGCAATTGATATTCAGCGTTTAAGAGCCATGAGAGTTCTGTATCTAATCGTTTTACCTAGGGTATACGAGCAAATCCATCGTAAAATTTTGAAAGTATACTTACGGAGGAATTGTGGGCGTAAACGACCTTTGAGAGTATCATTCACTTCTTGCGCGGGCGGAGATGAAAGCTACCGTCTGAGTACTGAAGTGAGTAGGTGTGTAGGATTACGGTAGTAGGCTACACGCAGCGTACGTGTTCTAAGTTCAAGAACCCAAAGTCAACAAAAGTCGCTTTAGAAATCCTAGAAATTTTCTTGTAAAAATCGGCTATAAACGTTAGAAAATTCCCGATTGTCCAACGCTTCGTTTAATTGATTCACAACCTCGAAATAATTATTGCTTGCTACTGTTAACCTATATTAGATTTATTTTCATTGCTTAACTTAGTTTATTTCTCTTGCTACGACGTGACAAAACCATAAAAATATATTTCCCGTCTAGACATAAGTTAGAACTCGTTAGAAATTGAACAACGTCTCCCCGTGGATTCGATCCCTAAATACTACTGTGTGTGTCGTACACTTGCGGCCTAGTAAAGGGTAAAACCAGCACGCCAGGTAAATCCCGGTGTGTCAAGTTTTTGGCGCCGTTGCCACCGCGGATAGTATTGCTTGTTTGATTTCGTATTTTAATTTCTGCTCTTGACACTTTTGATTTTCAAGTTTTTTGTTGTTCTTTTGAATTTTTCCTTTATCTTTTTCTATTGTTCTAAGGTGCATGCAGACTAGGAGAACTCCTAGAGGAACCGTTCCGCTACTAGACGATATCGACAAACACGAGAGAGAACTCCGAAGACTCAAAAGAAACTTAAGGATGGCCCAAAACGACCACTCGGAAGATCAACTAAACCGCAATTAACTAGATCACGAGGATGACCGTGATTTTTCGGATCACGAAAAAGATCAAGAGGCTGTCCATGGTTCTAATGACAAGCCACATCTCGATCCCGAAGAAAACTACAACCAAAACCGAAATGCTGAAAATATTAGGCGACAACTTTCCGTCGATCGTGATGCACCGAGGAACAATGCTCAAGCGAATGCACCGATTCCTCCTAACGGCGTAAATGCCAACCATCCCGTACTGCCCGCTAATCCTCCGAGGATACAAGCGCGTAACCGCATCATTGCTGATTTTGATGCACCGTATCAACACTTCCAAAACCGAGCAGCCATACAATTTCCTATACCAAACGGAAACAATTTTGAGATCAAACCTCAAATCATTGCTTTGGTAAAGCAAAATCAGTTTCATGGAGTTTCAACCGAGCATCCGATGGAGCACATCGAATTGTTTGAAGAGATATGCAGAACGACGAGAACGAACCAAGTTCCCGCCGACTATTTGTAGTGTAAGCTTTTTTCTTTTTCTTTGGCCGATAAAGCTCACCGTTGGTTGAAATCTTTTCCAGCAGGATCTCTTACTAATTGGAAAGAGTGCAAAGCCGCCTTCTTAAACCACTTCTACACGAAGTCGAGATCCAACGCGCTAAGGAGTAAAATCCAAAGTTTTGATCAACAATCGGTGGAGTCTTTCTATGAAGCGTGGGAACGTTTCAAGGAGTACGAGAGAGATTTCCCTCATCACGGTTTCTCCTGTCAGAATGTGCTCAACACTTTCTACCGAGGATTACTACCGAAATATCAACTTTATCTCGACACGGCCAGCAATGGAGACTTTTCCAAGAAGACCATCAACCAAGGAAGAGCTCTCATCGAAAATCTTGTTATGTCGGATAGCAACAATTCTCCCGACTACGATAGATCGAACGTGTCGGAATCGAAAGAGATTTCCAAGCTAAAAGTCATGATGAACCGACTTCTCAACAACCAAAACCGTCAAGTACATGCTTGTGAAGCTACTGTTGGAGTCGATGATGACACTTATTACGAACCCGATAACAACGGTTCGTATTTTCAAGAAGAAGAAGTTAACTATGTGGGAGCACAAGGTCAATACCAAGGCCGATTCAACAACTGATTCAACAACGCTTTCCGCAACTCCAACTTCAACAATATTTCCTACCAAAATCAGAACATGGGGGAACCCTCAAGATCAGCCTTATCCACAACAATCGAGGCCATACCAAAACCGGTTCCAAAACGAGAACTATGGATGAAATGGGAACTTCCAACCAAGACCCCCCTTCAACTCTCAAGCTGATCCTTACAACAACTCAAACACGCAGCAACAAGGTATCTCTAACTCTTAACTTGCTGCCCAAATAGCGAAGCTCGAGTAATTAATTCAACTCCTCGCTCAAAGAGACGAGAAGATGACGAAAGATTTTAACGTCAAGGTCGAATGTATGTGCAACGACATGAATGAGAAATTTGAATCTCTTTCAACCCATGTCAAGAAGTTGGACATGCAAGTCTCTTAAACCACGGACTCCACTAAGAGACCGAGCGGAATTTTATCCGGAAGAGTTGGAGATAACCCGAAGATATTTTGCAACGTGATTTCCACCATACCCGAAAAGGAAGTCGATGCTAAGATGGAGCCTAGAGAAGTTCCAAAATTCATCCCACTATATGGACGAGTCGTTACCGAATCTAAGATGATCCAAAATCTAAAAATCACCATTCGAGGTACCGTTTCAAAGGCATAGAAAAGTCGATGATCCGTGACGTTTTTATCTTTCTTGTTAGATTTTGGGAATTTATTTTGCAGATTGTTTGTGTGATTCTGGAGCCAACGTCAACATCATGTCTAAGACATTTGCCGAGAAACTCGGTATAATGAATCTCATGCCATCTACCGTGAGCGTAATTTCTGGGGACTCATCACAAAAGAAACCGAAGGAGCGATCCATGATCTTCAAATACTCATTGAAAACAAGATCGTCCCCGCTGATTGTCTCGTTCCATAGACCGTTGATTTTTGGTCGACCCTTCTTAGGTACCATGGGCGCCATCCTTGATCACGCCAACCGTCAAGCCGTCTTCTCGAATGTGGATCGAAGGAGGCTCTATCCTACTGTCCCGGACGAAATTCCAAACCCGAGGGACGAACAAAAGATGAAAAACTCGATTTTCCCTAAAGGAAAAGAGAAAGATGAGTCGACTAAGACATAACCCCCAAAGATAAGTCCACCATTCACTTCTAAACCATTTTCAAAAGTTAAGATCAATATTCCACCAGATTTAAGAAATACCAAGGAAGAACGAGTGGAAGAAATGGTCGAGAAGACGAAATAAGCTCTTCGAGAAGTGAAAATTCGGAAAAAACGCCGAAAGAAGAAGGTGATACCGAAGAAAGGCGAAACACGTCATAAAAAAGACGATGCCAAAGGAATATTTGTTTCCGAGACATCTACTTCTCACACCTAGTCTCACCATAAAGTCGAGCTAACGACTTTAACTAAAAGCGCTTGATGGGAGGCAACCCATTCGGTACGTTTTTATTTTAGTCTTTCTTTCTTTTCCTATTGACGTTTTTCTTTTTAGGATTTCAGGCTTTATATAAAAACCAAAAAACCCTAAAACATTCAAAAAATCAGAAAATACAAAAAATACAAAAAAATTGGAGAAGACATTCGAAATAGATCGTGAAACGACAAAGAAACGAAGGAGAAAAATGACCCGAGACGAAAGCCACTCGGCCGCGGTTGGAACGAGCCATCCCGCGGCGAGGAGGCCATGGACCGCTCCTTTGTTGGACGGTCACGCGGCCGAGAAACGATCGCCCGCGGCTGGATCTAGCCGACCAGCTGCGAAGAAGCAATTGGCTGCGGTCGCGTGTCTTCGACCCGCGGCCAGCCTCATTCCATCCCGAACTTCATCCCGACCATTCCCAACCGTTCCCGACATTAAACCGTGCAATCCCAAACGTGTTCCCGACATGAAATTGAACCAAACCCGGTTTAATTCCTGTGTCCTGCTAAGGTAAGTCACAAAAGCTTTTGAAAAACATAAAACTTCTTCTTACAAAAAACAATTTTTCAAAGACAAAAAGAGAATTTCAAGATTCAAACTCTCTTTCTTCTTCTCTTCCAAAAGACTTGGAGATTTTGACCAAGAACAACTTTTTCAATTCAAAAGCACAAAACAATTTTGGTCCATTCTCACTCTTTTTCAAAGGAGATTTCAATTCCACTTCAATCTCATCAATTCCACCAAGGTATGATCTTAAATCTCGACTTTTTCATTGAGCTAAACCCTAAGGGTTTTCTTAAATTTACTAGATTCATGTCCAGGATTGCTAGAAATTATTGGAGAACTCTAGATTGAACTTCTAGAATGATAGAATTTCATTTTTAGCTCTTAATTATTATGGATTTGAGATTTTTGGAACTTGAAATTTTCAAGCTTAAATAAAAACGAATTTGGAGATTAATTTTGATTAATTTGAACAAGTCTTGATATATTGATAATTAGTAAACAGTAATCTACTAAAATTGCATGAAGATGAACTTAAAATATATACTTCGAAATTTTTTATGCAAGTACGTCACAAACACGAAATTTACAATTATCGTCTCGATTTGTTTGCATTATGTTCAATGTTTCTCGTTTGTTTATTGAATGTGTCTCTTGATACTCGATTAGTATCCTCGTGCATTGAAACCGTTCAATTTAAACCATATTCACACTTTTGCCGAGTTGTTTCTCAATTTTTCAGGAACAAATGGACCACCCGAGATCCCGCATGATGCACTCTAAGAAGAGCGGATACGTAGGAGAGACTTCACGGAGATCATTTTCAATTCAACACGAGGAGAACCGAGGAGGATCGGACACCGCAAGCGTGGAAGATGACACAAATTAATACCCTATAAGCTAAAGCAGTAGTTGTAGTAAAGTAGGGGTCGAACACAAGGACTCACGGAAACACACAATAGATTATATAGATGAGAATTAAGCTAAGTGATCAATGATATTGAAAGCAGAAACGTAAATTAAAACGGTTGTAAATTCGATTGGAGAAAGATAGGTTCAGGGTATTTCTCAGGAAATCAATGAATGCAGATAAACTAACTAACATGATTCAGATTTAGCGCGGTTCTTGAACTCAAATCACTAAGGTATAATTAACCAACTCTCGTTGCGAAAACTATCTAAGTCTAAATCCTAGAATTCCAAATCTCTTTGTGAATCCTAAAGTCTAAACCAGCTTTTAGTTCAAGTTTGTTTTGTTCACAAAACAACTAAACCAAATCTCTTTGCGAATAGTTATTTTGCTCACCCTATGTTCTATCAGGTAATTAATCGCACTCTCGTGCCTAATCAATTATCCTAAGATATAAGTTCTAGGTGATCAATCTAGAATTAGCTTTGAAAAAAATCTATGGCAAAGAACTAATTCAAATAGTGAATCCTAATAACTAATCAACCTAGCATTCAGAGAAAAACCCTTATGAAAACCCTAAACCTAACAAGAGATCTACTCTGACATGGAAATTGAAGCAATAAACATGTTTGAATAAATCATCAAATAAAATAGAAAGAGTAACAAGAGGGTTCGAAATCTTCTCTCGGACGAACATAGTTTCAGACTTGTCTCCCTTCAAAAGCTCTCTCACAAAAACCAAAGTAAAATAAAGCATAGCCATCAAAGTGGCTGTAAAATCCTAATAAATAACCTAAGTCACGTTTTGGGGCTTCTTGTAAATAATAAAGTCTTCTGGGCAATTTTGCAATTCTTCAACTCTTCATTAAAGTCGCGATCGTCTCTGCTGTAGTGAGTATCGATCGACAGTGAGGCATCAAATCGGGTACTCAGCTACACGAACGTCTGCTTTGATCCAAAATGCTCCAGAAAGCTCCAATATTTCAAATTATGCTCCAAACGTGGTAAAACCTGTAAAAGACCCTAAACCACTACAAAATAGTAGAATGACTCTATAAAACGGACTTATATCATGGCTTAAAAGGAGTAAAAACCATGATATATCAACTCCCCCATATTTAGCCTTTGCTTGCCCTCAAGAAAAACAGAAAACAAAACCAGAGAAAGAGGTTTGAAAACATAGAGACTCACCTTGTATTGAAACATTGCAATGATCATTTTCCTTAGTGCTCCACATATCACATAACCAGTTTCAAACCCAACCACCATGTACTTCTCCGTAGACAATCGCAGCTTCCCAGACTACACACATTATCTCACAGCATTACTCAATAAAACCCCAATCGCCAGTTTCATTGCTGTGATCAATACCAAGAACCTTCTAAATTCTTTCCCACACAATATCATGACAAGGAACCATCCAATTTCACACTTTCTGGTATTATTTCTCTCCCCCAGACTTATTTCTTATTATACTCTCGCATATGCTTATTAAGGTTCGAGACGCGAGTATTGATGGTGTTTGCCACCGAATCCCCGGTTCTTCCTTTAAAAAGTAATCAAAAGTGTAGACGAATAATGGTATCACAGGAAATTTTCCTAACCTCGCTTTTACCTTTGTGTGATCATTCCCTCTGAAGTAGAATAATGGGATCTTTGGAAATTTTCCTAACCCTCTACTCAGAAGAAAATCATCTCATCTTTTAATGCATCTTATTTATTAACTTGTAACAGGGAGAGAAATACCATTATTTTAGACACATGGGTTCTTTTGCCAGATACGAATGAGGAATCAAGCTCTATGGATATCAATCACATCAACGAAGTGCAAAAATTTGGCTCAGGCTTTAAAGAGCTTTCCTGGAAACATGAGTGTCTTCTAGTTAACTGGTCAGCCTTTGGATTTTTCATTAGTTGATATGTAACTGATTCTGTAACAATGGCCACTTAGAAGCAAGGTCAGATCAATAGATTCAAGAAAAAGATCATAGTCTCCAACAGATTTTGACTCAATAAAACAACGAATGACTCAAAAACGACTGACTATAAGAAAAAACAAAAACAATGTCAGCGACTACCTCCCCCAGACATAAACAACACTGTCCACAGTGTTATCTTAGACTAGAGTCAGTAAAAGTAAACAAAAGAACATAATAGAATTGAGAAAAATAAGTTACCGTACTGGGGTACAAGTGTCGACCGACACCCAACTTGGTATCGATCGATACCAAGTATTGGTCGACATGATGAACTTCTCTCATTCGCTTAGGGTGTTGACTGATACCAGTCTAGTATCGATCGACACACGGGCGGTTCCGAGTTTCTGCTCTTTGGTTATCTTGACACCAACACAAAACGAAAAATAAAAAGAAAAAGACTCAAAAACAAAACTCACCAGTGGGTTGCCTCCGACCAAGCGCTCGTTTAATGTCATTAGCTTGACTGTACCGCTGTTCAGGCAGTGGGTGCATCGTCCAGAGGCATTATGTGTCCTTCTGGAATCTCGGCTGTCGTCCAATAGTGTTTCACCTGAAGCATTATTTGTCCATTGATAGTGAACTCTTCGCCTGAAGGATTTGTCAGGACAATCGCACCATGTGGTCTAACTTCCTTGACTGTGAAAGGACATGACCAACGAGAACGCAATTTACCAGGAAACAAATGCAAACAAGAGTTATACAGAAGTACCTGATCATTTGATTCAAAGTGTCTGGAGATGATCTTCTTGTCATGGTATGCCTTAGTCCTCTCCTTGTACAGCTTCGAGTTCTCATAGGCAAGATGCCTAATCTCATCGAGCTCATTCAGCTTGATCAATCGCTTCTCAGCGGCAGACTTGATGTCGAAATTCAACAACTTTGTAGCCCATGCTGCCTTGTGCTCGATTTCCACTGTAAGATGGCATGATTTTCCATACAGCAAGTGAAACTATGTAGTCCCAAGTGGTGTCTTGAAAGCAGTCCTGTAAGCCCAAAGTGCGTCATCTAGCTTCACAGACCAATCCTTCCTGGTAACATTCACTGTCTTATCTAGAATATCTTTGATCTTCCTGTTGGAAACCTCAACTTGTTCACTGGTCTGAGAGTGATAAGGAGTAGCAACACGATGGCTCAAACCATACTTCTTCAGCAACCTCTCGAAAATCTTGTTGATAAAGTGAGAGCCACCATCACTTATCACAATTCGATGTACTCCAAATCGGGGGAAAGTGATGGTCTAAACAGTTTAAGGACCACTGAAGAATCATTGGTTCTGCTAGCAATGGCTTCAACCCACTTAGACACATAATCCACAACAACCAAGATGTATTTGTGTCCATATGACGAAGGAAAGTGACCCATAAAATCAATGCCCCAACAATCAAAAATTTCAACATCAAGGATGAAATTATGTGGCATCTCATGTCTCTTACTGATCTTCCCTCTCCTTTGACAGGCATCACATTGTGAAATGAAAGCATGAATATCCTTAAACATAGTAGGCCACCAGAAGCCTGATTGAAGAACCTTGGACACTGTCTTGAAACTGGCAAAGTGTCCAGCATAGTCGGATCCATGGCACTGAAACAACACATTAGGTACCTCTGATTCAGCAATGCATCGCCTATAAATACCATTAGAACAGTGCTTGTACATGTAAGGTTCATCCCAAAAGAATAGCCTTATGTCACGCATGAACTTCTTCTTGTCATACTTTTTGAAATGCTTTGGTTCTGCATCTGCAGCGAGGTAGTTGGCAATATCAGCATACCATGGTTGATCAGAATCGGCTGCATCCATTAGATACTCCTCAAAAACTCTTCGGATATAGATCTTTAGGCAGCGAAATGGAATGATAGTAGGTGGATCGAAGAACGCCACTCAAGGGTATGAAAACCCTTGTGATGAGTTCACAAACTTAGTCTTAAGGAATCCACACATGAAACATAGATCGAAAAATATTCAAAAACACATCTTGAATAAAGAAAAAATTTCTTCTCTGCTTTTTTTATTAATTCCCAAAACAAACTTGTCGATAGAATGAAGAGATGAAGAGCTTATAAAGAGCTCGAATTACAAAGACAAGCAACGATTATAATTAAGACATAAAGGGAAACCAAATAAATTAAAATAAATAAATGATAAACATTAAGAGCCTGTTATTCGTTTATGTATTTTAATTTATTTCGAAATCTGTATAGGATTTATAAATCCTTGTAATATCATGTGGATTTTAATTAATATTTTTAAATTTGTAGGTTTTTCTTCGGATTTGAGTATTTGTATTTTTAACATGGAATTCTTTCCAAATCCACTAAAATCCATTGTAAAATCAAATCCATAAGTGAATTTATAGGATTGAATAACACGTGAATTAATATTTATAAATCATAGAACCAATAAAAGTGGATTTGAACTTGGATTTTAAAATCATAGAATCAATAACAATGAATTTGAACATAAATTTTAAAATTATAGAACCAATAACACTGGATTTGGTTTAGATTTCCAAATTCATTAAAATCCATAAACCAATAACCCCTAGTAAGTTGTCAATCACGTAGCCATTTGGAAGATTCTTCATGGGTGTGAATATGGCTACATTTGGAAAGACTTTGACCACTATTTATAATAATTCCTTGATATTTTCATGATATAACTCTCTCCTGAAGTTTCTTTGTGCTCCACCACAAATGCATATAATTGTTGGTGGACATGTGGCCTTTTGTAGATATTTCCAAGTAAATAAACCATCTTTAAAACGCATCCTTCTTTCTCTTGGATCTTTATGACATAATGGCTCTTATATATTGTATCAGAAAATCATGATGTTCGCACTGGTTCTTAATAGCTTACGGCACTCTATAGGTATACTTTCGTATCTTATGATGTGATATGCTCCTATAGATTAACGGGTTGAGTGGTTAGATTCAGAATTTTTGGTGGTTCTTATAACACCTAGAAATCAGTCTCTAGTTCATACTAGATTCATGCATTAACAACGATCTATAAAAAAGAGTTCTAGAATACAGCGAGGGTTTTACCTTGTGAAATCCTTATCGAACATAAAATCCCCCTTTGATAATCCCTTTAAACCCAACGACTAAACTATTCGGACATAATTGAAAGTAAAGATATAATTAAATAAAAGAAGGAGATTGATGAAAGGGGCTTCTCGATTTTAAGAACGAAGTCCGGAGAAAACCTCTTCACCAATCTCGAAGAGTATAGAAAAAAAAACTTACGAAAAGTAATGCAAAAACTAAACTAAAAATGGTGTTAAAGCAAGCACACCAAATTAGGTCTCTTAAGACACATATTTATAGGTCTTGAGCTCTGTCTACGTAGGTCTTTATGGTTTCTCCTTGACGAAAACTAAACAGGCTTTGCAAATGGGTTTACAGGACTAAACTGGGTTGGCCGCGGGTCCATGGTCTCTGCCCGCGGTGAATCACTACTTGGCCGCGGGTGGAAAGCCTCTGCCCGGGATGAACTGGGACGTCTTGGTTTTGACGTATCTTTTGGTTGAACCGTTGGATCATCCTCAAATCACTTGGAATGGAAAGGTAGCTGTTCCTTCTTGAATATCTCCAAAATTGGGCTGGATCAGACGGTGACAAGAACATCTAGCTACCACCTAGTCTAGAACCAAATTACGAAATAACATGTTACTAAGAAATAGCATAGAAGCACACTGGTCGGTTATCGTCATGGATTTTTTTCATCATTCTCTCAAAACGTGTTCCTACACTTATTGAAAAACTTGAAAATTTTAAAAGAAAGCGCGAAAAATGCAAAATGTAAAGACTCATGAAAACAAAAGGTAATTAGTAAGGGATGGAATCCTCTCCCAGACTTAAATCACACTGGCCATAGTGTGAAATAAATTAAGCAATGACAAGAAATAAATGTATGTAATAATTGAAAAAGTGTAGGAAAAAATAAAACTTAAATGGAAGTGTTGGGGAATGGATGTGGGAATGGAATGGGATGGGATGAGAGAGGGTAGATTGTGTTGTGGTGTTGGGAATGTGATTGGGGGTGATTGGGAATGGTTAGGGATCGATTGCGGATCGAAGAGAATCGACCAAGATCGACAAGGAGTTGGCCGCGGGTCAGAGGTGCCCGACCGCGGCCAACAGAAGCTTCGTCGCGGGTCATTGATCGCGAACATGACAAATGGGGAGCTGGCCGCGGCTCGGGGTGCTGCACCCGCGGCCGGGCCTCTTTTGTGGTCAAGTCGTTGGGTTTAAAGGGATATTATCAAAGGCAGTGGGTGCATCATCCAGAGGTATTATGTGTCCTTCTGGAATCTCGGTGCTCCTGAAATAGTGTTTTACCCTTTGTCCATTGACAGTGAACTCTTCGCCTGAAGGATTTGTCAGGACAATTGCACCATGTGGTCTAACTTCCTTGACCGTGAAAGGACCTGACCAACGAGAACCCAATTTACCAGGAAACAAATGCAAACGAGAGTTATACAGAAGTACCTGGTCATTGGGTTCAAAGTGTCTGGAGAGGATTTTTGTGTCGTGATACGCCTTGGTCCTCTCCTTGTATAGTTTTGAGTTTTCATAGGCATTGTGCCTAATCTCATCCAGCTCATTCAACTGAATCAATCACTTCTCAGCAGCAGACTTGATGTCGAAATTCATCATCTTTGTAGCCCAGGCTGCCTTATGCTCGATTTCCACCGGAAGGTGACACGCTTTCCCATATAGCAAGTGAAACGGTGTAGTCCCAAGTTTTGTCTTGAAAGGGGTCCTGTAAGTCCACAGTGCATAATCCAATCTTGCAGACCAATCCTTCCTAGTAGTACCCACAGTCTTTTCCAGAATCTCCTTGATCTGTATGTTGGAAACCTCAAATTGCCCACTAGTCTGAGGATGATAAGGAGTAGCTACACGATGATTCACACCATTCTTCTTCAGAAACTTCTCGAAGACCTTGTTAATAAAGTGAGAGCCACCATCACTTATAACAATACGAGGAACTCCAAATCGAGGGAAAATGATACTCTTGAACAGCTTAAGGACCACTGAAAAATTGTTGGTGGGACTAGCAATTGCTTCCACCCACTTATATACATAGTCCACAGCAACCAAGATGTACTTGTTTTTATATGACGAAGGAAACGGACCCATAAAATTGATGCCCCAAAAACCAAAAATCTCAACCTCAAGGATGAAATTTTGTGGCATCTCGTGTTTCTTACTGATCTTCCCTCTCCTCTGACACGCATCGCATTGCGAAACAAGGCATGAGCATCCTTAAACATAGTAGACCACCAGAAGCCTGCTTGAAGAACCTTGGACAATGTCTTGAAAGTAGAAAAGTGTCTAACATATGATATACTCATATATTACATGTTTTAGCATTCATTTTATTTAGAGTTTTGTGTAATTCGCATGCATAATCATGGTCTTGTGTTGCATTTAGGTCTCATTTAGGGCATTAGGTTTAGTGCATTCTTGCATGTTTTGGAGTATTCCCTAGGTGATTGGAGGCAATTGGGAATAGTTGGAGAGTTGGACCAAAGTGGAGTGCAAAGCCCATCCGAGACGCCGGAAAGATATAGCTGGACGAAGGCCCTGCGATATGAATCAGCCTTGAAGCTCTTCATATGAGTTGTATAAGAGTGAGGTATCTGTCAAAAGGAGTTGGATTCAGGCCATTTGGACATCTGGTTAAGGAGTTACCACGGATTTACTGAAGACGTCTCTGCCTGACCGAGGAGTTTTTTCTTCACCGGATTCATGCACCGGCCTGGGACAAGATTTCCCCTTAGCTGGCATTAGATTTCCCCTCAGGCAGGGAGAATCACGGACAAATACACCGGCCCAGCCTTACACGGTGTTGCATAGTCTCCCTCGGAGAGTTTTCCCCTCAGCACCGCCCGGGACAAGATTTACCCTCAGAGCCGGCACGAAACCTTCCCTCGGGCAGGGGATATCCCGGCCCCTCGTCCCGGCTCCACATCCTCCGGTGCTGAAGTTTCCCTCGGGCAGGGGATATCTCGGCCTTCCATCCCAGGTTGAAGTCCCCCGACATCACCTTCCCTCTCGGCAACAATTCTCATCCCGGCTCCGTGTCCCGGACCCATCCCGGCCGGGATCGATTTCTGACCCAAAATGTCCGGATGAAAACCCGGTTTGTTCCGCGTTGATCCGATTCCCCTCTTTTATTATAAATTCTCTAAAACCCTAATTTTATTTATTATGCTTTTTTCTTATGCTCTAAAACCCTTACCTTTGAGGGAGTTTGAGATTTGTAAGAAGGATCTTTTAAGTTTATTCATTTAAGTGTTTATCTCATTGAATCTCTTCTATCTATCTCTTTTCTCCCTTGATTATTGAAGATCCATCCATGGTTTCATCTCCTATCTCTATCGATTTTGAGATGTTCTTAATGGGCCTTGAGTAGTTTTCTAGGATCTTGAGATGAGATAGATTAGGATGATCCAATGATTAATTAGTGGTGTTTAGGGTTAGATAATCTTATATTCCTTCTTGTCTAGTGTTCTTAATGCTATATATAGCTTGAAAGAGGGGATCTAGATCATAAGGCATTTCATGCACACCAAGTGTTTGATGAAATGCCATGATGAACTAGACAAGAGATTTATGCTCCTAGCCTATGATAATAGTTGTCTAGGGTGTATTTTTGGTTGATATTGTTTGTATTCTTAATGCTTGTTAATAAATGATTCACAAATGAAAGTTTATTAATGAATTAGGTGATTAGCATAGTGATTAGTTACTTGAAAGAGAATTAGTCAAGATTAAGGATCTTATGCCTAGGAATTAGCTTCTTTGAGTGAATGAACACCACTAATTGGACTTGGATCACCTTACATCAATAACCTCATCTCTAGTTCCGTTTTTGTTTATTGATTTACAATCTTGTTTAGTTATTGCATTGCTTGATTCGAATAGGATACTTAACAACAAACCACATTTGTTTAGCTTAACTTACTATAAGCACCTTGCATTATTAGTTATTAGGATAAATCCCTTTATGGATTTATAACCTTCATACTACACGTATTGGAGTTATTGATACCTCCTATAGACTAAAACGTCTTGTATCAATTTGGCGCCGTTGCCATATTGGGATTTGTTTTAACATTGAGATTTAGGCTCTGCGAGATTAAGCCTTATTTGCTACCAAGTTACTAATCTTGTTTGCTTCCTATTGCTCTTTCTCTCTATAGGTACATGCATACCCGTTCTCGTGGCAATACTAATCTAGTAGAATCGAGGGACGACATTGATCAACTTGATAGAGGATCAAGAGCAAGACGAAACCGAGTAAGAGTTCAAGTAGAGGTTGGTAACGACATGGAGAACTTTGAGAATGTTCCACTTGGGAACATCAACGAACCCAACCTCAACCAAAGGAACGGTGGGAATGGGAATGGAAACGGTAACAATCAAAGAGGTGGTGGCAATGGAAACCATCACCGTCCCAATAATCCACCACAAGCTAGAAACGTTGTTGGAGAGGGTGATGCCGCTAATGCTCAACAAAACCGGCAGGGCATTCAAGCTCCTCCGGTTGAAAACAACAACTTTAAGGTCAAACCCCAGGCTAATCAACATGGTTCAAGCTAACAAGTTCCATGGGTTGTCAATGGAGGATCCTCTAGATCACATTGACCAATTTGAACGGATATGTGATCTCACCAAGATTAACGGAGTCTCCGAAGATGGTTTCAAGCTTCGTCTCTTCCCGTTCTCTTTGGGTGACAAGGCTCACCAATGGGAGAAAAGCTTGCCTCAAGGTTCTATCACTTCATGGGATGATTGCAAAAGGGCCTTTCTAGCCAAATTCTTCTCACCGGCTAGAACCGCCAAACTTCGCAATGAAATTTCAAGCTTCACACAACCTATCTTTGTCTTTCAACTCAGATCATTTTACATAGCATTCATCTTCCCATTGAAATCCACAGTTAGCTTCTGCTGTCCTTGAACAAGTTGTTCAAATATAGACTCAATCTTGCTATATGGGGTCTTAGCAGGTATAGTTTGATAAGATGAACTCCCCAGCTCCTGGTATATCCACTGCTCTGGAATGGTTTCTGGACAAACAGATTCGATCCTCCTTGCTGAGCATTGTTGTTGAAGTTTCTGTTGTTATTCTGGTATTGATTTCTCAGACCTTGAAAACCAGAGCCACCAATGTAGTTAACATCTTCCACTTCATCCTCATTGAATACCTCAACATCATCTGCAAAGTGAACAACCTTCATCGTCTTGCCCACCAACATATTATGCATAGAATCTAACTTGGCTTGAACCTCAGCAATCTGCGAACCTTCCATGCCACCAGCTTGCCTCTTGCGCTCCATGTCTGCATTCTTGGTACTATTGCTATATGCCAAATTCTCAATCAGCACATAAGCGTCCTCAGGATACCTGGTGTTGAAATGTCCATTGCCCGCAGCATCGAAAGCCATCTGATACCTCCAATCAATCCCTCTGAAGAAAAGACCCAACAGCTGAACATTAGTGAACCCATGATGTGGACAATCCCTCTGATATGACCGGAATCTGAGCCAAGCAGCCTTAAATGCCTCAGTCGGTCCCTGGGAAAACAGAGAAATCTTATTCATGAGCTCCTCGGATCATGCATCATCATAGAAGTTGTTTAGGAAGGCATTCTTAGTCTCTTCCCAAGTAGTCAGTGATCCATCTAGCAACTGCTTTAGCCAATAAGCTGAATCCCCACCAAGAGACTATGGGAAGAGCTTACAGAAGAGGTAATCATAGGATACTCCATCGCATTTGATGCTTGTAACCAAATCCTCAAACCTCTCAATGTGATCCATATGATGTTTACTGGAAAGACCATGAAAAGGGTGCTGACCCACAAGAGTGTAGTAACCAGGCTTCATCTCAAAGTTGTTTCTCTGAAAAGTAGGAGGGCAAATCGCAGAACGATTGGCGTAGAACTGATCAGGCATGTTGTACTCACAAATTGTCCTACCACGATTAATCACAGCATTCCCTGCGATAATCTCCTCGACAGCGGCAGGAGGTGGAATGATGTTCCCCTCTCCATCCAATCGTTACCCACTCTCATTGCACAATTGACCCTCTTGGTCTCTGTAAGCACTAGCTCCATCTTGAACCAAAACCACTGGATTGTTGTTCATCTCTGTTGGCTTCTTTGCTTTTCTGTTTGCGTGTTCCAAAAGTGGTAGCTGCTCGTTTGACAGATAAACTAGCGGAGTGTTCTTGTTCCTTCTGGTTTCACGAATAGGCATGCACCTGAAACACAAAAGTCAAGAACGTAAGTAACACAAAAATTCACGACAGGTATCGCCCAATACCACTAGGGTGTCGATCGAGACTGGGGCGAACTTAGTCGAAATTCTCAAACTAAAATCTAATGGCGAATTGAATCCTCGAAAACGGTGCCAAATTTGATAAGCTCAAATTAACACCCTATAAGTACTAAAGCTTTGTCGATTGTAATATTTAGGGGTCGAATCCACAGAGACTCAAGAAATCACATAATAGATTGTATAGATGAAAATTAAGCTAAGTGATCAATGGAATTGAAAGCAAATACGTAAATTAAACAAGTTGTGATTTGATTGGGAGAAAGATAAGTTCATGGTATTTCTCAGGAAATCAATGAATGCAGATAAACTAACAATAAGGGGTTCAGGTTACACACGGTTCTTGAACTCAAATCACTAAAGTATAATTAACCAACTCTCATTGCGAGAATTATCTAAGTCTAAATCCTAGAATTCCAAATCTCTTTGCGAATCCTAAAGTCTAAACCAGCTTTTAGTTCAAGTTTGATTTGTTCACAAAACAACTAAACCAAATCTCTTTGAGAATAGTTATTTTGCTCACTATAAGTTCTATCAGGTTTCTCAATTGCACTCTCGTGCCTAATCGATTAACCTAAGATCTAAGTTCCAGGTGATCAATCTAGAATTAGCTTTGAGAACAACCTAAGGCGAAGAACTAATTCAGATTATGAACCCTAATCAACAATTCAACCTAGAATTCAAAGAAATACATACATAATCAAGTACAAGAAGGGCAAGGAAAACATAGTTGTCGGTGCTTTATCAAGGAGACATTCGCTAATTGCAACAATGGAGGCTAAAGTCATGGGTTTTGAGTTCATCAAGGATTTGTACAAAGATGATCCAGACTTAGGATAGAGCTACAAGGATTGTAGTAAAGGAGCTCACGAGAAGTTTTCATGAAGGTTTCTTGTTACGGGAAAAGAGGCTTTGCATACTGAAATGTTCTCTTAGGGATTTGATTGTTCGGGAAGCTCATAGAGGACTTATGAGATATTTCGGAATAGACAAGACGCTGGCCGTGGTGAACATGCATTTCTACTAGCCGCACCTCAAAAAGACCGTAGAAGCTCATTGTGCTAGATGTGTGGTTTGCAAAAAATTCAAGTCTAGAGTGCATCCTCACGGATTGTACCTACCTCTACTGATTCCTACAGCACCATGGGTCTACATATCAATGGGTTTTGTGCTAGGATTACCAAAGATTCACCACAAAGACTCCATATTTGTCGTGGTAGACATATTCTCCAAGATGAAACATTGCATAATGTGCGCTAAGGTGAACGATGCTTCTCAGACTGTGGACATATTCTTGAAAGAGGTAGTTTGTTTACATGGAGTGCCACAAACTATAGTTTCTGATCGAGACAGCAAGTTCTTGAGCCACTTTTGGAGGACCTTGTGGAAGAAGCTAGGAACCAAGCTCTTGTTCTCTAAAACTTGTCATCCCCAAACTGATGGTCAAAACGAGGTGGTCAACATGACACGAACTACATTGCGGAGAGCTACAATTGGGAAGAACTGGTTGGAGTGCATCCCATTCATTGAGTTCTCTTACAACCGAGCTCAACATTCAGCTATAAATATGTCTCCATTCGAGATTGTTTATGGGTTTAATCCAACCATTCCCCTGGATTTATCTCCACTTCCACTGATAAGCTCAAATTAATACCCTATAAGTACTAAAGCTTTGTCGATTGTAATACTTAGGGGTCGAATCCACAGAGACTCAAGAATCACACAATATATTGTATAGATGAAAATTAAGTTAAGTGATCAATGGAATTGAAAGCAAATACGTAAATTAAACAAGTTGTGATTTGATTGGGAGAAAGATAAGTTCATGGTATTTCTCAGGAAATCAATGAATGCAGATAAACTAACAATAAGGGGTTCAGGTTACCCACGGTTCTTGAACTCAAATCACTAAAGTATAATTAACCAACTCTCATTGCGAGAATTATCTAAGTCTAAATCCTAGAATTCCAAATCTCTTTGCGAATCCTAAAGTCTAAACCAGCTTTTAGTTCAAGTTTGATTTGTTCACAAAACAACTAAACCAAATCTCTTTGAGAATAGTTATTTTGCTCACTATAAGTTCTATCAGGTTTCTCAATTGCACTCTCGTGCCTAATCGATTAACTTAAGATCTATGTTCCAGGTGATCAATCTATAATTAGCTTTGAGAACAACATAAGGCGAAGAACTAATTCAGATTATGAACCCTAATCAACAAATCAACATAGCATTCAAAGAAATCCCTTGTGAGTAGAGCTGTCAAATGGGCGGGCTGTCCGTGGACAAGCCCAGTCCATATCATTACGGACGGACCATGGTCACGCCCAGATACGAAATGGTCCAATCGGACTAAGACCGCACGGACAGCAGATAAAAACGGGCCAGACCGTGTGGACAATGGACATGGCCCAAATACTTAAAAATATAGGGTTAAATCAATTTGGGGAAAAATTAGAATTCTCTCTTCGTCATTTTCGTCGAGAAAACTTCTGCTTATCAGGTTCGTCGAGACCCTTCATCTTTGTCGCCTTCGTTCGTTGAGACCCTTCGTCTTCGTCGAGACCCTTCGTCTTCGTCGAGACCACTTCTGCTTATCAGGTTCGTTGATATCCTTCGTCTTCGTCGTCTTTGTCTCGATTCAAAGTTTTGATTTTTTTTTTTTTGGATCAAGTGTTGTTCCCAATTTCCTCTCCTTTTTCTCTGAAGGGAACTTCATTAGCAATATGGGTTTTCGATTATGTAACCCTTCCCATTTTCGAGTTCAAAACCGATTTTGTGAAGGTCGTTTATCTGTATTGAGGTTTATGGTTTGGCTAAAAATCTGGGTTTGAACAGCGAGACTATGTGGTAGGATTTGTTTCTTATGTGTTGATTTGTTTGACGTCTTTTAGTCTTCTTGTACTTAATAATTCAGCTTCTATGTAGATTCCTTACCTAAGTTTTTGTAGGTATGTTATCACGCATCAAGTCCCTTAATGATAATTGAAGTTGTTATGTCTTTTGGATTTGTTTTAACTACATTGTTTTGTATATTTTAGGTGATGAATTCGAGTTTATTGAGGGTGAAGAGATAGAAATCTAATTGTATCTGCTGGTTTGGTTTTGAGAGATTGACCACGATCGAGCAAAACTTATTTTGGATTAGTTTTTTTTTGCTGCGGATCTTATTTTATTTGGTTCTTACATTTTGTTATATTTTCTGTTTGAATTGGATTCTTGTACTTGTTAAATCTCTCATTGAAATGTTCGTGAATTAGTGTATTGAAGACTGCAATGTGGATGATCTGATACGATTGCTTTTTGATCATCAACTAAGCATGCCTGATGAATTTGTATATGAGTAAAAGAAGCTTCGATTATTTACAGGATATCAATTTGGTTTGGTAGAATAACGGAGGTATCGATATATATTATATTTCTTTGTTTGTGATGTGTTTATATGCTCTGGTCTTGGTGCTATCATTTGATTTTAGATCGATTGATGCTAAATGTGTCCAAATCATTCTTAGGTATTTGTATAACATATTAATGTATTTTGTTTTGTGTTCGAAAGCATATTAATGTATAAACCAACAAATACACTTTTTTATTTGAAAAAGAAGGTTTAATGTAATTGGGTGTCCATGGACAAGCCTATCTGGACATGGTCTTACTTGACATGGATAGTTTTTGGACCATTGTCCATTAAGGCCCGACCAGTTACAGCCCAAAAAAAACGTGGTCCTCATGGACGGGCGCGGACGGGCCTGGACTGCCCATTTGACAGCTCTACTTGTGAGAACCCTAAACCTAACAGGAGATCTACTCATACATGGAGATTGCAACAATAAACATGACTGAATAAATCCTTAAATAAATAATAAAGAAGAGAGTAAAACAAGGGTTTGAAATCTTCTCTCGGACGAACAAACTATCAGACTTGTCTCCCTCCAAATGCTCTCTCACAAAACCAAAGAAAAATAAAGCATAGATCACAAAAGTGGCTGAAAAACCTATTAAATAACATAAGTCACGTTTTGGGGCTTCTTGTAAATAATAAAGTCTTATGGGGAAACTTGCACTTTCTCAAATCTTCATCAATGTCGCGATCCTTCTGTTTCTTCGACGGGTATCGATCGATACCATAAGTGTATCGATCGATACTCATGCATCAAATCGGTGTCTCAGCTACATGATCTCTGCTTGGCTCCAAAAAGCTCCAGAATGTTTCAATATCTCCAATTATGCTCCAAACGCACCTAAAACCTGAAAAGACTCTAAAAGATTCCAAAATACTAGAAAGACTCTATAAAAAGGACAATGATATATCAACTCCCCCAGACTTAGCCTTTGCTTGCCCTCAAGCAAACATAAAGCTAAACAAGAGAAAGAGGTTTGAAAAACACGGAGACTCACCTGTTCTTGAAACATTGCATTGACCCTTTTCCCTAGTGCTCCACATATTACGTAACCAGTTCCAAATCTAACCACCATGTACTTCTTCGTAGATATTTGCAGCTTCCCAGACTACACACATTATTTCGCAGCATCGTTCCATCAAACTCATCATCGCCAGTTTCATTACTGTGATTATTACCAAGAACCTTCTAGATTCTTTCCCATACAATATCATGACAAAGAACCATCCATTTTCCTAACCACACTTCCACCTTTG
Source organism: Eutrema japonicum (assembly GCA_030161315.1). NCBI lineage: Eukaryota > Viridiplantae > Streptophyta > Magnoliopsida > Brassicales > Brassicaceae > Eutrema > Eutrema japonicum. The sequence goes on along the minus strand of BSQW01000011.1, from coordinate 31,644,992 downwards.
TGTGATCATTCCCTCTGAAGTAGAATAGTGGGATCGCTGGAAATTTTCCTAACCCTCTACTCAGAAGAAAATTATTTCATCTTTTAATTCATCTTATTTATTAACTTGTAACAGGGGAGAGAAATACAATCACTTTAAACACTTGGGTTCCTTTGTCAGATATGAATGAGGAATTAAGCTCTATGGACATCAATCACATCGATGAAGTGCAAAAATTTGGCTCAGGCTTTAAAGAAACTTTGCTGGAAACATGGGTGTCTTCTAGTTAATTGGTCAACCTTTGGATTTTTCATTAGTCGATCTAATACTGATTCTGTAACAATGGTCACTTATAAGCAAGGTCAGAACAATAGAGTCAAGAAAAAGATCACAGTCTCCAACAGGTTTTGACTCAATAAAACAAATTTTAACTCAAAAACGACTGACTCTAAGGAAAACAAACACAATGTCAGCAACTACCTCCCCCATACTTGAACAACACTGTCCCCAGTGTTATCTAGCTTAAGGTTGGTGAAAGAAACAAAAGAACAGAGTGGAATCATGAAGAACAGGAAGTTACCGTAACGGAACATGGGTATCGACCGATACACGGCCTGGTATCGATCAATACCAGGCTTAAGTCGATATAGGGAACTCCTCTCAAAGACAAGTGACAAGATATTGCTCTTAATTTTTGAACAAGGATCCGGAAGTGGTATAGTTAGCATTGTTAGATCACTCAAACACATGTTAAAAGCAACAAGAAAAATGCAGACATAAGGACTCAAAAGTTCAAAGGAAAATAAAAACAAAAAGGAAAAGAAAAATCAAATGTGATAATCAGGAGAAGGGAAACGAATCCTCCTCATCAGAAGTGTCGTCGCCAGCAGTGTGGGATGGGCCAGCCTCCGTCGGTGTGCACGGTGATCGAGGTGAACGAGGACGAGGTGGAACCATACAGCTGCAATGGGAAATGGCGGTCCACATCGTGTGTAGACTCTCGACGACGTATCGCTGAAGAGGATCCATATCCATGTTAGGCGATGGAGGAAGAGAGAACGCAGGAGCAGCAGCGGGAGTACGTGCACGTTGCGAACGTCGTGGGCGACCTCCAGCAAGGTCAGGTGCAGGTGCGTCCATAGCAGCAGCATGAACACGGCCTCCAGATGAAGCTCCTCCTCGACGACGAGTCATAGGTGCAGAAAGCATGTCCACCGGATTAGGCGTGAAGAGCAACTGAGCAGGATCGTCACCAATGTCTGTCAGATCTGTGTTGGGGAGCTGAACCAGAAAGTCCCCATCAGAAGTGCTGGTTTCAGCCACCTCAGGTTCTCCAACGTCGACCTGGTTTCAGCCACCTCAGGTTCTCCAAGTGCTGCTCGTCCATAAGATCACGTGCAGTCACAATCGAGCAGCTCGCGGTGCTGATCCCAAGGTGCTGAAAAATGAGAGTGAGAAGACTGCCCACCGTCTTAGTCTTTACCCGAGTCTCGGTCCTGCGGGTCGTTCCACCACGTCCTGTGAAAGGTTTGGCCTTCAGCGAGACCAAGTGGTGTGCGAACACAGCACCCAAGTTGACCGCAAGGTCCAACTCAGGCCACTCGTAGGCCTCATCCTCAATAATGTCCCCAATACCGATAGAGAGAACAATAAGCTCAGCCACCCTCATCTTGTTAGGTTCCATCTTGCACAAGAGGGTGTTGCTCAAGATCCTCGCGATGCAGCGTAGAACAGGATGGCGCACATCCATCTGAGTAGTGGTCTTGCTGTCATAATCTCCGTGCCCAAAGTGCTGCCAGAATGCCTGAATATCAAGGAACTGACGAGGAAACTCACACCTCGAAAAGTCTCTATGGAACCCATAGATGTCGCATAGCTCCTGAAATGGAAATCGGTATCGCACACCTCGAATCATGAAAGTCAGGATACCCTGCTGTGCAGTCGTGGGAGCTGCACTAGATCGAGATAAAGATCGAACTGTCTCGTAGGCATCGTCCCCAAACCGATCTTGCGGATCAATCTGTGGAGCTCCCTGTCAAAACCCATATGTGTCATAGTGAGCGTGTCGATGAACCGGGTGGGCCGCACAGAGATAGGCCTGGAGACGCAAGCCCTGCTCTCAGAGACCTCCTTATTTGTACCGTCAAAGTCCCGCGTATGGAAGATATGTATCCTTGTCTGAACCATCATATCGCACCCTGTATCAGTTTCCCGCCAAACAGGCTTTCACCATCCCTCTGCGCCAAGTGAGACCGTCGAATATCTTAACGCTTTCGAGCAAACGGAACTCATGCGGAGGATCCTAAGGTTGATTCAAGCTTGTGGCCTCAGTTCTTGTTCTCTTTGTGGGCTGCATCTGCATCAGCAACAAAAGAAAAACAGCATAAACTCAACATCTCTCTCAAACACAGCAAAAACGGTCAAGGAATATAATGAGCATCGACCGATACCAGGTGGTATCGATTGATACTCAGCAGATTTTGAATCGCACGAAGATCCACAATCAAAACAGTCCAAAAGTCGAAACTAAAGGCCATTAAGCATAAGGCGGGTTCCGACTAGTCCTAGAACAACTGAATCAAGAGGTATTCGTCCAACAAAGTGAGTTCTAAGAGCCAAAAATTAAAAACACAATCGTTGGTCACTGATTGAAAAAGAGGAGATTCGTGTTTCATACCTTGTAGATCGAGTGAAAGGGTGAGAGAATGAGAAAGAGCACGAAAATCAAACAAGGATAGACCCTTGAATCACTCAAATCCATGAAGAAACAAAGATTTGGTGATTGTGGGGAGTGTGTGCTCGTGTCGGTCGAAGGAGGCTAATGAGGAAGAAGAAGAAAAATCGTAGGGTTTATAAGGAAACTTACCTGGATGAGAGTATCGACCGATACCAGGTGTATCAATCGATTCATGGGGTGTCGGTCCAGAATATGTGCGTGTAAAACTGGTATCGACTGATACCAAGTGGTATCGACTGATACCAAGTGGTATCGACTGATACCAAGTGGTATCGATCGATACTGAGCTTCCGAATCTGATTCATGTAACACAGCAAAATATAAAACAAAAACTGGAAAAAATAAAGACTCATATGTACAGACTTACTAGTGGGTTGCCTCCCACTCAGCGCTCGTTTAACGTCATTAGCTTGACTGTACTGTCGTTCAGGCAGTGGGTGCATCATCCAGAGGCATTATGTGTACTTCTGGAATCTCGGTGCTCCTGAAATAGTGTTTCACCCTTTTTCCATTGACAGTGAACTCTTCGCCTGAATGATTCGTCAGGAAAATTGCACCATGTGGTCTAACTTCCTTGACTGTGAAAGGACTTGACCAACGAGAACGCAATTTATCAGGAAACAAATGCAAACGAGAATTATACAAAAGTACCTGGTCATTGGGTTCAAAGTGTCTGGAGAGGATCTTTTTGTCGTGATACGCCTTGGTCGTCTCCTTGTACAGCTTTGAGTTTTCATAGGCATGATGCCTAATCTCATCCAGCTCATTCAGCTGAATCAACCGCTTCTCAGTAGCAGACTTGATGTCGAAATTCATCAACTTTGTAGCCCATGCTGCCTTATGCTCAATTTCCACCGGAAGGTGACACACTTTCCCATATAGCAAGTGAAACGGTGTAGTCCCAAGTGGTGTATTGAAAGCGGTCATGTAAGCCCACAGTGCATCATCCAGCCTTGCAGACCAATCCTTCCTAGTACCCAGAGTCTTTTCTAGAATCTCCTTGATCTTCCTGTTGGAAACATCAACTTGCCCACTAGTCTGAGGATGATAAGGACTAGCTACACGATGATTCACACCATGCTTCTTCAGCAACTTCTCAAAAACCTTGTTAATAAAGTGAGAGCCACCATCACTTATAAAAATCTGAGGTACTCCAAATCGAGGGAAAATGATACTCTTGAACAGCTTAAGGACCACAGAAGAATCGTTGGTGGGACTAGCAATTGTTTCCACCCACTTAGATACGTAGTCCACAACAACCAAAATGTACTTGTTTTTATATGACGAAGGAAAAGGACCCATAAAATCGATGCCCCAACAATCAAAAATCTCAACCTCAAGGATGAAATTATGTGGCATCTCATGTTTCTTACTGATTTTCCCTCTCCTCTGACATGCATCGCATTGCAAAACAAAGGCATGAGCATCCTTAAACATAGTATGCCACCAGAAACCTGCTTAAAGAACCTTGGACACTGTCTTGAAAGTAGCAAAGTGTCCAACATACTCAGATACATGACAATGAAACAAAACATTATGTACCTCTGACTCAACAATGCATCTCCTGTAGATACCATCAGAACAGTGCTTGTACATGTAAGGTTCATCCCAAAAGAATCGCCTTATGTCACGCATAAACTTATTCCTGTCATATTTCTTGAGGTGCGTTGGCTTTGCATCTGCAGCGAGGTAGTTGGCAATGTCGGCGTACCATGGTTGATCAGAATCAGCTACAGCAACTAGATACTCTTCAGGACCACCAAGGTGTTCAACAGTCAAAACAGATCTGGAAATCGCAGGGTATTGACCGATACTAGGGGAGTGTCGAAATTTCTCAGGTAGGATCGAAATTTCTCAAAGGAGAAAACAACTGCAAGTAGTTCTTTCACTGTAGTGTTGTAATTCCTCTGAGCATCATCCAATGTCCTGCTGGCATAGTAGATAACGTGCAGCTTCCTATCCTTCCTCTTTCCCAAAATTAATCCAACAGCAAAATCACTAGCGTCACACATGACCTCAAAAGGCAAAGTCCAATCAGGAGGTTGCATAACAGGAGCACTCACCAAAGCCTTTTTAATCTTTTCAAAGGTTGTAAGACACTCAGGTGTGAAGTAGAATTTGATCTCCTTGCATAATAGGACGGTGAGTGGGCGGACTAGCTTGGAGAAGTCCTTGATGAACCTTCTGTAAAACCCAGCATGACCAAGGAAGCTTCGAATATCCTTAACAGAAGTCGGTGGTTGGAGGCTTGTCATGAACTGGATCTTGGCTTTGTCAACTTCGATCCCAGCTTCAGAAACCTTGTGCCCAAGCATGATGCCATCCTGAACCATAAAGTGACACTTTTCCCAATTAAGGACCAAGTGTTTCTCTTCACACCTCTGTAGCACCTTGCACAAATTAGTCAAACAGTCCTTGAATGATGATCCGTACACCGAAAAATCATCCATGAACACCTCCATAAAATCCTCAATCATGCCTGTGAAGATAGACATCATGCATCTCTGAAAGGTGGCGGGGGCATTACACAATCCAAATGGAATTCTCCTGTATGCGAATGTGCCATAAGGACATATAAAAGTCGTCTTCCCTTGGTCATCTGGATGTATCGGAATCTGGAGGAAACTTGAATACCCATCGAGAAAATAGTAGTAGGGATGACTAGCCAACCTATCCAACATTTGGTCAATGAATGGCAATGGGAAGTGATATTTCCTTGTGGCTGCATTCAAATTCCTATAGTCAATGCACATTCGATGCCTAGTGATAGTCCTAGTAGGAATCATCTCATCCTTCCCATTCTTCACCACATTTATCCCTCCTTTCTTTGGAACAACGTGCACTGGACTGACCCAAGAACTGTCTGAGATGGCATAGATAACCCCTGCATCCAAGAGTTTCATGACCTCTTTCTTAACCACTTCTTTAAGGTTCGGATTCAGCCTCCTCTGATGCTCAATTGAAGCATTTGACTCGTCCTCAAGATGAATTCTATGCATGCACAGGTCCGATGATATATCTGAAATGTCATCAATAGAATAGCCAAGAGATTTGCGATACTTGCGCAGCTTGCTCAGCAGTAAGGTAATCTCTGCGTTGTTCAATGAAGCATTAATAATTAATGGGTATGTGGAATTAGGACAAAAAAAACCATACCTCTAATTCGCAGGAAGCGGCTTGAGTTCCACCTTAGGAGCTTTCTCCTCATTCCAATCTCCAAGCCCAGCAGCTTGCTTAGAACTTTCGGTCAACTCCCTTTCTGGTCGCAGGGTATCTACCGATACTATGTATCGAGAATCTTCGAGTATCCAGCAGCAACATCATCCAAGTGAAAATTTGACTCAGCAGAACAGACCAATGCTCTTACTAGTGGATCTTCAGGATGCAACTCCAGGAACTACTCTTCAGCAATGTCACTAAAGGTATCTACAAAGAAAGTCTGCCCATCGATGGTTGGTCTCTTCATCATCTTCTCCATGTTAAAAGTCATGACCAAATCACCGATGTTAAGAGCGATCTTCTCATTCCTGCAATCAATCAAAGCACCAGCTGTTGCTAGGAATGGCCTTCCCAAGATAAGAGGGTATATGGGTTCTGCATCATACTCCATGACAATGAAATCAGTTGGGATTAAACAATTCACAATCTTAATCGGGACGTCTTCAAGTAATCCCTCTGGAAGTCGAACAGAGCGATCAGCAAGTATCAGGGAGATCCTTGTGGCTGTGAAGTCTGTCATCCCCATCCTTTTAGCAACTGAGTATAACATGAGATTCACACTTGAACCAAGGTCGCAAAGAGAACGTTCGACCCTTTCTGTGAAGATTGCACAATCCAACATAAAACTCCCTGGATCTGGTAGCTTCTTTGGGATCCTGTTTGTCAAGATCGCGCTGCACTCGTGAGAGATCATCAGAACACCATCCTCAAGGTTCACATTGCTTGATACCATCCTCTTAACATATCTCCTGAAAGCTGGAGAAGTCTTGATAGCATCGATAAAAGGAAGTTCAACAATCAACTTATCCATAATTGCCTTGCATCTAGAGTCTTCTACCTCCTTCTTAGTATTCCCAATAGCCCTGGGATAAGGTATCCTCGGTGTGTAAACTTTCTATGCAACTACATCAGGTACTTCCTTCAAAACCTTAGGTGATGTATCGACTGCAGGATCAGTGTCGATCAATACAGGAGTGGTATCGATCGATACACGGGGTTTTGATTTGTCCCGTGAAAGTATCTTGACCAGTGTCGATCGATGCTGTCTAGTGTCGATCGATACTGTAGCGATTTCAGAATCCTCATCGTCAAGATCGACAAAACTTTATGCAGTTTGGCCAATTTTCACTCCAGGATTGACCTCTTTTCCATTCCTCAAGGTGTTTGCATTGATGTGCGCCCTTGGGTTTTCTCTTTTCCCTGGAAGAAAACCTTCTTGCCTTTTCACAGCCTCTGAAGTCTGAGCAACCTGAGTTTCCAGCTTCTTCTGATGAATGTTAAGAGTTTCGATCTTTCCACTCAGATCATTGTACATAGCATCCATCTTCCCATTGAAATCCACAGTTAGCTTATGCTGTCCTTGAACAAGTTGTTCAAACATAGACTCAATCTTGCTATCTGGGGTCTTAGCAGGTATAAGTTGATAAGATGAACTCCCATAGTTCCTGGTATACCCACTGTTCTGGAATGGCTTCTGGACAAACTGATTTGATCCTCCTTGCTGAGCATTGTTGTTGAAGTTTCTGTTGTTATTCTGGTATTGATTTCTCTGACCTTGAAAACCAAAGCCACCAATGTAGTTAACATCTTCCACTTCATCCTCATTGAATACCTCAACATCATCTGCAAAGTGAACAACTTTCACTGTTTTGCCCATCAACAGATTGTGCATAGAATCTAACTTGGCTTGAACCTCAGCAATCTGCGAACCTTCCATGCCACCAGCTTGCTTCTTGCGCTCCATGTCTGCATTTTTGGTACTATTGCTAGATGCCAGGTTCTCAATCAGCGCATAAGCGTCCTCGGGATAACTGGTGTTGAAATTTCCATTGCTCGCAGCATCCAAAGCCATCTGATACCTCCAATCAATCCCTCTGAAGAAAAGACCCAGCAGCTGAACATTAGTGAACCCATGATGTGGAAAATCCCTATGATATGACCTGAATATGAACCAAGCAGCCTTAAATGCCTTAGTCGGTCCCTGAGAAAACAAGGAAATCTTATTCCTGAGCTCCTCGGATCGTGCATCATCATAGAAGTTGTTCAGAAAGGCATTCTTAGTCTCTTCTCAAGTAGTCAGTGATACAGCTGGCGAATGCTTCAGCCAATAAGCTGCATCCCCGCCAAGATAGTATGGGAAGAGCTTATAGAAGAGGTAATCATAGGATACTCCATCGCGTTTGATGCTTGTAACCAAATCCTCAAACCTCTCAATGTGATTCATAGGGTGTTCATTGGAAAGACCATAAAAAGGGTGCTGACCCACAATAGTGTAGTAAGCAGGCTTCAGCTCAAAGTTGTTTCTCTGAAAAGTATGAGGGCGAATCGCAGAACGATTGGCGTAGAACTGATCAGGCCTGTTGTACTCACCAATTGTTCTACTACGATTAATCACAGCATTCGCTGCGACAATCTCCTCGACAACAGCAGGAGGTGGAATGATGTTCCCTTCTACATCCAATCGTTTTCCTTTCTCATTGCACAATTGACCCTCTTGGTCTCCGTAAGCACGAGCTCCATCTTGAACCAAAACCACTTGGTTGTTGTTCATATATGCTGGCTTCTTTGCTTTTCTGTTTGCATGTTCCAAAAGTGCTAGCTGCTCGTTTGACAGATTAACTAGCGTAGTGTTCTTGTTCCTCCTGGTTTCACGAATACGCATGCACCTGAAACACAAAACTCAAGAGCGTAAGTAACACAAACATTCACGACAGGTATCCACCGATACCACTAGGGTGTCGATCGATACTGGTCGAACTTAGTCGAAATTCTCAAACTACAATGTAATGGCGAATTGAATCCCCGGCAACGGCGCCAAATTTGATAAGCTCAAATTAATACCCTATAAGTACTAAAGCTTTGTCGATTGTAATACTTAGGACTTGAATCCACAGAGACTCAAGAAATCACACAATAGATTGTATAGATGATATATCATGGTTTTTACCCCGTTTAAGCCATGATATAAGTCCGTTTTATAGAGTCTTTCTACTATTTCGTAGTGGTTTAGAGTCTTTTAAAGGTTTTAGCACGTTTGGACCATTATTGGAGATATTGGAGCTTTCTTGAATATTTTGGATCAAAGCAGAGGTTCGTGTAGCTGAGTACCCGATTTGATGCATCAGTATCGATTGATACTGACAAGTATCGGTCGATACTCATCGAGGCAGACACGACCCGCGAGTTTAATGAAGTATTGAATAATTGCAAAATGGCCCATAAGACTTTAATAATTACCAGAAGCCCCAAAACGTGTTTTATCTTTATAATTAGGTTTTACAGCCACTTTCATGGCTATGCTTTGTTCTATGCTTTATTTTTATTCTTGTTTTGTGAGAGAGCATTTGAAGGGAGACAAGTCTGAAACTCTGTTCGTCCGAGAGAAGATTTCGAACCCTTTTTTTACTCTTTCTATTTTATTTGATGATTTATTCAAACATGTTTATTGCTTCAATTTTCATGTCTGAGTAGATCTCATGTTAGGTTTAGGGTTCTCATAAGGGTTTTCTCTGAATGCTAGGCTGATTAGTTATTAGGATTCACCATCTGAATTAGTTCTTCACCTTAGGTTGTGTTCAAAGCTAATTCTAGGTTGACGAATCTGGAACTTAGATCTTAGGATAATTGATTAGGCACGAGAGTGCGATTAATTACCTGATAGAACCTTAGGTGAGCAAAATAACTATTCGCAAAGAGACTTGGTTTAGTTGTTTTGTCAACAAATCAAACCTGATCTAAAAGCTGTTTTAGACTTTAGGATTCGCAAAGAGATTTGGAATTCCTAGGATTTAGATTTAGATAGTTTTCGCAACGAGAGTTGGTTAGCTATAATTTAGTGATTTGAGATCAAGAACCGCGCTAAATCTGAATCATGTTAGTTAGTTTACATGCATTCATTGATTTCCTGAGAAAAACTCTAAACCTATCTTTCTCCAATTGAATTTACAACCGTTTAAGTTTACGTTCTGTTTTCGATATCATTGATTTCTTAGCTTAATTCTCATGTTCATAATCTATTTTTTGTCTCTGTGAGTCCTAGTGTTCGACCCCTACTATACTGCAACTATTGGTTAGTACTTTTAGGGAATTAATTTGAGCATATCAAATTTGGCGCCGTTGCCAGGGACTCAATTCGCCATTAGATTTTAGCCTGAGAATTTCGACTAAGTTCGTCGGTATCGATCGATACTCACTAGTGTCGGTCGATACTCGTTGTTATCTTTTTGTTGATATCGATCGACACCACCTAGTGTCGGTCGATACTCAACGTGTTTTTTTTGTTACTTACGTGCCATGCCTAGTGTGTTTCAGGTGCGAATTTGGGACGTGCAAACAGGAAAGCAAAGAAGCCAGCAGAGATGAACAACACAATGATTCTGATTCAGGATGCTGTTGGAGCTTTGAGAGACCAAGAGGGTCAGTTGTGCAATGCGAGAGGGCAGCGACTTGATGAAGCTGGAAATATCATCGTCCCTACAATTGCTGCGAACGCTGGGAATGTTGTGGTTAATCGTGGCAGAACGATTGGTGAGTACAACAGACCTGATCAGTTTTATGCAAATCGATCAGCGATCCGTCCTCCACCTTATCAAAGGAATGACTTTGAGCTGAAGCCTGCATACTACACTCTTGTGGGACAGCACCCTTTTCATGGTCTTTCCAATGAGCATCCCATGGATCATATTGAGAGGTTCGAGGACTTGGTCACTAGCATCAAGAGCAATGGAGTGTCCTATGATTACCTCTTCTCGAAGCTTTTCCCATACTCACTTGGTGGAGAAGCGACTTACTAGCTGAAGCAGTTGACTCCTGGATAGCTGACTACTTGGGATCAAAATAAGACTGTTTTTCTGAACAATTTCTATGATGATGCAAGATCTGAGGATCTGAGGAACAAGATCTCCCAGTTTTCTCAAGGACCTATTGAGGCGTTCAAGGTTGCTTGGACGAGATTCAGATCATATTATAGGGATTGTCCACATCACGGATACTCTGATATTCAGTTGATGGGATCCTTTTTCAGAGGGCTCGATTGGAGGTATCAGATGACTTGGATGCTGCGAGCAATGGAAACTTCAACACCAGGTATCTTGAAGATGCCTATGTGTTGATTGAGAATTTGGCGTCTAGTAATAGCACCAAGAATGCTGATTTGAGAGGAAGAAGCTAGCTGGTAGCATGGATGGTACACATATTGCTGATGTTCAAGCCAAGTTGGATTTTATGCACAGTCTCCTGATGGGCAAGGCACCAAAGGCTGTTCACTCTGCTGAAGAAGTTGAGGTATTTAACGAGGATGAAGTAGAGGATGTTAACTAAATTGGTGGTTCTGGTTTTCAAGGTCAGAGGAATCAATTCAACAACAACCGAAACTTCAACAACAACTCTCAGCAAGGAGGTTCGAATCAGTTTGGTCAGAAACCATCTCAGAACAGTGGGTATACCAGGAACTATGGAAATTATTCTTATCAACCCGTACCTGCTAAGCTTCCAGACAGCAAGATCGAGGCTATGTTTGAACAGCTGGTTCAAGGACAGCAGCAGCTCACAGTGAATCTCAACGGAAAGATAGATGATGTGTACAAGGATCTGAGTGGAAGGATCGATACTCTCAATACCCATCAGAAGATGCTGGAAACGCAAGTGGCTCAAACTGCAGCTGCTGTGAACAGAAAGGCGACTCAAGCACAGAACGAATACGTCAATGCAATGACCTTGAGAAATGCAGGGAATCTCGAAAACCCTCTCGAAGGTAATTCCGAAACTGATTCGTCAGTATCGATCGACACCACTGCTGATATCGATAGATACCACTCTGAAGAACCGATACATGAACCTTATGTCGATCGACACCATCCTGGTATCGATCGACGCCCATCGCAAGCCGAACCAAAGACTGTAAAAAAACCGGAAGTGATCGAGGAACGTGTCTACAAGCCTAAGATACCGTATCCGAGACTAGCTAGACATCTCAGGGACCCCATCTCTCCAAAGTAGCTACTTGGCTTTGAGAAGATGGTACCAAGGATCGCTCTCACACTGACTTTTGAAGAAGCTCTAGAGTACCGCCCTCTGCTGAGTCACTTCCGATATTGCAGAGAAACTGAGGAAGAAATTAAGGTACTCTTCACCAAGTCCAGAAATGCAGCATCTCCGATGAAGGAGTTGACTAAGAGGGAGGACAAAGAATATTCTCTGTTCCATGCTCTATCTCTGGAGTTGAATTCAAAGAATCTCTGGTTGATTCAGGGGCTAGCGTCAATGTCATGTCGAAAGCGATTGCAGAGAGATTGGGAGCCAAAATTCGTTCTCCCAAGACATCTATCACATTCGCAAACTACTCCACCTCGCTTTCATACGGTACAATCCCTAATTTGATGGTCACAATAGGGGATTCTCTAGTTCCTACTGATTTTCAGGTTGTGGAGATGAGTGAAAGGTCCACCACGCAGTTGATTCTTGGAAAACCGTTCATGGCTACAGTTGGAGCAATCATGGACACGCCCAGCAAGAGAACCTCGTTCTCCTACATTGACAAGGAGGTTTTCTACGACGCCATTCCTACTAGAGGAACTCACACACGTGTCTTTGCATCGATGTTGTCACAGGAGAGTCGTTGGTAGCTGAAAATTGGGAAGAGTTTTCTAACGAGCCTAATGTCATAGACCTTCTCGATAGTCCTTCTGTAATCACCACGAAAGACGTCAAAACAGCTAGGGCAAAGAAGAAGGTGAAGAGCAAAGGAGTGCAAGGTGTTGCTTCTATGAATTTAATCCCTCAGAAGTGTGATGGGGATTCCATTGAATACAAAGTGAAGTGCAAAGGAAACTCAAAACCATTCTCTAAGGCTAGAGTCATTCTTACTTCGGAGCTGAAAGAGAAAGGAAAGGAGGTTGTGGAGAGCATGTTGAGTAGAACTCTGAGTCTGCAAGTATCTAGCTGTGGAACTTGCCTGGGAGTAAGCTCTCAACCTCGCTCTAACTGATTACCTGAGCCAAAGTCAAGCTACTGACTTAAAACGAGTGCTTGGTGGGAGGCAACCCACTGGTGAGTTTGTTTTTGAGTCTTTTTATTTTTCATTTTGTGTTTTGTGTTTTGTGTTTTGTGTTTTGTGTCAGGATGAACAAGGAGCAAATACGAAATCGCATGAGTGTCGATCGATACCCTGTTGGTATCGGTCGACACCCTACGCGAATGAGAAAAAGTTCATCATGTCGACTTAAGCCTAGTATCGCTCGATACCAAGCCATGTGTCGGTCGATACTCGATGTTCTAGCACGGTAACTTCTTGTTTCTCATAATTCCATTTGGTTCTTTTGTTTTCTTTTACCAACTTTAGGCTAGATAACACTGGTGACAGTGTTGTTCAAGTCTGGGGGAGGTAGTCGCTGACTTTGTTTTTGTTTTTCTTAGAGTCAGTCGTTTTTGAGTCATTCGTTGTTTTATTGAGTCAAAATTTTGTTGGAGACTATGATCTTTTTCTTGAACCTATTGATCTAACCTTGCTTCTAAGTGACCATTGTTACAGAATCAGTTCTAGATCGACTAATGAAAAATCCAAAGACTGACCAGTTAGCTAGAAGACACTCATGTTTCCAGCAAAGTTCCTTAAAGCCTGAGCCAAATTTTTGCACTTCATCGATGTGGTTAGTATTCAAAGAGCTTGATTCCCCATTCGTATCTGACAAAGGAACCCATGTGTTTGAAGTAATGATATTTCTCTCCCTGTTATAAGTTAATAAATAAGATGCATTAAAAGATGAAATGATTTTCTTCTGAGTAGAGGGTTAGGAAAATTTCCTGCGATCCCATTATTCTACTTCAGAGGAAATGATCACACAAAGGTTGAAGCGAGGTTAGGAAAATTTCATGTGATACCATTATTCGCCTACACCTTTGATTACTTTTGAGGGAAGAACCGGGGATTCGGTGGCAAACACCATCAGTACTCGCGTCTCGAAACTTAATTTGTACATGCAAGAGATATAATAAGAAATAAGTCTGGGGTAGAGAAATAATACCAAAAAGTGTAAAAAAAGGTGTTTCCTTGTCATGATATTGTATGGGAAAGAATCTAGAAGGTTCTTGATATTAATTCACAGCAATGAAACTGGCGAGGAAGGCTTGATTGAACGATGCTGTGAGATAATGTATGTAGTCTGGAAAGCTGCGAATGTCTACGGAGAAGTACATGGTGGTTAGATTAAAAAGCTGGTTAGGTAACATATGGGTTTTTGGGAAATTGGTCATTTTAATGTTTCATGAACAGGTGAGTCTCTACGTTTTCAAACCTTTTTCTCTGGTTTAGTCTTCTATTTGCTTCAGGGCAAGCAAAGGCTAAGTCTGGGGGAGTTGATATATCATGGTTTTTACCCCGTTTAAGCCATGATATAAGTCCGTTTTATCGAGTCTTTCTACTATTTCGTAGTGGTTTAGAGTCTTTTACAGGTTTTAGTACGTTTGGAGCATTATTGGAGATATTGGAGCTTTCTGGAGCATTTTAGATCGAAGCAGAGGTTCGTGTCGATTTGAAGCATTAGTATCGATCGATACTGACTAGTATCGGTCGATACTCATCGAGGCAGACACGACCCGCAAGTTTAATGAAGTATTGAAGAATTGCAAAATGGCCCATAAGACTTTAATAATTACCAGAAGCCCCAAAACGTGTTTTAGCTTTATAATTAAGTTTGACAGCCACTTTCATGGCTATGCTTTGTTCTATGCTTTATTTTTATTCTGGTTTTGTGAGAGAGCCTTTGAAGGGAGACAAGTCTGAAACTCTGTTCGTCCGAGAGAAGATTTCGAACCCTTTTGTTACTCTTTCTATTTTATTTGATGATTTATTCAAACATGTTTATTGCTTCAATTTCCATGTCTGAGTAGATCTCATGTTAGGTTTAGGGTTCTCATAAGGGTTTTCTCTGAATGCTAGGTTGATTAGTTATTAGGATTCACCATCTGAATTAGTTCTTCACCTTAGGTTGTGTTCAAAGCTAATTCTAGGTTGACGAATCTGGAACTTAGATCTTAGGATAATTGATTAGGCACGATAGAACCTTAGGTGAGAAAATTACCTATTCACAAAGAGATTTGGTTTAGTTGTTTTGTGAACAAATCAAACCTGATCTAAAAGCTGATTTAGACTTTAGGATTCGCAAAGAGATTTGGAATTCCTAGGATTTAGATTTAGATAGTTTTCGCAACGAGAGTTGGTTAGCTATACTTTAGTGATTTGAGTTCAAGAACCGCGCTAAATCTGAATCATGTTAGTTAGTTTACCTGCATTCATTAATTTTCTGAGAAAACCCCTGAACCTATCTTTCTCCAATTGAATTTACAACCGTTTAAGTTTACGTTCTGTTTTCAATATCATTGATTGCTTAGCTTAATTCTCATCTTCATAATCTATTGTGTGTCTCTGTGAGTCCTTGTGTTCGACTCCTACTATACTGCAACTACTGCTTAGTACTTTTTGGGTATTAATTTGAGCATATCAATAGATGAAAATTAAGCTAAGTGATTAATGGAATTGAAAGCAAATACGTAAATTAAACAAGTTGTGATTCGATTGCTTGAAAGATAGGTTCAGGGTATATCTCAGTAAATCAATGAATGCAGATAAACTAACAAATCAGGGTTCAGGTTATGCACGGTTCTTAAACTCATATCACTAAAGTATAATTAACCAACTGTCGTTGCGAGAATTATCTAAGTCTAAATCCTAGAATTCCAAATCTCTTTGCGAATCCTAAAGTCTAAACCAGCTTTTAGTTCAAGTTTGATTTGTTCACAAAACAACTAAACCAAATCTTGATATGCTCAAATTAATACCCTAAAAGTACTAAAACGGTAGTTGTAGTAAAGTAGGGGTCGAACACAAGAACTCAAGAAATCACACAATAGATTATTTAGTATCGAATCAAGCTAAGAAATTCAGTTGAAGTAAAAAGCAATAAACAGTAAAAGAGTTGTAAAATCGATGGAAGAATATAGGCTCAGGGTGTTTCTCAGGAGATCAATGAATGCCGTTAACAAATCAGTCAGGATTCAGATTTAGCGCAGTTCTTGAACTCATTTCACTAAAGTATAATTAACCAACTCTCGTTGCGAGAATTATCTAAGTCTAAATCCTAGAATTCCAAATCTCTTTGCGAATCCTAAAGTCTAAACCAGCTTTTAATTCAAGTTTGATTTGTTCACAAAACAACTAAACCAAGTCTCTTTGCGAATAGTTATTTTGCTCACCCTAAGTTCTATCATGTAATTAATCGCACTCTCGTGCCTAATCAATTATCCTAAGATCTAAGTTCCAGATTCGTCAACCTAGAATTAGCTTTGGGAACAACCTATGGTGAAGAACTAATTCAGATGGTGAATCCTAACTAATCAATTACTAGCAATCAGAGAAAACCCTATGAGAAAACCCTAAACCTAAAGTGGATATACTTATACATGGAAATTGAAACAATAAACATGACTGAATAAATACTCAAATAAATAAGAAAAAGTAACAAGAGGGTTCAAAATCTTCTCTCGGACGAACATAGTTTCAGACTTGTCTCCCTTCCAAAGCTCTCTCAAAAACCAAAGTAGAATAAAGGATAGCCATGAAAGTGGCTGTAAAATCCTATTAAATAACCTAAATCACGTTTTGGGGCTTCTTGTAAATAATAATGTCTTCTGGGTAATTTTGCAATTCTTCAACTCTTCATTAAGTCGCGACTCGTGTCTTGCTGCAGTGAGTATCGACCGATACTTAATCAGTATCGATCGACACTGATGCTTCAAATCGGGTACTCAGCTTCACGAACTCCAGCTCCGCTCCAAAATGCTCCAGAAAACTCCAAAATTTCCAATTATGCTCCAAACGTGCTAAAACCTGTAAAAGACTCTAAACTACTACAAAATAGTAGAAAGACTCTATAAAACGGACTCATATCATGGCTTAAAAGGGGTAAAAACCATGATATATCAAATCTCTTTGTGAATAGTTATTTTGCTCACCCTATATCAGGTTTCTCAATTGCACCATCGTGCCTAATCGATTAACCTAAGATCTAAGTTCCAGGTGATCAATCTTGAATTAGCTTTGAGAACAACCTAAGGCGAAGAACTAATTCAGATTATGAACCCTAATCAACAAATCAACCTAGCATTCAAAAAAATCCCTTGTGAGAACCCTAAACCTAACAGGAGATCTACTCAGACATGGAGATTGCAACAATAAACATGAGTGAATAAATCCTTAAATAAATAATAAAGAAGAGAGTAAAACAAGGGTTCAAAATCTTCAATCGGACGAACAAAGTATCAGACTTGTCTCCCTCCAAAAACTCTCTCACAAAACCAAAGAAAAATAAAGCATAGCTCACAAAAGTGGCTGAAAAACCTATTAAATAACCTAAGTCACGTTTTGGGGCTTCTTGTAAATAATAAAGTCTTCTGGGGCAACTTGTAGTTTCTCAAATTTTCATAAATGTCACGATCCTTCTATTTCTTCGACGGGTATCGATCGATACCATAAGTGTACCGATCGATACTCAGGCATCAAATCGGTGTCTCAGCTACAGGATTTCTGCTTGGCTCCAAAAAGCCTTCAATATCTCCAATTATGCTCCAAACGCACCTAAAACCTGAAAAGACTCTAAAAGACTCCAAAATACTAGAAAGACTCTATAAAAAGGACTTATATCATGGCTTAAAACAGGTAAAAACCATGATATATAAAAAGATCCAGAATCCAACAATTCCCCTGGATTTATCTCCACTTCCACCAGCAGAAGCCGTGAGTTTAGATGGAAAAAGGAAAGCTGGGTTTGTCGAAAAGCTTCATCAAAAGGCGAAGAATAACTTAGAAAAGAGAACCGAGCAGTATGTAAAGCACGCCAACAAAGGCCGCAAGTAAGATTTTCAAACCACAAAACTCGCACCAAGATGAGATGGACCATTCATGATCCTATAAAAGATCAACAACAACGCCCACAAACTTGAATTTCGAAGTGAGTTTAATATATCATCTACTTCCAATGTATATGATCTAGCTCCATATCATCTAGATGATCCAGTTTTAAGGTCAAAACCTCTTGCAGAGAGAATGAATGATGAGACCATTCAAGCTGAACAAGACTTAATCGAGCCACAGCTACAAGATGTGGAAGGGCCTACCCTTCATCAAGGACCAATAACAAGACAAAGAGCTAGGATCTCCAACACAAGTACAATCAAAGTATAATCCAGGCTATATCTCAAGCCGATCGAGAGAAGCCAAGAGAGAACCAAGAGAAGACGTTCAAGGCTGCTTATTGTCTACAGACATGGACATGGACATTTAAAGATCATCAAAACCATGCAAACGGCCCAAGCTCTAAGACTTAAGAATTCTGGCCAATGCTCTCAAATGAAGCCCAAGCCCACATCTTTCTCATTACTCTTTAAGCAAACAAGACTAGAGAATCTATTATATAATAGGAGAGTTTTTTCTCAATCTAAAGTATCCAAATCATCACTACAATCCTCTATTAATGGACCCCACATATGTATAACTCTTATATTCTAGAGTTTTCATTGTAATTTAGTACAACATTAACTTCTTTACCAACTCTCCTCTAATAACTAATTCATCAATATCTTCAACAAATAAAAAATACATCTCCAACACCATTAGCATTCCCAACTTCTTTAAACACTATGATTTTAAACGTTACCACAATCTCACAGCCTTGCAATAAAGTCCTAAACACATCCACAAACAAACAAGGGAGAAGATATGTTATAAACCTTGTCTCCACTTGATAATAGGATTTTGGCTCCTTTGATGAACTAGTTGAAAGGATGTTCGTTGATCGCAACAGCTCCATCTGCAATCTCAACGCCGCATATCTTGCAATCTTTTCCCTCCTATAAATCCAAAACAACACGCAAATTTTTAATTTTTAATACACGAATCCGGTTTTGATAAGATCAATAATGTTCCAATTTCAGAAATCAGACCTTGAGGTAGGTGGCAGCATCGATGAGGGAGTGAAAATAATCGAAACAGATGTGAGAAGCGGAACCATGGCTAACGAAGGCGCTGAAGTCACGGCGGCTGACGAGGATCTGCTATGAAAGTGAGATTTGTTGGATTTTTAGAAGCGAGATAGGATATTTTCTTCGGAATGAGGAACAAACGAAAAAAGCATAGATCTTTTGTGAGCGGTCTTTCACAAAAAAGCAATACTTGGACCAAAATATCTATTAGCATAAAGGCGCAAACATTAGAAAGATTCTCTAAAAACAACCTAAAACTATCGTACATAAAGAGATAATTTTAAACCCTCAAATATGTACTAAAATCATTTATAATTAAATTTAAGCAGTTTATTTAGTTAATATGTAAACGGGTTGATGAGGTTATAATTGGCCTCAGTATAAACTATAGATTCCGGAACTAAATATGTAACTTATGAGAGATTTGAAATGGTGTTAAATAAAAAAATATATAAAACTGAAATTAGAATCACACAGTAGTGAAATACAACATATAAAGACATGAAAAAAAAATTCAACATAAATTAACAAGATAATTAAGAGAAACCCGTTGTTATATACAAACACTAATAAGGAGAAAAAACAAAACACACGCGCGTACACACAATGCCACTATAAACATCGAAATAAAAAATATATATATTTCATAAAAATAGCATATATACAAATTTATAAAACATTTATGTAAAATAAGTCAATCTCTAGTTCAAATAAACCAAGGAGATTATACCAACTAAAGACTTTCCTATTCTCTACCCACCCATCAACGCCAAAGGTAAGTAAAGGTAAGTCAAATTGTTTTTTTATTATCATCTTTGAACTAATCCCTTGATTTTTTTTCTTATGATTCCATTAGTACCTTAAATTATGTGTTTTAGTTTAATTTCGAATTTGTAATATTTTCCTTTGATTTTTGTAATTTTATTTCTTTCTTTTTCCTTGTCATTAGCTATAAAGCCCACCATGTGTACCTTTGTTTTTCACCAAGAAATAAAATAAGAATTTTTTCTCTAAACTTAAGTTTTCTAGAAAATTTTGTTTTATCTAAGCCTAGTTGAGACCAACACCTCATCGGCATGAGAACTTGTGTTTTATCATGAGCCTTACACAACTTGTATGGTACATCTCGATCCACCTTCCATCTCACACCTCTCGCAAATCAACCGGTTCATTTGGTTAGAGTTTCTCGACCTTTTGACCACCCCTTGGCGTGATCAACCAAGCTTTGCTTCCGTGATAATACAAGCCTAGAGTCAGCCTTGTGCTTGTATCACATAGAGTTAACATACCTGATTGATGGACCAAAGTGACCGAAAAGAATATGTTTTTGACGGTTATAAGATAGCTCGGCCTCCTCGTGCAATTCGTTTGTCTCTTGATTTGATGGTTTGGTAAGTGTGTACTACACTACAAGAAAACAGGGCATTTCCAACGGCAATTCCGATGGCAATAATTCCGTCAGAAATTTCTGACGGATTTTCGACGGGATTTGGACGAACGTATTTTCCGTCGGAAATCCGTCGGAAAACATTACCCGTCGGACATTTCCGACGAATTTCCGACGGATTTCCGACAAATGATGATGTTGGCGACGGGCTTCCGATGATGGCTATCCGTCGGACAATTTCCGACGGATTTCTGACAAATGCTGATGTTGCCGACATCATTAACGACGGATTTCCGATGACGGCCATCCGTCGGACAATTTCCGATGGATTTCTGAAAAATTCTAATGATGCCGACATGGTTGCCAACATCGATAATATCTTCGGAAAACGTGCACAATTTTCTTATAAAAACGTATCCACCTTTTCATTTACAAACACAAAAAAAAAAAACTTTCTTATCTAATTCCTTACGAAAATGTCTTCTTCAGATCCATATAATTATTTTCGATCATGGATGGACAAGCCTCATCAAATTCCAGACACGGGCTTAGTTACGGAAGAATTCAGAGAAGGTCTGCAGGAATTCATGGTATTTGCGAGTAATCATAAGAATTGTGCCAAAAAAACTGGTAAAATCTACTGCCCTTGTAAGAATTGTGGTAATCGTAGATTAATCGTGATAGAGGAAGTATGTTCACACGTTTATTGTCATGGGTTTATGTCGGGTTACAAGATTTGGTATTATCATGGAGAAAATGATACAATGGTAGATAATTATGCTAGTACTAGTGAACAATATATTGGGGATAACGCTAGCTTAGAAGAACCCACAATGGAAGTAGAAAGTATTGTAGGTCATGTTCAGATGGTGAACGATGCATTTCGTGAAAGTATACCATCGGTTGCTGAGTATGGAGATAGAAGAGAAGAACCTAACTTAGAATCTCGGAGATTCTTTGATATGCTAGACGCTGCTAAACATCCGTTATATGATGGGTGTAGAGGTGAACATTCCCCTTTATCAACTGCAACTAGGATGATGGGTATAAAGATGGATTTCAATTTGAGTGAGTGCGTAGATGCAATCGCTGATTTTGTGAATGATATTTTGCCATAAGATAATCTTCCACCGGCATCATACTATGAGATACAGAAACTTGTTCGAGGTCTAGGATTGCCGTATCAGATGATAGATGTATGCACCGAAAACTGTATGATATACTGGAAAGAGGACGCAAACCGTTTGTCATGCCGTTTTTGTCGCAAACCTCGGTATAAAGAAACAGGTGGAAGAGTGCCATTGCCATATAAACCGATGTGGTATTTGCCGTTAACAGAGAGATTGAAGATGTTATATCAGTCAGAGCGCACATCGGGAGCAATGAGATGGCATGCAGAGCATACAACGGATGGAGAAATCGCCCATCCATCAGGCGCAGGAGCATGGAAACATTTTCAATCTACGTATCCCAGCTTTGCGTATGAGGCGAGGAACGTATACCTTGGATTATGTACCGATGGTTTCAACCCTTTTGGGAAGCACGACAGGCAATATTCTTTGTGGCCAGTAATTGTAACACCTTACAATTTGCCACCATCTTTGTGCATGCGTAGGGAGTTCTTGTTCCTTAGCATTCTCGTTCCTGGACCAGAGCATCCGAAGAGATCACTCGGTGTGTTTTTGCAGCCATTGATTTATGAGCTGCAAATGTTATGGGACCAAGGTGTTGAGGCCTTTGATGTTTCTTGTAACCAGAATTTCATCATGCGGTCGGTACTTATGTGGACCATCAGAAATTTTCTAGCATATGGCATGTTATCAGGATGGACAACTCACGGAAGGTTATCATGTCCGTACTATCAAGATAACACTGATGCGTTCCAATTGAAGCACGGACGCAAAACCTCTTGGTTTGACTGTCATAGGCGATTCCTACATAGCGATCATCCTTATCGGCGTAACACCACATTGTGTAGGAAGAACCGTAAAGTATTTGATGGTCCACCTCCTGAGTTAGATGGAGAGTATTTGTTGACTCAGTTCAGAGATTTTGGTGCAGAGAAAACCGTTGATTGTGGTGGTAAGGGGCATCATCCAGTTAATGGTTGTGGCAACGTACATAATTGGCACAAGAGAAGTATTTTCTGGGATTTGCCTTATTGGAAAGACCATCTTTTGAGACATAATCTAGATGTAATGCACATTGAGAAGAGTTTTTTCGATAACATTATGAACACCGTTCTTAATGTCCAAGGGAAGGCAAAGGACAATCTAAAGTCTAATTGGACTTTCCAGATATTTGTTCTCGAAGAGCACTACATGTGGTAGGGAGCGGGAAGCCTCCGGTCCCGACCTTTCGTTTGGATGAACCTTCAGAGGCCGCATTTTTTGTTCTGGATTACCGAAAGTGCTAGATTCCTGGACGGATACGCATCTAACCTTCAGAACTGTGTTGATCATTGAGAAGGGAAGTTTACTTGAATGAAGAGTCATGATTGCCATGTGGTGATGCAGCGCCTACTTCCATTTGCCTTTGCATGTATTCTACCACGTAATATCCACGAAACAATTGCAGGTACAATCATTGAATTTATTTGTTAATACTTTACATAATTTATACTTTAGTATTTATTTATTTATTTTTTATCCATATTATGCAGGGATTTGGTGCCTTTTTCAAGATATATGTTCGCGCTCTCTTACATCAGACAGTATCCGCAATCTTGCATAGCAGAAGGCGACTCCAGAAATACGAGCCATTCGTACTCGCATCACAAGCAGACCAGGTTTGTTTTTTTCTTTTACGTTAATTTTAAATTTAGCATTTTTGCATTCTTGTGGTTAAATTTGTACATGGTGTAGGTATGCTACATTCCCTATCCTCGGGTGACAAACAAGCAAGAACCGTGGATTACAGTAACATCGATAAACCCGAGAGGTAGGGTTCATGGTATGTCTGATCATGAACCCCTCCAACAAAGCTCTGTAGGTTTGGGTTCAGTCGACCATTCCCTAGAGGTCGACCTTGTTGTTGATTTCACCATACATGCAGACGATCGGGTATTTGAGGATTCAGAGGAAGAATTAAACAAATTTGGGGAAAATTTCGATTAAGGAGAATCAGATTACTCATCATCGGATTCAGAGTAGTTTTAAACTTGGCATTGTAAAATATGTACTTGTATTTCTAATACATATTTGTTATGTGGAATGTATTAGTTATGTGAATTGTACTTGTACTTAAAAATTTGTTTCTCTTGACTGTAATATTCCATGTCTAAAATTTTAAAAAATTGCTAAGAACTTATCCGTCGGATTCAGTTTTAGCCGATGGTCCAGACAGTCTGAAACCCGGTTTAGCCGAAGGAAGCATATATCCGTCAGAAATCCGTCGGAAATTTCCGACGGATTTTTCCGACGGATTTTCGACGGAATAAGTTTTAGCTGATGGTCAAGAATTCCCGAAACCAGTTTTAGCCGAAGGAAGTATACATCCGTCGGAATTCTATCAAAAATATCCTTCGGCTAAAACTGATATCGGACTGTCTGAACCTTCGGCTAAAACTGAACCCGTCGGAACTTTCCGACGGATTTCCGACAGGTTCAGTTTTAACCGAAGGTTCAGATCCATTTCTAACATTTCTAAACTTTAAAAAAAATGCTAAGTACTAATCCGTCGGAAATCCGTCATATTAAGTTTTAGCCGAAGGTCTAGACGGTCTAAAACCTGTTTTAGCCGAAACAATTATACATCCGTCGGAAATTTCCTTCGGCTAAAACTGGTTTCGGACAGTCTGAACCTTCGGCTAAAACTGAACCTGTCGAAAATTTTCGACGGATTTTCGACGGATTCAGTTTTAGCCGAATGTGCAGACTGTCCGAAACCAGTTTTAGCCGAAGGAAGTATACATCCGTCGGAAATCCGTCGGCTTTCCGACGACTGTTAAAAAATGTTGTTCAGGGTATAGGGTATAGGTGTTTTGTTTAGAAATTGGTTACAAACAATTGTATGATGTATATACAATAGTTTGAACTTCTAAGACAGTCTATATAAATTTCTTTTATAGAATTTAGAAAATTACATGAAAGTGTTCATATAAGGTGTAGTTGATTTATGTGAAATGTATAGGTTTAGATGTTGTATAAGTTATAAACTCATGCAAAGTCTTTAACATTGATGAATTTCTAATTTTTTGCTTGAAGCATGTACATTAGGTGTCTCTAACTCATATAACCATACCCAAAACCCCAAACCCAAAATATATCATAAACCCGTCGGAAATCCGACGGACTTTTGTTTTTTCGAGACCGCAGAAAACTGAACCGCCTAAATGAAAATATTTTAATAAACCGACGGAATTTCCGACGGATCTGGCCGTCGGAAATCCGAGTATATCCGAGAATCGGTTTTGTTTCTCTCTCTTCGGACGATTTTCTCTCTTCTCTCTATCTTGTTCTTGCGAAAACACGTTTCTAAATCCTCAATCTCTCCTCTCAATTCTCTTCTCAAGCCTCAATCCTTCAATCCTCATAGATCCCAACATGTAAGTCCCTCTAATTTTCAAGAAATCACTCATTTTTATTGTTAGATTAGTAATTAGAATTGTTAGATTAGTTGTTAGAATTTGTTAGATTTTCGGAATGAAATATTAGGGTCTATGAGATTAGGGAATGGTATTTAGAATTTGTTAGGGTTGTTAGAATTTTTCGATAATTTCAAAAATTAGTATATATAATTTTAGGATTATATAAAACGTTTTTGTAATATTAGGATTATATAAAACATTTTTATATAAATATTAGGTTGTTAGATTTAATTTTTAGAAAAATGCTTACAGACGTTTTTATATATTTTTAGAATTTTAAATAACGTTTTTGTATCGTAAGAATTTATTACTAATTAAAAACGTTTTTGTAATTTATAAAGATTTAGTAATTTATAAGTTTGTAAAAACGTTTTGGTATAAATATTATTAGAATAATATAAAAAAACCGTTTTTATAAAACAAAAATTGAATAATCATATAAAAACGTTTTTAAAATTTTGTTTTTGAAATTTTATGAAATTTTATGAATTTTTTGAATTTTTAGGGAATTGTTTTTACTTTTTTGAATTTTGGTGAATCTTCGAAAATTGAAGGAATTTTTTGAATTTTTAATGATTTTTTGAATTTTTCGGTATTTTTGGAAAATTATAAAAATTGCCGGGAATTTCGATTTTTCGGGAAATTTTGAATTTTTGGGAAATTTTGAATTTTTGGGAAATTTTCATAATTTTTGGGTAATTTTGAATTTTTTCGGGAATTTTGAAAGTTTTGGGAAATTTTTTGAATTTTCGGAATTTTTAGATTTCAATGTACTAACGATTTTACGTTTTTCCCACAGGAATAACGAGGATGCACTACAGTTGGGTGGCGGCTCCCATGGCCGCCGTTCCCGTGGTTCTCGGGCTACGCCTCGTGACTGATCGAGTTTGGAAACTCAAGTCCCGGAGTCACAGCAATCCGAAGCTCGGAGCCATATTAGCATCGAGCAACTAGTCCAACAGTCCAACAGTCCAACCGGGGCCATTGCATCCGCCTCGATCCCAAGTTCGACGAAGGGACTTGGTAAGTGAAATTTTGATTATTATTTCAAATTTTAAAGATTTTGAATTTAATTAAACGGACTAAATTATTTTTTACATGTTTTCAGGTTTAAGTTGTCGCCTGAGATAACCAAGTCGATCTTGTGGATGCTCCACAACTTGTTGGACAAACCGCACGAGAAGTACTCGGAAATGCCGAAAGACGAGAAGGACTTGTGGCACCGTACTTTCGCGGTAAGTATATTTTCGATTTGTAATCTTTTTTTAGTTCATTTTGTCATTTTTTATTACAAATACTAATTTACGGTTTTTTTTTAAATGTAGCAAGAATTCACGTGGCACCATTCCCTTACTTGCCAAATTCGACAAGTATGCTGCGCTTTCGTACTCGAACCACATGTACGAGTGGAAGCAGAAGTGGAAGCACGGCAAGGACAAGCCGAAGGATCTCGACGACAACGTATGGAAGGGGTTCTGCGAATATTGGAGCAAGCCGAAGACGAAGAAGCTCTCCGAAACAAACACGAAGAACCGGAAGAGCAAACGAGGAAGGAAGGGGATGTACATTCACAACGGCGGCGCAAAGACCGTCGAACGGGATGCAATGGAAATGGTAAGTCTAATTTCAATTTTTAATTTAAATTTTCGTTTCTATTATTATGTATTTAACAAGATTTTACAGGAGAAGAGAGACGGCGTAGCTCCCGACTACCTCAAAGTGATCGAGCAGAGGCACACCAACAAAAAAACTAGTGTGATACATGATCCCGGCATGCGTGAGCTCGTTGCGAAGTGCAAGAAGAAGAAGGTGGATCGGGAACAAGAAGTTGGAATCTCGCAGCTCACTCTCTATGGATCGACATCCTCGAACGAGTTACCCTGGGAAGAGATCAACGACATTGTCCTCAATGTAAGTTTCTAATTCTTTTCAATTATCTTTTTTTTTTCCAAATTTCATTACTAACATTATTTTGATGTTTTCTTTTCATAGGAAACTCGGAAAGTCAAAGGGCGATTCGATGGCTTAGGCGGACTTCCGACCCATGAATCGTCTTCTTCCTTTCCTCGGTCTTCTTCGGGGTATAGAGACGAGATCGTGAGGCTCACCAAAACGGTGAAAGACCGTGATGAGGAGGTCGACGAGCTAAAGTCCGCACACACCGAGCTTAAGAAGATCATGCATAACGCCTTCCCTTATCTCTTTCGTCCGAACAACCCCGACGATCCCAACAACTATCCAACCGCTTAAAATACATGTTTTTTTTTTGAACATTAACTTATTTTGTGTAATGAATTATTATTTTTTTATGCTAATGAATTTTTATTAATTAATTTTTTTCATTTAAATTATTTATTATTTTATTAAATTAGAATTAATTAAATAATTTCAAAAAAAATCAAATCCAATATCCGTTGGAAATCCGTCGAGATCAAATATCCGTCGGAAATCCATCGTAAAATAATCCGTCGTAAAATCCGTCGGAACACAATCTGTCAAAAATCCGTCGGAAAGTAATCCGTCGGAAATCTTGCCCGTGGAATCCCGTCGAAAATATATCTGACGGCGTTCCGACGTTTTTTTCCGACCTAACTTCCGTCGGAAAAGCCATCGGAATTATGTCCCGTCGGAAACATATCTGACGGGTTTTCGACGGTGTTCCGACAATTTGTTCCGATACTAATTTCCGACGAGATGGAACCGACAGATATTTTCCGTCGAAAATCCGTCGGAAAGGGCTGTTTCCGATGGATTTCCGACGGGAAAAGCCGTCGGAAATCGCCTGTATACTTGTAGTGCTAGTTGTTCCGCAGGGATTGAGATTTTTTTGTTTTTCTCATCGAGCGATTCTGACATGGCTAATCCACAAGTTGTTGTTGAATTGGCAGGCTGAAAATGACCCCAAGAGTTTCTCCCCACGCTTTTGTCTCGCGTGAAAAAGTAAAGAATGCAGATCAGTAAGAGTGTTCTGCACCTAAGGTTCCTGAAAGCCAATTGTTAAATTTGGCATATATGATCGTAGACTTCCACCCAACTCATTACTCAAGTGTACGAAGCATTTTCCTTGGAGGAAGGAGGATCTACCCGACTCACCCGGATCGTCACTAAAGAGAGTCAATGAACACTCTCTACTAAACCATGTTTACATGGCTCGTTAGCTACGTAACCGACACATGAGTTAGGGTTTGTTTTTGGAGCCTTTTTTAGTGGCACGTGCTGTTAGAAAATAGATGAATAAAAGGAAATCTCTGCCACTATAGCGAGGTCGCCGTACTCCCACCTAGCGCATCACTCAAGTGGAAACAACTTCTCCTCTTTAGAATTTGCTCAAGTTCCTCCGCTCGTCACTAAAGTAAGTCGAGATGCACTGACTTTCTCACTTGTTTCATGACTTGGCTTTCTTCCGGGAGTCATGTACATTCGCAAAACGATGGATCTTAGTTGAGACACTGCCTAAAGCCGTTAGGTCACCTTGAGAGTGGAAAAAGAAGGGTTCTTACAATGCTAGTCACGATGCGGATGGTTTCTGGCGCCACTAAGAAGGCGTGTTGGTAAGAGTGAATATACAAACTCTATAAATTGCAACCAGGTATATTCTATCTTCAATTATTCTAGTATTATTATAAATAGCAAAAACGAGTACAAACTTAATTGAGTCTCAAGGGATATCGGAATACTCAGCAAATCTGAGTACCGATCAATCATCTCTCACGGTCTCGTGATCGCCTCAAAACATATGTCTCTAAACAATTCAAGTCTAAGAATATCTCAATGAAATTGACAAACTATCATATATAAAGAAAATTAGAAACCCGTTAAATGGAAAATATCATTTTATTGTTCCAGCTCTGTTTTTTTCCCCGCATAAACTTTCTTCTTTCTATTATAGACTTAATGGCTTATCAATACCCCCTATCAATACCCCCCTTCTTTAACAACGAGCTTGTCCTCAAGCTGAAATGTAGGAAATTGTTGTTGGAACTTCTTAGCCAAAACCCAAGTATTGTCATGCTCAGGCTGTCCCAACCACTTCACCAGAATTTCTAAACCACCTGTAGCATTGGATCTTGTAGCTAATACTGACTCTGGTTCCACAACAATATCTGCAAGATCCCGAGAAGTAAGAGGTAAGGAGGAGACCTTATGGTGTTGTCCAAGCACCTGTTTCAGTTGTGAAACGTGAAAAACGAAGTGGATTTTAGCTTCGACAGAAAACTTCAGTCTGTATGCTACCTTACCCACATGTTCTAAAACTTCATACGGGCCAAAATACTTAGCAGATAACTTAGCACATAATCGTCTTGCTACCGAATTTTATCGATAAGGTCTCAACTTCAAATAACCTCAAGAACCAATGCCAAATTCCACATCTCTCTGATGCGTATCTGCATAGTTCTTCATCAAATGTTGAGCTTTCACCAGCTGCAACTTGAACTCATCCAACATGGCATCTCTTTCTTGTAACTGAAACCCCAAATTCACATTAGAAGTAGATCCATGTTCAAAACGTAGTAAGGGAGGAGGATCCCTACCATATACTACTCGAAATGGAGTTATCTTCAAGGCAGTATGGAAGGAAGTATTGTACCAGAGCTCTCCTCAAGCCAAAAACTTACTCCAAGTCCGAGGATGACTAGATGCAAAGCAACGCAAATAAGCTTCCAAGCATCGATTCAAAACCTCTGTTTGTCCATCTGTTTGGGGATGATATGATGTGCTATATTTCAATTTTTTCCCAGAAAGCTTAAAAATTTCTTTCCAAAATGCACTAAGAAACACTTTATCTCTGTCTAAGACAATAGATTTAGGAACTTCATGTAAGCGCACCACTTCCGACATGAACTTAGAAGCTACATCTGTTGCAGTATACGGATGTTTATGACCAATAAAATGTCCTTATTTACTCAAGCAATCCACTACCACCAATATTGTATTATACCCTTGAGATGACGGAAAACCTACCACAAAATCCATAGATATGTCCTCCTACACAAAATTTGGGATTGGTAAAGGTTGTAGAAGTCCAGCAGGAGCAAGAGTAGAATATTTATGTGTCTGGCAAACTGGACATTCTGACACATATTGCTGAACAAATGTGTATATTCCATCCCACTGAAAAACCTATTCGATTCTCTTACACGTCCTTAAAACACTAGAGTGACCACCCATGTAACTATCATGACATTCATTCATAATCAGAGGAATGAACTTAGTGTTTCTTGAAATAATGAACTTGTTTTTAAACCACAATCGACCATCTCTAACCATCAGATACTTCTTCACCAATAGTCCTGAAGCTATCTACGAAATAGTCTCATGAATCTGAGCATCATCAGCAATCTCGTGATACAGATCCTGCAGTTGTATTGCTGTTGGCACAGTCAAAGATAGCAAAGATGAGCTGAGAGAATCAAAAGAAATGGGATCCATTCGAGAAAGACCATATGATGCCTTGTTTTTAATTTCTGGTTTAAAAACAATCTCAAAATCATATCCCAAAAGGTTGGTCAGCCATCTCTAATACTCCATATTAACATCCTTTTGTTCCAGCAAAAACTTTAAACTCTTCTGATCCGTATGGACTAAAAACTTCCTCCCAAGCAGATAATGCTTCCACTTCTGCACATCCATCACTACAGCCGTGAGTTCTCTCTCATAAACGGGCTTGAGTTGCTCTCGAGGAGTCAAACCATGACTAAAAATGCAATAGGTCTCTTGTCCTGCATCAAGACAGCACCCAGACGAAAACCAGATGCATCAGACTCGATGATAAAGATCTTATCAAAGTTTGGCAGAGCCAAAACTGGAGTTGTGATCATGGCTTGCTTCAGTTGATCAAAAGCTGATTGTGCTTCCTTCGACCACTGAAATTGATCTTTCTTCAATAGCTGAGTAAGAGGTTTAACCAAAATGCCATAGCCTTTAATAAAGCGCTGATAATAACCTGTTAAACCCATAAACCCTCACAGCTAGCTGTTTAACAGATTTTGGATTTGGCCACTTCCTCATAGACTTAGTTTTAGACTAATCAGTAGCAACTCATGCTTCTGAAATGACGTGACTTAAATAATCAACTTGAAGTTGACCAAATAAGCACTTCTTCCTATTGGCATATAATTGTTGTTCAGCAAAAAATTTCAACACAACAGCCAAATGTTTCTGATGATCTTGAATCGATGAGCTGTAAATCAAAATGTCATCAAAAAACACCAACACAAACTTTCTGAGGTACTTACGAAGCAACTCATTCATCAAAGACTGAAAAGTTGTAGGAGCATTAGTTAAGCCAAAAGGCATAACTAAGAATTCATAGTGGCCTTTATGGGTCCTTAAAGTTGTTTTCTCAATGTCTGAATCCTTCATTCGAATCTGATGATAATCCGATCGAAGATCAAGTTTTGAAAACACTCTCGCATCATGAAGCTCATCCAAAATTTGGTCAATCATTGGAATATGATACTTATCTGGAACTGTAGCACGATTTAATGCTCTGTAATCCACACAAAAACGCCAGCTCTTGTCCTTCTTCTTCTGCAATAAGACAGGGCTAGAGAAAGGGCTATTTCTTGGTCATATTATCCCATTTGACAACATCTCAGTGACTAAGGCTTCCATCGCTTCTTTATGGGCATGAGGATAGCGATAAGGTCTCACACTCACAGCCTCAGAACCAGATTTTAAAGTGATATCATGTTCACGATCCCGAAAAGATGATAAACCAGTAGGAACCGCAAAAATTTTCTTGTAATCTTCCAACACGGCATCAAGTTCCATAGGAATTTGCATATTCTGACCCTCCTGCACTTGTTGAGAGCCAAATGTAATTGAAACGCCTTTGGTATGAAAAGTAGGAACCGTCGACATATATTTAAGAGATAGTTTTTGGGAATGTAACTCTGAATCGCCTACTAGTGTCACCATTCTGCCATTATACGAGAAGCTCATCTCATGTAAGTCCCAATCATGCTGACATTTTCACAAAGTTCGCAGCCACTATACTCCTAAAACAACATCCACTCTGCCCAATTCCAAACCGAGGAATCCGACAATTCTGCGATTCCCTTACCCTTCGATGGATCCTTAAATGTATGACCCTCGATACGTTCTAAAACTGCCGTCAACGATTGCATATGTTGCTTCATCCCTTGTATTCTTCATGACAGTGCCGTATTTGATTATGTCAATCGAGTCCAACCCCCATGAATCACCTTCGCCTGCTCGTGCAATTCCCCCATCGATTTCTCCAACTGTGGCACACGCTGACCATCATCGTCGCTCGACACCATCGCAAAATTCGACCTTGATCATGACCGCACCAATTGGTAAGATTGAAGATACAAACTCTATATATTTCAGCCATGTATCATCTCTCTTGAATTATTCTAGTATTATTATAATAGCAAAAACGATTACAAACTGAATTGAGTCTCAAGAATACTCAGCAAATCTGAGTACCGATCAACCCTCTCTCACGATCTCATGATCGCCTCAAGACCAAGGTCTCTAAACAATTAAAGTCTAAAAGTATCTCAAAGAAATTGATAAACTATCGTATATAAAGAAAATTAGAAAAACCGTTAAATGGAAAATATCTTTTTATTGTTCCAGCTCTGTTTCTTTTCCCGCATAAACTTTCTTCTTTCTATGATAGAGTTG
The DNA here is from genome assembly GCA_030161315.1 of Eutrema japonicum. Taxonomy (NCBI): domain Eukaryota; kingdom Viridiplantae; phylum Streptophyta; class Magnoliopsida; order Brassicales; family Brassicaceae; genus Eutrema; species Eutrema japonicum. Next base: position 31,612,394 of record BSQW01000011.1, on the reverse strand, counting down.
TAATGGCTTATCACGTGTCTTTGAGGCGCTATTTTGGCCCTTAACTATCATGAATTATGCACAATCTTTGTGTTGTGCTTACACGGTTACAGTTTTGTTGTAGTTGTGATACATGAAGTGTGTGTCCTGTGAGAGAGCACACAAATTTTCTCCCATGGGGAAGGGAACCTGAATATAAATCCACGGGAGAGCATACATGAGGAAAATCGTCGGAGGGAGAAAATCATAAATTCCTAAAGGAAAGATGTTGTTGAGGCATGTTTACTGCCGGTAGACGAAACCACAGGCGGGAAAACGTTGGGATCTTAATATACTCTATCACTACAAGAAAACAGGTGGAAATCCGACGGAAATTCCGACGGCAATAATTCCGTCGGAAATTTCCGACGACTTTCCGACGGATTTCCGACTAACTTCTCATCCGTCGGAAATCCGTCGGAATTCCGTCGGAAATATTAACCCGTCGGACACTTTTCGACAGATTTCCGACGACTTTTTGACGCATTCTGATGTTGCCGACATACTGCCGACGGATTTCCGACGACGTTCATCCGTTAGAAATTTCCGACGGATTTCCGACGGATTGCCGACGAATTTCCGACGGATTTCCGACGGATATCCGACAGATGCCGACAGATGCCGACATGGTTGCCGACATGGTTGCCGACATCGATAATATCTACTTTATATCCGTCGGAAATCCGTCGGAAAATGGACAAAATTTTCCTTATAAAAACGTTTCCACCCTTCATTTATAATCACAACAAAAAAAAATCTCTGTTATCTAATTCCTTACGAAAATGTCTTCTTCAAATCCTTATAATTATTTTCGATCATGGATGGACAAGCCTCATCAAATTCCGGACACGGGCCTAGTTACGGAGGAATTCAAAAAAGGTCTACAGGAATTCATGGCATTTGCGGGTATGCAGAAGAAAGCAAAAAAAACCGGTAAAATCTATTGCCCTTGTACCAATTGTGGGAATCGTAGATTTATCGTGATAGATGAAGTATGGTCACATTTGTATTGTCATGGGTTTATGTCGGGTTACAAGATTTGGTATTATCATGGAGAAAATGATACAATGGTGGATAATTATGCTAGTACTAGTGAACATTATATTGGGGATAACACTAGCTTAGAAGAACCCGCAATGGAAGAACAAAGTACTGTAGGTCATGTTCAGATGGTGAACGATGCATTTCGTGAAAATATACCATCGGTTGCTGAGTATGGAGATAGGGGAGAAGAACCTAATTTAGAAGCTCGGAGATTCTTTGATATGTTAGACGCTGCTAAACATCCGTTATATGATGGGTGTAGAGGTGAACATTCCCCTTTATCAACTGCAACAAGGATGATGGGTATAAAGACGGATTTCAATTTGAGTGAGGAGTGCGTGGATGCAATCGCTGATTTTGTGAAAGAAATTTTGCCAGAAGATAATCTTGCACCGGCATCATACTATGAGATACAGAAACTTGTTCAAGGTCTAGGACTGTCGTATCAGATGATAGATGTATGCATAGACAACTGTATGCTCTACTGGAGAGAGGACGCAGATCGTACGACATGTCGTTTTTGTTGCAAACCTCGGTATAAGGAAACAGGTGGAAGAGTGCCAGTGCCATATAAACGGATGTGGTATTTACCGTTAATAGAGAGATTGAAGAGGTTATATCAGTCAGAGCGCACAGCAGGAGCAATGAGATGGCATGCAGAGCATACAACAGATGGACAAATCGCCCATCCGTCAGATGCAGGAGCATGGAAACATTTTCAATCCATTTATCCCAGCTTTGCGTTTGAGGCAAGGAACGTATACATTGGATTATGTACCGATGGTTTCAGCCCTTTTGGAAAGCACGGCAGAAAATATTCTTTGTGGCCAGTAATTGTAACACCTTACAATTTGCCGCCATCTTTGTGCATGCGAAGGGAGTTCTTGTTCCTTAGCATTCTCGTTCCTGGACCAGAGCATCCGAAGAGATCACTTGATGTGTTTTTGCAACCATTGATTTATGAGCTGCGAATGTTATGGGACCAAGGTATTGAAGCGTTTGATGTTTCTTGTCACCAAAATTTCATCATGCGGTCGGTACTTTTGTGGACTATTAGCGATTTTCCAGCATATGGCATGTTATCAGGATGGACAACGCACGGAAGGTTATCGTGCCCGTACTGTCAAGATAACACTGATGCGTTCCAATTGAAGCACGGACGGAAAATGTCTTGGTTTGATTGTCATAGGCGATACCTACCTAGCGATCATCCTTATCGTCGGAGCACCACATTGTTTAGGAAGAACCGGAAAGTATTTGACGGTCCTCCTCCTGAGTTAGATGGTGAGTATTTGTTGACTCAGTTTAGAGATTTTGGTGCAGAGAGGACCGTTGATTGTGGTGGTAACGGACATCATCCTGTTGATGGTTGTGGCAACGTTCATAATTGGCACAAGAGGAGCATTTTCTGGGATTTGCCTTATTGGAAGAACCATCTTTTGAGGCATAATCTGGATGTCATGCACATTGAGAAGAATTTTTTCGACAACATTATGAACACCGTTCTCAATGTCAAAGGGAAGACGAAGGACAATCTGAAGTCTAGATTGGACTTGCCAGACATTTGTTCTCGTAGAGCACTACATGTGACAGAGAACGGGAAGCCTCCGGTCCCGGCTTTTCGTTTCGATGAACCTTCAAAGGCCGAGTTTTTTGACTGGATTACCGAAAGTGTTAGATTCCCGGACGGATACGCATCTAACCTTCGGAACTGCGTTGATCATGGAGAAGGGAAGTTTACTGGGATGAAGAGTCATGATTGTCATGTGGTGATGCAGCGCCTCCTTCCATTTGCCTTTGCATGTCTTCTACCACGTAATGTCCACGAAGCAATTGCAGGTACAATCATGAAATTATTTATTTACTACTTTATACAATATATACTTCATTATTTAATTATTCATTTGTTATCCATATATTGCAGGGATTGGTGCCTTTTTCCGAGATATATGTTCTCGCTCTCTTACATCAGACGGTATCCGAAATCTTGGGGCTAATATACCTGTAATCCTTTGCAATTTGGAGAAGATATTTCCTCCTTCATTCTTTGATGTTATGGAACATTTAACAATTCATCTCCCTCGAGAAGCAGAGCTTGGGGGCCCGGTTCAGTACCGTTGGATGTATCCTTTCGAACGGTATATGTTACATCTAAAGAAGAAGGTGAAAAATTTGAGTAGAGTGGAGGGTTCTATCGTCGCACAGACCATCAATGAAGAAACCTCACATTTTGCCGAGTCCTACTTTCCATCACAAGTCAAAACAAAGAGTCGTAGAGCATCTCGACATGATGACGGAGGCGTCCTACCTTTCTATCCGGTGGATGTACCTCATATATTTTTACAGATTGGACGACTTAGTGGAAAAGGCAAGAAGAGGAGACTTTCACCACAAGAGCGAGAGCATTTGCATTTGTATATTCTCACAAACTGCGACGGAGTTGATGAATATGAGAGGTATTATATATTGAACATAATTATTAATTACGTATTGGGTTTTTGATTATATATATGTATGTACTAACGTGATAATTGTTTCAATCTCACAGGATGTATATGGCTTATCAACGTTTTGCATTTCCTGACAAAACAGAGGACGAGCTAATCGAGCTCAAACAGGAAGAGTTCGGACGTTGGTTAAGAGATTATGTAAGTCTTTTAATTGCCTTGTTTTTAGCAATCATCATATGTAATGAAAGATTTAATTATTTGAAGTATTTTTATTTTAATTGTGCAGGTGACGACAGAGAAGGCTAACGGACAAACATTTCCCACGTGGTTAGATGAAATTGTGAGATTTCCACTAGCAACCGTGCAGTCACATGTGATGTATAGCACACGGGGGTACGCTTTTAAGATTCTTCGGGATGATAGGAGTGCGACAACTTCAGTTAGGTGATCTTGTATACTATGGTGTCGTACGTGAGATTTTCGATGTTCAGTACCCGGGAATGCTCGGTCTAAGATGTGTTGCATTTTTATGCGACTGGAACGACCCATTAGTAGGAAGCGGTGTGCGACACGACCAATTTGGTGTTACATCATTACATAGCAGAAGAAAACTCCAGAGATACGAGCCATTTGTACTTGCATCACAAGCAGACCAGGTTTGTATTTCTTTTACGTTAATTTTTAATTAAGTTTTGTTGCATTCCCGTGGTTAAATTTGTACATGGTGTAGGTATGCTACATTCCCTATCCGCGGGTGACAAACAAGCAAGACCCGTGGGTTACAGTCACATCGATAAACCCAAGAGGTAGAGTTCATGGGATGTCTGATCATGAACCCCTCCAACAAAGCTCCGTAGGTTTGGGTTCAATCGAGCATTCCCTTGAGGTCGACCTTGTCGTTGATTTCACCATACAGTCAGACGATCGAGTATTTGAGGATTCAGAAGAAGAATTTGACGAATTTGGGGAACCTTCCGATTCAGGAGAATCAGATTACTCATCATCGGATTGACAGTAGTTTTAATTATAAAATTTGCACCGTAAAATATGTACATATATTTGAACTAGAATTGTAATGTGTAATATATCAGTTATGTCGAAATTTTATAAAGTTAGACATTTGATTAAGTGTAACAAAATCGGACTTTTGCAACAAAAAAAATATTATAACTTCTATATAAATTCTATATAACCTATTTTATATACATCATACAAGTGTTTGTAAACTTTTGCCACAAAAAAAAACCTATACCCTATACCCTAAACAAGATTTTTAAATATCCGTCGGAAAGCCGATTTCCGACGGATTAAGCTGCCTCGGATAAAACCTGGGTTATATCCGAGGGATTGATTTTTTAGCCGATGCAACTGAATCCGTCGGAAATCCGTCGGAAATTTCCGACGGTTTTCCGACGGATTCAGTTGCATCGGCTAAAAAATCAATCCCTCGGATATAACCCAGATTCAACTCAATCCGTCGGAAATCCGTCGGAAATTTCCGACGGATTTCCGACGGATTCAGTTGCATCGGCTGAAAAATCAATCCCTCGGATATAACCCAGATTCAACTCAATCCGTCGGAAATCCGTCGGAAATTTCCAACGGATTTCCGACGGATTCAGTTACATCGGCTGAAAAATCAATCCCTCGGATATAACCCAGATTCAACTCAATCCGTCGGAAATCCGTCGGAAATTTCCGACGGGTTTCCGACGGATATTTAAAAATCTTGTTTAGGGTATAGGGTATAGATTTTTTGTGTGGTAAAAGTTTACAAACACTTGTATGATGTATATAAAATAGGTTAACCTTGTATATACATCAAGAAAATGTGTTATATAGATTTTAAAAATTTTGATGGAAGTGTTTGTATAAGTTATAGTATAAGATATAGTTGATTTATGTGAAACGATATGTTTTGATGTTGTATAATTTTTAAACTAATGCAAACTCTTTAATATTGATGAACTTAATATATTTATTGAATGAAACATGTAAATAACATGTCCCTAAATCATATAAAGAAACCCTAAACCCTAAACCCCAAATATACCCTAAATCCGTCGGAAATCCGTCGGAAATTTCCGACGGATTTCCGACGGATATGAAAAAATAGAAACGTGCTTGTTGACTGACCAATCGACAAACATGCAAGGAATATACCTTATCCGTCGGAAATCCGTCGGAAATTTCCGACGGCTTTCCGACGGATATGAAAAATTAGACACGTGCTTGTTGACTGACTAATCGAGAATCCTTATCTTCTCCAATCCGTCGGAAATCCGTCGGAAATTTCCGACGAATTTCCGACGGACATTGATATTTTCGAGGAGACCGCGGGAATATCAACCGCGTAAATGAAATTATTTTTCAAAATCCGACGGATTTCCGACGGCCATCGAATTAAATCGACGAAACGTAAGTTTTTTTCCTTATTTCTCTCATCTTCCTCTCTCATCTTCTGTCGCTTCTTCTTCCTCTTCTCTCAAAATTTCCCTAAACGAAAATCTCTTCTTCTCCCTCTTATCTTCTTCTTCTTCACAATTTCAGTTTTTATCTTCAATTCCTCAATTCTTCTCCAACAAAACCATGTAAGTTTAATTAATTCCTTTAATTTGTTTTATATCATTTTAGTTTTAGGGAATATATTAGTTAGGTTGTTAGAATTTTATTTATGTGAATTGTTAAGTGGTTATAATAGAATTTGTTATTTAGAATAATATTAGTGTTATGGTTTATGTGTTTAGATTGTTGATTTAGAATTGTTAGATCTAGATATTGTTTGAATTTTTAAAAATATTTGTATATATTAAAATCGTTTTTAAAATATTGTTTAAGTAATAAAAACGTTTAGAATATTGTTTAAGTAATAAAAATCGTTTTTAAAATATTTTTATATATTAAAAACGTTTTTAATATATTTGTTAAGTAATAAAAACGTTTTCATAATATTTGTATATATTAAAATTGTTTATAAAATTTTTTTTAGTAATAAAAACGTTTTTATAATATGTGTATATATTAAAATCATTTATAATATTTAAGTTGATGTTAAAATTTTTTTTAATTTGAAAAACGTTTTAATAATATGTGTATATATTAAAATCTTTTATAATATTTTATAACTAATAAAAACTTTTTAAAATATTTCTATATATTTAAGTTGATGTTAAAATATTTTTTTAATAATAAAAACCTTTTTCAAATATTATTTTAGAAATAAAATTGTTTTAAATATTTTTTTTAGTAATAAAACGTTTTCTAAATATTTTTATATATTAAAACTGATTTTAAAATATTTTAGCAAATTTTGAAATTTTTTGAAATATTTGAATTTTTAGTAAACTTTGAATTTTTCGGAAAATTTGAATTTCCAGAAAATTTGAATTTTTCCTAAATTTTTTTCCGGAAATTTCAAAAACATTTGTAACTTTTGAATTTATTGTTAATTTACTAACAATTTTACCGTTTTCCGCAGGGATCACGACGAAGTTCTTCAGTAGGGAGGCGGCAACCAAGGACGCCGTTCTCGGGGTTCTCGGTGTACGCCTCCTCCGGGACCAACGAGCTCGGGAACTCACATCCCTGATTCCCAGCAATCCGCTGCTCGGAGCCACCTTGAGATCGAGGAGCTAGTCCGGCAGCCTAACCGGGGCCATTGCATTCGACTCGACCCGAAGTTTGAGGACGGCACTTGGTAAGAAAATTTGTGTACATTATTTCAATTTATTTAGATTTTTAAACTTAACATATTTATATATTTTCATAATGTTTTCAGGTTTAAGCTGTCGACTCAGATCACCAAGTCGATATTACGGATGCTCCACAACATGTTGGACAAACCGTACAAAAAGTATTCGGACATGCATGCCGAGGAGAAAGACGTGTGGCACCGGACTTTCGCGGTACGTTCTTTATTGATATATTATTTATTTTGAATTTCATTTTGTCAATTTTTCTTTTTGATATGTAACAAATTTTTTTAAAAAATTGTAGCAAGAGTTCACGTGGGACTCTCATCATACGCGCGAAGTCATTGACACATTCGACAAGTATGCCGCAAACTCGTACTCGAAGCACATGTACGAGTGGAAACAGAAGTGGAAGCAGAACAAAGACAAGCCGAAGGACCTTGACGACGACGTCTGGAAAGGCTTCTGTGAGTACTGGAGTAGGCCTGCGACAAAAAAGACCTCTGAGCAACAGTCGAAGAACCGAAATAGCCAACGAGGCGGGAAAGGGGTCTACATCCACAACGCGGGCGCAAAGACCATCGAACGGGAAGCGATGGAAATGGTAAGTTTAATTTAAATTTTTTATTGTTAATTCTGTTTTTTATATTTATTTAACTTAACAAATTTTCGCAGGCGAGAGCATCTGGTTCCGAACCCGATTATCTTCAACTCATCGAGAATAGACACACCAACAAGAAAACCGGTCAGATACAGGACTTGGGGATGCGGGATGTTGTCGAGAAGAGCAAGAAGACGAAGCTGGACCGTGAACTATCATCGCAGCTCACTATCGAAGGATCGTCGTCCTCGAACTCTTTGTCCCGGGAAGAGATAAACCAGATTGTACTTGAGGTAAGTTTTAATTTCATTTCGTTTTTTTTTTCGTTATTTATTTATTATCGGTTTTAATTATTCGCAGCAAACCCGGCAAGTGAAAGGTCGATTCGCTGGGTTAGGCACCCTTCCGACCCAGGAATCTTCTTCCTCGTTTCCTCGTTATCCTTCGGAGTACCGGGTAGAAATCGAGAGGCTCACCCAAACGGTGAAAGACCGTGACCAGCAGGTTGAAGAGCTACGGACGGAGCAACAGACTACCACCAAGAAGCTCTCCTGCTTGGAGAAGATGATGGAAAAATGCTTCCCGCATATGTTTCGGGATAATGATCCCGACGACGGAGATTCTCCAACCGTCTAAATATTTGCTTTTAATGCTTTTTTTTGAACAATTTATTTTAATGTGTAATGACTTTTTTTAATTTTGTTTAATGAATTTATATATTTATTATTTCTATTTTTAATTTATATTTCAAATTTCTATAATTTTAATATATAAATTTCCAAAAAATAAATAATTAAATAAAATTCAAAATACCAATTCCGTCGGAAAACCGTCGGAATAAGTTTCTGTAACATCCCGATTTCTTGTATATGCGGAGAGGCTTATAAGAATTGATTTGGCTACCTATGACACCAAAGTGCACTTAGCTTTTCCGATCACTTGCCCGAAAGAACTCCAGAGTTAAGCGTGCTTGAGCTGGAGTAGTTTAAGGATGGGTGACATTCCGGGAAGTTATTCGCGGTATCGTGTGAGTGAGGACAAAACACGGGGAAAGATCACGTGGTGATTGCAGGGTCAGTAAACAAGTATTACAAGCCTCACGGATTAACGCACCGGCCGTCGGACAAGGGTGGGGCCCACGGGCCGAGATAAGGCATGGGGCCCACGGGCCGAGAGAAGGCATGGGCCCCACGGGCCGAGAGAAGGCATGGGGCCCACGGGCCGAGAGAAGGCATGGGGCCCACAGGTATGGGTGGTCGGGGCGTTATAGTTACCGTCGTAAATCCTTCGGAACCTATTTCCGACGAAGAACCGACGGACTTCCGAGACAACTTCCGATCAAATTATCCGTCGTAACTCCGTCGAAAATAGTTACCGTCGGAAATCCGTCGGAAATATCTTCCGACGGATTTACGACGGACTTCCGACAAATTCATTCGATAATCATCTGTCGGAAATTCTGTCGGTAATATATCCGTCGGAAATCCGTCGGAAATTTCCGACGGATTTCCGACGGCATTTACGACTGAATACCCGTCGGTAATATATCCGTCGGTAATATATTCTGTCGGTAATATATCCGTCGGAAATCCGTCGGAAGAACCGACGGACTTCCGAGACAACTTCCGATCAAATTATCCGTCGTAACTCCGTCGAAAATAGTTACCGTCGGAAATTCTGTCGGTAATATATCCGTCGGAAATCCGTCGGAAATTTCCGACGGATTTCCGACGGCATTTACGACTGAATACCCGTCGGAGTATCCGTCGGAAATGCTGTCGGTAATCTATCCGTCGGAAATCCGTCGGAAATTTCCGACGGATTTCCGACGGCATTTACGACTGAATATCCGTCGGAGTATCCGTCGGAGTATCCGTCGGAGTATCCGTCGGAGTATCCGTCGGAAGTCCGTCGAATATCCGTCGGAACGGACGCGGTCGGAAATCCGTCGGAAATGTCTGACGGCTTTCCGACGGCAACAAGCCGTCGGAAATTTCCGACGGATACCATATTTCCGATGAACTGTAACCGACAGCTTAAATCCGTCGGAAATCCGTCGGAAAATGCCCTTTCCGACGGATTTCCGACGGTTTTGGCCGTCGGAAATACCCCTGTTTTCTTGTAGTGTATGGTAAAAGAGAAAAAATATAATTATCGATTGAGACAATGTCATGAGAGAATAAAATATCATTAGCAACTGAGACATTGTCATGAGGGAATACATATCATTATTAATTGAGACAATGTCATGATAAAGTTTATTTAGTTGCATAACATACCCTTATTACTATAATACTTTCACACAACGAAAACAACAAATAACACTGTTAGACAGGCAGCTTTAAAAAGAGTAGACAATGGAATGCCATATTTTCCCTTCTCAAACAAACCCTTTAGAAATGGAAGAAACAACATAACCACCAAAATACATCCACAAGTCTCGGCCAAACCCGAACCACCTCCTATGTGACTACAACTCGACCGCTGTAGACCAAACGAATAACCGGCTAGAGCGACCATATTCACTAACATAATAAATGTGCCAGGAACGAAATGGCATGAGCTATCAAATTCAAATTTTCCAACGTCCATGTTTGGACCTTCATCTTCTCTTTGAGATGGTTCATACCCAAATATTGACCTGGTCTTAGGCATAGTCTTTTTAGCAATTGTGAACCCGACTGTCGAGATTCCAAGAAGCTTAAGTATAATATCATGGATGCTAAATAACCAGCCACAAGTGGCTATAATTCTCCAAAGTGATTGGGAGACATACCACGATTTTACCGAAAAACCTATGTTCATAAATTGCCATAGAGTGTAGAGACAGTGCATCCCCACAAGTGTGACTGTTATACCAAGACAAGGTCCCTAAATAAAAAAAATAAAAAATACAAAAACATTAACTTTTACTTCTAATTAATTATAGGGTTGACTTCGCTATACCACCTCAACTAATGCATTTCAACTTATTTCCCCCCAAACTTCTAATTAGTCTCATTAAAATCCCACCCGAACTGTATGAAAGTAAACTATAAACTAGATTCAGAGAGAGAAAAAACACCTTGGGATATAAGGCAGAGTTGTGAAGTAGGCAATAAGCAGGCAAGAGACAATAAAAGAGCTCAGGGATTGACCTTAGACACATGAGAACCCAAAGATAAGCTAATCGTTGTCGGAATCTTATTTTCCGGCGAAACATTCCGATCAATGGACTTTGCTTGTTAAAAAGTACTTCGATCGCTCCTGTCCCCCATCGCCGCTGCTGGACTATCGCCTCCAATCCTACCGATGGTGTAGATCCAAGAAACGCAGGTGGATCCGGACAAATGTATGAGCTAGTCCATCCTCTCAAATGGATCCCGATACTCGTGTTCATATCTTCCGCCACTGAATCATATAAACAACCAACCTGCATGATTTATATAAAAGATGCATTATTACAGGTTAAGGTTAGTTCTCAAAATAACACATTTTGTTTTTGAAAATAACACATTACTATTTTGTAAAATGTTTGATTTTAGAATATGATGACTAAATTGAGAAGAGAATTACAGTTTTCCCCCAACTGGTTTGGTACTCGTAGTGACAATCCCCTACTTCTTGAGCAGCTGCTATGAAGTTTGTTAAATTATTTTTGGGATTCGACATTTTTTGTAATGCCTCCACCATCGATTTCACCATCTCTTTAGAATTCCCAAATTTTCTCGCTGAACTATCCTCATCCCAAAACTCCCCTGAATGAAATAACGATAACATCCATGAGTGATTTGATATATAAATGAATAGTGAAATGACTGAATATATCATAATAGTATAATAACAACATTATGTTGAAGTGTATCTTAGATGAAATAGTAAAACGTATATAAGAATCTTAGATAATGAAAGTTTAAAGTGTAATAAATTAAAAGTAAGATAATTATGAAACGATAAAAAGTTTTTTTCGTTTATAAATAATGTTTCAATCGAATATATATTTATGTGAAAATCTCTTGTGAATTTTTAATGCATACTCGTAGCAACCGAAGAAAGACTTCCGTTGTCTTCCAAATCGTCCGAAGATAAACCGTACATAACTCTTCTAGTGTGGAAGCATCCCGAGCCGCAATATATCGGTCCTTGGATTCCTGCAACTCCTCGTCCTAGATACTAATTTCAAAAAAGAAAAAAAAAACAAAGATTAAGTACTAGTCGATAAATACCAGTGAATTGATCAAAATTATAAGTGAAAAGGTAAAAGAAGGAAAAATCGTACTGATTGTACGACGGCGAGTTCGTTGGAGTTAGAATCATAGAACTCTTGAGGGAATTGAACAAAAGCACAATGGTTTGAATTCTTTGATTTTTTGTAAAAATACACACATTGCTTGTCGCACCACATCTGCTTCATTAGCATACATGTCGCAGTCTACATTCAACATGTATGGTGCATTTGTCATCAACCCTGACACTCTTAACTGTTCAAATTCATTATAGGTTTATCAATTCTTTTACTATCATAACAAAACAAATAAAAAGGATCTAAAAGCATTGATAGTTGTTCAATTAATCATATATACGAAAAGAGGTGAACTCTCTCCATAGCTCGCCACGTCACCAATTTCGATCATTGTGGAAGTGCCACATGTCCTCCAAAAAAGAATTAACACATAACAAATAAATATGTTTAGCTATTTTTTTAATTACGTTCTAATTTCAACTTAATATCACACGGTTTAAAATTGACATAAAATCTCTTCATATTCCTCATATATAAATTTTAAATGAAAAACATGCGCGTATGCGTGGGTATAAGCCTAATACTTAAAAATTGAAAGACATAAATATGGATTAAAAAGATATGCTGATCGATATAATGCATGCTTGATGAAAACTAAACTCTATTTCAAGCTAACCAGAAAGTTCATGGCTCCAGATTTGTAATGATGAAGGTAATTTGGTCTTTTCTCTCTTGAAATGTATACAAGATGAGGGACTTCTTTCTCATCTCCCACACATCCCTTGTTCTCCCATACCACCTTCACAAACACACATAAAACAAGATTTCATATAATTTAGAGATTATTTATTTTTACATTGGAAAATTGTTTTCCTTTTTCACATAATAAAAAGTTAACTATAGTTTTGTAGATATATAAGAATACCTTAACTATAGTTGAATGATCATTTGGTTTTGTGTTTGAGAAAGCTTCGAATTCATCGTCTGCGTCTAACCATTGGGAATTTCCGGTGGCATCTTCAACTCTCTGGTTTAATTTCTCGTACTCCCTCTTTATGTTAATACGAAAAGAACACAAAAAACTACTTTTAATATGTAACATTAAAACCATCATATACATAGTATTAATTTTTGTTTTAAAAATGGTTACTTCATATTTTTTTTTTTTTGTGAACGTGTAAATCTAGAGAAACAAAGTTATGAGAAAGTTTTGGTTTTTTATTAAAATTTGAAAACAGAAACAAATTACAAAAATACAAAAACCATAATTAAAATTGTGATTTGAATTTTGTAAATCGGGTTTTAGCGGCTCAAGTAAAATTCGATTTTTAACTCGACAAGAAAAACTGTTCCCGGCTTCGCTTATCGAACTTGCCGGTCCGATTTTGAGAACCTTGATTTTTAAAAGCAAACTCAAACGCCAACTAAACAATCAAACTCATTACCTTTGTCATTTCCCAGTCTTTACTAAATTCTGAATCGTCTGTTGCGACCAAAGGGTTTAAAAAATATCTAAAAGGAGCTCTAACTCTAACATTGTACTTCTTGCAAAAGGGAACCCAAATCTTGGCAAATTTTGAAGCTTCCTTGAGAGAGAAGTAAGTGAGAGATGAACATCCATCGTCCGACACATAACAAGCTAGTTTATTCGCCGGATAATTCAAAGATAGCAGCGAAAGCACAGTGTTCACAATGATAATTGGCGGCTCCCTAACGGGATCTGCCGTGGGCACGAATATATCTACTGAAGGAAGGTCATGAACCCTGAAATTAAATTTTTGTAGGCTAGTTAAAACAAATTGAAGGATAACACAAAATGAATAGTATTTCTTGATAGATAAACTAAGAGCTGGGTAGCAGCTAGTTAGGACTTTACACAACATTTAATAAGAGTATTGATATTCACGTACAATAACCTCATTAAATAATTATTCGGAAAATTAAAAACACTATAAGATAATAATTTTCTCTAGACATGTACCAATAATTGTTTTTATCAAAATTCGATATGTTTAAAAAAATATATATTAAAAAAACATATGTAAAGATATGGTCCAATTATTAATTATCTTTCCAAAACAAAAAAAACAAAAAAGATATGGTCCTATTATTATCCTAAATTAAATAAATTTACATAAACCCATACAAATTATTATTATTATTATATATATATGTATTTAGAAGAAAATTTACTCATGTACAGTTAGAGTATTATTTATTTTATTTTAAAATTTATTTTTAGTTGAAATTTACAGCATCTCGATTGGAGTAGGGGTGGGACGGATCCGGAAATTTTATGATATCTGGATCCGAGTTTTAATTATCCCGATCCGGATCTGTGACTTCCGGATATCCGCCTAGATATAAAAATATCCGCATATATCCAAATCCGTATCCTTAAAAAATATATTAATATAGTGATAAAATTAAATATTTATAAAATATTTTGAAAAAATAAAATTTGTTATTATTAAAAATATTTTTATTTAATTTTCATTATTTTCTAATATCTAAACCTTATATCCAGACTTTATATATATATATATAAAGTCTCTATTTTAAAAAGATCCGGATATCCAGACCTTATAATTAATTTTACTACCCGGATCTGGATCCGGTTTTGACGGATCTAGATTTTACTATCTGGATTCGGGTCCAACCCTCTCGGATATTCATATTTTTGGAACGGATCAGAGCGGCCCGGATCGGATCTACGATCATGGATAATATACGATCTCTAATTGGATGTCTCTTAATAAGTCTTTCTAATATTAAAATATAATAAAATTAGAAAATGCCTTTTTCAGACCTGACCCGACCCGGACCAACGGTCAGACGGGTAAACCCAGCCATCCGGTCACTAATCCGGTCCGGGTTCAATGCTAAAACCAGTTAATTATAAACGCGATAAAATCCAGAAAACCCCAGCAAATCCGCATTGACACGCTAACCGGATTTATTGGTTGAACCAATTGCAAATTAAAATATTTATTAAACTTTTTATTTTTCTTTTAATTGTATATAATATAGTGAGTAACGTATGTTATTTATGTTTTTTCAGATTTTAATTAATATTTTATTATGTCGTTTGAAGAAAATGAGCAAAATAGGGATGTAAATTATTAATAATCATTGATGTGATGCCCTATTAGTTTATTTTCGTCATTTGTGATTTTCTACTATTTTAGTATTTATTTTGTTTAATTAAGATTTAGGATGTTCAGTCACTTTACGATTATTGTTAGACATTATTTATTAAAACTTAGATGAATTTTTAAAATATATTAATAAGTTTATATATAAATTTATTAATATTCGACCCGGTCAATACATTTATTATTATTTTTAAATATTTTTATATTTGACCCTGTCAATAAGTCGGACTACCTTCCGGATCATTGGGTCATTAGGTTAACCGCGGATCAACTACCGATCAATAAACTATCGGTAGTTGATCCGCGGTTAAACCAATGATCTGGAAAGTAGTCCGGTTTATTGACAGGATCGGATATAAAAACATTTTAAAAATGGAAAAGAGAGAATGACCAGAGTTTTGCCCCTTTAAACCTCTCAAATTTGAGCTAGGTTCTCATTTCATAAACTTTGAGAATTTCAAAGACTTCTGTAATATTTTTCATAAATGGTTTAGGTTTTTTTAAACTTACAATTTAATAATTGAATTAAACAATATTAAAAATATTAATATTATATTAATAAGAGTCTTGAAAAAGTATCTCACTAATGAAAATGTTTTTATATGTAGCTATTTATTGCATTAAATATTTATTTTGTTGTGTGCTCAAACTAAAATATTATACTATTGTCCACAACTTCATCATCAACAATAAGACAATAACAACACTTTCTAACCCTTTAAAAAAATATATATATAACAACAATTTCTTCGAATCTCTTAATATCGGAACTTATATCACCTTTATCTGAGTAGTTTAGTAGGCTATTCACACGCATTTCATTTCAATAGTTTGATATCATTATACCTAAATTCAAATTTACGAATGATATTTTCATCAGTAAAAACTCATGTAAATTCCTTGAAATGACATTCTCGGATGATTATATTTTACAGTATCAAAAATAAATTCTATTTCTACTGTTGAACATTAATTTTTCAAGAAGCAACAGTAAAATTTAAAGCATTTTAAACATTGATATTATCTAGATCAAATTGTATCATTTTAAAATCTTACGTTAAAAAATCAAATATTTTTAGATTTTATAAGAAATATCTAGTTAACTCAATTTTTATTTGTTTCTCGAATTAATATATTTATATTATTGTTTCAATACTATTAATTTATAACTGTTATAATGTATATATTATGTGTAATTGAAAATATTACCTTTCATCAAGTCTATTTGGATAAGGTTTATCTTCAGCAGGACTCCATTTTATGCAGGTAATTATCAGCCACATGAATGAGAAACTAGATTCACAGAGAAAAGCAACAAGCCAAACATTGTCGTTTTGGCTCATATGTAGGATTCGGTATAAGAGAAGAGAAAAGAGAAGGCCCAGCATGGTAAGATCCACAACTCTAAAAGCAAAGCTTTTGTGTGAGATCCTTTCGCAAAGAGGAGGGAGAGAAGGGCTTGAACCCGCCATTGAAGGAGCTTTCTTGCAGTTTTTGGTATATGTTTCGAAAGGCATAAATAAAAGAAGTGTTTCACGCCTATGCATGCGTATATATAGAATGGGTACTAGTCTGCTGATACATATATATACACTATAATTAAAGAGAAAATTACATCAATATGTACTTTTATCACTTCATATTACATTAATAGACACTTCTAACTATTGAGACACTTTGTGTTAGTGAAAAGTCTCTTATACCCTCTAAACCAATCTTTCACTCATGGTTTAGGTGGATGCAATGTGGTGAACACGTATGAGAAATAAAAAATCTGAGTAAAACTAATTATTATCCCCACATATTTAATTTGTTTTCTAATATTCTATATTGTGAAAGACATAAAACCATTTTTGTTGGTTATAACGAATTATAATTATATTTTTTCTATATTTTAAGACCCATTTTGCTATAGTTTAGGTGTCAAAAAATTTTTTTTATGAAAAAAAAATATTAGTCTAATCATGACAAAACAAGAAATCCATTGGATGATGAATTGTGGACCAAGTAATATAGACATCTTAGTGATTGCATATCATTGTATCTAAAATTCGTATATTTAAGGTTATAAATATTTTCTCTTCGAAGCACATTAAATCTAAACAACATTAAAACAATCTAACCGCACTAGTTTCAAAATTCATACATTTACATAACACTAATCCAAATAACGTTGATTTTGTTTCTAAATATTATTTGTAACATCAATTATAATGGATATTTGTATAAAATATTTGTTCACGTCCATATGTGCATTAAAAACAGTAATGTTAAATATCCATGATACAATTGATTCATTATTTGTCCATGAAAAACTGTCCATTCTAGTTTGAGCGAATCGATAACAATAACACATATAATTAGTATGGTGGACATGTTTATGTGTACAAATTTTAATTGATATTTGTGTAAAATATTTATCCACATTGATATGTCAATGAAACAGTGTCCACGCGATCATGTCCACGTCCATATGTTCATATTACATTGTCCATATCTCATCATTCAAATGGATTTCTAACTAGACTTCTGATTTTTTTTTCATATATATTTTAGAAAAAATTCTTTTTTTGATACCTAAGTTATAGTAAAATGGATCTTAAAATAATGACAAAATATAATTATAATTCATTCTAATAAAAAAAAATATTTATGTCTTTCACAATATAGACAAATACAAAACAAAATATTTGGGGAAAATAATTATTTTCTCTTAGATCTTTAATCTCTCATCCGTTCACGACATTGCATCCACCATTATCGTGTACATGCGGATCAATTTCGGATTTAATGAAAATGAACATTGTAAAAAGTGTCCTAATAGTTGAAAGTATCTATTTTGTAAGAATAAGTGGTGAAAGTACATTATACTATAAATCACTCATAATAAATATTTGAATTGAACTATTCGTCTACAATTTGTCTAATTTTTTAAATGTTTTAATAAATTCTTTAAATAATTATAATAGTAGTAAATTGTAACCCGGCTCTTACTGTCCACGGACCCTCATTCCTGCTCTTGATTTAACGGCTGATGCCCTACTTTAGAAAGCTTGAAAGACTTATCACCTGGCCTGCAGATCACCACGAGATATTTTTTCGATTTTTTCCTCACTCACATGATACTGAAAATCATTTCCAAGTAGACAACTTTTCTGAAATTTCTCCAGTTCAAACACGCTAAACTGTAGAGTTTTCTTATGACGAATTGTGGCTTAATGTATTTGATATTCAAGGTTTTTGCATATTTCTAACTCATATTCTCATGACGAACTGACAAATGTCTCCCCTTCTACCAGCTCTTGAAGGGGAACAAAAGAATTCAATGGGATGAGAAGTGTGAAGACGCGCTCAAACAGCTCAAATCATACTTAAGCAAACCATCAATATTATCCAAATTATAACTTGCGCGAAAGCTCAAGTGTTAGCAGACTTTGTCATCGAACTAGCTATGCAAGCTAGAGACGAAACCTCCCCAAATAAAAAGTGGACACTCCATGTAGAGAACCTCACCGGCCCGGCTCTCACGTGGTTCTCTCGGCTGAAGACGCACTCCATAGACAGCTTCAGGGACCTGTCAACCACCTTTCTCGAGCACTACTCCATCTATATCCGGCAGTCCGCATCCAGCGCGGACCTCTGGGCGATGAACCAGGGAGCAAAGGAGTCGCTCAGGTCCTTCATAGAACGCTTCAAGGCCACGGCCTCCCAAAGCAATGTGACGGATGAGTCCGCGCTGCCTGCTCTAAGAAAGGGGCTACGGGCCGATTCGGCCTTCAAGGACGACATGAAGCTCAACAGGCCGCGCTCGCTGGAGGACGCCTTGCACCGCGCTGGACTCTTCGTCGAGCTCGAGGAGGAGAAGGCGGCTGAATCGAGAAACAGCGCCTCTCACAAGGCCCCGGCCGCGAAGGAGCGGCCCCAGGAGAGATACCAGGAGCCTCGTCAACACTATGATGACGAGTACCAGCGCAGCAAGGGAAAGCAGGCCGCTGCGTTCCTTGTTAACGGACCGACCTCAGGACCCCGTATGCGCGATCCCGTACCTCCTCCCGGCCCCGCGCCGGGGTTGCCTTGGAACAAGTACGTACGGGACCCCCACCAGCAGGACCGGCGTCCCGACGACCCGAGTGATAGGGAGTCCCGACCAGACGAGCCGTACGACAGGTCGGCCTACTGCGACTTCCACCGGCGAAAGGGGCACCCGACCTCTTACTGCCGCGCCCTCCAAGAGGTCCTGCTGAACCAGTTTCAACGGGGCGAAATCGACGTACCGGAGCGGCTGCGCCCACATCCCCGGGATGGCGATCGAGTGCAACCCCGTGACAACCGAGGTCGCGAGAATAACCGGGCTAGGCCTTATCACCACGCCCAAAACGACGACCGGCGGCGACGATCTCCCTCGCGAGACCGGGAAACGGGCAGATCGCCTCCCCCGGCCCGGACTCTGATAGGGATGATCATGGGAGGCCTCCTCTCATGCAACGACTCAGTGCGGTCCATCAAGCGCCATGAGAGGAAGACCGACGTCTCCCTGAAGTGGCACTCCGGGCCGGAGATCGACGCTCAGGACACGAGCAAAAGGGGGATATGTTTCACCGAGGCCGATGCGGCCGGGGTCCACCAGCCCCACAACGATCCCCTCGTCGTGCAAGTCCGCGTAGCCGACTGCGACGTTAACCGAGTCCTCGTCGATACGGGCAGCTCGGTCGACCTCATCTTCAAGGACACCCTTGCCAGGATGAATCTAAACGGGGTCGAGATCAAGCCGCACTCCATCCCGCTAACCGGTTTCGCCGGGAATACCGTCAACGGAATCGGCACCATCGAATTGCCGGTCTACGTAGGTCGGGTGACGAAAATCGTCAAGTTCGTGGTCTTCGATACCACCCCGATCTACAATATCATCCTTGGAACTCCGTGGCTGCACTCGATGAAGGCAGTCACGTCGACGTACCACCAGTGCCTCAAGTTCCCCAACCAGGCCGGGACGTACACTCTCAGAAGCAACCAGAGGGTTTCTCGCGCCTGCTTCGCCATTGAGCACAAGCTGCGCCGCGCCGCGCCGGCCTGCCTAGCCGTCAGCACGTATCAGCCCGGCGAGACAGTTGCTCGGGACCTCCCGGGGGAAGACCTCGTCACCCAGGTCAACATCGATCCGAGCAACCCCGCCCGTTGCGTCGGCATCGGAACCGACCTCGACGAGACCATCAAGAAGGAGCTGGTCAATTTTCTGGGAGAGAACGTCTCCACCTTCGCCTGGTCAACCGCCGACATTCCCGGCATAGACCCCGCGACGTGTAGCCACGAGCTCAACGTGGATCCGACCTGCCGACCAGTCAAGCAAAAGCGCCGAAAATTGGGCCCGAAGCGCGCCCAGGCAGTCAACGACGAGGTCGAAAGGCTCACCGCGGCCGGCTCGATCACCGAGGTCAGATACCCGGACTGGTTGGCCAACCCGGTGGTGGTCAAGAAGAAGAGCGGGAAATGGAGGGTCTGTGTGGATTTTACCGACCTCAATAAGGCGTGCCCAAAGGACAGCTTTCCCCTCCCTCGGATCGACCAAGTCGTCGAAGCCACCGCGGGGAACGAGCTGCTCTCCTTCATGGACGCCTTCTCGGGGTATAACCAAATCCCCATGCACCCCGACGACCAGGAGAAGACCGCGTTCATCACAGACCGAGGCATCTACTGCTACAAGGTAATGCCTTTCGGACTCAAGAACGCCGGGGCCACCTACCAGCGGCTCGTCAACCGGATGTTCGCCGACCAAATAGGCCGCACTATGGAGGTGTACATAGACGACATGCTGGTGAAATCTCTAGTCGCCGCCGACCACGTCGCCCATCTCCGCTCTTGCTTCCGGACGCTGAACGAATACAACATGAAGCTGAACCCGGCCAAGTGTTCTTTCGGCGTCACCTCGGGCGAATTCCTCGGCTATATCATCACCCAGCGCGGGATCGAAGCCAACCCAAAGCAGATCCGGGCGATCACCGAGCTCAAATCCCCTGAGAGCACGCGCCAAGTACAGCGGCTTACCGGGAGAATCGCCGCACTGAACCGCTTCATCTCCCGCTCTACCGACAAGTGCCTCCCGTTCTACCAGCTGCTCCGGGCTAACAAACGGTTCGAGTGGGACGAGAAGTGCGAGGAAGCCCTCCAGCAGCTGAAGGAATACATATCTACTCCTCCCGTCCTGTCCAAACCAGAGGAAGGGGAAACCCTCTGCCTCTACATCGCCATCTCTACGTCGGCAGTCAGCGGGGTACTAGTGCGGGAAGACCGCGGCGACCAGAGACCTATCTCCTACATCAGCAAGTCCTTAGACGACGCGGAGAGCAGGTACCCGACTCTGGAGAAGCTCGCCTTGGCAGTGGTCGTCGCAGCTAGGAAGCTCCGGCCTTACTTCCAATCCCATACGATAGCCGTCCTAAGTACGTACCCCCTCAGGACCATCCTCCACAGCCCGAGCCGGTCCGGCCGGATAATGAAGTGGGCTGTCGAGCTGAGCGAATACGACATCGAGTACCGGGGTCGGACCGCGATCAAATCTCAAGCGCTGGCCGACTTCCTAGTTGAGTTGGCACCCGAGCTGGCAGTCAGCGACGTGTCCGAAGTGTGGACTCTGCACGTCGACGGATCGGCCTCCAAGCACGGGTCCGGCGTCGGCATACGCCTCGAATCCCCGACCAAGGAGATCCTCGAGCAGTCCTTCCGCCTAGCCTTCCCGGCATCGAACAACGAGGCCGAGTACGAAGCTTTGATTGCCGGCCTGCGCCTGGCCAAAGAGGTCGGCGCAAAGAAAATTCGAGCTTACTGCGACTCCCAGCTCGTTGCCAATCAATTCAGCGGGGAGTACGAGGCCAAGAATGATCGCATGGACGCCTACCTCAAGGTGACTCAAGGCATGGCCGCAGACTTCTCCGAGTTCACCCTGACAAAGATCCCCCGAGGCGATAACACTTCCGCAGACGCCCTCGCAGCACTAGCCTCCACCTCGGCTCCAGAGCAACGACGGGTAATCCCGGTGGAAAGTATCGACCTCCCCAGCATCGAGCTGCCAAAGGGAGCCTATCTGATCGGTCCCCAGGTCGCGGACCCTGACGAAGACGCCCAACCTCCCGAGAACCTACCACCGCCCCCGGCCGAGCCCGAACTGCCGGACTGGCGAATCGACCTGCTGCTATATATCTCAGACGGCGTCCTTCCCGCAGATCGGTGGACCGCCCGACGGCTAAGAAAGAAGTGTGCCCGATACACGATGCTGGACGGCAATCTGTTCCGGTGGAGCGCCTCGGGAATCTTGCTCGGGTGCCTCCACGGGCAGGAAACCTTCGACGTAATGAAAGAAATGCACGAAGGTGCCGACGGAAACCACTCCAGCGGCCGGGCTCTCGCCCTGCGAATCCGGAACCAAGGGCACTACTGGCCAACAATGCTGCAGGATTGTGAAAAATTCGCAGCCCGGTGCGAGAAGTGCCAGCGTCACGGCACACTCATTCACTGCCCTACCGAGCTCCTCACCACTGCGGTAGCACCCTACCCCTTCATGCGATGGGCCATGGACATAGTCGGACCACTACCCCGATCTCGGCAAAAGCGCTTCATTCTGGTCATGACCGACTACTTCACCAAGTGGGTCGAAGCCGAAGCTTACGCCAAAACCACGGCAGAAGACGTCCGGAAATTCGTCTGGAAGTTCGTCATCTGCCGGCACGGACTGCCCTACGAGATCGTGACCGACAACGGTGCCCAGTTCACGTCGGCCCTCTTCGAAGGCTTCTGCGCGAAGTGGAAAATCAGGCTGAGCAAGTCCACCCCGAGATATCCGCAAGGGAATGGACAAGCCGAAGCCACCAATAAGACCATCCTCGACGGCCTCAAAAAGCGGCTAGACGACAAGAAGGGGTCCTGGGCCGATGAGCTCGACGGAGTCCTCTGGTCCCATCGCACAACGCCGAAGACGTCGACAGGACGCACACCGTTCAGCCTCTCGCACGGAATGGAGGCAATGGCCCCCTCTGAGGTCGGGCTCCCCACTCCCCGCCGCGCTATGCTCACCCAGCAGCCCGCCCTGAACGACACCGTCCTCCTCAGCGAGCTGGACTTCCTTGAGGAACAACGGGACCATTCCCTCCTCCGAATCCAAAACTACCAGCAGCTCGCCTCCAAGTACTACAACAAGAGGGTTCGAGGCAGGTTCTTTGCCGAAGGAGACCTGGTCCTCCGCAAAGTCTTCGAAAACACCGCCGAGTTGAACGCGGGCAAGCTCGGTGCACATTGGGAGGGCCCTTACCTTATCTCCAAGGTCGTCAAGCCCGGCGTATACGAGCTAGTCACGATGGCCGGCGACGCAGTCCCGCGCTCATGGAATTCGATCAACCTCAAACGGTTCTACTATTAAGCCCCCGGGCTCCAATCCGCTCTCCGCCTTTGTAAACAAACGAACTACGATTGGCTTGATCCCTTCTACTAAAGGGTACGTAGGAAACCCCTAACCAGGGCTCAGCTATTAATCTAATAAAACCTTTTAGACAAAGGAAAACGGTCCCCGACCTGCGCACAAGAGCCGCGCTCCAAACGCTCCCGAGCTCCAAACGCCCCCGAGCTCCAAACGCTCCCGCGCTACAAACGCTCCCGAGCTCCAAACGCTCCCGAGCTCCAAACGCTCCCGAGCTCCAAACGCTCCCGAGCTCCAAACGCTCCCGAGCTCCAAACGCTCCCGAACTCCAAACGCTCCCGAGCTCCAAACGCTCCCGAGCTCCAAACGCTCGCACTACAAAAAAAAAAAAAAAAGCCGAGCTCCAAACGCTCGCACGCCAAAAAAAAAAAAAAAAAAAAAAAAAAGCCGAGCTCCAAACGCTCGCACTACAAAAAAAAAAAGCCGAGCTCCAAAAGCTCGCACGCCAAAAAAAAAAAAAAAAAAAAGCCGAGCCCCAAACCCCCGCACAAAAAAAAAAAAAAAAAAAAAAAAAAAAAAAAAAAAAAAAACCGAGCTCCAAACGCTCGCACTACAAAAAAAAAAAAAGCCGAGCTCCAAACGCTCGCACGCCAAAAAAAAAAAAAAAAGCCGAGCTCCAAACGCTCGCACTACAAAAAAAAAGGGGACCGAGCTCCGGTGCTCGCTCTCCCCGGCACACAAGTTATAAGTGCCAAAGCCGGGCCCCAGGGCTCGCACCTCTACTAGACACACAAGCATTAAGTGTCTCTAAGCCGGGCTCGCTACCCGCACCAAAAAAACAAGGTACACAAGCAATAAGTGCCTTAAGCCGAGATTACCTCGCACCCAATACAAGAGCACGGTCCACGACCTGCTTACTTGACAGAGTACGGTTTACGACCTACTCTACCGATCAAAAAAGCCTCGAAATGGCATTTACACAAAAAAAGGGGGCCAACGGCCTCTTTCATTATACAAAAGGGCCAACGGCCTCGTTTATTACAAAAAGGGCCCACGGCCTAATGATTACAACAGCCTCGAAACGGCACTTACAAAAAAAAAAGGGAGAAGAAAGGGCCAACGGCCTCGATTATCACAAAAGGGCCAACGGCCTCGTCTGTTATAAAAATGGCCCACGGCCTAATCGTTACAAAAGCCTCGAAACGGCACTTACAAAAAAGAGAGAGGGGCCAACGGCCCGCTCTTTGCATAAACGGCCTACGGCCCAGTCCTTACAAAAATAAACGGCCTACGGCCCAGTCTACAAAAAGAAGAAAACAAAAAGGAAAAAAGTTTTTACAAGGCCGCATCGGCCGGTCGGTCTTCCCTCCCGTCAGCACGGGTACCATCTAAATCAGCCGGGGCCACCATCCTCGCGTTGGTCCCGTACTCACCAAGGAAGGGCTGCCCAGACCCCTCTTCCTCCACCACGACTCCACCGGGTGGCACGTCGGTTCCGGTCTCACCGGACGGCGCGTCCGTATCGGCCTCAGCGGCAGACAGGACCGAGGGATCTGCTTGCACAATCCCAGCAGCTTCGGGGACTCCCTCGTCAGCAGACGGGATCGAGGGATCTGCTTGGACGGTCTCAGCGACCGCAAGAACGTCCTCAGCAGCCAGCGGAGCCTCCAAGGTCAGATCCACCACGGGGGTGCTAGAGGGAGCGACAGGTATAATGTGCTCAAGCAGAACGCCGTGAGCACGGTCCAGAGGGATTTCCAGATCCTCCGGGGTCAAATCCGGAAAGTCCATCCCGTCCAGTACGGCACCGAATGCCGCCTCGTCCTCGTCCAGCTTCTGATACCGGTAGAACGGTACCGACACCCCGTCCTCTGCTTCCATCCTCTTGAGGCAGGCCTTTACGCCGGTCACCTGGCTGTACAGAAGGTGAGGCTCTAAGGCCCGGCGGCGCCCGTCCAGGTGGGCGCGGATCTTCTCCATCTTCGCGGACCACTTCCGGTTCCGCGCTTCCCACCGGGCTGACACCCGATCGCTCTCCGCAGCCACGGCCACCTTGGCCCGGCCTATGGCGGATTCCAGCCCCTTCACCCTGGAGCGGAGTGTCTCCCGCTCCCCCTTCAGGAGCCCGTTCTCCTCCTCGAGCCCCGACGCCCGATCCCACCCAGCTGCAGCACGGTCCCTCTCGGCCTCTAGTGCAGACTGCAGACTGGCCACCTCGACCGCCCGGGCTCTTAACCGCACCGCCTCCTCTTCCAGCGCCGCAGATCGGGCCTTCTCATCTCTCAGCTCCTTCTCGAGCCCGTGGAGACGGGTAGACTGGATCTGCGAGCTGGACTCCCGGCACTCCCGGAGGAAGTTAATCGAGGCGGCCTGGTCGGCGAGCCTCTTCTCGTAGGCCTCCGCCAGAAAGGCACTAAGGGCCATCGTCTGCATTAAACGAATTGTTAACAAAGACGCGCAACAAGTCTAGCTAAAAGCAGTTAGACCAGAGCAGAAGCTTACCCGAGCTGCGGATCGCGCCACCTGACGGAAGGTGTCGGACTCCGCCATCTCCAGCGGGACGAAGTGCGGGTACCTCCGCCCGAACATCATGGCCTGCGCCAGCTCGGCGCACTCGTCCGGATCGACGATTACCTGGTTGCTTCCATCCTCGTGGGTAAAGGAGAAGCTGTAGTCCCGAGGCCCATCGTCGGAACCTCCCGAGGCGCCGCCCACTTCGGCGCTGCGACCCTCGGCCTCCTGCACAGCAGCAGGATCCTCCGCGACGACGGTCGTCTCGCCGACCCCATCGCCCCCTTGAGCCCGGGTCTCATCGACCCCCCCTGCCGGCACGACGGCCATAGGCACCTCGGGCTCCGGCCCGGGCAGTGTAGGCCGGATGACCTCCCGACCCCCGGAAGAGGACTCTCCCGTCCTCCTCTTCTTTCTGCCGGTCTCCCCACCAGCAGCCCGGTCTTCCCTCCTCTTCGAGGGAGTCGCCGCGGAGGAATCCCCCGCAACCCGTGGTGCCGGGTCTCGCCTGACCGGCACCTCGGGTATCGGCGGCGGCGGTGCAACAAACGAGTCCGCGTACTGCGGATTGGCAAACCTCGCTCTACCTGCGAAGGAAGAACCGTTAATTCGGCAAAAAAAAAAAAAAAAAAAAAAAAAAAAAAAAACCACCTCCGGTCATTGCAGCTTCGATTCTCGCAGCGGTGAAGGACTTCCACTCCCTCCGACGCACTGTCCTGAGCACGGCAAGTAGACCTGCGTAGTCCGGTAGCTTGAATCTGGAGGAGTGAGGGCCTGAAGAGCAAGACAAAAAAATCATCAGTCAGACAACCAAAGAGGAGAAGTCAGCTCGACCTGCAAATCCCTACCCGGGGAAAAATTCCAATCCCGGGTGTATCTCGCCAACGGATCGAGCCCAGCCACGGCGGTAGCCCGGACGTAGAAGTAGCTGCGAGACCAGTCCTCGACCTTCGACAGCTTGCTCGCCCTAGACCCCGAGCTGGGTGCCTCCAGAACGTTCGCCGCGGGCTTGAAAGCGGCATAGAAGGTCCCAGGAATCCCGGGGTTTGCCTTATGCTGGGTGAACGCCTCGAACATAAGCAACGTCACCTCCACGTCGCATTCGTGCCCTAGGGTCAGCAGCACGATCATCCCCTGGACCGTGGACGGGCAGACCTGCGAGAAGGCCAAGCCCCGCGCCCGGCAATACTGGACGAACAGCTCGGGGAGAGGAAGGCGCAAGCCGCACTTCTGGAAGAACGACTCGTACAAGCAGACGAAGCCCGGCCGAGGAGTCCACGGGCGCTCCTCCGCCCTGGGTACCCTGAGCTCAACGCCGGCGGAAAAACCACACAGATTCCCCAGGAGGGTCACCGACTCCGCTGTGCTCCAGGTCGGTGACCCTCCCTGCTCGTAGAGGACCAGGGGGGACCTCACCCTGGCCACTCGAGCTCCGCCTCCACGGCCGCCCTGACGGCCACCACGGTCGCCCAGACGCCCGGTTCCACCCTCAGCTTGGCCAACACCGCGACCGCCAGAGGATCTAACCACCGTCTTCGGCCGGAGATGGGTCCCCGGGAGCAACGGGGCGGCCCCCGAAGTCGAGGGGGCCAACTGTTCCCCACTGTCTGCCCCTCGTCGCGGAGAAGAGGCATGTTCGGAATCACCGGAGGAGGAACTCGGAGAATCGTTACCGCCACCACGGGACGCCGATTCTTCGCTCGACTCAACTCTGATACCGTATAACATCGGAGCCATTGCACGGAGAGGAGGAAATCGAAAAGACAGGAAGAAAGTAGGAAGAGAAGGAGGAAATCGGAGAAAGGAGGTTACCTTAAGAGTATGCGCAGAAGGTTTTAACAGTAGGAGGAAGAAGGTTTAAATAGAGGAAGAGGGACAGTGAAGCGACGCCTGGACACGTGTCAAAAGAAGCACGGCTGCCCAAAAAACCTAATGATGACGTCTCTTCGTTTCCCCACGCCAAAAAGCAAAGGACGCCTCGATAAACGCGAAGCGTCTTTTACACGCCGCGCGTGGGCAGTCCACGCGAAAAACGAAGCGTCCTTTGTCGTCCCACGTGGTGAGCACGCGCCAACCTCCTACGGGTTTTTCGGAAAAGGCAAACACAGTTGAGCCCGGAAAGACCGTCCTAAGATGCGCCGAACTAACATTAGATCAACTTCGGCACGCTCACTTCGCCTCGCGATACCGAACTGGGGGAGGGCCTATTGTTGAAGGTGGGCCTAGCACCCCCAATTAGTTAGGCCCATCTTAGGAAAGGCCGTTCTTCGGTACGGTCACCGGACTTAATGTCACCGACCTGCAAGACCGCTCTTCAGCTCGGTAGCCGACCTGAAAGCAACGTACCCCGGGCCCGCGCTGATGCCCCGCCAGAGCAGGGAGTGTCAGAAGAATAGGCGAGTGGGAGTTGGTAAGGCAGTACCCTACCCGCGTAGGGATGTGCCTTCGACCCGACGTCCCACCAACCCTACAGAGCTGACAAGGGCAGGAAGGAGCAGGTGGAGCAGAGTTGGTAAAACAGTGCACTGCTCTGCAACACGCCACGCCGAGCTCATCATGACCTCTCTCCTCGAAAGCCGGGACACGCCTCCTAGGCCACCTTACCCGCGAAAGAGGCCGCAGACGACACGTGGCCCGAGATCCCGGGGAGCAGGAAGCCGACCCCGACTATATATACCCCTCATATGTCATTAATGAGGAGGACTTTTGATTTGGGCCATTTCCGACCTATAACTAGCTACCCGACCTCTCTCTTTCTCTTTGTAACAAGACAACACTTTAGAACGCCGAACTGGACGTCCTTCGGAACCAGTTCGTAATTCTAAAGCGTTTACTTCTCTCTCATCAATAAAACGAAACACGGCCCCCGGCCTACTCATATTTCTCCCGACCTGTCTTAAATGTGGTTAAACTGCTCTATTAACGAAAATCTCACCTCCCATCTCCTAATCATTCTTTAAACACACTTAGTGATCCACGGGATCAACAGAGCTCTATTAAAAGAAAATATTAACAACCATTATGGGAACATAAACACTCCGAATGACCAATTCACAATTTATAAGCCGAGTCAATGGAAAGCCGGCCTCGCAATAAATCGAGTGCAAGAAAGCTTTTAGTTCTTCGAGCTCCTCATCTCACTCAAAGAATCGGGGTGTTGAATTCAACATCAAATCCGATACCGTTACAGTTTAAACGATCAATGACTTTATCAAGTCTGGTTCAATTCGGCCCATTTTATTTTGGTGTCCAATATCATATAATGGGCCCAATTATGAATTTATTAAACAATTACTAAAGATCACGTCAAAGAATTTGGTATAAAGATCTCCTAAGAGCATTTGCATGCATTTGCATTGGGATTTTCTCCATTAAACAAATCAAACAAAAAAAAAACACAAGAGAGAGAGGGTTTGAGACACCAAAAAAAAAAAGTTGAGACACCCAAATCACATGTGAAGATTTAGGATTGGTCCATTTTTTTTTAAAACAAAAATTAATTACTTAATTAATAAAAAAAAAAATTTAATATTTTTTTTGGTGAGACACCCTTAAAGGTGTCTCACCAATGGAGATGTTCTCATATCTCGGACACGTGAGGACGTGGACGTGCAAGAACAAACCGAAATGGATATATATATTCTATTAAAATATAAGCACTTTTATTATCTGCATCTAAACACTTCATCTATTTAATTTTTTTTTTGTTCGGAGACTATTTTAACATTATTCCAATTTGTTACTTAACCATGATAAAGGAAACCCTTTGCACTATAATTTTTTACTTAACCATGATCCATACGGGTCAACGATTATGTCATGTTCAAGATTATTTGCTGAGTTTTTACGGGTTTTACCGGATTTTATAGTCTCGGGGTTTAAAACTATATCCAGACTAAATTGTTGTTTGAATCCCGGATTTTTTCAGGATCTAAAAATATTACATTAAATCTATAAAAAATTATAGCGCGCGCCCGCACAGGTGAGAATCTAGTTAACTTTTATAAAAGGACAAAAGAGTTATCTTTACTAGGGATAATTCAATTTATGCTCAACGAGAGCTAAAACCATTACACAATAAATTTTATTTTCGATAGTGCTTTTCAAACGACATTCGATCTAATAAGATCACGCTGATTATATGCTCTCTGAGCTTGCTATTTACTCCCGAATGTGGGAGTCGAAACTCGCACAACTAAACTAAATTTGATTAAAGGATTCAAAAAAAACAAAAGATTCTAAGAACGAAAAACGAGAATAGAGATCCAAATATGGTATTTTTATTGCTGATTTGATAAGCTTTTTCGGACAAAAATGTTATGAGTGATTTTGCTAAGTACTTGGCTAGGTCAAAACTTGAATCCCTTCCTCACTGACTTTTTTTTGGGCAACAATTTCTTCTCATTGTTTAAACTTCCATAATATAACTAGAGAAAATTATCCATCCTCTATGATAATGACAATACAAATTAAAAACATTAAAACTTGAAGCAAATAGAGTATGATCAGATGACAGCGAATTCAAGACTAGGCTCGAATGCGCTGATATGATAAACTTGAAAGTAGTAGAAACTAAACTTCTAGTGAGGATTGTGAGGTCCTAGAGGATACCAAAAAAGATCACGAACACAAGAGCCTGAGATGATGGCTCTAACCAATTATAAGGACTCTAATTCTATCGAGAAATTCCTTATTTCTTTAGATGAAGTTTGGAAAAAAGCTGCACGGATTGACACCACATGCAAAGAAGCCTTGGATTTACTTAGATGATCATCAAATTGGCATTTAACATCTGTGATGGTTTCAGGGAATGGTATGGACACCACAAACAACATTGCCTTGGATTTACTCAAATTTCATTCAATCCCTGTAAAGGATCGCACCAAGGCGACAAGGATGCCACTAAAAGGCACAAAGGTGGAACCGATGGAAACTGGACGACCGGGAGAGGCAAATGGGTAACAAACACCCGACAGAACCCGATTCACCGATGGGGTCATAGCGTTTAGTTTTCCTTCAGTCTGCCACCAATAAGAAAAAACCAAAATCACAGCACCAGAAGTAGGATTTACAATAGAGAACCGGCATACTGCAGTAAGGGATCACACCTAGGCGACATATGTACCACTAGATGGCTCATAAGAAGAACTGAATGAAACTAAGCCCATAAGGACAGAAGAATCTAAACTCGGAAACCACAAATCTAGTACCACCCATTCAACAAACTCCCAAACCCATTCCGAAGAAGAGACATAGTGTGAAGAGTCGGATAGAACCTGGTGGAGCGGGAGGGGAGAAGGCGTGTCCTGGGAGGACCCAAAAGCTCTGTAAAATCCGGTCAAAGATCTGCTTGCCATGAGGCGAGCTTCCAACTCACCAAACCCATCTGCATAGGGAGAACATTCTAAAACGAAGAGGTACGTCTTAGCTGGGAGGAGGGAAAGACTCGCCGACACCGAGAGGCTAGATCCAGCGTAGGAGAGCAAGAGGGTTGAGCAGAACGGCAAGAGGAGGCAGTAAGACATAATCGTGGTGAGGCAGCGAGCAGAAAGGGGTGGATCTGGAGGTACGGGAGGCTTGGGAGGGTTTGGTGGCTCCGGCGAGAGACGCAGTCAGTGGGGAGAGACGCGAGTCCACCAAACAAAGCCGACGTCGAGAGAGATGAGGGAGGAGGAGCAGACAACCGGAGCTTGAGAGCCATGGGCGGGAAGTCTTCGTCGGCGGCGACGTAGGTCCGGCGGGAGCCCATGAGGAAGGGACAAAGCTCATGAGGAGGCCTGGGAGACAACGCGGCGGTTGTGCAGACCCATCCTTGCGCAGCTAAGCTTGGCGGTGGTGCTTTGATTTACGTGCATGGGAGAAGGAGGCTAGGGCCAACTAACGTGAGGATTTCGCCTTCCTCAGTGACTTCGTCTTCTTTTTATAGGTGATTGGTGAACCTCCTAGGCCAGAATATCGGCAAATATTCTCTAAGATTTACTTTAAATTTTTTCCTCGCCGACTACCGTATGATTCAAGTCTATCTTTTAGGAAAAACGTCGACACATATCATCTCTTGGGCTTGTAGCTCGACCCACATCCCTCATCTCGGCCCATGAAGACCTCGGCTTGGCCCATGATGCACTCGTCTCAGCCCAATGAATCCTTGGCTCGGCCCAAAATGCGTCGCACAGTCTTCTCGTACTACGGGCTCGACTCAAATTATGATAGATCGGCTCGTGGGCTCGTCGTCAGTCCTCAAGGTTTGGCTAGGCCCACATATTTTGGCTGAGCCAATTCTTTTACTTAGTCGTTTTAATAGTTGATCTCGTCTTGGTGAAAACCGACCCCAACAATTAGCCCCCAGCTCGCCATACTCAGAAATGATTGTGACGAGATAAGAAATCATGGGTGAGATCAACCTGCCGAGCTGAACTGCCTCAACAATTGACAAACTCCTCTTGTTGCCGAGCCAAATCGGCTTTGCAATTAATGTGTTCCTCTTGTTGCTGAGCCGAATTGCCTTTGCAATTGACAAGCTCCTCTTGTAGTCGAACTGAATTTGTTGAAATACCGCTGAGCCATTTTGTTGATGTCGAGCTGTTTCGTTGTTGACGAGCTTCCATCGATGCCGAGCCAATATGATATCAAGCCATCCTAGCGAAATATCCTGGTTAATGAGTAGAAATGTTATTCTGTCCGCGCCGAGCCATTTTTTTGTTGAGCTGAGGAATTTGAAAATTTCGAGCCGTTTCCTTGCCTTATAGTGATTTTGAATGAGAGATACGGCTTGGCGATTTGAAGGCCGTTAGAGAAGATCATAACACCCTTGGGAATCGCAAACGTTTTTGCCAGTGCTCGAGGTCACGTGCTGCCACGCGCCTGTTGCTTATAAATATCAAGATTTCCCTTCGCATCTTCTCACAATACACTTCTCCAAAATTTCAGAAAAACATGTAGCTCTCTTCTTTCTTTTAAGTTTAAGTTTTTGTTAGGATTTTTCTGTTTTTTGTCCTTCCCCCGCTGCACCTTTAAATTATCCGATCTCCTATCACGGCGAGCCATTGAATTCGCCAATCTATCTTCAACCGACCCGACGAGCTTTTGAATTTGCCGATACACCTTCAACCGATTCCAGTGTAATCTTGAATTCGCCGATCAATCCTCAAACATTCTCCGATAATCTCATCTTCTTTCTGCTGAGCCACGATGTATTCTGACGAGCTGAACGACTCGGTTGGTTCAACCAATTCTCTTGCGCGGCTCGACCATAACATCAATTCATCTCCAAAAGGTGGCGAGGCGACTAGATATACCGAAGCGAGCCCCTTAGAGGAGCTGACTCCTTCCCCAATTGCCAAGGCTCCCGATGATGTGGTTGAGTTAGGAGAGGTAAAAGTAGAGGAATATTTCTTCTTTGACCCCGACGAGGCGATGCGACAATCGGAGCGCATATTAGGGAGTCAATTGGCTGGAGGTTCTCTTCACCAAGGCATCTTTGGAGGAATTGAGGCAGCGTTTCGGGATATCCAAGGGGGTTGAATTTGCTCTTCCTGCCTCGTCTGACCGAGCCGACAAACCTCCTCGGAACTACTTTACCGTCTATGAGAGCTTCTTTTACGGCTGTCATCTATGGTTTCCGATTCCCTGACTAATCCTTCAATTTCTATGGAAGCTCGGGCTAGCCTTGGTTCATATTACGCCTCGAGGGTTGCGTAACCTTGTGGGAATTTTGGTTCGGAGTTATGAGTGTGGCGTTGAAGTCATGGTTCGCCATATCCAAAATCTTCTGGATATTCGAAGGGCTTCTAAAATGTGAATGTATTATTTCTCAAACAAAAAGCACCAGAAGATCATCGGGGGCTTTCCGAGCAAGGATAGTGATTGGGCGAGCTATTTTTTATTTGTTTATATCACTGATTCCTCCATTGAGAGCGATTGCCTCAGCCTACTCAAGATGAGCTGGGGACCGCATGGTATCCAAACGTAATTTTCTTAGGACCTTTAGCTCGGTATGTTATCTTGGTTTCTAATTTCTTCTTCTTCTTTTGCAATTTGCTACTTCCTCCCTCCATGCCTATAAGATCTATCCAAGGTCCTAACGGCCCTAGCTGCTAGGAAGGTTCATTGGGAGAATCATTTATAGCTAAAAAGAGTCAAGAGAGCCCAAGTCCTTTTTGCAGGAGTCCCAGTCTGCTCGGAATCTTCAAGTTCTTCTTCATAGGCAACTATCGCCGAGGCGACGGATACTGGTCTTGTCACTTCCTCCAAGCCACCGGTCCTGGGAAACGAGGGGAGGGATATCATGCTAGCTCTGCCTCAGACCACTAGGCCTTATGCGTTTGGGCTGGCAAAGCGTACCGAGGCGTCGAACTGAATGTGTTCCGCCTCGAAAGATGACAAGGGCAAAAATATTGCAAGGGATAAGACTGAGAGAAAGAAGAGGCGTACAGATCCACCAGTTGCCAACCCAGTACCTTCCGAGCCAATCACCGATGATGCTTCTGCGTCTGCCGTACTTTTCTCGAAGATCAATGGCTCCGGTGTCTGCATGCCTCGTCCTGATACCCTCGTAGAAGGAAAGTTGTATACCGACATGTTGCAGCGCGGCACTAAGTTATGCTTAAGTCTTCACAAAACTTTCTAAATTTTGGCTCGGATCTGATTTTATCTTTTTCCGTCGCAGTTTATGGCGTCCATAAACAAAATGGTTTTTCCGTCGCATTTTATGGCGTCCATAAAGAAAATGGTGGATGCTTATAAATTGGATGCTTGCAAGGAGAGTCGCAGAGTCGACGAGGCGAGGAAGGATGCCACATTGCTGAAAAGCAAATTTGACGAGGCGGAGAGGAAGCCTACCGTCGCTTCGGCTCGGATTAGTGTACTTGAATGTGAGAAGCGGACTCTGAAGGAGGAACACGATAAAGCCGCAAGTTTTTTGGTTCGGTTGGAGGAGTCCAATATGAGGAAAAAAATAACAAAGAGAAGCGAGGTGGGATTTGGCCCATAAGTTTCAAGATCGGCTCGCCAAAGTGGAGAAGAGCATCGAGGGGTTGAAATAAGCTAAGGAACGAGAGCTCGACCTGGCGTAAGTTGACTGTAACATTCAACTCCTTGAAATTCTTCGTAAAGAAGATGCTTAGACTCTGGATGACGAGGCGGCGAGATTGACTGGTTGGAGAGTCGAGCTGGAGGGGGCTGACGAGGAGTTTGAGAGAATTTCTACCAAGCTGAGAAGCAACTTGAAGCTCTCTCCTGTTTCACTGGACTCCGTGAGTTCTCTGCTTGGCGTTAAGTCATTGGAATCCACTGCAACTAGCCTTGACGGTGTTGATCCCTCTGGTTCCAATGTAAACACACATGGCGTCGCTAGCCTCATTGCCGAAGAGACTGCCGATCCAAACCGATCCGAGTAGCTTTTTTTTTTTAGGGTATTTGCGATATGTTTTCTTTTGGATTTCGTCTTCGTTTTTGCTTTTTTTGAACCTGTTGCATGGATGGCTTTATCCGTATTGACTTTGAAAATTTGATTTTGACTTCTCTTTAGCTAGCCTACAACTTTTAAACTTTGCCAAGTAACCTTAAGTGATTGACTGAAATGAAGCGTTAAGAAACGAGCAGTTGTTTGGTTTTGACTCTTTGTACTCTGGTTTTAGGGCTTGTGATGTAGTCTCGGCTTACGTGCCCGTCTTGGTTTTGATGAAACATGATGAAATATGTTTAAGTATCTTATACTAAATGATATGTTTAGTATTATGTTTTGAGATGTAGAAGACTATTGGGTTTTGGATGTTTACATCAGTTTTAGAGTTTGCTATGTAATCTTGACTTACATGCATGTTTCGATAGTAAACTTTAAGAAAGTTGGTCGAGATATACTCGTCCTTCCTTGGTCGATATATATATGTCCTTAATTTATATAGCGCACTTAAATCCAAAGGAGATGTAGTAAAACCCTAATTCGTATAGGATGTAGTGGTTGAAAGTCCGCAAAGGATGATGTAGTTCGTTATTGTGGCCAGCAACAGACGAGATGATGAGTGCGTTAAAGGGATTGTATTGATAAGACTTATAGTCTGCGAAAGATTGTATTTACAAAAAATAGGAGTATATGTCTATACGTACCACTCCCCCCCTACCCACCCCCCCTTTGAGAGGGAAGACAACTGAACCTATTCGAAGATGAGTTGCCTACATACCCTTTTCATGGATCAAGCCGTCCCGTAGTTCAAAGATGGAATAGATTAGTGATAATACTTTTTCAAGTGCATTGCGTTCCATGATCTTGGTACTGGAATGTTGATCATGTTAGCGAGCTCGTATACTCTCGGGCG
Organism: Eutrema japonicum; assembly: GCA_030161315.1. Lineage (NCBI taxonomy): Eukaryota > Viridiplantae > Streptophyta > Magnoliopsida > Brassicales > Brassicaceae > Eutrema > Eutrema japonicum. The sequence continues at coordinate 31,575,984 of BSQW01000011.1, read as the reverse complement.
GACCACTTTGGTGATTTTGTAAGGTCCTTTCCAATTGTCTCCAAACTTCCTGCATTCTTTTATGCGGTGTTCTTGAAAACATATAGCTCCGAACATTAGAATTGTAATACTTGGCAAATGCTTGTTGGTAGTTCTATATGCGTCTGAATGCCTGGTCGCGCCGTTCGTTTACCAAGTCCAGCTCGTTCGTTTACCAAGTCCAGCTAGTCGCATTGTTCGTTTACCAAGTCCAACTAGTCGCACTGTTTGTTTACCAAGTCCAACTCATCGAGAGTTATCTTCACAAGGGATAATTCAATTTATGCTCAAGGAGAGCTAAAAGAAAAACATAGTACACTTTATTTTCGATAGTGCTTTTCTTAATCAAATATGTTGCCATATTTGATTAGAACAAAAACTCTACTTCCAAACGACATTCGATCTAATAAGATCACACATAATTCAACCCATTATACGCTCTATGAGCTTGTTATTTACTCATGAATGTGGGAGTCGAAACTCGCACAACTAAATTTGATTAAATGATTCAAAGGGAAGAGAAGATTCTAAGAACGAAACACGAGAACATAGATCCAAAGATGGTTTATTGCTGATTTGATAAGATTTTTCGTACAAGAATGTGATGAGTAATTTTGCTAAGTATTTAGCTAGATTAAATCTTGGATCCCTTCCTCAATGACTTCATCTTATTTTTATAGGTGTTTGGTGAACCGCCTAGGCGAGAATATCGACGAATATTCTCTAAGATATAGTTCCATTTTCTTCCTCGCCGACTTCCTTATGATTCAAGTCTATCTTTTAGGGAAAACGTTGACTCGTAACATCTCTTGGGCTTGTAGCCCAGCCCACACCGGTCGTCTCGGCCCATGAAGACCTCTGCTCAACCCATGAGGCACTCATCTTGGCCCAAGAAATCCTTGGCTCTGCCCAAAATGCGTTGCACCTACTTCTCGTATCTCGGGCTCGGGCCAAATCATGCTAGATCGGCTCGTGGGCTCGTCGTCAATCCTCAAGGTTTGGCTACGCCCATGTAGTTCGGCTATGCTAATTTTTTTACTTAGTCGTTTTAACAGTTGATCTCGGCTATGTGAAAACCGACTCCAACAACGAACATATCTCGTCTGAGATATTAGACAACAAAACTAAGTAAATGTTTTATCCTTTAACGGGTATGTAAGGAGCTCAATCCATTAGTTTAACCACCATTCCTATCTCCTCTGAAATCTCTGTATTTGATCAATATAACTCAATTTGTCGAATCTCGTCTTGTTTACATCGTTGTTCTCATTCTAGATTTTTGCCCATCATTTACAAATCACTCAAAATATATGAGTGTGAGTTTTAGGATCCTTATTTTGGCACCGTATGTGGGAAATATTAAAAAAAAATCATTTACTCCAAAGCCCAATCTAAAGACAGTTAGAGCGAAATGGATCCAAAATCATCAAAATCCTTTAAATTAAAGACTGGGTCTGGAAACTCAGCAGATCTCGATCTTCCAAACCCTTTGACCCAGTGCTATGCAACTGGATCAAACGTAACCAACCCGATCCAAACCGAATTTTAAACCACGAACCATACTATGTGCTGCAGTAGCGCGCAAATTCAAGGTCAAATTCTCTGAATCCCAACACACTCTCTACCGATAGGGTCAACTCACGAACTTGGGTTAGATCTGAAAGACAATTACATACATTGAATGTCAAAGTTTTTATATTTTAATTTATTACCAGTAAATCATTACTCCCTCCGTTTTGTAATAATTAATGTTTTAGAGGTTTTTTGTGTTCTCAAATAACTGATGTTTTCATAAATCAAAGCAAAATTAAATAGTTTTTTTATTGTTTTTGACCTTTTGTATTTTGCAGAATATTTTTTTTATTGGTTGAATTGTGTTTAAATATATAATAAATGATGTTTTTAGTATAGAAAAAATAAAAATTAAATGCATCCTTAAATTGTGTGTAAAAACTTTAAACATCACTTAATATAGAACATATGGAATAATAAAATCTACACATTTACATTAAACATTACAAATAGTTTACGATTTTGTATATGTTCTATATATAATTGTAATGCAATTCCGATTAATAGTCTAGAACATAGGTCATTAAATAGTTTAGCTTGAATCGTTATGGTCTCCGGCGTTTCATTAAGAGTGCTCTCTCTGTTTTCATTAATGCTGTCAACTGTTAATATTGACTAAATTTACTCTTTTCATAATAGGTAGTTAATTTAGTTAGGCCGAACTAGGTTTAGGTGCTTTGATTAGCTAGGTTTCCATTAAAATTAGGTGGCTCGATTTGTTAGCTTTTGTACTTAATATTATGTGTTAGGGTATTTATGATTTGTAATTTAAATTGATTAAATTTAGTTGCTTAAACTAGTAAAACATTGCAATTTTGTTTGGGGCAACAACATTAACTACCTAAAACCGTTCACAAATCCAAACCAAGAGCACTATGTGCTAATTTATCCGTTTTTGTATTATTTGTGCGTGGAATGAGAAAGATGGAAAAAAAGTAAACACCTTCTTACTCTTCAAGAATCCCTCCAAATGTATTGAAAATGTAAGCCACTCGAAAACGAGCCCAAGAAGAACGAGGGTTTTGTTTTAGGGAATCTGACGTGGCAGGCGATCTAATAGGTGACTAGGGTTTTCAGCTTCGTTTTTGCTGTGGCCGCACGCATGGCGGCTGCTCCGCCTCTGGCTCAGGAGAGCATTCTGATGCTCGATGTCGATTCAACAAGTAGAAGGGACGATTCAATCTCGGAACGGAGTTCTATTCAAAAGAAAAGCAGTGAAGAGATTTCGATGGGTATTGAGGTGTCATTGCTGTCTTCTCCACACTCAGCAGTTATCAAACCATTGTGGTCTTCCATTTTCCAGAATAAACCTTGTCTGGAGAAGCATGATATCACAGTAGTGATTATTGACGGAGCTCTGACGGTGGCGGTTCCTTATGATATTATGGAGGGCGGTGCTCCTCTGTGGGAGGATATTCTCATTGGAAAATTGATATTTCATGGTTTTTACCATTTTTAGGCCATGATATAAGTCCGTTTATAGAGTATTTCTACTATTTTGTAGTGGTTTAGAGTCTTTTACAGGTTTTAGCACGTTTGGAGGAGCATAATTGGAGATATTGGAGCTTTCTGGAGTATTTTGGATCAAAGAAGAAGGTCGTGTAGCTGAGTACCCGATTTGAAGCATCAGTGTCGATCGATACTGCCTAGTATCGGTCGATACTCATCGAAGCAGACACGGACCGCGACTTTAATGAAGAGTTGAAGAATTGCAAAATTGCCCAAAAGTCGTTATTATTTACAAGAAGCCCCAAAACGTGATTTAGGTTATTTAAAAGGATTTTACAGCCACTTTCATGGCTATGCTTTATTTTATTCAGGTTTTGTGAGAGAGCTTTTGAAGGGAGACAAGTCTGAAACTCTGTTCGTCCGAGAGAAGATTTCAAACCCTCTTGTTACTCTTTCTATTTTATTTGATGATTTATGCAAACATGTTTATTGCTTCAATTTCCATGTCTGAGTAGATCTCTTGTTAGGTTTAGGGTTCTCATAAGGGTTTTCTATGAATGCTAGGTTAATTAGTTATTAGGATTCACCATCTGAATTAGTTCTTCGCCATAGGTTGTTTCCAAAGCTAATTCTAGATTGATCACCTAAAACTTAGATCTTAGGATAATTGATTAGGCACGAGAGTGTGATTAATTACCTGATAGAACCTAGGGTGAGCAAAATAACTATTCACAAAGAGATTTGGTTTAGTTGTTTTGTGAACAAATCAAACTTGAACCAAAATCTGGTTTAGACTTTAGGATTCGCAAAGAGATTTGGAATTATAGGATTTAGACTTAGATAGTTTTCGCAACGAGAGTTGGTTAATTATACCTTAGTGATTTGAGTTCAAGAACCGCGCTAAATCTGAATCATGTTAGTTAGTTTATCTGCATTCATTGATTTCCTGAGAGATACCTTGAACCTATCTTTCTCCAATCGAATTTACAACCGTTTTAATTTACATCTGCTTTCAATATCATTGATCACTTAACTTAATTCTCATCCATATAATCTATTGTGTGTTTCTGTGAGTCCTTGTGTTCGACCCATACTTTACTACAACTACTGCTTTAGTACTTTTAGGGTATTAATTTGAGCATATCAAAAATTCCTCTCGACATCACCTCATATTGCCAAAGTACATATGATAGTTAACAAAATATGGACTCTTGGGGACAAGAACTTAAGAGTTGATGTGTTTGTGGTTAATCTAACCACGATGAAGTTAAGAATTCGGGAATCAACTCTTCGTAATCGGGTGCTTCGAAGAGGAATGTGGAATTATGTTCCAATGATCGTCTCGAAATGGTCCCCGATCGTTGAAGAAGCACAACCGGAGATTAAATCGTTTCCGATGTCGATCACTATTAAGAATGTTCCACACAAGATGTATCACTGGAAAGGCTTGGGATTTCTAGCTAGTGCGGTGGGCGAGCCAAAGAGACTCCATCCTGACACGGAATTATGCAAAAGCTTCGATGAAGCAAAAGTTTTTGTGGAGGCAAACCTATCTACGGACCTGCCAAAGCACTATCGGTTTACATCGGAAAATACCCTTGGCTGCCTTCAAGATGTAATTCATGTTCGAAATGGGGGCATTTATCCGAAGCGTGTCTGCTAAAGGCGGGAAAGAAAATATTGAAAAAGAAATCACAAGTCAAGGAGAAGGATTTAGTAGAGCAAAGTGAAGGTGTTGTGGATGCATTAAATGTTATTGTGCATGAGACAGAGATTCGGGTGAACTCGGATGAAGGCATATAATCTCCAAAAAAGATCTCCGAGGTTCAAGAAGATGTGATTCAGAATTTGATTCAAAAGGAAACTATTGGTGAGGAAGGAGAGAGGTGCTAGGTTTCTCCAACAAAAAGGGGAAGAAATCCAACAAATCTAGGAGGAGAAAAAGAAAAAAATATCAGTTTCCCCTTCTCGTTTTTTTATTTTGGCTCATACGGTTGACAAAGAAGGTGAAGTGGATTCAGAATTAGCTATTTGGGTAGTGGCAGTCGAAGAAATAAAAGAGGATGCTATTTTTGAAACAGTAAAAGAGCTTGTTGAAACATCAAGATATACTGTGGAGAAAGAGGGTATCGGGCTCGTAGACGAGATTCTAGTTCACGACCAGATCTCAAATCAAAATTTGACGGTGAAGCAAGATGGTGTGGCTATTCGTCCTCATCTGCCTCGTGCATCGAAAGCATCTTCACAATCTTTGGCCGATTCAACTACTTCAAATACTAAGGACTCAAAACCTAGTGTGTCGAGTAAAAGGGCGCCAAAGAAAAAAATTAATATATGTCGGGGTTCTTTTGGAATGTTCGAGGCTTAAACAAATCAACAAAACATTCCATCATAAGGAGCTTGATCCAGAGCAAGGGATTTCAGTTTGGTGCACTTTTGGAGACAAGAGTCAATGAAGGTAAAGCAATGCGAATTGCATCATCAATTGCTAGGGATTGGTCGTTGATAACAAATTATGAATTTAATCGTTTGGGACGTATTTGGGTGTTGTGGAGCCCTCGAGTGAGACTTACTATCTTATTCGAAAGCAGACAGATGATTACATGTTCAGTGAAGTTAGAGGACAGCGATGTGGAATTCTTCTATTCTTTTGTCTATGCCTCAAATTTCATGGAGGAACGTAAGGAATTATGGAGTGATATCCGAGATCATCAAAACTCTCCCATCATACGTAGTAAACCATGGTTTTTATTTGGTGATTTTAATGAGATTCTTGAGGTGCATGAGCATTCGGCATTTGCACATTCACCATCTCTTCCTTTAGGAATGAGAGATTTTCAAAATCTCGTAAGAAGCTGCTCTCTAGAGGATTTGGCGTCTCACGGGCCAGTCTTTACATGGTGCAATAAATGAGATGACGAGTTGATTTGGAAAAAACTGGATAGAATACTCATGAACGCGGAATGGAGTCAAGTGTTTCCTCAATCACATAGTGTATTCGAAGCAGGGGGTGTTCGGATCACTTACGTTGTCGGATTTACTTAGACCAGAAAAATCTCAAAGGATAAAACCGTTTAAATTTGTGAACGCAGTGGCAGAGATTGAGGAATTTCAACCAATGACGGAGAAATTTTGGAGCGAAATACAACCTATCTAATTCGTCTATGTTTCGGTTCACAAAGAAGCTTAAAGCTTTAAAAGTTTAAAACCACTGATTCAATCTCTCACTAAAAGCAGGCTGGGGAATTTGGCGAAGAAGGCAAATGAGGCATCCAAATATTTGTGTGAAAAGCAAGAGGCGAACTCTCATAGTCCCTCTCCGCAGCGGATGGAGGAGGAAATAGTAGCTTATCGCTAGTGGAATTTTGTTTCGAGGTTAGAGAAAAAATTTCTGAAGCAATGATCAAAGGTTTATTGGTTGAGAGTTGGAGATCGAAACAATAAAACCTTCCACAAAGCAGTGGTTTCTCGGGAAGCGATTAACACCATCATAAAAATTCAACCCTGAGATGGTGTCGTGGTATCGAGTGAAGAGGAAGCTGAGAGTTTCTTCAGAGATTTTCTCCAACATACCCCATCGGATTCTGAAGTGATTTCGAAAGAAGAGATTGAGTAGGTTGTGCCATATCGGTGTACGGATCTGGATAGGGATTTGATGACTAAGGAGGTCAAAAATGCAGACATAAAAGGGGTTATTTTTTCTATGCCAAATGATAAATCTCCATGACCAGATGGATACAATGTGGAGTTTTACAAAGCTGCGTGGTATGTGGTCGGAAGCGAATTCAACATAGCAATTAAATCTTTTTTTGAGAAGGGATTTTTGCCTAAGGGAGTTAACTTGACAATTCTGGCTTTGATACCAAAAAAAAAACCTCGACAGTGGAAATGAAAGACTATCGTCCCATATCATGTTGCAATGTCATTTACAAAGTTATATCGAAGCTCATGGCGAATAGGATGAAGGGAATCCTGCCGAAACTTATAGCGTTAAATCAATCAGCTTTTGTCAAAGATCGATTACTCATTGAGAATCTTCTTTTGGCAAAAGAATTGTTTAAGGATTACCACAACGACTCCATCTATACCCATTGTGCAATTAAGATCGACATCTCAAAGGCTTTCGACTCGGTACAATGGTCATTTCTGCTTAACACACTTAAGGCTATGCACTTCCCAGACACATTTATCCACTGAATTTCTCTATGCAGAACAACGGCCTCCTTCTCGATCCAAGTAAATGGAGGACTTGTTGGTTTTTTCCATAGTAATCCAGGGTGCGACAAGGTTGCTCACTCTCTCCATACTTATTTGTTATCAGCATGAATGTGTTATCCAAGATGCTGGATAAGGCTGCGAGAGATCGTCTGTTTGGTTTCCATCTGAAATATTAGAACCTTGGGCTCACTCATTTTAGTTTCGCCGATGATATACTGGTGTTATCAGACGGTAAGGTCAGATCTGTCCAGGAAATTTTGAAAGTATTTGAGGAGTTCGCAAGAATCCCGGGTCTAAAAATTAGTATGGAGACATCAACGATATATATAGCAAGTGTGGTTGAGAATGTTAGAGAAGAGCTCCATCAACAATTTCAATTCGAATCAGGCCAATTACTAGTTCGCTATATGGGATTACCACTTATATCGAAACATATGACAAAGAATGACTATTTGCATTTGGTGGAAAAGATCAGAGGGAGAATTAGTTCTTGGAAAACTCGGTTTCTATCGATAGCAGGAGGTCTACAACTTATAAACTCGGTGCTGCACAACATTTCAAACTTCTGGTTATCGGCATTTAGACTACCAAGAGAATGCATTCGGAAAATTGATAAGCTTTGTTCCGCCTTCTTATGGTTGGGACCTGATTTGAATTCTCGAAAATCCAAGATGGTGTGGGAGGATATATGTAAACCAAAAGAAGAAGGAGGGTTAGGTCTCCGTCCGTTGAAAGAGATTAACAATGTGTGTTGTCTCAAGCTGATCTGGCAAATCGTGTCTTCTCATCCTTCTCTAAATGGATTCAAACATATCTTATAAGGCAGGGTACTCTATGGTCGATTCAAGAATAAACAAAGTCAGGGTCTTGGATGTGGAGAAAGATTCTTAAATATCGAGACCTTGCAAGAAGTTTTCATCGTATCGACATGGGAAATGGGAGGAAGACAAACTTCTGGTATGACAACTGGTCCAAGTTGGGGATTCTAATTGACCTGACGGGATCTAGAGGAATCATTGATTTGGGGATTTCTATTGGGGCCTCAGTCGCGTCGTTGCTACAACGCAAAAGACGACGACATCGTAACGATGCAATGAATGAAATAGAATCTGTGTTGGCCACAAATCAAGCTCACGCTCTAGTACATCCCGAAGCAGAGGACATCTCGCTCTGGAAGAGTAAGGAAGGGAACTTCAAATCCGTTTTTCTCTCGAAGCAAACTTGTATCCTTACAAGATCAGCCTCTCCTAATATTGATTGGTACAAGGGTATTTGGTTCAAACACTCTACACCAAAATACTCGATTTCTGCATGGCTAGCAATTCACAATCGATTATCCACGGAAGATCGTATGATAAGTTGAAATGTTGGAGTGAATCGTTCTTGTGTTCTCTGCAACGCTCCAATGGAAACTCAAGATCACATGTTCTTTACCTGCAGATTCTTGGATGAAGTATGGTCAAAGCTAATGAAGGGATTGCTAAAGAGGCGATTCACGAAGGATTGAAACTCGCTCATTCAACTCGTTACTGATTCACATCTGGATCGACTTCAACTATTTCTAACGAGATATGCATTCAAAGCAGCGATCCACTGTATTAGGCGGGAAAGAAACTCGCGTCGTCATGGCGAAGATCACTAGCTCATCCGCTTCAAGAATTTCAAGCCTCATTGATAAACAAATTCGATGCAGGATTCAGTCTATTGGGGACTTGGGAGACAGACGATTTGAGGAGTCACTCCAAATTTGGTTCGGGTCCAGAACGTAAGACAAAATTTTAGTTGCTAACGTAATTTATATTAAAAATTTCAGAACAAAACCACATATCGGTTGTAAAAAAGTTTTTTTTTTAGAGTTTGAATATAATTTTACATTCTTAAAAAAAAAAAAAATGTAAGCCACTCCTCTCTTGTAGACACAATATTCGTCACCTTGAAACAGTTTGTTGCAAAATTCATCATCGTCTTCTGCGTTACAATTTACAGTTATAATATTACTAGATCTTATCATGAATAATACATGCTTTTTGAATTTCTAAAAATGTTTGTTTTTTCATTTATATTTTCTCTTTTTCATTCTCTTCATCTGGTGATAACAAATATAGAATGGTTAGAAGATCGTTTGTTATGCTTAATTGGAATGTAATATATTATTATTAAAAACACGTTTGCGCATAATGCAAATAAGCACTTAGATAACCAAGTAACCCTTTAGTTCTTTTACCAAGACTTTGTTAATTTTAAGCTTTCACATTTTGCAGGTAATAATAACTCACCATCTCCATCGGTGGATATACATATGGAGGCCTTCATACCACACTTAAGATTGCGTTCTTTCTAAACCTTACGATAATGTTACTTTTGAGGTCTTGCGGGAAAAATCTTCTCGATGGCTTAGGCGATTGACACATGATGGTCATAAATAATAGCCAACTTTTTTATCATCACGTATCACACCACACAACTGAGTAAAAAACCATTCCCATGAACCATCATTTTCTGTGTCTACAATCCTAAAAGCTATGGATAATAGATTCAAGATTGCGTATTAACCTACATCTATAAGCATAAAACCTCTGAATTTTCGTCTAAGAAAAAAGATCATAAGGCGATAATTATAAAACATGACGTAGAACTTATCTGAGAAATTGGAGATATCAGTAACAACGCCGAAGAGATCGGAGACAACAACATAAAGAACAATGATCTAAAATCTCTTGACTGAAACAAAGTAATGGTGGATACGTCACAAACGAGATGACTAGAAATTTTTTCACTGGTTAGGGTTTCATGCTGATAACGTGTTGTGAATAAATATAAGATTGCGGAATTGTTGTGTATCTTATTCCATGAATAATAAAAGAATACAATAACTTGGGAAACGACTATAACTTAGGAAATAAGTAAATATAGAACATTTTAGAAGATGTATCTTATAATGGGCATCCCTATAAATATTCATAACAAAAACTAATTCATGTTTTCAAAACTTTGACATTTTTATTAAAGAAATAAGACAATAATACCCTCGTAAGAATTTACAATTATAAAAATACTGTTTGGAATTAGATTGAATAAACCGTCGACCACCACTAGTTCAAATGGCCTCCAAACTAGCACCGGCTATATTGATCTTGATGTTGCGTTAACTAGCTGCAAAAGTTTAAAATATAGTACATTAAGTTTTCACAATTTTTACATTATTCATTATCTTTGGTGATCCAAGACTGCCGCTCCCACTCAACCTTGAACATAAAAGTAAATCCTTCGATATACAAGCTTAAAACAAGCCCATGGATAGACAATCCATAATCATCAACATATATAAAGTTAACTTTGATCTCTCCTCATTCCGCCACCTCAGCAACCATTTCTTTAAAAAAAATAATACAAAAGTTACAAAAATCTCATAGTTATAATCTATGGGCTTAAAATAAATATAAATTTATATATAAATATGGGCTTCAAGTATAAATTGTTTCATAGTTATTTCTATGAATTATCACATTTATAATCTATGGGTTTGAAATAAATATAAATCTATATATAAATATGGGCTTCAAGCATAAATTGTTTCATAGTTATTTCTATGAATTATCACACATTCAAACTAATGGACAAACACATAAAAAACGCATACACCTTTGTTTCCAAAGTTAACATCTTTGGTTCAGCTGCCCAGGACAAAAACGATACAACATCTTTACCCATCTAAACCATAGTTGAAAAATCAAAGTTAAAGACTATGTATTAACTCCATGAAATGTCAACTCTAATAAAACTCTATGGTCTCTGTAATTAATTTCTTAAGGAGAGGAAAGTTAACATGTGCTTCTATTGCAGGGGTTCCATCTTCATATTCCACAGCTTCATCATTGAGCATCTTTGGCATAACGATTGCTCCACCAAATAAATAAGGATTGCAGTGTAACCCTTCTCTTAACTATACCATTGTAATAAGATAATAAAAAAAAACATGTAATAAGAAAATAGAAATATACCAAAGTTTATTCCAACCAATTTGACAATCACGTGACAACACAATCACGTGTCAACAGTAATTTAATCCTTGAGAGGAAAACAAAAACACCACAATGACAATTAAAAATGATTGGCGGTGACTCCAACTCTGGCTTCTAGCTTCTTCTGCTGGTAGTTGCTGGATCTGAGAATCAGAAAAAACTACCAGTTGATATGTGATAGTTTGACAATCAGTAGAGGGAATTTCTGCAGCTGAAGTGAATATTACTTCAGATGATGGCGGCAAAATCACATATTCTCAATTTTGTTTTGAATGGGGTTTCCAGACGTCTCCGACTTCTGAATGAACGACGTCCACACTTAGGGAAAATTGATTCAATTTGATGGATTGTTAAATCTAATATTGGGAAGTTGGGCTTGGACCGTAACAAAACCTTTATATGTGTGTTAAATTTATATTTTCATGTACAGTTATATATGGAGATACATATTAAAAACAAAATTTGGAAAAATATAAAACCAATAAAGATGATTCAAATCGAGGAAGACGAGATAAAACAATATTGGAAATAATATTAAAAATTGGGGAAAAAAAACAATCGAGGAAGACGAGATTAACGATCCTAAAATCTTATGCAAGTATCTCCATCCCTACGCACAATATCTGACCCTAAATCGACGATAAACTCACCATTCGTCACATATGTTTCAGATAGTTCCCCCGTCTCGGCCTGCCAGTCACCACAGCCCACATGTGTGTACTAATAGACGGAGTAAATATCCATCCATTTACTAACACGTATGAGTTGCGTTAAAACAACAAATCTATACATAACTAATAACAAAGACCAACTAAAAAATAAACACTTCCCAAAACTTAAAAATGACAAAAACTTTCATTTAAAAAAAAAAACTAATTGCATAAATAGACAACCAAAGCGAGAAAAAGGTAAAATGTGCATCATCTACTAAACAAACACATAAATAAACTTAAATTTAAGATTTTTTTAAAAATAATCCATATTTCATAAGTTAATAGAGATAAATCAATTAACTACTATACTAATAAAATTAAAATAATATTAGACAATGTTTTTTTTTTAAATTATGTTTCATGTCCGCGCGTATCACACACAAGTTTTACATAAACTTATTGTTCTTAATTTCCTATATGTGACATTAAAACAAATGTTGCACACAAATTCACAGCTTAATTTCTTATAATATGATATTTATGAGAGATTGAATTGAGTGAATTAACCACTATATAATGTAAACACAAACAAACATTTTTATGAGGTTTATCATTGATGAAGGACTTTTGTGTCTTTGAGATCAATTACTCAATATACAAGTAGTATATGAGGTTCAATTCAAATGGGCAAGATTCAAGCACCAAGAATACAAAGTATTTCTTGAGTTAAGCAAAATATGGAAAAGTTGTTGTTTAGATAATGAACCTAGCAACTTAGATTGAGGAAAATAAATAGCAAACGAAACAAGTGTAATACAAGAGATATAAGCGAATTCAAGGATGGGATAATCGAGTTTAGATGATCCAAGACCAATTCATGATGCTCAATGAACAAACAAGCTATTCCTAGGCAATGATTATTAAGTGTGACTAATTCTCTCTCAAGACATTAATCACCATGCTAATTGCTAATTCAAGACCAAACTCTCATTTGTGAATCACTAACTAGCAAGCATTAAGTGTAAACAATCAAAGTCAATCAAATATACACCCAAGACAACTACTCTCATAGGTTAGGAATGCATATCTCTTGATTAGCTTTTCAAGGCATTTCATCAAACACCTTGTGGGTGTGAAATGCCCCTTGGTCTAGATTGGCTTTCTCAAGCCTAATCTAGCATTAAAACCACTAATCAAGAAGAGAAATAGGATAATCTAACCCTAAGCATCATAAATAAATCTTGAAATCATCATAACTCTAACCCATCCTCAAACTCTAAGAAGTACTCACTAATCACCATGGGTTCAACAAATCTCATGAAAGAAGAGTTAAAACCCATGATCAATTGATTGAATGATTAGAAAATAGAAGATAGATGGATAGATTCAATGAAAACAATACTCAAATTCATAAAAAAAAAAGGATCAAACTCTTACAAATCACTCTAGATCACACTTAGCTAGGGTTTTTGCTTAAGAAAAGACTTAGCCCATGAAAATTAGGTTTATGGGCATAAATAGTGAATAGTGGCAAACCGGGTTGACCCGGGACAAACCGGGTACCACCCCGGTTTAGTTGGATAAAAGTGTAACATGGGCCAATACCGATGTCACACATCGTTGCAACATCTCGGTATTGTACATGGGTTTGTGTACCGATGAGGCACACCGATTTGTGACCTCGGTATTGAACTTGAGATTTCTTGATGCTGTGTAAGACACACCGATGTCACTCCTCGGTATTGTAGAAGAGTCGGCACAGAGGATGAGTATCGACCGATACTGCCTAGTATCGACCGATACCGACTTCAGGAAGAAGGAAACGTGACTTTTTACAAGTTTGAAGTTTGCAACATGGTCCAGAAGACTTTAATAATTACCAGAAGCCCCAAAACGTGTTTTAGCTTTATAAATTAGGGTTTTCAGCCACTTTGGTGGCTACGCTTTCATAACTTGAGACAGAGATTATTCTACTTTGGTTTTTGGAGAGACAACTCTGAACTCCTGTTTCTTATTGATTTCTTTGATAATCTATTCAATCATGTTGTTTTCATTCTCCATGTCTGAGTAGATCCACTTTAGGTTTAGGGTTCTCATAAGGGTTTTCTTTGAATGCTAGGCTGATTAGTTGATTAGGATTCACCATCTGAATTAGTTATTCGCCTTAGGTTGTGTTCAAATCTAATTATAGGTTGACGAATCTGGAACTTAGATCTTAGGATAATTGATTAGGCACGAGAGTGCGATTAATTACCTGATAGAACTTAGGGTGAGCAAAATAACTATTCGCAAAGAGATTTGGTTTAGTTGTTTTGTGAATAAATCAAACTTGAAGTAAAAGATGGTTTAGACTTTAGAATTCGCAAAGAGATTTGGAATTCTAGGATTTAGACTTAGATATTTTTCGCAACGAGAGTTGGTTAGCTATACTTTAGTGATTTGAGTTCAATAACCGCGCAAAATCTGAATCCTGACTAGTTAGTTTATCTGCATTCATTGATTTCCTGAGAAATACCCTGAACCTATCTTTCTCCCAATCGACTTACAACACTTTTAATTTACGTATTGCTTTCAATTACATCTTTTGGTTTAGCTTAATTCGAATCTATTTAATCTATTGTGTGATTTCTTGAATCTTTGTGGTTCGACCCCTACTTTACTACAACTACTGCTTTAGTACTTTTAGGGTATTAATTTGAGCATATCAAATTTGGCGCCGTTGCCGGGGACTCAATTTCGCCATTTGATTTAAGCTAAGAATTTCGTCTAAATCGTTGAGTATCGAGTGGTATCGGTCTATACCCCTCGTGAATTTCAGTTACTTACGTTCTTGACTTTTGTGTTTCAGGTGCATGCCTCTTCGTGGAACCAGAAGGAACAAGAACACTCCGCTAGTTGACTTGTCAAACGAGCAGCTAGCAAATTTGGAACGTACAAGCAGAAAAGCAAAAAGGCAAGCAGAGATGAACAATACAATGATTTTGATTCAGGATGCTGCTGGAGCTTTGAGAGACCAAGAGGGTCAATTGTGCAACGAGAGAGGGCAGCGACTTGATGAAACTGGAAATATCATTTTCCCTGTAGTGGCTGTGAATGCAGGGATTGTTGTGCCTGATCGCGGTAGAACGATTGGTGAGTACAACAGACCTGATCAGTTTTATGCAAATCGATCAGCGATTCGACCTCCTGCTTTTCAGAGGAATGACATTGAGCTCAAACCTGCATACTTCACTCTTGTGGGTCAGCATCCTTTTCATGGTCTTCCTCATGAACACCTGATGGATCACATAGAGAGGTTTGAGGACTTTGTTACTAGCATCAAGTGCAATGGAGTGTCCTATTATCATCTCTTTGGTAAGTTCTTCCCATACTCTCTTGGTGGGGATGCAGCTTATTGGCTTAAGCAGTTGCCACCTGGATCGCTGACTACCTGGGATGAGACTAAGAATGCGTTCTTGAATAATTTCTATGATGATGCGAGATCCAAAGAGCTTAGGAATAAGATCTCCATGTTTTCTCAGCGACCGACTGAGGCATTTAAGGCAGCTTGGCTGAGATTCAGAGGGATTGTCCACATCATGGGCTCACTAAGGTTCAGCTGCTGGGTATTTTCTTCAGAGGGATTAGTTGGAGGTACCAGATGACCCTGGATGCTGTGAGCAATGGAAATTTTAACACCAGGTATACCGACGATGTTTATGTGCTTATTGAGAACTTGGCATCTAGCAATAGCGCCAAGGGTGCTGATCTCGAGCGAAAAAGGCTGCACGAAGATGTTGATGGATCGCAGATTACTAAAGTGCATGCGAAGCTGGATTCGGTGCATAATTTATTGATGGGCAAGTAGCAGAAGGCCGTTCATCTTGCTGAAAAGGATGAAGTGGAATATGTTAACTAATGGAGTTGGATCTCAGGATCAAAGGTATCAACGCCCACCCACACCACCCATAAATTCTGAGAGCAAGATTGAATCTATGTTTGAACAGCTTATTCAAGGACAGCAGAAGCTAACTGTGGAATTTAATCGGAAGATTGATGTCATGTACAATGATCTGAGTGGAAAGATCGACGCTATTAATATTCAGCAGAAGATGCTGAAAACTCAGATAGCTCAGACTGCAACAACTGTCAAGGGACTGATGGTTCATTCACAGAACAAATATGTCACTGTTATCCACTCGAGGAGTGGAAAAGAGGTACACCCAGGAGTGCAGAAGAGCTCAACTGCAGAGATTTTCGTCCATCATGCCAAGAATGACGATGAGATTTCGAACACCACCTCTATGTCGACCGATACCTCCTTGTATCGATCGACACACATCCAAAGTTCTGCCAGGGATGATTCCAGAGCGAAAGCATCGATTGACACCACCCCTGTGTCGGTCGATACCAGTTCAGTTGCTGAAACGAAACCGGAGATGATTGAGGAACGTGTCTACAAGCCTAAGATACCATATCCTAGACCACCTAGACATCTCATGAAACCCATCACTGTAGAGAAGTTGCTAGCTTTTGAGAAGATGGTAAGGAGGATTCCCCACGCTATATCTTTTGAATAAGCTTTTGAAAACCGTTCTTTGGAGTGTTACTTCCAAAATTGCAGAGAAAATGAGGAAGAGATTAAGGCACTCTTCATCAAGGCCAGAAGTACACCACCTCCACTGAAGCAGATGACTAATAGGAAAGACCCAGGAATATTCTCAGTTCCATGCTCTATCTCTGGAGTTTAATTCAAAGAGTCTCTCGTTGCTCGGGGGCTAGCGTCAATGTCATGTCAAGGGCAATTGCACAGAGATTGGGAGCTGATATTCGACCTCCCAAGAGATCTATCACATTCGCGGATTGTTCCACCTCACTTCCGTATGGTATAATCCTTGATTTGCTGGTTAACGTAGGAGATTGCCTGGTTCCTACTGATTTTCAGGTGTTGGAGATGAGTGCAAACTCTCATACACAGTTGATTCTTGGAAGACCGTTCATGGCTACGGTTGGTGCCATTATGGATACACCAAGCAAGAGAATCTTATTCTCGTACATTGACAAGGAGGTGTACTACAAAGCCATTCCTACTAGAGGAACTCCCACACATATCTCTTGCATCACCATTGTTACAGGAGAGACGTTGGTAGTTGATCTTTTGGAAGAGCCTCCTGACGAGCCAACTGTCGTAGACCTTCTAGCCAATTCTTCTGTCATCACCAAGAAAGACGTCAAATCATCTAAGGCAAAGAAAAAGGTGAAGAGCAAAGGAGTGAAGGGTGCTGCTTCTATGACTTTAATCCCTCAGAAGCGTAATGGGGATTCGATTGGATACAAAGTGAAGTGCAAAGGAACCTCAAAACCATTCTCTAAGGCTAGAGTCATTCTTACCCCGGAGCTGAAAGAGAAAGGAAAAGAGGTTATAGAGAGCATGTTGAGCAGAACTCTGAAGATGGAAGTGTCTAGTTGTAGAACTTGCATTGGAGTGAGTTCTCAACCTCGCTTGACTGATCACCTGAGCCAAAGTCAAGCTACTGACTTAAAACAAGCGCTTGGTGGAAGGCAACCCACTGGTGAGTCTGTACATAAGTCTTTTATTTCTATTTTTATTTTTCGTTTGTGTTAAACTTATGTCAGCTTTATTTTTTGCATTTGAACTCATGGATTTATGCTTGATTATCTTGTTGCTATTAACTTGTTTTTGAGTGTTCCTAACAGTGATAACTTCTAACACTTTGGATCAATTTCCCTGGGTTAAGTAACTCGATGCCACTGATTTGAAATCAGTGTGTTGACATACAGCTGGTATCGATCGATACCAGTCTGTATCGATCGACACTCATCACCTTCATAGGTAGAATTTCCAATTTTCACAGTCCACTTGGTTAATTTGTTTTCTTTTACCAACTCTAGGCTAGATAATACTGGGGACAGTTTTGTTTAAGTCTAGGGGAGGTTTCTGCTGACATTGTGTTTGTTTTTCTTAGAGTTAGTCGTTTTTGAGTCAAAAATCGTTTTATTGAGTCAAAACCTGTTAGAGATTATGATCTTGTGCTTAAATCTATTGTTATGATTTTTCTTTTGAATGACCAGTGTTACAGAATCACTTCTAGATCGACTAATGAAAAATCCAAAGACTGACCAGTTGACTAGAAGACACCCATGTTTCCTGCAGAGTTCTTCTAAAGCCTGAGCCAAATTTTTGCACTTCATCAATGTGGTTAGTGTTTAAAGGGCTTGATTCATCATTCATATCTGACAAAGGAACCCATGTGTTTAAAGTGATGGTATCTCTCTCCCTGTTATAAGTTGATAAATAAGAGCATAAAATATGAAATGATTTTCTTCTGAGTAGAGGGTTAGGAAAATTTCCAGTGATCCCATTATTTTACTTGTGAGGGAATGATCACACAAAGGTTGAAAGCGGGGTTAGAAAAATTTCCCGTGATACCACTATTCGCTTACACATTTGATACATAGAGAGGAAAGAACCAGGGATACGGTGGAAAACACCATCAATACTCGCGTTTCAGACCTTAATGTGTATATGAAGATCTAAAAAGGAAGAACATGATAAGAAACAAGTCTGGGGGAGAGAAACAATACCAAAAAGTGTGTAAATTGGGTGGTTCTTTTGTCATGATAGTGTATGGTAAAAAATCTAGAAGGTTCTTGAACATTGGTTGCAGCGATGAAACTGGCGATGAGGGCTTTATTTGGACAATGCTGCGAGATAATGTGTGGAGTCTGGGAAAGCTGCGAATGTCTACGGAGAAGTACATGGTGGTTAGATTTGGAGCAGGTTATGTAACATTTGGGTGCTCGGGAAAATGATCTTTGCAATGGTTCATGAACAGGTGAGTCTCCGTGTTTTCAAACCTCTTTTCTGGTTTAGTTTTCTGTTTTGCTTGAGGGCAAGCAAAGGCTAAGTCTGGGGGAGTTGATATATCATGGTTTTTACCCCGTTTAAGCCATGATATAATTATGTTTAATAGAGTCTTTCTAGTGTTTCCGTAGTCTTATAGAGCCTTTTCAGGTTGTTTGGAGCTTAATTGGAGATATTGAAGCATTCTGGAGCATTTTGAAGCATATGGAGATGCAAAGTCATGCAGACACGTCAGAAGTTTGGCATTCTTTGAAAAACTCCCACCGATGGATTGAGCTCAAATTTGGATACAAGACAGATCAATGGATTAGCTTTCATTTGGAAGTAGTTTGAGGCCATTCCAACGGTGCGTCAGAAGTTATGCCAGATTTCGTGAAGACAGTCCGATCTGGCGAGCAGAAGAGTCGGCACAGAGGATTAGTATCGACCGATACTACCTAGTATCGACCGATACCGACTTCAGGAAGAAGGAAACGTGACTTTTTACAAGTTTGAAGTTTGCAAATTGGTCCAGAAGACTTTAATAATTACCAGAAGCCCCAAAACATGTTTTAGCTTTATAAATTAGGTTCTTAGCCACTTTGGTGGCTACGCTTTCATAACTTGAGACATAGATTATTCTACTTTGGTTTTTGGAGAGACAACTCTGAACTCCTGTTTCTTATTAATTTCTTTGATGATCTATTCAATCATGTTGTTTTCATTATCCATGTCTGAGTAGATCCACTTTAGGTTTAGGGTTCTCATAAGGGTTTTCTCTGAATGCTAGGTTGATTAGTTGATTAGGATTCACCATCTGAATTAGTTCTTCGCCTTAGGTTGTGTTCAAAGCTAATTCTAGGTTAACGAATCTGGAACTTAGATCTTAGGATAATTGATTAGGCACGAGAGTGCGATTAATTACCTGATAGAACTTAGGGTGAGCAAAATAACTATTCGCAAAGAGATTTGGTTTAGTTGTTTTGTGAATAAATCAAACTTGAAGTAAAATCTGGTTTAGACTTTAGAATTCGCAAAGAGATTTGAAATTATAGGATTTAGACTTAGATAGTTTTCGCAACGAGAGTTGGTTAGCTATACTTTAGTGATTTGAGTTCAAGAACCGCGCTAAATCTGAATCCTGACTAGTTAGTTTATCTGCATTCATTGATTTCCTGAGAAATACCCTGAACCTATCTTTCTCCCAATCGACTTACAACACTTTTAATTTACGTATTGCTTTCAATTACATCTTTTGGTTTAGCTTAATTCGAATCTATTTAATCTATTGTGTGATTTCTTGAGTCTTTGTGGTTCGACCCCTACTTTACTACAACTACTGCTTTAGTACTTTTAGGGTATTAATTTGAGCATATCAATTTTGCCTTCTCACACCCACACATGCTTCTTGTGTTTTCGCTTCACCTTCTTCTCACATTGGGGATCGACTTCTTCTTTCTTGATGTCATGGTTTGGTGCTTCCTTTTTTGGACTTAGCTCTTTGTTTCTTCATTTTTGTTCACACCTCTTCTCATCTTCGATGCTTGGCCTTTTCGGCTATCTTCTTTTTCCTTAGGCTTTTTTATTCTTGGAGCTAGTATTTCTATTATTTTATTTTTTTGCACCAACCAATCTATGTAAATTCGATCCCCTTTTTCTTTCCCTTTTCCATCTTTTCCAATCCACATTACCATTCAATACATTTCCGGTCACCAAGTTTCAAAACCGTTTCCCCCAAATTTGAATCAAGAATCGTCACCCTAACTAGCCAATTCCTAGATTAACTCCGTGATGATGGAGCTAAGTCTACATGAGAAATCCGTCTTGTCGCCCTAAACCTAACACGTTTTGCCAAGTTTGTTGAAAATAAAGGCCTCACAATTCACTAATTACAATGGCTAGAAAGGGGGTTGAGGTTAAGGTAGGGGAAACCATTCCAATGATGGATATGGCTACTTGGATAAACGAGAGTGGTAAAAAAGAAAAAGATTATCCAAATATGTATATGTGATCCACGAATTCATTCAAAAATGCATAAACACAATATTTACAAGTCAAAATTAGGGTTATCACTTAAATGGGGTTGGATGCAACTCAAGCATGCTTTAATCAAGGCAAGTATGATGATACATGAGAACTAAGAATGGTGCATCTTTACTTTTATTCTCACTTAAATGCATCGAACAACTACGAACGAGGGAATTGAATTAATCTCTTAAAGTGCTACTCTACAAGGAATATTCATCATTGTTCCCATGCATATGCAATGAATACTAAGTATGCAATCCTAGACTCAATGTACAAATGCAAATGCATCCTAAGTGACAACCTAAATGACTTCTTTTTGCGTTTCAAAATTCAAAAAATCTCAAATTTATTGAAAATGCATGATATGCATGAGACTCGAGATGCAAAAGGAAAAATAAGAACACCACAAGCAAAGTTAGATAACACACAAACTTTCCCCCAAACTTAAATTACACAGTTCCTTATGTAAGAGAAGCTTAAGAGAGAGCTAAACAATGCATGAAAGAAAGAAGAAGATAAGATTCTAAATGCTATGTACAAAGTTTGGAGTATTACCTTGAAAGTGAATGGAGGGAACGAGAGTGATCACCTCTATCCAACACACCTTTGTCCTTAAGTCCATGACCATTAGACCATAAAAAAACTTGCAACCACTAAGCAACCCATCAAAAAGAACAAGAAAACATAGAAAGACATAGAAAGAAAGTATGTACAAGGATAAGCTTGGGGTGTCTCCCAAGAGCACTTTGTTTAAAGTCACTAAATTTGACTTTTGTTACCCTTTTAGGCGGGTGATGGAGGAGTGTGAGCACTCCATGGCGGTTCCTTAAGCTCGAGTTTGAGAATTTTACCCGTTAAGCTTTGAAGACCGGCTTGACCCTTCTCTCTAACCTCCGGTGTGAGGATTGCTTTGGCCTTGGCAAAAAGCTTGGAATGTCCTCTACATTTGACCTTGTACTCAATCATCCCTTCTTCATGTTTCCATGGGATGAGAGTCACGGTGGAAAGTTGGTCTAGCAAGGGTCCAATCCCATTGAACATGTTTGGTTTCCTCTCCTCGGACCTAGTCTTTGTCCTCTCCTTAGCAATCTTGCCACTTTCAACCTCATTCTCCATCGTTGTGTGAAATAGGGATCTCAAGCAATATACATCTAAATCAAGGGCTTCTTCAACCTTTCCAATACTCACTATCGCACAAACGCCCACATACTCAACCTTCCGGGCTTGGGCTTCATTGTCCCCACATATAATCCCACAAGTAGCAGTGGAAGAAGGCATCATTGTGTAAAACTTATTGTCATCCACATTCTTAAGAACTACCTTCTTGTTTATGAAATCCAAGCTTCCACCGGTTGTGTTAAGGAATAGAGTTCCGAGAAGTAGTGGAAGCTTTTTGTTTGGTGCCATCTCCATTATAACGAAATCCGTTGGTACAAGGCACTTTCCGATCTTGAGAGGGAAGTCTTCAACCAAACCGAGAGGTTTCTTTGTGGAAGAGTCTCCAAATCCGATGGTGGAGGGGTAATCGTTCAAACTATCTACCCCGAGACTTTTGGCCATCTCCAAAGGCATGACATTCACGGTTGAGCCCGAGTCACACAAAGCGTCATCAATCTCCAAGCTTCCAAGGGTGCAAGATATCGAGAATTTCTCGGGGTTTTCAAGCTTTGAGAGAATCTTAGGCTCAATACTTGTTGTGCTTGAAGGCATTTCCATTTGTGCCTTAGTGAGGAAACGACCGAGAAATAGAAGTGGAGGCTCATATGGGGGAGGTCTAGTGCAAATGGCCTCTCTCTTTGACCCAATAAGTGTCTCCACGTTTTTCACTTTAACCACGTCCTTGATGGACTTCTCAACCCTGTTACTCTTTTCTTCAACCAACATCATATCATTCTCACTCTCAAGGGTCACCTTCCCACCTTGTTGCTCAATGTCCTCATTGAGAATAGAGAATAGCTCGAGGAACTCCTCATCAATTATGTGTTCTTGCGCATCAATAGTGGAAAAGGTGTTGCAAAATTTCTTAGAGGTTTGTATTGCCTTCCCGGTTGAAGAGCTTTGAGGATGATGTGAAGAAGGGGCGGCACTCCTTTGCTCCATTAGTTTCACCTTTGAGCTCAATGCCTCAAACTTGCTATTAAAATCATTGTAAGAGCAAATGACTTTGTTAGTGGTTTCCGCTTGGCCCTTGATGAGTTGTTGAAACATGCTACCCAAATCAAAGTCTTGAGGCTTGGTAGAAGGTGCTTGGCCGTGAGGTGCAAAGTTTTGTTGAAAGCTGGGTGGAGCTTTGGGTTGGAATCCACTTTGATTCCCTTGGAATTGGTTCCTTGGACATAACCTTTATTGCTGGTGCTAGAAGTTTGACCTTGAGGTGGGAATTTCTTTTGTGGAACTCCTTGGGCTTGATTGGATTGTGGAGGGTAGGCTATGTCTTGCGGATTCTCAACATTTGTGTTCCGGTAAGAGAAGTTGGGGTGGTTCCTATAGTTTTGGTTGAACCCTTGGCTTTGGTAGTTCCCTTGGTTCCCCACGTAGTTCATCTCCTCTTGAGTGTTCATGTCCGCGTTCTCTTCTTGATAGCAACCTTAATTTTCATCATAAGCATCCACAAAGCTAACCGACTTTTGAAAAGACACTAGGAGTTTATCAATCAAATTGGCTTGCTTGTCCAACTTTTCATTAAGTGCTTTCATGTCCTTGGCCCACTTGTTCTCATCATAGTTGCTAGTGGTCCTTGTGGCGCGGTCATAGTCGTCGCCATAGGTCCCGTTACTTTGGGCGAAGTTCTCTACTAGCTCAATTGCTTCCTCAACATCTTTAACCAAGAAGTTACTATTAGATGCCGTGTCAAGTAACATTCGGATCTTAGGCAAGGTACCTCGGTAGAGAGTGCTAAGTAGAGAGGCATTGCTAAAGCCATGATGTGGGCATTGAGAAGTGTTGCTTCTAAATATCTCCCAAGCCTCGTTGAAAGACTCATTGGACCGTTGTGTGAAGCTTGAGATCTCGTTGCGAAGCTTGGCGGTTCTATCCGGTGAGAAGAATTTGGCAAGAAATACACGTTTGCAATCATCCCACGAGGTGATAGAACCTTGGGGTAGGTTCTTTTCCCATTGGTGAGCCTTGTCACCTAAAGAGAACGGGAAGAGACGAAGCTTGAAACCATCTTCGAAGACCCCATTGATCTTAGTGAGACCAAATATCCGGTCAAATTGGTCTATGTGGTCTAATGGATCCTCCATTGACAATCTGTGGAACTTGTTGGCTTGAACCATGTTGATCACCCCCGATTTCACTTCGATGTTGTTGTTCTCCACCGGCGGAGCTTGAATGCCTTGCTGGTTTTGGTGAGCATTAGCGGCGTCACCTTCTCCAACAACTTGTCTAGCTCTTGGTGGATGGTTGGGACGGTTTGGTTGGTGATGGTTTACATTGTCCCCACCTCCTTGGTTGTTCCCATTCCCACCGTTCCCTTGGTAGGGAATGTTCTCATGAATGTTCCCAAGTGGGATATCATGAAGATCTTCCATCTCGTTACCAACTTCTTTTTGCACTCTCCCTCGGTTTCGTCTTGCTCTTAAACCTCTCTCAAATTGATCAATGTCATCCCTCGGTTCTACTAGGTTATATTGCCACGGGAACGGGTGTGCATGCACCTATAGAGAGAAAGAGCACTAGGAAATAAAGAAGATTAGTAACTTGGTATAAAATAAAATTTAATCTCACAAAGAGCCTAAATCTCAATGGTAAAATCAAATCTCAATATGGCAACGGCGCCAAATTGATACTAAGATTTTTTGGTCTCATAGAGGTATCAATAACTCTAGATACGAGTAGTATAAGAGTTTATCAATCTGTATTATGAGATTACTCTAAGCATTGAGAATACAAGGAACCTATGTAAGTTAAGCTAATTAAAAGGAATTTGTGATTAAGTATCCAAATTAAAACAAATAAAGCAACTTAGCAATATGTAAATTAATAAGCAAAAACGGATTCAAAGATGGGGTTATGGATATAAGATGACCCAAGTTCAATTCATGATGTTCATTTACTCAAACAAGCTAATCCTTAGGCATAAGACCCCAAACTTGACTAATTCTCTTTCAAGCAATTAATCACTATGCTAATCACCTAATCCATTAACAAACTCTCATTCGTGGATCATTGATTAGTAAGCATTAAGTTTAAATCAACAAGATCAACCAAAAATACACCTTAGACAACTATTATCATAGGCTATGAGTGTAAATCTCTTGTTTAGTTCATCAAGGCATTTCATCAAACACTTGGTGTGCATGAAATGCCTTATGATCTAAACCTACTTTTTCAAGCTAGATTTAGCCTTAAGAACACTAAACAAGAAATGATATAAGAAGATCTAACCCTAAACACTATGAATCATGCCTTGGATCATCCTAATCTACCCCATCTCTAAATCCTAAAAGACTACTCAAGACCCATTAAGAACAACCCAAAATCGATGGAGATAGAGGTTGAATCCATTGATGGATGATGAATAATCAAGATAGAAGATAGAAAGATGCAAGGGATCGATAGAAATAAACACTAGATTGCATAAAACAAAGAGATCCTCTTACAAATCTCAAGCTCTCTCTCAAAGGTAAGGTTTTTGACTTAAGAAAAAGCGTAATGAATAAAATTAGGTTTTAGAGTATATAAAATAAAAAGTGGGTAACCGGGTCAACCCGGAACAAACCGTGTATTGACCCGGTCAAGTCTTGGGTCGCACTTCCCATTCCGGGCAAAATGGAGCCGGTACACGGAGCCGGTATGGGAATGTCTTCGGTGAGAGGATGATGCCGACCAATATGGAGCCGGTGCACAGAGCCAACATTCTCCCTGGCCGAGATAAAGATCAATACCGGGCCGTTGTACCGGCTGAGTTTTGCCCGGGATGAAATGTCATGTATGTTGATACCGGGCCACTTGGAGCTGGTGCACATGGCCGGTAAATCTCCTGGTGGGGAGAAAGTTCCATGGAGGCTGAGGGAGATTTCTTGTGTCGGGCCGGTATGAGAGACTGGTCTCGCGGCAAGACGGAGACTCTTTAGAAAATCGGCCATATCTCTTAAACCACATATCCGAATTGCCTGAATCCAACTCCGGTAGACAGCCAACTCCTTCTTATACATCTTCCATGACGACCGTTAGGCTGAATCGGATTGGAAACCCTTTGTCCGACCCGTTCTTTCGGACACTCCGGATGGACTCTTCCTTCTCTTATGCTCCATAACTCCAAACATCATCAACCGTCTCCAAATCACCTAGAAACACTCCAAATGCATGCAAAGACTCTCTAAACTTAATGCAACATCCTAAACTCTAATTGAGACAAAACAAATAAGAAATGTAATGAAACTATATGCATATGAGATAAAACCTAAGCTAAATGAATGCATAAAAGGGACAAAATATGGGAATATCAATAGGCCGAACCATGGCAATCGAACAAGATACCGGCCGTTTCTTCCTCTGCCACACACCTTCGATATAAACCATCCGAACACAACTTGTACAATAACGGTTCATCCCAA
Source organism: Eutrema japonicum (assembly GCA_030161315.1). Taxonomy (NCBI): domain Eukaryota; kingdom Viridiplantae; phylum Streptophyta; class Magnoliopsida; order Brassicales; family Brassicaceae; genus Eutrema; species Eutrema japonicum. The sequence goes on along the minus strand of BSQW01000011.1, from coordinate 31,549,619 downwards.
TAGTACCTCGTGACATCATGAAAGAACTTCTTCTTCTTGTAGCCCTCCAAGTTAGGTGGCTCTCTTCCACAAGCTAGGTAGTTTACCAAATCTGCAAACCATGGTAGCTTTCCATCCTTCAATCCCTTAGCGTCCTCAAAACCTCTCATGGCTTCAACCCCTTGTCTCAAAACGCTTACTAACATCAATTTCTCCTCGGAAAGCGAGTCATCGATTGGCACAAGATCTTCAATGCGCATCCTAGACAAGTGATCCGCAACTTCATTCTCGATACCCTTCTTATCGACGATCTCCATATCAAATTCTTGGAGTAGCAAGATCCATCTCAAGAGCCGTGGCTTGGTATCCTTTTTAGCATTAATATGCTTCAAAGCGGCATGATCCGTGTAAACGATGATCTTGGAGCCAACCACATAGGACCTAAACTTCTCGATATCAAACACAACCGCAAGTAGCTCCTTATCCGTGGTGGCATATCTTCTTTGTGCATCGTCAAGTGTCCTACTTGCATAGTAGATCACGTGAATCTTCTTGTCCTTCTTTTGCCCAAGAACCGCTCCTACTGCGTAGTTGATAGCATCACACATAATCTCAAAAGGGAGACTCCAATCCGGTTCTTGCACAATGGGAGCACTCACAAGGGCCTTCTTGATCTCCAAAAATGCCTCAAGGCATTCTTCATCGAAGTTAAACTCTACCTCCTTGCAAAGAAGCCTTGTGAGTGGCCTTGCTATCTTTGAAAAGTCCTTGATGAACCTCTTATAGAACCCGACATGACCCAAGAAGCTCCGGATATCCTTAACCGACTTTGGTGGTTCCAAACCCACCAAAACCTCTATCTTGGCTTTGTCTACTCCGATGCCTTTCTCCAAAATCTTGTGGCCGAGGACGATACCTTCACGAACCATGAAGTGGCATTTCTCCCAATTCAAGACGAGATTTGCTTCCTCGCACCTAGTGAGTACCTTGCAAAGATTGGAAAGACAAACACCAAACGAAGAGCCATATAAGAAATAATCGTCCATAAAGACCTCAACCATTTCTTTGATCAAATCCGAAAATATAGACATCATACACCGTTGAAAGGTTTCCGGTGCATTACATAACCCAAACGGCATTCTTCGATAGGCGAATGTACCATAGGGGCATTTGAATGTGGTCTTTTCTTGATCATTGGGATGTATCGAGATTTGGAAGAATCCTGAATACCCGTCAAGAAAGAAATAGTATGGGTGGTTTACAAGCCTTTCAAGCATTTGGTCAATAAATGGGAGTGGGAAGTGATATTTCCTAGTGGCGGAGTTAAGTTTTCGATAATCAATGGTTCTAGTGGGCACTAATTAATCTTTTTCATTCTTCACAATTGTCATCCCTCCCTTTTTAGGCACCACATGGACTGGGGACACCCACCTACTTTCGGAGATATGATAGATAATCCCGGAGTCTAGAAGCTTTAGAATCTCTTTCTTAATGACTTCTTTCAAATTTGGATTTAACCTCCTTTGATGTTCGATAGAAGTCATTGATTCATCTTCTAGATGTATCCTATGTGTGCGAAGTGTAGATGAAATGCCTTTGATGTCATCCAAAGAATAACCAATGGCTTTCCTATACTTCCTCAATTCGTTCAAAAGGGAGGACAATTCATCTTCTTTCAGGTTCTCATTTACTATGACCGGGTATGACTCGTTTGGACCTAGGAAAGCGTACCTTAGCCCAACGGGAAGTGGTTTGAGGTCGATTTTGGGAGCTTTGAGCTCACTCCAATCGTCATCCACGCTAGTCTTACCATTGCTAGCTTCTTGCCCGTTCTTATCTAGCTCCACTTCCAAAGCAAAGCTCTCTTGGACCGAGCTCATTGTGGAGCCGTCTTCACACTTCATCCCTTGAAGACCCAAATCGAGGACCGTAACTTCACCTACCATTGGCTTGTGTGAGTCCAAAATCAGCTTGTAACCCTCACTAGTCTCATCCATATACCAGTGTTCACCATGATCCTTGACCAAAGCAACTTGCAAACCATCCTCAAGATTTAATTCTTTCAAGAGCTCGTCCGCTAGTTCATCCATGGTATCGATGTAGACGACTTGCCCATCGATGGTGGGTCTCTTCATCGCCTCATTGATGTCAAACTCTAGTACCTCGTCCTTGCCCAAGTGAAGATCGATCTTCCCTTTTCTCACGTCGAGGATCGCACCCGCGGTTGCCAAGAAGGGTCTACCAATAATCAAGGGGTCCTTGGGCTCCTCATCCATTTCCAAAACCACGAAGTCCGTTGGAACAATGAAGTCTCCAACCGCGATTGGCAAATCTTCAAGTAGCCCAATTGGTAATCTAACGCTTCTATCCAAAAGGATTAAGGAAATCCTTCAAGCTTTGTACCTCGTGAATCCCAATCTTTTAGCAACGGATATCGGCATTATACTCGCGCTAGCTCCTAGATCGCAAAGGCAATTGTCGAAAGCAAAAGGTCCCAAAGCGCACGGGAGTGTGAAACTACCCGGATCTCCAAGTTTTTTGGGCATTACTTTCTTTTGGATAATGGCACTACACTCATGTGTCAATACCACCATGGACTCCATCTCCTTAACTTTTCCTTTCCTGACATCCTTTAGAAATTTGGCATATTGAGGTACAAGAAAAAATGCATCAACAAAGGCATGGTGAGCTCGACATTTTCCTGTATTGTTCACTTGATTGTGATTTATTTGTGATAGTAGTCCTAGCAACTTTTAAAAGTTTAGTCTGAGAACATTGGGTATTGGGAAAAAGTTTTCCAGAAGGAAGACCTGAACATTTAAACAAAACTATTTAGAGATATGAGGTACTTATCCGTGCAACATTAAATTATAGGTATATTCCAATAAAGTATTATAAAAAATACAAACCTGATTGAATATTTGAAATAGAGCCAGCATTTCGTGGTAATTGTAAAACAATATTTTCTTTGTTTGCATTGACAAAATCTGTGAAAATTGATGAAAATTAGAGGTCCGCAGTATTTGTTTATAGTGACGGATAACAAATATTTACATTATTCAATACCTGTTAAATTTGTTGGCATAATAATGTTCAGTTTTATATGAAAATGTCTACACAATAAACTAATACAATACCTGATTTTGAAGTAGTTTCATTCCAATTGTTCCTTGTAAATGGAAGTACGGTGTTTTCTGTGCTTGGAATAGGTATAAATTTCATAGTAAATGGGGAGTTTAGTAGCTGAATCATACATGGTGTTAAACATGAATATACAACAATCTGAATTTCAGTAAAATACTTGCCTGCGTTGTGTTGTCTTATTCCTGTAATCTCTGATATACTTGCAATACCAGGAGAGTTACTAAGATCTCTGAATATAGTATTGAAAGCACTATAAACTGAATTATTAATTTTAATATGTTCTGGAACATAAGTGATTGCTTTGTTGTCATTGTTGCAATATAATAGAAGATTTTTAAAATAACAACAAGAGAAGATGAAGAAAGTACTATAAACAATAGTTTAGTTTAATGCAAAGTAGCTAATTCTCAGCAACCCCCTGTTTCTTTTCTTCTTTCATCAACTTACCAAGGTGAAACTTCTGTAATCTCTGTTTCTTTGTTATCTTAATCCCTTCATTGTCAGACGACTCAGTTGCATTTTTTATTATTTTTCATACTGTAAGGTGTTTCATGAAAGAATCACTGAGATATCTTTGTACATCAACAATACAAAAAACGTTCATCGTTTCACTGGGTCCATAATTTATTTTAATTTATATTTGGAATAAGTTCTCTTGAAAATAGGAAAATTATAGTAAGAAGAATATATTGTGTAGATTTTGATGATTCTCAAAATCAATTTAAAATTCTCGTTGACTCAAAATAATATATATGTATCTCATAAAAGTAAACTTTTACATTCATAATATTAATGAAGGATTTCATTTAATCAGTGATTTTGAATGTATCCATATTTATATTGTTAGTTGTTGATGATATTTTATTTTTTGTATTACAGGAACAATGAAATCTTTTGGTAATTACGAAATGATCATCTACAATGGAAGGCCATTTGTGTAGTCATAAAATGTAATATTTTTTTAAATTATTATATAAAAAGGTGAGATTCATCTTTACAAAATAATATATACATATATATGTCATAACATTAAACTTTTACATTCATAATAGTAATGAAAGATTTAATTTAATTAGAATTTTGAATGTATCCGTATTTATAGTGTTAGTTGTTGATGATATTTTTCTTCTTGAATTACAGGCACAATCAAATCTTTTGGTAATTACGAAATGACCATCAAAAATGGAAGGACATTTGTGTAGTCATAAAAATGTAAGATTTTTATTGTGATGCATCAATTCATCAATTTAGTTTGTTTAGTGATAGTAGTGATAAAAATTAGAATAGTGTAGAAAATGTAAGTAACAAAATTCCTGCTTTATTATTAAACGATTGTAAAATTTAAACATAACCAAATGAGAAATGGTTCGAACAAATCAAAATAAATGAATAGAAAACGATATCAAAGCTCTTGAAATAGAATAAAAACAAATAAACCTAGCATGAATAAAATCTTCAACAATCCAACGATTTCAACCATCTGTCTTCTCTTTCTTAACTGGCTTGAGGACAGCCACATGCTGAACTGTTTCAGTCTTCAAATCATCTTTGCAAGATTTCTTAACTGCAAAATTTTCATCCATTACATCCAGCAAATCAATTAATTCACTGCTTTTCCTTTTTGATCCTGGAGTGGAATCGTCATCACAACTATAATCCAACATATTTGGAACCTAAAAATAAAAGTGTCTGTGTTGTTGGACAATATTCAAAATAAAAATGTACGACTCTCATATAAATTTTTAATAAACAACTGGATCTATATTATATACTTGTTCATCAGTGTTATTGAACCCCCTTTCTTCTGTTTTTACTTCTGGTGTGGTCTAGATGGAAAAATAGATTAAATATAGATTTTCATGTAAGGATATATATTGGCAGTAAACAATAATTTCAATAAAGTAAACAATGATTACACATGTATCCGCAGGATACAATTATTACACATGTATATGGAGTATACAAATCTACTTCAAACCAAAAAAACATACCAGAGAAGCAGAAATTTCGGAGAGCTCTTTAACCATATCACTATGAGTAACAATCTTCATAACTTTGTAAACATCACTATTGAAGACAACATTAGAACTCTCAATAGCGATCTTGAACAAATAGGCTTTACCACAAATGTTACTCAATGCCATGGGAAGAACATCCGGATCTTGAATCTGTGAAGTAACAAAATGTTTTGGGTAATTAAAAATGAATGAGTTCAATGAAGTTTAGAAAAGCTTAAAGAGAACTTGGCTACATTACAAATGTATTTACTACCTCATCAACATATTCTGTAAGCTGAGCTACAGTTTGGTTTACAACTTCCATAGCAAGCTTATCAAAGAGGAGAAACTTAGTTTCACCCGTGTTGTCCATAACACGAAAGGTTAACATGAAATAAACCTACAATTTTCAAAAACATTCATATTATTTAAAAACATGATAATAAAGCAGTTCATTCACACCACAAAAATAATCAATACGTAGTTCAACCAATTGTATTGGTTATGAACCACTCACGCTGGAATGACATCCTCAACATCTGCTTTACATTTGCCACACTTCCATAACTATTTTTTTTTAAATGGTCGACCATGATTTAATTCTCACATCTCATCCATGTCATGTGGCATAACTTTTTTAGCACACATTTTGCAGGACATGTAATACCATTCAAATTCAGTATCGATAGACATGATAGTTGACATGGTCACACACTTAACAACCTACAAAATCAAGTAGATGGTTCCTTAGTTAAATAATTGATTTAAAAAGATGTTCAACAATTATAATTAATATTTAAACGTTTCAGAATATACCTCTGAAGCAGTAATAATCTCCCTTATAGTCCTGCAAGGAGTGTGCAGGAAGAAATCGTCTCTAACCAAGACCGAATCGACAATAGTCAAGCAGTTTGGATGAGTGTAAGTGAGTGACATACCATCGGTTGGTAAGCTGATTTGTTAATAAAATTGTTTACAATATGAAGAACCATTTAATCAAAACAAAGTAGAAATTCCAACAATGAATATATACCTCGCTCTGAAACAATTATTTCCAGGCAGATCTGGATCAGTCATGACACTTGATGTACTGTAACAATTTCCAACACTCCAAACACCTAAAATCAGAGAACGATGCATGTTAATTATGCTTACATTATTGTGATATGGCAATGGTTAAACAATATTTATCATAGTGGAATTACCTTGATATAGTCTTAACTTGCCAAATCTTGAAACAAACACAATAACAACATCAGTCGAATTGGTAGAAACACTCTCAAGTTTCTCTGCATATTGTCCCCAAAGGACACAATTCAGACGGATATCACTATTATTTGAAAAGAAGAGTGTTAGCTTTAAGTTAAAAGGATAACAGTACAAAGAGTGTCATACTATTTCATACCTCGAGTCACGAAGGGTCATTGTTAGATGTTTGGTCTGTTTTTTGCTAACATTCAAGATCTCAACTTCACCAATACTGACGATATGACCAAGAACATCTGTTGAATGAAAATATTATGCTTATTTATGAGATTGATAGTAAAAGGAACTAAATCATTTGAAGGGATTCACTCAGACTGTCTGAAAACTAAATACCATACCTATAAGAAAATCGGAATTCATTCTGCCATCATGAATGTCACAGAATTTTGGGAACTTCAAACCGAGAAGATTTGGATCCAAATCTTCTGTTGGTCTTACAGATGTAGTGGAGGCAAATTGAATCTTGTAAACATGAGAAGTAGTACAAAACTTGCCACCATTATGAGTTACTTGGAATGTAGTAATGAGCTTTGACTTCCCTTCTTCCAACAGATTCTCATATTTCCTTATAAACTCTTTCTTCACAGATACATGCATAGTCTGATTCTGTAGTTAAAAATCAAACAAAGACAATTAGATATGAATTTAGTCAGAAAACTAATTTTAATAGTATCGAACAATAAAAGGAACACATCAATACTCGGTAACACATACCAATTCAAAAATTGCTTCCATAGCTTCAAAATCTGCTTCCATAGCTTCAAAATCTTAACACGTACTCGCCATTGAGTCTTGAATGGTTTCAAGGAAATGAGGTTTGTGATAGTGGCCATAATGGAATGAATTTGATAAAGAGGCGGGTTTGTAAAATTGTAGTAATGATATGAAAATGAATTGGTGTGTATCGTATATGTAGGATTTATGTAATATGTAAACGGCGTTAGGGTAAATCTTTGTGCAATCTTTTGGTTTGGGATGTTGCTATATTTTCGTAGATTTAGCAAACTTTGAGGAGTATATTCGAGTAATAATTAGTTGTTACATGTATAATATTAAGAAAACGAATTAAGTAGATGATTTCGAAATAAAGTTTCACACAATTATAGAAAAATACCGTAATTAGGAAAATGAATTAAGTAGAGGATATTGAAATAAAATTTCGTGCAATTATAGGAAAATACCGAATTGTGTGCGATTTGATTTTGTGGAAAATAAAAAATACATTATGAATCCATACACATTTTCCTCAACACGTTTTAAAATAGTTTAGGAAACTATAAATGCTAAATTTGAGGAATAATTGTGTTTGGATACAAAGATAGTAGGAGTAAAACTAATGATTTAATAGTTTCTTAAAATGCTGAGAAAAATTGTGGGGATGACACCTCAGCAAATATCACACCTAAACTCTTCATGTTTAATATATAAAATATAATAAACTTATCACTCTATACAACCGATATTGAACCATATATTTAACCATTTCTGGTTATGTCTTAATTAATAAAACTACTAATAAGATCAACTAGACAAGAAACAAAGACTAACGCGATTAAAAAAAAGACCAGTAATGAAAGGAAGATCTAATAAGAGAAATATGGGTATTGGGTCAATGACTTGGCATTATTAATGGTTGGGTAATGATGCTAGAAAGATCGATCAAAGATAGATCCAAACGGCATAGATCACACAAACTAGACTACTCATTCTCATGAACTTATTCCATTTACTAATCACTAGCCTAATCAATTTCCCAATAGTACTCTAGTGCTTTGTAATCATTAAGTACATGTTTATTGATACAAGAATTTTCCGTGTATCTATTACTCAAAATGTCTATGTAGCATAAGAGATATCGAATCAATGGGCTAGGTTCCAAGCACTAGGAATGCATAAAACTTCACAAGTTAAGCAAACAAAGATGGTTTTGATGAATTAACAAGCTAATGATTCAAATCGAAAGTAATCAAGCAAGCAAAAGACTAAATACGATTAATGCAATGAAATAAAGAGGATCTTTGGGCAAGGCAATTGAATTGGGGGAATCTCAAGCTAAGCAATGATGTCTATCCAACCACAAAAGAGCATTTCCTTAAGCTTAGAACACTAATCAAGATTAGCCTAATCTCTTAGCACTAATCACTTCACTAATTATAAAATCAAGAACAAACTCTCATTTGTGAAAATATTATTAGCAAGCATTAAACACAAATTCTAATAGCCAAAATCCACCCTAGATATTAACTCTCATGAGCTAAGTATGAAAATCTCTTATTTAGCTTAGTTGGTATTTCATCAAACACCTTGTGTGCATGAAATGCCCTTAGTACTAAATTTGCTTTCTCAAGCCTAATCTAGCATTAAAACCTCTAAATATGAAAGGAAATATACTAATTAAGCCCTAAACATCAAAGATCAACCAAGAAATCTCCAAATCTACCAAACCCAATGATCCAAAAGGGATATACTCACTAATCATGAAGAACCCAACAAATCCTATGAAGAACATGTTAAATCCCATGATTAGATGATTGAAAATAAAAGAAAGACAAGATAGATTAAAATGAATTAAACTCAATATTGCATTAAAATCAAAAGGTCTTTTGCAAAAATCCAAGAACAAAACAAAAGAGAGGTTTTTGCCTTAGGAATTTTTAGAGAAAAAGACTTAGCATGAAAATAGGGTTTTTATGCTATTTATAAAAGTTATGGGGGGACCGGGTCAACCCGGGACAAACCGTGTATTGACCCGGTCAAATCTGGGTCGAGAATCCATAACGGCCGGTGGTGGCCCGGTATGAGTGGCCGGTATTGGTGGTCTTTGGTTGGCAGCTTCAATACCGGGCAGCCGGCCAAGGGTATGACGGGCCAATGTGGTCGAGGTGTTTCTACGCCGGGCTGGAACGGGGCGGTACAGCAGGCCGGCATTTCCCCTGCCCGAATTGGTGTCAAGGACCGGACAGTCCCACCGGGTGACAGCCGGCCGGTGTGGTTGATAGTAGAATTTATGTTAAGCTCATATCAATTACTCAAACCTACTCATATCATTGTAGTATTTCAGGATCGAACCAAATAGGTTAAGATCAATGCACCAAGAATACATGAATCTTCCTCAGCTAGAGCAAATGTTTTTGGGTTTTATATTTTTGGGAAAAGAAACAATTGCAAGAAAGAAAACAAAAGATAGAAGTGTTGGAAAATGAATTAACTATCAAGAAGATGATTAATGAACAAACAATGATGATAAAGATTGCATTAAACACTATCCTAGAACATGAGATTCACAATTATGATTAATCCACTCTCGTGGCACTAATCACTTTGTTAATCACCAAATCAAGATCAAACTCTCGTTTGTGATAAGATGATTAACAAGCTTTAAACTCCAATCCCAATTAGTTCACTAATCACCCTTGACATCAACTCTCATTGGCAAGGATGTGAAAAGCTCACAAAAGGTTTGGTTCAAGCATTTCATCGAACACCTATCGGGCGTGAAATGCTTAAGCTCTAGCTTTGATATCTCAATCCAAAACTAGCTTTAAGATCAACCTAAGTGAAGGACATAAGAAGAATCAACCTAAATCATCATCCTCTAACCATCAAGACAATTGACTAACGATTCCTAAACATACAATGCACATTTATTCTTATGACATGGAACACTTTCAAGTAGATTAGTTCACTTTCGTGACACTGATCATTGTACGAATCATCTAAAGTCAGCATCCACCGATCACTTAGATAATCCATAATTTACCACAAGTCCATTTTAGTCAACAATTAATCCTAAAGTCAACATCCACTGATCACTTAAAATGAAAAGAATGCTTAGAAGTTTTCTAGACATTTCATCGAACACCTTGTGTGCATGAAATGTCTAAGTTCTAGAGATGAGTTTTCAATTCAATCCTAGCATTAATATCCTGCCTAACATGAGAACAAATATTTATCTAGTCCTAAGCATCAACAATCAATCATCAAACCATCCAAATCAAGCAAAATCATCATAAGAAGTGTTGGAAAATGAATTAACTATCAAGAAGATGATTAATGAATAAACAATGATGATAAAGATTGCATTAAACACTATCCTAGAACATGGGATTCACAATTATGACTAATCCACTCTCATGGTACTAATCACTTTGTTAATCACCAAATCAAGATCAAACTCTCATTTGTGATAAGATGATTAACAAGCTTTAAACTCCAATCCCAATTAGTTCACTAATCACCCTTGACATCAACTCTCATTGGCAAGGATGTGAAAATCTCACGAAAGGTTTGGTTCAAGCATTTCATCGAACACCTATCGGGCGTGAAATGCTTAAGCTCTAGCTTTGATCTCTCAATCCAAAACTAGCTTTAAGATCAACCTAAGTGAAGGACCTAACGAAGCCTAAACATACAATGGATATTTATTCTTATGACATGGAACACTTTCAAGTAGATTAGTTCACTTTCGTGACACTAATCATTGTACGAATCATCTAAAGTCAGCATCCACCGATAACTTAGATAATCCATAATTTACCACAAGTCTATTTTAGTCAACAATTCATCATAAAGTCAGCATCCACCGATCACTTAAAATGAAAAACATGATTAGAAGTTTTCTAGACATTTCATCGAACACCTTGTGTGCATGAACTGTCTAAGTTCTAGAAATAAGTTTTCAATTCAATCCTAGCATTAATATCCTTTCTAACATCAGAACAAATGTTTATCTAGTCCTAAGCATCAACAATCAATCATCAAACCATCCAAATCAAGCAAAATCCAAAATCCAACAAAAAGGGGTCTAAGGCCTAAACATGAAGAACAAGGAAGAACACAAAAGAAAAAGAGACATAAAGATAAAGAACAAAGATTAAATAAGCATAATATAAAGATAGGTTAAAGAATCTTTCAGTAGAGTGGCATGAATGATGAAGATCCATCCAAAATCATCATAAGAAGAGTTTGGGAGAAAACCCAACTATAGAGAAAAGAAAGCTTAGCCCATAAAATTAGGGTTTTGGGCTATATAAAGTGTTTTTGGGTTTAATCGGGTCAACCCGAGATAAACCAGGTGTTGACCCGGCAAATTTGGGTCGAAGTGGGTCTCATGGCTGCCAACATCGACTCCACAGGTCGCTGCAACAGGTCGATGTTGGTGCTGGGTTTCTGCATCGCCCGGTTGCATCGCTCTGTGGACGGTGGTAACTGGTCGGTGTTAAGGGCCTGGTGCAGCATCGCTCGGTTGCATCGCTCCGTGGGGTCACTGTAACTGTCCTGAGGTGTAGCATTGAGGTCGTAGATCGCTGCAACAGGTCGATGTTAAGGCCCTGGTCCAGCACCGATCAGTTGTATCGCTCCGTGGCGTTGGTGTAAGTCGAAGCTTACTCGGTAGGCGCACATATCTCTGCTAAAATGGCCGTAACTCCCAAACCACACGTCCGAATGACCTGATTAAAACTCCTGTGGGCAGCTAACTCACTCCTCTGGAACTTTCGTGAAGGTCATCAAGGCTAGTTCAGATCGGAGGGCATTCCTACATATACATCTTTCTGGCGTCTCGGATGGACTTTGCACTCCACTTAGGTCCAACTCTCCAAATATGTCCAATTGCCTCCAATTATCTAGAAAATACTCCAAAACATGCAAGAATGCACTAGACCTAATGCAAATGTCCTAATCTCTAATTGAGACCTAAATGCAAGACAAGACCATGATTATGCATGTAAATTACACAAAACTCTAAGTGAAATGCATGCTAAAACATGCATATATGAGTATATCAGTGGTTCATCTTGAAGCTTCAGTACCGGACGGCCGGTGAGGGGTATGACGGGCCGGTGTGATGGTTTTGCGGCCAGACAGATATACCTTCGGTAAACCGCGATATCTCCTAGAATACATCTTCGAATGGCCTCAAACCATCTCCAGTCGACGGCTAACTCATTGGGATACAACTGCATGCTAAAACATTGAAATGTATTCTAAAACATGCAATATATGAGTATATCAGTGGTTCGTCTTGAAGTTTCAGTACCGGACGGCCGGTGAGGGGTATGACGGGCCGCTGTGATGGTTTTGCGGCCAGACAGATATACCTTCGGTAAAACCGCGATTTCTCCTAGAATACATCTTCGAATGGCCTCAAACCATCTCCAGTCGACGGCTAACTCATTGGGATACAACTGTTATGAAGGCCATGGAAGCTGAATCAGATCAGAAATCCTTTGTTCTGCCAGTTAGTTCAAACGCCTCGGATGAGCTTTTCCTTCTCTTATGCTCCATCACTCCAAATATCCCCAAAATGCCTCCAAGGTACCTAAAAACACTCCAAAACATGCAATACTCTCTAGGATCTAGTGCACACTAGCTAAACTCTAAATTGGACAAAAAACACTAAAAAAACAATCAAAACACATGCATGGGACCTAAAATGCCAAGATAAATGCATGTTAGAAAGAGTAAAATATGAGAATATCATTTATCAACCTACATGTCATCCTAAGAATCAACTCCCATTAGCCTAGAATGAAATGCATGACTTAGAGTTGAGTTAGAGATTTCATCACATATTTCAATGCATGAAATGTCTCATAGCATACCCAAACTAATTAAATTTGCTCAAACATACCCAAACCTTTAAAAATTTGAATATTCATACACGAACTTTTTTTTTGGCTAAATCATACATTGACCCGGATTCCTTCAGTTAACCCCGTTAAACTGTTAACGGGGATGACTCAAATGCCACGGTGGAATCCATGTTGGAACGGTAGTCAAAATAACGTTGTTTTAGAGAAAAATAATAATAAATTTGTCAACGGACCGTGAATCGTGAGATATACCAGTAAGCCAAAGTGTTTAACTGGTATCCAGCACACAATAAAACCTTATGTAAAGAAGCAAATATTTTTTTATTAAAAAAATTGAAGATCCCATTATTGTCTTCTTCGTCGCGAGTTGTCGGCTAGGGTTCAATCATTTCCCAGACAGCAAACCTCTCGAACTTGTTGCACATATAATCCGCGTATTTCCTCCATAGTTGGCTCCACATCCCTTGCATCTCTCAGATTTCTCCTCCGATTTTTGGATTTTTTTTCTTTAGTTGTTTTCGCGGCGGCGCGTGGAACCTGAGAGAATCTGGAAACAAGCATGACTTTAAATTAGTTTATACGTTTACCAAACAATCCTCATGAAGAAAAACTGAGACTTTAGACTTATTTCTAATCATCTGCATTGGGATGAGATTCTATAGCGTATTGTTACTTGAAATCAATAGCATTCAAGAGCAGCTAAAGAACATAACTTAGCTTCTAACAAACTGCTAGAATTGTCGAAATTAGTTTCCAGATTTTCAGTTTACAAGTCACAATTCACGTCTTGAAGAACCAGGTAGAGGCGAAGGACTAAAAAATCAAATTGAAGAACAGGAAATCAGAAATTGGCTCAAGAATCAATCAATTCCCAAAAAGGTACTCGATTTACGGACATAATTTGCTAAAAGACGAGACATTTTTTCACCTTGACGTGAACCACCTTGCTCTTGGGTCGTCTAAGGGGGCTTTGGCTTCCGAGGCCAGAAGATGGGTAAGGTTTTTCGAAGAAGTAACCATAGCCGACAACTCGCGACGAAGAAGACAATAATGGGATCTCCAATTTTTTAAATAAAAAAAATATTTGCTTCTCCACATAAGGTTTTATTGTGTGCTAGATACCAACTAAACACTCTGGCTTACTGGTATATCTCACTCACGATCCGATCAACCCAGGTTTGAATTCTTGGGTTGACTATTTTTTAAATTTTTTTTTCTTTTAAAACGATGTCGTTTTGACTACCGTTCCAACAGGGATTCCACCGTGGCAGCTGAGTCATCACCGTTAACGGTTTAACGGGGTTGATTGACGGAATCCGGGTCAATGTATGATTTGGCCAAAAAAAAAAAAAAATCGTGTATGGATATTCAAATTTTTAAAGGTTTGGGTATATTTAAGCACATCTCATTAGTTAGGGTATTAATCAGTACTAGCGGTGTTCGTTGAGGTACTAATTAGCCTTTTTCCCCGCTAGAATATGATTAGCAAGGTCAAACCTAGTATTTAATATACTCTAATCATTTAGATGTATAAAAATGCAAATCTAGACATCATTAACCAAGCCTTAATCTACCTAGCCCAAAGCCCATAAATGATATACTCACACATAAAAAGAGACAATAAATCAAAAGAAAATGGAGATTAAGGAAAACATTAAAAACTTTATTAAGTAAGAAATATGAAAGTTGACAAAAGAAAATGATTTGCTCAAGATCCAAGAGCAATCATCTCAAAGAGGCAAAAGGAATGTTGCTAAGAATAGACTTGACACAAAATTTAAATCTAACATATATGTATACTAAAAAGTGGACGAACCGGGTTGATCCAAAATTAATCGGGTCTGACCCAAATAAAGCAAAAAAAAAAGAACTTGTGCATCGGTTGAGTGTGGCAGTCATCTGACCGCCATGTCGATCATCCGAGACATCTTTGTTCTTCTTGCTTCTTCCTCTTCGAGATCGGTTGGATTCATCGGGATCTAGACCGTTGTGTGTGTCTCCAGGACGCACGTTCTCCTTTCCAGGTTTTCTCGCTTCCTCGGTCATCCTTATCGGCATATGGACCACCCTTGATTGCACCAGAAATGTTTCCTTTTTCTGGTGATGTACGTCTTTTTTTTGCATCGGTCCAACAACCAATACAGAGATCTTCAAGGAGTTAGCCCATTCTGCTCCTCGTCGCTCGACGTACCGCCTTCCCGCATCGGTTCAACAACCGATGCAGGCCTCTCGTCTCTTGAGTTTTCTTTTTGCAACATCTCTCTTAATTGTTCTCTCATCCAAATCTCCAAAAGTACCTATAGAAATGAGTAAATGCAAGTGCAGAATGCTATATGTACAACCTAAGGCCCTAAGAATGCAAGATGTAAGAATCAAAGGTTAAAATGCATGATTGTGAATGAAACTATGCCAAGAGACATGAAAACAATGGGAAAACAATGTAGAAAAGAGGTAAACACCATGCATATCAGTAACATAAAAGTAGGGCCATCATGGGTTGTTGTCATAAAGACTCCAGAAAAGCATATCAAGCAAGAGGTGGTTAATAAAAAAATGCTTTATATTATGTTTTTCTGTTTCTTTTTTTTTCTTACGTTTAAGAAGAACATAAACGTGACATTAATAATGTTGTGTTTGCGAAGTAATCATCCTGCCACATATTTTCATGATAACCGTCTCCCCAGAGCTTCGTTCTTTAAAACAAAGTACTTTAATCCATAGTCATGTTGTTATACCAACTTCAAGAAACCTCAACGAAGTGATTTGTTTTGTCAAGATGTTATTAAACTTGCCAGTGGGTTAATGCCTCCCATTTGACCTCCAAACAGATTATGGGGTGCTGATGTGGAGGTTCTCTATGACGTTGCATATGAAAAAAGATCATACACTTGATCGCTATGGCGATAAATCTGAAGAAGCACATAGTCACATTATTGAATTGTTGGCATCCAACAGAGAAAATGGATTTTGTTTTCACTCATGTGCAACAATTTGCAGGTATAACTCTACTTTATATCACTTAAGTTAAGTTAGCTGTGAAGGTTTTATTGTTATTGTAAATCTAGAATAATTTTGGTATTTATGCAGAGATGATTCATGCGTTGATGTTTGTTACTGGCAACAAAAAGGCTAATCAAAAGGATCTCATTCCAAATACAAGTGAGAAGCTAGAAGCAAAAGTTATCTCTAAGACAAACATTTTTGGCGATTCTGGTCCGTTTATCCTTAAGATGGGTATTAAGGATATGCCCAAAGTAGCTGATGATACTGCTCACGAAGTTGGCTTACGAGATTTTCGAAGAGTTTGTTGATGGCTCCTAGAAAATTAATAGGGACTTGTTTACATTTTAATATACAAAGTCTTAGCCTTATAATTTGTTTTTGTGCATGTATGAAATTTTTTGTGTCATTTTCTGTTTTATCAAACTACTCTTGAATCTTCATACATATATGTTGCTGCCAATATGACAAGTAGAAGTCGTTTTTATGTTTAATTGAATGTTTCTTAAGTTTTGAAATGATCAAGTAATTCACATACGTTTTAGAAAGGTCTTCCTAAATGTGAACATATCAAGGTGCATACTTGTTTTCATCTCTTTTTGTACGTTTAGTAGCAGCAATTGCATGAATGCAAGATATTTTTTCTATGTCAAAAACGCAGCAAATGTATTGGTTATTTTCCAGGTGAACAACATACCTCCGAGTTTCTTCCTTGACCTTTAACTTATATTTTTATACTTCGAAAACATCAAGTATCATTGCAGCATCGTACCTTTCTACCAACTATTTTCACTACATGTGGTGTGACAAGCTTGACGTGTTTAGCAGCCTTTTCCCAACGATCATGAAACCCCGTTGTGAAAGTTAATCTAATAGTCCAAAGAAGAGAAATTATTGGCAACTCACGAGGCAAGTTCAACATTGAATTCATCGACTTTGTAATGTTGGTTAACATAATATTGTATCGGTTTGAAGGTGCATAAGAGCGAGTTCACTTTGTAAAATCATTATCTTCTAAATAAGTGGCTAAATTTGGACTTCTACTTCTTATGTCGCTGGAGATGCCATTAAACTCATGACGAGTCTAAGCATCAGTTGTAGCCTCTACAAGTGGCAACAATTCCTTCTCACATACTTTGATTAAATATTGTTCAAGTTATGGATTCGGCAAATACCATGATGTGCAAAATGGATAAATTAGTAAAAGTGCATTTGCAGTGATCTTAAGCCCTCTAAAAATTCTTCTAGGTCAAAATCTTGTCTAAGTATTTCTTCTAGGTCAAAATCTTGTCTCGGTATGAATGATTTTGACTTCTATTTATACAGACTTCGTAAACTTCCTAAGCAAGGATCTCACAAGATATTCTCGGAATATTTTTTTTTTTCTTTGTGCGGCTGCCGACTAAAATCATCTTCTAGGGCAAACGATGATTGATGCGTACATATTTAACTAAGCTTCAGGTTCTATATTTATAACCCTAAATATCTGCAAGTGCACATATGTGCGTTGTAGTACTTAGGGATCGAACCACATAGATTTAGTTGTTTTGGTACGAATTAATCGGATATTTAAATCAAACTAGAACATAAATAATTTGGAATTGGTTTTGTGTCACTAAAGTCTAAACTAAAGAATAAAATAAATGAGGTTATAAACAATTAAACAGAACGTTAGGCATTCGGGAACTCCTTAGGGATCATGATCGTTTATAAACGATTGACTAAGATTTTTAAGACGACTTTTGTCATCTTTGGATTCTTGAACTTGGAACGCAGAAACTGTGTGTAGTCTACTTTCATACACCCTACGCACCGATAACTTTAGTACTGGACCAGTAGCTTTCGCCTCCGGCCGCGCAAAAAATTATGATTATACTCAAAAGTCGTGAACGCTCACAATCCCTCCACAAGTATACTTTTGTATTTTCTGACGGGTTTGCTCGTCTACCCTAGGTCAAGCAAATGGATCCAATACTTTCGTAGTTCTAAAAATACCTAACTTCAATTGCAAAGATGAATAATCAAGCAAAAGCATTAACAAAAAAGATAGAACGAAGAACCATAGTCGAAGTCTTAATCCAATTAATTAATAATAATTCGATCCATGAGAGCCCCTCGAGACCCTATGCCCAAGGAGAGAACTACTCAATCATAGTGCATCAAAACATCATAAAAGTAATAAAAGACAGCAGAATTAAAGAGAATGAAGAACACGGATCAAGACGGAGATCGAATGATGATCCCCTCGTGCCTCCTCCTCTTCTTCGGGGTCGCCACCATTTTTTCCTCTCTTCTTCTGTCTAAAACCGAGCTGCTCTCTTAGAATGTCCTAAAACAAGCATATATAGTCCTCTCTTTTGTCGAGAATGCTTAGGGTTTTAATTACTTAGTGACGGGATTAACATGGGCTTGAAAACGGCCCTCGGGATCGAAACAGGAGTTGGCAGCGGGTGCTGGTCCTCTGGCCACAGCGAAGTGGTGTTTGGGGCTGAACTTGGCTGGCTGCGGCTCGGGATTCCCCTTGCTGTGGTGAACTCTTCTTCGAGGCAGTTTCATCGGCCTTTAGTGCTTTGGATGTAGTTCAGAATCCAACCATTGGATCGTCAGCAATCCAATTGCATTTTAAAGCTGATTGTATCTACTTTGTTGTGTCCAAATTTGGTGATGATCAGACGGTGAGAAGGTCTTCTTTGACTTCAAGACTTATGACGGTCCGAGTTTATCCAAAAATGTAATTTTCTTCTTAAATGCAGTCTTTTATCCCAAGTTACCTGAAATGTATTTCAAAACTCTAAACCATGGAAATCACTTGAAAACCATTGAAAACGGAGTTAAAACGCCTGTAAAAGATATTAATGTGATCCATAAAAATGGTCAAAAACCGGTGTTATCAAATCGCCTAGACTTAGATCTTTGTTTGTCCTCAAACAAAACAGAAATCTAAACTCGGAAAAAAGTTTTGAAAACGTAGGAACTAACAAAAATCTCAGTGAATTTCCTTCTAAGACATAACCAACGTAATGTATCAATCGGACTTAGTCTAGAAGATTCTCACTAAAGTACTGCAATGCTAGTCCACGATATCCGTCATTCGATAATCTAACCACTTAAATCCTAACCTTCAGTCAACCAGCTCTTAAAATTCATTAAAAGGCTGCGTGATTCTCATCAAAAATACTAACCAAGACAATCGAGGTTAGGCATTAAGGTCTTTTTAGAGGTGAGGTTAAAAGTGTTTCAGGTTACTATATTTCTGCTGGAGGATGCTAGATAGTATGCAAAACAGCAAGAGAGGGTGGAGCTATTGATATACACAGTTTCCAACCACTTCTTACTCGTATAAGTGTAGTTGTGGATTCTTTCTTCTCTGGTACTTTTCTGCCTTAGACATAACTTTTCTACCATTCCCTAAGACTTAGATTTTTCTCCGGTTAATGATTCGAACGGCTTCTTACTACTCACATATGAAACATGGTTGCCTTGGTATAAAAATATCTACTACCCTAAGACTTCTAGGCTTTTGGTTCATTTCCTTTCGATTTTTTTTTTTGAAAAGGGGAAACGCCTTTAGAACGAGAGTCTTACGGAGGACAAAAATGACCAGTGATCAAAGATTTCCAAGGCAACTTTTAAGTTTGATTTGTTGATACATCCATAACCGAATCCATCTCATCTTCTGTCTTCTCGAGTGACTAAAAAATGTGTCGTTCTTCCCTATCCGTCATTTTTGCACATATATGCACATAAGACAACAAGAAAAAGATGCATGAGGTTCGAAAATGAAATTGTAAAGGTTCGGGGTAGGGTGCCAACTAATGATGACCTAGCCATCTAGGACAACGAAGAATGCTAAAAATAAAAAGATGTCCTAGATGTATGATTCGTTGTCTCGTCTAAAACAATTGATGAGAAAATTAAATATAGATTAAGTTCAAATATATTTAGCTAGTATATCCTGTCAGAAAGAATCTCTATGGATCAAAATTCTCTGGGGATGTCGCATTGCAAGCACTCTATCTCCCGCCTAATCTAGTACCAAACTACCACAAAAGAGCTGGCACGAGGAGATATCGTATAAGCACACATGTCCCTGTTTTGAACAACCTATTTTGAAAAAAAATCCAAATAAAATTTGCTCGAAGAGAAACAACAAACTCAAAGCAGACAAAATGAAGTTAGTAAAGGATGAACATCCTCCCCCAGACTTAAATCATATTGTCCCTAGTTTGAAAAATCTATGAGAAGATGGTAAAGGAAATTGAGTTTGAATTTGGATTTGATATGATGAAGTATACTTACCTTACCGGGATGCTTTTAAACTGATATAGAGATGTCAGCGCTTATTTTTCGTCTTTGCAATTTTGTTTTTTTTTTAACTCGTCATTCATTCATTCTTCGTTGAAGAGCTTGAAATTAAAAGAAACCAAAACCAAATAACAATAATCAAAAATGCAATGTACAAGGAACTAGTAAAAATACCGAGTGTGCCTCCCACTAAGCGCTTGTTTTAAGTCGCTAGCTTGACTTAATTGCTTGATCAAGCTGATGGTGGATCAATCAGGGCCAATACCTCTCTTTCGTCTTCTACTGGTTCTGCGAGGTATGGATTTATACGATGTCCGTTAAACGTGAATGTATTTACACTTTTATCCCAGAGAACAATGCCTTTGTATGGCTTAACTTCCTTTATTGTTAAGGGTCCGGACCTCCTTGATTGTAACTTTCCTGGAAATAGTTTGAGACGGGAATTGAAAAGAAGAACCTTGTCATTTGTAGCAAAGGATCGGTGTATGATCTTCTTGTCATGGTACGCCTTCGTTTTCTCTTTGTAAATTTTTGAGTTTTCTTAGGCGTTGTGCCGGATCTCGTCCAGCTCGTGTATTTGAATTAATCTCATTTCTCCAGATATCTTCATGTTCAAATTCATCTCTTTGATAGCCCATTGTGTTTTGTATTCGAGCTCTACATGAGGGTGGTAGGCTTTTCCATAGACAAGATTGAATGGCGTTGTGCCTAAGGGTGTCTTGAATACTGTTCGGTATGCCCAAAGTGCATCGTGAAGTTTGGTAGACCAATCCTTGCGATTAGCTCCGGTCTTCTTCTGCAAGATCGACTTGATCTCTCTGTTGGAGATCTCCACCTAGCCGCTTGCCTGAGGATGATACGGAGAGGCGACTTTGTGCAAGACTCCATTCTTCTTCAGTATGTTTTCAAAAAATTTGTTAATGAGATGAGATCCTCCGTCGCTTATCACGATTCTAGGAACCCCGAAGCGCGGAAAGATTATTGATTTCAACATTTTAATAACTAACTTCGCATCATTTGTGGGGCTCACGATTGCTTCAACCCAATTAGAAACATAGTCAACAACAACTAGGATGTATTGGTTTTCGAAAGAAGTTGGGAAGGGTCCCATGAAATCGATTCCCCATACATCAAAATTTTTGACTTACATGATAAATTTTTGGGGCAACTCGTTCCTCTTACTTATATTTCCCATTCGTTGGTATGAGTCATAGCACAAGATGTAAGCTTGCGTATCCTTAAAAGGAGTTGTCCACCGAAAACCCGCTTGTAAAACTTTAGAGACAGTCTTAAAAACAACGAATTGACCTGCATAAGCTGAGCTATGACATCCGAACAATATTCCGCTCATTTCCTCTTCAGCTAAGCATCGTCGGTACAGACTGCCCGCACATCCAGAAGTAATGTCTTATTTCCCGCAGGAATTTCTTCTTTTTGTAGCCCAAGAACTGTGACGGTTCGACGTCTGCAGCCATGTGCTTGGGGTATCACACTCTGTAGCCATGTGCTTGGGGTATCACACTCTGCAGCCATGTGCTTGGGGTATCACACATGTAGTTGGAAATGTGGTTAAACCGCGTGGTATTAAAGCATTTGATCGCCGCGCAAGAGGTCGTGGTGGCGTTTCTGGTGCATTCACCGGAACCGTGTCTATTTCGTAGACATTATCGTCCGACAAACTGTCATTTAAAGGCACTTCGTCTTCTACTTATATCCGCGAAAGGTGATCTGCCATTCCGTTGTCTGCTCCTCTTCGATCTCGAATCTCGATGTCAAATTCTTCCAGTAGGAGTATCAATCGTATTAACCTAGATTTGGTATCTTTTTTTGACATCAAATATTTGATTGCCGCGTGATCCGTATGAACTATTACCTTGGATCCAACCAGATAAGACCAAAATTTCTCAAAGGCAAATACGACAGCTAAAAGTTCCTTCTCTGTTGTCGTATAATTGTATTGAGCTTCATCTATCATTTTGCTCGGGTAGTATATTACATGCATCTTCTTGTCCTTTCGTTGCCCTAACACAGCTCCAACCGCAAAATCGCTCGCATCACACATGATCTCGAAATGTTTTTCCTAATTAGGTGGTTATACGACAGGAGCAGATACAAGGGCGTTTTTGAGTTTATGAAACGCGGCTAGGCATTCATCGTTGAATTCGAAGTTTGTCTCCTTGCACAAAAGAACCGTAAGGGACCTAGCGATTTGGGAAAAATCCTTTATGAATCTCCTATAAAATCTGGCGTGTCCTAGAAAACTTTGGATAGCTTTCACATTTGTAGGGGGTTGAAGGCTCGTCATTAATTCAATTTTTTTTTATTCACTTCGATTCCTTTTCCTGAAATCCTATGTCCCAACACGACGTCTCGTACCATGAAGTGATATTTTTCCCAATTCAAAACCAGATGTTTGTCTCACATCGCTGCAAAACCTTTCCTAAATTTGCCAAACACGTTTGGAAAGAAGACCCGTAGACGGAGAAATCGTCCATGAATACTTCGATGAATTCAGTTAATATCGACATCATGCATCTCTGAAAAGTTGCAGGAGCATTACACAAACTAAAGGGCATTCGTCGGTAAGCGAACGTCCCGTATGGACAAGTAAATGTCGTCTTTTCTTGATCTTCCGGTCGAATAGAGATTTGGAAAAATCTAGAATATCCGTCAAGGAAGCAATAGTATGGGTGATTAGCTAATCTGTCTAGCATTTGGTCGATAAAAGGAAGACGGAAGTGATCTTTTCTTGTTGTTGCGTTCAGTTTCCGGTAATCAATGCACATACGATGTCCGGTGACCATTCTCGTGGCTATCATCTCGTCTTTATCATTTTTAATTATTGTAACTTCTCCTTTCTTAGGGACAACGTGGACTGGGCTAACCCAAGGGCTGTGCGAGATTGAGATAATGATTCCTTCTTCTAAAAGCTTTATAATTTGCTTTTTGATAACGTTCATTAGGTTATGGTTCAACCTCCTTTGGTCCTCAACTAAATTCTTGGCATTTTCCTCAAGGTGGATCTTCTGCATACAAAGATCTGGTGCGATTCCTAGTATGTCATCAAGCGAATAGCCTATAGCTTTTCTATGCTTTTTCAACTCGCGTAATAGCATTGTCGTTTCAGTTTTATTCAAACCAGAATTCATGATGACTGGGGATAAGTCGAATTTGGTCCAAGAAAAGCGTACGTGAGTCCGACGGGGATATGTTTTATTTCCACTTTAGGGGCTTTCAGCTCGCTCCATGGGTCGTTCACCATCGTCAGAGTGTCTTTAGGTGGCGTAGGAGCATCTGTTTCGTCCTCTAAATCAAGGTAGCTCACAATTGTTTTATAAATTTCAGTCTCGTCGAGAAATTTTTTCACAATCTCTCAATGTTTCCTCGAGAAGGTTGCGCTCGTCTTTTACGTCTGCAAGCGTGTCTTCAGCGGATCACTGATAAGTAACTCTTCATAGAATTCTTCAATAACCTCATCTAGTTCATTGAGCCAAAAGACTTGGCCGTCTAGGGTTGGTTTACTGAGGCTCTCTTTCATATCGAAGTGCATCATGACGTCGCCTAAATGTAGATCGATTTTTCCTTCTGGGACATTGATCATTGCTCTTGTTGTAGATTGGAATGGTCGGCCGAGTATGAAGGGGTCCCTGGGTTCACTTTTTAGCTCGAGCACTACGAAATTGGTAGGAATTCAGCATTCATCGATCATGATGGATACATCGATGAGGACCCCTTCCGGTCGTCGAACCGAACGATCCGCTAGTATCAGTGAAATCTTAGTGAGCAGGAAAGTGTGATACCCCCAAGCGTTTTGCAACTGACAGTGGCATCATGTTATGCTTGACCCCAAGTTGCATAAAGAGTGCTTGAAAGTTGTGCACTTGATAGTGCAGAAGAGTACGGAACTTCTCGGGTCTTCTTTCTTCGGAGGAACGTAGTTTTGTAAGATCGAACTGCATTCGTGAGTGATCATCATAACTCCTTCTTCAAGTGTCAGAGAGTTAGTTAGGATGCTTTTCATAAATTTTCTTAGAGAAGGGATCATTGCACAAGCTTCGACAAAAGGTAGCCTAATTTTTAGTTGTTCGAGTAACTATTTTAACTTAGCTCTTTCTTTTTCCTTCTTTGGTGCCTTCAAGGCTCTTGGATATGGTGGTGGTTTTGGCTTGTAAACACGAGCTGGTGGTGGAGGTATCGATTCTTCTCCGAGAATCTCTCGGGATACTTCTTCTCTTCCATCTTTTTCTCTTTCTCCAACTACTATCTCTTTTTCTTTCTCTATTGTAGTTTCTTCCCCTGGATTTATCGGGAATTATTGTTCCTTGTAGGTCGTACCACTCCTAAGCATGATTTCTTGTAGGTGATCCTTGTTCTTTGAAAAAAGTTTATTCAGATCCTTCACCGCTAAGCGTGTCTTTGTCCACTCATCCTTGGCCTCTTTCGTTGGAGCAAAAAGACTGTCAATTTTTTCATTCGAATCCTCATACATTTTGTCCATTTTGGCACTCAAGTCTTCCAC
Source organism: Eutrema japonicum (assembly GCA_030161315.1). Taxonomy (NCBI): domain Eukaryota; kingdom Viridiplantae; phylum Streptophyta; class Magnoliopsida; order Brassicales; family Brassicaceae; genus Eutrema; species Eutrema japonicum. Next base: position 31,524,816 of record BSQW01000011.1, on the reverse strand, counting down.
ATCTTTTTTGCGAGATGCTTCGAGTCTTTGCATCATTTGCTCGATTCTTTCAAAATCTAGAGTAGGTAGACTTGAGGGGAGTACATGTTGGGATTGAAATGCTAGCATTGGCTCGAAAACAAGCTGGCCGCGGTCCTGGAAAAATTGGGCCTGGCCACGGCGCTGGGGGTTGCACCCGCGGTGGAACGGGGCTTGGCCGCGGTTGTGCTGGTTGGACCCGCGGCAAAACTCTTTGTGGCCAGGGTCGTGAAGGCTCCAACCGCGGTGAAATGGTCTCTGGCCAGAAACTTGAATTCCACAGGCTTCCGCTTCATTCGTTATCTTGTGGTAGAGACGGTTTGTTCGAATTTCGAAATAGTTAATGTTTTTCCATTCTTAAGTGTCATTTGGACTCTCCGAGTTATCAAAGCTATACTTTTCGCGTGACTTGTCTAGTTGTTCCATACCAAGATGATCCATCATGAGTGTGAGACATCCTGGCTTCTTTGATTGTTCTTGTTTCTCTTTGGAACGTCGGAATTGGGCGAATTGTGCTTGATTGTTGATACTTCTTGCAAAGTTATTGATAAGGGTGCGAGAGCATCGTCCAAAAGTTGAGTGGCAAAATTCCCATTGCTTGCAGTGTCGAGTGAATTTTGTGACTTCGGGTCGACGCCTTGATAGAAGATGTTCATCAAGTGTTGTTCGAAAACTCCATGGTGCGGGCAGTATCTTTCGTATTCTCTGAAAGCTCCCAAGCATAATAGAATGTTTCTGTCTCTTTTTGTTGGAAGCTTTGTATCATATCTCTAAAGAAATGGGTACAAGCTTTAGTGTAGAAGCGACTTAGGAAAGCTACTCAACATTCTTCACACGTTGTGATATACCCGGGTGTCAAAGTTTTTAGCCACTTGCTGGCTCCACCATTCAAGGAGAATGAGAAGAGTTTACACGTATGGTAGTTTTTATTTGATTTTATGGTTAAACAAATTTCTTCGAAAAGTTCGATATAATCTATAAGATGTTCCGTCGAGTAACCACTGAGTTGATGTTGTTTAACCATAGTTAAATAGTGTACCTTAATTTCAGAATCATCATCCTCGGGAGAGGGCTGTTTAATAGCTCTCTGATCCAAAAGAAATTTATGAGGTGCATTGGATTCGCCAATTTTTTTTTCTCTTTCCTCAGCGTATTCTATCTCGGTCACCGCTTCATTTTGATAATCGAGAGGATCTGCATGCTCGTTGTCACGTGGATCCCCATCGTGTAAAGGTGGTGGATCGCCGAGAGGCTTTGGTCCTAAGTCTCGGTCTCCCATTGAAAGATAACCTAAGAAAAATGCAAAAATAAAAATAAAAATAAGAAAGCGTTCTATGGATTTAACCAGAGATTCGCAAGAAAACAAATCAAAATTCCCGGCAACGGCACCAAAAACTTGATGCATACAGATTTAACTAAGCTTCAGGTTTTATATTTATAACCCTAAATGTCTGCAAGTGAACATATGTGTGTTGTAGTACTTAGGGGTCGAACCACAAAGATTTTGTTGTTTTGATACAAATCGATCAGATACTTAAATCAAACTACAACATAAATAATTTGGATTTGGTTTTGTGTCGCTAAAGTCTAAACTAAAGAATAAAATAAGTGAGGTTGTAAACAATTAAACGGAACACTATGCATTCGGAAACTCCTTAGGGATCATGATCGATTATAATAAGCGATTGACTAAAATTTTTAAGATGACTTTTGTCGTCTTTGGATCCTTGAACTTGGAACATGGACACTGTGTGTAGTCTACTTTCATATAGTCTACACTTGATAACTTTAGCACTTAACATGTAGCTTTTGTCTCCGGCCGCGCAAAAAGATATGATTATACTTAAAATTCGTTAACGCTCACAATCCCTCCACAAGTATACTTTCGTATCTTGTGACGGTTTTTCTCGTCTCCCTAGGTCAAGCATATGGATCTAGTACGTTCGTAATTCTAAAAATACCTAAGTTCAATTGCAAAGATGAATAATCAAGCAAAAGCATTTAAAAAAAGGATAGAACGAAGAACCCTAATCGAAGTCTTAATCTAATAGTTTAAGAATAATTCGATCCATGAGAGCCCCTCGAGACCCTATGCCCAACGAGAGAACTACTCGATCATAGTGCAGAAAAACATCATAAAAGTAATACAAGACAGCATAAATAATGAGATAAAAAGTGAAGAATGAAGAATACAGGCGAAGACGGAGATCGAATGATGATCCCCTCGCGCCTCCTCCTCTTCTTCAGTTTCTCCTCCATTTTTCCTCTCTTTTTCTGTCTAAAAACGAGCTGCTCTCTTAGAATGACCTAAAACGAGCATCGTCGGAAATGTTTATGGTTTTCATTAATGAGTGACGGGATTAACATGGGCATGAAAACGGGCCTCGGGATCAAAACAAGAGCTGGCCGCGGGTGCGGTTTACTGGCCGCGGCGAAGTGGTGTTTGGCCGCGGGTCGAGTTTAGATGTCGATTGGTAGTTGGCCGCGGGTCAGACTTATCTTGCCGCGGTGAACTCTTCTTCAAGGCAGCTTCATCGGCCTTTAGTGCTTCGGTTGTATTTAAGGATCCAACCATTGGATCATCTCCAATCTAATTGCATTTGAAAACTAGTTGTATCTATTTTTTTGTGTAAAAATTTGGTGATGTTCAGACGGTGAAAAGGTCTTCTTTGACTTCAAGACTTTTGACGGTCCGAGTTTATCAAAAAACGTACTTTTGTTATGAAATGCACTCTTTTATCCCAAGTTACCTGAAATGACTTTCAAAACTATAAAACACGGAAATCACTTGAAAACCATTTAAAACGGAGTTAAAACACCTGCAAAAGATATTAATGTGATCCTTAAAATTGGTCAAAAACCAGTGTTATCAATGACTTGGGTCGCCTAATGTCCCTACGGCCTGGCCCATTAAATTTAGCTCATGACGACTTTGCCTCGGTCCGTAAAGCTCTTATCTTGACCCACAAAAGATTCAGCTCGGCCTACGATGCTTTGCTCTGTCATGGGCTCGACCTCTTCCTCTTATAGCTTAGTGTTAGGCGGATCAAGTCGGGTCGGTCCGGGGTGAGGCAAGTTGGGTAAGTCCTAGGTGAGGTAAACTAGGTCGGTCCGAGGTGGATCAGGTCGGGTCGGACCGAGATTTGCCCTCTCCTGTTCAGTCCTAGGCTTGCCGTCTCTGGCTAGGTTCTAAATCAGTCTTGAATTCGCCGATCCATCTTCATATTTCCCAGGGTGATCTTGATTTTTCTGATCCATCATTATCAATCCATTTTCGTTGATTCTTACCGAGGCGCGATGTCAGACCTTGATGAGTTAAGCGACTTGGTTGGTGTGGCCAATTTCCCTACACGGCTCAGCCCAAATGTTGTTCCATCTCTAGAAAGAGGCGAGTCCCTTCGAGGGTTCAACTTCTTCTCCATTCGAGGAACCTGAAGCTGAGGCAATTTTCAGAAGAGGTGAAAGAGGAGGACGAAGACTTCCTTTTTGATCATGTCGAAGCGAAAGGGGAATTGGAACATATGATGGATAGTCATTTGGCGGGTTCATCAAGGCGATGAGCCGTAAAGAAACCTGGGAGGAAGAAGAAAAAACAAGCTGATCTTCCTGGTTCCACTCTTTCCGCCTAGGCATCTGGAGATGAATTGTTGTTGCGCTTCGGTTCCCGACCCATCTGATCGAGCAAACAGACCTCCACCGGGTCAATTCACTCTTTACGAAGGCTTCTTCTACTTATGTTGTATGTGGTTTCCAATCCATGGGTTGATTATTTGATATATGTGGAAACATAGGTTGGATTTGGCTCAAATTATGCCTTGTGGGATGCATCACGTCGTGGGAATCTTGATCCGAAGCTATGAGTGCAACGTCGAGATTGACACTCGCCATCTCCAAAATCTTTTAGATATTCTTAGGGTCGGATTTCATCCGCTCGAGATTAACAATTTGAGACAAGGAATGTCGATCTGAGGGAACAAGAGAAGCCCGAGCCGCTGTATTACAGTCCTGAATTGCTTGCCTGGAAAATCCTACCTCGGCGAAGCAGCCCTGAGCGGAGCAGAGCCGAGGTCAGAGACAATGTTTTCTTACGGCTGAACCGAGACCAGACCAAAACAGATCGGTTCGCCTCGAAAGGAAAGGTTGAACCCATCAGATTGTAAATGGGCCGAGAAGAAGGTTTATGGGCCGAGATACAGGTTACTCGCCAACTATTATGGGCCGAACTTAAGGCACATGTCATCAATTGCCCAAGTGGGCGACAACAGAAAGTAAAAAGGAAATACTCATTTTTCTTCCGAGTTCTCGCTGAAGTAAGCTTGTATAAATAGTCATCATAATCACTTGTAACATGACATCTAGAAATCCTAGCAGAAACTCTTACCGATATTGGTCTTGTACTAAAACGCTTACTAACAACAATAATAAGAAAACCATCTTTGGATCTATGTTTGGGATTTTTACCAGAAACTTTTGTTCCCTTAATAGTCCTTTACTAAAATCAATTGTGCGAGTTTCGAGTCACATAATTTGGCGCCGTTTGTAGGGAACTAGAAGTATTCTTACTCACGAAAAACACCAAGAACAATATCAGAAGAGATGACCGACGACGAAAAAAGAACTGGCGGCGATCTAAACAACAACGGAGAAGGCACTACCGGAAGAGTCGATCTCAGCGACACTCCCCCTGCACCCGTGGAGGCCACCTCGGCGCCCCTAGCCGAGATGAAGGATATGCTCACTACGCTGCTGAAGAAGGCTGATGAGCAAGACAAGCTGAACAAAACCCTATCAAAAAGGGTCGAGACGCTAACGTTCGAACGGCGGACCCGGGACCTGCAAACGTGATACCTCGGCTCGAACATGTCTTCAAGAATGCTCACGAGGAGGCTCAACCACAACCTGGTATCCCTTGACTTCTTAACACCCACAAGAAACTCAGCTAACGAAGGACAATCATTATTCCACCCGTCTGGAGAGGCGACGCCGGCGGTGACGAGGTCGTTCTTATTTGACCCACTTCGATCAGGTCGTAAAACAGAGCATTAAATCCCTGAGCCCGCAGAAAGAACGAACGCCTCGGGACGTATCACATATGGCAATCTCACCTCGGCAAGATCCGTAGGAGATATCCCTTGCTCACACCGGCTCGTTCTCAACCCAACCATCCACTTCTCCACATTCATGATGACCTCGGCAGGATGGCTCCCAACATTCTATCCGTATGGAGGGGTGACATCCACGGTGGCAAGGCCGCTCTCATCCGACCCATTCCGGTAAAGTCGCAAACCAGAGCAGCAAAACCCCGAAGCCATAGAAATTAAGCTCGGAGCAATGATCAAAACTACTATAAAGAGCGATCCGAACCAAAAGAACCAACACCTCGGGTTTCGTCATAAGCGCTGAACTCGCCTCGACATTGGAGGGAACGACAGCCACGGGAAACATCCCCAGTTCAAGTCGGCTCGGCAACAATTTAATGGAAGAGGAAGAAAATATTCTTTGAGTGGAGCAAATGCAGCGCGCTGATGAGTTAGGGACACATCAGAGCAACCACGACGAGTTGACGAAGACGAACCAATCCTGGATCGGTGAACGAGCAAGACCAAAGCATCCCTAACGCAAAACCACGCCGAGAGACGAACCATCTATTTAAAGGGTTATTATGCAATCAACACAGCGCCCAAGACCAATCAAATGCCGAAGGAAACACGAGGAACCCCCTTTACGACAAGGAGTATCGCAGCAATCGTTCCCGATCGAGGAAAGGTCAAAATCCTGTTCTATGACGGATCGATCGATCATGAGGACCATATAACAGTTTTTCGCAAGGCGATGTGCCGAGCCGGATTCGAAGAAAGTAAAGAAGACGCGAGATTCTGCCACCAATTCGCAGAGCACTTAAAGGGTTTCGCCCTCGATTAGTTCTCAGATGTTGAACGAAACTCAATTGACAATTTTTGACAACTGTCCACTCAATTCCTGAAGCAATTTCCCGGGTTCATAGGGCAAGAAACCTCCAATGCCGATATGTGGATCCTAACTCAAGGACCAACATAATCATTACGGGATTTCATAGAACGATTCAAAGCAACGGTCTCGAAATCAAAGGATTGATGTATCGGGATCGCTCCCGGCACGTGGTATTACCCTTTAGCTAGGCTGCAAGTGCACAACAAACGCATTAGTATTTAGGGATCGAATCCACAGGGTGATCGTTGTCAATTTCAATTGATTTCTAAGTTGTGTCTAAACGTAAATAAGATTTTATGGGTTTGTTTGTCACGATTGTAGCTAGAAAATTAAACTAAATTAAGCGATGAAATAAAATAACAAGTAAGCTAAGAAAATAATTAAATCTAGGTTGTAAAAAATTTAAACAAAGCGTTGGGCAACGGTAATCTCTAGGGTTCATGGCCGATTTTCACTAAGCCTTTGCTAGGATTTCTAAAATGATTTTTTGTTGTCTTTGGATTCTTGAACTTGGAACACGGACACTATGTGTAGTCTACTTTCGTACACCTTACACACCTACAACTTTAGTACTCGACCGATAGCTTTCATCTCCGGCCGCGCAAAAAGGATTATACTCAAAAGTCGTTAAAGCTCACAATCCCTCCACAAGTATGCTTTTGTATCTTGTTACGGTTTTGCTCGGCTACCCTTGGTCAAGCATATGGATCCAGTACTTTCGTAGTTCTAAAAATACCTAAGTTCAGTTGAAAGGTGATCAATCAACCAAACATGTATTAAGAAAGAGGATAAAACGAAGAACCCTAATCGGAATCCTAATCTTAAACTCAATGAATAATCGAATCATGAGAGCCCCTTTGAAACCCTATACCCAACAAGAGAACTACTCATCCATAACTAAGATAAATATAATAAATATATTGAAAAGAAAACTATAAAGAAAAGAGATGAAGAAGGCTTCTCTATCGAAGAACACCGATCGAGAATCCTTACTTCACACCGAAGAACAAGAGTAACAATTACTAGGGATTCGTCTCTGCCTTAAAGAGTGAAAACATATGTGTGTTTCTGTCTAAAAGACCTAAAACAAGTATTTATAGTCTTCACTTTGTTTAGTGTTTGAAATAAAACGACGGTTTTGGCCTCGGGTGAAGAAACAAGCTCGTTTTGGGCAGACAGGGAGTGGACGCGGGTGCGGGCCTTCTGGCCACAGCGAACTGTTGCTTGGCCATGGGTCGAGCTCCTCCATGCGCGGCGAAATGGTGCTTGGCCGTGGGTCGGGGCTCTCCTGGCGCGGTGGGCTTCTCTTCGAGGCAGCTTCATCTGCCTTCAGTGGTTCGCGTGTATTTAAGGATCCAACAATTGGATCATCTCCAATCTAATTGCATTTGAAAGATGGTGGTATCTACTTTGTTGTATCCAAGTTTGGTGATGATCAAACGGTGAGAAGGTCTTATTTGATTGCAAGACTTCTGACAGTCTGAGTTTATCCAAAAACGTACTTTTGTTCCGAAATACACACTTTTATCCCAAGTTACCTTAAATGTCTTTTAAGACTCAAAAAATGGAAATAACTTGAAAAACATTGAAAACAGAGTTAAAACACCTGCAAAAGATATTGAAGTGTTCCATATAAATGGTCAAAACCCGGTGTTAGTAACTCCCCCAGACTTAGACCTTAATTTGTTTGTCCTCAAACAAAACATAAATATAAACTCAGAAAGAAGTTTTGAAAGCGTAGGAACTAACAAAAATTTCAGTGACCAACCTTCTAAACCATAACCAACGTAATGCATCAATCGGACATAGTCTAGAAAATTCTTATTAAAGTACTATAACGCTAGTCCACGGTATTCGTCATTCAAAAATCTAACCATTTAAATCCTAACCTTCAGTTAACTAGCTCTTAACATTCATTAAAAAGTTGCGTAATTCCCATCAAAAATACTAACCAAGACAATCAAGGCTAGGCATTAAGGGCTTTTTAGAGGTGAGGTTAAAAGTGTTTCGTGTTACCGTATTTCCGCCGGAGGATGCTAGATATTATGCAAAACATCAAGAGAGGGTTGAGTAATTGATATCCACAGTTTCCAGTCACTTCCTACTCGCATAAGTGTAGTTGTGAATTCTTTCTTCTCCTGTACTTTTCTGTCTTTGACATAACTTTTCTGCCATTCCCACAGACTTAGATTTTTCTCCGGGAAATGATTCGAATGGATTCTTACTACTCACATACGTAACATGGTTTCCTTGGTATGAAAATAACGACTACCTTAAGACTCTTAGACTTTTGTTTCCTTTCCTTTCGATTTATTTTTATTTTTATATTTTTTTTTGAAAGGGAAAACGCCTTTAGATCAAGATTCTTAGGGCGGACAAAAATTATAACTGATAAAAGATTTCCATGGAAACGTTTAAGCTTGATTTGTTGATACCTCCATAACCAAATCCATCTCGTGTATTGTCTTCTCGAGTGACTAAAAACTGTGTCGTTCCTCCCTTTTCGGCGTTTTTGCACATATCTACACATAGAGAACAAGAGAAGAATGCATAAAGTTCGAAAATAAAATGGTTAAGGTTCGGGGTAGGGTACCAGATAAAGATGAACTGGCCATCAAGGAAAACGAAGAATGGTAAAAAATGAAAAAGATGTACTAGATGTATGATTTATTGTCTTGCCTAAAACAATTGATGAAAAAATTATATATAAATTAAGTTCAAATAAAGTGAGCTAGTATATCATGTCGGAAAGAATCTCTATGGATCGAAATCCTCTGGGGATGTCGCATTGCAAGCACTCTAGCAACCGGGTATTCTTGGATCAAACCACAAAAGAGCTGGCACGAGGAAATAGCGTAGAACCACACATGTCGAAATCATCATTGATTTTGTTCTTATGTTCTTGAAAATACTTAATAAAAATAAAAAAAGATTACACGAATAGTTTAAATTAAAGCAAAAAACAAGTAGATAAATTCAAAAGAAAGAAAAATAAATTAGTAACGGATAAACATCCTCCCCCAGTCTTAAATCAAAATGTCCCCAATGTGAAAACAATTAATGAAATGATGGAAAAGACATGAAAGTAAAATTGCAAATAAATAGATGGTTCGAAAATAAAATAAAAAGATAGAGGGAAGAAGATCGATTGAACCATGGTGGTGATGTGCATGGCTAGGCATCGCCTGTGTCATTTGTCTCTGAGCCGGGCATGATACCATCGAACTGGTGATGCTACTCGAGAAGCGAATTACACGCTTGTATCGCCTCTCTTGTCGTGGCATCTTCTTCTCCATGGCTGTTTATGCTTGTCTGTGTGCGTGTGAGGAGCTCGCAGGATGCTGCTCCATCTCCATCGTCTCCTGTATACATCTAGATGCTGCTCCATCTCAGAGTCTAGGGACATAGTTAGAAGGTAAGAAACCAAAGTAAGACTCACCTACGTTAGTGCAATATTTGTAGCCAAATCTGTCGAGGTCGAGTGAAGCGTGAGAGATAGTGCGCTCTCAAGAGAACTGCATGAGATCGAACAAAGTTCCTTGAAGGGGAGTCTCGGTCGAGAAATCGAAGTGAACGACTCGTAGAATTGCCGTGATGATGTTTCCAAAAGCTGTAGTAGTGTCTCCGAGTCGCGTGGTGGGTGCTTCGTGTTTCACCTTCACCAAGTTCTTCGCATTGATACAAGCAAAGCAAGCATAGCATGGGTTGGCGGTAAATGGAAGTTGAAGAGTAACAAGCTCGCCTTTGAGAACACTTCCCACATTTTCTCTCGAGAATATGGTGTGCGCTAAAAACTTGTGTATGAAGAGGACAGCGGGATTCGTGAGTAAGAAAGCTTTAGATCATCCGTTGTCGTACTCGCCTTATCTAATTATGTTCCATATATCTTTATCGGGATTCTCCTCCGGGTGAATCTCATAGAGATATTGAAGCTTCATAGCTTAACAAAGTTCCGGGATAGTTAGAGCATAAGAGTATCAACGTACGGTAAAAGTAAGTGTACCGTCATTCGCTCTCAGATTGGAGCGTCTCTTCTAGTAAATGGTTACGATTTCTAAGAATTCCTTGGTGAGATCGTCGTATGTGGGGAGATTAAGCTCCATGAAAGGTCGTAGATTAAGCATGTCGAGATAGAAAATCACGTCTTCTCTAATCTCGAGTGTGTCGAGAGTCGAGTAATCTATACAAGTTGTTTATTTGGTAACCATCTTTTTGAGCTTCTCAAGGTAATCGATATTCGGGTCCACAGGCTGCCCGGCATATCGTACTATTGATCTCGGTTCCAGAGGTGGCGTCGGTTCACGTAGAGGAAAAGGTCTCGGGTCACATGGAGGGAGTGTTGCATGAGCTCGAGTTTGCGGTCACGTTTGCCTCATTATGAACTCGGCGAGATTAGTGTCATCCTCCACACTAGTTGTATCCGATCCGCCTTGGCTCTCCTCGGGATGCATAGAGAGTGATCTACGGGATGATTCTACTACGTATTCGCTATTCTTAGAGCGCATTATGCGAGATCTCACGTGGTCCATTGTTCCTACAAAATAGAACAAATCTCGGCAAAAATATGAATATGGTGGTGATTTAAAAGTATCAAGGGACATATTCAATATACAAACAAGCAATATTGAACGTAAATTTTGGATTTGTGACATAATTTGCATAAAAATTATAAAGATAGACTTTATGCTCATTCATATGCAAATTTAATAAATTAATGTATATTAATCATCAACTAAACTAGACTTGACCAAATTAATCAAAATTACTCTTCAAATTCGTTTTTAATTAAGCTCAAACAATTTAAATTCCAAAATTACTCTTCAGTGCTAAAACTGAAATCTAATCATTCTAGAAGTTCAATTTAGAGTTCTCTAACAATTTCTAGCCATCATAGACATAGATCTATTTAAATTAAGAAAAATCTTAGGGTTTGGCTCATATGAAAAAGTAGAAGATTTGGATAATACCTTTTTGGAAAAGATGAGATAGTTGTGGAATTGGAATTTTATTTGAAAAAGATTGAGAATTGGCCAAAGAATTTTTGTAAAAGCTTGAAAATTGAAAAAGTTGTTCATGCGCAAAATCTCCAAATCTCTTAGAGGAGAAGAAGAAAGAGAAATTTGAATCTAGAAATATTCTTTTTGTATTTGAAAAGAATTTTCGTTCCATATCTATCAATGAAGTCCGTTGGTACAAGGCACTCTCCTATTATGAGGGGATAGTCTTCAACAAGGGCAAGTGGTTTCCTCGAAGATGAATCACCAGACGTGATAGTGGAGGGATAATCCTTAATACTCTTAATCCCGAGATTCTTAACCATCTCTAAAGACATGACGTTCACACTCGATCCCGAGTCACACAAAGCATCATCTATCTTTAAATCCCCAAGAGAGCAAAAGATGGAAAATTTACCGGGATTTCCAAGTTTGGGGATAGACATAGGCTCAACTCTCGTTATGCTTGGTGTATCAAAGATCGCCATAAGCTCTTCCACTTTCTCTCGGTTCTCAAGTATGTTTTTGATGAACTTTTGGTGTTGTGGGACTTGAGAGAAGTCACTCTCACTAGGAAAAGGTGCTCCAATCTTATCCATGTTTGCTTTGAAGATTGAAATCACTTTCTTTTAAGCCTTGGTGTAAAAACGACCGGAAAATTGAAGTGGAAGCTCATATGGAAAAGATCCAATGCAAGAGGCCTCTTTCCTAGACATCACATGTGTCTCCGCATTTTTCTTCTTAACCACGTCCTTGAGAGACTTCTCAACCTCCATTTGTGTAGAAATCACTTGTTCTTCAACAAAGATCACATCATCTTCATTCTCAAGGGTCACCCCCTCACCTTGTTTCTCAATGTCCTCATTGAGCTTTGAGGGGAAATCTCTAGGGGGAAGTTCTTCGATTTATCAACCATAGAGTAGAAACTCAATTTCTCTAATAGCGGCTTCAATTTTATCATTGGTATGCGATTCATTAATGTGAGGATATAGAGTTGCAATACTCCCTTGGGTTTTCATCGACCTTACCCTTGAGTTTCTCCATGGGTTTACTAGAAAGGGAACTAACTTGAGGGTGTTGATGATCCAATGGGTTGATTCTAGAAGATAGGTTTTCAAACTTTGTGTTGAGGTTGTTGTATGAGCAATCCACCTTAGTGTGGATCCCGGCTATCCTCTTATTCAACTCATTTGTTCTATTAGCTTGTCCCGTCAAGATTTGTTGAAGCATACCCTTCATTTCGACATCTTGTTGTGTCGAATTGTTTTTTGTACCCGCCTTGGTTTCCTTGGAATTGAATCCTAGGGACAACCCCTTGTTGTTGAAAGTTGGGTCCTTGGTTATAGACTTGGTTGTGAGAGTTGTGGAAATTGGAGCCACCATTGAAGCCTTTGTTGTAACTGCCTTGTCCTCCCACAGAGTGAACTTCTTCTTGGTTTTCTATGCAATCACCTACATAGTTCACTTGCCTTTGTGTGGCCTCCAAGACTTTGTTCATCTCCTTTATAGCTTGGTCCTCATACTCTCCACTTCCTCTCGAAGCTCTATCATTGTCCTCACCATAATTCCCATTGCTTTGGGCAAGATTCTCAACAAGTTCTAGGCCTTCATCAACCTCTTTTCCCAAGAAGTTTCCATTGCTTGCAGTGTCAAGGAGAATCCTAAACATGGGCAAGACACCTCGGTATAGAGTACTCAAAAGCGATTCATCAGAGAACCCGTGGTGAGGACATTGCATTGTGTACCCCTTAAACCGTTCCCATGCATCACAAAAACTCTCGTTCCCTTTTTGAGTGAAGCTCGAGATCTCACAATACCGTGGAAACTACGAAAACAGAACTTACCGAGAGTTCTGATCAGATAAGTAACCCATTTCTAAAAATCATTTCTGATGATTCCAACAATATGGTCATGAGCTTGTTAAACCCAAAAATGTCCGAGAAAATAAGAGAATCGAATGAAAAAATAATTTCGGTGAAAAAATCTATAAACCAGATTTCTTATCTTAAGTCACACGTAAAAGAGGAACTAGTTGAATTGCCGGAAACTGAATTTTGCTCTGATGTTTTACATAATGCCATGACTGTTATAACGCACTTGTCTCTTGTCAAAAGTGTAGAGAATATTTAAGGTACCGAGGATAAGCAACAAGAGCCAAAACCACAAAAGATCAATGGCGACATCGAAAGTGAAAAAGGAGATTTCACTAAAACAACTACCGTACTGCCCAAGAAAGTCAGCAACACACCTTGGAGAGGAGTCATTGCCTCTTTGCTGATCAAAGAAAAACCACCAGATGCTCAGCATCAATCCCATCCGAGTCGCAACAAAAAAATTCCGCGAGGTAAATATTTAGACTCACTTCTTTACGAAGATAATAACTTGCTCTATCTTGGTGCAGGTCAAGAAGTTTCGAGGACGAAACCTTTCCAAGGGGGAGGGTATGATGAAGACATGAGAACCGAGACCGACCATGGCGAGGAGAAGATGCGCACATATGAAGATATCATAGGCGATATCAAAGAAGAGACGATTGTCGATGCTTCAATCGTCAATGTGAAAGCGCATGGAAATAATACCACCTCAGAGAGGAATTGTACTGAGCGTACGACAAGATCACTAGCTGGTCTTCTTTATTGGCGACAGCGATTCTTCTATGTTGTTGGGATAGTTGCTCCTACGCTACTATTGCACAACACCTATCAAATGGAAGAAAGTGCACGTCTGGAAGAATTTTGCCTCAACCACAAGGAGTCAGGCCATGAAACCACTTGGAATACATTCTCAGCTCAACCAGAGTACGCCTCGAAGTGGAATCAGTCCAATCCGAGTTTAGGTGAAGAGGTTATTAAACGTTCAAGTCAGGTGATTTCTAGCTTATGCGATTCAGACATACGGGCGTTCAAAGAATTTTTACAACCAAAACAGAAGTAATCAAGCTACAAAACAAATTGTTTTGGAATCTTGATTCATCAGAGCAACCGTGAAAATTGGAATCATCTCAAACACGTTTCATACTTGAGAGTTATCGATTTTACAAACCGATGGACCTGCTTTGGACTCAATCCAGCGACCAGGCCAAAGATTGTGCCACACAGCCCAACTCAGCAAACATCTCGACCCAAGACCAATTGGAGAATATCACTGGGCCTCTCCTGGATCCAACAAGCCAAGGATCCGACGAAATTCCCATCGGATCCACAAGTTACACCCCAATTCCTGAAATGGGTCAAATTGGTGACATATAAGGAAAGTCACCCTTTCACTTGTTTAAATAAATCGCAACACGTCATTTGGGAGCCTGGAGATCATATAGAAGCTATATTGCACGTCCTAAGGTGCAACACACCTCACTTGATTAGGAGGATCAAGTTCGAGCTACACTTGCCTTATTTTGAGTCTCACGACTTAAATATCCAACAGCTCTTTTCCTTGAAGTGTGATCACGAAATAAATCTCTCTTGCAGCAGTCAGAATGTACTTAGACACTCAACATTCGCCCCCAAGCTTTCAAGACTCAAGCACAGCTCGGCCATCCTTATTTAGGCCGATTTGCTCATAATGGCTCTAATGGCTAGTTTGGTTATTTGCGCAAGTCCTTAGGTTCTTAGATAATTATTTCTGTCTTATTTGAGCAGTATATAAGCCCCTCATAGTCTCATTGTAAAATTTACCTTTCAATCAAATTAATAGAGAAGTTTCTTGGTTATCTTTCAAAGTCGAGTCTTTGCGAGAATCATTATTCTTTTGAGTATTGTGTGAGATTCACATATTCACTAGAATTTGCGGAATAGCTTTGTTTGTGAGATTCAAATAAACTAGTTCGTTCATAGATTGAGAGAGTCAATCACCATCGGTTGAGAGAGTCAATCAAAACCATCACCTTCCATCTCACCATCGCCCCTACTTCCGCAACATAGCCTATAATCTCTTGATTATCACGTGTCCGTAAGTCTGGTGGATTCCAATCTTACATCAGGTTGCCTCCCACCAAGCGCTCGTTTAATGTCATTAGCTTGACTGTACCGCCGTTCAGGCAGTGGGTGCATCCTCCAAAGGCATTATGTGTCCTTCTGGAATCTCGGCTGTCGCCCAATAGTGTTTCACTCTTTGTCCATTGACAGTGAACTCTTCGCCTGAAGGATTTGTCAGGACAATCACACCATGTGGTGTAACTTCCTTGACTGTGAAAGGACCTGACCAACGAGAACGCAACTTACGAAGAAACAAATGCAAACGAGAGTTATACAGAAGTACCTGATCATTTGGTTCAAAGTGTCTGGAGTTGATCTACTTGTCATGGTATGCCTTAGACCTCGCCTTGTACAGCTTCGAGTTCTCATAGGCAAGATGCCTAATCTCATCGAGCTCATTCAGCTTGATCAATCGCTTCTCAGCGGCATACTTGATGTCGAAATTCATCAACTTTGTAGCCCATGCTGCATTGAGCTCGATTTTCACTGGAAGATGGCATGCTTTTCCATACAGCAAGTGAAACGGTGTAGTCCCAAGTGGTGTCTTGAAAGCAGTCCTGTAAGCCCAAAGTGCGTCATCCAGCTTCACAGACCAATCCTTCCTGGTAACATTCATTGTCTTCTCTACAATCTCTTTGATCTGCCTGTTGGAAACCTCAACTTGTCCAATGGTCTGAGGGTGATAAGGAGTAGCAACACGATGGTTCACACCATACTTCTTCAGCAACCTCTCGAAAATCTTGCTGATAAAGTGAGAGCCACCATCACTTATCACAATTCGAGGTACTCCAAATCGGGGAAAAATGATGGTCTTAAACAACATAAGGACCACTGAAGAATCATTGGTTCTGCTAGCAATGGCTTCAACCCACTTAGACACATAATCCACAGCAACCAAGATGTATTTGTGTCCATATGACGAAGGAAAGGGACCCATAAAATCAATGCCCCAACAATCAAAAATCTCAACCTCAAGGATGAAATTTTGTGGCATCTCATGTCTCTACTGATCTTCCCTCTCCTCTGACAGGCATCACATTGCGAAATGAAAGCATGAGCATCCTTAAATATAGTAGGCCACCAGAAGCCTGATTGAAGAACCTTGGACACTGTCTTGAAAGTGGCAAAGTGTCCAGCATAGTCGGATCCATGGCAATGAAACAACACATTAGGTACCTGTGATTCAGCATTCCATCGCCTGTAAATACCATCCGAACAGTGCTTGTACAGGTAAGGTTCATCCCAAAAGAATTGCCTTATGTCACGCATGAACTTCTTCTTGTTATACTTCTTGAGATGCTTTGGTTCTGCATCTGCAGCGAGGTAGTTGGCAATATCAGCATACCATGGTTGATCAGAATCGGCTGCAGCCACTAGATACTCCTCAGAAACACCAAGGTGTTCAGCAGTCAAAACCGGTTCGGAAATCGCCGGGTATCGACCGACACCATAGGAGTGTCGATCGATACCGAGACCTGCAATTCGTGGGAATTGCTGAGTTTCTGCGAAACCCATCTGAAACTCGGTTTCAATGAAGTAAATGGACTCCTCTGGTAGTTGATCATCAATAGGGACCTCTGCATCGATTCGAATCCTCGAGAGATGGTCAGCGACCCCGTTCTCTACTCCTTTCTTGTCCTTAACCTCGATGTCGAAACCTTGTAGCAAAAGAACCCAACGACAAAGGTGAGGCTTGAGATCCTTGTTCTGCATCAGATATTTGAGTGCAGCATGATCAGTATGAACAATCACTTTGCTCCCAATCAAGAAGGATCGAAATTTCTCAAAAGAGAAAACAACTGCAAGTAGTTCCTTCTCTGTGGTGCTGTAGTTCCTCTGAGCATCATCCAATGTCCTGCTGGCATAGCAGATGACATGTAGCTTCTTGTCCTTTCGCTGACCCAGAACAGATCCGACAGCAAAATCACTAGCGTCGCACATGATCTCAAAAGGCAAAGTCCAATCAGGAGGTTGCACAATAGGAGCACTCACCAAAGCCTTTTTAATCTCCTCAAAGGCTGCAAGACATTCATGTGTGAAATCGAATTTGATCTCCTTGCATAATAAAGCAGTGAGTGGGCGTGCTATCTTGGATAAATCCTTGATAAACCTCCTGTAAAACCAAGCATGACCAAGGAAACTTCGAACATCCTTCACAGAATTTGGTGGTTGGAGGCTCATCATAACCTGAATTTTGGCTTTGTCAACTTCGATCCCAGCCTCATAAACCTTATGCCCAAGCACGATGCCATCCTGAACCATAAAGTGACACTTTTCCCAATTAAAGACCAAGTGTTTCTCTTCACACCTCTGTAGCACCTTGCAAAAGTTAGCCAAACAGTCTTTGAACGATGATCCATATACTAAAAAATCATCCATGAACACCTCCATAAAATCCTCAATCATGTCTGTG
Organism: Eutrema japonicum; assembly: GCA_030161315.1. NCBI lineage: Eukaryota > Viridiplantae > Streptophyta > Magnoliopsida > Brassicales > Brassicaceae > Eutrema > Eutrema japonicum. The sequence continues at coordinate 31,507,447 of BSQW01000011.1, read as the reverse complement.
AATATAGACATCATGCATCTCTGAAAATTGGCTGAAGCGTTACACAATCAAAATGGCATTCTCCTGTATGCGAATGTGCCATATGGACATGTAAAAGTTGTCTTCCCTTGGTCATCTGGATGTAACGGAATCTGGAAGAAACCTGAATACCCATCGAGAAAACAGTAGTAGGGATGACTAGCCAACCTCTCCAACATCTGGTCAATGAATGGCAATGGGAAATGATCCTTTCGTGTAGCTGCATTCAACTTCCTGTAGTCAATGCACATTCGATGTCCAGTGACAGTTCTATTAGGAATAATCTCATCCTTTTATTTCTTCACCGCGGTTATCCCTCCTTTCTTAGGAACAACGTGCACTGGACTGACCCAAGAGCAATCCGAAATAGCATAGATAACGCCAGCTTTCAAAAGCTTCATCACTTCCTTTTTGACCACTTCTATCATATTCGGATTCAGCCTCCTCTGATGCTCAATTGAGGTCTTTGACTCGTCTTCAAGATCAATCCTATGCATGCACATGTCTGGTGATATACCTGGAATGTCATCAAGAGAATAGCCAAGAGCTTTGCGATATTTGCGCAGCTTGCTCAGCAGTAAGGCAATCTCTGTGTTGTTCAAAGAAGCATTAACAATTAATGGGTATGTAGAATTAGGACCAAGAAAACTATACCTCAGATTTGGTGGGAGTGGTTTTAGTTCCACCTTAGGAGCATTATCTGCACTCCAATCTCCAAGCCCAACAACTTGCTTAGAGCTTTCGGCAAACTCTCCTTCTAGTCGCAGGGTATCGACCGATACTAGGGGGGTATCGATCGATACTGGCGATGCTGAATCGCGCATCTTCGAGTATCCAGCAGTATCGTCACACGAATGGACCTCTGTAGTGGCTGAACAGACCAATGCTCTCTCTAGTGGATCCTCAGGATGTATCTCAAGGAAGTACTCTTCAGCTATGTCACTAAAAGTGTCTACATAGAAAGTCTGCCCATCGATGGTTGGTCTCTTCATCATCTTATCCATATTGAAAGTCATGACCAAATCACCGACGTTAAGAGCGATCTTCTCATTCCTGCAATCAATCAAAGCACCAGCTATTGCAAGGAATGGTCTGCCTAGGATAAGAGAATCCTTAGGCTCAGCATCATACTCTAGAACGATGAAATCAGTTGGGATCAAGCAATTCCCAATCTTAATAGGAACATCCTCGAGTAAACCCTCTGGAAGTCTAATTGAACGATCAGCAAGTATCAGGGAGATTCTTGTGGCTGTGAAGTCTGTCATCCCCATCCTTTTAGAAACTGAGTATGGCTAAGGATACGTTTTGAGACATAGATGATCTCAATGCACGAGGCGGTTTCCGAACAAGGGATATCTCATTGAAGGAATGACCTTAGCAAAATGATAAGGGTGAAAAGCAATAGATGCATACAAGGCTAGACTTCCATCTACCCAATGTCCCAACGCAAATTCGACCCTAATTCTAAACCCACAAGGAACCAATCCTAGCTACCCTTCTCAATGCATTTTTGCCTTCTTATTCCACATCTGTTCCTCATCTTTCTTTTTTCATAAGCATTTAGGGGGTTTCTTCTTCAACCAATGGTTTGGCTTTCTTCACTTTCCTTGGCCTAGCTCCTCTTTTAGATTCTTTAGTCTCTCTCATTTTTTTTTCTTCATGACTTGCTTTAGCCATTTTTGCTTATTTTCTTTCTTTTCACAACTAGAGACTATCTTTTCAACACTTTAGAGCTAAACCACATATATTCTTGCCAACCATTACAACCCTATTGCTTCCCCTAGTCATCCTTCCAAATATCTTCCTTTCGTTCCATTTTTCCAATCCCAAAACCTTTATTTTCCTTCTTTTTCATCCATTCCCCTCGTTCCAAATACCATCCTATCTAACTTAGCCTAATCTAGTTCATGATGCGCGAGCTAGTTCTACACGGAAGCCTTTCCTTGTCGCTCTAGACCCAACACTTTTTGCTAAGTCCATTCAAAAATAAGGCCTCACAACGCTCACTAAACATGTAGGCTTGAAAGAAGGTCGGGTTCAAGGTGGGGTTAACCATTCCAAAGATGGGAATTGACTACTTGGGTCAACAAGAGTGGTAAAAAGGAATAAGATGACCCAAGTATGTATGCGGAATCCATGAGTTTATTATGCAATTCATGAACACGACAAATAATGTGTCAAAGTTAAGGTTCTCACTTAGATAGGATTGGATTCAAATCGAAACTTGCTACGGCTAAGACCTAAGTAATGAGTCATGAGATCCAAACATGGTTCGACCTTGATTTCGGAGACAAGATCTAGAGCATATGACTTAAATTCTTAAAGCGACACTTCACAAGGATGAATCATTCTAGCTCCTAATGCACATGCAATGCATTATCTAAGTGCTATGCATCTAGATCTACATGAAGTGCAAACGCTTCCTAAATGACTTCTTTTTGTCTTTTCATTTTCAAAAAATTTCAAATTTGTTTGGTTTTTCTATGCCTTAGATGCATGCATGAGACTCAAGATTCAAATTCAAAATAAGACAAAGTAAATGTCATTAGATACCGGTCCCTTCCCCAAACTTAAATCAAACCGTCTCGGTGTGAAATAAGCCTAAGGAAAGGACCAAAAACAAGAGAAAACTATACAATGCAAGACTTAAAAGAAAAATATATACAAGAGTTTCGGATTCGTACCTAGAAGCTTTGAGATGGGGATGAAGACCCCATTGAGTAAGATGGATTACTTGAGATGGGAGACGGGGACCGCATCGCTCTCCTCTTTGTTGCTTTATCCGGTCGGGTCGTGGGTCGGCTAGTACTCATGACCACCGCCCAATCCTCTCCTCGAGGCGCGAGGTTTGTGTCCAATGACAACATCCCCGCCTTCACCAGGCCTTGATGAACTCGCTCCGCAACCTCCGTCTTTGAGCTCATTGATGGTTCGACCCATGGCTTTAACCGTCTTCTTCAAAGACTTGATCGTCTTAACCATCTTCTTCATGTTTTTGTTTTGCCACTTACACATGCGTTGGAGGAGACGAGTTTGGTGGTGAGCGTGTCTTGTAGCCGCGTTAGTGATAGCCCCATCATAAGGGTCAAAGTGGTAGTGCTCACTACCGTACACGGTCTCGGGTGACGACTCATTTGGCACTTCCTCGTCGAGATCGAGAGATTCCTTGGTAGCGGTTTTCCGTTGTGTTCTCTTGCGGAACATTTGCATAGGCGGGTCGAAGGTGGAGTTGTAGAGGTACTCTTGGGGAGGAATAAACATGACGTTCTTCAGATCATGGAAGATGGTGAGGGCAGGATTAGGCAAGAGGACTTGTGCCACGGATGTCTCGGTGAGTTGGAGGTTGTAAGCTATCTTGCATTCGATATAGCCTTTGAAGAACTTAGTCTTTGAAAGGTAGGCCGCATCCAAAGACTTCCACTCATTGGCACTAACTGACACCTTGATGCCCTTTGCCAAGAGAATAGGCGTTATGATCCATCCGATGCAAATCGCGGCCTTCTTTGACTTTGTCTTTCAGGCCCAATTCCGGTAAGCGAACAAGTGTCTCACCAAGAGTGTTGCAAGACAAGGAAGTCTCTCCGTCCCCTCGAATGCCTTACCATTGTGGAGAATGGGGAGGATGGACTTTAGCCCAAGCCTCAACAACTCCATCTCCTCCGTATTAACCGTGTCAATCTCCACCTTGTGGTAAAAATTGTGGACCAATGCCTTGTGCGCGTAGCAAATAGCCGGATGCCGTATGGTTGCACTCTTAGAGTCAACGGCTTTAAATTCTCCGGATGCAATCGTTCCCCAAAGATTACGGAGCTCGTACCTCGGATAATCAAAGTATTGCCCACCGTAGGTGCCTTATTCCCTAAACCCGAATATCTCGCAAAGATTGCGGAAAGTGATGGTGTAGGTAGTGCCCATGAGCCCGAACTTTAAAATCCCAAACCCGGAATTTGCATCTTCCGTGTCGTAGAACTTAGCTAGAAGGGTGGCTATGAACTTGCATGAGAGTGCCTTGAAAGCTTCATACTTCATGCTCATGAATTTCCTTTGCCCCATATTCTCAAAAAGAGTCCATACTTCGTCGGTGCTAAGGGATTTTGCTCCTGTTTTCATACCGACGTGTTGTACCGATCTATGATGTCGGTATTGGTCCCTCGGCGAGTCCATACCGAGGTCACTCGTCGGTATCTTTCCTCGGTATTGACCCCTTGATCTTGGAACCCATATGCACACTTAACAAAAACATCAAAAAAACCTAGCAAAGATAGAAAAAGAGATAAACAAAAAGGAAGTATATACAATGATAAGCTTGGGGTGTCTCCCAAGAGCACTTTGTTTAACGTCACTATGTTCGAAGTTTGTTACCCTTTTAGACGGGTGATTGGGGAGCGTGAGTACTCTATGGCGGTTCGGTAAGCTCGAGTTTGAGAACTTTACCCATTAAGCCATGAAAACCGGCGTGATTTGGCTCCCTAACCTCGGGTGTGAGGGTTGATATGGCCTTGGCAAAAGGCTTAGGACGCCCTTTACATTTGACATTGTACTCAATCATCCCTTCTTCATGTTTCTATGGTATGAGAGTCACGATCGAAGGTTGGTCTAACAAGGGTCAAATCTACTTGAGCATGCTCGGTTTCCTCTCCTCGGACCTAGGCTTTGTCCTCTTCTTATCAACCTTATCACTTTCACACTCACTCTCCGTTATGGTGCGAAAGAGGGAATTCAAGCAACTTCCATCTAAAGCAAAGGCTTCTTCAACTCTTCCTATACTCACCGTCTTACATAGGCCCACATACTCAACCTTCCGGGCTTTGGCTTCATTATCCCCACAAATAATAGCACAACAAATAGCGGTGGAAGAAGGCATCATTGTGTAGAACTTCTTGTCATCCACGTTCTTAAGAACAACCTTCTTGTTTATGAAGTCCAAGCTTGCACCGGCTGTGTTGAGGAATGGAGTCCCGAGGAGTAGAGGGAGCTTTACGTTTGGTGCCATCTCCATTACCACGAAGTCCGTTGGTACAAGACACTTCCCAATTATGAGAGGAAATTTTTCAACCAAGCCAAGAGGTTTCTTCGTAGAAGAGTCTCCAAATGTTATGGTGGAGGGGTAATCATTCAACTTATCTATCCCAAGACTTTTAGCCATCTCCAAAGTCATGACATTAACGGCTGAGCCCGAGTCACACAAAGCATCATCAACTTCCAAGAGTCCAAGTGTGCAAGATATTGAGAATTTCCCGGGGTTTCCAAGCTTTGGGAGAGTCTTAGGCTCGATCCTTGTTGTGTTTGGAGGCACTTTCTCTTGTGCCTTATTGAGGAAACGACCGGAAAATGGATGTGGAGTCTCATATGGAGGTGGAGGCTCTCTCTTTGACTCAACAAGTGTCTCAACGTTTTTCACTTTAACCACGTCCTTGATGGACTTCTCAACCTTGTTTCTCTTTTCTCCAATCAACATCATATCATTCTCACTCACAAGGGTCACCTCCCCACCTTGTTGCTCAATTTCCTCATTGAGGCTAGAGACTAACCCAAGGAACTCCTCAATAATGTGATATTGCTCTTTAAGAGTGGAAAAGGTGTTGCAAGACTCTGTAGAAGTTAGTATGGCCTTTCCAATTTAAGAGCCTTGAGGATGATGTGAAGAAGGGGCGGCACTCCTTTGCTCCATTAATTTCACCTTTGAGCTCAATGCCTCAAACTTGCTATTAAGATCATTGTAAGAGCAAATGACCTTGTTAGTGGTTTCCGTTTGGCCCTTGATTAGTTGTTGGAACATGGAGATCAAGTCAAACTCTTGCGGTTTAGACGTAGGTTCTTGACCTTGGGGCACACACCCTTGTTGTTGATGATGTAAGATTGAGTCTCACAATATTACCTTCACAAGATAATCAAAGTTTACAAGTTTTGAACGCGGAAATGGGGACAATGGAACCGAGACAACTGGCTGAAGGGCTCTCTTTGTCTAAGTCATTAGATGGACGATGGGGGGGGGGGGTTGATTAACTCATTCAATCTGATGATGATAGACTCTCTCTATCAAGTGATCGAACCAACTTATTTGAATCCCACAAATAAGTTAAATCCGAGACTCTAGTGAATATGTGAATCTCACACAATATTCAAAAGAACGGAACTCCCGCAAAGAACAATACTTTGACAAGAAACGGAATACTTTATTACTTTATGACTGAATGGTTAATTAAAAATGAAAACTAAACTGAGCTTATATAATGCTCTACACGAAATTATGAACAAGAAACAAATCAAAAGATGATAAAAAACTAACTGTTGGACAATATTGAGCAAATCGGCAAAATGAGGAAGGTGTGATGTCGCCTTGTATCTGGACGGTTTGAGAGGATATGTGAGCTTCTCTGAAACATTCTGGATGGTGTAGATCACATCCAAAATGCAGCAGCATTGAAAAGGAAAGAGCCGTTGGTGATTGATGTCTAAAGGCTCCAAATAATGCAAGTGGGGTTCGAACTTGATCCTCCTGATCAAGTGAGGTGTGGTGCACCATTGAACGTGTATAATAGCTCCTAGATGATCTCCTGGTTCCCATGTAAAGTGTTGTGTTGCATATAAACAAATGAGAGGAAAACTTTCCTTATATGGCACCAAGCGGACCCGTTTCAGAGATTTGGGTGTAACTTGTGGATCCGATGGGCATTTCGTTGGATCCTTGGCTTGCTGGATCCATGAGAGGCCCATTGATATTCTCCAAGTGGTCCTGGGCTTAGATCGTTCCTGAGTTGGGTTGTGTAGTACGATCTTTGGCCTCGTCGCTGGATTGCGTCCAAAGCAGATACCTACATGGAGTATTGAGAGCATGGTACCTACATGGAGCAAGTGAGGGTTACAAGATGCTTTTGGACTCACAAAAGCCATTGGTTGAAGAGGCTTTGTTTGTAGACTTGGGTCATCAAGGGACAAAGAGTGGAAATGGTTCTACAAGGGGTTTGATTGAAGAAGGGTTTTCTTTGGATGTTGAGCAAGGTGAGGACGTGATGGAGACTAGCAATGGTAAGTATAGCGTTTAGGATTATTGAAGTGAGCTAAAGGCGCCAAAGGTGGACCTCAAACCGCTCCCACAAGCGCTAAGGTACGCTTTCTTAGGTCCTAATGAGTCTTATCCAGTAATTGTGAATGATGGTCTTAAAGAAGATGAGTTAGCTACCCTATTGCATGAGTTGAGAAAGTTTATGAGGGCCATTGGATATTCACTAGATGATATCAAGGGCATTTATCCTACACTTTTCACTCACCGCATTCATCTAGAAGACGAATCGAAGTCTTCTATAGAACATCAAAGACGGTTAAACCCAAATTTGAAAGAGGTTGTTAAGAAGGAGATCCTCAAGCTTCTAGATGCGGAAATCATATATCCGATCTCGGATAGCACTTAGGTTTCCCATGTGAACGTGGTTCCCAAGAAAGGTGGCATAACCGTGGTTAAAAATGAAAAAAATGAATCAATTACAACTAGAACAATCATCGGTCATCGAATGTGTATATTCTATAGGAAATTGAACTCCGCGTCTAGAAAATATCATTTCCCCTTGCCGTTCATTGATCAAATTCTAGAAAGATTATCAAACCACCCGTTTTATTGCTTCTTAGATGGGTACTCGGGATTCTTTCAAATCCCGATTCACCCTAATGACCAAGAGAAGACGACATTTACATGTCCTTATGTTACCTTTGTTTATCGAAGTATGCCATTTGGACTATGTAAAGCACCCGCCACATTTCAAAGGTGAATGATGTCGATCTTCTCGGACTTAATTGAAGATATGGTTGAAGTATTCATGGATGACTTCTTGGTCTATGGTTCCTCGTTTTCTTTGTGTTTGTCGAATCTTTGTAGGGTTCTCACAAGTTGTGAAGACGAATCTCGTGCTAAATTGGGAGAAGTGTCACTTTATGGTGCGGGAAGGCATTGTACTTGGTCACAAGATCTCTGAGAAAGGGATAGAGGATGACAAAGTAAAGATTGAGGTGATGATCAGCTTAGAGCCTCAAAATTCGGTCACGGGTATTTGTAGCTTCTTGGGACATGTGGGCTTCTATAGAAGGTTCATAAAATACTTCTCCAAGATAGCAAGACCTCTCACTAGGCTTCTATGCAAGGAGACCGCTTTGTGTTTGACGAAGAATGCCTCAATGCATTTTTGGAGATCAAGAAGGCGCTTGTGAGTGCACCAATAATATGAGCAACGGATTGGGAGTTGCCCTTTGAGATCATGTGCGATGCAAGTGATTACGCGGTTGAAGCGGTCCTTGGCCAAAAGAAGGATAAGAAGCTCTTTGTGATCTACTATGCTAGTAGGACGCTTGATGCCACACAAGTGAGGTATGCAACCACGGAAAATGAGTTCCTAGCAGTTGTGTTTGCATTTGAAAAGTTTAGATCTTATTTGGTTGGTTCGAAGATGTCTACACGGATCATTCCGCACTAAGACACATCTACGCTAAGAAGGACACCAAACCGAGACTTCTAAGATGGATCTTGTTTCTCCAAGAGTTCGACATGGAGATCATTAACAAGAAGGGCGTTGAGAATGGATTGGCGTATCACTCGTCAAGAATGCGAGTTGAAGATCTCATTCCAATAGATGACTTTCTTCCCGAAGAAAGTCTTATGTTAATCGGTATCTTGAAGAAGGGTTATGAAGAGGTAAGGGTTCTTGAGGAAGCCAAGAGTTTGGAAGACGGGAAGTTGCCTTGGTATGCGGACTTTGTTAACTATTTGGCTTGCGGGAGAGAACCGCCAAGGTTGGAAGGATACAAGCGAAAGAAGTTCTACCATGATGTCACCCGGTTCTATTGGGATGAACCATTCATCTGCAAGTTGTGCTCGGATAGTCTATACCAAAGATATGTACCGGAAGAAGAGATATATGGGATCTTATTTCATTGCCAGGGTTCGATTGTGGAGGACACTTTGCTCCCTTCAAGACCGCCATAAAGGTTCTTCACTCCGGGTTTTGGTGGCCAAGCTTTTCAAGGATGCTCATGCCTTTGTCTGTACTTGTGATGTGTTTCAATTGAAAGGGAATATTAGTAGATGGGATGAGCTGCCACAAAATCCGATTCTTGAAGTTGAGATCTTTGATGTGTGGGGAATAGACTTCATGAGACCGTTTCCTTCGTCTTACGGAAACCAATACATCTGGGTTACGGTTGATTATGTCTCCAAGTGGGTCAAAACAATTGCAAGTCCAACTAACGACACGAATGTGGTTCTCAAGATGTTCAAGACAATCATCTTCCCACGGTTTGGCATTCCTCGGATAGTGATAAGTGATGGCGGTTCCCATTTCATCAACAACGTGTTTCAGAGCTTTCTTAACAAGCATGTTGTCAAACAAAAGGTGGCCACGCCTTATCACCCCCAAACTAGTTGGCAAGTCGAAGTGTCTAACCGCCAAATCAGGTTGAAGAATTAGTCTCGAAAGGATTTCTGCGTGAGAGTATGAGAGCTTGCGCCGTTCCCGCATTGCTAGTCCCAAAAAAGATGGTTCGTGGCGTATGTGTGTTGATAGTCGCGCCGTGAACAAAATCACCGTACGCTATCGATTTCCGATTCCTCGCTTAGACGATCTACTTGATCGAATTGGAATAGCATGCGTTTTCTCTAAACTTGATCTAAAAAGCAGGTACCATCAGATTCGCATTCGCCAAGGAGACGAATGGAAGACGGCATTTAAAACACGCGAAGGTCTCTTTGAATGGATGGTGATGCCCTTCGGATTATCTAACGCGCCCAGCACTTTTATGCGTGTTATGAATCAAGCTTTACGTCCTTTTATCGGGAAGTTCGTCGTTGTATACTTCGATGACATTTTGATTTTTAGTACAACTCTCGAAGCCCATCTTTCACATCTACGAGAGGTCCTCCTCGTCTTACGCCGTGCCAAGCTTTTCGCTACATTGAAGAAATGCGCCTTTGGTTCTCCGCAAGTACACTTCTTAGGGTACATCGTCTCGGCTGAGGGTCTTGCAGTTGACCCTGACAAAGTATCTGCCATTCAGTCTTGTGCAGAGCCCACAATAATCTCTGAAGCGCGCAGTTTTCACGGGCTAGCTTCTTTCAACCGTCGTTTCGTTCCCCAATTTAGCGCCATTATGGCTCCTCTAACGAACTGCATTCGTGATGGAACATTTACTTGGACACCTGCTGCAACTAATTCCTTTAAAGTAATCAAGGAAAAATTATGCTCTGCTCCAATCTTGGCTCTTCTGGACTTCTCTTTAGTCTTCGAGCTCCATTGTGACGCCTCCAAAACGGGAATTGGCGCAGTGCTTAGTCAGCGTAATCGACCTATTGCATTCTTCAGTGAGAAGATTTAGGGTGCTCGTTTTCGATATAGTACCTTTGATATCGAATTCTATGCTATCATACAAGCAATAAAACATTGGCGGCACTACTTGTGTCACAAGGAATTTGTCCTTTACACCGACCATGACGCGTTAAAACATCTCAGTACCCAGGATAAAGTCTCATCTCGACATGCTTCTTGGATCGCGTACCTCCAGCAATTTACATTTGTGATAAAACACACTTTCGTTGTTAGCAACCGCGTTGCAGACGCTCTGAGTCGTCACCACTCCTTCCTATCCATTCTTCACGTTTCAGTTCCTGGGTTTAGCACCTTTGCAGGTTTATATCCCACCGACCCTTTTTTGGACCAATTTTGAACACTGTGACTAATGGCTCGTCCTTGTCCTACACTCTTTATGACAGGTTCTTGTTTCGGGATAACCTAATTTGCATTCCCGATTGCAGCCTCCGTTTACAACTGATCTCTAAACTCCACAACGAGGGACACGTTGGTCGCGATTGCACTTTACACCTTGTTTCATCATCCTATTTTTGGCCGTCACTTCGCTGTGATGTCAAAAGATTTGTGGAGCGATGTGTTACATTCCAGACATCTAAGGGACAAGCATCTAACGCCGGATTGTATCTTCCCCTACCGGTTCCAACACAGCCGTGGACCGACATAAGCATGGATTTTGTAATGGGCCTTCCAAGAACGCAAAAAGGCTTCGACTCCATCTTTGTTGTCGTCGATCGTTTCTCCAAAATGGTTCATTTCATCCCCTGCAAACGTACTACTGATGCAGTACAAGTCGGGACGTTATTTTTCAGAGAGATCTATCGCTTGCACGGTTTGCCACTGTCCATTGTTTCAGATCGGGATTCTCGTTTTCTTGGCCATTTTTGGCGTTCTTTATGGAAGCTTCTTGACACCAGCCTCGATATGAGCTCTGCTTATCACCCTCAAACCGATGGACAAACGGAGGTAACTAATCGTTCTTTGGGTAACCAATTACGCTGTCTAGTGGGCACTTCTATAAAAACGTGGGATTCCAAGCTTCCACAAGCAGAGTTTGCTCACAATCACGCCGTGAACCGTAGTTCCCGTTTTAGTCCATTCCAAGTCATATATGGTGTAATACCTCGTGCGCAACCTGACCTTTCTTCCTTACCAGATCGTTTGCGTCTACATGGTGGTGCTGAAACTTTTATCGAACAGATTACAGAGACTCATGAGCAGACAAAAGCCAACTTAGAAGCTTCTGTAACGAAATATAAGACAGCTGCTGACTCACACTGCCGCCGTCTCATCTTTGAAGTAGGCGACCAGGTTTGGGCTGTCCTGACTCGTGATCGTATGCCCGCTCATGCCTATAACAAACTCAAAGCTAAGAAAATTGGTCCCCTAGAGATTCTTGAACGCATTAACGATAATGCTTATCGTCTCCGCCTTCCTCCGGATATTACCACTTCTGACGTCTTCAATGTGAAGTATTTGTCTCTCTATCTGCCTGTTGATCCACCTTTCGATTCACGGACGAATCCTTCTCACCCGGGGAGTCCTGATGCAGCAGCATCCTAGAAGCTTTGATCAACAGCTCCAACGACTTTCTTTATTTTAGCTATTATTTCCTTTTTATCTATTTTCCTTATTCTAGTTGGTTTTCTATTTCTATTATGAGTAGTCTTTCTATTTTGTCGGTCTAAGAGTCTTATATATAGTTCCCTTCTTCTAGCTTTGTAAGGCAGACTTTTGAGAATTAATAAACAAGCAATTGTTTTCTTTTCTTCAGCAAGATTTGATTAAATTCATCTTCTTAAGAAGCAGGTCTCTAGTGATTCTCTTTTGAGTCCCTAGATTGAGCTGAGTTCTGTTTTACCCTCTATCACTCTCTAACCCATGAAGCCCCAAACCTAAGCTACCCTTTTTCACAAGGCATTTTGCCTTCATGTCCCACATGCTTTCTTGTTTCTCCACTTCATATTTTTCTCACTTAGGGGGATATCTTCTTCTCCATTGAACTTGTGGCTTAATGCTCTTCTTTTTCATTACCTTAGCCTTCTTTTTTTGTTCCTTATCTTGCCTCATTTCTCATCACTTGATGCCTTTGCCAATTTTTGGCTTCTTTCCTTTTCACTTTACATTTTAAGGCTAAATCTAACACTAAGATAAAGTCTTATACATTGTCACCAACCACTTCACATTTTGCATTCCCCTTTTCCTTCTTCCCATTTTTTCCTTTTGTTCCACCTTTGTTTTCCACCAAATCCTCTTCGTTTGTCATTTCTTACATGTTCCAAATAAGCACCCCAAGACTTCTCATCCTAGCTAACTTATTCCTAAACTAGCTCCTTGATGTTGGAGCTAGATCTACATGATAATCCATCCTTGTCGCCCTAAACCTAACACTTTTTGCCAAGTTTGCTCAAATAATAGGCCTCTCCTCACTCACAAAAGTTTTTGGTTTGAAAGGAGGTTTAGTTCAAGGTGTAGGAAACCATTCCAAAAAATGGGATATGGCTACTTGGATCCACAAGGGTGGTAAAAAGGAAAAAAAAAAAAAGAAGATCCAAATATGTATATAGGTATCCACAAGTTCATTCAAAGATGCAAAACATGATAATTGCAAGTCAAGATTAAAGTTCTTATTAATAGGGTTGAATTCCATTCATGACTTGCATCAATGAAGACAATAACATTGATTCATGGCATCTAAAGATTGTGCATCCTTACTTTCAAACTCACTTGATTGCATTAGACAACTACGAACGTGCGCGTTGAATTAATTTCTTAAAGTGATACCCTATAATGAATGCTCATCATTGCTCCCAATGCAATATGAAATGCACCTTATATGCAAACTAAACTCAATCCTACACATGAAATGCAACTTCATGATTTTTTTCTGTGTTTCAAAATTTTCGATTTTTGTGTTTTGCTATGCCATAAGTGAATGCATGATATGCATGATCAAAAATAAGAATAAATAACACAATGTTAGATACCGGTTCCTCCTCCAAACTTAAATAACACCGTCTCGATGTGAAAGAAATTCAAGAGAGATACCAAAAACAAAAGTAAAATGCAAAGACTCAAAAGAAAAGAAAATCATTTACAAGTTTGGAGTGATACCTTTGAGACACCATGAAGTATGACGAATTGCATGACGATGGAGGCTTTCTTTTTAGCTCTTTGCTCCTCTTGGGATGAGCACGTCGAATGGTGCATCCTCTCGTAGATCACCATTTCTGCTCCATGTTGTGCAAAGCCATGGTTCAAATTGTGCGTGTCCTCTTGGTGATTTGATGTGCTAGCCTCACCGCCTTTCCCTTTGAACTCCTTGATGGTTTTGCCCATGCTTTTGATCGTTTTCACTTGCTTCCTTATGGTTTTGTCTTGCCATTTGCACCATCTTTGAAGAAGTCTAGTTTGGTGATGAGCGTGGCGAGTGGAAACATCCGGCATTCCTCCATCATATGGCTCAAAATGATATCGCTCACTCCCATAATTAGGCTCGGGAGAGAACGGTCTAGCAACTTCATCTTCGGTCCCATGGGAGCCCTCGGTGGTGTCATTCCTTGCAGTCTTAGCTTTATTGATTTCCTTCTTGCGGATGAGCTCAATTAGAGGATCCAAGGCCGGGTTGTAAAGGTTGTCTTTGGTGGGATTCTCTTGGAGATTATTGAGAGAGGTGTTGAGTAACATGACTTGTACCGGATCCTTCACGCGGAGATTGAGGTTGTAAGCATATTTGCTTCCTATTTTTCCCTTGAAGAAATTGGTTCTTGTAAGATAAGCTTCATACATTCGCTCCATTTCCATCTTGTCAACAGCTAATTTGATCCCTTTAGCCTTTAGGATAGGCGTGATTAGCCAACCAATATTGAATATGGATTTTTTTTTCCTTTAGTGGCCCATGCCCAAGCCTTGTAATGAAGCAAATGTCTCACCAAAATAGTCGCTAGAGATGGGTTTCTCTCATTGCCATTGAAAACCATCTCGTTCTTGAAGGTCTATAAAAGAGGCTTCAATCCAAGAGCCATCAACTCCATTTCATCAAGTTCCACTGTCCCATTCTCAACCTTGGCGAAAAACATATATGATAGTGCCATGTGCACAGATCTAATTGTTGGGTTTTAAATGCTAGAGTTCTTGCTAGAGCCTTGTTGATAACTCCTGGAGCCAATGGTTTCCCAAAGATGTTGAAACTCTTTTTCGGGATAGTGAAACTGTGGTACCCCTTGAGTGCCCTCTTCATTGAAACCAAATTTTCACTAAGCTCATGAAAGGTCACTCTATAAGTGAAGAAATCCAATTTAAAATTCAATGTCCCCATGCCCGATTTACGCATTTGCTCTCTCATCCCCTTATTCATGGAAGGCAACCCTTAAGATGCATGGAATTCACAAGTTTGCACTTGATGAGCTTGATCCATCATCCCAAAATATTTCCCAAGCCCCATGTTGTTCAAGATTATCTTCACATCATCAAGTATTCTCATCTTCTCCAACACTATGGGACCCGCAAACTTTCCTTGCTCAAACCCCATGGCCATAAACTTCTTTAGACATTCGGATTGGGTTGGGGGTTTCTTCTTTTCGACCATCTCCAAGCTCTTTTCTTCATCCTCTCGTGCAATGCTCTTGTCCTTCCCCTTGGCCTTTGAACACGTTGCTAAAGCAATTTGCTTCCCCTTGGACTTTGAACTCTTTGCCACAACCACTTTCTTGGCTTTAGGTTGAGTTTGAGTCTCATCTTGAATTGGTCCAGCTCTCTTTTTTCCCATCGTTTCTACATTTGCTTAAAGAGGCCATGAGTTTCAAGAGAACAAGACATTAACTTGATGAAGATCTAACATAAGCATTCAAGATGAGATATTGTTCCATGAGTAAGAAATCATTTTAATCCATCAAGAACAATGTATTAGACCCAAATGTTTAGACTAGATGCTTCCAACCTCAAGAAAATTCTCAAAGATGCTATCTTTAAAGCTCTTAGAGACATGAATCCAAATTTTAAAACTTTTCAAGCAAATGCACAAGTTTCTCCAAAAAATCCTAGTGGTCTAGTCATTTGTGTGTGTGTGTGTGTGTGTGTGTGTTTTAAGCTATTCCCAAAGTTCCAAGTTAAGTGAACGCATTTCTCAATCAATTCCAAGGAATTTTCCATTAAAATACAGGTTCTTGGTTTTCCATGAAAAGGATGAGTTTTATGAGATTACCTTGGGATTTCTTGAACAAATGAGTAAGACAGTGATGAATGCATTAACTATGGAGAACACCGAGCTTTGAGAAACTTGAATGAACAAATTTGAGCAAGAGATGAAAAAGTTATAAAAGCAAATGAAGAAAAACAAGAAAAAGAGAGAGAGATCTCGATTTTTCTTATCAAATGGGAGGGAAGATGCGTGTTGGCGGGTGGTCATGCGGGTTTGGGTCGAGACACCGAGTGGACCGTTGGACGAAAGTTCGGACCGCTGGTCAATAGATCTACTTTGGCTAGTTTTGAATTTTGTCAACACCGACCAACCTTCTCTCAGTGTCATGGGTTGGTGCTCTTCAAACCAACATCGTGCGGCTTTCTCTCGGTTTCACGGGTCGCTGCTCGTCTCAAGTTGAATACCGACCGTATATGATAAGCTCAAAATGTAATACCCTAAAGAACTAACAGCTTTGCAGTTGCAGTATGTAGGGGTCAAACCACAGAGACTCAAGAATCACTCAATGCATTATATAGATTCGAATTAAGCTAAGTAAATCAATAAAACATGAAGCAATAATGTAGTTTAAAGAGTTGTAAATTCAGTGGAGGAAAATAGGCTCAGGATATTTCTCAGAAAATCAGAGAATGCAGATAAAACAATTAATCAGGATTCAGATTTTATCACGGTTCTTGAACTCAAAACACTGAGCTATAACTAATCAACTTTTGTAGCGAGAATTATCTAAGTCTAAATCTCAGAATCTCAAATTTCTTTGCAAACCATCAACTAGCATTAAGTTCAAGTTTGATTTGTTCACAAAACAACTAAATCAAAATTCTTTGCAGATAGTTATTTTGCTCACCCTAGGTTCTATCAGATTATCAATCACATTTTCGTGTCTAATTGATTAACCTAAGATCTAAGTTCTAGGTGATCAATCCAGAATTTAGCATTAAGAACAACCTATGGTGAATAACTAATTTGATTTTGAATCCTAACTAACTAATTAACCTAGCATACAAAGAGATCTTTTATGAGAACCCTAAGCCTAAATGGAGATCTACTCAGACATGGAGATTAGGTAAAACAACATGATTGAATAGAACTCAAAAGTAATAATAAAGAGAATAAACAAGGGGTCTGAAATCTTCTCTCGGATGAACAGAGTTTCAGACTTGTCTCCCTCAAAAGCTCTCTCAACAAAATCAACTCCATTTCATCAAGTGCCACCGTCCCATTCTCAACCTTGGCGAAAAACATATATGATAGTGCCATGTGAACATATCTAATTGTTGGGTTTTAAATGCTAGAGTTCTTGCTAGCGCCTGGTTGATAACTCCTGGAGCCAATGGTTTCCCAAAGATGTTGAAACTCTTTTTCGGGATAGTGAAACTGTGCTACCCCTTGAGTGCCCTCATCATTGAAACCAAATTTTCACTATGCTCATGAAAGGTCACTCTATAAGTGAAGAAATCCAATTTAAACTCAATGTCCCCATGCCCGATTTACGCATTTGCTCTCTCATCCCCTTATTCAAGGAAGGCAACCCTTAAGATGCATGAAATTCGCAAGTTTGCACTTGATGAGCTTGATCCATCATCCCAAAATATTTCCCAAGCCCCATGTTGTTCAAGATTATCTTCACATCATCAAGTATTCTCATCTTCTCCAACACTATGGGACCCACAAACTTTCCTTGCTCAAACCCCATGGCCATAAACTTCTTTAGACATTCGGATTGGGTTGGGGGTTTCTTCTTTTCGACCATCTCCAAGCTCTTTTCTTCATCCTCTCGTGCAATGCTCTTGTCCTTCCCCTTGGCCTTTGAACACGTTGTTAAAGCAATTTGCTTCCCCTTGGCCTTTGAACTCTTTGCCACAACCACTTTCTTGGCCTTAGGTTGAGTTTGAGTCTCATCTTGAATTGGTCCAGCTCTCTTTTTTCCCGTCGTTTCTACATTTTCTTAAAGGGGCCATGAGTTTCAAGAGAACAAGACATTAACTTGATGAAGATCTAACATAAGCATTAAAGATGAGATATTGTTCCATGAGTAAGAAATCATTTTAATCCATCAAGAAAAATGTATTAGACCCAAATGTTTAGACTAGATGCTTCTAACCTCAAGAAAATTCTCAAAGATGCTATCTTTAAAGCTCTTAGAGACATGAATTCAAATTTTAAAACTTCTCAAGCAAATGCACAAGTTTCTCCAAAAAATCCTAGTGGTCTAGTCATTTTTGTGTGTGTGTGTGTTTTAAGCTATTCCCAAAGTTCCAAGTTAAGTGAACACATTTCTCAATCAATTCCAAGGAATTTTCCATTAAAATCCAGGTTCTTGGGTTTCCATGAAAAGGATGAGTTTTATGAGATTACCTTGGGATTTCTTGAACAAATGAGTAAGACAGTGATGAATGCATAAACTATGGAGAACACCGAGCTTTGAGAAACTTGAATGAACAAATTTGAGCAAGAGATGAAAAGTTATAAAAGCAAATGAAGAAAAACAAGAAAAAGAGAGAGAGATCTCGATTTTTCTTATCAAATGAGAGGGAAGATGCGTGTGGGAGGGTGGTCATGCGGGTTTGGGTCGAGACACCGAGTTGACCGTTGGACGAAAGTTCGGACCGCTGGTCAAAAGATCTACTTTGACAAGTTTTTAATTTTGTCAACACCGACTAACCTTCTCTCAGTGTCATGGGTCGGTGCTCTTCAAACCAACACCGCGCAGCTTTCTCTCGGTTTCACGGGTCGCTGCTCGTCTCAAGTTGAATACCGACCGTATATGATAAGCTCAAAATGTAATACCCTAAAGAACTAACAGCTTTGCAGTTGCAGTATGTAGGGGTCAAACCACAAAGACTCAAGAATCACTCAATACATTATATAGATTCGAATTAAGCTAAGTAAACATGAAGCAATAATGTAGTTTAAAGAGTTGTAAATTCAGTGGAGGAAAATAGGTTCAGAATATTTCTCAGGAAATCAGAGAATGCAGATAAAACAATTAATCATGATTCAGATTTTAGCACAGTTCTTGAACTCAAAACACTGAGCTATAACTAATCAACTTTTGTAGCGAGAATTATCTAAGTATAAATCTCAGAATCTCAAATTTCTATGCAAACCTTCAACTAGCATTAAGTTCAAATTTGATTTGTTCACAAAACAACTAAATCAAAATTCTTTGCAGATAGTTATTTTTCTCACCCTAGGTTCTATCAGATTATCAATCACACTTTCGTGTCTAATTGATTAACCTAATATCTAAGTTCTAGGTGATCAATCCAGAATTTAGCATTAAGAACAACCTATGGTGAATAACTAATTTGATTTTGAATCCTAACTAACTAATTAACCTAGCATACAAAGAGATCTTTTATGAGAACCCTAAGCCTAAGTGGCGATCAACTCAGACATGGAGATTAGGTAAAACAACATGATTGAATAGAACTCAAAAGTAATAATAAAGAGAATAAACAAGGGGTCTGAAATATTCTCTCGGATGAACAGAGTTTCAGACTTGTCTCCCTCAAAAGCTCTCTCAACAAAATCAACTCCATTTCATCAAGTGCCACCGTCCCATTCTCAACCTTGGCAAAAAACATATATGATAGTGCCATGTGCACATATCTAATTGTTGGGTTTTAAATGCTAGAGTTCTTGCTAGCGCCTGGTTGATAACTCTTGGAGCCAATGGTTTCCCAAAGATGTTGAAACTCTTTTTCGGGATAGTGAAACTGTGCTACCCCTTGAGTGCCCTCTTCATTGAAACCAAATTTTCACTAAGCTCATGAAAGGTCACTCTATAAGTGAAAAAATCCAATTTAAACTCAATGTCCCCATGCCCGATTTACGCATTTGCTCTCTTATTCATGGAAGGCAACCCATAAGATGCATGGAATTCGCAAGTTTGCACTTGATGAGCTTGATCCATCATCCCAAAATATTTCCCAAGCCCCATGTTGTTCAAGATTATCTTCACATCATCAAGTATTCTCATCTTCTCCAACACTATGGTACCCGCAAACTTTCCTTGCTCAAACCCCATGGCCATAAACTTCTTTAGACATTCGGATTGGGTTGGGGGTTTCTTCTTTTCGACCATCTCCAAGCTCTTTTCTTCATTCTCTCGTGCAATGCTCTTGTCCTTCCCCTTGGCCTTTGAACACGTTGCTAAAGCAATTTTCTTCCCCTTGGCCTTTGAACTCTTTGCCACAACCACTTTCTTGGCTTTAGGTTGAGTTTGAGTCTCATCTTGAATTGGTCCAGCTCTCTTTTTTCCCATCGTTTCTACCTTTGCTTAAAGAGGCCATGAGTTTCAAGAGAACAAGACATTAACTTGATGAAGATCTAACATAAGCATTCAAGATGAGATATTGTTCCATGAGTAAGAAATCATTTTAATCCATCAAGAACAATGTATTAGACCCAAATGTTTAGACTAGATGCTTCTAACCTCAAGAAAATTCTCAAAGATGCTATCTTTAACGCTCTTAGAGACATGAATCCAAATTTTAAAACTTCTCAAGCAAATGCACAATTTGCTCCAAAAAATCCTAGTGGTCTAGTCATTTGTGTGTGTGTGTGTGTTTTAAGCTATTCCCAAAGTTCCAAGTTAAGTGAACCCATTTCTCAATCAATTCCAAGGAATTTTCCCTTAAAATCCAGGTTCTTGGTTTTCCATGAAAAGGATGAGTTTTATGAGATTACCTTGGGATTTCTTGAACAAATGAGTAAGACAGTGATGAATGCATCAACTATGGAGAACACCGAGCTTTGAAAAACTTGAATGAACAAATTTGAGCAAGAGATGAAAAAGTTATAAAACCAAATGAAGAAAAACAAGAAAAAGAGAGAGAGATCTCGATTTTTCTTATCAAATGAGAGGGAAGATGCGTGTGGGCGGGTGGTCATGCGGGTTTGGGTCGAGACACCGAGTGGACCGTTGGACGAAAGTTCGGACCGCTGGTCAATAGATCTACTTTGACAAGTTTTGAATTTTGTATACACCGACTAACCTTCTCTCAGTGTCATGGGTCGGTGCTCTTCAAACCAACACCGTGCGGCTTTCTCTCGGTTTCACGGGTCGCTGCTCGTCTCAAGTTGAATACCGACCGTATATGATAAGCTCAAAATGTAATACCCTAAAGAACTAACAGCTTTGCAGTTGCAGTATGTAGGGGTCAAACCACAGAGACTCAAGAATCACTCAATACATTATATAGATTCGAATTAAGCTAAGTAAATCAATAAAACATGAAGAAATAATGTAGTTTAAAGAGTTGTAAATTCAGTGGAGGAAAATAGGTTCAGGATATTTCTCAGGAAATCAGAGAATGAAGATAAAACAATTAATCAGGATTCATATTTTAGCACAGTTCTTGAACTCAAAACACTGAGCTATAACTAATCAACTTTTGTAGCGAGAATTATTTAAGTCTAAATCTCATAATCTCAAATTTCTTTGCAAACCATCAACTAGCATTAAGTTCAAGTTTGATTTGTTCACAAAAAAACTAAATCAAAATTCTTTGCAGATAGTTATTTTGCTCACCCTAGGTTCTATCAGATTATCAATCACACTTTCGTGTCTAATTGATTAACCTAAGATCTAAGTTCTAGGTGATCAATCCAGAATTTAGCATTAAGAACAACCTATGGTGAATAACTAATTTGATTTTGAATCCTAAATAACTAATTAGCCTAGCATACAAAGAGATCTTTTATGACAACCCTAAGCCTAAATGGAGATCTACTCAGACATGGAGATTAGGTAAAACAACATGATTGAATAGAACTCAAAAGTAATAATAAAGAGAATAAACAAGGGGTCTGAAATCTTCTCTCGGATGAACAGAGTTTCAGACTTGTCTCCCTCAAAAGCTCTCTCAACAAAATCAAAAGTAGAATAATGCTTAGCCAAAAAAATGGCTGAAAAACCTAATTATATGCTAAAACACATTTTGGGGCTTTTTTTAAATAATAAAGACTTATGGACCAAAGTGCAATTTCCTTTCTTCAGGCAGACGGTATCGACTGACACCAGGTGGTATCGCTCGACATAAGGACCTTAAATCGACCCTCACAGCTACATGATCCTTCCTTAGCTCCAAAATGCTCCAGAATGCTTCAATATCTCCAATTTCGCTCCAAACGTACCTAAACCTAAAAAGACTCCAAAAGACTCCAAAATACTAGAAAAACTCTATAAACGAGACCTATATCATGGTTAAAACGGGTAAAAACCATGATATAACAACTCCCCCAGACTTAGCCTTTGCTTGCCCTCAAGAAAACATAAAGCTAAACAAGAGAAAAAGGTTTGAAAAACACGGAGACTCACCTGTTCTTGAAACACTGGAATGACCATTTTTCTTAGTGCTCCACATATTACTTAACAAGTTCTAAATCTAACCACCATGTACTTCCCCGTAGACATTCGCAGCTTCCCAGACTCCACACATAATTTCGCAGCATTATCCATCAAAACCTTCATCACCAGTTTCATCGCTGTAATCAATTGCCATGAACCTTCTAGACTCTTTCCCATACAATATCATGACAAAAGAACCACCCCATTTTCACACTTTTGGTATTGTTTCCTCTCCCCCAGACTTATTTCACATCATGTTCTTTTTTTTTTAGATTCGCGAGTATTGATGGTGTTTGCCACCTGATAAGCTCAAATTAATACCCTAAAAGTACTAAAACTTTGTCGATTGTAATAATAAGGGATCGAATCCACAGAGACTCAAGGAAACACACAATAGATTTTATAGATGAAAATCAAGCTAAGTGATCAATGGAATTGAAAGCAAATACGTAAATTAAAATGTTGTAAATTCGGTGGGAGAAAGATAGGTTCAAGCTATTTCTCAGGAAATCACTGAATGCAGATAAACTACCTAATCAGGGTTCAGGGAATGCACGGTTCTTGAACTCAAATCACTGAAATATAATTAACCAACTCTCGTTGTGAGAATTATCTAAGTCTAAAGCCTAGAATTCCAAATCTCTTTGCGGATCCTAAAGTCTAAACCAGCTTTTAGTTCAAGTTTGATTTGTTCACAAAATAAATAAACCAAATCTCTTTGCAAATAGTTATTTTGCTCACTCTAAGTTCTATCAGGTTTCTAAATTGCACTCTCGTGCCTAATCGATTAACCTAAGATCTAAGTTCTAGGTGATCAATCCATAATTAGCTTTGAAAACAACCTAAGGTGAAGAACTAATTCAGATTATGAACCCTAATCAACAATTCAACCTAGCATTCAAAGAAATCCCTTATGAGAACCCTAAACCTAACAATAGATATACTCAGACATGGAAATTGAATCAATAAACATGTTTGAATAAATCACTGAATAAATAATAAGAAAGAGAGTAAAACATGGGTTCGAAATCTTCTCTCGGACGAACAGAGTTTCAGACTTGTCTCCCTCAAAAGCTCTCTCACCAAAAACCAAAGTAGAATTCAAGTGTAGAATAAAACTTAGCCACATAAGTGGCTGAAAAACCTAGTAAATAACCTAAGACACGTTTTGGGGCTTCTTGTAAATAATAAAGTCTTATGGGGCAATGCAGTTCCTTAAATCTTCAAATAAGTCGCGATTCTTCTGTTTCTTCGACGTGTATCGATCGATACAATAAGTGTATCGATCGATACTCAGGCATCAAATCGGTGTCTCAGCTACAGGATCTCTGCTTGACTCCAAAAAGCTCCAGAATGCTTCAATATCTCCAATAATGCTCCAAACGTACCTAAAACCTGAAAAGACTCTAAAAGACTACATAATACTAGAAAGACTCTGTAAAAAGGACTTATATCATGGCTTAAAACGGGTAAAAACCATGATATATCAACTCCCCCAGACTTAGCCTTTGCTTGCCCTCAAGCAAACAGAAAACTAAACAAGAGAAAGAGGTTTGAAAACACGGAGACTCACCTGTTCTTGAAACATTGCAATGACCTTTTTCCTTAGTGCTCCACATATCACATAACCAGTTCCAAGTCTAACCACCATGTACTTCTCTGTAGATATTCGCACCTTTCCAGACTACACACATTATTTCACAGCATTACCCAATAAAGCTCTCATCGCCAGTTTTATTGCTGCGATTAATACCAAGAACCTTCTACATTCTTCCCCATACAATATCATGACAAGGAACCATCCAATTTCACACTTTCTGGTATTATTTTCTCTCCCCCAGGCTTATTTGTTATTTTGTTATCTCACATATGCTTATTAAGGTTCGAGACGCGAGTATTGTTGGTGTTTGCCACCGAATCCTCGGTTCTTCCCTTAAAAGTAATCAAAGGTGTAGGCGAATAATGGTATCACAGAAAGTTTTCCTAACCTCGCTTCCACCTTTGTGTGATCATTCCTTCTAAAATAGAATAATGGGATCGCTGAAAATTTTCCTAACCCTCTACTCAGAAGAAAATCATTTCATATTTTAATGCATCTTATTTATTAACATGTAATAGGGGAGAGAAATACTATTACTTTAAACACATGGGTTCCTTTGTCAGATATGAATGAGGAATCAAGCTCTATGGACATTAGTCACATTGATGAAGTGCAAAAATTTTGGCTCAGGCTTTAAAGAACTTTGCTGGAAACATGTGTGTCTTCTAGTTAACTGGTTACCCTTTGTATTTTTCATTAGTCCGATCTAGAACTAATTCTGTAACAATGGTCACTTAGAAGTAAAGTCAGAACAATAGATTCAAGAAAAATATCACAGTCCCCAACCAATTTTGACTCAATAAAACAAAGTTTGACTCAAAAACCACTGACTCTAAGAAAAACAAACACAATGTCAGCAAATACCTCCCCCAAACTTGAATAACATTGTCCCCAGTGTTATCTAGCCTAAGGTTGGTGAAAGCAACAAAAGAACAGAGTAGGATTGTGAGGGAAAAGAAGGAGTTACCGATCTGGAACAGGTGTATCGACCGACACACGGCCTGGTATCTATCGATACCAGGCGTAAGTCGACACGATGAACTCTTCTCAACGTTGAATTGGCGTATGAGGTATCGATCGATACACGGGGAGTATCGATCGATACCAGGGCGATTTGGTCGATGGCAAGTCATGTTTCTCCTTGTTTATCCTGACACAAAACACTAAACGAAAAAAAAAAAAAGACTTATATACAAACTCACAAGTGGCTTGCCTCCCACCAAGCGCTCGTTTAATGTCATTATCTTGACCGTACCGCCGTTCAGGCACTGGGTGCATCATCCAGAGGCATTATGTGTCCCTCTTGAATCTCGGTTGTCCGGAAATAGTGTTTCTCCCTTTGTCCATTGACAGTGAACTCTTCGCCTAAAGGATTTGTCAAGACAAGTGCGCCATGTGGTCTAACCTCATTGACTGTGAAAGGACCTGCCAACGAGAACGCAATTTACCAAGAAACAAATGCAAACGAGAGTTATACAGAAGTACCTGGTCATTGGGTTCAAAGTGTCTGGAGAGGATCTTTTTGTCGTGGTATGCCTTGGTCCTCTCCTTGTACAGCCTTGAGTTATCATAGGCATGATGCCTAATCTCATCCAGCTCATTCAGCTGAATCAATCTCCTCTCATCAGCAAACTTGATGTCGAAATTCATCAGCTTTGTAGCCTAGGCTGCCTTATGCTCGATTTCCACCGGAAGATGACACGTTTTCCCATATAGCAAGTGCAATGGTGTAGTCCCAAGTGGTGTCTAGAAAGCAGTCATGAATGCTCACAGTGCGTCTTCCAATTTCGTAGATCAATCCTTCCTAGTGGTACCCACAGTATTCTCCAAAATCTCCTTGATTTACCTGTTGGAGACCTCAAGTTACCCATTAGTCTGAGGATGATAAGGAGTAGCTACACGATGATTCACACCATGCTTCTTCATCATCCTCTCGAAAACCTTGTTAATAAAGTGAGAGCCACCATCACTTATAACAATCCGAGGTACTCCAAATCGAGGAAAAATGATGGTCTTAAACAGCTTAAGGACCACTGAAGAATCATTGGTGGGACTAGCAATTGCTTCTACCCACTTGGAGACATAGTCCACAGCAACCAAGATGTACTTGTTCTTATATGACGAAGGGAAGGGACCCATAAAATCGATGCCCCAACAATCAAAAATCTCAACCTCGAAGATGAAATTTGGTGGCATCTCCTGTTTCTTACTGATCTTCCCTCTCCTCTGACACACATCGCACTGCGAAATGAAGGTATGAGCATCCATAGTAGGCCACCAGAAACCTGTTTGAAGAACCTTGGACAGTGTCTTGAAAGTAGCAAAGTGTCCAGCATATACTCAGATCCATGACAATGAAAAAGAACACTAGGTACCTCTGATTCAGCAATGCATCTCCGGTAGACACCATCAGAACAGTGCTTGTACAGGTAAGGATCATCCCAAAAGAATCACCTTATGTCACGTAGAAACTTCTTCTTGTCATATTTCTTGAGGTGATTTGGCTCCGCATCTGCAGCGAGATAGTTGGCAATATCAGCGTACCACGGTTGGAGGCTTGTCATGACTTGAATCTTGGCCTTGTCAACTTCGATCCCAGCTTCAGAAACCTTGTGCCCAAGCACGATGCCATCCTGAACCATAAACTGACACTTTTCCCAATTAAGGACCAAGTGCTTCTCTTCACACATTTGTAGCACCTTGCACAAATTATCAAAACAGTCCTTGAACGATGATCCATACACTGAAAAATCATCCATGAACACCTCCATAAAGTCCTCAATCATGTATGTGAAGATAGACATCATGCATCTCTGAAAAGTGGCTGGAGCGTTACACAATCCAAATAGCATTCTCCTGTATGCGAGTGTTCCATAGGGACATGTAAAAGTCGTCTTCCCTTGGTCATCTGGATGTATCAGAATCTGGAAGAAACATGAATACCCATCGAGAAAACAGTAGTAGGGATGACTAGCCAACCTTTCCAACATCTGGTCAATGAATGGCAATGGGAAATGATCTTTCCGTGTAGCTGCATTCAACTTCCTGTAGTCAATGCACATTCGATGCCCAGTGATAGTCCTAGTAGGAATCATCTCATCCTTCTCATTCTTCACCACAGTTATCCCTGCTTTCTTAGAAACAACTTGCACTGGACTGATCCAAGGGCTATCCAAGATAGCATAGATGACACAAACTTTCAAAATCTTCATCACCTCTTTTTTGACTATTTCCTTCAGGTTCGGATTCGGCCTCCTCTGATGCTCAATTGAAGCCTTTGACTCGTCCTCAAGATGAATCCTATGCATGCACAAGTCCTGTGATATACCTGAAATTTCATCAAGAGAATAGCGAAGAGCTTTACGATACTTGCGCAACTTGCTTAGCAGTTAGGCAATCTCTGCATTGTTCAAAGAAACATTAATAATTACTGGGTATGTGGAATTAGGACCAAGAAAACCATACCTCAGATTTGCTGGAAGTGGTTTGAGTTCCACCTTAGGAGCATTTTCCTCGCTCCAATCTCCGAGCCTAGCAACTTGCTTAGAGCTTTCGGTCAACCGCCTTTCTGGTCGCAGAGTATCGACCGATACTAGGGGAGTATCGATCGATACGGGAGATGTTGAATCGAGCATCTTCGAGTATCCAGCAGTATCATCACACAAATAAACCTCTGACTTAGCTGAAAAGACCAATGATATCTCCAGTGGATCCTCAGGATGCATCTCCAGGAAGTACTCTTCAGCTATGTCACTGAAGGTGTCGACAAAGAAAGTCTGCCCATCTATGGTTGGTCTCTTCATCATCTTCTCCATGTTGAAAGTCATGACCAAATCACCAATGTTGAGAGCGATCTTCCCATTCCTGCAATCAATCAAAGCACCAGCTGTTGCAAGGAATGGTCTGCCTAGGATAAGAGGATCCTTAGGCTCATCATCATACTCCAGGACAATGAAAGCAGTTGGGATCAAGCAATTCCCAATCTTAATAGGAACATCTTCAAGTAACCCCTCTGGAAGTCTAACTGAGCGATCATCAAGTACCTGAGAGATTCTTGTGGTTGTGAAGTCTGTCATCCCCATCTTTTTTTGCAACTGAGTATGGCATGAGGTTCACACTTGAGCCAAGGTCACAGGGAGAACGCTCAAATCTGTATGTGAATATCGTACAATCCAACACAAAACTCCCTGGACCTGGTAGCTTCTTTGGGATCATGTTGGTCAGGATTGTACTGCACTCATGAGTAATCATCAAGCATCCTTCTTCAAGGTTCACATTGCTAGACACCATCCTCTTGACATATCTCCTGAAGGCTGGAGAATTCTTGATAGCATCGATGAAAGGAAGTTCCACAATCAATTTATCCATAATTGCCTTGCATCTAGAGTCTTCTACCTCCTTCTTAGTCTTCCGAGTAGCCCTGGGATAAGATATCGGT
This sequence comes from Eutrema japonicum, assembly GCA_030161315.1. NCBI lineage: Eukaryota > Viridiplantae > Streptophyta > Magnoliopsida > Brassicales > Brassicaceae > Eutrema > Eutrema japonicum. Next base: position 31,479,484 of record BSQW01000011.1, on the reverse strand, counting down.
GTGTAAACTCTCTGCAACTGCATTAGGTACTTCCTTCGAAACCTTAGGTGTTGAGTCGACTGCACGATCAGTGTCGATCGATACAGGAGTGGTATCAATCGATACATGGGGCTTTGATTTGTCCCATGAAAGTATTTTGACAAGTGTCGACCGATGCTGGCTAGGGTCGATCGATACTGGAGCTATTTCAGAATCCTCATCGTCAAGATCGACGAAACTATCTGCAGTTTGGCCAATTTTCACTCATGGATTGACCTCTTTTCCACTCCTCAAAGTGATTGCATTGATGTGAGCCCCTTGGGTTCTCTCCTTTCCCCGGAACAAAACCTTCTTGCATTTTCACAGCCTCTGAAGTCTGAGCAACCTGAGTTTCCAGCTTCTTATGCTGAATATTAATAGCGTCGATCCTTCCACTCAGATCATTGTACATGACATCTATCTTCTCATTGAAATCCACAGTTACCTTCTGCTGTCCTTGAATAAGCTGTTCAAACATAGACTCAATCTTGCTATATGGGATCTTAGCAGGTATAGGTTGATGATGTGATCATGGGAAGCAACAAGAAAGATCAACATGATGTGTGGCACCATCTCTTTGATCCACAATTTGGATCACGTATTATTCAAGCCCCAAAGTGAAGATTTCAATGAAGCCCAAAATTAAGGAGACAAGATTTAGGCCCAACATGGATAAATTAACCCAAAAAGAACTGCAAAGGTACGTATGGAAGATGAAGAGACATACGCATGGAAAAGTAAAAGTCACGCTGGAATTTGAAGAGTCATGCGTATGAAAATTCAAACGTTGGTTTGATTATTTTGCTAGTTTTCGAGACTTATTTAATTTTATGGTTAAGACCTTGTTGTTGTCTTATTTATATTCTGTTGGAAGCCATTGTCGAAGAACAACCTTTCTTTTATTAAAAATCAGTATGATTTCTTCTTATGTTGAGAGTGATTCTCTTCATAGCTTTGTTGGTGTGTAATATCCAGCAATCTTTTGATCTCTTTGGTGCGTAATATCCAAAGGATTGACGGTAAATCAGAAGCTATTCCGCAACTTCTGTGTGACCCTTCACCCCACGTCCCTTGAAACAATTTGATTGTTTGCAAGGTTTAATCTTCACCAACCTAAGAGTGCCGATTTTTGGGAGATTCTTATTAAGTGGTATCAGAGCACACTCTGAGGTTTGGTCTTCGTTTTTTATTTTCTTCACCTTCTCAACCCTTCATCTTCTTCTTACCCAAAAGAAAAAAAAAAGAATATGCAAAAAAAAATCGATTCATTTCTGGACGAGTTTCAAAAGAGTATGGAAAAGATGATTGAAACTAAGCTAGAGGCAGTTCGTTGTGAATACGGAATGAAGCCAAAGCAACCCCGAAGAGAACCTGTCATGAGGAAGAGGTTCAAAGTCAAGTTCACCGATGAGGAAGCTCAAAGCTTATTAGATATTATAAATCTTCACCAACCAGATGGTCGAGTTCCCCAACCTCAAACCAAACAAACCAGCAACATAGATGTTCAAGCTAAGGACAAACAGGTTGCAGCAGCAAGTTCACTAAGCTCACAGCCTCAAGCCGAGAAGCAGGAGCAAGAGGAGAGCTGCCAAGATCAGTTGACACTTGACTCAAACAATGAGGAATCAATGAAGAACATTCTGGTCTTAAACAAATCTGGGAGCTCGGATAAATCAGCTAATGTATTTTCAGAGAGGTATTCATCTGATTCATATATTCTGGATTTTAAATCGGTGAAAGAAGTGGATTTTGTTTTTGGAAATTCAGCATTTTCAAAACCAGAAAACAGTGTTAGGAGTTTGCTAGCTGAAGTTATGAAACCAAAAAGAGAGGAGAAATTGGTATACTTCAAGCCAAGCAAAACAGAACCAGTTTCAGAATTTAAAAAAGAGAAGCATAGTGATTTCAAGTTGTTCATGGAAAAAGAGTTTGGTGCTGAAACAGAAGCTCAAGGACGTGTTCCTATATTGGATAAAGTGAGAAATGGTCGAAAAGTGATCGAATATGCCTATCTAGATGACTATGGAATTTCAGCAGTTTCCAAAGAGGGTAATCTTTCTCTCTATTTTAAAGATATGAGCCATCCATTTAATCCAGGCGTTTCTAGAGTTAATCCGGATTTGAGGACAAATCCTTTTGAAGAGGGAGAGCCTGATGTGATCATGGGAAGCAACAAGAAAGATCAACATGATGTGTGGCTCCATCTCTTTGATCCACAATTTGGATCACGTATTATTCAAGCCCCAAAGTGAAGATTTCAATGAAGCCCAAAATTAAAGAGACAAGATTTAGGCCCAACATGGATAAATCAACCCAAAAAGAACTGCAAAGGTACGTATGGAAGATGAAGAGACATACGCATGGAAAAGTAAAAGTCACGCTGGAATTTGAAGAGTCATGCGTATGAAAATTCAAACGTTGGTTTGATTATTTTGCTAGTTTTCGAGACTTATTTAATTTTATGGTTAAGACCTTGTTGTTGTCTTATTTATATTATGTTGGAAGCCATTGTCGAAGAACAACCTTTCTTTTATTAAAAATCAGTATGATTTCTTCTTATGTTGAGAGTGATTCTCTTCATAGCTTTGTTGGTGTGTAATATCCAGCAATCTTTTGATCTCTTTGGTGCGTAATATCCAAAGGATCGACGGTAAATCAGAAGTTATTCCGCAACTTCTGTGTGACCCTTCACCCCACGTCCCTTGAAACAATTTGATTGTTTGCAAGGTTTAATCTTCACCAACCTAAGAGTGCCGATTTTTGGGAGATTCTTATTAGTTGATAAAATGAATTCCCATAGTTCCTGGTATACTACTGTTCTGAAATGGTTTCTAAACAAACTGATTCGAACCTCCTTGTTGAGAGTTGTTGTTGAAGTTTCGGTTGTTGTTGTATTGATTCCTCTGGCCTTGAAAACTAGAACCTCCAATATAGTTAACATCCTCTACTTCATCCTCATTGAATACTTCATCATCTTCAACAAAGTGAACAGCCTTCATTGTCTTGCCCATAAGAAGATTGTGCATAGAATCCAACTTGGCTTGAACCTCAGCAATCTGTGAACCTCCATGCTACTAGCTTGCTTCTTGCGCTCAAAGTTTGCATTCTTGGTGCTATTGCTAGACGCCAAGTTCTCGATCAACACATAAGCATCATCCGGATACCTGGTGTTGAAGTTTCCATTGCTCGAAACATCCAAAGCCATCTAATACCTCCAATCAATTCCTCTAAAGAAGAAACCCATCAGCTGAACATCAGAGTACCCGTGATGTGGACAATCTCTCTGATATGATATGAATCTCGTCCAAGCAGCTTTGAACGCCTCAGTAGGGCCTTGAGAAAACTGGGAGATCTTGTTCCTAAGATCCTCGGATCGTGCATCATCATAGAAGTTATTCAGGAAAGCGGTCTTAGTCTCTTCCCAGGTAGTCAGTGATCCAGAATGTAACTGCTTCAGCCAGTAAGTCGTACCTCCACCTAAAGAATATGGGAAGAGCTTGCAGAGGAGGTAATCATAGGACACTCCATTGCTCTTGATGCTAGTGACCAAATCTTCGAACCTCCCAATATGTTCCATGGTGTGTTCATTGGAAAGACCATGAAAAGGGTGCTGCCCCACAAGAGTGTTTAGCTCAAAGTCATTCCTCTAAAAAGCAGGAGGGCGAATCGCTGATCGATTGGCATAAATCTGATCAGGCATGTTGTACTCACCAATTGTTCTACCACGAGTAACCACAACATTCCCTGCATTCGCGTTCCTAGCGACATTTCCAGCGACAATCTCCTCGACAACAGGAGCAGGTAGGATGATGTTCCCCTCTCCATCCAATCGTTGCCCTCTCTACTTGCACAATTGACCCTCTTGGTCTCTGTAAGCACCAACTCCATCTTGAACCAAAACCACTGGATTGTTGTTCATCTCTGCTGGCTTCTTTGCTCTTCTGTTTGTGCATTCCAAAAGTGCTAGCTGCTCGTTTGACAGATCAACTAGCCGAGTGCTCTTGTTCCTTCTGGTTTTGCGATTATGCATACACCTGAAAACAAAAGTCAAGAACGTAAGTAACACGAATAGTCACGACATGTATCGACCGATACCACTAGAGTATCGATCGATACTGTGGCGAACTTAGTCAAAATTCTCAAACTAAAATCTAATGGCGAATTGAGTTCCCCGGCAACGGTGCCAAATTTGATAAGCTCAAATTAATACCGTAAAAGTACTAAAGCTTTGTCGATTGTAATACTTAGGGATCGAATTCACAGAGACTCAAGGAAACACACAATAGATTATATAGATGAAAATCAAGCTAAGTGATCAATAGAATTGAAAGCAAATACGTAAATTAAACTGTTGTAAATTCGATTGGAGAAAGATAGGTTCAGGGTATTTCTCAGGAAATCAGTGAATGCAGATAAACTAACTAATCAGGGTTCAGGTTATGCACGGTTCTTGAACTCAAATCACTGAAATATAATTAACCAACTCTCGTTGCGAGAATTATCTAAGTCTAAATCCTAGAATTCCAAATCTCTTTGCGAATCCTAAAGTCTAAACCAGCTTTTAGTTCAAGTTTGATTTGTTCACAAAACAACTAAACCAAATCTCTTTGCGAATAGTTATTTTGCTCACTCTAAGTTCTATCAGGTTTCTCAATTGCACTCTCGTGCATAATCGATTAACCTAAGATCTAATTTCTAGGTGATCAATCCATAATTAGCTTTGAAAACAACCTAAGGTGAAGAACTAATTCAGATTATGAACCCTAATCAACAATTCAACCTAGCATTCCACGAAATCCGTTATGAGAACCCTAAACCTAACAAGATATGTACTCAGACATGGAAATTTAAGCAATAAACATGTTTGAATAAATCACTGAATAAATAATAAGAAAGATAGTAAAACAGGGGTTCGAAATCTTCTCTCGGACGAACAGAGTTTCAGACTTGTCTCCCTCAAAAGCTCTCTCACCAAAAACCAAAGTAGAATTCAAGTGTAGAATAAAACTTAGCCACAGAAGTGGCTGAAAAACCTAATAAATAACCTCAGACACTTTTTGTGGCTTCTTGTAAATAATAAAGTCTTCTTAGGCAATTTGCAGTTCCTTAAATCTTCAAATAAGTCACGATTCTTCTGTTTCTTCGACGGGTATCGATCGATACCATAAGTGTATCGATCGATACCCAGGCATCAAATCGGTGTCTCAGCTATAGGATCTCTGCTTGACTCCAAAAAGCTCCAGAATGCTTCAATATCTCCAATAATGCTCCAAACGTACCTAAAAACTGAAATGACTCTAAATGACTACATAATACTAGAAAGACTCTGTAAAAAGGACTTATATCATGGCTTAAAACGGGTAAAAACCATGATATATCACCACCGAATCCCCGGTTCTTCCCCTCTCTATGTATCAAAGGTGTAGGCGAATAATGGTATCACATAAAAGTTTCCTAACTTCGCTTCCAATCTTTGTGTGATCATTCCTTTCCAAGTAGAATAATAGGATCGCTGTAAATTTTCCTAGCCCTCTACTTAGAAAAAAATCATTTCATCATTTCATGCTTTTTTTTTATTTAAAACAAGGGAGAGAATACCATTACTTTCTACACATGGGTTCCTTTGTCAGATATGAATGAGGAGTCAAGTTCTGTGAACATCAATCACATCGATGAAGTGCAAAGAATTAGCTCATGCTTGAATGAACTCTGTTGGAAACATGAGTGTCTTCTAGTTAACTGGTCAACCTTTGTATTTGTCATTAGTCAGATCTAGAACTGATTATGTAACAATGGTCAATTAGAAGCAAGGTAAAAACAACAGGTTCAAGAACTAGATCATAATCTCCGACAAGTTTTGACTTAATAAAATGATTTTTGACTCAAAAACGACTGACCCTAAGAAAAAAAAACACACTGTCAGCAACCACTTCCCCCAGACTTAAACAACATTGTCCCCAGTGTTATCTAGTCTAGAGTCGGTAAAAGAAATTATAAGAGCTAAGTGGAGGCGTGAAAATAAAAAAAGTTACCGGATTAGGGTAGAAGTGTCGACCGACACACATCACTGGTATCGAGCGATACCATGCTTAGGTCGACACATTAATGAAATGTTGCTCTTAATTGTGACAAATGATCCAAATGTGAAATTGTTAGATCACTCAAGCAATTTTGCATAGTTCGATCGGTTTGTCCCTAACCCATAATAAATACCCATCTCCTTTGTCGCGCAAGTAGTGTCGATCGATACCATTACTGGTATCGCTCGACACAGCTCCTTTGTAACTGATTCACACAAAACACAAGACACAAAACCAAAAACATGCAAAACAAAAGAACTTATATACAGACTTACAAGTGGGTTGCCTCCCACCAAGCGCTTGTTTTACGTCACTAGCTTAACTTTACGGATGTTTAGGCTGTGGGTGCATCATCCAGAGGCACCATGTGCCCTACTGGGATATTGGCTTTTGCCCAATAGTGTTTCACCCTTTGTCCATTGACAGTGAACTCTTTGCCTTCAGGACTTATCAGGAAACTGCACCATGTGGTTTGACTTCCTTGATTGTGAAAGGACCTGACCAACGAGAACGCAAAATTCCAGGCAACAATTGCAAACGAGAGTTATACAGAAGTACCTGGTCATTGGGTACAAAGTGTCTGGAGATGATCTTCTTGTCGTGATACGCCTTAGCCCTCTCCTTGTAAAACTTCGAATTCTCATAGGCGTGGTGCCTAATCTCATCCAGATCATTCAACTGAATCAATCGCCTCTTAGCAGCAGACTTGATGTCAAAGTTCATCATCTTTGTAGCCCATGCTGCCTTATGCTCGATTTCCACTGGAAGGTGACATGCTTTCCCATAAAGCAAGTGAAACGGTGTAGTCCCAAGTGGTGTCTTGAATGCAGTCCTATAAGCCCAAAGTGCATCATCCAGCACATAGTCTACAGCAACCAAAATGTACTTATTCCCATATGATGAAGGAAAAAGACCCCTGAAATCTATGCCCCAACAATCAAAAACTTCAACCTCAAGGATGAAATTCTATGGCCTCTCATGTTTCTTACTGATCTTCCCTCTCCTTTGATAATCATCACACTGCGAGATGAAAGTATGAGCATCCTTAAACATAGTAGGTTACCAAAAGCCTGCTTAAAGAACCTTGTACACTGTCTTGAAAGTAGCAAAGTGTCCAGTATATTCAGACCCATGACAATGAAACAGCACCGCAGGTACCTCAGACTATGCAATACATCTCATGTACATCTCATCAGAGCAATGTTTGTACAGGTAAGGTTCATCCCAAAAGAATCTCCTTATTTCACGCAAAAATTTCTTCCTATCGTATCCCTTGAGGTGCTTTGGCTCGTCCTCTGCAGCAAGATAGTTGGTGATATCAGCGTACCATGGTCGATCAGGAACGGTCATAGCAGCTAGATACCCTACAGAAACCCCAATGTTATCCATAGACAAAACTGGTCCTAATGTCGAAGGGTATCGACCGACACTAGGTGGGTATCGATTGACACCAAAGCCTTTAACTCGTGAAATTTGCAGTTTTTTGGCAGAACCACTTTGAAGCCCAGTTTTGATGAAGTAGATGTTCTCCTCTGGTAGGAAATCATCAATAGGAACGTCTGCATCGATCCTTATCCGTGAAATATTGTCAGCAACCCCATTCTCTATGCCCTTCTTGTCCTTAACTTCAATGTCAAAGCCTTGGAGCAAAAGGACCCAACGGCAAAGGCGAGGTTTGAGATCCTTATTCTGCAGCAAATATTTGAGAACAGCATGGTCTGTGTGAACAATCACCTTGCTCCCAATCAGGTAGGACCGAAATTTCTCAAAGGAGAAAACAACTGCAAGTAGTTCTTTCTCCGTGGTGTTGTAGTTTTGATAAGCATCATCTAAGGTCCTGCTGGCATAGTAGATAGCATGAAGCTTCTTATCCTTCCTCTGACCCAAAAACTGATAAAACTGCAAAATCACTAGCGTCGCACATAACCTCAAAAGGCAGATTCCAATCCGGAGGTTGTAAAATTGGAGCACTCAACAATGCCTTCTTAATTTGCTCAAAGGCTGCAAGACAATCAGGGGTGAAGTCGAATTTGACATCCTTGCATAATATGGAGGTGAGTCGGCGTTCTAGTTTTGAGAAATCTTTGATGAATCTTCTGTAAAACCCAGCATGACCAAGGAAACTTCGAATGTCCTTTACAAATTTTAGTGGTTGAAGGCTTGTCATGACTTGAATCTTAGCTATGTCAACTTCTATCCCAGCCTCAGAAACCTTGTGCCCAAGAACGATGCCATGCTGAACAATAAAGTGACACTTTTCCCAATTAAGAACCAAGTGTTTCTCTTCACATCTCTGTAGCACCTTGCACAAGTTATCAAGACAGCTCTTGAATGATGATCCATACACTGAAAAATCATCCATGAATACTTCCATAAAGTCCTCAATCATGTCTGTGAAAATAGACATCATACACCTCTGAAAAGTGGTTGGAGCATTACATAATTCAAAGGGCATTCTTCTGTAAGCGAATGTGCCATAAGGACATGTAAAGGTCGTCTTCTTTTGGTCCTTTGGATGTATCAGAATCTGAAAGAAACCTAAGTACCCATCGAGAAAACAATACTACGGATGACTTGCTAACCTCTCCAACATCTGATCAATAAATGGTAATGGGAAGTGATCTATCCTTGTGGCCGCATTCAACTTCCTGTAGTCAATACACATTCGATGTCCAGTGATTGTCCTAGTAGGGAACAGCTCATCCTTCTCACTTTTCACCACAGTTATCCCTCTTTTCTTAAGCACAATGTGAACTGGACTGACCCAAGAGCTGTCCGAAATGGCATAGACAATCCCTGCTTCCAAGAGCTTCATCACCTCCTTCCTAACCACTTCTTTCAAGTTCGGATTCAGCCTCCTCTGATGCTAAATTGAAGATTTTGACTCGTCTTCAAGATGAATCCTATGCATGCACAAGTCTGGGGATATACCTGAAATGTCATCAAGAGTATAGCCAAGAGCTTTGCGATACTTGCGCAGCTTGCTCAGCAGTAAGGTGATCTCTGCTTTGTTTAAGGAAGCATTAATGATCACTGGATATGTGGAATTCGGACCAAGAAAAACATACCTTAAATCTGCTGGGAGTGGTTTGAGTTCGACCTTAGGAGCTTTGTCCTCACTCCAATCACCAAGCATAGCAGCTTTCTTAGAATTTTCGGCCAAATCTTCACATGCTCGCATGTGGTGTCGATCGACACCATCACTGGTATCGCTCGATACTGCTCATGTTGTGTCGAGCATCTTAGCATATCCAGTAGAAACATCACTCAAATACACCTATGAATCAGCTGAACAGACCAATGCTCTCTCTAATGGATCCTCAGGATGCATCTCCAGAAAATACTCTTCAGCTATATCGCTGAAAGTATCAACAAAGAAAGTCTGCACATCGATAGTTGGTCTCTTCATCATCTTCTCTATGTTGAAAGTCATAACCAAATCACCAATTTTAAGAACTATCTTCCCATTCCTGCAATCGATCAAAGCTCTAGCTGTTCTAAGAATTGCCTTCCTAGAATAAGAGGATCCTTGGGCTCTGCATCATATTCCAAGACAATGAAATCAGTTGGAATTAAGCAATTCCCAATCTTAATTGGAACATCTTCGAGCAATCCTTTGGGAAGTCGAACTGAGCGATCATCAAGTATCAGTGAGATCCTAGTGGACTTGAAGTCTGTCATCCCCATCCGCTGAGCAACTGAGTATGGCATGAGGTTCACACTTGATCCAAGATCATAAAGAGAACACTCAAATCTTTCCGTGAAGATCGTACAATCCAACACAAAACTCCTTGGATCTGGTAGCTTCTCTGGGATCTTGTCGAGCATAATCGTGATGCACTCATGAGTAATCATCAAACCTACTTCTTAAAGGTTCACATTGCTTGATACCATCCTCTTAACATATCTCCTAAAGGTTGGAGAAGTCTTGATAGAATCGACAAAAGGAAGCTCAACAATCCACTTATCCATTATCGTCTTGCATCTAGAGTCTTCTACATCCTTCTTGGTCTTCCTAAGAGGCTTAGGGTAAGATATCTTAGGTTTGTAAACCCTTTCTTCAATCAACTCGGGTTGCATCTCGACCTCGGGGTTCATGTCGGTCGACACAGGATTGGTGTCGATCGACACACTTGGCTTTGACACATCTCGTGAAGGTTTTTGGGCTTGTGTCGCTCGACACGGGGTGGTGTCGCTCGACACGGATTGGTGTCACTCGACACGGGGTGGTGTTGCTCGACACACGGGGATTTCCTGAATCTTCATTGTCATCTTCCATAAGATCAACGAAATTTCCTGCAGTTAGGCTCTTTTTCACTTCTGGATTGACCTCTTTTCCACTCCTCAAGGTGATTGCATGAATGTGTTCCCTCGGATTCTATGTCTTCCCTGGAAGAAAACCATCTTGCCTCTTCACAGCTCCTGCAGTTTGGGCAACCTGAGTTTCCAGCTTCTTCTGATGAATACTGAGAGCCTCGATTTTTCCATTCATGTATGTGTATATAGCATCCATCTTCCCATTGAAATCCACTGTCATCTTCTAATGTCCCTGAAGAATCTTTTCAAGCATAGAATCAACCTTGTTCTCTGGGGTTTTGGGAGGTAGAGGTTGATAAGACGAATTCCCATAAGTTCGGGTGTAGTCACTGCTCTGGAATGGTTTCTGGGCAAATTGATTTGTTCCAAAACCAGTTGGATTGACTTCAGACTTGTACCCTCCTCGCTGAACATTGTTGGTGAAGTTTCAGTTGTTGTTTTGCTGGTATTGATATCTATGACCTTGAAAACCAGCACCACCAATGTAGTTAACATCTTCCATTTCATCCTCATCGAAATTCTCAACCTCATCAGCAAAGTGAACAGCCTTCTTTGTCTTTCCCATCAAAAGATTGTGCACTGAATCCAGCTTAGCTTGAACCTCAGCAATCTGCGATCCATCCATGCTCCCAGTCTGCTTTCTTCGCTCAAAGTCTGCATTCTTGGTACTATTGCTAGATGCGAAGTTCTCAATAAGCACATAAGCATCGTCCGGATATCTAGTGTTGAAGTTCCCATTACTCGCAGCATCTAAGGCCATCTGATACCTCCAATCAATCCCTCAAAAGAAGATACCCAGCAACTGAACCTTAGTGAACCCGTGATGTGGACAATCCCTCTGATATGATCTGAATCTCACCCAAATAGCTTTAAACGCCTTAGTCGCTCCTTGAGAAAATTGGGAGATCTTATTCCTAATCTCCTCGGATCTTGCATCATCATAAAAATTGTTCAAGAGTGCATTCTAAGTCTCCTCCCAGGTAGTCAGTGATCCAAGCTGCATCTCCACCAAGAGAATGTGGAAATAGCTTACAGAAAAGGAAATCATTTGACACTCTATTGTACTTAATGCTAGTAACCAAGTCCTCAAACCTCTCAATGTGATCCATGGGGTATTCATGAGAAAGACCATGAAAAGGGTGCTGACCCACAAGAGTGTAGTATGCAGGTTTCAGCTCAAAGTCATTCCTTTGAAAAGCAGGAGGGCGAATCGCTGATCCAATGGCATGGAACTGATCAGACATGTTGTACTCACCAATGGTCCTACCACGATCAACCACAACATTCCCAACATTCCCCTCGTTGTCGCGCGCAGCTGGCGCGGCAATCTAATCAACAACAACTGGAGGGACAATGACGTTTCCATCTCCATCAAGTCGTTTCCCTCTCTCATTACACAAATGACCCTCTTGGTCTCTCAAAGCTCAAGCATCATCACGAGTCAATACCATTCGATTATTCATCTATGCTGGGTTTTTTGTTTTCCTGTTTGCACGTTTCAAATTTGATTGCTCCTTGTTGAAAAGATTAACTAGCTGAGTGCTCTTGTTCCTCCTGGTTTCGCGAGTGGGCATACACAAAAGACAAGGAACGTAAGTAACAAAAATAAGAAAAAGAGTAAAATAAAACGATGAGTATCGACCGACACTGGGTGGTGTCGCTCGACACTATCGAACTTTGTCGAAATTCTATACTAAAATCTAATGGCGAATTAAGAATCCCCGGCAACGGCGCTAAATTTTGATAAGCTCAAAATGTAATACCCTAAAGTACTAATAGCTTTGCAGTTGCAGTATGTAGGGGTCGAACCACAGAGACTCAAGAATCACACAATAGATTATATAGATTCGAATTAAGCTAAGTAAATCAATAAAACAGGAAGCAATAATGTAGTTTAAAGAGTTGTAAATTCAGTGGAGGAAAATATGTTCAGGGTATTTTTCAGGAAATCAGAGAATGCATATAAACCAATTAATCAGGATTCAGATTTTAACACGGTTCTTGAACTCAAAACACTGAGCTATAACTAACCAACTTTCGTTGCGAGAATTATCTAAGTTTAAATCTTAGAATCCCAAATTTCTTTGCAAATCCTAAAGACTAAACTAGCATTAAGTTCAAGTTTTATTTGTTCACAAAACAACTAAACCAAATTTATTTGCATATAGTTATTTTGCTCACCCTAGGTTCTATGAGATTATCAATCACACTTTCGTGTCTAATTTATTAACCTAAGATCTAAGTTCTAGATGATCAATCCAGAATTTAGCATTAAGAACAACCTATGGTGAAGAACTAATTCGATTTTGAATCCTAACTAACTTATTAACCTAGCATACAAAGAGATCCTTTATGAGAACCCTAAACCTAAATGGAAATCTACTCATACATGGAGATTAGGCAAAACAACATGATTGAATAGAACTCAAAAGTAATAATAATGAGAATAAACAAGGGGTCCGAAATCTTCTCTCGGATGAACAGAGTTTCAGACTTGTCTCCCTCAAAAGCTCTCTCAACAAAATCAAAAGTAGAATAATGCTAAGCCAAAAAAGTGGCTAAAAAACATAATTATATGCTAAAACGCGTTTTGCGGCTTCTTGTAAATAATAAAGACTTTTGGACCAAAGTGCAATTTCTTCAGATAAGGAAAAAGTCGCGTTTCCTTTCTTCAGACAGTCAGTATTGACCGACACCAGGTGGTATCGCTCGACACAAGGACCACAAATCGACCCTCACAGCTACATGATCTTTGCTTAGCTCCAAAATGCTCCAGAATGCTTCAATATCTCCAATTTCGCTCCAAACTTACCTAAACCTGAAAAGACTCAAAAAGATTCCAAAATACTAGAAAGACTCTATAAACGAGACATATATCATGGTTAAAAACGGGTAAAAACCATGATATATAAGTATACACCGCCCGAAAGTAGATCGGCTCTACCTTTTTTTAATCCAACACCGAACGGCTTTCTCTCGGTGTCACGAGCCGGTGTGGCTGGCGAGTAAGAACATTTGTATTTCTAACTCCTTTGCTTGTGGCCTATGACCACTTAGACCATCTTGAAACCTATAAACACTTAACAAAAAAAATAAAAGAACTAGAAAAGATGGAAAAGGAGAAAAATAAATGTATGTACAAGGATAAATATGGGATTGTCTCCCAAGTGCAGTTTGTTTAACGTCACTAAGTTCGACATTTGTTACCTCTTTTAGACTTAAGTAGCATCATTGAGAGTGAGTGAGTTCCCTTCCTCAATTGATTCATGAGCTATGTATGGTTTGAGCTTTTGCCTATTGACAACAAACTCTTCTCCATTCTTGTCCACAAGCACAATAGCTCCATATGGTCTTACTTCCTTGATCATGAATTGACCGGACCATCTAGACTTTAGTTTTCCAGGAAACAACTTAAGCCTTGACTTGAAGAGCAACACTTGATTTCCTTCCTCGAAGTCCTTGTGCATAATCTTCTTGTCATGAAAGGCTTTGGTTATCTCCTTGTAGATCTTAGAGCTCTCATAAGCATCAAGTCGAATCTCATCAAGTTCTTGCAATTGGATTAAACGCCTCTCTTGAGCCATCTTGAGATCAAAATTGTGAAGCTTCACAGCCCATAATGCCTTGTATTCAAGTTCTACCGATAGATGACAAGACTTCCCCTATAGAAGATTGAAAGGTGTAGTTCTGATGGGAGTCTTGAAAGCCGTTCTATAGGCCCATAGAGCATCATCAAGCTTCTTCGCCCAATCTTTTCGTGAACTTCCCACGGTTTTATCTAAGATCGCCTTGATTTGGCGGTTAGACACTTCGACTTGCCCACTCGTTTGGGGGTGATATGGTGTAGCCACCTTGTGTTTGACTCCATGCTTTTTAATCAAGCTCTCAAACACCTTGTTGATGAAAAGGGAACAACCATCACTTATCACCACCCGTGGGACTCCAAACCTTGGAAATATGATTATTTTGAATAGCATCGTTCGTTGGACTTGCAACTACTTCGACCCACTTGCAGACATAGTCAACCGCAACCAAGATGTATTGGTTTCCGTAAGACGAGAGAAACGGTCCCATGAAATCTATTCCCCATACATCAAAGATCTCAACTTCAAGGATTGGGTTTTGAGGCATCTCATCCCTTTTACTAATGTTCCCCTTCCATTGGCATGCATCACATGTGGAGACATAGGCGTGAGAATACTTGAACAAACTCGGCCACCAAAACCCAGAGTGAAGAACCTTTGTTGCGGTTTTAAAAGGCGCAAGGTGTCCCCCATAATTCAAGCCATGGCAATGATACAAGATTCCGTTCACCTCTTTTTCCGGGATACATCTTTGGTATAAGCTATCCAAGCACAACTTGTAGAGGTACGACTCGTCCCAATAGAAACGGGTGACATCATGAAAAAACAAATTTCTCTTGTATCCTTCCAAGCAAAAAAGATTTATGTTAGTCTTGATAGATTAGTTTTCCGAAAGGATCGAAACAGACTCTTACAACAGCATCAAGGATGTCCAGGTAGAACACTTCGTCTAATATAATATCATCTACCAACACGGAGTTCCGTACAAAATCATCTCAGACAATGGCTTTGAATTTATCTCAACAAGATTTGAGGCGCTCTGCGAGAAATGGAAGATACAGTTAAGCAAGTCCACACCACGCCACCTTCAAGGAAACGGACATGCCGAAGCAGCTAACAAGACCATCCTCGATTGCCTGAAAAAATGTCTCGACGAGAAAAATAGCCGCGGAGCCGACTAAAAGGAAGGTGTGCTTTGGTCTCATCGAACTACCCCATGCCGCGCCACAGGAGAAACACCTTTCGCCCTCGTATACAGAATGGTGTGTGTGATTCTTCCCGAAGTTGAATTTCCCAGAATATGACGCAAACTTCTACTCGGATAAGAGGGACTCAATCACTGATGCTCCTCGACAAAATAGACTTGGTAAACGAACGCCGCGACAAAGCACTTATACGTATTCAAAACTACCAGTAAGCGACAACTAATTACTACAATTCTAACGTTCGAAGCAGAAGGTTCAACGAGGGGGATCTGGTCCATCGAAAAGTTTTTCAGAACACATCATAACGCAACGCTGGTAAACTCGGGGCCAATTGGGAAGGACCTTACAGAGTCACTAAGGTATTTTATCCAGGAGTATACAAACTCTCCAATATGTCCGACGACCCCATCCCAAGATCGTGGAATGTAATGAACCTCAAGAAATACTATCACTAACACTATCGCGTCCTAAACATGAACTAAGAGACAGCTTGATCTCTGAAAGGGTACGTAGGCAACCAATCTTCGGAGAGGTTTAGCTGTCCCCCCCCCCACCTCTAAAACAGGGAGGGGGGGGGGGAGAGGGGGTGTGGAGTGGGTACGTATACACATACTCCCATATTTTCAAAAAAAAAAACCTTTCGCACTTCCACTCATCATTCTCGTTTGTTGCTGGCCACAACAACGAGCTCACACATCCTCTTTGGATTTTAACCCATATCCTATACGGATCGCGGTGCTATTACAATCAACCACAGATTAAAGCACGCTATATAAATTTTAGGCGGGTATATCCGGACCATAGAAAGGAAAGGGTATACCTCGACCAAACTACTTACATTTTTACTATCGAAACGGGAACGTAAAGCCGAGTCCACATCGCAAACCCTAAAACCGAATTAAAACTTAAACCTAGTAACCAACTGCTTCATAGCACACTAGTCTTCAACGTCTCAACACAGTACTAAACGAAAGGTATTGAAACACGTCGTTTAGTAGGAGGCTCGGACATGCCTCAACATGTCTGCATTGGACAAAATCAACACGAAAGGCAAAATGGCATTATATTTCCTAAGAACAACAACATCGGTAAAATCAAGGAAACAACGATTCATTACAAACCGGACTACAAGAAAAGTTGTCCATTGCCAGAGTTTTGCCATAATATTTTTGTGGCAATTATTTTTAACCACGAATTTATGACAAATTTACCAAGAAAAATGATTTTTAAAGTTTTGTTGCATTTTGTGGCAAATTCGTGTCACATTTGCCACGTTGACAAATATCGTGGCATTCTGTGGCAAATGTTGCCACAAATTGCCACAAATTATTAGAATTTTGTTCATGTCAAATTTTCCAGGAACGTGGGAATTTATGGCAAATTTGCCACAAAAATATGATATTCATAATTCGTAACAATTTTCTATGAGATAACCATGGATATGCCACAAATTTAATGAGATAACCACGGATTTGCCACAAATGTATTTGTGGCTATACGAAAATATAAACCCTAAAATCTAAACCCCAAACACAAACCATAACCCTCAAACCCTTAATCATAAACTTTAAATCTTAAATTGTAAACTAGATCTTACACATAAACATCAAATAATATACAAAAAAATCTAACACTTACAAAATTATTAAATATAGTCATTTTTATAAATCATAAATTCTAAACCCCAAACACAAACCATTAACCTCTAACCCTTAATCATAAACTCTAAATCTTAAATTGTAAACTAGATCTTACACATAAATATCAAATAATATACAAAAAATTCAACACTTACAATTTTTTTAAATATAATCATTTTATAAATAATAAATTCTAAACCCAAAACACAAACCCTAAACCTTTAACCCTTAATCATAAACTCTAAATCTTAAATTTTAAACTAGATCTTACACATAAATATCAAATAATATACATTTAGATTTATTATGTATATACGTATATATTTCTATAAAAAAAATCTAATTACTATATAATATACCCAAAAAATAAGATCCAACACTTATTAAAAAAAAGTCAAGTTTTATAAATCTTTTTAAAACCTTAACTCCAAACCCTAAATCATAAACCATAAAATCAAAATATAATCATTATATACATAAAAACAATATTTTAAACCATATACATATAAACTTAACATAAAATCAATCTTTTTAAAAACTATTTACTTATAATGTTTTTTGAATCTAGTTATTTTCTTAATCCTAAATAATAAATTTAAAACTTTAAATTATGAACTCTATAAACCTTAAACTTTATACACAAACATAAAAAATTAAATAAGAAACTATAAAACCAAATTACTACAAAACAAAAAGCTAAATTTACCAAAAGACAAATATAATGGAAGCTCATTGGCTAGTTAATGTGGATCTTTTTTTTGTATCATCCACCGTTGATATATTAAATCCAACTGACAAAATCTTTTTTTTTATTTTTCGCCTCTGCTCCCTTTCGTCTCCTCTCTCCTTCGTCTCCCTTATCCTCTTTTCCATCTCGCGCTGCTCAATCTTTTTTTTGCTAAGTCTTCTTCCCTGAAGATGCTTTCCGCCGGCTGGAACCAGAAGACCATGCTCTCTTCAACGAAGACGGTAGTACCGACTATTGTAAGGGCTAAAAATAGCACTACAGTAAATGTGATTGAAAATATGTGAAATAATATAACAACGTTACGGAAAAGTAAACGAGTGGAGGCGAGATAATTAATCTCTTTCTGTAACTCAAAGAATCAACCGCAGTGTGACGGTACTGTGTGATTCAAGAGCCGCAAGATACAACCACTAATCCGGTTTAACAAACACTCGAAACGCGGATCTTAACGAACCTTATGAAATACGATACTCTCAAAAACTTACGTTAAAGACGACTGAAAGATTGCTGGAATTTTTGTGAGAGTTGCTGGAATCTCACGAGTGAAGCCAGTGAGAGTTTTTGTGATGTGTTTTTCGTCTGTAAAATGTGAGGAGTAGCTTGCGATATTTAAAGAGAGAGAACGGTCTGGAAAATCCGAGAAGATCTCGCAAGATCATGGATTGAGTCAGCTGTGGAGATCGTGGGAAAGTTGGGCGGAAGACTCGGTCTTCGTTTCATAGAGATAAGAAACGGATAAGGAATCAAATTCGAATATCCATTTGACTTAATAAAAACGCAAAGTCAAAGTCAAGGAAAAACATTGACAAAACACTCATACATATTTGGCCCAAAAAGAACTCTTTAATGGGCCGCTGGCCCACTCCCAAGAGCCAAGAGCCAAGAGCCAAGAGCCAAGAGCCAAGAGCCTAGAGCCAAGAACCACGAACCACGACCCACGCCTGAGCCCGGCTTGGCTTGGCGGCGTCGGCGCGCGCGTGGAGCCTCCTTCCTTCTCTATCACACACACTTTGAATAAGGTTATGACTTTTCCCCTATTTATATTACTCCAAAGTTTTCCAAACTTCCAATGTGGGACAAATGACTTGTCCCTCGTTTAACTCACACTAGGCCAATCACTTAGACTTGGCCCATTTCTTTTCACATTTCAAATTTTAATGAGCCCCATTGGTTTTGATTAAAATTATCGTCCAATAATCCCCCACATGAATAGAAATGACTCTAAACATACGAAGATTTGACTGACTCGATAAACTAGACTCGACTAGACTAGACGCGACTTGACTATACTAGACAGACGTTCGAGAGTATGCGAAAATGTAACTGTATCTGAGAGGTAGCATTTTTCAGCTTTGAACCATTCATTTTTAATATATGTCGGGTTTACTTGGCCAAGAGGTGAACATGATGTCTTGAACCACCCAGACTTTGATGTAAACCGAGACAACAGCTATCGCGCAGTGACATTTTCTCGTAGAACTTGAGTTTTCTATTGTGTTCATTTTGGCCTTGAACATTCCTGTTTTTCATGAGTGAACTTGGAGAATATAGCCTTACTTTCATTCTCCTAGAAACGGGCACATTTCACACTCATTATGTGATTTGTCATTAGCTTTGTTTTTAAGAAGTAACTTGTATTACTCCACGAATATCTCAAAGCTATGAAATCATTAAAAGCCAATGCTTAACCTTAACACTCACAGGTAGCACTGTTTTTATCATCCTAGGAACTGGGTAGAGACATAGTATCATAGTGCTCTCATTTGAATCAGCTTGATTTTGTTTTCCCATTGAACCTAGATCTTGGAATCTCCAGTCACGTAGGTAGGGTTTCCATCAGGTGTCATCTTTAGTTATAGGCTTTAAACCCATTCCTCTTGATGATTTAACAACTTGATCTCGTGCCAGACTTTTCGTAAAAGGATCGGCTAAGTTTTCTGCCGACTTGATGTAATATATCGTGAGTACACCTGTCGAGATCAATTGTCTAATGGTCTTGTGTCGTCTTCTAATATGACATATTTACCATTGTATAAATTATTCAGTGCTCGAGATATAGCCAATTGACTATCACAGTGTACACGTAATGCTGGCACTAGTTTTTCCCACATCGGGATATCTTCCAAGAAGTTCCGAAGCCACTCTGCTTCTTCTGCAGCTTTATCTAAAGATATGAACTCAGACTCCATGGTTGATCTGGCCATGAGAGTTTGTTTGGAAGATTTCCAGGATACTATTGCACCACCAAGCGTAAAGACATATCCACTTGTTGATTTCGAGTTCTTAGAATCTGAAATCCAGTTTGCATCACTATAGCCTTCTAAGACTGCTGGTTCTTTACTATACTGCAACCCATAACTTTTGGTGTATCGAAGGTAGTTCAATACTCTAGTTATGGCCTTCCAATGATTGTGTCCTGGATTACTCGTATAGCGACTTAGTACGTTTACTGAGTGCGCTAAATCGGGTCTAGTACAGTTTGTTAAGTACATCAGACTCCCAATTACTCTGGCATATTCCACCTGTGACACTGGTTCACCTGATTTTTCGTCAAGTGAAGATGAGGGTCAGCAGGAGTTTTTGCAGTCCCATTTGAGTAGTTCTTAAACCGCTCAATGATCTTTTCAGCATAATGATCTTGGGTTAGGATTATTCCATCAGAACGTCTGAGGATTTTTATTCCTAAAATTACGTCGGCTAATCCCATGTCTTTCATGTCGAACTTGCTATTTAGTAAGTTCTTTGTTTGACTGATCACGTCTTTATTGCTACCAATAATAAGCATGTCATCCACGTACAAACAGAGCAAAACGTATCCGTACAGAGTACTTTTGATGT
Organism: Eutrema japonicum; assembly: GCA_030161315.1. NCBI lineage: Eukaryota > Viridiplantae > Streptophyta > Magnoliopsida > Brassicales > Brassicaceae > Eutrema > Eutrema japonicum. The sequence continues at coordinate 31,459,054 of BSQW01000011.1, read as the reverse complement.
ATATGAACTTGTCACATTCATTTATGCTAAAACCATTTGACATCATTACATTGTCAAATTTTTCATGCCACTGTTCCGGAGCTTGTTTATGTCTGTACAATGATTTCACAAGTCTACATACTTTGTGTTCTTGTCCTAGGACAACAAACCCTTCAGGTTGTTTCATATAAATTTTCTCTTCTAAATCACCATTAAGAAAGGCAGTTTTCACATCCATTTGATGGATTTCTTAATCTCGTAATGCTGTGATTCCTATCAGCATTCTGATTGAAGTTATTCTCGTTACTGGAGAATAGGTGTCCAAAATATCCAAGCCTTCTTTTTGTCGGAAACCTTGCACCACAATCTAGCCTTGTACTTGTCGATGGAGCCATCGGTTTTCAATTTTGTTTTGAAAATCCATTTACACCCTAGGGCTTTAAACCCTTGAGGTAAATCAGTTATCTCGTAAGTATGGTTTTGCCTGATTGAGTCCACCTCACTATTAACGGCTTCCTTCCAAAGAGGACCGTATGGGGTAGACATTGCTTCTGTAAATGTTCTAGGCTGATTTTCAGCGAGAAAGACTACTAAGAACTCAGAACCATATGTTTTTTCCTTACGAGATATTTTACTCCGTCTAGGTTCTTCTTCTTCTTCATCGTCATTAATAGTCGTGCCTGAACTGCTTGCTTCGTTTCCTGAAGTGCAAGCATCTCGTTGATCACGATTTCATTTATTAATTTATCTATCTTTGCATGGAAACTCGTTTTCAAAGAATGAAGCATTTCTTGACTCCATTATGGTGTTCACATGAATATCTGGTAAATCTGACTTATGTACCAGAAATCGATAGGCACTACTATTATGAGCATATCCGATGAATATACAATCTACCGTATTCGGTCCAATTGTGGCATTTTTCGGAGGTGGAACTGCAACTTTTGTCAGGCACCCCCACACTTTCAGGTATTTATACCAAGGTACATTACCTTTCCAAAGTTTATATGGAGTTTTTTCAGTTACTTCGGTATTTTGTTCATGATATAATTTGTGGTAAGCAGTGCTTCCCCCCCCCCCTCCCCACATGTTCTGGGGTAACCCAGATTCCTGCAACATTGCATTCATCATATCCTTAAGAGTTCGGTTTTTTCGTTCCGCAACTTCGTTGGATTCTGGTGAGTAGAGAGAGGTAGTTTAATGAATAATTCCGTGTTGTCTACAGAATGCATTGAAAGGTTCATCATATTCCCCTCCTCTATCACTTCGATCTATTTTAATAGTTCTTCCAAGTTGGTTTTCTACTTCCAACTTGTATTCTTTAAACTTCTCCAAAGTTTCGTCTTTACTGCGTAGTAAATATACATAGCAGTATCTTGTGCAATCATCTATGAAGGTCACGAAGTACTTTTTGACTCCTCTAGATTTCACATATATTAAGTCGCACAAATCAGTGTGTATTAAACCCAGAGGTTTGGTGGTTCGTTCAACACAAGGTGATGGAGTTTTAGTGAGTTTTGCTTGTACGCATGCCTCACATTTATTTTTACTTGTTTTGCATTTCAGGATTAGATTAGAATTCATTAATCTTTGGATAGATTTATAATTCACATGGCATAACCGTTCATGCCACATATCGAAAGACTCAACCAAGTAAGAATATGGATTCTGATTAATTGAACTGGAAGAGATTACATCATTTTTGACGACTGTCATTACACACATTTTGATCATATCGTCCTTAACAAAACCCTTCCCAATAAAAAACCATTTTTCCTTAAATGCAGCTGGTCAGACTTCATGTTGACTTCGAATCCATACTTGAGGATCTTAGTCCCAGAAATCAGGTTCTTCCTCATGTCTGGCACGTGTTTCACGTTGGTCAGCGTGACTTCCTCGCCTGAAGTCATCTTCAACACCACATTACCGATGCCTTCAATCTTGGATTGAGACACATTTCCCATCAGTAGGTGCGTATCAGTCTTATTCTTTTTGTAGGTGGAGAACTGGCTTCTGTCAATGCAGATGTGCGTGTTTGCCACAGTGTCATACCCACGTGTTAGGATTCTCCTCAGCCATGTTGACTTCTGTGACTACCGCACACAGATCATCTTGAGTCAGGTTGGCCTCATTTTTCTTTGGACCCTTTTTGTTGCGACACTCAAAGGACTTATGGCCAGTTTTGCCACAGTTGTGACAAGTTCCAGTGAACTTCTGCGAGCCCTCACCACCAAATTTCTTTTTTTTGAACTTCTGAGAGTTCTTTGGTGGAACTTTGCCTTTTCCTTTGTCTTGTCGCCCTTTGTTTTGCTATTTTTCCTGCCTATGGTTTTGGTGTTCCACCATATTCGCGTTGGGTTCGCGAATTTCCACACCTATACCAATTTTCCCCGATTTATTGATTCCATACGGAGCTTCATGGTTAAGTCTTCGAGACTCATCCATTTCTTCTTCAACTTGAGGTAGTTTTTGAAGTCCGTCCAGCTAGGTGGGAGCTTATCAATGACACATGCGACCTGAAAAGTCTCGCATAGTCTCATACCAGCAGCGTGTATCTCGTGAAGAATTGTTTGCAACTCTCCGACTTGCTCTATTAATGGTCGCGAGTCCACCATTTTGTAATCTAAGAATTTCGCCACAGCGTATTTCTGAGATCCATCATCTTCTGTGCGGTACTTCTTGTTTAAAGAATCCCACAGGTCTTTAGACGTTTCGGCATTGCGGTACACGTTGAACAATGTATCAGCAAGGCGATTCTGGATGTACCGTTTGCACAGAAAATCTCCGTGTACCCATGCCAAGTTGCTCGCAAGCGCGTGAGGATTAGTATTATCCACTGGGAGAATGGGCTTCTCTTCACGGATATACTTTTCCAGCTTCAGCGTGGCCAGATAGAAGAACATCTTCTTCTGCCACATCTTGAAGGCGGTTCCAACGAATTTGTCGGGTAGGACGCCTGCTGGATTCGCAGATGGCATTTGCACCGTCTGAAACTGTTCAATGACCGCAGTTTGAATAGTAGCAGCAATCAGAGCAGGGATGGAGACTGTCACCGTTGGGAAATTCCCAAACTGGATCTGCTCAGTACTGGCCGTAACAGTGTTAACAAATGTCACTCCAGTAACTCCAAAGGTGGTAGTCTCGACGACCGAAGAAGTCACGTTGGAGGCGTTGGCGTTTTCGTTTTCCATTCTGAAAAAATAGACACAGATACGAATCAGATACTTTTTCGACTTATAAACGAAAATAGTAGATATCGATATATAGTTTGAGAATCGCAATTCAGACGCTAATATCGATATATAGTTTTAATCGTTTGCAAACGTAAAACAGATTAAAACCGTGCGATCGCAATCGCAGAGGCGTTTATATATTTACTCGTATTCAATCCGTTCAATGTTTATATAACTGGAACGGATTCGTTGAGTTACGATTGTAAGAGCTAAAAATAGCACTACGGTAAATGTGATTGAAAATGCGAGAAATAATATAAACAACGTTACAGAAAAGTAAACTAGTGGAGGCGAGATAATTAATCTCTTTCTGTAACTCAAAGAATCACCCGCTATGTGACGGTATTGTGTGATTCAAGAGCCGCAGGATACAACCACTAATCTGGTTTCACAAACACTCGGAACGCGGATCTTAACGAACCTTATGAACTACGATACTCTCAAAAACTTACGTTAAAGACGAGTGAAAGATTGCTGGAATTTTTGTGAGAGTTGCTGGAATCTCACGAGTGAAGCGAGTGAGAGTTTTTGTGATGTGTTTTTGTCAGTGAAATGTGAGGAGTAGCTCACGATATTTAAAGAGAGAGGACGGTCCGCAAAATCCGAGAAGATCTCGCAAGATCATGGATTGAGTCAGCTGCGGAGATCATGGGAACGTTGGGATCGTTGGGCGGAAGAGCCCAAGAGCCCAAGAGCCCAAGAGCCAAGAGCCAAGCAAGAGCCAAGAGCCAAGAGCAAAGAGCCAAGAGCCAAGAGCCAAGAGCCAAGATCCAAGAGCCAAGAGCCAAGAGCCAAGAACCAAGACCACGACCCACTGCCGAGCCCGATCCCGAACCCGGCTTGGCGGCGGCGGCGCGCGCGTGGAGTTTCCTTCCTTCTCTATCACACACACTTTGAATAAGGTTATGATTTTGTCCTTATTTATACTACTCCAAAGTTTTCCAAACTTCCAATGTGGGAGAAATGACATGTCCCTCATTTAACTGACACTAGGCCAATCACTTGGACTTGGCCCATTTCTTTTCACACTTCAAATTTTAATGAGCCCCATTGGGTTGGATTAAAATTATGGTCCAACATCTATCTCCTCTCCGGCGATGCAGAGGTGTGTAGAAAATTGTCTCGACGAGGCAATCGGTGGCTGAGGCTCAGTGACGCGCCTTTTGTTCTTTCGATATTCCCAGATCCGTGGAGAGCAGTCGACGAATGGGAGCTGTAGCATCGAAACACCGATTCGCGGCGGAAATCATCGAGGGGATTCGGTGGGTAAGCATTGCTTGCCGAGGGAGGAAGAACTAGCGAGTCAGGCTGAGCTCGGGATGCACTCGGAGGAGCAGATCTGGCCGGCGGAGCTCGCGGGGAGGTGGAGGAGAAGAAGATCGAAGATCTTGTATTTGTTTTTTTATTTTTCGCGTGATTTTTTTTTTCTTTGTCGCGTGATTTTTTTTTAATATATATATAAATAAATTTGGTTATTATTAATAATTATATATTATTTTTTAATATATTTTCTGAAAAGGCACAGATTAGTCATGAAAAATTATTGTGGCGATTATTGTCAAATTTGCCAGAAAAAATGTTGTGATAATTCTTTACAATTTGCCACAATTATTTTGTATCAATTTGTGGCCAATTTGCCAGAATTGTTTTATGGATAACTTGTGGCTAATTTACCAGAGAATCACGTCTTGGCATTTCGTGGCAAAAATACCAAAAAGTGCCACAAAATTCTGTTTGTAACGATCCTATAGCCACAAATTAATTTTGTGACAATTCGTGGCGAATGCTTATATTGCCACGGATTTTAGGTGTTTGCCACAAAAATATATGTGGCAATAGACAATTATTCTTGTAGTATCCAGGCATTAGTTCAATACAAAGAAATACAAATCTAACAAAGCACACTTCAAAAAAATGTCAGTATACATGACGATTACCTTCGCCATCATCAATAGTAAGGTCGGCGATCCCAGAAAGGCGCTAGTTGGATCCCGCAAGATCGGTGACACGGACACTAGTCGCAATAAGCTTAACCGGATCATTTCCGAGGAGCGTAGCCACTGAATCCTCCGAAACAGGAGAAACCACCAACCCTTCCTTCAAACATGAGGCAATCTTATCAAACTCCTCATCCGCTCTGACCAAGCCAGCCTTCCAGCCAATCAGCTTCTCCCCCTCGGCCTCAAGGGTCGGAGGAGTATCCTTTCGAAGAATGTCCAAGAGCTCCAGATTGCTGTTAACCTCGGCCAATTCAAGCTCCTTATCCTTGATACCCTCTAGACGGTCTATACTTACCCTAATTTTGTCAACACAAGCTTGAAATCTCCAGATTGCTGACTCTCGCCTCGCCTCTTTACTAGCCCTTTTGACATTAAAATCATTGCAAGCATCCTTTTGCCATAAACCGCCTCCTCGATGAAGCTATATAAGCCTTCAACTGCGTCCTCTCCTCGTTCAAATTGAGCGCGTGGCCCGTAGATTTGGCCGACTTCTCCCTCAATATCATCCTCTCCCTCTCAAGGTCCGTAATCTTGGCCGATGCGAGGGCAAGTCTCTTCTCTGCCTCATGTTTGCCCTTTAGTCTCAAAGCATTTGTCCTCGCATCCTTGACAAGGTGCATGTCTTTGAGAGCCCTTGACTCATATGTGGCAACCATCTCATCGATGGAGGTGACAAACATAAATAAGGAAATAATAAGAAAAAGGGGTAGGACACCATTTAAAAATCCCTAAAAACTAGCTCATACGCGGAAGTGGCGTAATGACATGTCAACATACGCATTATCCGTGATTAACACGCTCAAGGGGGGGGGGGGGGGGGGGGGGGAAGATGAACCTCAGATCCATTGATCTCTGCGAGGATGGCGACGGACGCAGCAGCGTCATCAACAATTATCTTGAAGGATAAGAGATCAGCAGGAGCATGAGTATCATCCCTTTTCTTTTTCTTCGCAACCTCGCTACTGTCGTCATTCGGTGCATAATTTTTCCAGCCTCGCATAATTTTTCTCTTAGTTAACTTCACAAAACCCTTTCTACATTGCAATACAAAATTTATATCGACAAGTTATATTTTGGTACTAAGAATTCAGTCAAAAGATATATAAATCAAGTCAAAAGATATATAAAGAAAAAAGGAATATATTATTTTTTATTTCACCAAATATTTATAGAAAGTAATACCATAACAATTAAGTATGTTGAATAAAATAAAATTTTAATTTGCCAATAATAAAAAATTTGTTGACCAAAATAAAAATTTCACGAAACTAACCAACCCTCTAATTAACCCCTTACTATACACGAATATACGCGAGAGTATATATTTTCAAAATTTTATTTTGTGTAAATACTATCAATGATCGTTACTACTGGTGATAGGGCTCATGGAGGTAGATTGTTCGATGAGAACTGTAACATCCTGACCTTTGGTCCGGTATGTTCCGTTGATTTAATTCCGGTTTAAGTTGATTTCTAGATCCTTCAGGAATATTCTCTCTAAAGATTTTCTTTTTATTCTTTTGCAACCGCAATATCTTTCTTCATTTTTAGATAAACACAAATCTTTCTTTTCATTTTCTTTTCGGAAATTCTTTCACTATAAATACCTCTCTTAATCTAAAAAAAAATCCTAACTTAAACTCTCTCTCTTTTCCCTCTCTCTTTTCATAGTCGTGTCTGCTGTAGTGAGTGTCGACCGATACCAAGGCAATATCGATCGATACTGAGACTTCAAATCGGGTACTTAGCGATACGAACATCTGCTTTATTCCAAAATGCTCCAGAAAGCTCCAATATCTCCAATAATGCTCCAAACGTGCTAAAATCTGTAAAAGACTCTAAACCACTACAAAATGATAGAAAGACTCTATAAAATGGACTTATATCATGGTTTAAACAAGGTAAAAACCTTGATATATCAACTCCCCCAGACTTAGCATTTGCTTGCCCTCAAGCAAATAGAAGACTAAACCAGAGAAAGAGGTTTGAAAACATAGAGACTCACCTGTTCTTGAAACATTGCAATGACCATTTTCCTTAGTGCTCCACATATCACCTAACTAGTTCAAATCCAACCACCATGTAATTCTCCGTAGACATTCGCAGCTTTCCAGACTACACACATTATCTCACAGCATTACTCTATAAAGCCCTCATCGCCAGTTTCATTGCTGTGATTAATACCAAGAACCTTCTAGATTCTTTCCCATACAATATCATGATAAGGAACCACCCTTTTTCACACTTTCTTGTATTATTTCTCTCTCCCAGACTTATTTCTTATTATATTCTCACATGTACATATTAAGGTTCGAGACGCGAGTATTTATGATGTTTGCCACCGAATCCCCGGTCCTTCCCTCAAAAGTAATCAAAGGTGTAGGCGAATAATGGTATCACAAAAAAATTTCCTAACCTCGCTTCCACCTTTGTGTGATCATTCCCTCTGAAGTAGAATAATGGGATCGCTGGAAATATTTCTAACCCGCTGCTCAGAAGAAAATCATTTTATCTTTTAATGCATCTTATTTATTAACTTGTAACAGGGAGAGAAATACCATTACTTTAAACACGTGGGTTCTTTTGTCATATACGAATGAGGAATCAAGCTCTATGGATATCAATCACATCAATGAAGTGCAAAAATTTGGCTCAGGCTTTAAAGAACTTTGCTGGAAACATGAGTGTCTTCTAGTTAACTGGTCAGCCTTTGGATTTTTCATTAGTCGATCTAGAACTGATTCTGTAACAATGGTCACTTAGAAGCAAGGTCAGATCAATAGATTCAAGAAAAAGATCACAGTCTCCAACAAAGTTTTGACTCAATAAAACAACGAATGACGCAAAAAATGACTGACTCTAAGAAAAACAAAAACAATGTAAGCGACTACCTCGCCCAGACTTAAACAACACTGTCCCCAGTGTTATCTAGCCTAGAATTGTTGAAAGAAAGAAAAAGAACAGAGTAGGATCGTGAAAAACAAGAAGTTACCGTGCTGGAACATCGAGTATCGACCGACACATGGCCTGGTATCGATCGATACCAAGTTTAAGTCGACATGATGAACTTTCTCATTCGCGTAGGGTGTCGACCAATACCGACAGGGTATCGATCGATACTCGGGCGATTTCGTGTTTGCTCCTTGTTCATCCTGACACAAAACACAAGATAAAAAATAAAAATAAAAAAAACTCAAAAACAAACTCACCAGTGGGTTGCCTCCCACCAAGCGCTCGTTTAACGTCATTAGCTTGACTGTACCGTCATTCAGGCTGTGGGTGCATCATGCAGAGGTATTATCTGCCCTGTTGGAATCTTAGCTTTCCCCAAATAGTGTTTCACCCTCTGTCCATTGACAGTAAATTCATCGCCTGTAGGACTAATCAGCACGACGGCACCATGGGGTCTGACCTCCTTGATTGTGAAGGGACCTGACCAACGAGAGTGCAGTTTACCAGGAAACAATTGCAACCGAGAATTATAAAGAAGTACCTGGTCGTTCGGCTCAAAATATCTGGAGATTATCTTTTTATCAAGATAGGCCTTAGTTCTCTCCTTGTACAACTTCTAGTTCTCGTATGCGTGGTGCCTAATCTCATTCAACTCGTTCAGCTGAATCAATCTCCTCTCTGCAGCAGGCTTGATGTCGAAGTTCAGCAACTTCGTCGCCCATGCTGCCTTGTGCTCGATCTCCACTGGGAGGTGACATGCTTTCCCATACAGCAAGTGAAACGGTGTAGTACCCATCGGTGTTTTGAAAGCAGTCCTATAAGCCCATAGCGCGTCATCCAGCTTCGTAGACCAATCCTTCCTAGAAATACCCACTGTCTTCTCTAAAATCTCCTTGATTTGCCTGTTGGAGACCTCTACTTACCCACTGGTTTGAGGGATATATGGAGTAGCCACACGGTGATTGACACCATGCTTCTTTAGCAATTTCTCAAAAACTTTGTTAATAAAGTGGCTGCCACCATCACTTATAACAATACGAGGCACTCCGAATTGTGGGAAATGGATGGTCTTAAACAGCTTAAGAACCACCGCAGAGTCATTAGTTGGACTAGCAATCGCTTCCACCCATTTGGACACATAGTCCACAGCAACCAGGATGTATCTGTTCTTGTGTGACGAGGGAAAGAGACCCATAAAGTCGATGCCCCAGCAATCGAAAACTTCAACCTCAAGGATGAAATTATGTGGCATCTCATGTCTCTTGCTGATCTTCCCTCTCCTCTGACAGACATCACACTGTGAGATATAGGCGTGCACATCTCTGAACATAGTAGGCCACCAGAAGCCTGCTTAAAGAACTTTGGACACTGTCTTGAAAGTAGCCAAGTGTCCAGCATACTCAGACCCATGACAATGAAAAAGAATCGCAGGCCCTCAGACTTTGCAACACATCTTCTGTAAATACCATATGAGCAGTGCTTGTATAGGTAAGGCTCATCCTAGAAAAATCGCCTACTCTCGCGCATAAACTTTTCCTTGCATACTTGGTGGGATGCTTTGGCTCAGTCTCTACAGCAAGGTAGTTAGCAATGTCAGCATACCATAGTCGTGCAGGACTAGATATAGTAGCTAGATAGGCATCATAAGAATCGAACTGTTCTGCAGGCAAAACAGGTCCAATTCGTGTCGGGTATCGACCGATACTAGGTGAGTATCGATCGATACTGAAGGTCTGCATTCGCGAAAAGTGCAGATTTTTGGAACAAGCATCCTGAAGCTGAGCTTCAATGAAGTAGATACCTTCCTCTTGCAAGAAATCATCAATAGGTACGACTTCATCGACCTTTGTTCGCGATAGGTGGTCAGCAACTCCATTCTCAACTCCCTTCTTGTCCTTGATCTCGATATCGAACCCTTGGAGTAGGAGTACCCATCGGCAAAGACGAAACTTGAGGTCCTTGTTCTTCAGCAAGTATTTGAGAGCAGCGTGGTCTGTGTGAACGATAACCTTGCTCCCAATCAAGTAGGACCAAAATTTCTCAAAAGAGAAAACAACTGCAATTAACTCCTTCTCAGTGGTGCTGTAATTTCGCCGAGCGTCATCCAATGTCCTACTGGCATAATAAATGGCATGGAGCTTATTATCTTTCCTCTGGCCCAACACAGCCCCAACAGCAAAATCACTCGCATGGCACTTCTCCCAATTAAGAACCAAGTGATTCTCCTCGCATCGTTAAAGCACCTTGCACAGGTTATCCAGACAATCCTTGAATGACGATCCATACACTGAAAATTCATCCATGAACACCTCCATAAACTCCTCAATAATGCCCGTGAATATCGACATCATGCATCTCTGAAAGGTTGCCATAAGGACATTTAAAGGTCGTCTTTCCCTGGTCCTCTGGATGTATAGGAATCTGGAAAAAGCCTGAGTACCCATCGAGATAACAGTAGTATGGGTGACTCGCTAACCTCTCCAGCATCTGGTCAATGAATGGTAATGGGAAATGATCCTTCCTTGTAGCCGCATTCAGCTTCATGTAGTCAATACACATCCTGTGACCAGTGATTGTCCTTGTAGGGATCAGCTCATCCTTCTCGTTCTTCACCACTGTTATGCCTCCTTTCTTAGGCACAACGTGAACTGGACTAACCCAAGAAATATTTGAGATGGCGTAGATAATCCCTGCTTTCAACAGCTTCATCACTTCCTTCCTGACCACTTCCATCAGGTTTGGATTCAACCTCCTCTGGCACTCAATCGAAGACTTTGACTCATCCTCCAGTGAATCCGATGCATGAACAAGTCTGGTGCTATACCTGAAATATCATCAAGAGAATAGCCAAGAGCTTTGCGATACTTGCGCAGCTTGCTCAGCAGTAAGGTAATCTCTGCGTTGTTCAAAGAAGCATTAACAATCACATGGTTGTGGAATTCGGGCCAAGAAAAACATACCTTAATGCGGCTGGGAGTGGCGTGAGTTCCACCTTAGGAGCATTTTCCTCACTCAAATCACCAAGCTCACCAGCGTTCTTAGGAGTTTCGGCTAACTCCTCTATCGCACACGCCTGGTATCGATCGATGCTGTCGGTATCGATCGGTACTATAACGCCCCGACCGCCCCTACCTGTGGGCCCCAACGACATCTCCCGGCCCGTGGGCCCCACCCTTGTCCGACGGCCGGTGCGTTAGTCCGGGAGGCTTGTAATACTTGTTTACTGACCCTGCAATCACCACGTGACCTTTCCCCGTGTTTTGTCCTCACTCACACGCTACCGCGAATCACTTCCCGGAAGGTCACCCATCCTTAGACTACTCCAGCCCAAGCACCCTTAACTCTGGAGTTCTTTCGGGCAAGTGATCGGAAAAGGTAAGTGCACTTTGGTGACATAGGTAGCCAAATCAATTCTTATAAGCCTCTCCGCATATACAAGAAACCGGGATGTTACAGATACTGCATCGATTAGATCGAGCATCTTAACGTATCCAGCAGCTACATCTCCCCGGAAACGGCGCCAAATTTGATATGCTCAAATTAATACCTTAAAAGTACTAAAGCAGTAGTTGTAGTAAAGTAGGGGTCGAACACAAGGACTCACAGTAACACACAATAGATTATGTAGATGATAATTAAGCTAAGCAATTCAGTTGAAATAAAAAGCAATAAACAGTAAAAGAGTTGTAAAATCGATGGAAGAATATAGGCACATGGTATTTCTCAGGAGATCAATGAATGCAGATAACCAATCAGTCAGGATTCAGATTTATCGCGGTTCTTGAACTCAAATAACTAAGCTATAATTAACCAACTGTCGTTGCGAGAATTATCTAAATCTATACTTCAGAATCCCAAATCTCTTTTCAAATTCCTAAGAATAAATCAGCCTTAATACCGAGTTAGATATTTTCATAATTCAATTAAACCAAAACTCTTTGCGAATAATCAATTTGCTCACTCTAGGTTCTGTCAGATTACTCAATGGCAATGTTGTGCCTAATCGATTAACCTAAGATCTAAGTTCCAGATTCGTCAACCTAGGATTAGCTTTGAGAACAGCCTATGGTGAATAACTATTTCAGATGATGAATCCTAACTAATCAATTACCAGCAATCAGAGAAAACCCTATGAGAAAACCCTAAACCTAAAGTGGATATACTCAGACATGGAAATTGAAACAATAAACATGTTTGAATAAATCATCAAATAAAATAGAAAGAGTAACAAGAGGGTTCGAAATCTTCTCTCGGTTGAACATAGTTTCAGACTTGTCTCCTTTCAAAAGCTCTCTCACAAAACCAAAGTAAAATAAAGCATAGCCATGAAAGTGGCTGTAAAATCCTATTAAATAACCTAAATCACGTTTGGGGCTTCTTGTAAATAATAAAGTCTTCTGGGCAATTTTGCAATTCTTCAACTCTTCATTAAAGTCGCGAGTCGTGTCTGCTGTAGTGGGTGTCGACCGATACCAAGGCAGTATCGATCAATACTGTGACTTCAAATCGGGTACTCAATTATACGAACGTCTGCTTTGTTCCAAAATGCTCCAGAAAGCTCCAATATCTCCAATAATGCTCCAAACGTACTAAAATATGTAAAAGACACTAAACCACTACAAAATATTAGAAAGACTCTATAAAACGGACTTATATCATGGCTTAAACGGGGTAAAAACCATGATATATCAATGAACTCTAATAACCGGTGAAGTGATTGTATGGACTTTGATTCCCTTTTGTTACAACTTGGTTGAAGTCCTATTGTGGAGTATCTAGTATAGAATGATGGTATTGTTGTTTCGTACACTGGAAATCGGACTGTCTATGTTATTGATCTAGTGGGGTGTATGTCACTAGAATTGGGAACATGACGAGTAGTAGATGTTGTATCCTGGAAATCGTCTTTGTGAGTATGGACCCATCGAACCTTGATGTCAGCCCAGCGTTATTGGGGCCTAGGCGAACCCCGTTGGGCCCGTCATGGCTGGCAGAGAGCAATGCCGGCGCCGCGTTTAAGTCTCTAGAGATCTCGGTATCAGTTGATCGCGGGAAATCCTTCAGGTAGTCGGTGCTGGTATCGATGGAAAAAATTCTATGGGAAGTCGGTACTGGATGTCTCTATGGATTGCTGTGTGCTTTCCCTTGTGTGAATCTTTCCCCATTTTCTTGTGCTTGTTTTAGGACTAGACTCTCATGAATAGTAATTCGCGTTAATGTTTGTAAGTAAACAGTCAGTCTCGTATGGCTCATCCTCACTGAGTAATCCAATTACTCAACCCTCCTCTTCCATTTTATTTGTACAGGTTAGAGATGGTCGGCTATGTCTAATATTGTTGTGTGACCTGGGCGTTTTCCTGGCGATCCTGTTTGCTCACCACTGGACCCAAACCAGGCGACTTAACCATTTTTGGGTTAGTCTGCCAACCTAACATGCCCGATTCCCCCGGTTTCCTCGGAGGCCCGAGATAGCGATGTTACAAGAACTATGTTGTTACGAGGGGAAATGTCTTGAAACTCAACCAAGGAGAAGAAGTTCAGCTTACCATGGATAAAGCTTCAGGTTCATTGATTTATTCCCTTTTTATACGAAGTCGCCGTATAATAACCAAAATTGAGCTGCAGATGACCAAAAACAAAACAAAAAATCTAAATAGTTCGAGACAACCTAAAATATATGACAATCAGGTTCTGCTTTTGAGTCTAAACACAAGTACGGATCAGGATTCTTTGAAATGAGAATCAAATTGCCTCCAAAAGATTCTACCGGAGTTGTCACAGCTTTTTACGTTATTATATTCATTGCAATGTTTTTTCATTACATTAGTTTGAATTTTCAACATTAAGAATATGTTTCTTTCTACATTTAATTACAGTTGACTTCGGAAGGAAACACACACGACGAGCTTGACTTTGAGTTCTTGGGGAATAGAGAAGGAAAACCAATTGCAATTCAAACAAATGTGTTTACTTGGTCCTACGCTCCTTTTAAAGCTAATTTCCAAAGGTTTTCTGATTCTGGTTGTCACGTGGATGGTCAGAACAAGAACGCGGAAATTTGTGGTTCAACAACAAACTGGTGGAATACGATATGTTTAGTACGTTAAGTGCATATGAAATGAAGGAATTCAAAAATGTGAGAACGAAGTACATGAACTACGATTATTGTTTTGATCGGCCTAGATTTCCCATTCCTCCTGCTGAATGTAGATAGAATCAATGATGAATAATTTTTTTTCTTCTCAAAAATCATTAAAGGAAAATAACCGACTAATATATGATATCTTATATATCATTTGAAGTTATTTGAATATTTGTAAATAAATAAAATTTTTGACTAATAATATAATTTGAATATTAAAATTATATATAGAGAGAGGTAAAATAGCATAGAAAACTCTCAAAGTATTTAACCAGCATTTTAAACCATCAACCCACAAACTTTATCACATAAAACCCTCGATCCGACTCCCGAGTGCGTGCCGCCCTTTTTTCTCACCAAACAGTTAAAGCCGGTAATGAAACATTTTTTCTCCTGCATCGGAATAGTAATACTCCATGTAAAAAATAAAAGCATGAGCTATTCATTTTGCCACGTGGATTAACTTTAGTTAAAACAAAAAAGAATGAAATTAAATCCCAAAAATCGATTTGGGATCTTAGGGTTCAAATTCTTCAATCCAATCTCAAATAATTTCCGTATCATAGTTTCACACTGCCCATAATACGTGTAATATTTATCTATTTTTTCACCCACCCACTACAATGGATGTTAAGTATGACTGGTCTCCTCATTTTAAAAGAATCAGATATGAAAAAACTCAAAACACTCTCATTCAAGCCAACATTAAAATAAATTATAATAATTATCACAAACCCATAAATTCTTTATTGGGCTAGATATGGACCTAATGTGAAATTAGCTATTTACTTATTTATAGTTTACAATTTACATATTTGTAATTAGGTTATTCATTGTGTATATAAGGCAAAGCCTTGACACCTTATTGAATAAGAAAATCCTTATATCAAACAAAATTTATTGACGTGGTATTAGAGCATAACCTAAAAATTTAAGCTTTTCGATTCTCTGCCTCTTTCTATCAAACTCTGCTTATTCGATCTCTCTCTATTTGACCTTAGTATTCTCGATCATTCTGTCGGAATACTTTCTAATTGACGATGCCATATGGTGATCTTAGCCAAGTCAAAGACAGCTCTACTACACCGACATCTAAGGTATGACCTGAGACAGTTTGTCGAAGAATCGATCCTTATGACCTCTCTTCAGGTGATAATCATGGTTTTGTCATCCCCTAGCCACTACAAGAAAACACCAATTTTACGAGAAAACATATCGTTGTAAAATCGGTGTACTATCGAATTTACGACGAACCGTAAATCGATCGATTTTAATTGGAAATCATCATAAAATCGCCGGCAACATAACGAGGGGTAAAAAATCGTCGGCAAACAATCGTCGTAAAATCGACGTAAATTTTAATTCAAAGTTACAACGAATATAAACACGTCGTAAGAACAATGAAAATTCGAAGGCAATTTACGACTAAACTACAACCAATTAAGAATAATTAACAATCGTCGTAAAAGATGTGTTATAAAATCATCGTAAATTAACAATCATCGTAACATATTCGTCGTAAAATCATCGGAGATTTATGACAATTGGTCATTTTTTATTATTATTATTTTTTTAATCGTCGTAGATTTTAGGCTCGTGAGTTACTCTTCTAATTGCGTATGATACCCTTTTGAAATTGGTTCTCAGCTCTACTGTATCAGGGCTAAACCACAAGCCGTGTGGTGTTATTCACCTTCTGTCATTAAAGTTTATCAACTCTTAAGACCACAAGCCGTGTGGTGTTATTCACCTTCTGTCATTAAAGTTTATCAACCTATCAGCGACTTCCGATCTCTCTCTCTCTCGGTGGTCAACATTGCCTCGAAGTCCTTGGCAGCGATACCGGCCTCAAGAGCTTCACATTGTGCCGAATTGAGCTACGTTCATACTACCAAATCAGGTCGTTTGTTTGGGCCACTGATAGTAGGACTTTTGCAAGTCTTAAACCAATTACTCAAATCCCACTCATGTCATTGTGGGATTTAAAATATCGAACTAAGGAGGTATGAGGCTAACACACTAAGAATCTAAGAAACTATATAAGCTAAGCAAATCAAGTGGTTTTAGTTTTAATCTAACAAGCTAATGATTCAATTAAACAAAGCAAACAAGTAGCAATAACTAAGCAAGATTAAGATAATGATTAAAAAGAGGATCTTTGGGTAAGGCAATTGATTTGGGGGAATCTTAAGCTAAGCAATGATGTCCATACAATCACACAAGTGCATTTCCTTAAGCCTTGAACACTAATAGAGATTAATCTAATATCTTAGTACTAATTACTTTGTTAATTACAAATTCAAGATCAAATTCTTATTTGTGAATAAGCAATCAACAAGCATTACATAACAAGTTCCAATAGCCAAAATTCATCTTAGACAATCATTCTCATGAGCTAAGTGTGAAAATCTCTTATTTAGTTCATTGGGGAATTTCATCAAACACTTTGTGTGCGTGAAATTCCCTATGATCTAGATTTAACTTTCTCAAGCCTAATCTAACATTATAAACACTAAGTATGAACGAAAACAAGACAATTAAGCTCTAGATATCAAAGATTAGCAAAGAAACCCCCTAATCTACCAAACCCAAATGATCCAAGAAGAACTACTCAGTAATCATGAAGAACACACCAAATCTCTTGAAATAGGTGTTGTTAATCATGATTAGAGAATAGAAATATGAAGGATTAAAAGAAAATTAAGAGAAATAAACTTAAACTTGCATAAACTCAAAGATATCTTTTACAAAATGTCAAGAACACTTCAAAGGAAAGGGTTTTTGCAAGAGGGAAGAGAGAGCTCTAAAAACTTAGGTCTAAGGCCTTATATAGAGGTGTTCCACGCCCAGGGCAGAGGGTAAACAACGGCCAGTGGTGGTCAGGTGTGATGGGCCGGTGTGGAGATGTCCTTGGAGAAAAGAGGCAACACCGGGTGGTCACAAAGAGGTGTAGGTGGCCGGTATGATTCCTGCACAAAGTTTGGTCAAGAACCGGTCCATGACACCGGTTGGTGGTCCAAAGAGCTCCCTTGACCGGTGTTCTAGGCTGTTGCAACACCGGTTGGTTGCACCGGTCCAAGCTGGGCCGGTGTCCTTTGAGCATAACTCGTTTGGGCGACAGATAGAGATGTTCTTGCTAATTCTGATGTATCTTTCCAAATAATTTCTAAATGACCTCAAACAACCTCCAAACGAGAGCTAACTCCAATGTCTATGATTGTTATGAAGACCGCATAAGCTGAATCTGAATGGAGACCCTTCTTCCGGCGCGATCTTTCAGACACCTTGGGTGAACTCTGCATTTGCCTTTGCTTCAAAATTCCAATCATCACCAAAACGTCTCCATGTACGTACAAAACACTCCAAATGATGCAAGACTCACTAGGAACTAATGCAAAATACCCTAGAATCTAATTAGGACTAAAACACTAAGGAAAACAATGATTATGCATGCATGTGACTCAAAACACTAAGTAAAATGCATGCTAAAATTGGTAAATTATGAGAATATCTACTCCCCCAAACTTATTCCCTTGCTTGCCCTCTGATATGCTTGGTTTTTATCGTTTTTAACACATGTTTTGGTGTTTCTTTTGAGTATTTTATCGAGTCAAAATTAGTTTTTAGAGTATTTTAATCCTTTATTTAGTTCTCTTCGGTAAAAAAAGCGTTTAAGTAAGAAATTGGAGTTATGTGGGAAATAACGCATGGAACGGTACAAAAAGAGCAAGAATAGATCGATGCAAGGAGTGCATCGATCGATGCAACACCATCAAAAGAACCAAAATCGATCGATGCAAGGAGTGCTTTGATCGATGCAACATGCTCAAAAAGATCGAAGTCGATCGATGCACTACTGGAGCCGATCGATGCATCACCCTCCGAAGAGCCATAATCGATCGATGGAGCATGCCCAGAATGTCCAAAATCGATCGATGCAATATGTGCATCGGTCGATGGAGCATGCCGAGAATGTCCAAAATCGATCGATGCAATATGTGCATCGATCGATGCAAGCCGGCGAGAAGGAACATGAAATTTCAGATTTTCCTGTTTTGCCCCGGAAACTGCCTATTATGACCTAATCCACCCAAAACCCTATTTATACGTTATTCTCAGCCACTTTTTAGGCTATCTCTCTTTTGACTACTCTCTATTCTACTCAGATGTTTGGCTATTGATTTTGTAAGCAAGAAGAAGAATCTCTGCATCTATTGAGAAGAATGCTAAACCCTTTCCTCTCTTTTATTATTATTATGAGTTTCTCTCTATCTCCTTGCTTGTTCTCAGTTGCCATGTCCGATTAGTCTCATAGTTAGGTTTAGGGTTTCAAAGGGGTCCACGAATCATTGAATTAAACATAGATAAGGACTTATCTTTTGTGGTTTTCACTTATTATTGTCTTTATTGCTTAGGCCAAGTTGACCGCTTGCCTATGATCTAGGGTTTAATCTATACTACGGAACTGTCCTTAGCCAACGGAAGTTGATGTTAAGGCGATTCGTGAACATATTGAACCAATTCGTTAGTGCTGGTCTAGAACTCTATGTTCAACGGAAGTTCTGATTTTAGGTTGTTAGATTTAGTAATCAATACCACGGAAGTGGATTGGTTAGATGTTTATGTTTGAGTTTGAAACTTGTGTTTAATCGTTCCCTGAATAGTTGTTTGATTCATGATCTCTGGATTCCGGCAAAGAAACCCTCGACCTAAGGTTTTTCTATTATTGAATTTACAAAGCTTTTAGTTATTTTCATTACCTTGTAATTCAAACCGTATTATCGTCTTAGCTTATTTCATCTTGTGAGAATCGTAGTGTAAAATTGGTCGTTGTGGATTTGATCCTAAGGTACTACATTGACATACTCGATCTAAATGGGTGCAAAAGGAGAGGGGTCTTCAGAGGGATATGGCCGCAAAGCTATCCAGTCATTTCAAGAAGATAAAAAGGCATATGTCTGAGTTCGAAGAAGTGATCGAGGAGCAATTGACTTATAGCCAGGTCGTCGGAACTCTTGGATGTCTTAGGGCTTTGAAGGGTAAGAATATTCATATTCCCCCTGAGACGATTCATCACTTCGATATGGAAGAAAAAATGTTGAAGGAAAAACTTAAAGCTATGGAAATCACCGAGCTCGAAGACGAATATTTCAAGGTGTCTCCGATTTTGGACGACTGTGTTCCCACGGGGCCACCCCATTTTTATAACGATGGGACAGAGGTTCCCCGGAATATGAATCAGTTCAGGTCGATGTTCTCAAGTATGGGGCCGGGTATGTCTAAGGAGATCAGGGGACGCAATTCCCTTTAAAAGTTGTTTGTAACTTCGTTTACATTTTTTGTTTTGTTTTAGATCGATGGCCGGTTAGGCTTCCCTTTTTTTTTGTAGCTCGGGAATCTTTTTTAAAGAATATAAGAATATTTTCCTTAGTCAATTTTGACCATGTTTGAATTTGAGTTTGGCTTTTGTGAGGTCGTAAAATGATATGATCCACTCGAGTTCACCGTGCACGAAAATAGTGCCGTACATAATACGGTCTTAGCCTGGGTACACAAAATGAACTTGATTCTACGACCTAGTTGAGATCGGCGATCGTTGGGAGATCGGCTTACCGGTTTGCGATTGGTGGAAAATCGCCATAGTATTTTACGATTGTTGAGAAATCGGCTTATTTACTTTGCGATTGTTGAGAAATTGGCTTAGTTTTACGAGATAAAACGTTCGGCTTTACCATGAGAGCTCGACTTAAGAGTGCGTAGGGAGCTCATCTTAAGATACTTCGAGTCTTCTCAGATCGAATCGGAGTGTGCGAGATGGACTCGGCATACTTAGCTCGGATGATCTGAGACCGGATTTGATGTGCGACTGGTCCCGGCTTAAGATGGATGGTGATTTATCCATAGCACCATGAGAATTCATGTAAGATGGGTATCGGCTTTTTGTGTTTGCATGAGGAATGCTATCGATCGTCTGGCATGGACGTCGATGTGTGAAATCGCGATGGTTTATTGTGCGAACTATGCAAGTTTGGCTTTTGGAGATATGAACTCTGTGAGTTCGGTTTTTAGAGTACGAACTGTGTGAGTTCGGCTTGAAAGTAGTTAGATAAAATAAAATTTATTTAAGTCATTGCTGAACCCGAGGTGGGCTGCCTACGTACCCTCAGAAGAGGGATCAAGCCATTCATAGTTTATATTACATTAGAGTTGAAACTGAGCTTGTAATGAGGAAGCTCGATGATCTTTTTTTTTTGGGCAGAACTTAATAGTAATAACGCTTGAGATTCATCTAGTTCCATGATCGGGTTCCATCCATTTTCATGAGTTGATAAACACCGGGTTTGACGACCTAATGATCTCATAAGGTCATTCCCAATGAGTGTCGAGCTTACCCACGTTCCTTTCTTCGGTGTTTTGGAAAACTTTTCTCAAGACGAGGTCGCCGTCCTTGGAGTGTTGGCCTCATACCTTTTTGTTGTAGTAACGCGCCGCTAAGTGTTGATAGTTCTGAATTCGGAGTAGTGTTTGTCCGCGCTGTTCCTTGAGCATGTCAAGGTTTTCGAGCATCATCTCGTCGTTGTGCTTGGGATTTTGTGTTAGCATCGTTCGACGAATGCTTGGAAGGCTGGTCTCGGCTGGACATAAGGCCTCAATTCCGTAGGCTAAGAAAAATGGTGACTGTCTAGTGGATCGCCGATGTGAAGTTAGGTGGGACCATAAGACTCCATATAGTTCGTCGGTCCAAAGTCCATTCTTCGCATCTAACCTTTTCTTGATTCTGTCGATGATAGTCTTGTTGGTTGCCACGGCTTGGCCTTTGCCTTGCAGGTATCTCGGCGTTGAAAAACTTAGTCAAATTTTCCACTTAGCACACAAATCGCTGAATAGTGTCGAGATAAATTGTGGTATGTTGTCCATGACGATCTCGTATGGTACTCCATGTCGGCATATGATATATTTTCAGACGAATTTTGAGAATCGAGACCATGTATCTTGGCGTAGGATTCGGCCTCGATTCATTTGGTGAAATAGTCAGTCATGATGAGGATGTATTGTTTTGGGTGGTAGATCGTCATAATGGGCCGACGATATAAATTGTACAACGCATGAAAGGGTAAGGCGCTGTTGAGGTTGTCAGTAGTTCGGTTGGGAGGTTCATCATCAGGCCATGCCGTTGGCATTTTCACATATGTTAAGAACTTCTCGCAGTCCGCCACCATCGTTTTCCAATAATAACTTGCCTTCTTTACTTTCAGGGCAAAGGACTGACCTCCGAAGTGATTTCCCCCTGTTCCTTCGTGTACTTCTTTTATGACTTTGTGAGGTTCCATGTATTCTTTGAATTGAATACTGGTTTGAAGTTGTCATACCTATTTTTCAAAGAGGAACGTCCATAACGGCTGTCTGAAATCGTGTTTGGACGTTTGCGAGGACATTCTCAATTCCGTTCAACACCTCTGTTCGATGGCGATGTATTCTACTAGTTATCTGTGACGCAACTGAAGCATACATTGGAATACCCATGTCAATAGTTCCTCTCGATCCAGTGAAGTCTATCAATCTCCCTTTATCCGACCAAATATCATACAAGAAAGAGGTCATCTTTCCATTTCTAACATCCACTTTATAAAAATACCTTGCAAGATCTCGGTATTTTAGAATTTTTCTCCACATTTAAGACCCCATACACGTGGTTTCTCTTATTGCCCAGAATGACTCTACGCGAATTAAATAAGTTTGTATCCACGTAACCCATAAAGAAGGATGAGAGGAGACAATCCGCCATATCATCTTAATGCAGCAAACAATATTTACCTCTTTCAAAGGCCGAAGACAATGTGCACCCTCTTGTCTCGATTTGGATACTTCTTCCCAAGAAATCTTTTCCTTTCGAGGATTTAGCTTAGGACTTGACCAAATAAAAGCTGAACAGATCTTATCAATCTCTCAAATACAGTCTCGTTGAATTCCAAAAACCGATAACCAAAAATTCATAATTCTATGAAGTATTGAACTAATAAATTGCACCCTTCCTACGAACGATAGAGTTCGAGCTGTCCATGAGGTTATTGATGCGCTCGGATTGTTCTCTGATACTTCTGGTTTTAAATTTGTAAACCTAAAAGTTCTGCAAGTGCACATACGTTCGTTGTAGTACTTTAGGTATCGATCCACATGGAGGGAATGCTGTTTTGCGAGAGCTTAGAAAGAGAGTTAGTAAGGAAGTCTAAAACGAAAATAAAGTTTATGGTTTGTCACAAAACAAGTGCTAGAAATTTAAACTAAATTAAGCGAGAAAATAAGAAATCGAGCAAGTAAATAAACTAGTAAGCAAAGCAATACTTAAATTTAAACTAATCTAAGAAAGTAAATAAGAAAGGAAGTAAGCTAAGAGAATAATCAAAAGTGAAGCTATAAATAAAGGGCAAATTGCTGTTTTTACCCCAAAATTTCGTTTTTATGACAAAAATACACTGTCCTTTCAATCAAATACTGCGCTACACTTTCGGGAGTGGAAAAGTACAGTTACCCCCTTATGACCAAACAAAAAATGCGAAACCGCTATTACCATTTTAACCTTCGCAACATGTCAGACTTCTATAGAGGTCTGACATTTAGACTCTAATAGAAGTCTGATTGATTTCTCTTACCAGACTTCTTTCATACGTATTCGAGAAGTCTGATACATATTAAAATAGGAAATTTAAATTTAAAAAAAAAAAATTTAAAAATTGTTAAAATTTGTTTCTACAATATATAAATATAGACGATTTTGATGTATAGAAATTAATATTTCATAAAATTGAATCAAATTAAACAAGGTTAGTTAATTATGCCTATACCTCAATAAATATCAGACTTCTCGAAGAAGTCTGATACAGATTTAATTAGTAAATTTAAATTTAAAAATTGTAAAAAATTATTTTGTTAAAAATTTCTTATACATAAATTAAATATAGACGATTTCGAAGTATTAAAATTAAATTTCGTAAAATTGAATCAAATTAAAAACATGTAAGGCAAAGTAGGTAGTAAACCTCAAAACATGCTTTGCATATATGTGTTGTAATGTGCATATATTTCACGAATTTGATGCTTCCTAGAAGTTATGGTTTAATATTGTCACTCATAAGTGCTAAATATTATATTTAGGGTTACTCGGACTTATCTGAGAAGTCTGAGAGAATCAAGATTTCTCAGAGATTACCATACTTCAATTTTAATCTGATTTTTTAAAAGTCAATTGCAAAACTACCCTCTCGTTGACCATATGGGTTTCATCAGACTTCTAAAGTAGTCTGAGTATACAACTCAGATCTGAAAATTGACAATATGCAAAAATTCGTACCTATATCTGTTTAGAGTTTGTTTTCACCCTCGTCGAGCGCCCAGAACGTCTAATATAACCGAAATCCCGCAAGCCCAGTCGTGTTTTGCCATTTTTATGCCATAATTTCCGATTTCGGTACGTTTGAATCGGAAAATCAGTGAGAAAATAGGAGAAATCGGAGAGAGAAGTCGCGAAAAGTGTTTACGAGCTCTATTCTTGAGCTTTAATAGCGGAAAAGATGGATTAGTTACTGCATTAACTCGTCGACGATGGTGGTTTTCGTAGTTTCTCAGACTTCTCAGAGAATCGGGATTGTTCTTATACTTCTCAGAGAAGTCTGAAACGTATTTAATTTAAAATTTAAAATTTCAAAAATAGTAAAAATTTAGTTTTTAGAAATTTTTACTACATAAATTACACATACTCATTGTTGCTGTATATAAATTAAATGTACATAAAGTCTGAAATTATACTTTCATTTAATTTTAGTTTGTACGAATTAGACTTGAGAAGAAGTCTGAAATTAGACTTTTCCGAATTAGACTCTTTTAGAAGTCTGAATTTCGACTTGATTTTAAATTAGACTTTATTAGAAGTCTGGCTTTAGACTTGTTTTAATTTTTAGGTTATAGTTGAATTATGAGTAGACTTCTATAGGTTTAGTAGACTTCATGCGAAGTCTGTTTTCAGACTTCAGATAAGTCTGCTAAACCGAAAACATTAACCTAACTGGGAATTTTACCCCATCTCCATTATTGCCGGTTGTCGTAGTGGTAAGCCGTCGGTCTTCTTCTTCTTTTTCATCTCTTCTGACCCGTCTTCATCTCTTTCTCACTTCTTTATCCTATTGTTGCAGATCTGAGGTCAGCTTCAAGAGAAGGTCTCGGTGACCACCGATTCAGAAGATCTATCTCGGACCTGATCCGTCTTCATCTCCCCGTTTGTTTTGACGCCTCTCTTAATAGATCAGGTAAAGCTTCAATCTTTGTGGTTCTTGTAACGTTCTATCGAAAGGAAAAAATCGGTTTTTATGACATTTGTGGTTTTGGTTTTAGGGACACTGTGGTTCTTGCTGGGCATTTGGTGCTGTTGAATCACTATATGATAGATTCTGTATCCAATTTGGAATGGTAATACTAATTAGCAATCCAAAAACAGCTTAAGATTTATAATTTATAGCCTAATCTTTTGTTTTTTGTTCACTTCATAACATTTATTTATCAGTAAATGATATCTTAGCTCGTTTATGAGGTAAAAAAATACCAAAATCTTTTACATTATTGGCTAAGTTAAAGAAAGATGGATCATTAATGTTTTGTTTTGATTAGGATTTTGCTCATTATAAATCTGGAGTATATAAGCACATAACAGGTTCTAACATTGGAGGTCATGCTGTTAAACTTATTGGTTGGGGAACTTATTGGGTAAATGTTGGACTTGACATTTCTAAGATGGTTCTTCGATTGAAAATTTGAAGTTAAAACTGGAGTTTTTAACGTTATTTATTGCTTTTTTCAATTGTTTGTAGTTGTTGGCAAATCAGTGGAACAGAAGTTGGGGTGATGTAAGTGTTATTTATTAATAATTTTTAAGAAAAGTTATAGATGTGGGATTTTCAATGTCAATGCTGACATATATGAAATTTGCAGGATGGTTATTTCATGATTAGGAGAGGAACAACTGAATGTGGAATTGAAGATGTACCAGTGGCTGGTTTGCCTTCAAGCAAGAATGTGTTTAAGGTTATTACTGGTTCAGATGATCTTTCGGTTGCTTTGGTTTAAGATCAAAGATGAAAAGTTTGTATATGTAAGATATATGTTACTGTGATGTTGTTGTTGTTGTTTCCCGCTAAAAATTTCGGTAATCGGAACTTGTTGGCCGTGAAAATGTTATAGAAATAAATAATGCAATCTAAGCAAAATAAAATATTATTTTAGCTTCTCTCGTAACTTCGTATAATGTGGAGTTGTGTCCAGAATTTGGTAAATCCCTTTTTCTCTCTTGTTTGGCTGCCAATATTTGTTTCTGTTGAGACAAGTCTACATTTCATCATATGTAATCCTGAAGTTGGTAATGATTGATCATTGATCACAAAGCTATATACATGGTAAAATATTAGTTACAGTTCAGATACAGTTCTTAATTTGATAAAAATGAACAACCCCTATGTCAAAACATTTCCAGTAAAGAATAGGTTAAACCGCAAATTCAGTCTTCTCCATATCATAATAACCTTGTGCCATCTCAACGAGTTCCTCATGCGTACAACCATCAATTAAAAAGAATATCCTTCCTCCCTTGACTTTATCAACCGCAAACTCCCACGTGGAGTCTTTAAACATCCATTCAAATGAAGTATACGCCGTTAAAGAAGACTTCTAATGAAGTCTACGTCGTTAGAGAAGACTTCAGACTGAAATCTACTGAAAATGGGTCACTTTTGCAATTCAAATACTGAAAGTAGACTTTGTTTGAAGTAGAATTCTTCGCGAAATCTGATTCTATTAGCTACATTGCCATAATTATTAAAAACATTATTTCAAAATAATTACCGAACATAAGCATGTTAAACTAACGCAGGAGGAACATATACAACTAACACACATATAAAAAAATTTAAAATCAACGAAATTTATCACAAATATATAAAAAACGGTTTTAAAATTTTTGTCAATTCAGACTGCCACAGAAGTTTGACAAACAGTACGTCAGACCTCTATGTCAGTCTGAAAAAGAGGGTATTTTTGCATTTAGAATGTTACAAAGCAGACTGCGGATGCCGTCTGACGAAAAGTTATCAAAGCAGACTTCTATCGCAGTATGACAAAAATGGTATTTTTGCAATTGACCCAAACTTTGACTTTTTGTCATGCTGCATTAGATGTCTAAGAAAAAGAAAAAGGTATTTCTGCAATTGACCAAAATTTTGACTTTTTTGTCAGAATTCTCCTGCAGTCTGAAAAAATTATGGGGTAGTTTTGCAATTGACCGAAGTTTGACTTTCGTTCCCAGACTTCCAGGGCAGTCTGAAGAAATTCTTCAGAATGCGATAGAAGTCTGACAGAAATTGGTGTATTTTTTGCGTTGACCAAAATCTTCGATATCAGACTTCTTTAGCAGTATGAAAGATTTCATCATTTTCAGACTGCCATAGAAGTCTGCAAATTTTTCCCTCCTATTCAGACTGCCAAAGATGTCTGATACTTTTTCCCCCATTTTGGTTAAATTTTGAAAAATTTTGGTCAATTACTACCAATACCCTGTTTTTTTTTCAGACTTCTGATTCCTTCTGAAAAAACAGTCAACTTCCGGTCAAAGTCGCTCATTTTTCCTTCATACTAGATATGAAGTCTGAATAAAAGGTCAAGTTTTCGGTCAATTGCAAAACTACCATATGCCTCGATTAGAGGATTTTTCTTTATTTTTTTGTTTTCAAGGGAAATTGCCAGACTTCAATTTTAATCTGAGTATTTAAAAGTCAATTGCGAAACTACCCTCTTGTTGACCATGTGGGTTTCACCAGACTTCTAAAGCGGTCTGAGTATACAACTCAGATCTGAAAATCGACGATATGCAAAAATTCTTACCTATATCCGTTTAGAGTTTGTTTTCACCCTCGTCGAGCGTCCAGAACGTCTAATATCACCGAAATCCCGCAAGCCCAGTCGTGTTTTACTATTTTTATGCCATAAAAAAATGATTTCGGTAAGTTTGAATCTGAAAATAGAGGGGAAATGGGAGAAATCGGAGAGGAAAACTCGCGAAAAGGAAGTCCGAGCTCTATCCTTGGGATTTAATGGGAAAAAATGGGTTAGTTACTGCATTAACTTGTCGACGATGGTGGTTGTCGTGGAGGTTGAGAATTGATGGCAATGACATTTCCGTAATTAAGTTAGATCTGAAATTTTTTTTTTCTTTTGAAAAAAACGTTAGACTGTAACAGCAGTCTGAGGAATGGCATTTGCGTGAATACCCAGATTCTTAAAGGGTAATTCGTGGGATTCTGAAAAATAGGAGATGAAAGGGTTATTTTTAGCTTTGACGTCAAATTGTAGGGTATTTTTCCAAAAAGGCCATAAATAAATAAACTAAGCATTGGGCAATAGGGAACTCTCTAGGGATCATGCCGAAAATCATAGGAATTTTGCTTGGGAGTTTAAAGTGAATTTTTGTCGTCTTTGGATTCTTGAACTTGGAACACATACACTATGTGTAGTCTACTTTCGTACACCCTACACACCTACACCTTTAGTACTCGACCGGTAGCTTTCATCTCCGACCGCGCAAAAGTTAGTGACTATACTTAAAAATCGTGAAAGCTCACAATCCCTCCACAAGTATGCTTTCGTATCTTGTGAGGGTTTTTCTCATCTATCCTAGGTCAAACATATAGATCCAGTACTTGCGTAGCTCTAAAATTATATAAGATCAGTCTCAAGGTAGCTAAACAAGCAAACATGCATTAAGAATAAGGATAGAACGAAGAACCCTAATCGATACCCTAATCTAAAACCTAATGATCGATGAATCAATCCATGAGAGCCCCTTGAGATCCCTTTGCCCAACAAGAGAACTACTCGGACACGATTAAAGAAAGCAAAAACATAATTAAATTAAGAGCAGGTGATTGGTGGACGAGCCTCTCGAGTTTAAGAACTAAGCCCGGAGGGAACTTCTTCACCAATCTCGAAAGTAACAACAAAAACATAAGAAAAGACTTGCAAAAAGCAAACTAAAAAGAGGCACAATGAGGTCTGATGAGTTCCACAAAATTGTGGCTGTAAAACATGTATTTATAGGTCTTCAACTCTTGCTTTGGTCGTCCTTAAGGTTTCTTTGAAGGGAAAACAAAGTGGGCTTGAAGTGGGCTTCGAATGACCTGTTTGTGGGCGCGACCAAAGGAGGTTTTGCCTTGGGTGGAGAGCCTCTGGGCGCGACCAGGAGTGTATTCGCCGCAGCCAGGAGCCTTGGACCCGTGGTGTGACACACCGGGAATTAACCCCGGCATGGAGTTTTACCCTTTATATCTAATCCGCAAGTGCACAGCACACGAAGTAGTATTTAGGGATCGAATCCACAGGGATAGACGTTGTCGATTTCTAACGACTTCTAACTTATGTCTCGACATTCCCTGGCCGCGGGTGCGGGCCTTCTGGGAGTGGCAAAACCATGTTTGCCCGCGGGTGGAGACTCTCTAGGACTGGCAGATTGGCAGTTGGCCGCGGCTCCAGCTTCTCCAGGCGCGTTGTGCTTCTCTTCGGGGCAGCTTCATCTTCCTTCAGTTCTTCTGATATATTTAAGGATCCAACAATTGGATTACCTCCAATCCAATTGCATTTAAAAGCTGGTTGTCTCTACTTTGTTGTGTCCAAATTTGGGGATGATCAGATGCAAGACTTCTTGACGGTCCAAGTTTGTCCAAAAACGTACTTTTGCTCCGAAATGCACTCTTTTATTCCGAGATACCTGAAACGTCTTTCAAATATCTAAAATATGAAAATCACTTGAAAACCTTTGAAAACGGAGTTAAAACACCTGCAAAGAATATGAAAGTGATCCATAAAAATTGTCAAAACCCGGTGTTATCAACTCCCCCTAGACTTTGATCTTTGTTTATCCTCAAACAAAACAGAAATCTAAACTCGGAAAGGGGTTTTCGAATATATAGGAACTAACAAAATTCTCAGTGACCGTCCTTCTAAACCATAACCAACGTAATGCATCAATCGGGCTTAGTCTAGACAATTCTCACCAAATTACTGCAACGCTAATCCACGGTATCCGTCATGCAAAAGTCTAACCACATAGATCCTAACTTTCAGTCAACTAGCTCTTAACATTCATTAAAGATTGCATGATTCTTACCAAAAATATTAGACAAGACAATCGATGCTAGGCATTTAAGGGCAGTTTAGAGGTGAGGCTAAAAGTGTTTCGGCTAAAGTATTTTCTTCGGAGGATACTAGATATTATGCAAAACAGCAAGAGAGGATGGAGTTGTTGGTACCCACAGTTTTCAGTCCCTTGCTCGCATAAGTTTTGCTGCAAAACTCCTCCTTCATCGGGACTCTTCTCCTTTTGACATAAATTTCTGTCGTTCCCCCGGACTTAGATTTTTCTCCGGGTACTAATTCGAACGGCTTCTTACTCCTCACATATTGAAACATAATTTCCTTGGTAAAAATATATACTATTCTAAGACTCTTAGGCTTTTATTTCCTTTCCCTTCGGTTTTTTTTTTTAAGAGAAAGGGGAAACGCCTTTAAACGGCCACGGAGAGTACGAAAATTACCAGTTACAAACGATTTCCAAGGCAACCGAATCCGTCTACTCTCTCGTCTTTTCGAGTGACTGAAAAAATTTGTCGTTCCTCCCTCTCCGGCGTTTTTGCACATATCTACACATAAGGCAGCAAGAGAGTTGCATGAGGTTTGAAAAAAGGTTAAGTTTCGGGTGGGATACCGGCTAAAGATGAACCGGCCATCTAGGACAACAAAGAGTGGTAAAAATGAAAAAGATTTCCTAGATGTATGACTCATTGTCTCGCCTAAAACAGTTGATTAGAAAATAGATTAAGTAAAAATAAAATGAACTAGTATATCATGTCAGAAAGAATTTCTATGGCTCAAAATCCTCTAGGGATGTCGCATTGAAAGCACTCTAGCTACCGCCTACTCTAGTACTAAACCACAAAAGAGCTAGCACGAGGAAATAGCGTAGAAGCACACTGGTCTATATCATCATAGATTTTGTTCTTATGTTCCTGAAAAATACTTAATAAAAATACTACACGAGGTCTTAAAAATTAAGCGAGAATTAAAAAGATCCAAAGAAAAGAAAAATAGATTAGTAATGGATAAACATCCTCCCTCAGACTTAAATCACACTGTCCTCAGTGTGAAAAAGTTGGTGAAAGGATGGTAAAATCATTAAAATAAAAGATAAGGTAAAAGAGATCGATTAAACCGTGGTGGTGAAGTGCATGGCTACGCGTCGCTTGAGCCATCTGTCTCGGAGTCGGGCGTATTGACATCGAACTGATGGTTCTCTTCGAGGAAATGCATCATGCGCATGTATCGTCTCTCTTGTTGTGCTACCTTCTTCTCCATGGCTGCGTATCCTGGTCCGTGTTCGTGAGACGAACGCGCGGATGGTGCAAGGGCATGTGATTGTTGAAGTAGTCGAGCACGCTCTGCCTCGGCGTCTCGGTTGGCCTTGGCCACTAGGAACTGTCCAATCATGTATGGTAGGCGTGGGGCTGTAGGTATGTAGTCCATCTCCTCCGGTATCCATCTAGGTGCTGCTCCTTCTCGGAGTCTAGTTCAATATTTGTAGGACTCACCGACAAAGTATGACTCACCGACATTAGTTCAATATTTGTAACAAAATCTGTCGGGGTCGAGTAAAGCACGAGAGATCGTACGGTCTCGGGTGAATTGTATCAAGTCGAACCAGCTTCCTTGGAGTGGAACCTCGTTCGAGAAATCGAAGTGCACGGCTTATAGAATCGCCGTGATGATGCTTTCGAAGGCGACAGTAGTGTCCTCGGGTTTTTTGGCAGGCGCATCGTGTTTCACCTTCACCAAGTTCTTCGCGGTGATACAAGCATAGCGCGGGTCTTCGGTGAAAGGTAATTGAAGGGTGACAAACTCGCCTTTGAGGACACTACCCACGTTCGCTATCGAGAATATGGTGTGTGCTAAGAGCTTGTGTGTATAGCGGACAGCGGGATGCGTGAGTAGGGCGGCTTTGGACTGTCCGTGGTCGTAGACGCCTTGTCCCATTATGTACCTTTGGTCTTCGTTACGGAGGTGGTGTTGGTTCACGAGGAGGGGAAGGAGTTGGGTCACGTCGAGGAATTGGCACGCGAGTTCTAGTCGATCGTTGTCGACTTGCCAAGAACTCTCCAAGACTCGTGTCATCTCCTATGCTTCGTGTATTTTAGCTTTCTTCGCTCTCCTCGGTTCGACTATTGGTCAATATCTGGGGTGATTCTCCTATGTAACCGCTCTTCTTTGAGTGAGTTATTCTCATTCTTGCGGGGTCCATTGGTCCGTAGCGGGACACGAGAAATAAACCGGGTTTGGTTCAATTTCATGTCGGGAACATGTTTAGTATTGCAAGATTTAGTGTCGGGAACGGTTGATAATGGTCGGGATGAAGTTCGGGACACAATGAGGCTGGCCGCGGGTCGACCACACGCGACCGCGGCCAAGTGGTCCTCCGCCTCATGACCGGCCAATGCTGGCGCGGTCGATGGCTCATCTGCCGCGGTCGGGATCTTCGTCTCGGGTTATTTTCTTCTTCGTTCCTTCGTCGTTTCACGATCTGTTTTGAATGTCTTCTCCAATTTTTATTTATTTTTTGTGTTTTTCTGAGTTTTTGAATGTTTTGGATTTTTTTATTTATATAAAGCCTAAAAAAAACGTCAATAAAATTAAAAGAAAAACATACTGAATGGGTTGCCTCCCGGTTGCCTCCCATCAAGCGTTTTTGGTTAAAATCGTTAGCTCGACTTTTTGGTGAGACTAGGCGTGAGCAGTAGATGTCTCGAGAACAAATGTTCCTTTGGCATTGTCTTGTTTATGACGCGTTTCGCCTTTCTTCGGTATCACATTCTTCTTTCCGCGTTTTTCGGAATTTTCACTTCTCGAAGAGCTTGTTTCGTCTTCTCAACCATTTCTTCCACTCCGTCACCTTGTGTTGAATGGTCGATTTACCTTTGGGGGTTCCGTCTTAGTCGTCTCATCTTTCTCTTTTCCTTTAGGGAAAATCGATTTTTTCATCTTCTGTTCGTCCCTCGGGTTTGGAAAATTATCCGGGACAATAGGATAGAGCCTCCTTCGATCAGAATTCAAGAAGAAAG
Organism: Eutrema japonicum; assembly: GCA_030161315.1. NCBI lineage: Eukaryota > Viridiplantae > Streptophyta > Magnoliopsida > Brassicales > Brassicaceae > Eutrema > Eutrema japonicum. The sequence goes on along the minus strand of BSQW01000011.1, from coordinate 31,426,548 downwards.
CCGGACGGTTGGCGTGATCAAGGAAGGCGCCAACGGTGGCTAAGAAGGGTCGACCAAAAATCAACGGTCTATACTTGTCTGGTTCTATTTCGAGAACTTGAAAATCAGCGGGGACGATCTTGTTTCCAATGAATATTTGGAGATCATGGATCGCTCCTTCGGGTTTCTTTTGTGATGAGTCCCCAAAAATTACGCTCACGGTAGATGGCGTGAGATTCATTATACCGAGTTTCTCGGCAAATGTCTTAGACATTATGTTGACGTTGGCTCCAGAATCACACAAACAATCTGAAAAATAAATTCCCAAAATCCAACAAGAAAAAGAAAAACGTCCTGGATTATCGGCTTTTCTATGCCTTTGAAGCGGGATTAGTTTCGGTACCTCGAATGGTGGTTTTTGGATCATCTTGTATTCGGTAACGACTTGTCCATAGAGTGGGAAGAATTTTGGAACTTCCATTTTAGCATCGACTTCCTTCTCCGGTATGGTGGAAATCACGTTGCAAAATCTCTTCGACTTATCTTCCACTCTTCCGGATAAAATTCCGCTCGGTCTCTTAGTGGAGTCCATGGTTTGAGAGACTTGCATGTCCAACTTCTTGACATGGATTGAAAGAGATTCAAATTTCCCATTCAAGTCATTGTACATACATTCGACCTTGACGTTAAAATCTTTCATCGTCTTCTCGTTGCCTTGAGCGAGGAGTTGAATTGATTGCTCGAGCTTCGCTATTTGGGAAGCAAGTTGAGAGTTTGAGATACCTTGTTGCTGCGTGTTTGAGTTGTTGTAAGGAGCGGCTTGAGCGTTGAAGGGCGGTTTCGGTTGGAAGTTCCCATTTCCTCCATAGTTCCCGTTTTGGAACCGGTTTTGGTATGGCTTCGATTGTTGTGGATAAGGCTGATCTTGAGGGTTCTCCATGTTCGGGTTTTGATACGAGAGATTGTTGAAGTTGGCGTTCCGGAAGTTGTTGAATCTGTTGTTGAAACGGCTTTGGTAGGAGTTTTGTGCTCCCACATAGTTAACTTCTTCTTCTTGAAAATACGAACAGTTGTTGTCGGGTTCGTAGTAAGCATCGTCTTCGACTCCACCAGTAGCTTCACAAGCATGCACTTGGAGATTTTGGTTGTTGAGAAGTCGGTTAATCATGTACTTTAGCCCGGCTATCTCCTTGGATTCTGACAAATTTGATCTAGTCGATCTATCGTAGTCGGGAGAATTGTTGCTATCCGACATAGCAAGATTTTCGATGACAGCTCTTCTTTGGTTGATGGTCTTCATGGAGAAGTCTCCATTGCTGGACGTGGCGAGAGAAAGTTGATATTTTGGTATTAATCCTCGGTAGAAAATGTTGAGAACATTCGGACCGGAGAAACCGTGATAAGGGCAATCTTTCTAGTACTCCTTGAAACGTTCGCACACTTCATAGAAAGACTCCACCGATTGTTGATGAAAACTTTGGATTTTGTTTCTTAGCGCGTATGATCTCGACTTCATGTAGAAGTGGTTTAAGAAGGTGGCTTTGCACTCTTCCCAATTAGTAATAGATCTTGCGGGAAAAAATGTCAACCAACACTGAGCTTTATCGGCCAAAGAAAAAGAAAAAAAGCTTACACTTCAAATAGTCGGCGGGAACTTGGTTCGTTCTCGTCATTCCGCATATCTCTTCGAACAACTCGATGTGCTCCATCGGATGCTCGGTTGCAACTCCATGAAACTGATTTTGCTTTACCAAAGCAATGATTTGAGGTTTGATCTCAAAATTGTTTCCATTCGGTATAGGAAGTTGTATGGCTGCTCGGTTTTGGAAGTGTTACGGTGCATCAAAATCCGCAATGATGCGGTTACGCGCTTGTATCATCGGAGGATTAGCGGGTAGTACCGGACGGTTGGCGTTTACGCCGTTAGGAGGAATCGGTGCATTCGCTTGAGCATCGTGATTTCCTCGGTGCATCACGATCGACGGAAAGTTGTCGCCTCGGATATTCAGCATTTCGGTTTTGGTTGTGGTTTTTTTTGGGATCGAGATGTAGCTGTTCATTAGCACCATGGACAGCCCCTTGATATTCTTCGTGATCCAAAAAATCACGGTCATCTTCGTGATCAAGTTGATCGCGGTTTAGTTGATTTTCTGGGTGGTCGTTTTCGGCCAACCTTAAGTTTATTTTGAGTCTTCGGAGTTCTCTCTCATGTTTGTCGATATCTTCTAGTAGCGGTACGGTTCCTCTAGAATTTCTCCTAGTGTGCATGCACCTTAGAATAAAAGACAAAGATAAAGGAGAAAGTCAAAAGAACAACAAAGAACTTGAAAATCAAAAGTGTATAGAGCAGAAATTAGAATATGAAATCAAACAAGCTAAATTATCCCCGGGAACGGCGCCAAAAAGTTGAAACACCAGGAATTAACCCCGGCGTGGGGTTTTACCCTTTATATCTAAGCCGTTAGTACACAGCACATGAAGTAGTATTTAGGGATCGAATCCACAGGGATAGATGTTGTCGATTTCTAACGAGTTCTAACTTATGTCTAGACGTAAAATATATTTTGGGTTTTATTACGGTTGTATCTATGGAATCTAAACTAAACTAAGAAGGGCAGTAGCTAACTAATTATTTTATCGAGCTTGTGAATCAATTAAACGAAGCATTGGGCAATCATGAATTTTCTAGAGTTTATGGCTGATTTTTACAAAGAAATTTCTAGGATTTCTAAAGCGGCTTTTGTCGACTTTGGGTTCTTGAACTTGGAACACGTACGCTGCATGTAGTCTACTCCCGTAATCCTACACACTACTCACTTCAGTTCTCGGACGGTAGCTTTCGTCTCCGCCCGCGCAAGTAGTGAATGATACTCTCAAAGGTCGTTTACGCCCATAATTCCTCCGTAAGTATACTTTTGAAATCTTACGACGGATTTGCTCATCTACCCTAGGTTAAGCGATTAGATACAGCACTCTCGTGGCTCTAAAACACCTGATATCAGTTGTTAAGACGGTTAGTCAAGAAAAACATTAACAACAAGGATAGAACGAAGAACTCTAATTGGTATCCTAGACTAAAAACCTAATAACAATCGAACCATAAATTCTCCTTCAAACCCCTTTCACCCAACAAGGAGATTACTCAGCCATAGCTGAGGTAATCATATTCAATAAATTGAATAAAAACAGTAAGTAAAAAGGGATGAAGAAAACTTCTCTATCGAAGAACACGAATCGAGAATCCTTTGCTCTAAACCAAATAAAACAAGTGCACAAGTCACAAGAGCTTCGCTTCTGCCTTCAAGCGTGATAAGAATGTAACGTATTTGTCTATGAGGAATAAAATAAGTATTTATAGAGCTAATCTTCGTTACGGGTTTTGTGTGAAATGACGGTTTTGGCCTCGGTGAAGAAACGAGTTGAATTGGTCGAGACATGCCCTGGCCGCGGGAGTGGGCCTTCTGGGAGTGACGAAACCATGTTTGGCCGCGGGTGGAGACTCTCCAGGAGTGGCGGATCGGCAGTTGGCCGCGGCTCCAGCTCCTCCAAGCGCGGTGGGCTTCTCTTCGAGGCAGCTTCATCTGCCTTCAGTGCTTCAAGTATATTTAAGGATCCAACCATTGGATTGCCTCCAATCCAATTGCATTTGAAATCTGGTTGTCTCTACTTTGTTGTGTCCAAATTTGGGATGATCAGATGGTGAAAAGGTCTCTATTAGCTGCAAGACTTCTTGACGGTCCAAGTTTATCCAAAAACGTACTTTTGCTCTGAAATGCACTCTTTTATTCAGAGTTACCTGAAACGTCTTTCAAAACTCTAAAATATGAAAATCACTTGAAAACATTTGAAGACAGAGTTAAAACACATGCAATGAATATGAAAGTGATCCTTAAAAATGGTCAAAAACCGGTGTTATCACGGTGGTTGGCCTATGCGGTTGAAACTTCAATTCTTCTCTTGCTTCTTTCGTGAGACTGCAAGACATGCGTTCAGTCAATGGGATGTATCTTGAGATCTAACCGTTGGATTGTCTTGAAAGTTGAAACCAAGTGGGTATGAAAGTTGGTTCTCCCTTCTATCATGTATCCAAATTTGGGAGTGATAATACGGTGAGAAGGTCTCCATCAGATGTCGAACTTCTGACGGCCCAAAATTGACCAAAATATGGTTTTTCTCCAATTTGAGTTATTTTTTCTAAGGAACCTGAAAAGAGTTTTGAAACTACAAATATGTGAAAAGTATGATAGAAACATGTAAAAGCAAGTGAAACACTTATTAAAGTGTTCTAAAATAAATAGTAAAACGGATAAAAATACGGTGTTATCACACCCATAGACTTAAATTTTGTTTGTCTCAAACAAAACAAAACCTAAGCTTGGAATGATCAAACAAAAATCATAGGGAACTAGAAATCTCGGAGACCGTCCTTCTAAACCATAACCATCGAACTACATCAATCGTAATCCAGCCTAGAAAATTCTCACCAGAAGTTTCCGTAACACTAGTCCACGGTATCCGTCATACGAAATATAAACATTCAAAATCCAAAAATCAGGTCAACTAGCTCTCTAAATTCATTAAGTGCAAACGTGAACTTCTCATCAAAAGGATCGAACCAAGACAATCGATGCTAGGTATTAAAGGCATTTAGAGGTAAGGTTAAAAGTGTTGCGGATTACTGTAATTTCACCGGAGGGTGCGAGATATTATGCAAAACTGCAAGAGAGGAAGGACTTATTGATAACCACAGCTTCCAGTCACTTCTTCTTGAGTAAAAATATTGCACTTCCTCCTTTCTCCAAAAACAGAAGTTTTCTGTCATTCCCCAAACTTAGAGTGTTATGTGGGCTCCGAATGACATACTTTTTACAAACGAACCATGGATACCTCATAATAATTTTGACCAACCTAGACTCTTCTTTAGGCTCTTGTTTCCCTTTTCTTTCCTTTATTTTCGATTGTTTTTTTTTTTGAAAGGGGAAAACACCTTTATGAGATAGAGTCTTAGGAGCACAAATATTTATCATAATTTTGAATTTTCCAAGGCAGAACCAAGATCTTATCTTTGTTGAATTCACCTCCACCAATCATGTATAGTCTCCGTCTTTAATTACTGAAAACTGCGTCGTTCCTCCCTCTCCGGCGTTTTTGCACATATCTTCACATAAGACACAAGGAGAGCTTAATGAGATTTGAACAAAGGTTAAGTTTCGGGTGGGGTACCAAACAGAGATGAGATGGCCATTCATGTACGTCAAAGAGTGGTAACAGGCAAAAGAACTTCATGAATGTATGATTCGTTATCTTTGCCTAAACCTATGATGAGAAAATTAAGTTAAATTAAAGTCCAAGTATAATAGAGCTAATATATTACATCCTAAAGAATATTTACGATCTAAATTCCTCTGGGGATTCCGCATTAACAAAAACTCTAGCTATCGCCTAGTCTAGAACCAAATTACGAAAGAGCATGTTAATAGGAAATAGCTTAGAAGCACACTGGTCGGTTATCGTCATGGATTTCTTTCATCATTCCCTCAAAACATATTCCTACTTTTATTCAAAAACTTGAAAAAAATTAAAGAAAACTTGAAAAAAATGCAAAATACAAAGACTCATGAAAGAAAAAGGTGATTATGAAGGGATGAAATCCTCCCCAAGACTTAAATCACATTGTCCCCAGTGTGAAATAAATCCAGCAAGTATGAGAAATATATGTATGTAATAATGGAAAAACTATAGGGAAAAAGAAAACTTACCTCAAAGTGTTCGGGAATTGATGTGTGAATGGAATGGTGGTGGATGGGGGGGTGGTAGTTGGTGTTGTGGTGATGGGGAATGCGTGTGGGGGGGTTTTGGTAATGGTTTGTGATCGATCTGGGATCAAAAGAAATCAATCGGGATCGTCAGGAAGCTAGTTGGGGGTCGAAGGGCTCCGACCGCGACCAAAGGGGGCTTCGTTGCAGGTCGGTCGAGTGCGACCGCGGCCACATGCTGGTTCGCCGCGGGTCAAGGTGCTGCACCCGCAATCGAGCTTCTCTTAGCGGTCAAGACCTTCCTTGGGGTCCGTGTTGTACCGAGCAGTTCCGAACCATGTCTCCCTCATTTATCTTTTCATATTTGTGAGAGCAGAATCTCACAACCTCAATTCTCAGCTTACAGGTTGTATGTTCTTGAAAATAACTTAGAAGATTTTGAGAGAAAAAATGTATATTATTATCTTTGCCAAGCATTCGGTTATTTACAATAAGGTTGGTGTTTCAAACTTATACCAGCTGAAAATGTAACCGCCTAATTATTATACACATTAACTACATAATTAAACTCGTAATCTTTTGTCTTTAATATGACATAAATATGTTTGACCAGGTTTGAACTTGGTCAAGTGCATGCTCATGTCTTCCTGCGAGTTTGCTTCCTTTCCTCGTGCTCGGTTCTTCCACCTTGTTGATTTGATCTATCTCGCGACCTCGTTTACTTCAGCTTGTAAACAGTCTCATGAGACCTCGTCGTGGGCCGAGCCTTCCTTGTTGAGCCTGCTTATTCGGGTTGGGCTTTGAGTGCTGAATTTGGGCCCAACAGTTGCCCCCCAGCATCCTTGTTGACTTGTCATCGAGGATGTGGTGCTGCAATCTCGGGTCGATTTATTTGATCTTTAAATCATGTTCGAATTTTTTATTGAACTTGTTTTGAACTTATGCTCCTGCGAAGAGGCTTAATTTTCTTTAATTTGATCTTTAAAAATCATTTTTGCTATTTAGAGGCTGACACTTTTCAATGGATCAAATGCAGTCTTTTAGCCAAAGATCCGGGCCATTCAGAGACCTTGCTCCCAGGTCGTTAAGAGACATCGGGAGCTGACCATGCGATTTTAAGACGCAAGGTCGAAGCTGTTTGGAGGCAAGCATGCAACCTAAATAGTTTAGACGTAGAGGTTGTTGTCATTTAGAGACTAAAAAGGTTGCGACCTTGCAATTTAGACGCGAAGTCGAGTCATGGTAGCTGGTAGCATGCTCTAGCTCGTAAGGCTGTTCATTTAAATAATTTAAGCTTTTTGCTTGGAGATGGAAGTTGAAGAACTTCAGGCTGCTTTTAGCAGGCTCAATTTCTGATTTTTTTTTGGTTTTGTTTTTAATTTAACAGATGTACCCTTGTGAGGTTGTCTACGTATCCTGAGGAGGGATCAAACCTTTCGCCATTTAGAGGCTGACACTTTTCAATGGGTCAAAGGCAGGTTTTCAGCCAAGGACCCGTGCCGTTTAGAGACCCTGCTCCCATATCGTTTAGAGACCTAGAGAGCTGACCAGTCGATTTTAAGACGCAAGGTCATGGCCGTTTAGAGGCAGGCATGCAACCTAAACAGTTTAGAAATAAAGGTTGTTGTCATTTAGAGATTAGAAAGGTTGTGACCTTGCAATTTAGATGCAAAGTCAAGTCATGCTAGCTGGTAGCATGATTTAGCTCGTAAGGCTGTTTGTTTATGGAGTAAAGCTTTTAGCTTGTAGACAGAAGTTGAGAAACTTCAAGCTGCTTTTAGCAGCCTTAAGAGAAGAGATTTTTTTATTTTAATAGATGCACCTTTGCGAGGTTCTCTACGTACCCTGGGGAGGGATTAAGCTTTTCATAGTTTCATTTTTACAAGTATCCTTTACGTTAATGCTAATATTTCCTCAAATTCATGGCATTCCACGAATTTCATTCAGGTATGTTGTTATGCACACCCTGACGAGCATGTACACGCCGTTCTTTACTGTTTTGGAGATCTGGTATGGAACTTCCTGTGATCAGGGCGCTCTCATCCTCGGATGAGCGTTCTCGCTTACGATAATCCTCAGATAGGCGATCTCGCCGTTCTCCATCTCGAGCTGGGTTATAGTTCCTCCTCGAAGGAGGTTTCTCCAGCTCGACATTCCCTAGTTCTCGTGCTGTGAATTTCGCAGCGAGCTGCTTCTTCACCTCGTTGCACTCCTCAGTCGAATGACCCTTGATTTCATGAAAATCACACCACTTGTTGGGGTCATTGATAATCTCAAATTAATACCCTATAAGTACTAAAGATTTGTCGATTGTAATACTTAGGGGTCGAATCCACATAGACTCAAAAAAACACACGATAGATTGTATAGATGAAAATTAAGCTAAGTGATCAAAAGCAAATACGTAAATTAAACAAGTTGTGATTCGATTGGGAGAAAGATAGGTTCAGGGTATTTCTCAGAAAATCAATGAATGCAATTAAACTAACAAATCAAGGTTCAGGTTAAGCATGGTTCTTGAACTCCAATCACTAACTCTCGTTGCGAGAATTATCTAAGTCTAAATCCTAGAATTCCAAATCTCTTTGCGAATCCTAAAGTCTAAACCAGTTTTTAGTTCAAGTTTGATTTGTTCACAAAACAACTAAACCAAATCTCTTTGCGAATAGTTATTTTGCTCACTCTAAGTTCTATCAAGTTTCTCAATTGCACTCTCGTGCCAAATCGATTAATTTAAGATCTAAGTTCTAGGTGATCAATCTATAATTAGCTTTGAGAACAATCTAAGGTGAAGAACTAATTCAGATTATGAACTCTAATCAACAATTCAACCTAGCATTCAAAGAAATCCCTTATGAGAACCCTAAACCTAACAGAATATCTACTCAGACATGGAAATTGCAACAATAAACATGACTGAATAAATACTTGAATCAATAATAAAGAAGAGTGTAAAACAAGGGTTCAAAATCTTCTATTGGACGAACAGAGTTTCAGACTTGTCTCCCTTCAAAAGTACTCTCACAAAACCAAAGTAAAAATAAAGCATAGCTCACAAAAGTGGCTGTAAATCCTAATAAATAACATAAGTCACGTTTTGGGGCTTCTTGTAAATAATAAAGTCTTCTGGGGCAATTTGCAGGTCCTCAAATCTTCATAAAAGTCGCGATCCTTCTGTATATTCGACGGGTATCGACCGATACCATAAGTGTATCGATCAATACTCATGCATCAAATCGGTGTCTCAGCTACAGAATCTCTGCTTGGCTCCAAAATGCTCCAAAATGCTCCAAAATGCTCCAAAATGCTCCAAAATGCTCCAAAATGCTTCAGTATCTCCAATAATCTCCAAACGTACCTAAAACCTGAAAAGACTCTAAAAACTCCATAATACTATAAAGACTCTACAAAAAGGACTTATATCATGGCTTAAAATGGATAAAAACCATGATATATCAGTCATATGGCTCGATTTGGTTATGAGGTGGGCTTCCCGAGGTTACGGGTGCCTGCTGTTTTGCTTGAGCTACATTTGCCTCCTCGAGAATAATCCAGCGTGAAGAGCGGTGTAGCCTATTATCTAGCGAGACTGGTTCCCGGACTGTGAGCTCCTCAAAGAATTTTGAGGACTTTAACAGTCCGTTTTGAAGAGCTTTCAGGGCTGTTGGGTTATGTAGATTGGCAATTTTTGCCTTACCGGCCTTAAAACTGTCAATGTACTTCCGCAACGAGTCACCTGGCTTTTGAGTAAGTACCCACAGATCGGCCTCCGAGGTCTCGATATGCATAAATACTGAATATTGCTTCAATAATGCTGCTTGAAGGTGGGTGAAGTTATCAATCGAATTCGGCTCCAGGGAGGTGAACCATTCCAGGGCCGAATCCGTTAGATTTTCAGCAAAGAAACGACATCGTGCTGCCTTGAGGTCACCCTCGGGTAGTGATATACTCATATATTGCATGTTTTAGCATGCATTTCATTTAGAGTTTTGTGTAATTCGCATGCATAATCATGGTCTTGTCTTGCATTTAGGTCTCATTTAGAGTATTAGGTATTTGCATTAGGTTTAGTGCATTCTTGCATGTTTTGGAGTATTTCCTAGGTGATTGGAGGCAATTGGGCATAGTTGGAGAGTTGGACCTAAGTGGAGTGCAAAGCCCATCCGAGATGCCGGAAAGATATAGCTGGACTAAGGCCTTCCGATATGAATAAGCCTTGAGTTAACTGTCTGCAGGAGTTGGATTCAGGCCATTTGGACATCTGGTTAAGGAGTTACCTCGGATTTACTGAAGACGTCTCTGCCTGGCCGAGAAGCTCTTACCTTACCGGATGCATGCACCGGCCCGGGACAACACCATGCACATGCCCGTTGCTGAACCTTGCCTCGGACAGGGACTTTCCCGGCCTCTTATCCCGGCTAGAAACCGCCCGGTGCTGCACCTCTCGGCAACAACTCCTCATCCCGGCTCCGTGTCCCGGCTCCATCCCGGCCGGGATTGAAATCCGACCCAGCTCAAGAAACACCTTTTAAATATTGTAAAAACAATTTTTTTAGATCTATCTCATTTTTTATGTTTTTATCTTTATCTCTCAAGAACAAAAACCTCTTTTTTAGGGTTTTGGGATTTTTCCCAAGGATCTTTTGATTTATGAAAGTTTGAATTTAATTCTTGTATTCTTTCTCTAATCTTTCATCTTCCTAATCTCTAATCATGATTAACATCACCTCTTTCACAAGATTTGGTGTGTTCTTCATGATTAGTGAGTAGTCTTTTAGGATTTGAGGATTTGGTAGATTTAGGTTGATTTGATGGATGATTAATGATGTCTAGGATTAGATTATATGATTTCCCTTCTTGATTAGTGGTTTTAAAGCTGGATCTAGCTTGAAAAAGTGGATCTATATCATAAGGCATTTCATGCACACAAGGTGTTCGATGAAATGCCTAGATGAACTAATCAAGAGATATTCATTTCTAGCCTAAGAGATTAGTTGTCTAGAGTGATTATTTGGTTGATCTTAAATGTTAAGACTTAAAACTTGCTAATTAGTGATTCACAAATGAGAATTTTATTTTGGATTAGTGATTAGCAAAGTAATTAATGCCTTGAGAGAGAATTAGTTAAGATTAGTGATCTTTGCCTAGGGATTAGTCTTCATTAAGCATTGGACATCATTAATTAGTCATTGGATATGTCTTATCTCAATTAACTTATCCCTGAATTTGCCTTTTGTCATTGTTTTATTCACCGTTTAGCGTCTTTAGCTCTTGTCATTTTGTCTTTTAATTGATAGTTCACTAGCTTAATCACCAAAACCACTTTGTTTGCTTGAATTAAAGAGTGTCTTGTATTGTTGTTGCATTGAACTAGACCCTAGATTGGATTGATATCTAAAACACTACAATGACATGTGTATTTAGGATTGATTCTTAAGTAGGATAAAATTCTATCTATCACGTAGTCACACCCGTGAAAAGGCGAATTTGAAACTTCTCATAAACGCCTTGGGGGCTCGCAATCCGCGAGGTGAATGGGGTCTGATTGACTTCGTCAATCACCCGAGCTATTTTAGGTGCTGAGCTCAGAGCGGCATGGACCTGCGATCTCATCCACTGAAGCTCGGCACTGGTTTCTTCATAGTATTTCTTAGTTGACTCAAACCCATGCGTTGCGCCGGGTCCCAGACCATTTTCGTTATTGCCCGGGAACCGGAGCAGGGACTCTCCAGCAAGTCGGGCATGGTTGCTTACCACATTTTCAGGTCGCGTTTCGACCTCGGGATTTTCCCGAGTTTCAACTTCATTGGCGCTCCCAGAACGATCATGACAGACTAATCGGTCTGAGGTCGGACCTACTCCCGGGAAGGTCGCAATTGATGGAGTCCCTCCTTTTGCGGTCTAGATCGTAGAAGTAGTGAATATAGGGTCCGATATTATTGAGCAGAACCGCGAGGTGGTGATTGAGCCGACCATTCTGCTGGTAGAGGCATCAATATCGGAAAAGTTTAGCCTCGTTACTGGTGGAGGTGAAAACATTAGTCCTCCATGTCCTGGTGAAAACGGGGCTTGTGTCCCACGTGGGAGGGCAAACCGCCCGATTGTGCCTTTTCGAGCCGCTATTTCAATATCGTCTTGGGGAGCTGCCATTAGGCGATTCTGTTCTATGAGAACCGATATCAAGTTCCGGATCTTAGCTATTTCATCCGGAGCCGGCTGGTTTAAGACTACCGGTCCTGAAGGATCAGCAGTTTCGTTGATCCCAGTCGTGACATTTGCTCCCGAGGTGGTAATGGGAACGTTTGTTGTTCCATCCGAGCCTATCGGAGCGATGGTGTCAAGCTGGGATGGTGGAATGGAGGTATTTATAACTCCGGATGAAGCAGTGACTGATGCACTTGTTGTGCCCGACATTCTTTTCTTTCGAATGATTAGTTTCGCAGGTTACAAGAAGGAAATCGTTTTGCTCCTTCCCCACATACGGCGCCAAATTGTGAGAGCAGAATCTCACAACCTCAATTCTCAGCCTGCATGTTGTATGTTCTTGAATATAACTTAGAAGATTTTGAGAGAAAAAGTGTATATTATTATCTTTACCAAGAATTCGGTCCTTTACAATAAGGCTGGTGTTTCAAACTTATACTAGCTGAAAATGTAACCGCCTAATTATTATACACATTAACTACAACCTTAAACTCGTAATCTTTGGTCTTTAATATGACATAAATGTGTTTGACCAGGTTTGAACTTGGTCAAGTGCATGCTCCTGTCTTCCTGCGAGTTCACTTCCTTTCCTCGTGCTCGGTTCTTCCACCTTGTTGACTTGTTCTATCTCGCGACCTCGCTTACTTCAGCTTGTAAACAGTCTCATGAGACCTCGTCGTGGGCCAAGGCTTCCTTGTTGAGCCTGCTTATTCAGGCTGGGCTTTGAGTGCTAAATTTGGGCCCAACAATATTGTTTTTTGATTTCTTGTGTGTTTTTTTTTTTGGAAACTATAAAAAGATAACGTCAATAGAAAAAGAAAAAAAAACTAAAAATAAAAACGTACTAAAATGGGTTACCTGCGATTGAGTGCTTTTGTTTAAAGTCGTTTAGCTCGACGTCGGTAGCTAGGCGAGCTTAGTCGAAGAAAGGTCTTGTCCGAAAACAAGTTTTTTTTTATTTAACCTTGTAATCCTTCGTATAAAACATATAACGCCATTCCCACTAGGGATTTCTGTCATCAAGTCTGAGATGGTGATCTCCTGCGGTATCACAATGGAAAATCAGTCTTAGAGCTTCCTTGAAGTATGATTAGTCAACATTATCCGTGCTTGGCGAACGTGTTGGATGCTTATATGTTGAAGTGTATGAGTTTGTGTCACGTCATTAGATCGAATCATGTTGAAAGATGCATGGGGGAATGATCCTTCATGATATGAAGTGGTGAAGCATCAAAGGTGAAGACGGTTTGCTCGAAGAGGTGTGGCAAGATCATGAACGTCGGAGAAATAGCAAAACAGGGGCTTGCCGCGGCTCGATGAGGTGGAGCCGCGGCGAAAGGAAGCTTGGACGTGGGTCAGCGATGCACACCCACAGTGGAAGGAGGGCACGCCGTGGGTCGAGGAGGTGCGCGATTATTGTTCTGATCGGCCTAGATTTCCCATTCCTCTTTCTGAATGTAGATAGAATCAATGATAATAAAACAATTTCTCAAAAATCATTAAAGAAAAATAACCGACTAATATATAATATCTTATATATCATTCGAAGTTATTTGAATCTTTATAAATATATAAAAAATTGACTAATAATATAATTTTAATATTAAAATTATATATAGAGCGATAAAATCGCATAGAAAACTCTCAAAGTATTTAACCAGCATTTTAAACCATCAACCCACAAAATTTATCACATAAAACCCTCGATCCGAGTCCCGAGTGCGTGCCGCCCTTTTTTCTCACGAAACAGTTAAAGCCAGTAATGAAACATTTTTTCACCTGCATCGGAATAGTTATACTCTAAGTAAAAAATAAAAGCATGGTTAATTCATTTTGCCACGTGGATTAACTTTAGTTAAAACCAAAAAATCGATTTGGGATCTTAGGGTTCAAATTCTTCAATCCAATCTCAGATAATTTCCGTATCATAGTTTAGCATTGCCCATAAGACATGTAATATTTATATATTTTTTCACCCACCCACTACAATGGATGTTGAGTATGACTGGTCTCGTCATTGTAAAAGAATCAGATATGATAAAACTCAAAACACTCTCATTCAAGCCAACATTAAAATAAATTATAGTAATTATCACAAACCCATGAATTCTTTATTGGGCTAGATATGGACCTAATGTGAAATTAGCTATTTACTTATTTATAGTTTACAATTTATATATTTTTAATTAGGTTATTCATTGTGTATATAAGGAAAAGTTTTGACACCTTATTGAATAAGAAAATCTTTATATCAAATAAAATTTATTGACGTGGTATCAGAGCATAACCTAAAATTTTAAGCTTTTCGATTCTCTGCCTCTTTCTATCAAACTCTGCTTATTCGATCTCTTTCTATTTGACCTTAGTATTCTCGATCATTCTGTCGGAATACTTTCTAATTGACGATGCCATATGGCGATCTTAGCCAAGTCAAAGACAGCTCTACTACACCGACATCTAAGGTATGACCTGAGACAGTTTGTCGAAGAATCGATCCTTATGACCTCTCTTCAGGTGATAATCATTATTTTGTCATCTTCCAGCCACTACAAGAAAACACCAATTTTACGAGAAAACATATCGTTGTAAAATCGGTGTACTATCGAATTTACGACGAACCGTAAATCGATCGACTTTAATTGGAAATAATCATAAAATCATCAGCATCATAACGAGGGGCAAAAAATCGTCATAAAATCGTCGGGAAACAATCGTCGTAAAACCGACGTAAGTTTTACTTCAAAGTTACAACGAATATAAACACGTCGTAAGAGCGATGAAGATTCGATGTGTCATAAAATCGTCGTAAATTAACAATCATCATAACATATTCGTCGTAAAATCTTCGGAGATTTATGACGATTGTTAATTTTTAATTTTTAATTTTTTTAATCGTCGGAGATTTTAGGCTCGTGAGTTACTCATTTCATTGCGTATGATACCTCTTTGAAATTGGTTCTCAGCTCTACTGTATCAAGGCTAAACCACAAGCCGTGTGGTGTTATTCGCCTTCTGTCATTAAAGTTTATCAACTCTTAAGACCAGCAGATCATAAGCCTTGTGTCATCCTTGTACTTTCATCAAAACAGAGCTAAAAGTTCTTATCTTATTTTTAATTTTGGGTTTTTTAGTTTCATTTAATTGGTAAAAAACACTAATTTTTTTTATTTTGTTTCGTTTTATGTCTTGAACTGTTTTTTTTAATTTCATAAACTAAAAATCCAAAAAAAAAACATATTTTGCTCCTCTTTGTTTTGATTCGTTTTTTTATCTTTATATAGACTAAAAATCAACAAAACAATCTATTTGTTATGTTTTATTTCTTTTTATATATTTTTAAAAAAAAGCGAGCAAAACTTTTTTCTCTTTCCATGAAGTATGAAGTGAAATGGATGAACAAAAACCAGAACTGATAGGAAAAAGAAGATGTCTATGGAGATTTGACATATTCTTAACAACATTATTTCTGCATATGAGACATGGTCCGAAGAAGAAGACTATGGAATTTGCCATGGCCAGGAGAAATTGAGCTGAGGCCACCAGACCGTATAATGGAGATCACAAGCTACATCAAACCATGGTTACAACTAAACGATGAATAAGATACTTATGTACCACAACGAATAACATTCTCAGGAAATCAAAGAAATTTAGAAGACTACTTATACAATGGGAAAGAGATATGGAGAAATTGTTCCTACGACATCCCAGGAGGTGGAGAAGCTATCCTATGCCATTGACACACTCACTGAGAGGGCTTATTCACGGTGGGAACAAGAAGATATAGATCTAATCTACTACTAAGAACAGTCCTCTCATGGAGAAATATGAAGTGGCTCATGCAAGAGGAGTTTCTCCCAATAAACCATCGATGTCGTAACAATGCTCAATATGGTAAGAAGACCCAACTCCGGAATGACATCGACACAAAGCCTATGCCACAAGCACTTCGGGGAAAGACAATCCAACCAATAGAGCTAGACCCCATCTTTGAACACAAACCAGCATGATGTCATGTGCCAAAGGAGATGTTCCAAAAGATCTTACAGAAGTGAACTCCGAATCAAAACACATTATGTGAGCCGCAAACAAAACCAGAAGAAGAGAATGTGAAAGAAAAACTGGAGAACCCTTCAGATGCACACAACCAAGACAAGCTGAGGAAAAATATAACCTTAAGAAGAACAAGTTTTGAGGACAAAATATCTTGAAGATGGAGCGTATGGTTCAGACATCGGATCCAAATCGAGCGCGAGGAGACTGAGGTGATTCAAGGAAAGAAAGACGTGAAGGAAAACCAACTAGGCTTGGAGATCATGAATATTTGTCATAAAACACAACTTTGTCAGGAAATAATCATTATTGGTCAAGAGTGTACCGCCTTTGGTCAAGGGATTATTCATCTGTAGTCCAATCCATATGAGAAGACATATTGGCCATAGTTCATTGTTTTCAGACCCAACCAAAAGGAGTAGTTGATTCGGGCGGGTCGACTTGCTAGGTCAACATGATGGAAAAATTTCTCAAATACCAACAAACTATATAAACCCTCTCAAACCGAAGAGAGATACGGTGAAACAAAGGGGAGGATGATGACTAGAAGAGAGATTAAGATACTTTCAGAAAAGATAACTCGACAAAGAGACAACGGAGCATGATCATATGGTAAGACTATGAAGAGAGAAAAAAGGACGAAATCCGTATGGAGAAAGAGAGATGACTAAATTAAAAGGAGGGATGCTTTGGACCAGTCACCCTTAGTAACACGTCTGCAAGAGAACAAGGTCTATTCGCTCCAGGAAGATATTCCCTTTCCCTTTAACTCTAGAGGTTGATCATGATCTCGACTATCCGACACGAAATTTTAACCCACTAAGTCCATTAAGCCCGATTCCACTAAGTTAGCGCCGACCTCTGAAATAAACAGAAGATTTCAATATTTTCTCCCGAGAAAAAAGGAAATCTTCTCGATCCAAACTCGAGAAGGAAAAGAAAATCACCAAAATTTAGCCGACAGAAGATCATTTAAATAGGAGACACCCTCCTCATTCGAGAACGATCGAACAATTTCCAATGAGACCTAAGAGATTATTAGCTCCGACTTTTCTGGCTTAAGTTTCTTTGTTCTCTCATGTTTTCCGACTTCCTCGTCGGTTTCCGACGACCTAATATTTTTTGTACTTCGCCGAGATACTTAATACACTACAAAAAAATAAGGTAGATAACATCATTTATAAAGTGTCAAAAAAACAATTGATGCTAATTAGAATTACTTGCTAAAAATTGACATTAAATATGTAATTTTACATCAGTTAAAAGGGAAAAATGCCTAAAACCCTGAACTTACGATTTTCATCAAAAAAACTCCAACTAGGTGTTGAACAAAATAAATCTTCAACTTTCATTGACATCAAATTTTAATCTCATATTTCTGTTGACTATGCCAATTTAGGCTCGTCGTTAACAAAGTTAACAGATCAATTTGACGGTGTTAAATCTCAGTTAGAAGTCGTTAACCAAAACGACAATGTGTTGCTTATATATCTAGATTATTATTATTTTTTGGGCTCTCTGTTACCATTTGTTATTTCTTCAGCTGAGAGACAATAGTGGAGGAACAGAAAATAACGCTAGACACAAAATCTCCGGCTCCAGCGCCTGTTCCGATGGAGGTCGCAAAAGATGTTACGGAGGAGAAAATTCAAAACTCACATCTGGAGCAGAATTCTGATGACTCCAAGCAGAATTCCGATGGCTAATGGCAATTAATGTAATGAAACGCCTTTATAGAAATATATGGAAGAAAATTTTAGGAAAAAACAAAGCGCAATATAAGAGAAAGCTATAACTTGTGACACTAAGAAGAGGAGGATATGAGCAACCGACAAAGAAGAAGAAGAAGATTGAATAACCTTGGGAATGGATGGCCTTGGTTCAATCTAACAAGCCTTGCTGAGAATAAGGAAGAAGAGCATCACCACAACCCCACAGAGAAGCCACCACACCATATTCGAGATCTTCCTCCGCTCCGACCTCCGGAAATCCAACCCTCTCCTCCCCATACTCCGGAAATCCGATCCATATCTGATCTGAAGTAAAGCTGGGGTTTCACTCGTTGTAGCATCCATTTTGGACACAAATTATCTACAAATAACGCCTTTAAGATAAGTCACATTATGAATTTTCCTGTAATATGAAATAAAACACATAACAAGATCCCACAATTTACCAGCAAATTTTGTAGTCTAGTATTGTTAAACGAGCTCTAAAGCGTTTGTGAGAATTTTCTAGACTAAACCCGATTGATGCATTACGTTGGTTATGGTTTAGAAGGACGGTCATTGAGAATTTTGTTAGTTCCCATATTTTCGAAAACCTCTTTTCGAGTTTAGATTTCTGTTTTGTCTGAGGACAAACAAATATCTAAGTCTGGGAGAGTTGATAACACCGGTTTTTGACCGTTTTTATGGATAACTTTCATATTCTTTTGCAGGTGTTTTAACTCCGTTTTCAAAGGTTTTCAAGTGATTTTTCTATTTCAGAGATTTAAAAGACGTTTCAGGTAACTCGGAATAAAAGAGTGCAGTTCGGAGCAAAAGTACGTTTTTGGATAAACTTTGACCGTCAAGAAGTCTTGAAGCTAATGAAGACCTTTTGACCATCTGATCATCCCAAAATTTGGACACAACAAAGTAGAGACAACCAGCTTTCAAATGCAATTGGATTGGAAGCAATTCAATGGTTGGATCCTTAAATATACCTGAAGCACTGACGGCAGATGAAGCTGCCCCGAGGAGAAGTCCGCCGCGCCTGGAGGAGCTGGAGCCGCGGCCAGGAGGCATTTTGCCACTCCTGGAGAGTCTCCACCCGCGGCCAAGAGGCGTTTCGCCACTCCCCGAGAGCCTGCATCCACGGCCAGGACCCTGCGCAACCAAATCGACTTGTTTCTTCACCGAGGCCAAACCCGTCACTTCCCATCAAACCCTAAATGAAGATTAGCTCTATAAATACTTATTTTATGCCTCTTAGACATATACGTTAGATTATTTTCACGCTTTTTGGCAGAGGCAAACCCTTAGAAACATGTGTTCATGGTTTTTCAAGGATTGGAAGAAGGATTCTTCATCGGTGTTCTTCGATAGAGAAGCTTTCCCCATCCATTTTAATGCACTGTTGTCTTTTGAATATATTGAATATGTTTATCTCAGCTATGGCTGAATAATTTTCTTTTTGGGTGAAAGGGGTTTGAAGGGGATCATATGGTTCGATTCTTATTAAGTTTTTAGTCTATGATACGAATTAGGGTTCTTCGTTCTATCATTGTTGTTAATGCGTTGCTTGACTAACCGTCTTACCAACTGATATTAGGCGTTTTAGAGCCATGAGAGTGTTGTATCTAATCGCTTGACCTAGGGTAGACGAGCAAATCCGTCGTAAGATTTTGAAAGTATACTTACGGAGGAATTGTGGGCGTAAACGACTTTTGAGAGTACCATTCACTTCTTGCGCGGGCGGAGTCGGAAGCTACCGTTCGAGTACTGAAGTGAGTAGGTGTGTAGGATTACGGAAGTAGACTACACGCAGCGTCCGTTTTCTAAGTTCAAGAACCCAAAGAGGACAAAAATTCGCTTTAGAAATCCTAGAAATCTCCTCGTAAAAATCGGCCATAAACCCTAGAAAATTCCCGATTGTCCAGTGCTTCGTTTAATTGATTCACAACCTCGATAAAATAGTTAGTTAGCTATTGCCCTTCTTAGTTTAGTTTAGATTCCATAGATACGACCGTGAAAAAAACCTAAAATTTATTTTACGTCTAGACATAAGTTAGAACTCGTTAGAAATTGGACAACGTCTATCCCTGTGGATTCGATCCCTAAATACTACTTTGTGTGTTGTGCACTTGCGGCTTAGATATAAAAGGTAGAACCCCACTCCGGGGTTAATTGTCGTTGTGTCATGTCTCTGGACATCACCGGGGTGTTTGATCCAAACATGTCGACCCCAGGTGGAACATCCCCACCGATGGGCAAGGAAATCTCTGGATGAATGATTTCAATAAACGGAGAAACTCTAACATCGTCATCAGTGAGATCGAGGATTTCTATCGCGTCGACCTCAGCTTTTTTCTCAGCCTTGTGCTTCGATAATATTTCCACACGACTCTGTGGAACACTGATACCGTCCTTCTTCAGAATTTCGCAGAAACCGAAAATCATGGTTATCTTATTAAGGACGAGAAAGGGTTTCCTAATCTTTTCGACAATAGCCAGGTGTTCCCTCACCTTCTCGAATTGAACCTGGCATTTGTCGATCACCTCCTTGCGAGCCATTATCTCTCTAGTATGAGTCGATCTCAACCGGTCGTCTCTTTCTTCAACGTCCTGAAAACCGCGTCCCTATCCACTTCAAGTGCAGCATTGGCAGCCTTTAAATCGGCTATTTACTTATTCAGTTCAACTACTGCCCTATCAGCAACTTCCGATCTCTCTCTCTCTCTCTCGGCGGTCAACATTGCCTCGAAGTCCTTGGCAGCAATACCGGCCTCAAGAGATTCATGGTGTGCCGAATTGAGCTCACTGTCATACTACCAAATGAGGTTGTTTGTTTGGGCCACTGATAGTAGGACTTTTGCAAGTCTTAAACCAATTACTCAAATCCCACTCATGTCATTGTGGTATTTAAGATATCGAACTAAGGAGGTATGAGGCTAACACACTAGGAATCTAAGAAACTATATAAGCTAAGCAAATCAAGTGGTTTTAGTTTTAATCTAGCAAGATAATGATTCAATTAAACAAAGCAAACAAGTAGCAAGAACTAAGCAAGATTAAGACAATGATTACAAAGATTATATTTGGGTAAGGCAATTGATTTGGGGGAATCTTGAGCAAAGCAATGATGTCCATACAATCACACAAGTGCATTTCCGTAAGACTTGAACACTAATCACGATTAATCTATTCTCTTAGCACTAATCACTTTGTTAATTACAAATTCAAGATCCAATTCTCATTTGTGAATAAGCAATCAACAAGCATTACACAACAAGTTCCAATAGCCAAAATTCATCTTAGACAATCATTCTCATTCATTGGGGAATTTCATCAAACACTTTGTGTGCATGAAATTCCCTATGATCTAGATTTAACTTTCTCAAGCCTAATCTAGCATTATAAACACTAAATAAGAAAGAAAACAAGAAAATTAAGATCTAGATATCAAAGATTAACAAAGAAACCCCATAATCTACCAAACCCAAATGATCCAAGAAGAACTACTCACAAATCATGAAAAACACACCAAATCTCTTGAAAGAGGTGTTGTTAATCATGATTAGAGAATAGTAAAATGAAAGATTAAAATAAAATTAAGAGAAATAAACTTAAACTTGCATAAACTCAAAGATATCTTGTACAAAGTCTCAAGAACACTTCAAAAGAAAGGGTTTTTGCAAGAGGGAAGAGAGAACTCTACAAAATTAGGTCTAAGGCCTTATATAGAGGTGGTCCACACCCAGGGCAGAGGGTAAACACCGGCCAGTAGTGGTCAGGTGTGATGGGCCGGTGTGGAGATGTCCTTAGAGAAAAGAGGCAACACCGGGTGGTCATAAAGGGGTGTATGTGGCCGGTATGGTTCCTGCAAAAGGTTTGGTCAAGAACAGGTCCATGACACCGGTTGGTGGTCCAAAGAGCTCCCTTGGCCAGTGTTCTAGGCTGTTGCAGCACCGGTTGGTTGCACCGGTCATAGTTGGGCCGGTGTCCTTTGAGCATAACTCGTTTGGGCGCCAGATAGATATGTCCTTGCTAATTTTGCTGTATCTTTCGAAATACTTCTCTAAATTACCTCAAACAACCTCCAGACGAGAGCAAACTCCAATGTCTATGATTGTTATGAAGACCAAAGAAGCTGAATCTGAATGGAGACCCTTCGTCCCGCGCAATCTTTCAGACACCTTGGGTGAACTCTGCATTTGCCTTTGCTCCAAAACTCCAATTATCACCAAAACGTCTCCATGTACCTACAAAACACTCCAAATGTTGCAAGACTCACTAGGAACTAATGCAAAATACCCTAGAATCTAATTAGCACTAAAACACTAAGGAAAACAATGATTATGCATGCATGTGAATCAAAACACTAAGTAAAATGCATGCTAAAATTGGTAAATTATGAAAATATCAACTCCCCCAAACTTATTCATTTGCTTGCCCTCTGATATGCTTGGTTTTTACCTTTTTCTAACACATGTTTTGGTGTTTCGTTTGAGTATTTTATCGAGTCAAAGTTAGTTTTTAGAGTGTTTTAGTCCTTCATTTAGTTATCTCAGGTAAAAAGGCGTTTAAGGAAGAAATTGGAGTTACGTGGGCAAAAACGCATGGAACGGTACAAAAAGAGCAAGAATAGATCGATGCAAGGAGTGCATCGATCGGTGCAAGGAGTGCATCGATCGATGCAACATGCTCAGAAAGTTCAAAGTCGATCGATGCACAACTGGAGCCGATCGATGCATCACCCTCCGAAGAGCCATAATTGATCGATGCAAGGAGTGCATCGATCGATGGAGCATGCCCAGAAAGTTCAAAATCGATCGATGCAAGGAGTGCATCAATCAATGGAGCATGCCCAGAAAGTCCAAAATCGATCGATGCAATTCGCGAGAAAGAAAAGGAAATTTCAGATTTTCCTGTTTTGCCCCGGAAACTGCCTATTGTGTCATAATTCACCCAAACCCCTATTTATACGTTATTCTCAGCCACCTTTTAGGCTATCTCTCTTTTGACTACTCTCTATTCTACTCAGATTTTTGGCTATTGATTTTGTAAGCAAGAAGAAGAATCTCTGCATCTATTGAGAATAATGCTAAACCATTTCCTCTCTTTTATTATTATTATGAGTTTCTCTCTATCTCCTTGCTTGTTCTCAGTTGCCTTGTCCGAGTAGTCTCATAGTTAGGTTTAGGGTTTCAAAGGGGTCCATGAATCATTGAATTAAACATAGATAAGGATTTATCTTTTGTGGTTTTCGCTTATTGTTGTGTTTATTGCTTATGCCAAGTTGACGGCTTGCCTATGATCTAGGGTTTAATCTATACCACGGAAGTGTCGTAGGTTTCTAGAAAGAACATTAAGCGAGGAAATTTTCCTTAGCCAACGGAAGTTGATGTTAAGGTGATTCGTGAACATATTGAACCAATTCGTTAATGCTGGTCTAGAACTCTATGTTCAACGGAAGTTAGGATTTTAGGTTGTTAGATTTAGTAATCAATACCACGGAAGTGGATTGGTTAGCTGTTTATGTTTAAGTTTGAAACTTGTGTTTAATCGTTTCCTGAATAGTTGTTTGATTCATGATCTCTGGATTCCCGCGAACAAACCCTCGACCTAACGTTTTTTTCTTATTCAATTTACACCGCTTTTAGTTATTTTCATTACCTTGCAATTCAAACCTTATTATCGTCTTAGCTTAATTTTATCTTGTGAGAATCGTAGTGTAACATTGGTCTCTGTGGATTCGATCCTAAAGTACTACATTGGCATACTGTTATGATTGTAGTAGTGTACACTTTAGTTAATTAAATTACTACGTGGTAAAACATCTAAATCAATTTGGCGCTGTTGCCGGGGACCAATAGCGTTACCTTCAATTTTGAATTTGAAATTTAGTCTAAGATTCACTAACAGATTATATCTTGTATTTCAGGGACTTTCTAAGATGGATTACTACTCGGGAAACGATGGTAACTTCAATGGCCATCGACCACCTCTCACTCGCGAAGCTCAGAGGTGATCGCCTATGGACATTGGACCCGTTGGTGATTACATCCCAATGCCAAATTCCTACACATATCGACCAACCCAAGCTCACTCGCACCAAGGCCGAAATTGGAGCGATTTTGGCCATGAAAACAATCACCATCACTATCAGCCACGTCTGCAACTACCACCTCGTGCCTACGATCACGTCCCCAACGAGTCTTTGGAGACCATGATGCACACACTATTGAAAAATCAGCAAGAGTCCTCGTTTGATCTTGATGCAAGGTTGGACCATATCAAAAATGATCTCCGTGGGAAATTTGATGATATTCATGCCCATGTACAAAAACTCGAAGAAAGGGTGAAGCAGATAGAAGAGATGCAGCTGCAGCAAACCCACGAAATTGAGAAGAACCAGATTTTCATCGATCATGTCAACAAATCCATGGAACTCATGGAAAACAACTTTGAAGAGAAATTCACAAACTTGAGGGAGAGCCTCTCGACTACAGCCACGAATCTCAGTACCACTGCAACCAGAGCAAGGCAAGGAAGAGAAACTAATTCGATCGTTCATATCCTTTGCGATGGGCAACGGCAAGCAATGGAAATGCTCCGAAAGATCCGTTTCGACATGGATAGAAGGCATAGTGATATCCTTGGCAAGACCACGGGACTCAGAAACATCTCTGCTGATCTCTCTGAGGAACTAAAGACGCTCCAAAACCGTTTATCCGATGTGGAAGACACCATTCATGTTCTGAAATCTATAGGCGAAGAGGAGATTTCTCCTATAGCGCTAAGGGATACATATAACACCTCCGAATAAAGGGTGGATCATCAATGAATGTTGGAAAGGCAAACCGCGAGGATCAGAGGAAAAAAGCCACGCGAAGGGATCCCATTGGCAAGCCGAGAATGACCTCTTGGACGCGAAGAGCTGCTTGACGACTTCCACTCCGTCGTGAAGAAGATTCCACTTCAAATCTCTTTTACCCAAGCCTAGGATAAATACCCTAAAATGAAGAGGCTCTTTTGGTATAGCAAGGAATATAAGTATGAGATCGAAAACTTGTTTGACGAAGTTATGAAAACGCTGTCTAGACCTAGAACCTTACATAAGCTCGAAGAACGAAGCTGCTTTGTCGTAACATGTGAAATCTTTGGCTCCTACATCAACAATGCTCTGTGTGATTCAGGAGCCGCTATAAACCTTATGTCATAATCAGATGCAAGGCGATTGAAAATTGACACCATGAAGCCTTCAAGGATGAGAATCGGGCTTGCAGATGGGTCAACCACCACCACGGTTGGCTTGATCGAAAACCTCCCCCTCAAATTTGGAAATTGCATCGTCCCGGTCAATTTTCAAGCAGCAAGAATACGTAGCATGAAGAATGAACCTTTACTTCTTGGGAAACCATTTTTAGCGACAGAAGGAGCCATTATGGATTGGCCAAATAGGAGAATGTGTCTTGGGAAACCTTCTACCTAGCAGCACCTCCCGGTTTCACCTCTAAACACATTTGTTACACAATCGGAGGTGGAGGAGGATGTGAAGTGAAGGACACCTCTGACGATTGTTTAGGCAAGGATGAAGGTACAGAGAGCCGCAGAAAGAAGCTAAGGCATGTTAAGGGAGATATGAGCCCCTTAGATCTATCATCCACCTAGAACACAAAAGGAGTCGAGCTATAAGACTTAAAACAAGCGCTTGGTGGGAGGCAACCCACTGGTTAGTTATATCTATGTTTTAGATTTTTAGGACACTGACTTAATAAATTTTTTTCTTTTAAAATTGAAGTTCTTTAAACAAAAAAAAAGGGTTCCAATCGATCGATGCAGAAGGTGCATCGATTGATGCAGAAGAGTTTGAAGTCCGAAAATCGATCGATGTGAGGTGTGCATCGATCGATACCAAGGGCTCCGAGAAGCAGAAATCGATCGATGCATCCTCCGCATCGATCGATCGCCAACCCAGGTAAGTATTTCGGTTTTCAATCCTGGTTTAATCCGGTTTATTTCCACGCATCTTCTTCTTCCCCCTCGCGATTTTCTCTCTCCTCCCCTCTAAAATCGTTCGATGCTCTTGTTTCTCACAAAAACAAAACCTTCAATCTCCCACAACTTCTTTGATTCTCAACGGATTTAAGCGATTTTGGTACCTATCCCCACCGATTTTGCGTGTTCTAGAAAACCCCCAACCCAGATTTCTCGATTAGCAAATGTATGAACTCCGAAATAACCTTTACAGTCGTGATTTTGGTGAGAAAATCACCCAAAATTTGTTACTTCGATTCATGCATCCACAAGTGGATACACTGTGCTATTTACCTTGTAGGGTGTTAGAGCATGAATTTCGACCACCCCTTTGCTATTTTTGTGAGATTTTATAGAAATTTCAATATCTAGGGTTTATGTAATTGGGAAAATTTCGGGTTTTACTCACGCTCATGTAAAATTTCGATGTATCTATTGCTGGTGTAAGCTTCTCTTTAAACGTGTTTGGTGTATATCGGTTATTGATTTTCCCATGCATCGCGGAAGTGAATTATTGGAATGAACAGTTGCAACTAATCATTTATGATGTGTTGCTATTTGCTATCGCAACACAACTCTTGGATATGATTGCGTGCTAATTATTGAACTTGGAACTCACTTGGAAAATTTTGTTGTTCGTTATCCAGGACAATGTCAAGGACTAACCAGCACATCAAAGACAAGGGCAAGGGAAAAGTGCCTGAAGTGGAACATAAGACACCTTGGCCTCGACCTGCTGGATTAGCTTTTCCGGTTCCGATGATGACCAAGAAGGAGATACAAACAGATAGTGTATGCAAAAACCGAGCACTGTCAAACAAATGAGGAAAGTATGAGAGCATGTTCTATAATGGGTTGCTGACAGTGGAGATGTGCCCCATGCATTTTGAGAGTTCCTACCTCTTGGTAAAAATGGGTATCCGGCAGGACATCAAAACATTGATTGCACATGTTGGTTTGGGACGGTTGGCCACTCTCGACCAATTTTTCGATGCTGATCTCACTCGCCAGTTCTTGGCATCCGTTGAGCTACGATATGACAACCCGAGGGAACCCGTCGCTATTGAAGGGATACTCGTGTTCTTCGCTTATGGCATC
This sequence comes from Eutrema japonicum, assembly GCA_030161315.1. Lineage (NCBI taxonomy): Eukaryota > Viridiplantae > Streptophyta > Magnoliopsida > Brassicales > Brassicaceae > Eutrema > Eutrema japonicum. The sequence goes on along the minus strand of BSQW01000011.1, from coordinate 31,399,715 downwards.
TTCCACCAGATCTCGATCCCCGATCTCTACACTCTCTACGGTTTCGAGGCGAGCCACGAGGAAACTTCTTTTTCGGAATTTCCCAACGCCAAGAGCTTTTGGAAGAAGATAGCCAGTGGGAAATACGATGGTGCTTACTCGAAGCAGTCGAGCATTCGCAACCCCGCACTCAGGGTGTTTTCCAAGATGCTCAGCCACATGCTCTTTGCTAGGGACAAACCTGGAGCTATGCGTACTGACGAGCTCATCATGCTTTACTATGGGGTCGCACCCGATATAGGTCATCAGCTCAGACATTCCTTCCCTAGATCTCACCGTGTCAACCTTGGAGCCATCCTTGCTTAAGTAGAATCTAAATCATAATGGCTATCGCTAAACCTCCACTGCAACGGCGCAAAATTGATAGTAGGACTTTTGAGAGTCTTAATCCAATTATTCCAATCCCACTCATGTCATTGTGGTATTTAAAATATCGAACCAAGGATGTATGAGGCTAACACACTAGGAATCCAAGAAACTATATAAGCTAAGAAAATCAAGTGGTTTTAGTTTTAATCTAGAAAGCTAATGATTCAATTAAACAAAGCACACAAGTAGCAAGATTAAGACAATGATTAAAAAGAGGATCTTTGGGTAAGGCAATTGATTTGGGGGAATCTTAAGCTAAGCAATGATGTCCATACAATCACACAAGGGCATTTCCTTAAGCCTTGAACACTAATCAAGATTAATCTAATCTCTTAGCACTAATCATTTTGTTAATTACAAATTCAAGATCAAATTCTCATTTGTGAATAAGCAATCAACAAGCATTACATAACAAGTTCCAATAGCCAAAATTCATCTTAGACAATCATTCTCATGAGCTAAAAGTGAAAATCTCTTATTTAGTTCATGGGGAATTTTATCAAACACCTTGTGTACATGAAATTCCCTATGATCTAGATTTAACATTTTCAAGCCTAATCTAGCATTACAAACACTACATAAGAAAGAAAACAAGACAATTAAGCTCTAGATATCAAAGATTAACAAAGAACCCCCCAAATCTACCAAACCCAAATGATCCAAAAAGAACTACTCACTAATCATGAAGAACACATCAAATCTCTTGAAAGAGGTGTTGTTAATCATGATTAGAGAATAATAAAATGAAAGATTAAAAGAAAATTAAGAGAAATAAACTTAAATTTTCATAAACTCAATGATATCTTTAACAAAATATCAAGAACACTTCAAAGGAAAGGGTTTTTGCAAGAGGGAAGAGAGAGCTCTAAAAAATTAGGTCTAAGGCCTTATAAAGAGATGGTCCATGCCCAGGTCAGAGGGTAAACACCGGCCAGTGGTGGTCAGGTGTGATGGGCCGGTGTGGAGATGTCCTTGGAGCAAAGAGGCAACAGCGGGTGGTCACAAAGGGGTGTAGGTGGCCGGTATGGTTCCTGACCAATGTTTGGTCAAGCACCGGTCCATGACACCAGCTGGTGATCCAGAGAGCTCCCTTGGCTGGTGTTCTAGGTTGATGCAAAACCGGTTGGTTGCACCGGTCGAAGCAGGGCCGATGTCTTTTGAGCAGAACTCGTTTGGGCGCCAGACAGATATGTCCTTGCTAATTCTGATGTATCTTTCAAACTACTTCTCTAAATTACCTCAAACTATCCCCAGACGAGAGCTAACTCCAATTTTTATGATTGTTATGAAGACCTCAAAAGCTGAATCTGAATAGAGACCCTTCGTTCGGCGCGATCTTTCAGAAACCTTAGGTGAACTCTGCATTTGCACTTGCCTTTGCTCCAAAACTCCAATTATCACCAAAACGTCTCCATGTACCTATAAAACACTCCAAATGATACAATACTCACTAGGAACTAATGCAAAACACCCTAGAATCTAATTAGGACTAAAACACTAAGAAAATCAATGATTATGCATGCATGTGACTCAAAACACTAAGTAAAATAAATGTTAAAACAAGTAAATTATGAGAATATCAGCCACCATCTAAAAAACAAACAATATATACGGAGTCATTACAATTTATCCACGATCAAACATTAGACATACGAAAGGAGCACTTACATCGGTTGTAGTACGAGCTAACTTCTTGTAAGCCTCAGATCGGAAGAGTTCCTCGGTCAGAGGCATATTATGACCCCAAAACGCGATATGGCGGTAGAGATCGGCGCATGCTCTTTCGTCATTAACAAAAGGTTCGTCTCTGTCGTAATCGAACTTGACGGAATAAGCAGAGGGCCGGCAGTTTTTGCCTTTTTGAAGCTGCATATCAATCATACTGGGTATCTTCTCCGACCTCGAGAAGTCTCTTTCGAGCTGGGTCGACCTCAGTTGTGACATCCCCAATAAGAATTACTAGGTCGTTTTCTCCCACTTGTGGATATTTAAGTGGGAGATCGGAAGGACTCCTCGCAACGCCAAGTTCCTCTCCTACCTCCTCATATGCCTCGACCTCGGACGGTTTCTTGTTTCTGCCTTTCGACGACCTTCGAGTTAAAGGTTTCTTCTTCTTTTTCTTCTGCCTCTTGGCATCAAGTTCGGACTCGGCTGCAACCTGGCCCTCGTTCTCAGCTTGTTCACCAACGACGAGCTGATCTTCATCGTTGTGCTCTCCATTGGGTGAGTTCACCTCGGCGATATCTTGATCCTCCGCCAACTCGGAAGTGTAGTCGGAAATATCATCGATCTTCATCTTCTTTCTTCGACTAGGTTGTTTAACTGAGTGAAATAATCTAAGTGTCAAAAATCAACCGATTTCAAATGAAGTTAAGAAAATTACCGAAACAGACCTTTGCAAGCTCGGTTCGCCTTTCTGTCAAGTTTCTCTTAGTAAGCTTCCGGCCAACGAATTTTCCCCGCCGCACTAACCCTCTTAGCGTCCTCGGCACTGAATTCGGAATATGAAAGATATTGGAAGGATGACGAACTGAAACAAAAAGAAATAAGATGTCAGACAAAGAAAGAATGGAACACATCTAGAACAGGCCAGCAACTACCGATTGGCGAACTCCACTTAGTTTGGTAGTATCCGTCAGAAATTGATACGAATAGTGCATCGATATGAACAAAAAATTATTTGGTGTCCCAGTCGTTGACTTTACTTGGATTGTCCCCCGTGACGAGGTCATACTTCGGCTACGCATTACCCGAGAATAACCAAGACTTTTGAGCCGTGATGTTGACACGAAACAATTCTTTGAATATCGAGTGGTAGATCAGAATACCACAATCATCCCCGATAATGAGAATCCCGACAATGTTGATGATCGTGGTAGGCTTAAGCTGGGAGATCGCGACACCTCGGCGATTGCAATAACTGTACAAGAGTCTTGGCAATGGGAAGCGGAGGCCATAACTTCTAAAATAATATTCGTACACACAAATATAACCTTCGGGAGCATCCCAGGGACGTTGATCCGGTTGGGGCAACAAGAATGTTATATCATTTGGTGCGCCACATCGTTCTAGGGTATTAAGTACATACTTCCTCGCATAACGGGTCGGTCCAAGAGAATATAGTGTGATCGTTTTACGTCTTACTTTCGGGGAAATTTCCTCAGCTAAGGGAACATTCCCTTTGTCGACCTCATCACCTTCGGTCCGAGCAGTCATCTCTTGATCGAAACAAACTTGAGCTTCTATCTCCCAACTATCTATATCGACCAGCTCGGGAATTTGAATAGAAGCTCGGGATTACTAGGACTGGCCTCGACGAAGCGTGAGTTGCGTCTAACCAACTCTTGTCTTACCCCATCAAGACCATCAACGGACGAATCTTAAGGATCTTACGAAATGCCGAGCCAAAGAGATTCTACATGAACTTCGATGAACTCATCTAAAGATTATATCGCCAAACTAGGGGGGGCTCATTGTTAGTGGTGAATTTAGCACTTCCCAGTTTAACCCGGTTTGAACTGAGATAATCGGTCCAATTGATCCCGGTCTACGACGGTTCAAACTCGGAAGAGATTAAGCCCACGATCGCGGTTGCCGGCCTCCGATATTTAAAGAATATTTTTTGATCTCACGGAAAAAAAGAAATCTTCCTTTTCCTGATCGAACTCGGAAAAGAAAACTACATATTTTTTTAGCCGACTCAAGATCTTATAAATACATAGGTCTTCACCTCATCGAGGCACATTTACAATCATCGGCGAAACCTAAGAGATGGAGAGCTCAGACTTGACAACTTTTTGTTTGTTAGTTCTTTGATCTATTCCTATCTAACGATCATGTAACCTCGTCAAATTAAAACTAATAAAACGAGATTTCGATCAAAGTTGTCTATTTTACCAATTTGTGTGATATCTGAATCGTACAATTTACACGACTTGTACTGTTTGCTTGATTTTTATATATATATTTCTTTATTCACATCACAAAAATATTTATCAAGTTCGATTTATCAATATTTCACATCACACATATCGGTATGTAACAATCTTTTTAATTTTTTTGTGGATTCGATCCTCTCATAATACTACGGTATTCATGCATTTGCATATCAATATGTGATCAGTATTGAACCTACAAAAAACCTTTTTTACACTACAATAAAAAAAAATGTACATGGATTTAGAAATTGTTGTTTTCACTAAAAGTTAGGTCTACATTTAAACAAAACGTACAATGTGTTTTCTCTTAGTTAACTTCACAAAACCCTATCTACATTGCAATACAAATTTTATATGGACAAGTTATATTTTCGTACTAAGAATTCAGTCAAAAGATATATAAATTAAGTCAAAAGATATTTAAAGAAAAGATGAATATTTTTTTTTTCACCAAATAGTTATAGAAAGTAATACCATGACAATTAAGTATGTTGAATAAAAAAAAATTAATTTACCAAAAATAAAAAATTTGTTGCCCAAAATAAAAATTTCACCAAACTAACCAACCCTCTAATTAACCCCTTACTATACACGAATATTAAAAAGAGATGTCTCTGTGAGATAATACTCAACAATACATTTAAAATGAATACGCGAGAATATATATTTTCAATATTCTTTTTTTTTCAATACTATCAATGATCATTACGACTGGTGATAGGGCTCGTGGAGGTAGATTCTTCGATGAAAACTATGTTGTTACGTGGGGAAATGTCTTGAAACTCAACCAAGCAAAAGAAGTTCAGCTTACCATGAATAAAGCTTCAGGTTCATTGATTTCTGTTTTTTTTAATATACGAAGTCGCCGTATAATAACCAAACTTGAGTTGCAGATGACCAACAAAAAAATCTAAATAGTTTGAGACAACCTAAAATATATGACAATCAGGTTCTGCTTTTGAGTCTAAACACAATTACGGATCAGGATTCTTTGAAATGAGAATCAAATTGCCTCCAAGAGATTCCGCCGGAGTTGTCACAGCTTTTTACGTACGTTCACATATTATTATATTCATTGCAATGTTTTTTCATTACATTAGTTTGAATTTTCAACATTATGAATGTGTTTTTTCTACATTTGGTTACAGTTGACTTCGAAAGCAAACGCACACGACGAGCTTGACTTTGAGTTCTTGGGGAATAGAGAAGGAAAACCAATAGCAATTCAAACAAATCTGTTTACTAATGGTCAAGGAAATAGAGAACAAAAGTTTGTTCTTTGGTTCGATCCAACCACAAATTTCCACACTTATGGGATTCTCTGGAATCCGTATCATATTTTGTATGTTTTTTTCTCCCTCTTTTTCTCTTCACACATCTATTTATTATATACATAATATATACACACACAATTATCGAATATGGTATAAGCACAAATACAACTGAATTTCAATATAGTTAATCAAGTACAAAAAAATATCTTTTAAAGTTATTAAGAAAAACATGAACCAAACCAAATTCAAATAAACCGATTGTGCGTGCTAGATGAACTCAGACGGTAGACCCAACAAATTCTAACATTTAATACTCATTTCACGTTTAAATTTAAGACAAAACCATGATGATTTGATAATATTTTTTTTTTCTTCTGACGATAATAGGTTTTATGTGGACAAAATTCCAATAAGAATATTCAAAAATAACAAAAGATTTGGCGTAGGCTATCCATCAAAGCCGATGAAAGTTGTGGCAAGTCTATGGAACGGCGAGCAATGGGAACAGACGGTGGTAAGGCCAAGATTAATTGGTCCTACGCTCCTTTTAAAGCCAATCTCCAAAGGTTTTCCAATTCTAGTTGTCACACGGATGGTCAGAACAAGAACGCGGAAATTTGTGGTTCAACAACATACTGGTGGAATACGAGGATGTTTAGTACGTTAAGTGCATATGAATTGAAGGCATTCAAGAATGTGAGAACGAAGTACATGAACTACGATTATTGTTCTGATCGGCCTAGATTTCCTATTCCTCCTATTGAATGTAGATGGAATCAATGATGAAGAATTAATTTTTTTTTTTTATCAAAAATCATTAAGGGAAAATAATCGACTAATATTTGATATCTTATATATCATTAGAAGTTATTTGAATCTTTGGCAAAAAAAAAAACCAATGTTTGACTAATAATATAATTTTAATAATATATATATAGAGATAAAATCGCATAAAAACTCTCACACTATTTAACTAACATTTTAACTTACAGTTGCTCAAATAATGATATGGTCGTATCATGGATCAAACTTACAGTTGCTCCAGATCTTAGCAGTTCACTTTCTCACCATGAAATCGCACATGATTTGGGGATACACATCCATAAACGTTTCTCTGTGAAGAATGATGATAAAGGACTTTTGTGTCTTTGAGATCAATTACTCAATATACAAAGTAGTATATGAGGTATCAATCCAATGGGTTTAACTCAATGCACCAAGAATGCATATAACTTCCTAAGTTAAGCTAATGAGATGAGTTTTGCTGAATAAGCTAATGGTCTAACTTAATTAAGGCAAGAAACAACTAATAGCAATACTAAACGATATGAAAATGATGATAAAAGACGAATTCAAGGATAAGGTAATTGAGATAAGGAAATCCAATGGCTAATTGATGATGTCCAATATATAATGAAGACTAATCCCTAGGAAAAGATCACTAATCTTAACTAATCCTCTCTCAAGGGATTAATTACTTTGCTAATCACTAATCCAAGATCAAATTCTCATTTTTAAATCACTAATTAGCAAGCTTTAAGTCTAAACATTCAAGATCAACCAAATAATCACTCTAGACAACTAATCTCTTAGGCTAGAAATGAATATCTCTTCATTAGTTCATCAAGGCATTTCATCGAACACCTTGTATGCATGAAATGCCTTTTGATCTAAATCCACTTTCTCAAGCTAGCTCTAGCCTTAAACCACTAATCAAGAAGGGAAATTATTTAATCTAATCCTAGACATCATTAATCAACCATTAAATCACCCTAAATCTATCAAATTCTCAAATCCTAAAAGACTATTCACTAATCATAGTGTTCTTGATAAAACCTATAAAAGAAGTATCAAAAACCATGATTATTGATGATAATGATTAAGAAAAGAAAATTGAAGATGTAAATCACAAGAAAATAAACTTAGATTGCATAAAAAGTGTATGATCTCTCTTACAAATCCAAAAAACCAAGGTTTTAGACTTAGAAAAGAGATAAGAAAATAGATAAACCAAGAAAATAGGGTTTTTGGGCTTAAAAAGTGAAAGAGGGTGAACCGGATCGACCCGGGACAAACCGGGTACCGACCGGTCGAAATGGGTCAAATATGGTCCTGAGTGGCTCAACACCGAGGTCACAAATCGGTGCAATACATCGGTATTGGACATGGGTTTGTGTGGTTAGTGGTGTTGTAGAACCTTTGGTAAAACCACGATATCTCCCTGAATACATGTCCGGATGACCTCAAACCACTTCAGGTAGAAAGCTAACTCACTGGGCTACAACTGTTCTGAAGACCACCGAGGCTAATTCGGATTGGAGATCCTTCGTCCAGCCAGGTCTTTCAGGCACGTCAGGTGAGCTTGGCTGGTTTGGGTGAGATAAGTGTTACACCGATCAGTCACTTCGACTTGTGACGTCGGTGTAATCCCCTAAACCTTCAATACCGATGTCACAAATCGGTATTGCACATCGGTGCTAAGGAAATTTTCCCTCTGTTTCCACACCGATTTGTTGCACCAAGTTGTGACATCGGTGTTGAAGAAACCGTCTCGGCCAGGCGGACCTATCTCTGGTAAATCTGTCATATCTCTCAAACCACATGTCGGAATGACTTGATTCCATCTCATGTGGACATCTAACTCATTCGTATACAATTTCCATGAAGATCACTGAAGCTGGATATGACTGGAAACCCTGTTGGAGCATAATATCGAATACATAAATTACGAATAATAATTCGAAGAAATAACGCATAAATACGATTAAGAACAAGAACGTCGAAGCGGAGGCGAGATGATCTCTTTCCTTAATTCTAAATATCTCCCGCAATGTGGCAGTTTTATGAGATAAAGAATCCCATGATACAACCACTTGGAGACTATGATCACATCACTCGCTCATAGAATGTACGAACTTATTGTTCTACGCTATACTCTCGGAGTTACTCTTAAATAAGAAGAAAAAGACGAGAGGGATTGAGGAGCTTTGTGTTTCTTCTCTGTGAGAAGAGAGTTGTGAGTGAGTGAGTGAAATGAGAAGGTGAGGCTCTCTTTTTATAGTCTTAGAAGACTTGGAGAGGAGGCCAACGCATTAAAGGCTGCGTTTATGGCTCTTTGACCAATCAGATCTCACAGAGTAATGGTGGACGAGATTCTCGATTGACCGTGCGAATTAATAGGGCAAGATTTGCGGAGAAAATCTTTGACCCATTTAATTTGTTTTTGAGCCAAGCTAAATTCGGTTTTGGGCCAAAAAAGCTAACCAACACGCGGCCCAAAAAGAACATCTTTTTGTGGCCCAGACCCGAGACCCGAGCCCGAGCCCTGTCCGGTCCAGCGGTGGCGGCGGCGCTAGCGTGGAATCCCTTGGTTCCCTCTTAGTTTTTTGAACTTAGACTAATGTTTCCTCTTATTTATATTAGAGGTTTTTCCCATTGCTTTCTGATGTGAGAATTTGCAATTTTCATTTACTTAGCCATGAGCTATTTCTTTTCACATTTAACAAAACTTAATAAGCCAATGGGCTTTATTAATTTTTGGTCCAATAATCCCCCACATGAATAGAAATTACTCTAAATACATGGAGACTAGACTGACTCGATAAACTAGACTTGACTAGACTAGATAGACTTTCGAGAGTATAGGCGAAAAATCACTGTGTTTGAGATGGTAGCGTGTTTCCGCCTTGAACCACTCATTGTTAATATTTGTCGGGTTTACTTTGCTAGGAGGTGAACATGATGTCTTGAACCACCCGGATTATTATGTAGACCGAGACAACATGTATAACCCAGTTTCATTTTCTCGTAGAACTTAGTTCTCTATTGTGTTCATTTTGGCCTTGAACTTGCCTTGTTGATCATGAGTGAACTTGGAGAATATAGCCTGTTAGATTCTCCTAGAAACGGCCCCATTTCACACTCACTAGGTGATTTGCCAGTAGTCTTTGTTTTAAGAAGTATATGTGATACTCTACTGATATATCAGAGCTATGGTCTCATCATTAAAACTATGCTTATCCTTTTATACATACATTAAGTAAATGTATGTAAGCATTGTTTATCATCTTGGGAACTGAGTAGAGACGAGAAGTCTTTCAGTGCTTGTATTAGATTTTGTTTGATTTAGTTGTCCCTTTGAACCCTATATCTTAGGATCCCCAGTCACGTAGGTGGGGTTTCCATCAAACATCATCATTATGTTATAGGCTTTAAACACATTCCCGTTGATGATTTTTTAACTTGATCACGTGCTAAACCTTTAGTAAATGGATCCGCTAGATTTTTAGCCGATTTAACATAATCTATGGTGATTACGCCAGTTGTGATCAAGCTTCTAATGGTTTTATGTCGTCTTCTTATATGACGTGATTTACCATTATAGAGATTATTCAGTGGCCGGGCGATAGACGATTGGCTATCATAGTGTACACGTAATGCCGGTATTGGTTTCTCTCACATTGGAATATCTTCCAGGAAATTCCAAAGCCATTCAGCTTCTTCTGCTGCTTTGTCTAAAGCAATGAATTCTGACTCCATGGTTGATCTTGCCAGTAGAGTTTGTTTGGAAGATTTCTATGATACTGCTGCACCTCCAAGGATGAAGACATATCCACTTGTGGATTTCGAATTTTTGGAATCTGATATCCAGTTTGCGTCACTGTATCCTTCAAAAATTGCGGGTTCTTTCCCATAGTGCAGCCCATAACTTTTAGTGTATCATACGTAGTTTAGTACTCTAGTTATGGCTTTGCAGTGTTTGTGATCTTGATTGCTTGTGTAGCGACTTAGTACGTTTACCGCATGCGCTAGATCGGGTCTAGTATAATTGGTTAAGTAGATAAGACTACCAATTATCCGTGCATACTCTACTTGTGACACAGCTTCACCTGAATTTTTAGTCAAGTGAAGCTGGGAGTCAACAGGAGTTTTTGCAGTCCCATTTGAATAGTTTTTAAACCGTTCGAGAATCATTTCAGCATAGTGAGCTTGAGGCAGAATGATTCCGTCGGAAGTTCTTGTGATTTTAATCCCGAGAATGACATCTGCAAGACCCATGTCTTTCATGTCAAACTTTCCACTAAGCATTTTCTTAGTTTGTTGGATAATGTCATTATTGCTGCCAATAATTAGCATGTCATCTACGTACAAGCAGAGTAATATATACCCACTAGGAGTAGTTTTTATGTAGATGCATTTATCACATTCGTTGATGCTGAAGCCATTTGACATCATCGTGTTGTCAAATTTTTCATGCCATTGTTTTGGAGCTTGTTTAAGTCCGTATAATGACTTCACAAGTCTACAGACTTTGTGTTCTTGTCCCGGGACTACAAATCCTTCGGGTTGTTTCATATATATCTCCTCTTCTAATTCACCGTTTAGAAAAGCAGTTTTAACATCCATTTGATGGATTTCTAAATTTCTTAAGCATGCAATCCCAATAAGCATTCAGATTGAAGTTATTCTCGTTACTGGAGAATAGGTGTCAAAGAAATCAAGACCTTCTTTTTGTCGGAATCCTTGCACCACAAGTTTGGCCTTGTACTTATCAATTGAGCCATAAGTCTTCAATTTTGTTTTGAAGATCCATTTACCACTATAAGAAAAAATAGTTTTTGTGACTACCATTTGCGACTACTTTTTTAGTCGAAAAAAAGAGGGACAATATTGTGACTAATTTGCGACTAATAAGCGACTACCCATAAAGCAGATGCACAATAGTCTCAAATTACCGACAAAACAAATTAGACAGACAAGAGTCGCTTATTTGCAACTATTTAAGGACTTGCAAAAGTAGTCCCAAATTTGTGACTGGTTTGCTTCGGTTTAGCAAGTCCACTCGATAATTTTTAAATAAACATCAAATAATTTACAAAAAAAAAATTCATCACTTACAATTTTTAAAAATATTATAATTTTATAAATCCTAAATTTTAAACCCTAAACCTCTAACCCTTAAATTGTAAAATATAAATCTTAAATCATAAACCTATAACCCTTAATCATAAATATCTAACCATTAATCATAAACTATAAATCTTAAATCATAAATCTCTACCCCTTAATCATAAATTCTAAATCTAAAACCCAGTTTTTGTTACTAATTTGAGACTAATTTGCGACTAGTTTTTAATAGTAGTCACAAAATAGTCCCAAATTTGGGACTAATTTGCAACTCCACTCGATTTTGTTTTAGAAAACAATAAATTTTAAACCCAAACCACAAACCCTTAACCCTAAACCCTAAACCTCTAACCATTAGTCATAAACTTGATCTAAATCTTAAATTGTAAACTAGATCTTACACATAAATATCAAATAATATACAAAAATTTAACACTTACTTTTAAATATAATCATTTTATAAATTCTAAACCCTAAACCTCTAACCCTTAATCATAAACTCTAAATCTTAAATTGTAAACTATCTTACACATAAATATCAAATAATATACCAAAATATAAAACTTACAAAAAATTTAATCTAATCATAACATGTACTAAGTGTTACATGTGTTTTATAAGGAATGATTTTGAAAAATAGAATTTTTCTCAAAATTTATTTATTTTTAAGTTTTAACATATTTTGAACATTTATATACACATAATTATTATAAAGTGATATTCAAACCTTATAGGATCTTAAAGTTTAGGGTTTAGGGTAAAGATTTTTTATTATACTCATAACATGTATAAGTAGTCACAAAATAGTCCCAAACTTGGGACTAATTTGCAACTCCAGTCGATTTTTTTTAATAATAGTCACAAAATAGTCTCAAATTTGCGATTAATTTGCGACTAAATGTCAAAAATAATGAAAGCTTCTCATTGGCTACTTCATTGAGACGAGGATTGAGATGTGCACCGTTGATTGGTTTAATCCAACGAACCAAATTATTTTTATTTTTTTTAAATCAGTTTATCTCTCTCTCTCTCCTTCTGCGATTCTTCTTCTTCCTTCTTCCTTCTTCCTTCCACAAATCAATTCCTCTCCTTTCTCACTTTCTCTTTTTTCCAGATCCAGGTTGGTTTCTCCTCGGTTTTCTTTCTCTTCCTCGACTTCTCTTTCTCTTCCTCGATTTCTCTTTCTCCATTAATGTTATTTGTATTTCTGGGTAAAGGTTCATCAATAGGAATGGAATCGACGGCAAATAGAAAGAGAGGAAGGATGACCAGCGGTGAGGGCTCATCGGCGAGGGCTAGAGCTCAGAGTCGACGACAAAGAGAAAGAGATTTGATCATCGGCGAGGGCTCATCGGCGAGAGCTCACCAGCGAGGACTCACCGGCGGCGAGGAGGAGACCGACGGGGCTCACCGGCGAGGGCTCACGGCGGCGAGGAGGAGACGGGGCTCACCGGCGAGGGCTTACCATCGTTTTATTTGTTTTTTTCTTTCATTTTTTGTAATTATTTAATTAATTAAAATATTTTTTTTCTTTGTTTTTTTTTCATTTTTTGTTAAAATTAAATTAATTAATAAAAATATTTTGTTTTTGTAATTTTTTTTGTTTTTAATTTTGTTTTTAATATTTTTTTTACAATTAGTCGCAAAATCAGTCCTTAAATTATGACTGATATGTTAGTCACATATTAGTCACAAAACATCAACTGTTTTGCGATCATTCAATATAGCGACCAAATATTAGCGACTAATTTTTTTAGTCTCAAAATAGTCGCAAATAAGTCATTTGCAACTATTTTGGGACTATTTTGGTAGTCGCAAAAACTGTGGTTTCTTGTAGTGTACACACTAGTGGTTTAAACCCTTCAGGTAAATCAGTTATTTCATATGTATGATTTTGCTGAATGGAGTCGAACTCAATGTTGACGGCTTCCTTCCAAAAAGGTGTGTCATGTGTAGTCATAGCTTTAGTAACTGTTCTTGGTTCATTCTCTATGAGAAAGACCATCAAGAAGTCAGAACCGAAAGATTTTTCTTTACGAGCTCTTTTGCTTCATCTAGGTTCATTTTCTTCGTTTGCTTCGTTTACTGAAATGCCAGAAGTACTAGCCTCATTTATAGAAGTGGTGGTGTTTTTCTCTTCCCGAGTTCGTTTTAGATTTTGTTTATCCTTGCACGGAAAGATGTGTTCAAAGAAAGACGCGTTCCTTGATTCCATTATTGTATTTACATGGATATCCTGTATGTCTGATTTGTGAACCAGAAACCGGTAAGCACTACAGTTGTGTGCATATCCAATGAAAATACAGCCAACGGTTTTAGGTCTAATTGAGACCTTTTTAGGAGGTGATACTGCGACTTTTGCTAGGCACCCCCACACTTTCAGGTATTTGTACGAAGGTACGTTACCTTTCCAGAGTTCATATGGCGTGTTGCCAGTTACTTTGTGCGGTATTTTGTTGAGGATATAGTTTGTGGCGAGAAGCGCTTCCCCCCCCCCCTCACAGATTCTGGGGTAGCTCAGATTCCTGCAACATTGCATTCATCATTTCTTTCAGAGTTTAGTTTTTTCGTTCCGCAACTCCGTTAGATTCTGGTGAGTAGGGAGCAGTTGTCTGAAGTATAATGCATTTTTCTTGAGAAAAGGCATTAAAAGGTCCATCGTATTCACCTCCTCTATCACTTCTAACTATTTTAATAGTTTTTCCGAGTTGATTTTCAATTTCGATCTTATATTCTTTGAATTTCTCCAAGACTTCATCTTTACTACGTAGTAAGTATACGTAGCAGTATTTTGTGCAATCATCTAGGAAGGTTACAAAATACTTTTTACCTCCTCTAGTTTGTACGAATTTTTAGTCACACAGATATGTGTGTATTAGACCTAGAGTTTCGGTGGTTCGTTCGACACGAGGTGATGGAGTTTTCTTGAGTTTTGTTTGTACGCATGTCTCACATTTAATTTTACTTATTTTGCATTTCGGGATTAGATTCAAATTTATCAATCTTTGGATAGATTTATAATTCACATGCCCTAACCGTTCATGCCAAATATCGTAAGTCATATTCCATTGAACTTCTTTTAAGAAATTTGCTCTTCGAAGCAAGACAAAGTCTAAGGTGACAGACCACTCCCATTTTGGGGTATCGACTCACAAGATTTGACACAATTAGACACGTTCTTGTAAACGTTCTCATTTTAGTGATACTTTTCGTTTTGTTTTGTACACAAGCACACCCGAACAAGTATACTAAAGTTAATAGAAGTTCAAACCAGCAATTAAATAAATTACAAAAATAGACTAAAAATAATTTTTCAGAATATAATTGTTTTGAAAAATCCACAATTTAATCAAATAAATTATTTTTAAAAAATTAATTACTTCCAAAATTTTGTTGAAAAAATCAACATGTATCAGACCAAGTAAATTAATTTTTCTATTATTTTTGGCAAAAAAATTAACTCCAAACGGGTTGAATTGTAGAAATCATCGCATAAATAAATTAGCGAATTGATTTTTGATTCATAAAGTGGATATAGACGTTTTTGATTCTCCCATAATGACGTGAATTGATTTTGTATGTTAGAAAAAGAATTCAAGTTTGAATTTGTCATTATGTGCTTAACTAGAGAATCAATTGTCTTCATAAAGTCAAGTTTGAAATGTTACAAAATCAATCATACTTTATTTGTGTTGTTACAAAACACTAAATGCGATATTATGCATTGTCGACTCAATCAAACAATTAGAAAAATGAATTTTGGGCCAAAAAAGATTAATTTTGTTTGCCTAATTCTAAAACCCGAGCACAGCCCGGATATCTCATTTTTCCAATATATTAAGCGTTCCTAGAAGCGCTTTTGAATTTTGAGGTTTTTTTTTATTTTTAAATAGCCCAAATACTCCAACATAATCAACGTTGAACAATAAATGGAGATTTGAGAATTTATTTTCATTAAGACAATTTCAAAGTGAGTTATGATTTCTTAAGTTACAAAATCAAACACAATTGAATTATTTCTCTCTCAAAACTCGAAATAAGCGTTTGCGGATATCACTAGAAGGCGTTCCAAAAATCACTTTTAAACGTTTAGGGAAGTTGGTATAAAACATTACCGTAAATCATTTGAGATCGTTTTGATATTTTTGAAAATGTTTCGAGAAACTTGCCCAATGCCCTTTGCGTAAATTGTTTATAGAATTTTTCGATTTGTTCGAAAAACGTTTTGCGAAACTCGCCTAATGGCCTTCGCGGAAATCATTTATAGATCTTTTCAATTTGTTCGAAACACATTTCGCGAAACTCGCCTAATGGCCTTCGCGGAAATCGTTTATAAAAAAGATGATCAGCGAATTCGCTAGTACACGTTCCATGTTTACGATTTTGTTTTATAAAAACAAATTTACAAAATCGTGGAAAGAAAAAAAAATTAGCAATTTTGTATCTGATTCATGCTATATGCAGGTAGCGGAAATTTAGAATTAAGACTGTTAGAGCATAATATCAAATACATAAATTACGAATAATAATGCGAAAAAATAACACATAAAAACGATTAAGAACAAGAACGTCGAAGCGGAGGCAAGATTA
Organism: Eutrema japonicum; assembly: GCA_030161315.1. NCBI lineage: Eukaryota > Viridiplantae > Streptophyta > Magnoliopsida > Brassicales > Brassicaceae > Eutrema > Eutrema japonicum. Next base: position 31,383,598 of record BSQW01000011.1, on the reverse strand, counting down.
TCTATTTCCTTAATTCTAAATATCTCCCGCAGTGTGGCGGTTTTATGAGATAAAGAATCCTAGGATACAACCACTTGGAGACTATCATCGCATCACCCGATCATAAAATGTACGAACTTATTGTTCTACGCTATACTCTCGGACTTACTCTTAAATAAGAAGAAAAAGACGAGAGGGATTGGGGAGCTTTGTGTTTCTTCTCTGTGAGAAATGAGTTGTGAGTGAGTGTGTGAAATGAGAAGGGGAGGCTCTCTTTTTATAGTCTTAGAAGACTTGGATAGGAGGCCAACGCATTAAACTAACTCAATTGTGGACTAGTTTAGCTAACTGAGAGCTAAGACGGTTGAGGAAATAGCCAAAGAACGAGAATAAGATAAACTCCATCAATTTTTATGGGTCTTGATGAATCCGTGTTTGGAGCTGTGAAGTCATCCATTTTGTCACGAGATCCACTTCCATCCCTTGATGAGGCGTATCAAGTCATGATCCAGGCTGAAAAGTTAAAACGTGTGAGTCGATTGTTGGAAGAGCGCAACGATGGTGTTAGTTACGCCGTTTAGACTCAATTACGACTGCGATATCAAACTGAACTTCGTGATCCCTCTGCTTTATGTACTCTTTGTGGTCGTATGGGGCATCTCACGGCTAATTGTTTTCGCAAAATTGGGTATCCAACTTGGTGGAAGGAATGAGGTTTCAAGAACATCTGTTGGTGACAATCGCGTTGTTTTGGCTCAACAATCATCTTCACGGAAAGTGGAACCTGCACGGGTGAATCAAGTTATCACGTCTGGACCAGTGTTCTCGGTGAGCTCTACGATTACAGATGTTGATTGTGCCAGATTTTCTGGTCTTAATGATCAGCAATGGAAGACCTTGGTGACTATGCTCAATGACCAAATTCGGGTCCTCATATGATCGTCTCTCCGGTAAGTATTTTGTTGAATCATGGATCATAGACACTGGTGCTTCTAATCATATGGTCGGTAGCTTGGATTTTCTCATGGATGTTTGTGATATGGGACCGATGCATATTAAACTACATGATGGTTGGTTTACGATTTCAACAAAACAAGGGAAACTTCATTTAGGTTATTCACTTCAGTTGCTCAATGTCATCTTATCTATGTGTCTCAACAAACGCGAGATCGTGGTTGTATATTCCATATATCTGACAGACTTTATGTTGTCCAGGACCGCATCACACAGATGCTGATTGGAGAAGGTGAGTAGCAAAACGGTCTGTATTTCTTTAGAGGAGTTGCGGCTATGGCGACGACGAGAATCATGGACAAGCAGCCGTGTGACGTGTGGCATCGATTCTTGGGTCACCCTTCCTCTAAGGGGATGTCATTGAATATTGAATTTTAATGGAATTAGATGTATTTTAAATTTAAAGTGAAATCCAGTGTTATTCAATTGTGTATTTGTTAAAAGTACATTAAAATCTACCGTTATTGCATTAAGTATTTGTTTGTTGTAATCTAAAATACAATAAAATCTACCGTTATTCAAAATCATCCTCTATATATTAAACACGTAGATTTTGGAGGTGACATTTGTTGATGTATCATCACCAAAATTATTCTCAGCATTTAGAGAATTTATTAATTCATTTATTTTTTTCCTACTATCTTTGTATTGAAACAGATTTTAAGTTGACAATTAATTTACTTTGCCACATGCCTCTCATTAATTCGATTTAGGTAAAATTATTTTTCTTTTTAAATATTTCCTTGCTATTCCTATTTCCAAACACTCTTTAAATCCATTATTTTTTATTTTACACCCAAAACAATATTTTGTTAAATACAAAAATAAATAAATCACAAAGCCAAATATATTATATACACTTCATTAAATACAAATTAACATAATTTAAATAATTTAATAAATTACATATATACATATTATTTCATAATTTAGACAACTTTTCATATATATGTTTTAACAATAACAGTTTCATCGATTTATGAAACTGTAACACAATTGATAAAATTATTTTTTTGTACCGATTCACATAATTAAAAAACAAAATAAATTGTTCCAATGTACACAATACAAAATCGATTCGATATATTCTATACATATTTTATTATATGAAATTAAATAAAACAGGAACAATTTATTTTGCTATATTAGATGTATTCGTTACTATCATATATATATAGGATAGTATTTAATGTTTTTGCCTGAAATTATACCATCGCAGTTATTTGAATGTGGTATATACTCACTAAAAACTTTAGCTGCATGTTTTATTAAATGTCATATTTGCGAAACACGGAAACTTCTCAAACTACATACCCAAACTTCGAATCTTTGATAATAAACTATACAAATCTACATCACGATAATTATTAGAAAAATCTAAACATCTTATAATTTGTATAATTTTAATTTACTACAATTCAAATTCGAATTCATTGACCTATGAAGTTTACCCTAACGACACCAACACATCATTTGATATATTTTCTCTTACGAAATTACCTAAATTCAAATTCGGTAGTTTACTATATTAGAGGGATTCGTATATATGATATTATTTATTTATTTTGCCTAAAATTATACCATCGCAATTATTATTCGTGGTATATACTCCCTAAACTTTAGCTGCAAGTTTGATTTAATACCATATTTGCAAAACACGAAAACTTCTCAAACTCAAAACTTCAAATCTTTGATAACAAACTATACTAATCTACATCACGATAATTATTAGAAAAATCTAAACATCTTGTAATAGGGATTTTTTTATTTACTGCAATTCAAATTCGAATTCATTGACCTATGAAGTTTGCCTCCAAAGAAGATTGCAGAAAGATTTACCCTAACGACACCAATACATCATTTAAAGTTTATATATACATTTATTTTCCCATTCATTTTCATCACCACTAGAAAAACAGCCGAAATCACAAACCTCATTTCATTGAAACAATTCAAAACACAATGGCGAGTACGTACGAAGATTTTGAAGCTATGGAAGCAGCTTTTTTAATGGTTTCGAGACTTTGGAGATGGTTGTTGTCGATGAATTGGTATATTTTGTACAGTGATTTCTTACATAATTGGTTTTCTTTATACAAATGCTTTATGGAACTTGATAACTAATTCCTGTTTTATTCAACACTACTGAATCAGACGATGCATGTAACTGTGAAGAAGGAGTTTAGCATAAAATATGAGAATCTAATAGAAGAAGGGATGACAAAGCTCTTCACCAACTTCCAGGTTACTCATATTGATGGAAAGTTCCGAACTACATCTCATGTTTACAATATTCAATTTGCATCTACTACATCTGTAAGACCCTAATACGATTTGGATCCAAATATCCTCGATTTGAAGTTCGTAAAATTCAGTGATATTCCTGATGGCATATTGGATCGTGATTTTCTGATAGGTATGCTTATTTAATGTTGATGTCAAAAAAGTATGATGCAAATTGTTATTAATATAATGATTCTTTTTATTCTACAGACGTTGTTGGTCAGATTGTTAGCATTGGTGAAATTGAGATATTGAATGTTAACAAAAAACAGATCAAGCATCTTACAATGACCCTTCGTGACTCATGGTATGTCTTACTAAGACAAAGATCCATTATGTTAGTTAACCTCCTATTATGTTATGCTTTAAAACCAAAGCTAATACAACTTGATTTTACTTTCAGTGATATCTGTCTAAATTGTGTTATGTGGGGAAACTATGCTGAGAATCTAGAGCGCATTGCTACCAATGCCACTGATACTGACATTGTTTTTGTGTTATGATTTGGAAAGTTAAAGATCATATCAAGGTATTGTTTATATTAAATAATTGATATGCCAAACATTATTTAACTTTAGACAATATTAACAATTTCTTTGCGCTTTGAAATTAGTTGTTTGGAACGTTGGTAATTGTTACAGTTCTTCAATTGTCATGACTGATCCAGATCTACTTGAGATCCTTGTTTTCAGACAAAGGTATAAGTAATAAGTAATAATTATACATTACTACCTTTCAGTATTTCTTGATCATATTAATTTTTTTAATAGTATGTAAAATTATATTCAAGCCCAAAAAAATCATTTTTACAAAAAATGTGTGTCTTTGGTTTTTTTTTATTTTCGACAAAAGACATTCATTATATTATAATAAACGAGAATGTACATAGTCCTTATATAAATTTGAAGTTAACCAAGGTGGAGGATGAATACTACTCGAGTAAAAGAGATTATTAGGAGGACCTTTCCTTGCTAAGCAATGAGCTGATTCGTTGAAGCATCGTTTCACAAATAGAAAATCGTAAGATTGAAAGCGTGCAGCCCACAAGGAGATGTCTCGACAGAGATTATGAATCGTAAAATCCTTTGGTTCAAAATTTGAAAGCTAGCTTAAAACAGAAATTGATTGGTTACGATCTTTGGGTTTGTTGTCTGCAATTGAGTGGAGTCTGCATTGAACTTGTTTATCAATGAGGGCATAAAGGCGAGCAGTGGAAGAGTGAGCTTCACCGTGCCATCGATTATTTATCTCTCTCCAGAGACTATGAACAACGGCTTTAAACAGAAATCGAAACAGAAATTGATGTGTTCGGTCGAGATGATTATCTGCTAGGAACTGTATCAGAGAATTCTAGTCCTCTGTGAAGCGATGTTGTTGATTATGAAAATCACACTAGGGGTAAAACAGTAAACTTATGATCGGAATCTCGTTTATTAGATTGAACTCGGCAAAGTTACAAGATCGTTTCAAGGTTGGAAATATAACTTAGGAAACTAAGGAAATAAATAACAATAAACTTGAGCTCTCTATTTCCTTAGTCTCGCAGATGATTGTGAATATCCCTTGAATGATCCCCGGGGCCTCCTTTTATAAGAGTTTTGAGTCAACTAAACCATGTAATTTCCTTTTCCATCCGGAAAAGGAAGGTTTCCCAAAATCCCTCCGAGATCGCCAAATATTTTGTAAATCTCGGAGGTCGGCTTTATCCATAACGAGTTGGGCCATAACGGGTCTCGAAGCCGGCAACAGCGATCGTGAGCTTTATTCTGAGCTCGAACCATCGTAATATGGGTGATCTTGGTTTGAATCGGGCAAAACCAAGGGAGTGTTAAACTCACCACTAACAATGAGTCCCCCCCCCCTCAGTTCGGCGAAGTTATCTTGAGTTCCGCGAAGTTGTCTTGAATTAGGCGAAGTTCATGAAAAGTATTTTAGCTCGGTTGGAATTGAGGTCGGGATTCCTACTCGGCTTATGAAACTTGATGCTTTAAAATATATTGATCTCGGCGAATCTTCTTTAACTATCCCGGAAATCGAGGAGTCGTCTTGATTGCTGCTCTCTCTTCTAATTTTTCACTTCTTCTCTGCTTATTAAAGGTAATTTCATCTCCCTTCTCTCTAGTTTTGCTCCGATTTTCTCTCTCTAAATTATTCGCATTTTTAAGTTTTTTCGAGCGGATTCCGTCGTCATCTTCAATATTTTATAGCTCAATTTCTCCGATTTTGGGCTAATATCTTCAAATTCTGACGTATCTTCATACCGTTCTTCGTTGATATTCGCGTTGTTCATCGTAGATCTCCGCGTTGTTCTTCGTTGAATGAATCGATTTGGAAACGATTCTCCATCCGATTTTGTTAGTAACTACGAATCTAGATCCGAAAATGCAATTGCAACTTGGGGTTTGTTATTTAGCTCGGTCAGTTCCTCAGATTCTTCAGATATTTTTTTCCTAGCAATGGATCAATTGATTCGCCGCAACTCCCGCATCGCCAAAGCATGGTCAAACATCTCAATCAGAGATCCGGGTCCCCGAACTACAGGATCATACTAGCCTAGAAATTATCGCACAACTACAATTTCAAGACGCCATGAATCGGAACGAGGTCGTTGTTGCTCAGATTGGAGATGAGTTTGAAGATACCGAACGTGCTCAAGAAACGCAGATCGGCGATGAAGCAATCGATGCCTTGGCTGTCATCGTCCGAGTCAGGTAATGAAGAAGTTGGAGGGGATGGAAACGATACCCTAGTCGCAGTTGAAGATGCGCATGTTGGCACTTCAGGCGCCAATATTTTAGTCCGTAATATTGAAGGCCGTCCTCATTTACCGCTGAGGATTAACATATGTTGCCAATGGCCCGACTCATCCTACGAGGCAATCGATTAAAAACTTGCTCTATAGATATGGATGGTCGGATGATATGTTATTCATCAAGCCCGGGAAGGAAAAACGTCTGTGGGATGCTCTTGAAGGATATATATGTATGTATTAGGTTTATTTTAGGTCGTGCGGTCTTCGATCTCTCATCTTAATCCATATTCGGTATTTAACATGGTGGGCATTCTCTCCATGGGAACTGAGCTCGGTATCCCAATACGAACCCGAACATTCGAGGAATTGACTTCGCTTAATGTTTCATCGGACAAACCCTGGTTCTTCTCGGCCAACATGAAGCCGGATTACGATATCATCACTGGACCAAAGCCGAGCAAGATCCAGGGCTGGGATTCAAAGTACTTTTACATCCAGCTTTGCCCGGGTTCCGTAGACGATCCAGAGATCGTTCATAGAACTTTATGGAATTCAAACATTGGTAGATATTTTTTGTCTTGCTTGATTTGGGGTTTTATTCCTTGCTTTCTTTTATTCACTACCTTTTTGTAGTTCGGAATCTAGTGTATCAAGATCTTTCCTCGGGGTGGTATAATAACATTGATAGACTTAGAGAGCTCAGGAGATCTACGTGGCCAGAAATTCACCAAGACAAAATCGAAAGGAGGTTGTGCCGAGCTGCAAAAGGTTGGCTAGTAATTCTTTTATCCTCAATCGTCGTACCTTTTCTTATCGAATCTGATTCATTTTTACTGATATAGCTGCTGAAACACTGCCTCGAGGAAGAATGGTTAAAAGGAACTTTCTTGCTGTCCCTGATTACTGCCTCTTTCTGAATGATGAGTCCATAGTTCCTACTCCTTCGGGGAACATTGGTGACAACATTGAGGTCGATGTGATACCGAGACCAGCCAATCTGTCAATCCTGACGCGTTTGATATGGTTGTTGGGTCTGAGCCTCTGAACCGTATTGATGAGGTGCCTCCTGAAGCCGATCTTGAGGCTGGAGGTGAGGCAAATACCGGGCAGGCGAGTCGTACAAAAAAGGAAAGCTCCTTCAGGTTGAACTAAGGATACCTCTGTCGATCCCTCTCAGGACCGACTCAAATCGCAAGGCGGGGATAATACCGTGTTATCGCTCTAAGCTAGAGCTCCTAAAATCCCTCTAAATGAAATGGTAGTGCAACACACTCAGGTCAGTACTTCAAAAAAGGAAAAGAAAAGAAAATCTTTGACTTCGGAAGATGCCCACACGATCTTTCTAGCTACAAAAAGGACGTACCTCTGACCAGCGATCTGATGGCCTGCGCCGAACTCTTCCGCCAGTTTAAGTATGGTGCTCCTGATTTTCCAACCAAGGATCGGCTTGCTGAAGCTGATAAATTCATGGAGCTTGCTCGTGCTAAGGCTCAGGTAACTTAGTTACTTCGATTTATCGTATATTTAGTTGAATTTTCCGTGTTTTGGTAAATCTCCCTCTTTCTTGATACAATTTGAGGGGATATCGAACGGTATTATCCGTTCATATGATCGAAAGCTGAAGTCTGCTCTCCGGGACGCTCAAGAAACTGAAAAACTCAAGGAAGACGTCGCCGGGCGTGATCGTGCGTTTGAGATCCTCCGAGCAGAATATGAGAAGTTAAAGGCTGAAGTGATCGAGGCCAATAATGCCCTTAGTCATATGTCCCCTGAGAAGACTGAGAAGTCTGAGAAGACAAGTCTCAGGGATTCTAGAATTAAATGGGTGCAAAAGGAGAGGGGTCTTCAAAGGGATATGGCCGCTAAGTTATCCAGTCATTTCAAGAAGATAAAAAGGCATATGTCTGAGTTCGAAGAAGTGACCGAGGAGCAATAGACATATAGCCAGGTCGTCTGAACTTTTGGATGTCTTAGGGCTTTGAAGGGTAATAATATTCATATTTCCCCCGAGACAATTCATCACTTCGAGATAGAAGAAAAAATGTTGAAGGAAAAACTTAAAGCTATGGATATCATCGAGCTCGAAGACAAATATTTCAATGTGTCTCCGATTTCGGACGACAGTGTTCCCACGGGGCCACCCCATTTTGATAATGATGGGACAGAGGTTCCCAGGAATATGAATCAGTTCAGGTCTATGTACTCAATTATGGGGCCGGGTATGTCTGAGGAGATAAGGGGACGCAATTCGCCTTAAAACTTGTTTGTAACTTCGTTTACATTTTTTGTTTTGTTTTAGATCGATGGCCGGTTAGGCTTCCCTTTTTTGTAGCTCGGGAATCTTTTTTAAAGAATATAAGAATATTTTCCTTAGTCAATTTTGACCGTGTTTGAATTTGAGTTTGGCTTTTGTGAGGTCGTAAAATGATACGATCCACTCGAGTTCACCGTGCACGAAAATTGTGCCGTACATAATACGGTCTTAGCCTGGGTACACAAAATGAACTCGATTCTATGACCTAGCTGAGATCGGCGATTGTTGGGAAATCGGCTTACCGGTTTGCGATTGTTGGGAAATCGGCTTAGTATTTTACGATTGTTGAGAAATCGGCTTATTTACTTTGCGATTGTTGAGAAATTGGCTTAGTTTTGCGAGAGAAAATGTTCGGCTTTACCATGAGAGCTCGGGTTAAGAGTGCTTAGGGAGCTCGTCTTAAGATGAGTCTTCTCAGATCGAATCGGAGTGTGCGAGATTGACTCGACATACTTAGCTCGGATGATCTGAGAGCGGATTTTATGTGCGACTGGTCCCGGCTTAAGATGGATGGTGATTTATCCATAGCACCATGAGAATGCATGTAAGATGGGTATCGGCTTTTTGTGTTTGCATGAGGAATGCAATCGATCGTCTGGCATGGACGTCGATGTGTGAAATCGCGATATTTTAAAGTGCGAACTATGCAAGTTCGGCTTTTGGAGATATGAACTCTGTGAGTTTGGTTTTTAGAGTACGAACTGTGTGAGTTCGGCATGAAAGTAGTTAGATCAAATAAAATTTATTTAAGTCATAGATGAATCCGAGGTGGGCTGCCTACGTACCCTCATAAGAGGGATCAAGCCGAACTTAATAGTAATAACGCTTGAGATTCATCTAGTTCCAAGATCGGGTCACATCCATTTTCATGAGTTGATAAACACCGGGTTTGACGACATAATGATCTCATAAGGTCATTCCCAATGAGTGTCGAGCTTACACACGTTCTTTTCTTCGGTGTTTTGGAAAACTTTTCTCAAGACGAGGTCGCCTTCCTCGGAGTGTCGACCTCAGACCTTTTTATTGTAGTAACGCGCCGCTAAGTGTTGATAGTTCTGAATTTGGAAAAGTGTTTATCTGCGATGTTCCTTGAGCATGTCGAGGTTGTTGAGCATCATCTCGTCGTTGAGCTCAGGATTCTGTGTTAGCATCGTCCGACGAATGCTTGGAAGGCCGGTCTCGGCTGGATACAAAAGGTGACTGTCCAGTGGATCGTCGATGTGAAGTTCGGTAGGACCATAAGACTCCCTCTAGTTCGTCGGTCCAAAGTCCATTCTTCGCATCTAACCTTTTCTTGATTCTGTCGATGATAGTCTTGTTGGTTGCCTGCTTGGCCGTTACTCTGCGGGTATTTCGGCGTAGAAAAACTTAGTCGAATTTTCCACTTAGCACACCAATCGCTGAATAGTGTCGAGATAAATTGTGGTATGTTGTCCATGACGATCTCGTATGGTACTCCATGTCGACATATGATGTATTTTCTGACGAATTTTTGAGCATCGAGACCATGTATCTCGGCGTAGGATTCGGCCTATGTCCATTTGGTGAAATAGTCAGTCATGATGAGGATGTATTGTTTTTGGGTGGTAGATCGTCATAATGGGCCGACGATATACATTGTATAACGCATGAAAGGGTAAGGCGTTGTTGAGGTTGTCAGTAGTTCGATTGGGAGGTTGATCATCGGGCCATGCCGTTGGCATTTTCACATTTGTTAAGAACTTCTCGCAGTCCGCCACCATCGTTTGCCAATAATAACTTGTCTTCTTTACTTTAAAGGCGAATGACTGACCTCCGAAGTGATTTCCCACTGCTCCTTCGTGTACTTCTTTTATGACTTTGTGAATATCCTTGTGAGATTCCATGTATTCTTTGAATTGAATACTGGTTTGAAGTTGTCATCCCTATTTTTTCAAAGAGGAACGTCCATAACGGCTGGCTGAAATCGTGTTTGGACATTTGCGAGGACATTCTCAATTCCGTTCAACACCTCTGTTCGATGGCGATATATTCTACGAGTTATCAGTGACGCAACTGAAGCATACATTGGAATACCCATCTCAATATTTCCTCTCTATCCAGTGAAGTCTATCAATCTCCCTTTATCTGAACAAACATCATACAAGAAAGAGGTCATCTTTCCATTTCTAACATCCACTTTATAAAAATACCTTTCAAGATCTCGGTATTTTAGAATTTTTCTCCACATTCTCTTATTGACCAGAATGACTCTTTGCGAATCAAAACCGATAACCAAAAATTTGTAATGCTATGAAGTATTGAACTAATGAATTGCACCCACTACAAGAAATTTGACTATTGATAGCATAACCAGATAGCGTTTTTGATGTTTATGCTATGTTTGATTGAACCGGGAATTAAAGATAGTGTTTGGTAATTTAAAAACGCTATCTATGTTTTGAGCGGGACAAAAAATAAAGCACGTGGCCAAATTTTATCTTTGGCGTGTAATGAATACGAACTAAACCGCTATGGAAATGTTAAGCGGGACAAAAATTTTGGTTCCCCCGGCCAAAAAAAGGAAAAAGTCTAAGACATTTATTTTTTCATAAGGCAAAAATACAGATCTAGTCTCTCACTCTCTATGTGTTCTTGCATGTTCATCAGCTCGAAATCTCACTCTTTGTCTCGATTTCGCACTTTTTCACTCGATTTCTCAGTGTTCCTGTACAACCGAAAATCCTAATCTGACTCTCAGCTGCCTAGATATCTCGGGTTCTCGATAATTTCTCAAATACGAAGCAGAAGCAGACATCGAAGGTCTGGCCTTTAGATCGATCCTCACTGTGAATTAGGGTTTGTATCTCAATTTTTGAAGCTGTTTCTTATTCTTCTCTATCTCTGTATCTGACCCTTATCTCAATTTCTGACCCGTATCTCAATTTTTGAAGCCGTTTCTCACTCTTCTCTATCTCTGTGTCTCTCGCACTATCACTCTCTGGCCCTTACATCAATACTCACTGTGAAGTAGGGTTTGTCTCTCGGGAATCCGATTCTTCTTTGGAACCTCTAGAAGCAGCCACCCTGAAGGTTAGGTCTTTCTCTTGCTCTCTCCTTCAAAAACCCTAGATGAGATTATTTCTAGACAGCAGTTGATGCACTTCTCTGTGTGCAGGTTCATAATTCCGGGTTTTTGCTTCAATTCAGGATTTCATATCAGGGTAATATTTCTTAACTGATTTACTAACACATATAACTATCTGGAATTCACTAGTCATTTGAAACAGATATCAAGAAGAATCTTTCTCCCTAATATCCCAAAGGTAATTGACATATTTGTTCTGGTTTTAGTTCAATTTTTCATTATCTTCGAGATTTAACACTAATTTCAGTGTTGCTTTACGTTTTGATTCAGAAATGGAAGCAAGGAAAGGCATAATCTGTGGACTCCCGGCAAACAGAATCATACCACAGCTCCACCCACAGCCACCACAAGAAGCAGATGATGATCGAGGAAGTGATGTAGTGGAGCTCACACGAGTAGATTACCGGAGAGCTATGGGATACTTGATACGGGTTGAGGAAGACGAAGAAGACACCGAACCTGAGTTCCGAAGACTTGTCCAAAACCTCAGAAAGGAAGAACAAAGGCTAAGAAACCAAGAACTCAACTCCGCTGCAATGAAACGACCAAAACAAGAACACGGAGAGTCTTCAAGAGGCAAGGGTCGTCGTCAAGACTAAGGAGCAGAAGCTGAAGGTATTAGTGAATTTACTTATGAACTTGGTTTAATTTATCACTATGTAATTTGTAAGTTTAGTTTAAACTATGTATTTTGTATTTGAGGTGTGTTTGATAGTATCAACAATGTTTTGTAAACCTCAAGTTAGTTAATGTGAATCTATTTTTTCCATGGAGACAATGCAAGGGGTATTTCCACAACAACACGTTTCATTTCGTGTATAATGCGTAAGAGTTAAATTGTATCTTGATCTTAAACTCTAAATTTTAAATTGTAAAACTCTTAAAAAAAACATCAAATAATATACAAAAATAATCCAAAAATTATAACAAATTTCAGAATTGATAATACAAAACAAAACAAATAAATTCTTGAGTTTGATTTAGTGTATGGGCTTAAGGTTTGATTTAGTGTATAATGCATAAGGTTTAGGGAATTAGAGTATAGAGTTTAATGTGTGAAATATAATTTTTTGTAATTTCTCAATTAACAATAGAATATACAATAAATTTTTATTTCATATGTATAACATAATATTTATATAAAATAATTTTTTAAGAAAAAACTTAAAAATAATTAAGCGTTGAGTATTTGATTTAGGGTTTAGGGTATTGACGTTTAGGGTTTAGGTTATGTTGATTTAGGGTTTATGTTATATTGATTTATGTTAGGTTATGTTGTCAATTAACAAATGAAAATGATTGCCAATGATTGGAAATGATTGCAAAATCATTGCAAAAATGATTACAAACAAATATACAAACCTTACAAACTAATGATAAATTACTAAGAGTTTAGGGCATAGGGTTTGAGGTTTAGGGAATAGGGTTTGAGATTTAGGGTTTAGGGTTATGATATTTTTTCTAAGAGTTTAGGGCATAGGGTTTGAGGTTTAGGGCATTGGGTTTAAGATTTAGGGTTTAGGGTTATGATATTTTTTCTTGTTCTATTAACAATAGAAATATAATTTTAAGTATTAATGAGTGTTTGATCTAGTATATATGGATTCACACTTGTAAGAATTATTTTTATATTTCTCAATTAAAAATAATATATAATAAATAAATTGTATTTTTTGTTATAATAATGCCTTGAAAAATATATATATATAAAATATTTAAAAAAATTAGGCGGAACTGTATTTTTTGTTCCCCGCCGTTGCGAAATCTAAAAAAATTATAAAATACTAAAGGCCAAAAAAAATCAAGTTTCATAGAGACAAAACCCTAAGGCAAAACCCAGATCTAGACAGTCTCACAGAGACATCTTTGCATGTCTTTTTCAGCTCGAAATCTCAATTCCCCACTCAAATCCTCACTCTCCCTCTCGAATTATCACTTTCTCCGTTCAACCTGAAACCCTAATCCGACGCTCTAACATCTACAGAGGAATTCGCGTTATATTTCTGAAAGGTATGTAAAATTTATTGGGTTTTTGTTTCAAATTTGTGTTTTTAAACTTCATTGGCGCTCCCAGAACGATCCTGACCGACTAATCCGTCTGAGGTCGGGATCTACTCCCGGGAAGGTCGCAATTGATGGAGTCCCTCCTTCTGCGGTATGGATCGTAGAAGGAGTGAATATAGGGTCCGATATTATTGAGCTGAACCGCGAGGTGGTGGCTGAGCCGACCATTCTGTTGGTCGAGGCATCGATATCGGAAAAGTTTTGCCTCGTTACTGGTGGAGGTGAAAACATTAGTCCTCCATGTCCTGGTGAAAACGGGGCTTGTGTCCCAGGTGGGAGGGCGAACCGCCCGATGGCACCTGTCTGAGCCGCTCTTTCAAGATCATCTTGGCGAGCTGCCATTAGGCGATTCTGTTATATGAGAACCGATATCAAGTTCCGGATCTCAGCTATTTGATCCGGAGCTGACTGGTTTAAGACTGCCGGTACCAAAGGATCAGCAGTTTCGTTGATCCCAGTCGTGACATTTGCTCCCAAGGTGGTAATGGGAACGTTTGTTGTTCCATCCGAGCCTATCGGAGCGATGGTGTCAAGATGGGATGGTGGAATGGAGGTATTTATAACTCCGGATGAAGCAGTGACTGATGCGCTTGTTGCGCCCGACATTATTTTCTTTCGAATGATTAGTTTCGCAGGTTACAAGAAGGAAATCGTTTTGCTCCTTCCCCACAGACGGCACCAAATTGTGAGAGCAGAATCTCACAACCTCAATTCTTAACTTGCAGGTTGTATGTTCTTGAAAATAACTTAGAAGATTTTGAGAGAAAAAAGTGTATATTAATATTATCTTTGACAAGAATTCGGTCCTTTACAATAAGGCTGGTGTTTCAAACTTATACCAGCTGAAAATGTAACTGCCTAATTATTATACACATTAACTACAGAATTAAACTCGTAATCTTTGGTCTTTAATATGACATAAATGTGTTTGACCAGGTTGGAACTTGGTCAAGTGCATGCTCCTGTCTTCCTGCGAGCTCGCTTCCTTTCCTCGTGCTCGGTTCTTCCACCTTCTTGACTTGCTCTATCTCGCGACATAGCTTACTTCAGCTTGTAAACAGTCTCATGAGACCTCGTCGTGGGCCGAGCCTTCCTTGTTGAGCCTGCGTATTCTGGCTGGGCTTTGAGTGCTGAATTTGGGCCCAACAATATTGTTTTTTGATTTCTTGTGTGTGTATTTTTTTTTTTAAACTGAAACAATAAAAAGATAACGTCAATAGAAAAGAAAGAAAAACTAAAAATAAAAATGTACCGAAATGGGTTGCCTGCCATTGAGTGCTTTTGTTTAAAGTCGTTTAGCTCGACGTCGGTAGCTAGGTGAGCTTAGTCGAAGAAAGGTCTTGTCCGAAAACAAGTTTCCTTTTATTTAACCTTGTAATCCTTCGTATTAAACATATAACACCATACCCACTCGGGATTTCTGTCATCAAGTCCGAGCTTGGAATTTCTGTCCTCCGGGATTTCTGTCCTCCGGGATCACAATGGAAAATCAGACTTGGAGCTTCCTTGAAGTATGATTAGTCAACATTATCCGTGCTTGGCGAACGTGTTGGATGCTTATATGTTGAAGTGTATGAGTTTGCGTCACGTCATTAGATCGAATCATGTTGAAAGATGCATGGGGGAATGATCCTACATGATCTGAAGTGGTGAAGCATCCAAGATGAAGATGGTTTGCTCGAAGAGGTGTGGCAAGATCATGAACGTCGCAGAAATAGCAAAACAGGGGCTGGCTGCGGCTCGATGAGGAGGAGCTGCGGCGAAAGGAGGCTTGGCCGTGGGTCGGTGATGCGCACCCACAGTGGAAGGAGGGCTGGCCGCGGGTCGAGGAGGTGCGCGATTATTGTTCTGATCGGCCTAGATATCCCATTCTTCTTGTTGAATGTAGATAGAATCAATGATGAATAAATTTGTTTCTCAAAAATCATTAAAGGAAAATAACCGACTAATATATGATATCTTATATAGTATTCGAAGTTATTTGAATCTTTATAAATAAATAAAAAATTTGACTGATAATATAATTTTAATATTAAAATTATATATAGAGAGATAAAATTGCATAGAAAACTCTCAAAGTATTTAACCAGCAACCCACAAACTTTATCACATAAAACCCTCGATCCGACTCCCGAGTGCGTGCCACCCTTTTTTCTCACGAAACAGTAATGAAACATTTTTTCTCCTGCATCGGAATAGTAATACTCTAAGTAAAAAATAAAAGTATGGGTAATTCAATTTGCCACGTGGATTAAATTTAGTTAAAACAAAAAAGAATGAAATTAAAACCAAAAAATCGATTTGGGATCTTAGGGTTCAAATTATTCAATCCAATCTCAGATAATTTCCGTATCTTAGTTTCGCATTGCCCATAATACATGTAATATTTATCTATTTTTTCACCCACCCACTACAATGGATGTTGTGTATGACTGGTCTCGTCATTGTAAAAGAATCAGATATGATAAAACTCAAAACACTCTCATTCAAGCCAACATTAAAATAAATTATAGTAATTATCACAAACCCATGAATTCTTTATTGGGCTAGATAAGGACCTAATGTGAAATTAGCTATTTACTTAATTATAGTTTACAATTTACATATTTGTAATTAGGTTATTCATTGTGTATATAAGGCAAAGCTTTTACACCTTATTGAATAAGAAAATCCTTATATCAAACAAAATTTATTGATGTGGTATCAGAACATAACCTAAAATTTTAAGCTTTTCGATTATCTGCCTCTTTCTATCAAACTCTGCTTATTCGATCAATTTCTATTTGACCTTAGTATTCTCGATCATTCTGTCGGAATACTTTCTAATTGATGATACCATATGGTGATCTTAGCCAAGTCAAAGACAGCTCTACTACACCGACATCTAAGGTATGACCTGAGACAGCTTGTCAAAGAATCGATCCCTATGACCTCTCTTCAGGTGATAATCATGGTTTTGTCATCTCCCAGCCACTACAAGAAAACACCAATTTTACGAGAAAACATATCGTTGTAAAATCGGTGTACTATCGAATTTACGACGAACCATAAATCGTCGTAAATCGATCGACTTTAATTGAAAATCGTCATAAAATCGTCGGCAACATAACGAGGGGCAAAAACTCGTCATAAAATCGTCGGGAAACAATCGTCGTAAAATCAACGTAAATTTTACTTCAAAGTTACGACGAATATAAACACGTCGTAAGACCGATGAAAATTTGATGGCAAGTTACGACTAATCTACAACCAATTAAGAATGATTAACAATCATCGTAAAAGATGTATCATAAAATTGTCGTAAATCAATCATCATCGTAACATATTCGTCGTAAAACCTTCGGAGATTTATGACGATTGTTAATTTTTAATTTTTAATTTTTTTAATTGTCGGAGATTTAAGGCTCGTGAATTACTCATTTCATTGCGTATGATACCCCTTTGAAATTGGTTCTCAGCCCTACTGTATCAGGGCTAAACCACAAGCCGTGTGGTGTTACTCACCTTCTGTCATTAAAGTTTATCAACTCTTAAGACCAGCAGATCATAAGCCTTGTGTCATCCTTGTACTTTCATCAAAACAGAGCTAAAAGTTCTTATCTTATTTTTTATTTTGGGATTTTTAGTTTCATTTAATTGGTAAAAAACACTAAACTTTTTTATTTTGTTTCGTTTTATGTCTTGAACCGTTTTGTTTAATTTCATAAACTAAAAATCCAAAAAAAAACATATTTTGCTTTTCTTTGTTTTGATTCGTTTTTTTCTTCTTTATATAGACTAAAACTCAACAAAACAATCTATTTGTTATGTTTTATTTCGTTTTATATATTTTTTTTAAAAGAGCAAAACGTTTTTCTCTTTCCATGAAGTATGAAGTGAAATGGATGAACAAAAACCAGAACTGATAGGAAAAAGAAGATGTCTATGGAGATTTGACATATTCTTAACAACATTATTTCTGCATATGAGACACGGTCCGAAGAAGAAGACTATGGAATTTGCCATGGCCCGGAGAAATTGAGCTGAGGCCACCAGACCGTATAATGGAGATCACAAGCTACATCAAACCATGGTTACAACTAAACGATGAATAGGATACTTATGTACCACAACGAATAACATTCTCAGGAAATCAAAGAAATTTAGAAGACTACTTATACAATGGGAAAGAGATATGGAGAAATTGTTCCTACAACATCCCAGGAGGTGGAGAAGCTATCCTATGCCATTGACACACTCACTGAGAGGGCATATTCACGGTGGGAACAAGAAGATATAGATCGAATCTACTATTAAGAACAGTCCTCTCATGGAGAATTATGAAGTGGCTCATGCAAGAGGAGTTTCTCACAAGAAACCATCGACGACGTAACAATGCTCATCAATATGGTAAGAAGACCCAACTCCGAAATGACATCGACACAAAGCGTATGCCACAAGAACTTCGGGGAAAGACGATCCAACCAATAGAGCTAGACCCCATCTTTGAACACAAACCAGCATGATGTCATGTGCCAAAGGAGATGTTCCAAAAGATCTTACAGAAGTGAACTCCGAATCAAAACGCATTATGTGAGCCGCAAACAAAACCAGTAGAAGAGAATGTGAAAGAAAAACTGGAGAACCCTTCGGATGCACACATCCAAGACAAGCTGAGGAAAAATATAACCTTAAGAAGAACAAGTTTTGAGGACAAAATATCTTGAAGATGGAGCGTATGGTTCAGACATCGGATCCAAATCGAGCGCGAGGAGACTGAGGTGATTCAAGGAAAGAAAGACGTGAAGGAAAACCAACTAGGCTTGGAGATCATGAATATTTGTCATAAAACACAACTTTGTCAAGAAATAATCATTATTGGTCAAGAGATTACAGCCTTTGGTCAAGGGATTATTCATCTGTAATCCAATCCATATGAGAAGACATATTGGCCATAGTTCATTGTTTTCAGACCCAACCAAAAGGAGTAGTTGATTCGGGCGTGTCGACTTGCTAGGTCAACATGATGGAAAAATTTATCAAATACCAACAAACTATATAAACCCTCTCAAACCGAAGAGAGATACGGTGAAACAAAGGGGAGGATGATGACTAAAAGAGAGATTAAGATACTTTCACAAAATATAACTCGACTGAGAGACAACGGAGCATGATCATATGGTAAGACTATGAAGAGAGAAAAAAGGACGAAATCCGTATGGAGAAAGAGAGATGACTAAATTAAAAGGAGGGATGCTTTAGACCAGTCACCCTTAGGAACACGTCCGCAAGAGAACAAGGTAATACCATCGAACGCCTATTCGCTCCAGGAAGGTATTCCATTTCCCTTTAACTCTAGCGGTTGATCATGATCTTGACTATCCGACACGAAATTCTAACCTACTAAGTCCATTAAGCCCGATTCCACTAAGTCAGTGCCGACCTCTGAAATAAACAGTAGATTTCAATATTTTCTCCCGAGAAAAAAGGAAATTTTCTCGATCCAAACTCGAGAAGGAAAAGGAAATCACCAAAATTTAGCCAACAGAAGATCATATAAATAGGAGACACCCTCCTCATTCGAGAACGATCGAACAATTTCCAACGAGACCTAAGAGATTATTAGCTCCGACTTTTCCCGCTTAAGTTTCTTAGTTCTCTCATGTTTTCCGACTTGCTCGTCGGTCTCCGACGACCTAATATTTCTTGTACTTCGCCGAGATACTTAATACACTACAGGAAATAAGGTAGATAACATCATTTATAAAGTGTCAAAAAACAATTGATGCTAATTAGAATCACTTGCTAAAAATTGAAATTAAATATGTAATTTTACATCAGTTAAAAGGGAAAAATGCCTAAAAAACCCTGAACTTACGTCTTTCAGCCAAAAAAAACTCCAACTACGTGTTGGACAAAATAAATCTTCAACTTTCGTTGACATCAAATTTTAATCTCATATTTTTGTTGACTATGCCAATTTAGGCTCGTCGTTAACAAAGTTAACATATCAATTTGACGGTGTTAAATCTCAGTTAGAAGTTGTTAACCAAAACGACAACGTGTTGCTTATATATCTAGATTAATTTTTTTTTTGGCTCTATGTTACTGTTTGTTATTTCTTCGGCTGAGAGACAATGGTGGAGGAACAGAAGATAACACTAGACACAAAATCTCCGGCTCCAGCTCCTGTTCCGGTGGAGGTCGCAAAAGATGTTACGGAGGAGAAAATTCAAAATTCACATCTGGAGCAGAATTCTGATGACTCCAATCAGAATTCCGATGGCTCATGGCAATTAATGTAATGAAACACCTTTATATAAATATATGGAAGAAAATTTTAGGAATAAACAAAGCGCAATTCAAGAGCAAGCTATAACTTGTGACATTAAGAAGAGTAGGATACGAGAAACTGACAAAGAAGAAGAAGAAGATTGAATAACCTTGGGAATGGATGGCCTTGGTTCAATCTGACAAGCCTTGCTGAGAATAAGGAAGAAGAGCATCACCACAACCACACAGAGAAGCCACCACACCATATTCGGGATCTTCTTCCGCCCCGACCTCCGAAAATCCAACCCTCTCCTCCTCATACTCCGGAAATCCGACCCATATCTGATCTGATGTAAAGCCGGGGTTTCACTCGTTGTAGCATCCATTTTGGACACAAATTATCTACAAATCACGCCTTTAAGACAAGTCACAATATGACTTTTCCTCTAATATGAAATAAAACACATAACAAGATCCCACAATTTACCAGCAAATTTTGTAGTCTAGTATTGTTAAACAAGCTCTATAGTTTTGTGAGAATTTTATAGACTAAGCCCGATTGATGCATTACGTTGGTTATGGTTTAGAAAGACGGTCACTGAGAATTTTGTTAGTTCCCATCTTTTTGAAAACCTCTTTTCGAGTTTAGATTTCTGTTTTGTCTGAGGACAAACAAAGATCTAAGTCTGGGGGAGTTGATAACACCGATTTTTGACCGTTTTTATGGATAACTTTCATATTATTTTGCAGGTGTTTTAACTCCGTTTTCAAAGGTTTTCAAGTGATTTTTATATTTCAGAGATTTAAAAGACGTTTCAGGTAACTCTGAATAAAATAGTGCATTTCGGAGCAAAAGTACGTTTTTGGATAAACTTTGATCGTCAAGAAGTCTTGAAGCTAATGAAGACCTTTTGACCGTCTGAACATCCCAAAATTTGGACACAACAAAGTAGAGACAACCAGCTTTCAAATGCAATTGGATTGGAAGCAATCCAATGTCTGGATCCTTAAATATACATGAAGCACTGAAGGCAGATGAAGCTGCCCCGAGGAGAAGTACGCCGCGCCTGGAGGAGCTAGAGCCGCGGCCAGGAGGCATTTTTCCACTCCTGGAGAGTCTCCACCCGCAGCCAAGAGGCATTTCGCCACTCCCCGAGAGCCCGCACCCACGGCCAGGACCCTGCGCGACCAAATCGACTTGTTTCTTCACCGAGGCCAAATCCGTTATTTCCCATCAAACCCTAAACAAAGATTAGTTCTATAAATACTTATTTTATTCCTCTTAGACAGACACGTTAGATTATTTTCACGTTTTTGGCAGATGCAAACCTCTAGCAATATGTATTCTTGGTTTTTTAATGATTGGAAGAAGGATTCTTCATCGGTGTTCTTCGATAGAGAAGCTTTCCCCATTCCTTTTTATGCACTGTTATCTTTTGAATATATTGAATATGTTTACCTCAGCTATGGCTAAGTAATTCTCTTGTTTGGTGAAAGGGGTTTGAAGGGGAGAATCTGGTTCAATTCTTATTAAGTTTTTAGTCTAAGATACATATTAGGGTTCTTCGTTCTATCATTGTTTTTAATGCGTTGCTTGACTAACCGTCTTACCAATTGATATTAGGCATTTTAGAGCCACGAGAGTGCTGTATCTAATCGCTTTACCTAGGGTAGACGAGCAAATCCGTCGCAAGATTTTGAAAGTATACTTACGGAGGAATTGTGGGTATAAACGACTTTTGAGAGTATCATTCACTTCTTGTGCGGGCGGAGTCGAAAGCTACTGTTCGAGTACTGAAGTGAGTAGGTGTGTAGGATTACGGAAGTATACTACACGCAGCGTACCTGTTCCAAGTTCAAGAACCCAAAGACGATAAAAAGTCACTTTAGAAATCCTAGAAATTTCCTCGTAAAAATCGGCCATAAACCCTAGAAAATTCCCGATTGCCCAACGCTTTGTTTAATTGATTCACAACCTTGATAAAATAATTAGTTAGTTACTGCCCTTCTTAGTTTAGTTTAGATTTCATAGATACGACCGTAACAAAAATCTAAAATATATTTTACGTCTTAAACATAATTTAGAACTCGTTAGAAATTGGACAACGTCTATCCCTGTGGATTCGATCCATAAATATTACTTCGTGTACTGTGCACTTGCGGCTTAGATATAAAGGGTAAAACCCCACGCCGGGGTTAATTGTCGGTGTGTCAGGTCTCTGGACATCGTCGGGGTGTTTGATCTAAACATGTCGACTCCAGGTGGAACATCCCCACTGATGGGCAAGGAAATCTCTGGATGAATGATTTCAATAAACAGAGAAACTCTAACATCGTCATCAGTGAGATCGAGGATTTCTATCGCGTCGACCTCACCTTTTTTCTCTGCCTTGTGCTTCGATAATATTTCCACACGACTATGTGGACCACTGATACCGTCCTTCTTCAGAATTTCGCAGAAACCGAGAATCATGGTGATCTTATTAAGGACGAGAAAGGGTTTCCTAATCTTTTCGACAATAGCCAGGTGTTCCCTCACCTTCTCGAATCGAGCCTATCATTTGTCGATCACCTCCTTGCGAGCCATTATCTCTCTAGAATGAGTCTATCTCAACTGGTCGTCTCTTTCTTCAACGTCCTGACAACCGCGTCCCTATCCACTTCAAGTGCAGCATTGGCAGCCTTTAAATCGGCTATTTAGTTATTCAGTTCAACTAATGCCCTATCAGCAACTTCTGATCTCTCTCTCTCGGCGGTCAACATTGCCTCGAAGTCCTTGGCAGCAATACCGGCCTCAAGAGCTTCACGGTGTGCCGAATTGAGCTCACGGTCATACTACCAAATGAGGTTTTTTGTTTGGGCCACTGATAGTAGGACTTTTGCAAGTCTTACCACTTACTCAAATCTCACTCATGTCATTGTGGTATTTAAGATATCGAACTAAGGAGGTATGAGGCTAACACACTAGGAATCTAAGAAA
Source organism: Eutrema japonicum (assembly GCA_030161315.1). NCBI lineage: Eukaryota > Viridiplantae > Streptophyta > Magnoliopsida > Brassicales > Brassicaceae > Eutrema > Eutrema japonicum. Next base: position 31,360,854 of record BSQW01000011.1, on the reverse strand, counting down.
CTATATAAGCTAAGCAAATCAAGTGGTTTTAGTTTTAATCTAGCAAGCTAATGATTCAATTAAACAAAGCAAACAAGTAGCAAGAACTAAGCAAGATTAAGACAATGATTAAAAAGAGGATCTTTGGGTAAGGTAATTGATTTGGGGGAATCTTAAGCAAAGCAATGATGTCCATACAATCACACAAGTGCATTTCCTTAAGCTTTGAACACTAATCAAGATTAATATAATCTCTTAGCACTAATTACTTTGTTAATTACAAATTCAAGATCAAATTCTCATTTGTGAATAAGCAATAAACAAGCATTACATAACAAGTTCCAATAGCCAAAATTCATCTTAGACAATCATTCTCATTCATTGGGGAATTTCATCAAACACTTTGTGTGCATGAAATTCCCTATGATCTAGATTTAACTTTCTCAAGCCTAATCTAGTATTATAAACACTAAATAAGAAAGGAAACAAGACAATTAAGCTCTAGATATCAAAGATTAACAAAGAAACCCCATAATCTACCAAACCCAAATGATCCAAGAAGAACTACTCACTAATTATGAAGAACACACCAAATCTCTTGAAAGAGATGTTGTTAATCATGATTAGAGAATAGGAAGATGAAAGATTAAAATAAAATTAAGAGAAATAAACTTAAACTTGCATAAACTCAAAGATATCTTTTACAAAATCTCAAGAACACTTCAAAGGAAAGAGGTGGTCGACGCCCAAGGCAGAGGGTAAACACCGGCCAGTGGTGGTCAGGTTTGATGGGCCGGTGTGGAGATGTCCTTGGAGCAAAGAGGCAACACCGGGTGGTCACAAAGGGGTGTAGGTGGCCGGAATGGTTCCTGCCCAAGGTTTGGTCAAGAACCGGTCCATGACACCTGTTGGTGGTCCAAAGAGCTCCCTTGGCCGGTTTTCTAGGCTGTTGCAACACCGGTTGGTTGCACCGGTCGTAGCTGGGCCGGTGTCCTTTGAGCATAACTCGTTTGGGTGCCAGATAGACATGTCCTTGCTAATTCTGTTGTATCTTTCGAAATACTTCTCCAAATTACCTCAAACAACCTCCAGACAAGAGCTAACTCCAATGTCTATGATTGTTATGAAGACCTCAGAAGTTGAATCTGAATGGAGACCCTTCGTCCGGCGCGATCTTTCAGACACCTTAGGTCAACTCTGCATTTGCATTTGCCCTTGCTCCAAAACTCCAATTATCACCGAAACGTCTCCATGTACATAGAAAATACTCCAAATGATGCAAGACTCACTAGGAACTAATGCAAAATACCCTAGAATCTAATTAGGACTAAAACACTAAGGAAAACAATGATTATGCATGCATGTAACTCAAAACACTAAGTAAAATGCATGATAAAATTGGTAAATTATGAGAATATCAACTCCCCTAAACTTATTCCTTTGCTTGCCCTCTGATATGCTTGGTTTTTACCGTTTTCTAACACATGTTTTGGTGTTTCTTTTGAGTATTTTATCGAGTCAAAGTTTATTTTTAGAGTCTTTTAGTCCTTTATTTAGTTATCTCAAGTAAAAAGGCGTTTAAGGAAGAAATTGGAGTTATGTGGGTAAAAACGCATGGAACGGTACAAAAGGAGCAAGAATAGATCGATGCAACACCATCAGAAGAACCAAAATCGATCGATGCAACATGCTCAGAAATTTCGAAGTCGATCGATGCACAACTGGAGCCGATCGATGCATCACCCTCCGAAGAGCCATAATCGATCGATGCAAGGAGTGCATCGATCGATGGAGCATGCCCTGAAAGTCCAAAATCGATCGATGCAAGAAGTGCACCGATTGTATCGATCCATGGAGCATGCCCAGAAAGTCCAAAATCGATCGATGCAAGCCGGCGAGAAAGAAAAGGAAATTTCAGATTTTCCTGTTTTGCCCCGGAAACTGCCTATTCTGACCTAATTCACCCAGAACCCTATTTATACGTTATTCTCAGCCACTTTTTAGGCTATCTCTCTTTTGACTACTCTTTATTCTACTCAGATTTTTGGCAATTGATTTTGTAAGCAAGAAGAAGAATCTCTGCATCTATTGAGAAGAATGCTAAACCCTTTCCTCTCTTTTATTATTATTATGAGTTTCTCTCTATCTCCTTGCTTGTTCTCAGTTGCCATGTCCGAATAGTCTCATAGTTTGGTTTAGGGTTTCAAAGGGGTTCATGAATCATTGAATTAAACATAGATAAGGATTTATCTTTTGTGGTTTTCGCTTATTGTTGTGTTTATTGCTTAGGCCAAGTTGACCGCTTGCCTATGATCTAGGGTTTAATCTATACCACGGAAGTGTCGTAGGTTTCTAGAAAGAACATTAAGCGAGCAAATTGTCCTTAGCCAATGGAAGTTGATGTTAAGGTGATTCGTCAACATATTGAACCAATTCGTTAATGCTGGTCTAGAACTCTATGTTCAACGGAAGTTAGGATTTTAGGTTGTTAGATTTAGTAATCAATACCACGGAAGTGGATTGGTTAGATGTTTATGTTTGAGTTTGAAACTTGTGTTTAATCGTTCCCTGAATAGTTGTTTGAATCATGATCTCTGAATTCCCGCGAAGAAACCCTCGACCTAACGTTTTTTACTTATTGAATTTACACCGCTTTTAGTTATTTTCATTACCTTGCAATTCAAACCTTATTATCGTATTTGCTTAATTTCATCTTGTGAGAATCGTAGTGTAACATTGGTCTCTGTGGATTCGATCCTAAAGTACTACATTGACATATTGTTATGATTGTAGTAGTGTACACTTTAGTTAATTAATTGACTACGTGGTAAAACATTTAAATCAATTTGGCGCTGTTGCCGGACACCAATAGCGTTACTTTCAATTTTGAATTTGAAATTTAGTCTAAGATTCACTAACAGATTATATCTTGTATTTCAGGGACTTTCTAGGATGGATTACTACTCGGGAAACGATGGTAACTTCAATGGCCATCGACCACCTCTCGCTCGCGAAGCTCAGAGGCGATCGCCTATGGACATTGGACCCGTTGGTGATTACATCCCAATGCCAAATTCCTACACATATCGACAACCCAAGCTCACTCGCACCAAGGCCGAAATTGGAGCGATTTTGGCCATGAAAACCATCATCTTCACTATCAGCCACGTCCGCAACCACCACCTCGTGCCTACGATCACGTCCCCAACGAGACTTTGAAGACCATGATGCATACACTATTGAAAAATCAGCAAGAGTCCTCGTTTGAGCTTGATGCAAGGTTGGACCATATCAAAAACGATCTCTGTGGGAAATTTGATGATATTCATGCCCAGGTACAAAAACTCGAAGAAAGGGTGAAGCAGATAGAAGAGATGCAGCTGCAGCAAACCCACGAAATCGAGAAGAACCAGATTTTCATCGATCATGTCAACAAATCCATAGAACTCATGGAAAACAACTTTGAAGAGAAATTCACAAACTTGAGGGAGAGCCTCTCGACTACAGCCACAAATCTCAGTACCACTGCAACCAGAGGACTCAAGGTTGAGAAAGAGATGAAAGAGATTTGCAGGCAAGGAAGAGAAACTAATTCGATCGTTTATATCTTTTACGATGGGCAAAGGCAAGCAATGGAAATGCTCCGAAAGATCCGTTTCGACATGGATGGAAGGCATAGTGATATCCTTGGCAAGACCATGGGACTCAGAGACATCTCTGCTGATCTCTCTGAGGAACTAAAGACACTCCAAAACCATTTATCCGATGTGGAAGACACCATTCATGTCCTGAAATCTATAGGCGAAGAGGAGATTTCTCCAATAGCGCCAAGGGATACAGATAACACCTCCGAATAAAGGATGGATCATCAATGCATGATGGTAAGGATCAAAGGAAAAAAGCCACGCGAAGGGACCCCATTGGCAAGCCGAGAACGACCTTTTGGACGCGAAGAGCTGCTAGACGACTTCCACTCCATCGTGAAGAAGATTCCACTTCAAATCTCGTTTACCCAAGCCTAGGAGAAATACCCTGAAATGAAGAGGCTCTTTTGGTATAACAAGGAATATAAGTATGAGATCGAAAAATTGTTTGATGAAGTAAGGAAAACGTTGTCTAGATCTAGAACCTTACATAAGCTCGAAGAACGAGGCTGCTTTGTCGTAACCTGTGAAATCTTTGGCTCCTACATCAACAATGCTCTGTGTGATTCAGGAACCGCTATAAACCTTATGTCAGAATTAGATGCAAGGCAATTGAAAATCGACACCATGAAGCCTTCAAGGATGAGAATAGGGCTTGCAGATGGGTCAACCACCACCACGGTTAGCTTGATCGAAAACCTCCCCCTCAAATTTGGAAATTGCATCGTCCCGGTCTATTTTCAAGTAGCAAGAATACGTAGCATGAAGAATGAACCTTTACTTATTGGGAGACCATTTTTAGCGACAGCAGGAGCCATTATGGATTGGCCAAATAGGAGAATGTGTCTGGCAAACATTGACAAGGAAACCTTCTACCTAGCAGCACCTCTCGGTTTCACCTCTAAACACATTCGTTACACAATCGGAGGCGGAGGAGGATGCGAAGTGAAGGACACCTCTGACGATTGTTTAGGCAAGGATGAAGATACATAAAGCCGCATAAAGAAACAAGGGCGTGCTAAGGGAGATACGAGCCCCTTAGATCTATCATCCACCTATAACACAAAAGGAGTCGAGCTATAAGACTTAAAACAAGCGCTTGGTGGGAGGCAACCCACTGGTTAGTTATATCTATGTTTTTGATTTTTAGGACACTGACTTAATAAATTCTGTTCTTTAAAAATTGATGTTCTTTAAACCAAAAAAAAACAAAAGGGTTCCAATCGATCGATGCAGAAGGTGCATCGATTAATGCAGAAGAGTCTAAAGTCCGAAAATCGATCGATGTGAGGTGTGCATCGATCGATGCCAATGGCTCCGAGAAGCAGAAATCGATCGATGCATCCTCCGCATCGATCGATCGCCAACCCAGGTAAGTATTTCGGTTTTCAATCCTGGTTTAGTCAGGTTTATTTTCACGAATCTTCTTCTTCCCCCTCGCAATTTTCTCTCTCCTCCCTTCTAAAATCGTTCGATGCTCTTGTTTCTCACAAAACCAAAACCTTCAATCTCCCACAACTTCTTTGATTCTCAACGGATTTGAGCAATTTTGGTACCTATCCCCACCGATTTTTCGTGTTCTACAAAACCCCCAACCCTGATTTCTCGATTAGCAAATGTATGAACTCCGAAATAACCCTTTACAATCGCGATTTTGGTGAGAAAATCACCCAAGGTTTGTTACTTCGATTCATGCATCCACAAGTGGATATACTGTGCTATTTACCTTGTAGGGTGTTAGAGCATGAATTTCGACCACCCCTTTGCTATTTTTGTGAGATTTTATAGAAATTTCAATATCTAGGGTTTATGTAATTGGGAAAATTTCGGGTTTTACTCACGCTCATGTGAAATTTTGATGTATATATTGCGGGTTTAAGATTCTCTTTAAACGTGTTTGGTGTATATCGGTTATTGATTTTCCCACGCATCACGGAAGTGAATTATTGGAATGAACAGTTGCAACTAATCATTTATGATGCGTTGCTATTTGCTATCGCAACACAACTCGTGGATATCGCAACACAACTCCTGGATATGATTGCGTGCTAATTATTAAACTTGGAACTCACTTGGAAAATTTTATTGTTCGTTCTCCAGGACAATGTCAAGGACTAACCAGCACATCAAAGACAAGGGCAAGGGAAAAGTGCCTGAAATGGAACATAAGACACCTTGGCCTCGACCTGCTGGATTAGCTTTTCCGGTTCCGATGATGACCAAGAAGGAGATACAGACAGATCGTGTATACAAAAACCGAGCACTGTCAAAAAAATGGAGAAAGTATGAGAGCATCTTCTATATTGGGTTGCTGACAGTGGAGATGTGCCCCATGCATTTTGCGAGTTCCTACCTCTTGGTAAAAATGGGTATCCGGCACGACATCGAAACATTGATTGCACGTGTTGGTTTGGGACGGTTGGCCACTCTCGACCAATTTTTCGATGCCAATCTCACTCGCCAGTTCTTGGCATCCGTTGAGCTGCGATATGACACCCCGAGGGAACACGTCGCTAGTGAAGGGACACTTGTGTTCTTCGCTTATGGTATCCTCCGCCAGATCTCGATCCCCGATCTCTGCACTCTCTACGGTTTCGAGGCTAGCCACGAGGAGACTTCTTTTCCTGAATTTCCCAACGCCAAGAGTTTTTGGAAGAAGATAGCCAGTGGGGAATACGATGGTGCTTACTCGAAGCAGTCGAGCATTCGCAACCCCGCACTCAGGGTGTTTGCGAAGATGCTCAGCCATATGCTCTTTGCTAGGGACGAACCTGGAGCTATGCGTACTGACGAGCTCATCATGCTTTACTATGGGGTCGCACCCAATATAGGTCATCAGCTGAGACATTCCTTCCCTAGATCTCACCATGTCAACCTTGGAGCCATCCTTGCTTAAGTAGAATCTAAATCATAATGGCTATCGCTAAACCTCACCGGCAACAGCGCCAAATTGATAGTAGGCTTTTGAGAGTCTTAAACAAATTACTCAAATCCCACTCATGTCATTGTGGATTTAAGATATCGAAGCAAGGAGGTATGAGGCTAACACACTAGGAATCCAAGAAACTATATAAGCTAAGAAAATCAAGTGGTTTTAGTTTTAATCTAGAAAGCTAATGATTCAATTAAACAAAGCAAACAAGTAGCAAGAACTAAGCAACAATGATTAAAAAGAGGATCTTTGGGTAAGGCAATTGATTTGGGGGAATCTTAAGCTAAGCAATGATGTCCATACAATCACACAAGTGCATTTCCTTAAGCCTTGAACACTAATCAAGATTAATCTAATCTCTTAATACTAATCACTTTGTTAATTACAAATTCAAGATCAAATTCTCATTTGTGAATAAGCAATCAACAAGCATTACATAACAAGTTCCAATAGCCAAAATTCATCTTAGACAATTATTCTCATGAGCTAAAAGTGAAAATCTCTTATTTAGTTCATTGGGGAATTTTATCAAACACCTTGTGTGCATGAAATTACCTATGATCTAGATTTAACTTTTTTCAAGTCTAATCTAGCATTATAAACACTACATAAGAAAGGAAACAAGACAATTAAGCTCTAGACATCAAAGATTAACAAAGAACCCCCCTAATCTACCAAACCCAAATGATCCAAAAAGAACTACTCACTAATCATGAAGAACACATCAAATCTCTTGAAAGAGGTGTTGTTAATCATGATTAGAGAATAAGAAGATGAAGGATTAAAAGAAAATTAAGAGAAATAAAATTAAATTTGCATAAACTCAATGATATATTTTACAAAATATTAAGAACACTTCAAAGAAAAGGGTTTTTGCAAGAGGGAAGAGAGAGCTCTAAAAATTAGGTCTAAGGACTTATATAGAGGTGGTCCACGCCCAGGTCAGAGGGTAAACACCGGACAGTGGTGGTCAGGTGTGATGGGCCGGTGTGGAGATGTCCTTGGAGCAAAGAGGCAACACCGGATGGTAACAAAGGGGTGTAGGTGGCTGGTATGGTTCATGCCCAATGTTTGGTCAAGCACCGGTCCATGACACCGGTTGGTGATCCAGAGAGTTCTCTTGGCTGGTGTTATAGGCTAATGCAAAACTGGTTGGTTGCACCGATCGAAGCTGGGCCGGTGTCCTTTGAGCAGAACTCGTTTGGGCGCCAGACAAACATGTCCTTGCTAATTATGCTGTATCTTTCAAACTACTTCTCTAAATTACCTCAAACTATCCCCAGAAGAGAGCTAACTCCAATTTCTATGATTGTTATGAAGACCTCAAAAGCTGAATCCCAATAGAGACCCTTCGTCCGACGCGATCTTTCAGACACCTTAGGTGAACTCTGCATTTGCATTTGCCTTTGCTCCAAAACTCCAATTATTACCAAAACGTCTCCATGTACCTAAAAAACACTCCAAATAATACAAGACTCATTAGGAACTAATGCAAAATACCCTAGAATATAATTTGGACTAAAATACTAGGGAAAACAATGATTATGCATGCATGTGACTCAAAACACTAAGTAAAATAAATGATAAAACAAGTAAATTATGAGAATATCAGCCACCATCTAAAAAACAAAAAATATATACGAAGTCATTACTATTTATCCAAGATCAAACCATAGACATACGAAATGAGCACTTACATCGGTTGTAGTATGAGCTAACTTCTTGTAAGCCTCGGATCGGAAGAGTTCCTCGGTCAGAGGCATATTATGACCCCAAAACGCGATATGGCGGTAGAGATCGGCACATGCTCTTTCGTCATTAACAAAAGGTTCGTCTTTGTCGTAATCGAACTTGACGGAATAAGCAGAAGGGCCGGCAGTTTTTGCCTTTTTGAAGCTGCATATCAATCATACCGGGTATCTTCTCCGACCTCGAGAAGTCTCTTCCGAGCAGGGTTGACCTCAGCTGTGACATCCCCAATAAGAATTACTCTGTCGTTTTCTCTCACTTGTGGATATTTAAGTGGGAGATCGGAAGGACTCCTCGCAACGCCAAGTTCCTCTCCTACCTCCTCATATGCCTTGACCTCGGACGGTTTCTTATTTCTGCCTTTCAACGACCTTCGAGGTGAAGGTTTCTTCTTCTTTTTCTTCTGCCTCTCGGCATCAAGTTCGGCCTCGGCTGCAACCTGGCCCTCGTTCTCAGCTGGTTCACCAACGACGAGCTGATCTTCATCGCCGTGCTCTCCATTGGGTGAGTTCACCTCGGCGATATCTTGATCCTCTGCCAACTTGGAAGTGTAGTCGGAAATATCATCGATCTTCATCTTCTTTCTTCGACTAGGTTGTTTAACTGAGTGAAATAATCTAAGTGTCATAAATCAACCGATTTCAAATGAAGTGATGAAAATTACCGAAACAGACCTTTGCAAGCTCAGTTCGCCTTTCTGTCAAGTTTCTCTTGGTAAGCATCCGGCCAATGAATGTTCCCCGACGCACTCATCCTCTTAGCGTCCTCGGCACTGAAGTTCGGAATATGGAAGATATTGGGAGGATGACGAACTGAAACAAAAAGAAATAAGATGTCAGACAAAGAAAGAATGGAACACATCTAGAACAGGCCAGCATCTACCGATTGGCGAACTCCACTTAGTTTGGTAGTATCCGTCAAGAATTGATACGAAAAGTGCATCGATATGAACAAAACATTATTTGGTATCCCAGTCGTTGACTTTACTTGGATTGTCCCACGTGACGAGGTCATACTTCGGCTACGCATTAGCCGAGAATAACCAAGACTTTTGAGCCGTGATGTTGACACGAAACAATTCTTTGATTATCGAGTGGTAGATCGTAATACCACAATCATCCCCGATAATGAGAATCCCGACGATGGTGATGATCGTGGTAGGCTTAAGCTGGGAGATCGCGACACCTCGGCGATCGCAATAACTGTACAAGAGTCTCGGCAATGGGAAGCGGAGGCCGTAACTTCTAAAATAATATTCGTACACACAAATATAACCTTCAGGAGCATCCCAGGGACGTTGATCCGGTTGGCCAACAAGACTGTTATATCGTTTGGTGCGCCACAACGTTCTAGGGTATTCAGTACAGACTTCCTCGCATAACGGGTCGGTCCAAGAGCATATAGCGTGATCGTTTTACGTCTTACTTTCGGGGAAATTTCCTCGGCTAAGGGAACGTTCCCCTTGACGACCTCATCACCTTCGGTCCGAGGAGTCTTCTCTTGATCGAAACAAACTTGAGCTTCTGTCTCCCGACTATCCATATCCACCAGCTTGGGAATTTGAATAGAATCTCGGGATTACTAGGACTGGCCTCGACGAAGCGTGAGTTGCGTCTAACAAATCTTGTCTTACCCCATCAAGACCATCAACGGACTAATCTTAAGGATCTGATGAACTACCGAGCCAAAGAGATTCTACATGAAGATTATTAGAATCTAAAGATTATATCGCCAAACTAGGGGGGGGGGGGGGGGGGGGGCTCATTGTTAGTGGTGAATTTAGCACTCCCCAGTTTGAACTGAGATCGGTCCAATTGATCCCGGTCTACGACGGTTCAAACTCGGAGGAGATTAAGCCCACGATCGCTGTTGCCGACCTCCGAGATTTAAAGAATATTGTCTGATCTCGGGGGAAAAAAGAAATCTTCCTTTTCCTGATCGAACTTGAAAAAGAAAACTACCTATTTTTTTAGCCGACTCAAGATTTTATAAATACATAGGTCTTCACCTCATCGAAGCACATTCACAATCATCGGCGAAACCTAAGAGATTGAGAGCTCAGACTTGACAGCTTTTAGTTTCGTTAGTTCTTTGATCTATTCCTATCTAACGATCATGTAATCTCATCGAATTAAAACTAATAAAACGAGATTTCGATCAAAGTTGTCTATTTTACCAATTTGTGTGATATCTGAATCGTACAATTTACACAACTTGTATTCTTTTCTTGATTTTCTTATATATATTTCTTTATTCACATCACACATATATTTATCAAGTTCGATTTATCAATATTTCACATCACACATATCGGTATGTAACAATCTTTTTAATTTTTGTGTGGATTCGATCCTCTCATAATACTACGGTATTCATGCATTTGCATATCAATATGTGATCAGTATTGAACCTACAAAAAACCTTTTTTACACTACAATAAAAAAAAATTGTACATGGATTTAGAAATTGTTGTTTTCACTAAAAGTTAGGTCTACATTTAAACAAACCGTACAATGTGTTTTCTCTTAGTTAACTTCACAAAAGCTTATCTACGTTGCAATACAAATTTAATATGGACAAGTTATATTTTCGTACTAAAAATTCAGTCAAAAGATATATAAATGAAGTCAAAAGATATTTAAAGAAAAGATGAATATATATATTTTTTTATTTCACCAAATAGTTATAGACAGTAATACCATGACAATTAAGTATGTTGAATAAAAAAAAGTAATTTACCAAAAATAAAAAATTTGTTGACCAAAATAAAAATTTTACCAAACTAACCAACCCTCTAATTAACCCCTTACTATACAGGAATATAAAAAGGAGATGTCTCTGTGAGATAATACTCAATAATACATTTAAAATGAATACGCGAGAGTATACATTTTCAATATTCTTTTTTTTTTTAATACTATCAATGATCGTTACGACTGGTGATAGGGCTCGTGGAGGTAGATTATTCGATGAAAACTATGTTGTTACGTGGGGAAATGTCTTGAAACTCAACCAAGGAAAAGAAGTTCAGCTTACCTAAAATATATGACAATCAGGTTCTGCTTTTGAGTCTAAACACAATTACGGATCAGGATTCTTTGAAATGAGAATCAAATTGCCTCCAAGAGATTCCGCCGGAGTTGTCACAGCTCTTTACGTACGTTCACATATTATAATATTCATTGCAATGTTTTTTCATTACATTAGTTTGAATTTTCAACATTATGAATGTGTTTTTTCTACATTTGGTTACAGTTGACTTCGAAAGGAAACGCACACGACGAGCTTGACTTTGAGTTCTTGGGGAATAGAGAAGGAAAACCAATAGCAATTCAAACAAATGTGTTTACTAATGGTCAAGGAAATAGAGAACAGAAGTTTGTTCTTTGGTTCGATCCAACCACAAATTTCCACACTTATGGGATTCTATGGAATCCATATCATATTGTGTATATTTTTTTCTCCCTCTTTTTCTCTTCACACATCTATTTATTATATACATAATATATACACACACAATTATCGAATATGGTATAAGCACAAATACAACTGAATTTCAATATAGTTAATCAAGTACAAAAAAAATATCTTTTAAAGTTATTAAGAAAAACATGAACCAAACCAAATTCAAATAAACCGATTGTGAGTGCTAGATGAACTCAGACGGTAGACCCAACAAATTCTAACATTTAATACTCATTTCACGTTTAAATTTAAGACAAAACCATGATTATTTGATAATAGTTTTTTTTCTTCTGACGATAATAGATTTTATGTGGACAAAATTCCAATAAGAATCAATGATGAACACTTTTTTTTTTTATCGAAAATCATTAAGGGAAAATAATTGACTAATATTTGATATCTTATATATCATTAGAAGTTATTTGAATCTTTGGCAAAAAAAAAACCAATGTTTGACTAATAATATATATATATAGAGATAAAATCGCATAAAAACTCTCACAGTATTTAACTAACATTTTAAACCATCAAACCTTCGATCCGACTCCCGAATACGTGCTTCCCTTTTTTTCTCACGAAACAGTTAACTCCGGTAACAAAACATTTTTCTCCGGCATTGGAATAGTAATACTCCAAATAAAAAATAATAGCATGGATAATTAATTTTGCCACGTGGATTAACTTTAGCTAAAACAAAAACAAAAAGGAATGAAATTAAAACACAAAAATCGATTTGGGATCTTAGTGTTCAAATTCTTCAATTCAATCTCAGATAATTTCCATATCATAGTTTCGCATTGCCTATAATTCATGTAATTTTTATCTATTTTCTTCACCCACCCACTACAATGGATGTTGAGTATGACTGATCTCGTGACTGTAAAAGAATCAGATATGATAAAACTCAAAACACTCTCATTCAAGCCAACATTCAACTAATTCATAGTAATTATCACAAACCCATAAATTCTATATCGGGCTAGATATGGACCTAATGTGCAATTAGCTATTTATATCTGTATAGTTTACAATTTACATATTTGTAATTAGGTTATTCATTGTGTATATAAGGCAAAGCCCTGACAACTTATTGAATAAGAAAACCTTTATACCAAACAAGTTTTCTTAACATGGTATCAGTGTATAACCTAAATTTTTAGGCTTTTCGATTTTCTGCCTCATTCTATCGAACTCTGATTTTTCGATCTCTTCCTATTTGACCTTAGTATTCTCTATCATTCGGTCTGAATACTTTTTTAATTGACGATGTCATATGGTCATCTTAATCAAGTCAAAGACGACTCTACTACACCGGCATCTAAGGTATGACATAAGATAGCTTGTCGAAGGATCGATCCTTAGGGAAAAGGGTCAAAATCAATATGTACTAAATTCAGTGTGCCGAAAAAACCTGAACTAAAATAGGGTGCCATTTCCTACCTATGATACATGAAAATTCAAATTTGCGAACTGAATTCTAACATATGTGTCAAATCTACCTTGACCAACGGTTAAAAAACAGTGACGAGGCGTGACAGAGTATGACTTGGCATGCCATGTTGTCACCTTACTAAAACGACGTCGTTTTAATTGTTTTAAAAATCTAAAATTTTTCCTCTTCACTGGACTCGAACCTAGGACACTGTAAACCACATACAAGCGTGTGGACAAGTTGAACCATGAGACATTTTTGATATTTCTTACAAAGATATCTATATATTATTGATAAATAGTTGCTCTGGCTAAGCTTCAACGACGAAGGCTGGTCACGTTCAATTTCTTTGGACCTTAACCTCACAAGCCCCCATTCATATAATAATATTCTCCATATCTTTCACTTATTCTCAATACCCCTAATACAATTTTTCACCACTTTACCCTTTCTTTTCTATTATTATTATTATTTTTTTCAATCACAACTAAAAAATGTACCCCACCAGAATTAGTCAATTAATATTCATATGGGATCCACTTATTCTCCACTCCAGATTAAAAAAAACGTGTTGTTCTCTCTTTTCATCTATTCTCACGCGACAAAACTGGGTAGTACTGAAGCAACTGGAATTACTGAGACAATTGTTACTACTGAAACAAGTGATATTATTGAGACCAACTTGTATTAATTAGAGAACTGGTATTAATGATACAATTGGAGTACTACTATAATTATATACTAATAATATTTGTTTTTCTTTTTTAGGAGACAATGAATAAAACTCGTTGCACAATCATGGGGGTGTATTCAATTTAGCATTTTGAGTGATTTGTATTAAAACCACAAATCCTATGTTATTAAAACATGAATTTTAAAAACAAATCATAAAAACTTCTAAGAGAACTGATATGTTTAAAAACAAATCATAAAAATCACAAATCTTATGTTATTAAAACATGAATTTACTGAGCCAACTGGTATTACTGAGACAAAATGGGGTATTACCGAATCAACTGGTAGTACTGAAGCAATTGGTACTACTGAGACGACTGGTATTACTGAGACCAACTGGTATATATTAGAGAACTAGTATTACTGATACAACTCGAATATTACTATAATTATATACAAGAGTTTTGCTCCAAATATTATTGGATGGAGCAATGGTCATTGAAGTATTGCAGGACGATTTATCCAGTACCCCATAAGTCTGACTGGATTGTTCCTGACCATATCCGAGATTTGTGTGTCTTACCTCCATATTATATCAAGAAAAAAGAAAGAATTCAAATAACTAGGTTCCCATCAATAGGAGAACATCGAGGAAGAGGAATAGAAATATGAAGAGGTAGTCGTAACTCATTTTCGCATACTCTGTTTTGGTACAACTGGTACAACTGTAGTATAACTAAGTATAAAGCCGTTGTCCAAAAAATACCAAAAATCATATGTAACCATATATACAAAACATTGGTTACTAGATACAAATATTCTTATTAGACATCTAAATTAGGCAAAAAAAATTGGTTATTAAATACAAAACTTTTTATGTTAACTAAAATTACCTTATACGTTTATGGTTAATGTGTGATTACTAACCTCATTGTTATGAGAAACAGCCAAACAGAGTATTTTAAGATATTTTTTATATGAAAGTCTAGTAAATGTAGTTTAATTATCTTACATCATAAGTACTACTATAAAAATTATAATTTGAACATGGTACAACTAAATAAACTTGAACATATGGATTTGTACAACTATGTGCATCTTGGTACTACTAAAATAAAGAGTACAACTATGACAAAATATATATTATTTTTTAATGAATGACGGCGCCATGTGTTAAATGAGGTAATTTTATATTATTTTTGTTTAATCATGTGTTATGAAAGTACTACTAAGATAAATGGTACAACTATGTGTATTTTTTGTTCATAATAGTATCTAGTAATTCCAGTAGTACCGAAATAATAATCTTGTTCAACAGTAATTCCAGTATGCATTGATTAATTTTACTCGGGTTAATATTAATTTCGAATAATATCCCCAATTAAATTAACTAACATGTAACAAATCTTTAGTTACGTGTTCATGGGTTTAAATATATTTAGGATTTTCCTCGGTTCTTGGCTTCACTAAATCAACATTTAATTGATTAATATCCATTTAATTAATTAAATCCTTAAACCAGCATAAACCAATTCAAACAAAACCATACTTTAACAAGATTATTCTTCTCTCGGTTTAATCATATTATTTAATTGAAAACAAAGCCATCACCACAAAACGACTACTACGAGTTTGCGGAGTGACGATGATACCTTCTGGCCTTCTGGGTAAACGACGGCGACGGCTCCGATCAAAGATGGCGGTGAGCTCTGGTCAGCAGCTACTATTACGGTGAACTCCGATCTCCTCCACTCACTCCCACGAGAATCTACGAGAAGTTTCGTGGGAGTGAGCTTTGGTCGACGACGGAGATGAGGAGCAGCGATGGCGGCGAAAGGGCTGTTGGAACTAATTTTTTGTCAAAGCCTGAGGGTTTGATAAAATTGTGTTAGTGTGAAAAGAAATGAGTTAAGCTCTTTCTAATGAAATGTTTTCATTAACCGAGAAATGTTTTCTCGTGTATATATGTTGGAATGGTTGTGTCTTAAATGAACAACATGAGAGAAGAAAAGCCATACGTGCGACGTTCGCACCTTGGGCCTTGATTGGGCCCGTGGACTTTTTGAGGTATCGATCGATACCCCTTGGTATCGATCGATACCCAGCGGGCCGACTTAAAAATCGCAGCCGCCTAGGTTATTCTAGAAATATTCCTTTTCTGTCATGGAAAAACCCTAGCCTCTTTCCTATATATACAACACGATTTTCACCTAAAAGATCATCCTCTGATACACAAAAAACACTTACTAAAAGTTCTAGCAATCGTTTCTTCAATTCCCTACTGCTTAGAGTAAGTTTTAATTTCGAGAGTATCGTAGAATAATGGTCGATAGATATGAATCATGGTGTTGATGATTCAGTTAAACTTTGGTTGTATCCTGGGACTCATGGATCTATAAAACCCCGTCACACTACGGGAGATTCTTAGAGTTAAGGAAAGAGATTTATCTCGCCTCCTCAGATCTTGTATTGCTTTATCGTTTATAAATCGTCTGTTCCTTAAACTGTTTATTTACATATTATTGTGATTAAATCTTTCCTGTCTGTAGTGTAAATTTTGGTCCTACAATCTTAACTCTAAGAAGATCCAATTTCTGTTTTATTACTTCAATTGGATCTTTAATCACGAGTAAATAAACGTTTTTTAAACGGTTTTTAAACGATTCTTCTACTGCTGATGATACTCAAACGTTGTCAAAAAGCTTTTAGCAAATTGAAACGTGTAGTAGAGGCAATCTTCATCTCTCTCTATTTTTTAAGAAGATGTTCTTCTGCTAGTGATACTCAAACGTTAATCAAACAGCTGTTTAGCAACTTGAAACGTGTAGTAGAAGCAGATCTGATTAAACATCTTCTAAAAAACCGTCTTTAATTGCGATTAAAGAACGGTACAATCAACGAACACACATCTGTTCTTGATAGGTTCGATTCAGATCGAGGCCTTGTGAGTATCGATCGACACCCTATGGTATCGGTCGATATTGGACTAAATTGTATCGGTCGACACTTAAGTGTATCGATCGATACCATGCAAACAGTGTATCGGTCGGCACCTCAGTGTATCGATCGATACTTTGCATCGACCAAGTTGGTCTATGTCGATCGATACTGTGTATAAGACACAGGTATCGATCGACACTGGTGCTATGATCGATCCTGTGAAATTCACTTGTATCGATCGACACCCAGGGTATATCGATCGACAATGACACTGAGCGTGTATCGATCGATACCAGGTTGCTTCGAATGACACAGTATGTGCATCGAGCATCAATAGGAACCCAGGGTGTATCGATCGACACTCAATGTGTATCGATCGACACCAAGATGCTTCGATTAACACAGTATGTGCATCGAGCATCGATCGACACTGTGGTTTATCGATCGATCCTGTGTAAAAATTCACTTGAATCGATCGACATGCAGGGTGCATCGATCGACACTATATGTGTATCGATCGACACAAGCTGAGCATCGATCGACACCGAGGTGTATCAATCGATACAAGCTGATCATCGATCGACACCGAGGTGTATCGATAGATCTTATGCAAAACTCACGTGCATCGATCATCACCAAGGGTGTATCGATCGACACTGAGGGCATCGATCGATACCATATGGGTGTATCGATAGACATTGTGTGTGTATCGATCGATACCAAGGAGTATGGATCGACACCAATGCGATTCAGTTCGATATTAGTCTTAGAATTGCGATTCTTGAGTTTATATATCGGTACTAACTGAAAGTTGTGTTCTCATTGTCATAGAGAAATGACAAACAACAACTCTGGAACTATGGAGAAAACCAGTGACAAAGTGGATCAAACGACTGCGAGTCTGATCGAAACAGTGAAAGGTCAAGCAAACTTGATAGAAGCTGACATGTGTGCTGTGGTCACTGAGGCCAATGTTGCAGAGAGCTATCCAAAGACTTGGTGGTTCGATACTGGTGCAACCAGACACATCTGTATGGATCGCGAGATGTTCTCGACATACACAAAAAAAAAAAATAATAAATAAACAAGAGTGGTGATAAACTCTTGATGGGAAATTCTGCCTCGTCGACAGTTGATGGTCACGGGAAGGTTGTTCTGAAACTCACCTCTGAACAGGAACTAGTTCTCACGAACGTCGTCCATGTACCAGACATAAGCAAGAATCTGATCTCAGGATCGCTCATAAGTAAGCATGGATTCTCTGTGAAGCTGGAAGGTGATAAGCTAATCCTAACGAAATTTGGGATGTATGTGGGTAAGGGTTTTGTATGTGATAATCTGTGTAAGATATCTGTTGAGGAAGTAATCCGAAAAGATAATGTAACCGAGGCATCCACCTCGTAGAACCCTAAAGATTAATGATAAGAAACCATTTGCTATTTGGCATGAACAATTAGGACATGTTAATTTCAAGTCTATGAGTAGATTAATGAACATGAACATGATTCCTAAATGCAAATTAAGCAAAGACAAATGTGAAGTTTTGTGTCCAAGCCAAACTCACTAAAACGCCATCACCCAGCGTTCAAAGAACAACAGAACCTCTAGGTTTAATTCACACAGTTTGATGTGATTTGAAATATATTCAAACCAGTTGAGGCAATAAATATTTCGTGACATTCATAGACGATTGCACGAGATATTGATACATCTTTCTACTGTGGAGTAAAGATAAAGCCTTGGACAAAATTTAAAGACGTGTAGCTCAATATTATGTGTCCAAAAATTTTGCGATTTTTGGAATAATTGATGTTCAATTAAGTATTGGAGGCTGATTTAATTTAAATAATTAAATCTTTGGGTTAAGTGAGCAGGCCTCTTGTGATTCTTGATATGAGTTCAAGAATACTAATACAATTCGATATTGTATTAAGTTTATTAAATTCTAGAAATTGAATTTAATTTTACCCTTTAACTTGAGAGTTGGGTATTGGTTAGTATATTAATTTGGTTTGATTCTCTTGAACAAAATCAAATTTCAATATGACTAACAACACCGATATGATCATTGTTAAGATTCGGTGGTGTAAAAGATAATGAAATGGCTCAAGCCAATGTAGTCGAGATAGACATGTGTAATGTCATCATCGGAGTCAATATGGTTGAGCATAACCCACATGAGTGGTGGTACTATACCAATATATGCGTTGAGATGGGAATGTTTCCCTCCTACCATAAATAATGACAAGAATTTTGGTGCTGAAGTTGACTTCTCAAAGAAGCTCACTCTCACTAACGTAAAACATGTGCTAGAGATGCATAAAAATCTTATTTAGGGCACAATGCTAATTAGGCACGAATTCATAGTCAATTGTCAAAGCTGATTAGCATGTATTGACAAAGAATGTTGTCTATATTAAGGACGGACTGGTCCAAATTAACGTTGAGACAGTCGGACTTAAAATTAATGTAACCAATGTTGCTGACATTAATGAGAAAGAATCATTTGCTTATGGTACAAAATCTCTTAGTATTTGATCTGAATGTTTCAGTCAAAGTATATTCGAATCTATGCGTAGATTGAATGAGATCCAGAAATACAAAATAAGCAAAGATGAGTGTGAGGTTTGCGTTCTAACCAAACTCACTAAAACACCACAATCGAGCGAACCTCTTGGTTTGACTCATACAAAAGGTGGTGAGAAATATTTCGTGACTTTCGTTGAGGATTGTACGAAATATAGTTATGTCTATTTGCTAAGAAACAAATACGAGACCTTGGAAAACTCAAGGAGTTTAAACTCGAGGTTGAAAACCAACTCGAAAGAACTATCAATATAGTTGAAGTGATAGAGGAGATGAACATGGTAGTATCCATCAAACGATTAATCCCTATTCACCTGAATCCAATTGAGTTGCTGAAAGAAAGAACAGAACTCTCAAGGAAATGATGAATGCAATGTTGCAGGAATCTGGGTAAGTCCAGAAATGTGGGGGGAAGTATTGTTTACCACAAGTTATATCCTGAACTAAATACCACACAAAGTCACTGAAAATGTTTCATGTGAACTTTAGAAAAGTAATGTATTTTTATACAAATACATGAAAGTGTGGGGGTGCCTAGCAACCACCTAAGAAGGTGACAATCGGACCAAAAACGGTGGATTGTATCTTCATTGCATATGCACACAATGTAGTGTTGATTGCTTTATGGTGTATAAAGTAGATATACCAGACATCCAAGTAATCACGGTAACCAAGGAATGCGTCTTATTTTGAACATGAGTTTCCGTGTAAAGGATAAGCTCCAGTACCTCAAGAATTGAGGCGAGCAATTGATCTCTTGGGCTCTTACGTTTTTAGAGGTATCGATCGATACACCTCGGTATTGATCGATGCTTGACAGGCATTGGACCTTTGATCGTACAATGCCGGTACTTCTGTAAAGAAGTAGAAGAGGCTAAAGTTAAAATTAGTCGTATGCTGATTGGAATCACAGCAATATGAGATCTTGTAATCCATCAAATGGATGTAAAATATGCCTTTCTAAACGACCATTTAGAAGAGGAGATTTACATGAAACAACCCGAGGGTTATGTCACTCCTGAACAAGGAAAGAAAATAAGTAGACCTGCAAAGTCCTTATACGAGCTTAAGTTAGCTCCTAAGCAATAGCTTGGAAAGTTTGACAACAAAGTGATGTCAAATAGCTTCAAAATCACTTAAGGTGATATACATCAAAAGTACTCCACATGGATACGTTTTGTTATGTTTATAAGATGACACGTTCATCATGGAAGCAAGAAGGACATAATCCAACACACTAAGAAAGTGTTTAGTGGGAAGTTTGATAGACATAAGATTAGTGGATAATCTTGTCTCAAGATCCTAGAATGTTTTGAGAACTACTCAAACAAGATTGCAATAACTTTAATTGTGATAAAGTTGTGTCACAAGTGATGTATGCAAGAATTATCGGAAGTCTAACGTACTTGATGAATCGTACTAGATCCGATTTGGCGCATTCAGTAAATAAGTCGCTACATGAGTAATCCAGGTCATACTCTGTGGAAAGCCATAACTAGAATGTTGAATTATCCAGCGTTATATGTCGTCTCGATTTACATCAAAGTCTGGGGGGTTCAAGACATTATGTTCACCTCTTGGTCTCGTAAACCTGACAGATATTATAAGTGGATAATAATTTTTCTTGGTAGTGCAGCAGTATCCTGGAAATCTTCCAAACAAACACTTTTGGCCTAATTAACCAAGGAGTCAGAGTTTATAGCTTTAGATAAAGTTACAGAGGAAGCAAAATGGCTTCGAAACTTTGTGGAAGATATCCCGATGTGGGAAAAACCAGTGCCAACTTTATGTGTACACTGTGAGAGTTAGTGAGCTATCTCTCAGGCACTGAGTAAGTTATAAAATGGCAAATCTCGATAATGATATAAGACCATTTAGACAACTGATCTCACAACGGCTGATAACTTAGCGGATCTGTTTACCAAAGGTTTGCCGCGAGATCAAATTGTAAAATCATCAAAAGGAATGGGTTTAAAGCCTATAGAAAAAGATGATGTTTGACAGATACCCCACCTATGTGACTGGAGATCCCAAGATCTAGGTTCAAAGGGAAACAAAATTAAACTGATTCGAATTGAGCACTGTGAGACTATGTCTCTGCCCAGTTCCTAGGATGATATAACAGTGCTACCTGTGGATAGTAAGGATAAGCGTTGGCTTTTAATGATTGCATAGCTATGTAGATAGTGGAGTGTGACAGGACACTTCTGAAAAACAAGCTAATAAAAGATCACCTAGTGAAGTGTGAAATGGGGCCGTTTCTAGGAGAATGAAAGAGAAGGCTATATTCTCCAAATTCACTCACGAATACCAGGAATGTTCAAGGCCAAAATGAACACAATAGAGAACAAAGTTCTACGAGAAGATGTCTCTGTGCGATACCTGTTGTCTAAGTTTACATAAAAATCCGGGCGGTTCAAGACATCATGTTCACCTCCTGGCCGAGTAAACTCGACATATATTAAAAATGTTTGGTTCAAAGCTGGAAAATGCTACCTCTCAGATACAGTTACATTTTCGTATACTCTCGAAAGTCTGTCTACGTCTAGATGAGTCTAGTCAAGTATGTCTAGTAAAGTCTAGTCTGTACAATTTTCATATGTTCTAGAGTCATTTCTATTCATGTGGGGGATTGTTGGAACTAATTTTTTGTCAAAGCCTGAGGGTTTGATAAAATTGTGTTAGTGTGAAAAGAAATGAGTTAAGCTCTTTCTAATGAAATGTTTTCATTAACCGAGAAATGTTTTCTCGTGTATATATGTTGGAATGGTTGTGTCTTAAATGAACAACATGAGAGAAGAAAAGCCATACGTGCGACGTTCGCATCTTGGGCCTTGATTGGGCCCGTGGACTTTTTGAGGTATCGATCGATACCCCTTGGTATCGATCGATACCCAGCGGGCCGACTTAAAAATCGCAGCCGCCTAGGTTATTCTAGAAATATTCCTTTTCTGTCA
Organism: Eutrema japonicum; assembly: GCA_030161315.1. NCBI lineage: Eukaryota > Viridiplantae > Streptophyta > Magnoliopsida > Brassicales > Brassicaceae > Eutrema > Eutrema japonicum. Next base: position 31,338,495 of record BSQW01000011.1, on the reverse strand, counting down.
TGGAAAAACCCTAGCCTCTTTCCTATATATACAACACGATTTTCACCTAAAAGATCATCCTCTGATACACAAAAAACACTTACTAAAAGTTCTAGCAATCGTTTCTTCAATTCCCTACTGCTTAGAGTAAGTTTTAATTTCGAGAGTATCGTAGAATAATGGTCGATAGATATGAATCATGGTGTTGATGATTCAGTTAAACTTTGGTTGTATCCTGGGACTCATGGATCTATAAAACCCTGTCACACTACGGGAGATTCTTAGAGTTAAGGAAAGAGATTTATCTCGCCTCCTCAGATCTTGTATTGCTTTATCGTTTATAAATCGTCTGTTCCTTAAACTGTTTATTTACATATTATTGTGATTAAATCTTTCCTGTCTGTAGTGTAAATTTTGGTCCTACAAGGGCTAGCGATGGTGACCAGCGGCTTCAACGGTGATGGATTCCGGTGGTTGGTGTCAACGGTGAACTCGAACGGAGGAGTTGCATTAGTAACTTGTGACGCAAACAACCACCTTTGATCACAACAACTCACTCGACGGTGCGGCGGCGGTGCTGCAACGATGGCGGCGTCCTCCCTGAGGCACGGCGGTGGACCGGCGACTAAGAACGGAGGCGGTGGTGATTGACGCACACACACCACACACGGACGATGACATGATCGGAGAAGAAGAAGACACATGCGTGGAGGAGCGACGTCGGTGCAGCTGCAGCAGCGGTGACACGGCGGTGGCTCGGCATGGCGAGACGAGATGGCGGCGAGCTCTCTCTCTCTCACTGCGGTGGCGAACGGTGGTGGTGATGCGATGGGGTGACCGTGGCTCTCCTCCTCTATGCTTTTCTCTTCCTCTCTCGTTTAGTTTCTCTTCCTCTCTTTTTCTCTTTCTTTTTCTTTTTTTTTTATTTATTATTTTTATTGGATATGTAATTTATCACATTCATTAAGGGTGTAAGTGTATTTACTCACGTTTTGGTTTAAAAAGAAAATGAAAAATAAATTGTTTTTTATAACAAGGATTTGTGAGAATTTTTTAATATATACAGGGGCATACGAGGTTAAGGTTTGGGGAGAATTGCTAGCGATTTGGGGAGAATTTGAGGACGAATCACTTGAATTTGATTGAAATTCAGCAACGTCCTTTTGAAAGTGAATACTCATATATGATTTTTTTTTCTTTTTTTAATCAGATTAATGGAATCCATGAATCTGAATCCCAACAAAAACGATAATTGAAACCCAGAAATCATCAACAGAATCTAGTCACTTGGATAATAATATGCAAAATTCTTCAATTTCTCTTATCTGGGTTTTTTTTTCATTGGGTTTTTTTTTGTTTTCTAAACTGTGCAGTCGAGTCCATTGTTCAAAGGTAGGAGAAAGTTCATGTTAATGGCGGATTTTTTGCTTGAAGGAAAGTCGTCGGAGATTTCAATTTTCAGTCTGTCTTTTTGATACATTGATTCCACAAAGTAACTGAAACTTGTCGGAAATGGAGCGATTCGGAGAGATAGACATTGTGTAAGAAGCACATACTGTGAAGAATGATTGATTCCAAAGATCGATCCATGTTGAAAAAAAAAAACTCCTAATTCGACAGCCACACGATTCGATCTTGGATTTGAGAAACATCTAAAAATTCGCTGCAATTTTGGATCTTCAATTTACGGATTTAGATGAGGCTGGGGTTCGAAATCTGGATTTAGTTTAGGTGAAAATTAGGTGAAAACAGATCGGGAAGATGAAGATGAAGAGTTTGTAAGAAATATCAATATATCAATATATAGATATCTTTGTAAGAAATTTCAAAAATGTCTCGTGGTTCAAGTTGTCCACACGCTTGTATGTGGTTTAGAGTGTCTCGGTTTCGAGTCCAAGGAAGAGGAAAATTTTTAGAATTTTCAAACAATTAAAACGACGTCGTTTTAGTAAGGTGACAACGTGACATGCCAAGTCATATTCCGTCATGCTTCGTCAGCGTTTTTTAACCGTTGACTAACGTCAAAGTTAGTCAAGGTAGATTTTGACACATATATTAGAGTCATGGTCGCAAATTTGAATTTTCCTGTGTAATAGGTAGGAAATGGCACCCTATTTTAGTTCGAATTTTTTTCGGCACACTGAATTTAGTATATGTTGATTTTTACCCTTTTCCTTCGATCCTTATGACCTCTCTTCAGGTGGTAATCATGGTTCTGTGATCTCCCAGCCATAGCTTCAAGGTCTTAATTACGATGAATGGGCTTTGAATCTTCGACTTGGTTTGAGAACAAAAAAGAAATTTGGTTTTGTTGATGGTATTATCCCTCAGCCTGACAAGAATTCAGAAGATCTCGAAGATTGGTGGGCAAATAATGATATGGTCGTATCATGGATCAAACTTACAGTTGCTCCAGATCTTAGCAGTTCACTTTCTCACCATGAAATTGCACATGATTTGTGGATACACATCCATAAACGTTTCTCTGTGAAGAATGATGATAAATGACTTTTGTGTCTTTGAGATCAATTACTCTATATACAAAGTAGTATATGAGGTATCAATCCAATGGGTTTGACTCAATGCACCAAGAATGCATATAACTTCCTAAGTTAAGCTAATGAGATGAGTTTTTCTGAATAAGCTAATGGTCTAACTTAATTAAGGCAAGAAACAACTAATAGCAATACTAAACGATATGAAAATGATGATAAAAAGCGAATTCAAGGATAAGAAAATCGAGATAAGGAAATCCAATGGCTAATTGATGATGTCCAATGTTTAATGAAGACTAATCCCTAGGCAAAGATCACTAATCTTAACTAATCCTCTCTCAAGGGATTAATTACTTTGCTAATCACTAATCCAAGATCAAATTCTCATTTTTGAATCACTAATTAGCAAGCTTTAAGTCTAAACATTCAAGATCAACCAAATAATCACTCTAGAAAACTAATCTCTTAAGCTAGAAATGAATATCTCTTCATTAGTTCATCAAGGCATTTCATCGAGCACCTTGTATGCATGAAATGCCTTTTGATCTAAATCCACTTTCTCAAACTAGCTCTAGCCTTAAAACCACTAATCAAGAAGGGAAATCATTTAATCTAATCCTAGACATCATTAATCAACCATTAAATCATCCTAAATCTACCAAATTCTCAAATCCTAAAAGATTATTCACTAATCATGGTGTTCTTGATAAATCATATAAAAGAAGTATCAAAAACCATGATTAATGATGATAATGATTAAGAAATAGAAAATTGAAGATGGAAATCACAAGAAAATAAGCTTAGATTGCATAAAAAGTGTATGATCTCTCTTACAAATCCAAAAAACCAAGATTTTAGACTTAGAAAAGAGATAAGAAAAGAGATAAACAAAGAAAATAGGGTTTTGGGGCTTAAAAAGTGAAAGGGGGCGAACCGGGTCGACCTGGGACAAACTGGGTCGACCCGGGAAAACCGGGTACCGACCCGGTCGAAATGGGTCAAATATGGTCTTGTGTGGCTCAACACCGAGGTCACAAATTGGTGCAATACATCGTTATTCGACATGGGTTTGTGTGGTTAGTGGTGTTGTAGAACCTTTGGTAAAACCATAATATCTCCTGGCATACATGTCCGAATGGCCTCAAACCACTTCCTGTAGACAGCTAACTCACTGGGCTACAACTTTTGTGAAGACTACCGAGGCTAATTCGGATTGGAGACCCTTCGTACAGTCTGGTCTTTCAGGTTTGGGTGAGATAAGTGTTACACCGATCAGTCACTTCGACTTGTGACGTCACTGTAATCCCCTGAAGCTTCAATACCGATGTCACAAATCGTTATTGTACATCGGTGGTAAATGAATTTTCCCTCTGTTTCCATACCGATTTGTTGCACCGACTTGTGACACTGGTGTTGAAGAAACCGTCTCGGCCAGGCGGACATGTCTCTGGTAAATCTGCCATATCTCTCAAACCACACGTCAGAATGATTTGATTCTATCTCCTGTGGACATCTAACTCCTTCTTCTACAATTTCCATGAAGATCATTGAAGCTAGATTTGACTGGAACCCTGTTGGAGCATAATATCGAATACAAAAATTACGAATAATAATGAGAAGAAATAATGCATAAAAACAATTAAGAACAAGAACGTCGAAGCGGAGGCGAGATGATCTCTTTCCTTAATTATAAATATCTCCCGCAGTGTGGCGGTTTTATGAGATAAAGTAACTCAGGATACAACCACTTAGAGACTATGATCACATCACCCGATCATAGAATGTACGAACTTATTGTTCTACGCTATACTCTCGGACTTACTCTTAAATAAGAAGAAAAAGACAAGAGGGATTGATGAGCTTTGTGTTTCTTCTCTGTGAGAAGTGAGTTGTGAGTGAGTGAGTGAAATGAGAAGGTGAGGCTTTCTTTTTATAGTCTTAGAAGACTTGGAGAGGAGGCCAACGCATTAAAGGCTGCGTTTATGGCTCTTTGACCAATCAGATCTCGTAGAGTAATGGTGGGCGGGATTCTCGATTGACCGCGCGAATTAATAGGGCGAGATTTGCGGAGAAAATCTTTGACCCATTTAATTCGTTTTTGAGCCAAGATAAATTGGTTTTTGAGCCAAGATAAATTCGTTTTCGGGACAAAAAAGCTAACCAACATGCGGCCCAAAAAGAACATTTTTTTGTGGCTCAGACCCGAGCCCAAGCCCGGTCCGGTCCGGCGGTGACGGCTGCACGCGCGTGGAGTCCCTTGGTTCCCTCTAAGTTTTTTGAAATTAGACTAATGTTTCCTCTTATTTATATTAGATGTTTTTCCCATTGCTTTATGATGTGGGAATTTGCAATTTTCATTTATTTAGCCGTGGGCTATTTCTTTTCACATTTAACACAACTTAATAAGCCAATGGGCTTTATTAATTTTTGGTCCAACAATCCCCCACATGAATAGAAATTACTCTAAATGCATGGAGACTAGACTGACTCGATAAACTAGACTTGACTAGACTAGATAGACTTTCGAGAGTATAGGCGAAAATCACTGTGTTTGAGATGGTAGCGTGTTTCAACCTTGAACCACTCATTGTTAATATTTGTCGGGTTTACTTTGCCAGGTGGTGAACATGATGTCTTGAACCACCCGAATTATTATGTAGACCGAGACAACATGTATAACCCAGTTTCATTTTCTCGTAGAACTTATTTCTATATTGTGTTCATTTTGGCCTTGAACTTGCCTGGTTGATCATGAGTGAACTTGGAGAATATAGCCTGTTGGATTCTCCTAGAAACGGCCCCATTTCACACTCACTAGGTGATTTGCCAGTAGTCTTTGTTTTAAGAAGTATATGTGATACTCCACTGATATATCAGAGCTATGGTCTCATCATTAAAAGCTATGCTTATCCTTTTATACATACAGTAAGTAAATGTATGTAAGCACTGTTTATCAGCTTGGGAACTGAGTAGAGACGAGAAGTCTTTCAGTGCTTGTATTAGATTTTGTTTGATTTAGTTGTCCCTTTGAACCTTACATCTTAGGATCCCTAGTCATGTAGGTGGGGTTTCCATCAAACATCATCGTTATGTTATAGGCTTTAAACCCATTCCCGTTGATAATTTTTCAACTTGATCATGTGCTAAACCTTTAGTAAATGGATCCGCTAGGTTTTCAGCCGATTTGACATAATCTATGGTGATTACGCCAGTTGTGACCAAGCTTCTAATGGTTTTATGTCGTCTTCTCATATGAAGTGATTTACCATTATTGAGATTATTCAGTGCCCGGGCGATAGACGATTGGCTATCACAGTGTACACGTAATGCCGGTACTGGTTTCTCCCACATTGGAATATCTTCCAGAAAATTCCTAAGCCATTCAGCTTCTTCTGCTGCTTTGTCTAAAGCAATGAATTCTGACTCCATGGTTGATCTTGCCAGTAGAGTTTGTTTGGAAGATTTCTATGATACTGCTGCACCTCCAAGGATGAAGACATATCCACTTGTGGATTTCAAATTTTTGGAATATGATATCCAGTTTGCGTCACTGTATCCTTCAAAAATTGTGGGTTCTTTTCCATAGTGCAGCCCATAAATTTTAGTGTATCGTACGTAGTTTAGTACTCTAGTTATGGCTTTCCAGTGTTTGTGATCTTGATTGCTTGTGTAGCGACTTAGTATGTTTACCGCATGTGCTAGATCGGGTCTAGTACAATTGGTTAAGTACATAAGACTACCAATTATCCGTGCATACTCTACTTGTGACACAGCTTCACCTGAATTTTTAGTCAAGTGTAGTTGGGAGTCAACTTGAGTTTTTGCAGTCCCATTTGAATAGTTTTTAAACCGTTCAAGAATCTTTTCAGCATAGTGAGCTTGAGACAGAATGATTCCGTCGGAAGTTCTTGTGATTTTAATCCCGAGAATGATATCTGCAAGACCCATGTCTTTCATGTGAAACTTTCCACTAAGCATTTTCTTAGTTTGTTGGATAATGTCATTATTGCTGCCAATAATTAGCATGTCATCTACGTATAAGCATAGTAATATATACCCACTAGGAGTAGTTTTTATGTAGATACATTTATCACATTCGTTGATGCTGAAGCCATTTGACATCATCGTGTTGTCAAATTTTTCATGCCATTGTTTTGGAGCTTGTTTAAGTCCGTATAATGACTTCACAAGTTTACAGACTTTGTGTTCTTGTCGCGGGACTACAAATCCTTCGGGTTGTTTCATATATATATCTTCTTCTAATTCACCGTTTAGAAAAGCAGTTTTAACATCCATTTGATAGATTTCTAAATTTCTTAAGCATGCAATCCCAATAAGCATTCACATTGAAGTTATTCTCGTTACTGGAGAATAGGTGTCAAAGAAATCCAGACCTTCCTTTTCACTACAAGAAAATAGGCATTTTGCAACGATTTTTTGCGACGATTTTATTTCGTTGCAAATTGCAATCGTTTTTGCGACGACTTTACGACGATTCTTAAAGACGTCGTAAAATCGTCGCAAAATTGGGACGAAAATATTCGTTGTAAAATCCTCGCTAATTAGCGACGATTTTACAACGATTACCGACGACATTACGACGATTATCAAAATCGTCGTAAAATCGTTGTAACTTAGCGACGATTTACCGAGGTTTATATAAAACGTTGTAATATCGTCGTAAAATTACCCACGAATTAGCAATGATTATTATAATTTGAACTTTTCATCGATTTCCCAACGATTATTCAGTTAGGTGAGCACGTTTTAAGTTCACGGTGTTCGGGTAGGTAAACATGTTTAATATCGTTGTAAAGTCTATGTAAACATTTTTAGATTCGTTGTAAAATCGATGTGAAATCGATGTAAAATCGTAGGTAATTCGATGGTAATGAAAATAAAAATCTATATATAGTGGCCAACTTCATAATAAAAATTTCATATTCAAAAACAATATTTACTTCTTTCTGACCAACAAAAAATGTCAATATACGAAATTAGAAGATGGATGTATAATCGTCTTGATTCAGAGGGATCGCTAACAAAGGAGTTCAGTGATGGGGTGGAGGGATTCATGCATCAGGCAGGAAGTATACATAATACGATTATCAGTGGTAAGATTTACTGTCCTTGTGCCAGATGCTTGGATAGGAAATTTATCATTATCTCGAAGGTGTGGTCGCATATATTAAATAGAGGGTTTATGCCGCATTACTATATATGGTATTATCATGGAGAGGGTCATGGGGGAAATGCAGCTAGTAGTAGTAGCAATTATCAAACATCGAATTTTGATGAGTCAAATAATTTTAATCAATTTGATGATCATGCGGAGAAGCATGGTGAAGATAATGATAGGATTCATGACATGGTTACGGATGCATTTCATGAAACCGTAAGTACATTTGCACATGATCATGATGATGAGGAACCCAATCTAGATGCAAATTATTTTTATGATATGCTAGATGCTGCAAATCAGCCACTCTATGATGGATGTAGAGAAAGACATTCTAAATTGTCGTTGGCGGCTAGGATGATGACTATTAAAAATGATCATAACTTAGCTGAGGTTTGCATGGATGATTGGGCTGATTTGATTAAAGAGTATTTGCCAGAGGACAATTTAGCTGCTGAAACTTACTATGAGATACAGAAGCTGGTTTATAGACTTGGGTTGCCTTCTGAGATGATAGATGTCTGTGTTGACAATCGCATGCTTTTTTGGAAAGATGATGATAAGTTGTTGGAATGTCGATTTTGCACTACAAGAAAACAGCGTTTTAGCGACTACAGATGGCGACTAAATAATTAGTCGCTAAAAGTTGCGACTAATTAGTGACTATTTAGCAACTATTTGGCGACTAATAAAATTAGTCGTAATTGAATCGCTGTTTTACGACCAAAAAACATAGTCGCCAAAGTAGTCACTAATTTAGCGACTAATATGTGACTGTTCCGGTAGATTGCACAGTAGTCGCCTAATAGTCACTAATTTAGCGACTAATATGCGACTATTTCGGCAGATTGCACAGTAGTCGCCTAATAGTCACTAATTTAGCGACTATTAGGCGACTAGTTTGGCCGATTGCACAGTAGTCGCCTGATAGTCACTAAATTAGCGACTATTTGGTGACTATTTCGGCAGATCGCACAGTAGTCGCATAATACTCGCTAATTAGCGAATATTTCGGCAGATATGTATAACTTATATATACATGTTGATATTGCAAACAACCTCGCAACCGGATCAATTTCGGTGTAGTTTTTTGTCTTTTGATGAAGAACTAGATGACAAAGAACCCTACTAATTAAATATGTTACTTATGTCACAATGTTAATTTGTTATTTATACCATGTTTGAAAACAAAAATTCTTAAAAAAAACTTTTACACCATGGTCATGTTTATTTCCAACATTATGGTCATATATATAAATTTTTACTATCATTGAAGATCGAAAAATTGAAGATCAATTATATGGTGAAGATATAAAAAATAATTATATATGAAAATACAAATATTTTTAATAGAAACAGAGATATGGCGACACATATTATATGGTGAAGATATAAAAATTATTATACATGAAAATACAAATAAAAAATATATATATATTAACATGAAACATATCAACAAAATATGTTAAACAACAAAAATTAAGTAATATGTTTATTGTTAAAATTAATTTTGTTCCGTCTATATCTCCCTCTCATATTAATAATTAATATATATATATATATATATATATTAATAATTAAAAAAGCATTAATAATTTCAAAAAAACCCTATATCTAATTTATCTTCCTCTCCTTCTACCAGCCGTCAACCTCTTCTTATTTTCTTCTTTTCTTTTCCTTCCCCTGCGTTTTCTTCCTTCTATTTTCTCTTTCTTCTCTCGATATTCTTCTCTCCACGTCCGATCGCATCCGGCAATACCTCTGGTAAGTCTCCTCTTCTCCTTCCTCCTCTTCTTCTTCTCTTCTTCTTCACCACTTCTTTTCAACTTCTCTTTTTTTTTTCAGATCTGGCTGGAGGTCGCTCGCGGTGTAGGAGAATCTGGTCAGCTAGGGGAAATAGCGGAGGATAGGCGGAGGTGAAGTCGGAGATCCATTCCGGAGGGGCTGGTCTTCCGCGGCGGCGTTGGGAGGTGGGCCTGAGAGAGATACGCAGAGAGACGCCATTCACCGGAGAAGACCCAAGCTCAGATCTGGAGGAGGTGGAGGAGGCGGCGAGGGCGAGGAAGAAGATTCAAGCGTCGCCGGCGAGGAAGAAGATCCAAGCGTCGCCGGCGAGTTCGAGCTTCTTTTTTATTTTTTTCATTTATTTGTAATTAAGTATTTTAATTAATAAAAATATATTTTTTTGTTTTTTTTAATTATTTTTTACAAGTAGTCGTCAAATAGTCGGTAAATAATTACAAGTATTCGCCAAATAGTCAGTAAATTTTACGACTATTTTATGACTAAATCTTACGACTACTTTTCGTAGCCGTAAAGTAGTGGCCATTTGGCGACTATTTTTACGACTACGCACTTTAGCGACTAAGGATTAGCGACTACCTGGTTTAGTCGCTACTTAGTCGCAATTTGCGTTTTAGCGACTAAAAAGCGACTACTGTTGTAGTCGACAAAACGCTGTTTTCTTGTAGTGTTGCCATAAGCCAAGATATAAGCCGCAAGGTACTGGTCGGAGTAAGGTACCGTTCCAGCGGATGTGGTACCTTCCTATAACTGATAGATTAAAAAGAATGTATCAGTCTGAGAGGACAGCTGCATCGATGAGATGGCATGCAGATCATTTGCAAACAGATGAGGAGGTTACTCATCCTTCAGATGCAAAAGTGTGGAAAAACTTTAAGACGGTACATCCAGACTTTGCTAGAGAGAAACGTAATGTGTATCTTGGTCTTTGCACAGATGGATGTAGTCCATTTGGTATGTCTGGTAGGCAATATTATTTATGGCCAGTAATCCTAATGCCTTACAACCTTCCCCCAGATATGTGCATGCAAAGGGAATTTTTATTCTTGAGTATTTTAGTACCAGGTCTGAAGCATCCGAAGCGTTCCCTTGATTTGTTTTTGCAGCCTCTGATACAAGAATTGGAGCAGTTGTGGTATACCGGGGTTCAGACATATGATTTTACAAGGAAAAAAAAATTTACAATGCGTGCGGTGCTTATGTGGACAATAAGCGACTTCCCTGCTTACGGGATGTTATCAGGTTGGACTACGCATGGGCGATTGTCTTGTCCATATTGTCTCAACCGGACAGATGCGTTTCAATTGAAACATGGTCGGAAAACAAGTTGGTTTGATTGTCACCGCCGATTTCTACCGATTCATCATGCATATCGAAGAAATAAGCGGTTGTTTAGAAAGAACAAAACTGTTAGTGTTCCTCCTCCTGTTTATATTTCCGGGGAAGATATAGAAGCAGAAATTGATCATTATGGTGCATTGGAAACAATCAATCGTGGTGGAAATTGGTACACTCCAGCTAATATGTCGGATGGATATGGGGAGCATCACAATTGGCATTAGAAAAGCATATTCTGGAAGCTTCCGTATTGGAAGGATCATTTGCTTAGACACAATTTGGATGTCATGCACATTGAGAAAAACGTTTTTGATAACATCATGCATACATTGTTAAACGTGCGTGGAAGGACTAAAGACAGCGGTAAGTCAAGGTTAGACTTGCCTGATCTTTGTTGTCGGAATGAGTTACATATTACAAGCAATGGGAAAGTACCTGTCCCCATATTTCGAGTGGGTGCGGAAGAAAAGTCAGCTTTGTTCAAATGGGCGACATCTGATGTGAAGTTCCCGGACGGGTACGTATCTAATTTAGCTAAATGTGTTGAGAATGGCCAAAAGTTTTCCGGGATGAAGAGTCATGACTGTCACGTCTTTATGCAACGACTACTTCCTTTTGCATTTGCTGAACTTCTACCAGGAAATGTACACGAAGCAATTGCAGGTATATAAATTTAAACTAATCACACACACATATATATATATATATATGAAATGGAAAATTAACATTATTACCTTATATATCATGTGATTGTTATTGTAGGCATTGGAGGGTTTTTTCGGGATCTTTGTACCCGTACTTTGTCAGAATATGTTATTGCACAACTTGATGCTAGTATTCCTATTTTGTTGTGCAACATGGAGAAAATATTTCCACCAGCCTTTTTTGATGTTATGGAACATCTACCTATTCATCTACCTCACGAAGCAGAACTTGGGGGACCTGTGCAGTATCGATGGATGTACCCATTCGAGCGATTCATGGGACATTTGAAGCGGAAGGCTAAAAATCTAGCCAAAGTTGAAGGCTCAATAGTAGCAGGAAGTTTAACAGAAGAAACTTCTCACTTCACGGGGTACTATTTTGGCTCGAAGGTTCGCACACGGAAAAGGGCAGCACGGCGATATGATGATGGAGGTGTAGGCCGAACATATGCTAATGAAGGTGTCCCAGATATCTTTTCTTCAATCGGTCGATTATGTGGAAGAGTGAAGTCAGTTTGGTTTGCCAATGAAAAAGACCATCATAGTGTACAAACGTATATCCTCTTAAATTGCGAAGAAGTTATTCAATTTGAGACGTAAGTGTATAAACATACGTCTTATATATATGGCTAAATTATATATATGCTAGCTTTATACCAATTACAAATACTTTTGTATGCAGTGAATTTGTTAGACAAGTCCGAGAAGTCATTGAAGGAATCTCAGACGATGAAATCAACAAGCGTAAAGATCAACATTTTGCCCCGTGGTTGAAGACGCAAGTACGTAAAATTTTAAGTGATCTGATTAATTACTAACTTGGACAATTAACCTAATACATATTTTGATTACTTTTTTAATTAAATTAATTAATGATATAGGTCGAGTATGGGGATACCGCATATCCACTCTGGTTCCATGAGTTAATAAAAGGCCCCATATCGAAGATAACGAGTGCACCCATGTATTGCACACGCGGATATATATTTCATACATTCAAATACGGAAATAAAAGAGCTACTGCCAACTACGGGGTATGTATGCGGGGCGAAATAGATTTTTATGGAGTGTTGCAAGACATAATTGAAGTTGAGTACCCTGGTTGCTTAGGTTTGAAATGCGTTCTGTTCAAATGCGACTGGTTCGATCCAACAGTTGATCGAGGCGTCCATAAAAACAAATTTGGGGCAGTAGATGTCAACCAATCACGACGTTACAATAAGTATGAGCCATTTATCCTAGCATCACAAGCAGAACAAGTCAGCTTTGTTCCATATCCGCGAGTTCGCACCACCCGTACCTCATGGTTATCAGTTATAAAAGTTTCTCCGAGGGGTCGAATTGTGGGGGTTGATGAGGAACTACCAATGCAGCAAGATCATTGCTCTGATATGCCTGTACTAAATGAGAGCAATGAAGACATCCTTTTGATAGATCCTCAAAACATGCAAGTTGAATATCTCCCAGACGATACAGAGGAAGAAGATGAGGAAAATTAGTCGAAGAAAGTGATGAACCAGATGATCAAGAAACGGATGAATCAGAGTGATTCGTCCGAAAATGAATCAGAGTGACCGCGCTAGCTAGTAATTATTGTGAATTTAATGTATTAATATAATATTGTGATCGAGTAATTATTGTGAAATTTAAGTGATATGATTTCTATGAAATCCCCTAAACCCCAAACTAAATTCCATCTCCGATCTCCATTCATTTTCCGCCGTAGGTGCGGCGATTAATAAATTACGAGACATATGTGTCTATGTGTCATGTAATTTATTAATTGCCTCAACAACGGCGGGAAATGAGTGGTGATCGGAAATGTGATTTAGTTTGGGGTTTAGGGGATTTCAAAGGAATCGTTGCTAAATCGTCGCCAATTGTGATTGTCACAAAATCGTTGCAATATTTGCGACGATTTAGCAACGAATATGGACGAATCGTGGCTAAATCGTCGCAAACTATAAATGTCACAAAATTGATGCAAAGTTGCGACGATTTAGCAGCGAATTGTCATAAACCCTAAACCCTAAACCCTTTGCCCTAAACCCTAAACCCTAACATATTACCATCTCATTGTATTATGCATATTTCAATGAAATTGATCGTGACTTTAGAGAATTGTCCGAAAATGAAAACTCGGTCAATCACAGTAATATCCACAAACTGAATCATTGTATTAATTATCTAACATATACGCAAACTATATGTTTTACTTATTTTTCAATCTCGATGAACTTATTGATAATTTCATGAATTTGGATTTACGGTAAACATGTAAAGTTGTTTCTGGAATGTTGCAATCGACGTTACAATTTTGTACCTATACACTAAACCCTAAAACAGATTTTAAAAATTTCCTCACTAATTCGTTGCAACATTAGCGACGATTTGGCAACGAACTAAGACTAATCGTGGCTAAATCGTCGCAAACTATAAATGTCACAAAATCGATGCAAAGTTGCGACGATTTAGCAACGAATTGTCATAAACCCTAAACCCTTTGCCCTAAACCCTAAACCCTAACATATTACCATCTCATTGTATTATGCATCTTTCAATGAAATTGATCGTGACTTTAGAGAATTGTCCGAAAATGAAAACTCGGTCAATCACAGTAATATCCACAAACTGAATCATTGTATTAATAATCTAACATATACGTAAACTATATGTTTTACTTATTTTTCAATCTCGATGAACTTATTGATAATTTCATGAATTTGGATTTACGGTAAACATGTAAAGTTGTTTCTGGAATGTTGCAATCGACGTTACAATTTTGTACCTATACCCTAAACCCTAAAACTGATTTTACAAATTTCCTCACTAATTCGTTGCAACATTAGCGACGATTTGGCAACGAATTAAGACTAATCGTGGCTAAATCGTCGCAAACTATAAATGTCACAAAATCGATGCAAAGTTGCGACGATTTAGCAACGAATTGTCATAAACCCTAAACCCTAAACCCTAACATATTACCATCTCATTGTATTATGCATCTTTCAATGAAATTGATCGTGACTTTAGAGAATTGTCCGAAAATGAAAACTCGGTCAATCACAGTAATATCCACAAACTGAATCATTGTATTAATAATCTAACATATACGCAAACTATATGTTTTACTTATTTTTCAATCTCGATGAACTTATTGATAATTTCATGAATTTGGATTTACGGTAAACATGTAAAGTTGTTTCTGGAATGTTGCAATCGACGTTACAATTTTGTACCTATACCCTAAACCCTAAAACTGATTTTACAAATTTCCTCACTAATTCGTTGCAACATTAGCGACGATTTGGCAACGAATTAAGACTAATCGTGGCTAAATCGTCGCAAACTATAAATGTCACAAAATCGATGCAAAGTTGCGACGATTTAGCAACGAATTGTTATAAACCCTAAACCCTTTGCCCTAAACCCTAAACCCTAACATATTACCATCTCATTGTATTATGCATCTTTCAATGAAATTGATCGTGACTTTAGAGAATTGTCCGAAAATGAAAACTCGGTCAATCACAGTAATATCCACAAACTGAATCATTGTATTAATAATCTAACATATACGCAAACTATATGTTTTACTTTTTTTTCAATCTCGATGAACTTATTGATAATTTCATGAATTTGGATTTACGGTAAACATGTAAAGTTGTTTCTGGAATGTTGTAATCGACGTTACAATTTTGTACCTATACCCTAAACCCTAAAACAGATTTTACAGATATCCTCACTAATTCGTTGCAAAATAAAATGTTACAAAATCGATGCAAATTTGCGACGATTTAGCAACGAATTGACACTAATCGTGGCTAAATCGTCGCAAACTATGAATGTCACAAAATCGATGCAACGTTGCGACGATTTAGCAACGAATTGAGATTAATCGTGGCTAAATCGTTGCAAACTAAGAATGTCACAAAATCGATGCTAATTTGCAACGATTTAGCAACGCATTGTCATAAAATTTACCACGTGTCGGTCAATTTAACTCCCGCATGTATGAATGTCACAAAATCGTTGCAAAGTTAGCGACGAATTAGCTACGGTTTGATTGCCTCGATATAGCAACGATTCGTCGCTAAATCGTTGGTAATTAGCGTAGATTTAGCGACGCCAACTAATCTTATATATACACGCTCAGAATTCCTTCATTCAATTACAAACAAATCACAAAAACTGATAATAACTTCCTTCCAAATTCCTTGCGAAAAAGGTAAATTTTTGTTTTAATGTTTTTAATTAATTAGTATAGATAAAAATGGAACAATTTAGGTCGGTAGAAACGGAATCAAATTAGAAAAAATAGCAGACTGCCCGGATGTTTATAGATAGTAATTTTTTTTCATTTTTATGCAGATGGGCCAGCGTCGTGCACATTACGCTCAGTTTTTGAGAGATATTGGTGATGCTTCGGGTACCGGGTGGCCCGTGTCTTCTGAGGCTACAGAGACGGATTTCGTCCCTGTACCGCCGCCTCCACAACCACCTCAGATTCCGCAACCTGGAGGCCATGCCCCGGCCCCATATGCACACATGACGGTTCTTGATTTGCTTGCACAGCCGGGGCGTCATAGGCTTAAAAGATTAGATCCGGATCATACTGACGGGTCGGAATGGTAATATATATAAATATATATTTTTTACATTTATTATTACATATTTATATTTATTTCTAACAATTCAAAATTTTACAATTTTTTGTTTCAGGTTTGGAGTTGAATCCAAAGTTGGACGCACCGTTTCCGACATCATCAAGTCCTATTTTATCGAGCCTCATACCAATTTTACCCAGCCTCCTCCACACGTCAAGGAGACATGGTTCAAGATGTTTGCGGTACGTATGGAAAACATATTTTATTCTCACATAATTATTTTAATTATATTTAAATATATATTTAATTTAATTTTATAAAATATGTAATTATTTTTGTTTCTCATGCAGCAAAAATATCACTGGGATCTTTCGATTCATGGCGAGGTTGAAACTTTATTTCTCGAGAGGGTGAAGTTTCGTATCCAAGGCGTGGTTGGTGAGTGGAAGAAAGCATGGAAGATTTCTGGGGATTTAGCAAAGCCCCTGCACATGGATAAAGCCGTTTGGGACGGCTTGGTGCGGTATTGGATGGATCCGAAGTCCATCATAACTGCTGAGAAGTGTTCGGCTTCCCGCAACACCGTTGATTCGGACGGGAAACTCAAGGCTCTGCCTCATACAGCTGGGCAAACACCTTTTGCGGGTGTTCGTCTACAGATGGTAATTAAATTTATTTAAATTAATTAATTTATTTAATTTACTTCGTCAATAACATAGTTTTTTTCTTTAGGCCGCCGAAGAAGGAGGTGTACTCCCTCCGATGACCAAGGTTTTTGAGCGGACGCACCGGAAGAAGGATGGTTCCTTTGTTTCCGAGACTGCCGAGCACATCTTCAATGAGGTGACTTCCAAAGTCACCGAACGAGAGACACAGCTCTCTCAACAGCTATCTCCAGGTGGTTCGTCGGTCATGTCTGGAGGGTTGACCATACCCGATATTGACCGGATCTTCGAGCAGGTATATAGAATAGTTAGTACTTATTAATTTTTAGTTTTTGATTTTTTAAAAATTTCTAATTGTAAATTTAAATATAGGTTTCCCCTAAGAGAAATGGGAAGGTTGTCGGGATGGGATCTATTCGAGATGTCTCGGCTGCTTCTTCATATGCTCCGCGACGACGATCACCAAAAGATTATCCAGTCGTGTTACGTGCCACGATTACGAGTTGAGACCGAGGTTACTCGGTCTCAGGCATATCAGGCGAAGATTGCGAGTCTTCAGCAGCGGGTTGAACTGGATGCTACGCAGAATCACGAACTCTTCGACATCTTGGCAACAGGGAACCCGACAATGCAGGCCATGCTACGGGAAAAGCGATGACTCCGAGCAGAGGCAGATGCAGCGGCAGCGGCAGAGGCAGCGGCAGGCCCATCCGGTTCGTCGAGACGTCCCGAAGACGATGTGAATCTCGACGATTACGATATAGTTATTTAGATTTAGAATTTTGAATTCTAATTTTGGTTTTTTTTTTTGTAACAGATTATAATATTTTTTTTCTAATAAAATATTATTATATATTATTTTTAAAATTTTCATTTTATAATTTCGAAATTAAAATTTTTTTAAAAATAATAATAAAAATCATATATAGAATCGTCGTTGTTTCGTTGCTAAATTAATCGTCATAAAATCGTGGCTAATTTACAACGATTGTACGACGATTTATTAGCAACGATGTTGCGACGATTATTTAGCAACGATTTTATGACGATTGATTAGCAACAAATTAACGACGATAATTTTTTGAAACGATGTTGCGACGAATATTTAACAACGATTTTATGACGATTGATTAGCAACGAATTAACGACGATAATATTTTGCCATCGAATTAACAATGAAATATTTGCCATCGAATTTCCATCGTTTTACGACGTATTTATATTCGTCGTAATTTCGATGTAATATTTACGACGATTTTACTACGAAAATTTACCGACGATTTACCGACGAATTTTTGTCCCTCGTACTTTCCCGACGAATTTACGACGATTTGTGGTTTGCGACGATCAGTTAACGACGATCTCTTTTTCATCGCAAATTCGATTCAAACCCTCTTTTGCAACGATTTTACAACGATATCGTTCGTTACATAAATGGTGTTTTCTTGTAGTGTTTGTCTGAATCCATGCACCACAAGTTTGGCCTTGTACTTATCAATTGAGCCATCAGTCTTCAATTTTGTTTTGAAGATGCATTTACAGCGTAGTGGTTTAAACCCTTCAGGTAAATCAGTTATTTCATATGTATGATTTTTCTGAATGGAGTCGAACTCACTGTTGACGGCTTCCTTCCAAAAAGGTGCATCAGGTGTAGTCATAGCTTCAATAAATGTTCTTGGTTCATTCTCTATGAGAAAGACCATCAAGAAGTCAGAACTGAAAGATTTTTCTTTACGAGCTCTTTTGCTTCGTCTGCTTCGTTTGCTGAAATGTCAGAAGTACTAGCCTCATTTATAGAGGTGGTGGTGCTTTTCTCTTCCCGAGTGCATTTTAGATTTTGTTTATCCTTGCACGGAAAGATGTGTTCAAAGAAAGACGCGTTCCTTGATTCCATTATTGTATTTATATGGATATCCGGTATGTCTGATTTGTGAACCAGAAACCGGTATGCACTACTATTGTGTGCATATCCAATGAAAATACAGTCAACGGTTTTATGTCCAATTGAGACCTTTTTAGGAGGTGATATTGCGACTTTTGCTAGGCAACCCCACACTTTCAGGTATTTGTACGAAGGTACGTTACCTTTCCAGAGTTCATATGGCGTGTTGCCAGTTACTTTTTGCGGTATTTTGTTGAGGATATAGTTTGTGGCGAGAAGCGCTTCCCCCCCACAGATTCTAGGGTAGCCCAGATTCCTGCAACATTGCATTCATCATTTCTTTCAGAGTTCAGTTTTTTCGTTCCACAACTCCGTTAGATTCTGGTGAGTAGGGAGCAGTGGTCTGATGTATAATGTCTTTTTGTTGAGAAAAGGCATTAAAAGGTCCATTGTATTCACCTCCTCTATCAGTTCTAACTACTTTAATAGTTTTTCCGAGTTGATTTTCAACTTTCATTTTATATTCTTTGAATTTCTCCAAGACTTCATCTTTACTACGTAGTAAGTATACGTAGAAGTATTTTGTGAAATCATCTAGGAAGGTTACAAAATACTTTTTACCTCCTCTAGTTTGTACGAATTTTAAGTCACACATAACTGTGTGTATTAGACCTAGAGTTTCGGTGGTTCGTTCGACACGAGGTGATGGAGTTTTCGTGAGTTTTGCTTGTACGCATGTCTGACATTTATTTTTACTTATTTTGCATTTCGGGTTTAGATTCAAATTAATCAATCTTTGGATAGATTTATAATTCACATGCCCTAATAGTTCATGCCAAATATCGTAAGTCATATTTCATTGAACTTCTTTTAAGCATTTTGCTCTTCGAAGCAAGACAAAGTCTCAGGTGGCAGACCACTCCCAACTTTGGGTATCGACTCACAAGATTTGACACAATTAGACACGTTCTTGTAAACGTTCTCATTTTAGTGATACTTTTCGTTTTGTTTTGCACACAAGCAAACCCGAACAAGTATACTAAAGTTAATAGAAGTTCAAACCAGCAATTAAATAAATTGCAAAAATAGACTAAAAAGTAATTTTCCAGAATATACTTTTTTGGAAAATCCACAATTTAATCAAATAAATCACCAAAAAAAAATTAATTACTTCCAAAATTTTGTTGAAAAAATCAACAAGTATCGAACAAAGTAAAATAATTTTTCTATTCTTTTTGGCAAAAATATCAACTCCAAACGGGTTGAATTGTAGAAATCATCGCATAAATAAATTAGCGAATTGATTTTTAATTCATAAAGTGAATATAGACTTTTTTGATTCTCCCATAATGACGTGAATTGATTTTGTATGTTACAAAAAGAATTCAAGTTTGAATTTTTCATTATGTGCTTAACTAGAGAATCAATCGTCTTCATAAAGTCAAGATTGAAATGTTACAAAATCAATCATACTTTATTTGTGTTGTTACAAAACACTAATTGAGATATTATGCATTGTTGACTCAATCAACCAATTAGCAAAATGAATTTTGGGCTAAAAAAGATTAATCTTATTTGCCTAATTCTAAAACCCGAGCACAACCCGGATATCTCATTTTACCAATATATTAAGCGTTCCTAGAAGCGCTTTTGAGTTTTGAGGTTTTTTTTTTTTTTTTAAATAGCCCAAATACTCCAACGTATTCAACGTTGAGCAATAAATGGAGATTTGAGAATTTATTTTCATTAAGACAATTTCAAAGTGAGTTATGACTTTTTAAGTTACAAAATCAAACACAATTGAATTTGCACTTAATTGGAAATTGACTCATGACTGACTCATGAATTTGCTTTTAAATTTTGAGGGTTTTTTTTTCTCTCTCAAAACTTGAAATAAGCGTTTGCGGATATCACTAGAAGGCGTTCCGAAAATCACTTTTAAACGTTTAGGGAAGTTGGTATAAAACGTTACCGTAAATCGTTTGAGATCGTTTTGGTATTTTTGAAAATGTTTCGCGAAACTCGCCCAATGGTCTTTGCGGAAATCGTTTATAGATCTTTTCGATCTGTTCGAAAAACATTTCGCGAAACTCGCCTATTGGCCTTCGCGGAAATCGTTTATAGATCTTTTCGATCTGTTCCAAAAATGTTTCGCGAAACTCGCCTAATGGCCTTCGCGGAAATCATTAATTTACAAAATCGTGGAAAGAAAAACAAAAATTAGCAATTTTGTATCTGATTCATGCTATATGCAGGAAGTAGATATTTAGAATTAAGACTATTGGAGCATAATATTGAATACATAAATTATGAAATAATGCGAAGAAATAACGCATAAAAACGATTAAGAACAAGAACGTCGAAGCGGAGGTGACATGATCTCTTTCTTTAATTCTAAATATCTCCCGCAGTGTAGCGGTTTTATGAGATAAAGAATCCTAGGATACAACCACTTGGAGACTATGATCGCATCATCCGATTATAGAATGTACAAATTTATTGTTCTACGCTATACCCTCAGACTTACTCTTAAATAAGAATAAAATGACGAGAGGGATTGAGGAGCTTTGTGTTTCTTCTCTGTGAGAAGTGAGTTGTGAGTGAGTGAGTGAAATGATAAGGGCTCTCTTTTTATAGTCTTAGAAGACTAGGAGAGGAGTCCAACACATTAAAGGCTGCGTTTATGGCCCTTTGACCAATCAGATCTCGCAGAGTAATGGTGGGCGAGATTCTCGATTGACCGTGCGAGTTAATAGGGCGAGATTTGCGGAGAAAATCTTTGATCCATTTAATTCGTTTTTGAGCCAAGATAAATTCGTTTTTGGGCCAAAAACGTTAACCAACACGCGGCCCAAAAAGAACATCTTTTTGTGGCCCTTGGGACACATTCACCAAGACCCAAGACCCGTGACCAGACCGGTCCGGCGGCGGCGGCGGCGCCCGCGTGGAGTCCCTTGGTTCCCTATAAGTTTTTTGAACTTAGACTAATGTTTCCTCTTATTTATATTAGATGTTTTTTCCCATTGATTTCCGATGTGGGAATTTGCAATTTTCATTTACTTAGCCATGGGCTATTTCTTTTCACATTTAACACAACTTAATAAGCCAATGAGCTTTATTAAGTTTTGGTCCAACAAACCCTTTGTCCTACCCGTTTATTGAGACACTCCAGACGGACTTTTCTTTCTTTTATGCTCCATAACTCCAAACATCATCAACTGTCTCCAAAACACCTAAAAACACTTCAAATGCATGCAAAACTCACTATGACCTAATGCAAACACCTAATACTCTAATAAAGACCAAAATGGTATAAAAACTATGCAAGACACTTGCATGAGACACAAAACAATAACATGAATGCATGTTAAAACGGTTAAAATATGGGAATATCAAATGACCAACGAGTTCAACACCTAAAGTTACAACTCGGTAATTGCCAACATAGAGGTTTAGTCGTGGAAGCATATTACAATAAACTAACTCAATTGTGGACTAGTTTAGCTAACAGAGAGCTAAGACGGTTGAGGAAATAGCCAAAGAACGAGAATAAGATAAACTCCATCAATTTTTTATGGGTCTTGATGAATCCGTGTTTGGAGCTGTGAAGTCATCCATTTTGTCACGCGATCCACTTCCATCCCTTGATGAGGCGTATCAAGTCGTGATCCAGGCTGAAAAGTTAAAACGTGTGAGTCGATTGTTGGAAGAGCGCAACGATAGTGTTAGTTACGCCGTTTAGACTCAATTCCGACTGCGATAGCAAACTGAACTTCGTGATCCCTCTGCTTTGTGTATTCTTTGTGGTCGTATGGGGAATCTCGCGGCTAATTGTTTTCGCAAAATTGGGTATCCAACTTGGTGGAAGGACATACCACGAGGAAAGCTTCCAAATTCGCATGAGGTTTCAAGAACATATGTTGGTGACAATCACGTTGTTTTGGCTCAACAATCATCTTCACGGAAAGTGGAACCTGCACGGGTGAATCAAGTTATCACGTCTGGACCAGTGTTCTCGGTGAACTCTACGATTACAGATGTTGATCGTGCCAGATTTTCTGGTCTTAATGATCAGCAATGGAAGACCTTGGTGACTATGCTCAATGACCAAATTCGGGTCCTCATATGATCGTCTCTCCGGTAAGTATTTTGTTGAATCATGGATCATAGACACTGGTGTTTCTAATCATATGACCGGTAGCTTGGATTTTCTCATGGATGTTTGCGATATGGGACCGATTCATATTAAACTACATGATGGTTGGTTTACGGTTTCAATAAAACAAGGGAAAGTTCATCTAGGTTATCCACTTCAGTTGCTCAATGTCATCTTATCTATGTGTCTCAACTAAAGCGAGATCGTGGTTGTATATTCCATATATTTGACAGACTTTATGTTGTCCAAGACCGCATCACACATATGTTGATTGGAGAAGGTGAGTAGCAAAACGGTCTGTATTTCTTTAGAGGAGTTGCGGCTACGGCGACGACGAGTCTTTGATAATAAACTATACTAATCTACATCACGATAATTATTAGAAAAATCTAAACATCTTAAAATTGGTATAATTTTAATTTACTACAATTCAAATTCGAATTCATTGACCTATGAAGTTTACCGTAACGACACCAACACATCATTTGATATATTTTATACAACAACATATTTTCTTTTATGAAATTACCTAAATTCAAATTCGGTAGTTTACTATATTAGAGGGATTTGTATATATGCTAGTATTTATTTTTTTTGCCTAAAATTATACCATCGCAATTATTATTCGTGGTATATACTCCCTAAACTTTAGCTGCAAGTTTTATTTAATACCATATTTGCGAAACACGAAAACTTCTCAAACTACATACCTAAACTTCAAATCTTTGATAACAAACTATACTAATCTACATCACGATAATTATTAGAAAAATCTAAACATCTTGTAATAGGGATTTTTTTTATTTACTACAATTCAAATTCGAATTCAATGACCTATGAAATTTGCCTATAAAGAAGATTGCAGAAAGATTTACCCTAACGACACCAACATATCATTTAAAGTTTATATATACATATCATTCATTTTCCCAGTTCCTCGGATTCATATATTTTGTTCCTAGCAATGTATCAATTGATTCGCCGCAACTCCCGCTTCGGCAAAGCATGGTCAAGCATCTCAACTGGAGATCCGGGTCCCCGAAATACACGAACACGACAGCCTAGAAATTATCGCACAACTCCAATTTCAAGACGCCATGAATCAGAATGAGGTCGTTGTTGCTCAGATTGGAGATGAGTTCGAAGATAGCGAACGTGCTCAAGAAACGCAGATCGGCGATGAAGCAAACGATGCCTTGGATGTCGTCGTCCGAGCTCAGTCAGGTAATGAAGAAATTAGAGGGGAGGAAATGATACCCTAGTCGCAGTTGAAGATGCGCATGTTGGCACTTCATGCGCCAATATTTTAGTCGGTAATATTGAAGGCCGTCCTCGTTCACCGCTGAGGATTATCATTATTCTCCATGTTGCTAATGGCCCGACTCGTCCTACGAGGTAATCGATTGAAAACTTGCTCCATAGATATGGATGGTCGGATGATATGTTATTCATCAAGCCCGGGAAGGATAAACGTCTGTGGGATTCTCTTGAAGGATATATATGTATGTATGAGGATTATTTTAGGTCGTGCGGTCTTTGATCTCTCAGCTTAATCCAGATTCGGTACTTAACATGGTGGGCATTCTCTCCATGGGAACTGAGTTCGGTATCCCAATACGAACCCGAACATTCGAGGAATTAACTTCGCTTAATGTTTCATAGGCCAAACCCTGGTTCTTTGATAGACTTGTATTTTGCCCCTTTTATGCATTCATTTAATCTAAGTTTCATCTCATTTGCATATAGTTACTTAGCATTTTCCTGTTGTTTTGTCTCATTTAGAGCCTTAGAGTTCTCATACTAGGTCATAGAGTGTCTTGCATGTTTTGGAGTCCTTATTAGGTACTTTGGAGGTATTTGACGGAGTTGGCTTAAGACCATTCGGTTCGGGAGAAAGAGAAGCGGTTAAAGACGTTTGGGAGCTTTTCAGCATTCACATCGATCAAACACATCGATGCTCAGCTTCAGGGGAATTCACATTGATCCAACTCTCCCCACAAATCGATGTAGAAGCTAGATGCAACTCCAGGGCCTTAGCATCGATCATACACATCGATTTGTGGTGTTGATGTCGATCCTGTTGCCCACTTTTCCTATAAATACTCATCTAAACCTAATTTTTAATGTATGCTTTTTTTTATGCTCAAAACCCTTACCTTTGAGAGAGTTTGAGATTTGTAAGAAGGATCTTTTGATTTATGCAATTTAGTATTTATTACCATCAATCTCTTCCATCTATCTTCTTTCTATCTTGATTATTCAAACATCTATCCATGGAATCATACTCTATCCACATCGATTTTGAGGTGTTCTTGATGGATCTGGAGTAGTCTTTTAGGATCTTGAGATGTGGTAGATTTGGATGATCTAAGGCTTGATTAGTGGTGTTTAGGGTTAGATTATCTTAGATTCCTTCTTGTCTAGTGCCCCCTATGATAGATCTAGCTTGAAAGAGTGGATCTAGATCATAAGGGATTTCATGCACACCAAGGGTTTGATGAAATGCCTTGATGAACTAGACAAGAGACTTATGTTCTTAACCTAAGACATTAGTTGTTTAGGGCATATCTTTGGTTGATCTTGTTATGATTCTTAATGCTTGCTAGTTATTAATCCACAAATGATGATTTGATAATGGACTTGATAATTAACATAATGATTAGTTGTTTGAAAAAGAACTAATCAAGATTAGAGGTCTATTACCTAGGAATTAGCTTCTTTGAGTGATTGAACACCACTAATTGAACTTGGATCACATTAAATCAATAACCACATCTCTAGTTCCGCTTTTGTCATTTGAATTACAACTGATTTAGTATTGCTTTTGTTTGCTTGAATTTAGATACTTAATCATAAATCACCTTGTTTAACTTAATTTACTTATGAACCTCGCATTCTTAGTGATTACGACTATTTCCCAATATTGGATTCGATAACCTCTTACTACATCGGTTAGAGGGTATTGATACCTCCTTGGATTGCAAAATCCTTGTATCAATTTGGCGCCGTTGCCATATTGGGATTCATTTTAACATTAAGATTTAGGTTCTTAGTGAGCTTAAGTGTTATTTTCTACAAAGTTACTAAACTCTTTTGCTTCCTATTGCTTCTACTCTCTATAGGTGTATGCATACTCATTCCCGGGGCAATACTAATCTTGTCGAGCCTAGAGACGATATTGATCAACTTGAGAGAGGTTCTAGAGCAAGAAGAAGTAGAGTGCGGTTTCAAGAGGAAGTGATTGACGAAATGGAAGACTTGAGAGACGTTCCACTTGGGAACATCAACGAGCCCATTCCCCACCAAAGGAACGGTGGGAATGGGGATGGTCACGGAAACAATCAAGGAGGTGGTGGCAATGGAAACCATCACCGTCCGAACCATCCACAAAGAGCTAGAAATGTTGTTGGAGAGGGTGATGCCGCTAATGCTCACCAAAACCGCCAAGGCATTCAAGCTCCGCCGGTGGAGAACAACAACTTTGAAGTGAAGCCGGGGGTTATCAACATGGTTCAAGCCAACAAATTTCATGGTTTGTCCATGGAGGATCCCTTGGACCACATTGACCAATTTGACCGGATATGTGGTCTCACGAAGATCAATGGGGTCTCCGAAGACGGGTTCAAGCTTCGTTTCTTCCCGTTCTCTTTGGGTGACAAGGCTCACCAATGGGAAAAGACATTACCCCAAGGATCTATCACCTCATGGGATGATTGCAAACGTGCGTTTCTCGCCAAATTCTGTTCACCGGCTAGAACCGCCAAGCTTCGCATTGAGATTTCAAGCTTCACACAATGGTCCAATGAGTCTTTCAACGAGGCGTGGAAGAGATTTAGAAGTTACACATCTCAATGCCCACATCACGGCTTTAGCAACGCTTCTCTCCTAAGCACCCTCTACCGCGGTGCTTTGCCTAAGATCCGTATGATACTTGACACTGCATCGAACGGGTACTTCTTGGCTAAAGACGTTGAGGAACCAATGGAGCTTGTCGAGAACTTGGCTCAAAGTGACGGTACCTATGGCGACGACTATGACCGCGCCACAAGGACCACTAGTGACTTTGATGAGAACAAGCGGGCCAAAGATATGAAAGCTCTTAACGACAAGTTAGACAAGCAAGCCAATTTGATTGATAAACTACTAGTGTCTTCCCAAAAGACGGTCAACTTTGTGGATGCTTATGATGAGAACCAAGATTATTATCAAGAGGAGAACGTAGACATGAACACTCAAGAGGAGGTGAACTACGTGGAGAATCAAGGGAACTACCAAAACCAAGGGAACTACCAAAGACAAGGGTTCAATCAAAACTATAAGAACCACCCCAACTTCTCTTACCGGAACACAAATGTGGAGAACCCACAAGATCAAGTCTACCCTCCGTAACCTACTCAACCTCAAGGAGTCCCACAAAAGCAATTCCAACCTCAAGGCCAAGCTTCTAATACCAACCAACAAGGCTTTGTCCCAAGGAACCAATTCCAAGGGGACCAAAGTGGATTTCAACCCAAAGCTCCACCCGGTTTTCAAGGCCAACAACAAGGGTTTGTGCCTCAAGGTCAAGCAACTACGTCTAAACCGCAAGAGGTTGATTTGAGCTCCATGTTCCAACAACTACTCAAGGGACAAGCGGAGATCCATACGAAGGTGGATTGCTCTTACAATGACCTCAAAACAAAGATTGAGGCTTTGAACTCCAAGGTAAAACACATGGAGAACAAAGGTGTTGCTTCTTCTTCACGACCACAAGGTCAACTACCGGGCAAATCCGAAGCTAATTCTAAGGAGTATGTCAACGCCATAACCTTGCGAAGTGGCACGGTCTTGCCTACAAGAGAAGCTCTTTCTCCTCTCAATGCGGACATTGAGAAGCAAAGTGGGGGGGGAGGGGTGGAACTTCAAGAAGATGACGATTTGGTTGAAGATGAGGTAGTGGAAGAGCAAGACAAGGTTGAAGAAGTTAAGAAGGTCAAGCCTAGGGTTGTTGTTGCTCAATAGAAACCGAAGAAGAATGTGTTTGTCCCTAAGCCATACGTTCCTAAGCTACCTTTTCCCGGGCGGTTCAAGAAGAAACTTATGGACATGTATAAAGCCATCTTCGATAGGCAAATGGAGAAGGTGGAACTCACAATGCCTTTGGTTGATGCGTTCTTGCTTGTCCCTCAATACGCCATATTCTTGGAAGATGCCGTGAATGAGAGAGCTAAGGAAATGGAGTCCATGGTCATTCTAACTCACGAGTGTAGTGCCATCATACAAAAGAAGATGGTACCCAAGAAGCTAGGAGATCCGGGATCATTTACCCTACCTTGTGCACTTGGTCCTCTAGCTTTCAACCATTGTTTGTATGATCTTGGAGCAAGTGTAAGCCTCATGCCGTTTTTGGTAGCCAAGAGACTAGGCTTCACAAGCTACAAGGCATGCAACATCTCCCTAATACTAGCAGATATGAGCGTGAGGGTTCCTATTGGTTTGCTTGAGGATCTTACTATTGTGGTGAAGGATTTCATTGTCCCCACGGACTTTGTGGTACTTGAAATGGACGAGGAACCAAAAGACCCTCTTATATTTGGTAGGCCATTCTTAGCAACCACAGGAGCAATAATCGATGTGAGGAAAGGCAAGATAGATCTCCATTTGAGTAAAGGAGAAGTTCTTGAGTTTGATATCAACAAGGTGATGAAGAAACCCACCATATATGGCCAATGTTTCTACATAGAGACAATGGATGAACTAGCCGACGAATTGCTTGAGGAAATGAGAGTAGAAGACGGTTTGGAGGTGGTTTTGACTAAGGAGCGTGGTGATCATGTGTACTTGAGTAAAGTGAGTAAATGGTACGAGCTACTCATGGACTTGCACAAGGAGGTTGAAAAGGATACACCATTTGTTGACTTGAGTGTTCGTAGTGCCGAGGTCCAAGATGGGTTTGCTCTAGCCGTTAAAGAGACTAGCGAGGGTAAGTCTAGTCTTGAGGAGGACGATTGGAGCGAGCTCAAAGCCCCAAAGGTGGACCTAAAGCAACTTCCCGCGGGACTAAGGTATGCATTCTTAGGTCCCAACGAGTCCTACCCGGTTATTGTGAATGAGAGTCTAGATGAGAACGAACTATCCTCCCTTCTTGTAGAACTTAGGAAATATAGGAGAGCAATTGGCTATTCGTTGGATGATATCAAGGGTATTTCCCCTAGTTTGTGCACGCATAGAATCCATTTAGAAGATGAATCAAGGACCTCTATTGAACAACAAAGAAGGTTGAACCCTAATTTGAAAGATGTTGTAAAGAGAGAGATTCTTAAACTCTTTGACGCGGGCATTATCTACCCAATATCGGATAGTACTTGGGTCTCATCAGTTCATTGTGTGCCTAAGAAATGGGGTATAACGGTTGTTAAAAATGAAAAGGATGAAATGATACCTACCAGGACAATAACCGGGCATAGAATGTTCATTGACTATAGGAAGTTAAATTCATCCACTCGTAAAGATCATTTTCCATTACCTTTTATAGATCAAATGCTTGAACGTCTAGCTAATCACCCTTTCTACTGCTTTCTAGATGGTTATTCGGGTTTCTTTCAAATACCTATACACCAGAATGACCAAGAGAAAACAACCTTCACGTGCCCTTACGGCACCTTCGCATATCGAAGGATGTCGTTTGGGTTGTGCAATGCTCCCGCAACTTTCCAATGTTGCATGATGTCAATTTTCTCTGACCTCCTTGAAAACATGGTAGAAGTCTTCATGGACGACTTCTCCGTGTATGGATCTTCTTTTTGTGTTTGTTTGTCCAACCTTTGCAGGGTCTTGCAACGGTGCAAAGAAGCAAACTTCATGGTGCGAGAAGGAATTGTGGTGCGAGAAGGAATTGTGCTTGGGCATAAGATCTCCGAGAAAGGGATTGAGGTAGACAAGGCAAATATCGAGGTTATGGTTAGCTTAGAGCCGCCTAAGTTGGTCAAAGACATCCGGTCTTTCTTGGGTCATACGGGGTTCTACCAAAGGTTCATCAAAGACTTCTCGAAGATTACTAGACCTCTCTCCCGTTTGCTTTGCAAGGAGGTCAAGTTTGTGTTTGATGAGGAGTGCATGGGGGCATTCCTAGAGATCAAGAAAGCGTTGACTAGTGCCCCTATAGTCCAAGCACCGGATTGGGATCTTCCGTTTGAAATCATGTGTGATGCTAGCGACTATGCGGTTGGAGCCGTTTTGGGTCAAAAGAAAGACAAGAAGACCAATGTGATCTACTACGCTAGTAGAACTCTAGACGATGCTCAAACTCGGTATGCAACCACGGAGAAGGAGTTGTTGGCCGTAGTCTTTGCCATGGAGAAGTTTAGATCTTATGTTGTGGGGTCGAAGGTGATTGTCTACACCGATCACGCGGCTTTAAGATACATTCGTGCAAAGAAGGACACGAAACCGAGGCTATTACGTTGGATCTTGTTACTCCAAGAGTTCAATTTGGAGATAGTTGACAAGAAAGGCATAGAGAACGGAGTAGCGAATCACTTGTCTAGGATGAGGATAGAAGACCTCGTTCCCATTGAAGACAAGCTGCCCGAAGAAAGCCTCATGGTCGTGAAGGTATTGAGAAGGGGGATTGAGGTCGTGAATGGTATTGAGGATGCTAGTGGTTTACAAGACGAGAGACTACCATGGTTTGCGGATCTAGTGAACTACCTAACGTGCGGGAAGGAACCGCCTTTGGATGGGTATAAGAAGAAGAAGTTCTTCCACGACGTGACTAGATACTACTGGGACGAGCCCTACTTATACAAGTTGTGCTCGTATGGGTTGTATAGAAAATGCGTTGCGGAAGAAGAGGTCCAAGGGATCCTACTGCATTGCCACGGGTCAAGCTATGGTGGTCATCATGCCTCCTACAAAACTGCTACAAAGGTTTTGCAATCCAGTTTTTGGTGGCCTTCATTATTCAATGATGCGCATCTCTATGTCTCCACATGTAATGCGTGCCAAAGGAAAGGGAACATTGGGAGGAGAGACGAAATACCCCAAAACCCAATCCTTGTGGTGGAAATGTTTGACGTATGGGGAATCGACTTCATGGGACCTTTCCCGTCATCATATGGTAACCAATACATATTGGTGGCGGTTGACTACGTCTCAAAGTGGGTGGAAGCGATTGCAAGCCCGACCAACGATACTAAGGTTTTGCTAAAATTATTCAAGTCAATCATTTTTCCAAGGTTCGGGGTTCCTATAGTGGTCATTAGTGATGGTGGATCGCACTTTGTGAACAAAGTCTTCGAGAGCCTACTCAAGAAGAATGGGGTGAAACACAAGGTTGCAACGCCCTATCATCCCCAAACAAGCGGGCAAGTTGAAGTCTCCAACCGCCAAATCAAAGCAATCCTTGAGAAGACGGTGGGTAGCTCGAGGACGGATTGGGCCAACAAACTCGGTGATGCCTTATGGGCATATAGGACCGCTTTCAATACACCAATAGGAACCATGCCGTTCAACATGCTCTATGGGAAGTCGTGTCACCTTCCGGTGGAATTGGAATACAAGGCTCTTTGGGCGGTAAAGCTTCTAAATTTTGAAATCAAGACCGCTCAAGAGAAACGGTTGATTCAACTTCAAGAGTTAGAGGAGACTAGGCTCGAAGCCTATGAGAGTTCGAGAATCTACAAGGAGAGGACCAAATCATTCCATGACAAGAGGATTGTGCACAAGGACTTCAAGGTTGGGGACCTAGTGTTGGTGTTCAATTTCTGGTTGAAGCTCTTTCCCGAGAAACTCAAGTCGAGGTGGTCGGGTCCGTTTGAAGTTAAGGAAGTAAGGCCTTATGGAGCCGTGGTACTTCTTAACAAGGAGGGCCAAGATTTTATTGCTAACGGCCAAAGGCTCAAACTCTACCGTGCATATCAAATCGTCGAAAAGGGAGGCTCGATCCCTCTAGATGACGTCCCTCTAGCTTGAGGAAGGTAACAAACGTCGAACTTAGTGACGTTAAAAAAGTGCTCTTGGGAGACACCCCAAGCTTATCATTGTACATATTTCTTTTTATTTACGCGCTTTCGATCTTTGTTAGTTCTTTTTGATCTAATTGTTAAGTGTTCTTAGGGAGCTCGATGTCCGAGGGAAAGCGATGTCCAAGGGAAAAATTTCCCCGGGAAGGAAATGTTCCCAGGGAAGTAAACGTTCCCCAGGAAGAAAATGTTCCCCGGGAATTTTTCCCTCAAACATCGATCCTCCACATCGATCATAAGCATCAACCAGAATTCAATTTTTGTTGACCAAATTTGAATTCTGTTGACTGGATCTATTATCCAATGGTCCATCCGCTCCCTTGACCAAGGTAAGTTGACCCACCCACTAAGGTAAGCTTTCTTCTTCACTAAATTCGCAACAATGGCTATTTCCTCTACCTAAACTTCACAAGCTCATATCTCTCTCAATTCTCAACCAAAAATTGTGCTTTAAATTGCTAAATTTCGGATTTTTCATCCTCTTTCTGGATCTACCAACCCCCTTTCCATTTAAGGTCTGCATCCCCAAGGTATTTTATTCACATTTTTCATGAAAAATATCAAGAACTTGCTCATAAATGGAAATTTCATAAATTTGTTTGGGAAATGATTTCATTTGCATAAATACCTTGGGTTTAGGCTCGCAAATGGTTAGGATAAGTAGTTCAATGGCCGATTTGTCTTGCTTTGAGAAATTTTTTGAAATTCTTAGCAAAGAACCTCATTTTTTGGGGTTTAGGCTCGAAAATGGTGTTTGTGCTTAAAGGTTTCTAAAACTTGCAATTGGAATGGATTCTTGAAGCTTAAAGTTGGAAGGTTATATGTTTTTTTTGGGAAATGGAGGATCTTTTTGCTAATTGAGCATTCTCTTTTGAGTTTCATATATGTCTTTCCTTGAAACAACAAAAAGGTTGTGTCTTCATTTCTTGAAACTTATAGACACTTTGAGACAATATAGGTACCATGAAGACAACAAACAACCCAATTCCAACTTCAATCCTACCAACAAGAAAGAGAGATAGCACTAGAAGCATGTGCCAAGGCAAATGAGAAGAGGAAAACGGCGGTTAAGGCTCAACCCAAAAACAAGCAAGGGACCGTGACTAAAGGCCAAGGAAAGGGTGAAGCCGCAGCAAGTACAAGGGAAATGCAAAGAAGCTCGCTTTAGCAACGAAATCCAAAGCTAAGGCTAAAGGAAAGAGCGTTGTGCAAGAGGAAGAAGAAGACACCTTGGTAGAGGAGACGGAGAGAGAGCAAACGGTCAAAGAATACTATGAGAAGTTCTCAACCATGAAATTCGAACAAGGGCTATTCGTGGACTCGGTGGTTTTGGAGAAGCTGGGTATATATGAAGATGTTGCTCTTGTGTTCGAGAACATTGGTTTCGGGAAATTCATGACGATGAAGGAAGTAGCTCACAAGGACCTCACTTGTCAATTACTTGCATCCCTTGAAGCGCGGTTCTATGGGATAGGGAACAAGAGAGCAAATGCAAGTACCGGCTTTGGAGAAATCAAATTTGATGTGAATAAGAAAACCTACCGGGTCACTTTTCATGAGCTTTGTGAAATTTTTGGTTTCAAAGAAGAAGGTACCTACGGTGAACCATACTTCCACTATCCGAAGCATGAGCTCCAACGCTTTTGGGAAACAATTGCTTCTGATGCCTACAAACCCGGCATTTCCAAGGGCTCTAGCATCCGGAACCCTATCCTCAAATACGTGCAAATTGCACTAACCCGCACATTCTACACTAAGGTGGAGTTTAACAAGGTTATCAAAGAGGAAATGGAATTGCTAGGCCTCGGCGTGAAACCCCTACTCAAGACGCTAAGCAATGGAAAGGAATTTATGGGCAATGAGAAGACCCCTTCCTTTGCCACTACCTTGGTGAGGCAAATGCTCTTCCACAAGAATTGGGCTTGGGAGACTAATTCGAAGAAATCCGCATTAGCCATCGGTTGGATCATCACTCCCATCCTCAAGGCGAAAGGGATCAAGCTTACGGTGGTTGATGAGGAATGGAAGTTGATGGATGAGAGCTACCTTGCACGGACGCGGTTCTTCAAGGGAAAGGTAGACAGCAATTTTGCCTACAACCTTCAACTCAACAAGACGTTCCACATGCAAGTCCTATTGCCCAACATCATCATCACAAAGCTTGATGAACCAAGAAACATCTTCTTTTACCCAACCAAGGAATACTTCTACAACCGAATCATCGACCCACCAATTGATGCTTTCCGCACGAGAGTACAAAAGAAGAGCAAAACCGCTACTAGTGCACACCCCGAAGAAGTCCTTGACTACAATGATGAAAAGGCCGGAGACTCACCCCCCACGGCCATCTATGGCGGAGAGCGGTATCACTTCGACCCATACGATGGTACTATGTCTGGGCCCGCCTTGCGCCATGCTCACCACCAATCGAGACTCCTCCAACGTTGGTGCAAGTGGCAAGACCAAAGCATGAGGAAGATAGCAAGGGTAATTAAGAAGTTGGAGAAGATGGCTAAAGGCATGGGAAAGACAATCAAGGAGCTCAAGAGGGACGGTAAAGCTAGCAAATCCCAAACCCGAGAGGAAGAAGAGAGTGGTCTAGACATGAGCCACACGCTCCATGGAGGAGAAATGGTGATGCTCGGAGAGGCAAGCCACTCATTGGCACATGACGAGAAAGTAGCAAAAAGAAAAGCCATGAGATCTCCTTCACCTTTCTCAAGCAACCCGTCACTTTCTATGGGGACTTCTTCCCCATCCCAAAGCTTCTAAGGTAACTCCAAAAACTTTGTAAATATTTTTCTTTCAATTGAGTCTTGTATTTTGCTTTGTCCTATTTTGGATCCCTTCTTTAGACTTCTTTCACACTGAGACGGTGTGATTTAAGTTTAGGGGAGGGACCGGTATCTAATGACATTTGCTTTGTCTTATTTTGAGTTTTGCATTTTGAGTCTCATGCGTTCATCTAAGGCATATAAAACAACAACAAAAATTTCAAAATTTTGAAAAATGAAACACAAAAAGAAATCATTTAGGTTGCCATTTAGCATGCATTTTTATTTGTAGATTAAGTCTAGCCTTGCATACTTAGAATTCATTGCATATGCATGGGATCAATGATGAATTTTCCTTGTAGAATAGCACTTTAAGAAGTTAATTGAATTCCCTCGTTCATGATTATTAAATGCATTTAGGTGAGCATGAAAGTAAAGATGCACCATTCTTAGTTCTCATGTCTCGTCATACTTTCCTTGATTGAAGCATGTTTGAGTTGCACCCAACCTCATTTAAGTGATAACCATTAATTTGACTTGTAAATATTGTGTTTATGCAATTTTTAAATGAATTCGTGGTTCAAATATACATACTTGGGCATTCTTATTCATTTTTACCAATCTTGTTTGTCCAAGTAGCCATATCCCCTCATTGGAATGGTTTCCCCTTCCCTAACCACAGCCTTCTTTCAAGCCATTACTATTAGTGTGTGATTGTGAGGTCTTTTCTTTTCGAACAAACTTGGCAAAACGTGTTAGGTTTAGGGCGACAAGAGGGAATTCTCGTGTAGACTCAGCTCCATCATCACGGAGTTGATCTAGGATTAGGCTAGCTAGGATGGCGGGTCTTGATTCAAGTTTGGGGGAAACGGTTTTAGACTTGGTAAACCAATATATATGGAAAGGTAATGTGGATTGGAAAAGATGAAAAAGGAGAAAGAAAAAAGGGATCAAGTTTACATAGATTGGTTGGTGCAAAAAGAAAATAATAAGACTAGCTCTAAGAATAAGATAGCCTAAAAGATTCAAGGAAAAGGAAGAAAGCCGAAAAGGCCAAGCATCAAGGATGAGAAGAGGCGCAAACAAAATGAAGAAACAAAGAGCTAAGTCAAAACAAGGAAGCACCAAACCATGACATCAAGGAAGAAGAAGTCGATCCCCAATATGAGAAGAAGGTGAAGCAAAAGCACAAGAAGCATGTGTGGGTTCGAGAAGGCAAAATGCCTTGGGATAAAAAGGGTAGTTTAGGTTGTGGGCACAACGGGTTAGAAGGCTTTAGGTTAGAGACTTTCTAGGCTCTTGGGTAGATGAGAATTCTCCCTTGTATGCATAGGTTGCCTTTTACCTTTAGAATTTTGCTAAGGTTTATTCATTTTCATGAGAGATCCTTGAACTTAACTACCCATGCATGAAATGAGATCACCTTCATCTCGTAGCCATACCCTTAGCTAAATGAATACCATTTAACCTTGCATAAACATGATCCATGGTTACGCCACTAATGAATGTTAAGGAGTTGGGGAATATGATTGCTTGTGTAGATTGGGGTTTGGATTTGATACATGATGAAATATGAATGGTTAACTCCTTTGGAGTAGGCTCACTTGTGCATTCTAGTACTACATTACTTGGACGTTGAAATTGATTCCTTAAAGCGCTATTTGTGGATTTGAGCTCCCGCCTTCGAACATCTCTCTACTTGTTCCTATTTATTTGCTTGAGGGCAAACGAAGGAGTAAGTTTGGGGGAGTTGATAGACTTGTATTTTGCCCCTTTTATGCATTCATTTAATCTAAGTTTCATCTCATTTGCATATAGTTACTTAGCATTTCCTTGTTGTTTTGTCTCATTTAGAGTCTTAGAGTTCTCATACTAGGTCCTAGAGTGTCTTGCATATTTTGGAGTCCTTTTTAGGTACTTTGGAGGCATTTGACGGAGTTGGCTTAAGACCATTCGGTTCAGGAGCAAGAGAAGCGGTTAAAGACGTTTGGGAGCTTTTTAGCATTCACATCGATCAAACACATCGATGCTCAGCTTCAGGGGAATTCACATCGACCCAACACTCCCCACAAATCGATGTAGAAGCCAGATGCAACTCCAGGGCCTTAGCATCGATCATACACATCGATTTGTGGTGTTGATGTCGATCCTGTTGCCCACTTTTCCTATAAATACTCATCTAAACCTAATTTTTAATGTCTGCTTTTTCTTAGGCTCAAAACCCTTACCTTTGAGAGAGTTTGAGATTTGTAAGAAGGATCTTTTGATTTATGCAATTTAGTATTTATTACCATCAATCTCTTCCATCTATCTTCTTTCTATCTTGATTATTCAAACATCTATCCATGGAATCATCCTCTATCCACATCGATTTTGAGGTGTTCTTGATGGATCTTGAGTAGTCTTTTAGGATCTTGAGATGTAGTACATTTGGATGATCTAAGGCTTGATTAGTGGTGTTTAGGGTTAGATTATCTTATATTCCTTCTTGTCTAGTGCCCCTATGCTAGTTCTAGCTTGAAAGATTGGATCTAGATCATAAGGCATTTCATGCACACCAAGTGTTTGATGAAATGCCTTGATGAACTAGACAAGAGACTTATGTTACTAACCTAAGACATTAGTTGTTTAGGGCATATCTTTGGTTGATCTTGTTATGATTCTTAATGCTTGCTAGTTATTAATCCACAAATGATGATTTGCTAATGGACTTGATAATTAACATAGTGATTAGTTGCTTGAAAAAGAACTAATCAAGATTAGAGGTCTATTACCTAGGAATTAGCTTTTTTGAGTGATTGAACACCACTAATTGAACTTGGATCACCTTAAACATCATCTCTAGTTCCGCTTTTGTCATTTGAATTACAACTTGTTTAGTATTGCTTTTGTTTGCTTGAATTTAGATACTTAATCATAAACCACCTTGTTTAACTTAGTTTACTTATGAACCTCGCATTCTTAGTGATTAGGACTATTTTCCAATATTGGATTCGATAACGTCTTACTACATCGGTTAGAGGGTATTGATACCTTCTTGGATTGTAAAATCCTTGTATCATTCTTCTCGGCCAACATGAAACCGGATTACAATATCATCACTAGACCAAAGCCGAGCAAGATCCAGGGTTGGGATGCAAAGTACTTTTACGTCCAGCTTTGCCCGGGTTACGTAGGCGATCCAGAGATCGTTCATAGAACTTTATGGAATTCGAACATTGGTAGATATTGTTTGTCTTGCTTGATTTGGGGTTTTATTCCTTGCTTTCTTTTATTCACTACCTTTTTGTAGTTCGGAATCTGGTGTATCAAGATATTTCCTCGGGGTGGTATAATAACGTTGATAGACTTAGAGAGCTCGAGAGATCTTGCTGACCAGAAATTCACCAAGAAAAAATCGAAAGGAGGTTGTGCCGAGCTGCAAAAGGTTGCTAGTAATTCTTTTATCCTCAATCGTCGTACATTTTCTTATCGAATCTGATTCATTTTTACTGATATAGCTACTGAAACACTGCCTCGAGGAAGAATGGTTAAAAGGAACTTTCTTGCCGTTTCTGATTACTCCCTCTGTCTGAATGATGAGTCCATTGTTCCTACTCCTTCGGGGAACATTGGTGACAACACTGAGGTCGATGTGATACCGAGACCGGCCAATCTGTCAATCCTGACGCGTTTGATATGGTTGCTGGGTCTGAGCCTCTGAACTGTGCTGATGAGGTGCCTCCTGAAGCCGATCATGATGCTGGAGATGAGGCAACTACCGGGCAGGCGAGTCGGACAAAAAAGGAAAGCTCTTTCAGGTCGAACTGAGGATACCTCTATCGATCCCTCTCAGGACCGACTCAAATCGCAAGGCGGGGATAATACTGTGTTATCGCTCTAAGCTAACGCTCCTGAAATCCCTCTAAATGAAATGTTAGTGCAAGACACTCAGGTCAGTACTTCAAAAAAGCAAAAGAAAAGAAAATCTTTGACTTGGAAGATGCACACACGGTCTTTTTAGCTACAAAATGGACGTACCTCTGACCAGCGATCTGATGGCGTGAGCCGAACTCTCCTGCCAGTTTAAGTATGGTGCTCCTGATTTTCCATCCATGGATCGGCTTTCTAAAGCTGATAAATTCATGGATCTTGCTCGTGCTAAGGCTCAAGTAACTTAGTTACTTTGATTTCTCGTATATTTCCTTGAATTTTCCGTGTTTTGGTAAATCTCCCTCTTTCTTGATACAATTTGAGGGGCTATCAGACGGTATTATCCGGTCATATGATCGAAAGCTGAAGTCTGCTCTCTGGGACGCTCAAGAAACTGAAAAACTCAAGGGAGATCTGGCCGAGGTAAGGGCCAAAGTTGTTAAACTCGAGAAAGACGTCGCCGGGCGTGATCGTGCGTTTGAGATCCTCCGAGCTGAATATGAGAAGTTAAAGGCTGAAGTGATCGAGGCCAATAATGCCCTTAGCTATATGTCCCCTGAGAAGCCTGAGAAGTCTGAGAAGACAAGTCTCAGGGATTATCGATCTAAATGGGTGCAAAAGGAGAGTGGTCTTCAGAGGGATATGGCCGCTAAGTTATCCAGTATTTCAAGAAGATAAAAAGGCATATGTCTGAGTTCGAAGAAGTGACCGAGGAGCAATTGACTTATAGCCAGGTCGTCGGAACTCTTGGATGTCTTAGGGCTTTGAAGGGTAAGAATATTCATATTCCCCCCCCGAGACGATTCATCAATTCGAGATAGAAGAAAAAAGGTTGAAGGAAAAACTTAAAGCTATGGATATCACCGAGCTCGAAGACGAATATTTCAAGGTGTAACCGATTTCGGACGACAGTGTTCCCACGGGGCCACCCCATTTTGATAATGATGGGACAGAGGTTCCCCGAAATATGAATCAGTTCAGGTCGATGTACTCAAGTATGGGGCCGGGTATGTCTGAGGAGATTAGGGGATGCAATTCCCCTTAAAAGTTGTTTGTAACTTTGTTTACATTTTTTGTTTTGTTTTAGATCGATGGCCGGTTAGGCTTCTGATATATCATGGTTTTTACCCCGTTTAAGCCATGATATAAGTTCGTTTTATAGAGTCTTTCTACCATTTCGTAGTGGTTTAGAGTCTTTTACAGGTTTTAGCACGTTTGGAGCATTATCAGAGATATTGGAGCTTTCTGGAACATTTTGGATCAAAGTAGAGGTTCGTGTAGCTGAGTACCTGATTTGAAGCATCAGTATCGATCGATACTGACTAGTATCGATCGATACTCATCGAGGCAGACACGACCCGCGAGTTTAATGAAGTATTGAAGAATTGCAAAAAGGCCCAGAAGACTTTACTATTTACAAGAAGCCCCAAAACGTGATTTAGGTTATTTAATAGGATTTTACAGCCACTTTCATGACTATGCTTTATTTTATTCTGGTTTTGTGAGAGAGCTTTTGAAGGGAGACAAGTCTGAAACTCTGTTCGTCCGAGAGATGATTTTGAACCCTTTTGTTACTCTTTCTATTTTATTTGATGATTTATTCAAACATGTTTATTGCTTCAATTTCCATGTCTGAGTAGATCTCCTGTTAGGTTTAGGGTTCTCATAAGGGTTTTCTCTGAATGCTAGGTTGATTAGTTATTAGGATTCACCATCTGAATTAGTTCTTCACCTTAGGTTGTGTCCAAAGCTAATTTTAGGTTGACCAATCTGGAACTTAGATCTTAGGATAATTGATAAGGCACGAGAGTGCGATTAATTACCGGATAGAACCTTAGGTGAGCAAAATAACTATTCGCAAAGAGATTTGGTTTAGTTGTTTTGTGAACAAATCAAACCCGATCTAAAAGCTGATTTAGACTTTAGGATTCGCAAAGAGATTTGGAATTCCTAGGATTTAGATTTAGATAGTTTTCGCAACGAGAGTTGGTTAGCTATACTTTAGTGATTTGAGTTCAAGAACCCAGCTAAATCTGAATCCTGTTAGTTTACCTGCATTCATTGATTTCCAGAGAAAAATCTTGAACCTATCTTTCTCCAACTGAATTTACAACCGTTTAAGTTTACGTTCTGTTTTCAATATCATTGATTGCTTAGCTTAATTCTCATCTTCATAATCTATTGTGTGTCTCTGTGAGTCCTTGTGTTCGACCTCTACTTTACTGCAACTACTACTTAGTACTTTTAGGGTAGTAATTTGAGCATATCAAATTTGGCGCCGTTGCCAGGGACTCAATTCGCCATTAGATTTTCGTTTGAGAATTTCAACTAAGTTCGTCGGTATCGATCGATACTCACTAGTATCGGTCGATACTCGTCGTTCTCTTTTTGTTGATATCGATCGACACCACTTGGTATCAGTCGATACTCATTGTGTTACCAATTACTTACGTTCTTGAATTTCTGTTTTCAGGTGTATGCCTAATTATAAAACCAGAGTAAACAAGAACACTCAGCTAGTTGAACTGTCATTAGAGAACCTAGCACTTGTGGAACGCAAAAACAGAAAAGCAAAGAAACCAGCAGAGAAGAACAACAATCAGGAAGAGTTGGTTCGAGATGAGGCTGGTGCTTACAGAGACCAAGAGGGTCGTTTGTGCAATGCGCAGGGACAACGTCTGGATGGAGAGGGGAACATCATTCCCGCTGCTCCTGTTGCTGGTGGGATTGTCGCTGAGAACGCGAACGCTGGGAATGTTGTGGTTAATCGTGGCATAACGATTGGTGAGTGCAACAGACCTGATCAATTTTATGCAAATCGATCAGCGATCCGTCCTCCACCTTATCAGAGGAATGACTTTGAGCTGAAGCCTGCATACTACACTCTTGTGGGACAGCACCCTTTTCATTGTCTTTCCAATGAGCATCCCATGGATCATATTAAGAGGTTCGAGGACTTGGTCACTAGCATCAAAAGCAATGGAATTTCCTACGATTACCTCTTCTACAAGATTTTCCCATACTCACTTGGTGGAGAAGCGACTTACTGGCTGAAGCAGTTGACTCCTTGATCGCTGACTACTTGGGATCAAACTAAGACTGCTTTTCTGAACAATTTCTATGATGATGCACGATCTGAGGATCTGAGGAACAAGATCTCCCACTTTTCTCAAGAACCTATTGAGGCGTTCAAGGCTGCTTGGACAAGATTCAGATCGTGTCAGAGAGATTGTCCACATCACGGATACTCTGATGTTCAGTTGATGGGATTCTTTTTCAGAGGGCTCGATTGGAGGTATCAGATGACCTTGGATGCTGCGAGCAATGGAAACTTCAACACCAGGTATCCTGAAGATGCCTATGTGTTGATTGAGAACTTGGTGTCTAGTAAGAGCACCAAGAATGCTGATTTTGAGAGGAAGAAGCTAGCTGGTAGCATGGATGGTACACAGATTGCCGATGTTCAAGCCAAGTTGGATTCTATGCACAATCTTCTGATGGGCAAGACACCAAAGGTAATTCTTCTTATCAACCCGTACCTGCTAAGCTTCCGGACAGCAAGATCGAGGCTATGTTTGAGCAGCTTCTCCAGGGACAGCAGAAGCTTACAGTGGATTTCAATGGGAAGATTGATGTCCTATACAATGATCTGAGTGGAAGGATCGATACTATTAATATCCAATAGAAGAAGCTGGAACTTCAGATAGCTCAGACTTCAGAGGCTGTGAAAAGGCAGGAAGGTTTTCTTCCAGGGAAAGTAGAGAACCCAAGGGCTCACATCAATGCAATCACTTTGAGAAGTGGAAAAGAGGTCACTCCGGGAGTAAAAATTGGCCAAACTACATATATTCTCGTCGATCTTGACGACGAGGATACCGAAATCGCCCCAGGATCGATCGACACTAGCCAGCATCGGTCGAAACCTATCAGGATACTTTCACGGGATAAATCAAAACCGCGTGTATCGATCGATACCACTTCAGTATCGGTCGATACTGATCCCGCAGTCGAATCGACTCCTAAGGTTTCGAAAGAAGTACCTAATGTAGCTGCCGAAAGAGTTTACACGCCGAGGATACCTTATCACAGAGCTGCTGGGAAAACTAAGAAGGAGGTAGAAGACTCTAGATGCAAGGCAATTATGGATAAATTGATCGTTGAACTTCCTTTTATCGATGCCATCAAGACTTCTCCAGCCTTTAGGAGATATGTCAAGCGGATGGTATCCAGCAATGTGAACCTTAAAGAGGGATGCTTGATGATTACTCATGAGTGCAGTGCAATCCTGACCAACAGAATCCCAAAGAAGCTGACAGACCCATAGAGTTTTGTGTTGGATTGTACTATATTCACAGACAGGTTTGAGCGTTCTCTTTGTGATCTTGGCTCAAGCGTCAACATCATGCCGTATTCAGTAGCCAAAATGATGGGGATGACAGACTTCACAACCACGAGGATATCTCTGATACTTGCTGATCGTTCAGTTAGACTTCCAGAGGGACTACTCGAAGACGTCCCGATTAAGAATTGGAATTGCTTGATCCCAACTGATTTCATCGTCCTAAAGTATGATGCTGAGCCTAAGGATCCTCTTATCCTAGGCAGACCTTTCCTTGCAACAGCTGGTGCTTTGATTGATTGCAAGAATGGGAAGATCGCTCTCAACATTGGTGAGTTGGTCATGACTTTCCACATGGATAAGATGATGAAGAGACCAACCATCGATGGGTAAACTTTCTTTGTCGACACCTTCAGTGACATAGCTGAAGAGTACTTCCTGGAGATGCATCCTGAGGACCCACTAGAGAGAGCATTGGTCTGTTCAGCCACTTCAGAGGTGCATTCGTGTGATGATACAGCTGGATACTCGTGGATACTCGATTCAGCATCGCCGGTATCGATCGATACCCCCTTGGTGTCGGTCGATACCCTGCGACTCAAGGGAGAGTTGGCCGAAAGTTCTGAGCAAGCTGCTGGGTTTGGAGATTAGAGTGCAGAGAACGCTCCTAAAGTGGAACTAAAGCCACTCCCACCAAACCTGAGGTATAGTTTTCTTGGTCCTAATTCTACATACCCAATAATTGTCAATGCTTCTTTGAACAACACAGAGATTGCCTTACTGCTGAGCAAGCTGCGCAAGTATCGCAAAGCTCTTGGCTATTCTCTTGATGAAATTTCAGGTATATGACCGGACCTGTGCATGCATATGATCCACATTGAGGACGAGTCAAAGACCTCAATTGAGCATTAGAGGAGGCTGAATCAGAATCTGATGAAAGTGGTCAAAATGGAGGTGATGAAGCTTTTGAAAGCTGGTGTTATCTATGCTATTTCGGATAGCTCTTGGGTCAGTCCAGTGCACGTTGTTCCTAAGAAAGGAGGAATAACCGTGGTGAAGAAAGCGAAGGATGAGATGATTCTTACTAGAACTATCACTGGACATCGAATGTGCATCGACTACAGGAAGTTGAATGCAGCTACACGGAAGGATCATTTCCCACTGCCATTCATTTACCATATGTTGGAGAGGTTGGCTAGTCATCCCTACTACTGTTTTCTCGATGGATATTTAGGTTTCTTCCAGATTCCAATACATCCAGATGACCAAGGGAAGACGACCTTTACATTTCCATATGGCACATTCGCATACAGGAGAATGCCATTTCGATTGTGTAACGCTCCAGCCACTTTTCAGAGATGTATGATGTTTATCTTCATAGACATGATTGAGGATTTCATGGAGGT
This sequence comes from Eutrema japonicum, assembly GCA_030161315.1. Taxonomy (NCBI): domain Eukaryota; kingdom Viridiplantae; phylum Streptophyta; class Magnoliopsida; order Brassicales; family Brassicaceae; genus Eutrema; species Eutrema japonicum. Next base: position 31,294,254 of record BSQW01000011.1, on the reverse strand, counting down.
GTTCATGGATGATTTTTCAGTGTATGGATCATCGTTCAAGGACTGTTTGGCCAACTTGTGCAAAGTGCTACAGAGGTGTGAAGAGAAACACTTGATCCTCAATTGGGAAAAGTGTCACTTTATGGTTCAGGATGGCATCGTGCTTGGGCACAAGGTTTCTGAGGCTGGGATCGAAGTTGACAAGGCAAAAATTTAGGTTATGACGAGCCTCCAACCACCAAATTCTGTGAAGGATATTCGAAGTTTTCTTGGTCATGTTGGGTTTTACAGGAGGTTTATCAAGGATTTCTCCAACATAGCACGTCCACTCACTGCTTTACTATGCAAGGAGATCAAATTTGATTTCACACCTGACTGTCTTGCAGCCTTTGAGGATATAAAAAGGCTTTGGTGAGTGCTCCTATTGTGCAACCTCCTGATTGGACTTTGCCTTTTGAGATCATGTGCGACGCTAGTGATTTTGTGGTTGGATATGTTCAGGGTCAGAGGAAGGATAAGAAGTTGCATGTCATCTATTATGCCAGCAGGACTTTGGATGATGCTCAGAGAAACTACAGCACCACAGAGAAGGAACTACTTGCGGTCGTTTTCTCTTTTGAGAAGTTTCTATCATACTTGATTGGGAGCAAAGTAATTGTCCATACTGATCATGCTGCTCTCAAGTATCTGATGCAGAACAAGGACCTTAAGCCTCGTCTTTGGCATTGATTTTATGGGTCCCTTTCCCTCGTCATACGGACACAAATACATCTTGGTTGCTGTGGATTTTGTGTCTAAGTGGGTTGAAGCCATTGCTAGCAGAACCAATGATTCTTCGGTGGTCCTTAAGCTATTTAAGACCATCATTTTCCCTCTATTTGGAGTGCCTTGAATTGTGATAAGTGATGGTGGTTCTCACTTTATCAACAAAATTTTCGAAAGATTGCTGAAGAGGTATGGTGTGAACCATCGTGTTGCTACTCCGTATCACCCTTAGACAAGTGGAAAAGTTGAGGTTTCCAACAGGCAGATCAAAGAAATTCTGGAGAAAACAGTGAATGTTACAAGGAAGGATTGGTCTGTGAAGCTGGATGACGCACTTTGGGCATACATGACTGCTTACAAGACAACACTTGGGACTACACCGTTTCACTTGCTGTATGGAAAATCATACCATCTTCTAGTGGAAATCGATCACAAGGCAACCTGGGCTACAAAGTTGTTGAATTTTGATTGATCAAGCTGAATGAGCTCGATGAGATTAGGCATCTTGCCTATGAGAACTCCAAGCTGTACAAGGAGAGGACTAAGGCTTACCATGACAAGAAGATCATCTCCAGGCACTTTGAACCAAATGATCAGGTACTTCTGTATGACTCTCGTTTGCAATTGTTTCCTGGTAAATTGCGTTTTCGTTGGTCAAGTCCTTTCACAGTCAAGAAAGTTCGACCACATGGTGCGATTGTCCTGACAAATCCTGCAGGAGAAGAGTTCACTGTCAATGGGCAAAGAGTGAAACAATATTGGGCGAAAGCCGAGATTCCAGAAGGACACATGATGCCTCTGGATGTTACACCCACTGCCTGAACAGCGGTACAGTCAAGCTAATGACATTAAACGAGCGCTTGGTGGCAGGCAACCCACTGGTGAGTTTGTTTTTGAGTCTTTTTCTTTTTCTTTTTCGTTTTTGAGTCTTTGTCAGGATAAACAAGAACCAAAAACTCGGAATCGCCTGAGTGTCGATCGATACCCATTGGTATCGGTCGACACCCTACGCGAATGAGGAGTTCATCAAGTCGACTTAAGCCTTGTATCGCTCGATACCAAGCCATGTGTCGGTCGATACTCGATGTTCCAGCACGGTAACTTCTTGTTTCTCATAATTCCATTTGGTTCTTTAGTTTTCATTTACCAACTTTAGGCTAGATAACACTAGGGACAGTGTTATTCAAGTCTGGGGGAGGTAGTCGTTGACTTTGTTTTTGTTTTTCTTAGAGTCCGTCGTTTTTGAGTCATTCGTTGTTTTATTGAGTCAAAATTTTGTTGGAGACTGTGATCTTTTTCTTGAACCTATTGATCTGACCTTGCTTCTAAGTGACCATTGTTACAGAATCAGTTCTAGATCGACTAATGAAAAATCCAAAGACTGACCAGTTAACTAGAAGACAGTCATGTTTCCAGCAAAGTTCCTTAAAGCCTGAGCCAAATTTTTGCACTTCATCGATGTGGTTAGTATTCAAAGAGCTTGATTTCTCATTCGTATGTGAAAAAGGAACCCATGTGTTTGAAGTAATGATATTTCTCTCCCTGTTATAAGTTAATAAATAAGATGCATTAAAAGATGAAATGATTTTCTTCTGAGTAGAGGGTTAGGAAAATTTCCTGCGATCCCATTATTCTACTTCAGAGGAAATGATCACACAAAGGTGGAAGTGAGGTTAGGAAAATTTCCTGTGATACCATTATTCGCCTACACCTTTGATTACTTTTGAGGGAAGAACCGGGGATTCGGTGGCAAATATCATCAGTACTCGCGTCTCGAACCTTAATTTGTACATGCAAGACATATAATAAGAAATAAGTCTAGGGTAGAGAAATAATACAAAAAGTGTGAAAAGGGTGGTTCCTTGTCATGATATTGTATGGTAAAGAATCTAGAAGGTTCTTGATATTAATTCACAACTATGAAACTGGCGAGGAAGGCTTGATTGAACGATGTTGTGAGATAATGTGTGTAGTCTGGGAAGCTGCGAATGTCTACGGAGAAGTACATGGTGGTTAGATCAAAAAGCTGGTTAGGTAACATTTGGGTGCTTGGGAAATTGGTCATTTTAATGTTTCATGAACAGGTGAGTCTCTACGTTTTCAAACCTCTTTCTCTGGTTTAGTTTTATGTTTTGCTTGAGGGCAAGCAAAGGCTAAGTCTGGGGGAGTTGATATATCATGGTTTTTACCCCGTTTAAGCCATGATATAAGTCCGTTTTATAGAGTCTTTCTACTATTTCGTAGTGGTTTAAAGTCTTTTACAGGTTTTAGCACGTTTAGAGCATTATTGGAGATATTGGAGTTTTCTGGAGCATTTTGGATCGAAGCAGAGGTTCGTGTAGCTGAGTACCCGATTTGAAGCATCAGTAGTATCGGTCGATACTCATCGAGGCAGACACGACCCGGGAGTTTAATGAAGTATTGAAGAATTGCAAAATGGCTCAGAAGACTTTACTATTTACAAGAAGCCCCAAAACGTGATTTAGGTTATTTAATATGATTTTACAGCCACTTTCATGGATACGCTTTATTTTATTCTGGTTTTGTGAGAGAGCTTTTGAAGGGAGACAAGTCTGAAACTCTGTTCGTCCGAGAGAAGATTTTGAACCCTTTTGTTACTCTTTCTATTTTATTTGATGATTTATTCAAACATGTTTATTGCTTCAATTTTCATGTCTGAGTAGATCTCCTGTTAGGTTTAGGGTTCTCATAAGGGTTTTCTCTGAATGCTAGGTTGATTAGTTATTAGGATTCACCATCTGAATTAGTTCTTCACCTTAGGTTGTGTTCAAAGCTAATTTTAGGTTGACGAATCTGGAACTTAGATCTTAGGATAATTGATAAGGCACGAGAGTGCGATTAATTACCTGATAGAACCTTAGGTGAGCAAAATAACTATTCGCAAAGAGATTTGGTTTAGTTGTTTTGTGAACAAATCAAACCTGATCTAAAAGCTGATCTAGACTTTAGGATTCGCAAAGAGATTTGGAATTCCTAGGATTTAGATTTAGATAGTTTTCGCATCGAGAGTTGGTTAGCTATGTTTTAGTGATTTGAGTTCAAAAACCCCGCTAAATCTGAATCATATTAATTAGTTTACCTGCATTCATTGATTTCCTGAGAAAAACCCTGAACATATCTTTCTCCAACTGAATTTACAACCGTTTAAGTTTACGTTCTGTTTCCAATATCATTGATTGCTTAGCTTAATTCTCATCTTCATAATGTATTCTGTGTCTCTGTGACTCCTTGTGTTCGACCCCTACTTTACTGCAACTACTGCTTAGTACTTTTAGGGTATTAATTTGAGCATATCAGCTTCCCTTTTTTTTGTAGCTCGGGATTCTTTTTTAAAGAATATAAGAATAATTTCCTTAGTCAATTTTGACCGTGTTTGAATATGAGTTCGGTTTTTGTGATGTCGTAAAATGATACGATCCACTCGAGTTCAGTGCACGAAAATGGTGCAATACATAATACGGTCTTAGCCTGGGTACACAAAATGAACTCGATTCTACAACCTAGCTGAGATCAGCAATCGTTGGGAGATCGGCTTACCGGTTTGCGATTGATGGGAAATCGGCTTAGTATTTTATGATTGTTGAGAAATCGGCTTATTTACTTTGCGATTGTTGAGAAATTGGCTTAGTTTTGCGAGAGAAAACATTCGTCTTTACCATGAGAGCTCGACTTAAGAGTTCATAGGGAGCTCGTCCTAAGATACTTCGAGTCTTCTCATATCGAATCGGAGTTTTTGAGATGGACTCGGCTTACTTAGCTCGGATGATCTGAGAGCGGATTTGATGTGTGACTGGTCCCGACTTAAGATGGATGGTGTTTTATCCATAGCACCATGAGAATGCATGTAAGATGGGTATCGGCTTTTTGTGTTCGCATGAGGAATGCTATCGATCGTCTGGCATTGACTTTGATGTGTGAAATCGCGATGGTTTAAAGTTCGGATTTTGGAGATATGAACTCTAAGAGTTCGGTTTTTAGAGTACGAACTGTGTGAGTTCGGCGAACTGCTTGAGTTCGGCTTGAAAGTAGTTAGATAAAATAAATTTTATTTAAGTCATAGCTGAACCCGAGGTGGGCTGCCTACGTACCCTCAGAAGAGGGATCAAGCCATTCATAGTTTATATTACTTTAGAGTTGAAACTGAGCTTGTAATGAGGAAGCTCGATGATCTTTTTTTTTGTGGCTCAACTTATATAGTAATAGAGCTTTAGATTCATCGAGTTCCAAGATGGGGTTCCATCCATTTTCATGAGTTGATAAACACCGGGTTTGACGACCTAATGATCCGATAAGGTCATTACCAATGAGTGTCGAGCTTACCCACGTTCTTTTCTTCGGTGTTTTGGAAAACTTTTCTCAAGACGAGGTCGCCTTCCTCGGAGTTTCGACCTCGGAGTGTCGACCTCAGACATTTTTGTTGTAGTAACGCGCCTCTAAGTGTTGATAGTTCTGAATTCGGAGTAGTGTTTGTCCGCGCTATTCCTTGAGGATGTCGAGGTTGTCGAGCATCATCTCGTCGATAATGTCGGGATTCTGTGTTAGCATCGTTCGACGAATGCTTGGAAGGCCGGTCTCGGCTGGACATAAGGCCTCCATTCCGTATGCTAAGAAAAAAGGTGACTGTCCAGTGGATCGCCGATGTGAAGTTCGGTGGGACCATAAGACTCCATCTAGTTCGTCGGTCCAAAGTCCATTCTTCGCATCTAATATTTTCTTGATTCTGTCGATGATAGTCTTGTTGGTTGCATCGGCTTGGCCGTTGCCCTGCGGGTATCTCGGTGTAGAAAAACGTGGTCGAATTTTCCACTTAGCACACAAATCGCTGAATAGTGTCGAGATAAATTGTGGTCTGTTGTCCATGACGATCTCGTATGGAACTCCATCTCGGCATATGTTGTATTTTCTAACGAATTTTTGAGCATCGAGACCATGTATCTCGGTGAAGGATTCGGCCTCGATCCATTTGGTGAAATAGTGAGTCATGATAAGGATGTATTGTTTTTGGGTGATAGATCATCGTAATGGGCCGACGATTTACATTTTACAACGCATGAAAGGGTAAGGCGCTGTTGAGGTCGTCAGTAGTTTGATTGGGAGGTTGATCATCGGGCCATGCCGTTGGCATTTTAAAATTTGGTTAAGAACTTATCGGAGTCTGCCACCATCGTTTGCCAATAATAACTTGCCTTCTTTACTTTCAGGGCCAAGGACTGATCTCCGAAGTGATTTCCCCCTGCTCCTTCGTGAATATCCTTGTGAGGTTCCATGTATTATTTGAATTGAATACTAGTTTGAAGTTGTCATCCCTATTTTTTAAAATTAAGTGAGAAAATAAGAAATCGAGCAAGTAAATAAACTAGTAAGCATATTAATATTGAAATTTAAACTAATCTAAGAAAGTAAATAAGAAAGCAAGTAAGCTAAGAGAATAATCAAAAGTGAGGCTATAAATAAATAAACTAAGCGTTGGGCAATCAAGAACTCTCTAGGGATCATGGCCGAAAATCATAGGAATTTTGCTAGGGGGTTTAAAGCGAATTTTTGTCGTCTTTGGATTCTTGAACTTGGAACACATACACTATGTGTAGTCTACTTTCGTACACCCTACACACCTACAACTTTAGTACTCGACCGATAGCTTTCATCTGCGACCGCGCAAAAAGTTAGTGATTATACTTAAAAATCGTTAAAGCTCCACAATTATGCTTTCATATCTTATGACGGTTTTGCTCATCTATCCTAGGTCAAACATATAGATCCAGTACTTGCGTAGCTCTAAAATTATATAAGATCAGTTTCAAGGTAGCTAATCAAGCGAACATGCATTAAGAATTAGGATAGAACGAAGAACCCTAATCGATACCCTAATCTAAAACCTAATGATGAATCGATCCATGAGAGCCCCTTGAGATCCCTTTTCCCAACAAGAGAACTACTCGGACACGATTAAAGAAAGCAAAAACATAATTAAATTAAGAGCAGGTGATTGGTGAAGGAGGCTCTCGAGTTTAAGAACTAAGCCCGGAGAGAACTTCTACACCAATCTCGGAAGTAAGAACAAAAACTTAAGAAAAGACTTGCAAAAAGTAAACTAAAAAGAGGCACAATGAGGTATGATGAGTTCCACGAAATTGTGGCTGTAAAATATGCATTTATAGGTCTTCAACTATTGCTTTGGTCGTCCTTAAGGTTTCTTTGAAGACAAAACAAAGTGGGCTTGAAGTGGGCTTCGAATGACCTGTTTGTGGACCATTTTTAACTGGTCGCGAGTGCGTGAGCTCGATCCGCGGCCAAAGGAGATTACGCCATGGCTGCAGAACCTCTGGACGCAGCCAGGAGTGTATTCGCCGCGGCTAGGAGCCTTGGACCCGCGGTGTGACACACAGGAAATTAACCCCCCGCATGGAGTTTTACCCTTTATATCTAATCTGCAAGTGCATAGCACACGAAGTAGTATTTAGGGATCGAATCCACATGGATAGACGTTGTCGATTTCTAACGAGTTCTAACTTATGTCTAGACGTAAAATATATTTTGGATTTTGTTACGGTCGTATATATGGAATCTAAACTAAACTAAGAAGGGCAGTAGCAAACTAATTATTTTATCGAGGATGTGAATCAATTAAACGAAGCATTGGGCAATCAAGAATTTTCTAGGGTTTATCGCCGATTTTTACAAGGAAATTTCTAGGATTTCTAAAGTGACTTTTGTCGACTTTGGGTTCTTGAACTTGGAACACGTACACTGCATGTAGTCTACTCACGTAATCCTACACACCTACTGAATTCAGTACTCGGACGGTAGCTTTCGTCTCCACCCGCGCAAGTAGTGAATGATACTCTCAAAGGTCGTTTACGCCCACAATTCCTCTGTAAGTATACTTTCAAAATTTTACGACGGATTTGCTCGTCTACCCTAGTTCAAATGATTAGATACAGCACTCTCGTGGCTCTAAAACACCTTATATTAGTTGCTAAGACGGTTTGTCAAGTAACACATTAACAACAAGGATAGAACGAAAAACCTTAATCGGTATCCTAGACTAAAAATCTAATAAGAATCAAAGCATAAATTCTCCGTAAAACCCCTTTCACCCAACAAGGATATTACTCAGCCATAGTTGAGGTAATCATATTCAATAAATTAAATAAAAATCGAGTTTTTCATCTTTTGTTCGTCCCTCGGGTTTGGAATTTTGTCTGGAACAATAGGATATAGCCTCCTCTGATCCACATTCAAGAAGACGGCCTGACGGTTGGCGTGATCAAGGATGGCGCCAACGGTAGCTAAGAAGGGTCGACCAAAAATCAACGGTCTATCCTTGTCTTGTTCTATTTCAAGAACTTGAAAATCAGCGGGGACGATCTTGTTTCCAATGAGTATTTGGAGATCATGGATCGCTCCTTCGGGTTTCTTTTGTGATGAGTCCCCAAAAATTATGCTCACGGTAGATGGCGTGAGATTCATTATACCGAGTTTCTCGGCAAATGTCTTAGACATTATGTTGACGTTGGCTCCAGATCACACAAAACCGTGATAATGATCCTTCCGTGTAGATGCATTCAACTTCCTGTAGTCGATGCACATTCGATGTCTAGTGATAGTTCTAGTAGGAATCATCTCATCCTTCTCATTCTTCACCACGGTTATTCCTCCTTTTTTAGGAACAACGTGTACTGGACTGACCCAAGAGATATCCGAAATAGCATAGATAACACCAGCTTTCAAAAGCTTCTTCACCTCCTTTTTGACCACTTCCATCAGATTCGGATTCAGCCTCCTCTGATGCTCAATTGAGGTCATTGACTCGTCCTCAAGGTGGATCCTATGCATGCATAGGTTCGGTGATATACCTGAAATGTCATCAAGAGAATAACCAAGAGCTTTGCGATACTTGCGCAGCTTGCTCAGCAGTAAGGCAATCTCTGTGTTATTCAAAGAAGCATTGACAATTACTGGGTATGTAGAATTAGGACCAAGAAAACTATACCTCAGGTTTGGTGGGAGTGGCTTTAGTTCCACTTTAGGAGCGTTCTCTGCACTCCAATCTCCAAGCCCATCAGCTTGCTCAGAATTTTCGGCCAACTCTCCCTCGAGTCGTAGGGTATCGACCGATACCAATCGGTCGATACCCTACGACTCGAGGGAGAGTTGGCCGAAAATTCTGAGCAAGCTGATGGGCTTGGAGATTGGAGTGCAGAGAACGCTCCTAAAGTGGAACTAAAGCCACTCCCACCAAACCTGAATCGAGCATCCTCGTGTATCTAGCTGTATCATCACACGAATGCACCTCTGAAGTGGCTGAACAGACTAATGCTCGATCTAGTGGGTCCTCAGGATGCATCTCTAGGAAGTACTCTTTAGCTATGTCACTGAAAGTGTCGACAAAGAAAGTCTGCCCATCGATGGTTGGTCTCTTCATCATCTTATCCATGTGGAGAGTCATGACCAAGTCACCAATGTTGAGAGCGATCTTCCCATTCTTGCAATAAATCAAAGCACCAGCTGTTGCAAGGAAAGGTCTGCCTAGGATAAGAGGATCCTTAGGCTCAGCATCATACTTTAGGACGATGAAATAAGTTGGGATCAAGCAATTCCCAATCTTAATCGGGACGTCTTCGAGTAGTCCCTCTGGAAGTCTAACTGAACGATCAGCAAGTATCAGGGATATCTTCGTAGTTGTGAAGTCTATCATCCCCATCCTTTTGGCAACTGAATACTGCATGAGGTTGACGCTTGAGCCAAGATCACAAAGAGAACGCTCAAAACTGTCTGTGAATATCGTACAATCCAACACAAAACTCTTTGGGTCTGGCAGCTTCTTTGGTATTATGTTGGTCATGATTGGATTGCACTCATGAGTAATCATCAAGCATCCCTCTTCAAGGTTCACATTGCTGGATACCATCCGCTTGACATATCTCCTAAAGGCTGGAGAAGTCTTGATGGCATCGATAAAAGGAAGTTCAACGATCAACTTATCCATAATTGCCTTGCATTTAGAGTCTTCTACCTCCTTCTTAGTCTTTCCAGCAGCTCTGGGATAAGGTATCCTCGGCGTGTAAACTCTTTTTGCAGCTACAATAGGTACTTCTTTCGAAACCTTTGGAGTCGATTCGACTGCGGGATCAGTATCGACCGATACTGAAGTGGTATCGACCGATACTGAAGTGGTATCGATCGATACACGCGGTTTTGATTTATCCCGCGAAAATATCCTGATAGGTATCGACCGATGCTGGCTAGTGTCGATCGATGCTGGGGCGATTTTGGTATCCTCGTCGTCAAGATCGACGTGACCTCTTTTCCACTTCTCAAGGTGATTGCATTGATGTGAGCCCTTGGGTTCTCTACTTTCCCTGGAAGAAAACCTTCCTGCCTTTTCACAGCCTCTGAAGTCTGAGCTATCTGAAGTTCCAGCTTCTTCTATTGGATATTAATAGTATCGATCCTTCCACTCAGATCATTGTATAGGACATCAATCTTCCCATTGAAATCCACTGTAAGCTTCTGCTGTCCCTGGAGAAGCTGCTCAAACATAGCCTCGATCTTGCTGTCCGGAAGCTTAGCAGGTACGGGTTGATAAGAAGAATTATCATAGTTCCTGGTGTACCCACTGTTCTGAGATGGTTTCTGACCAAACTGATTCGAACCTCCTTGCTGAGAGTTGTTGTTGAAGTTTCGGTTGTTGTTGAATTGATTCCTCTGACCTTGAAAACTAGAACCACCAATGTAGTTAACATCCTCTACTTCATCCTCATTAAATACCTCAACTTCTTCAGCAAAGTGAACAACCTTTGGTGTCTTGCCCATCAGAAGATTGTGCATAGAATCTAACTTGGCTTGAACATCAGTAATCTGTGTACCATCCATTCTACCAGCATTCTTCCTTTCAATATCATCATTCTTGGTGCTATTACTAGACGCCAAGTTCTCAATCAACACATAGGCATCTTCAGGATACCTGGTGTTGAAGTTTCCATTGCTCGCAGCATCCAAGGTCATCCAATCGAGCCCTCTGAAAAAGAATCCCATCAACTGAACATCAGAGTATCCGTGATGTGGACAATCTCTCTGATACGATCTGAATCTCGTCCAAGCAGCCCTGAATGCCTCAATAGGTCCTTGAGAAAACTGGGAGATCTTGTTCCTTAGATCCTCAGATCGTGCATCATCATAGAAATTGTTATGAAAAGCAGTCTTAGTTTGATCCCAAGTAGTCAGCGATCCAGGAGTCCACTACTTCACCCAATAAGCCGCTTCTCAACAAAGTGAGTATGGGAAAAGCTTGCAGAAAAGGTAATCGTAGGACACTCCATTTCTCTTGATGATAGTGCCCAAGTCCTCGAACCTCTCAATATGATCCATGGGATGTTCATTGGAAAGACCATGAAAAGGGTGCTGTCCCACAAGAGTGTAGTATGCAGGTTTCAGCTCAAAGTCATTCCTCTGATAAGGTGGAGGACGGATCGCTGATCGATTTGCATAAAACTGATAAGGTCTGTTGCACTTACCAATCGTTCTTCCACGATTAATCAAAACATTCCCAGCGTTGTCCCTGCGCATTGCACAAACGACCCTCTTGGTCTATGTAAGAACCAGCCTCATCTCGAACCAACTCTTCCTGATTGTTGTTCATCTCTGCTGGTTTCTTTGCTTTTATGTTTGTGCGTTCCTCAAGTGCTAGCTGCTCCAATGACAGTTCAACTAGCCGACTGTTCTTGCTTCCTCTGGTTTTATAATTAGTAAAACAGAAATTCAAGAACGGAAGTAATTGGTAACACGATGAGTATCGACCGATGCCAAGTGGTGTCGATCGATATCAACAAAAAGAGAATGACGAGTATCGACCGATACTAGTTAGTATCGATCGATACCGACGAACTTAGCCGAAATTCTCAGACTAAAATATAATGGCGAATTGAGTCCCCGGCAGCGGCGCCAAATTTGATATGCTCAAATTAATACCTTAAAAGTACTAAGCAGTAGTTGCAGTATAGTAGGGGTCGAACACAAGGACTCACAGAGAAACACAATAGATTATGAAGATGAGAATTAAGCTAAGCAATCAATAATATTGAAAACAAGTCTTAAATTAAAACGGTTGTAAATTCAATTGGAGATAGATAGGTTCAGGGTTTTTCTTAGGAAATCAATGAATGCAGGTAAACTAACTAACATGATTCAGATTTAGCGGGTTCTTGAACTCAAATCACTAAAGTATAGCTAACCAACTCTCGTTGCGAAAAATATCTAACTCTAAATCCTAGGAATTCCAAATATCTTTGCGAATCCTAAAGTCTAAATCAGCTTTTAGATCAGGTTTGATTTGTTCACAAAACAACTAAACCAAATCTCTTTGCGAATAGTTATTTTGCTCACCTAAGGTTCTATCAGGTAATTAATCGCGCTTTCGTGCCTAATCAATTATCCTAAGATCTAAGTTCCAGATTCGTCAACCTAGAATTAGCTTTGAACACAACCTAAGGTGAAGAACTAATTCAGATGGTGAATCTTAATAACTAATCAACCTAGCATTCCGAGAAAACCCTTATGAGAACTCTAAACCTAACAGGAGATCTACTCAGACATGGAAATTGAAGCAATAAACATGTTTGAATAAATCATCAAATAAAATAGAAAGAGTAACAAAAGGGTTCGAAATCTTCTCTCGGACGAACAGAGTTTCAGACTTGTCTCACAAAACCAGTATAAAATAAAGCATAGCCATGAAAGTGGTTGTAAAATCCTATTAAATAACCTAAATCACGTTTTGGGGCTTCTTGTTATTAGTAAAGTCTTCTGGGCCATTTTGCAATTCTTCAATACTTCATTAAACTCGCGGGTCGTGTCTGCCTCGATGAGTATCGACCGATGCTGACTAGTATCGTCACCAATGTCTATCAGCCCTCTGTTTGGGGGCTTAATCAGAAAATCCCCTTCCCTGTTGGAAAAACACCAATGTCGCGCAGGCTTCAACCACCTGAGGTTTTGCATATGTCTCTCGTCCATGACAGTGCGGGAAATGACAATCGAACAGCTCACTGTGCTGATACCGCAATGCTGAAAGATAGGAGTGTGAAGATTGCCAACTGTCTCCATCTTCGTACTCGTGCCCACAAATGGTTTGGTCTTCAGAGAGACTAGGTGAGGCAAATACTGCTCCTAGGTTGACCGCGAGATCGAGTTCAGGCCATGCATAGTTCTCGTCGTCGATGATATCTCCAATGCCTTTGGATAGGATGATAAGCTCGGACAACCGCATCTTGTTAGGCTCCATCTTACACAAAATATAGTTGCTCAGGATCCTAACCATAGAGCGCAGAATGGGATGACGAACGTCCATCTGAGAAGACCTGCACATCGAGAAATTGGGTAGGCAAAGCAACTTTCCGAAAATCCCTCCGAAAGCCATAAATGTCGCAGAGATCTGGGAGTGGCAGCCTGTATTTCACTCCGCGAATCATGAAGGTCATGGTGCCTTCTAGTGCGTCCTTCAGAACCTCATCCTGATAGTAAACTCGGACTGTCGCGAGGAACTGTCGTACCAAGTCGGGGTACAAATCGTACTGCCGCAGTGGCATAGTCCCCAAAGCAATCTTCTCTATCAATCTCCTGAGTGCCCTGTCAATACCCAGGTTGCGCATGGTCTGAGGGTCGACAAACCGAGTGGTTTGTATATCAACATCCTGCCAAGCGTTGTAGAACAACGTGTCGTAATCGTCCCAGGTCTCGGAGATGGGTCTGTAAACGCAGTCATTACTCTCAGCTATCTTCCTATGTGTTCCCTCCCAATCTCTGTGGCAGGGAATCTTGGCTCTATAATTTTGCTTAGGCTAAGGGGCTCTAACTGTGGCGCCACTGGTGGGGTTGGTGGAATCTCGCGCAATGAAGCACACAGAACCTCGATGTTTGCTGACGCTCCATCAATCAGCACCCTGTAGGTGTCGTGGCCTAGGTAACAATTCACCAAACCTCTCCGCCAATGCAAACCATCCAAGATTTTTGCACGTTGGCCCAAACGGAATTCTCTGGTTGGTGGATTTGAAGTGGATGCGTCTGAAGTTCATGCTCTCTTTGGTCTAGATGTCATCTGTAAACAAAGACATAAAGACACAGCATAAATCCAACATCTCTCTCAAACACAGCAATCTCGGCTAAGTGAAACGGTCAGTATCGACTGATACCAATATGGTATCGATCGATACTCAAACAGGTATCGAGCATCGCAACGAAGAACACAATCCCGAGACTTCCAAAAGTGTAATACAAGGGCAATGAGGTGTAATGCAAGATTCGACTAGGCTTAGAACACATTAATAAAGTGGTAATCGTTCATCAAAACAAGTTCTAAGAGCCTAAAAGTCGAGAATCAAACCTTGGGTCACGGATTGAAAAGATGAGAATTCGTGATTCATACCTTGTAGATCGTGAGAATGAGTGAGAGAATGAGATAGAGCACGAAAATCCGAGAATGATAGAAACAAAAATCACTCAAATCCGTTGAGAAACGAAGATTTGTGATTTTTGAAAGAGTAGTTTCGGTTTTGGTATCGAACGATGAGGCGGTGGGAGAAAAAAAGGAAAACCTGTATGGTTTATAGGACACTTACCTACGCGTGGAGTATCGACCGATACCAGTGGGTATCGATCGATACTGAGGGTGGCGAATGACTTGTTTGCCATACGGAGGTCTGGTCCAGAATGTGTATGTTAAATAACGGGTATCGACCGATACCAAGTGGTATCGATCGATACGGAACCTCCAAATCTGATTCACGAGACACAACGAAACACGAAAACAAAACAAGAAAAATAAAGACTCATATGTACAGACTTACCAGTGGGTTGCCTCCCACTCAGCGCTTGTTTAACATCACGAGCTTGACTGTACGGACGATCAGTCCGGATAAGAATGAGAGCTTGCAGCAAAGCAGGCTCCACAACTTGACATTTCCCACTTCAGGGTCCTGTGCAACATGCGCTCCACAATCTCATGTCCTTTCTCTTTCAGCTCTGGAGTAAGAAGAACTCTAACTTTAGAAAATGGTCGCGAGGTCCCTTTGCATTTCACCTTGTATTCTATTGAATCTCCAACTGCGTGGTGGACCTTTCACTCATCTCCAAAACCTGAATATCAGTAGGAACCAAAGAATCCCATATTGTGACCATCAAATCAGGGATTGTACCATATGGAAGTGAGGTGGAGCAGTTCGCGAATGTGATATATGTCATGGGAGAACGAATTTCGGCTCCCAATCTCTCTGTAATTGCTTTCAACATGACATTGACGCTAGCCCCTGAGTCAACCAGAGAGTCTTTGAATTCAACTCCAGAGATAGAGCATGGAACATAGAATATTCCTGGGTCCTCCCTCTTAGTCAACTTCTTCATCGGAGATGGTGCATTTCTAGACTTGGTGAAGAGTGGCTTAATTTCTTCCTCAGTTTCTCAGCAATCTCGGAAGTGACTCAGCAGAGGGCGGTACTCTAGAGCTTCTTTAAAGGTCAGTGTGAGGGGGATCCTTCGTACCATCTTCTCAAAGACAAGCAGCTGCTTTGGAGAAATTGGGTCCCTGAGGTGTCTAGGTAGTCTCGGATACTGTATCTTAGGCTTGTAAACACGTTCCTCGATCACTTCCGATTTCTTCACAGTTTCTGGTTCGGCTTGTGTTGGGTGTCGATCGATACAAGGATGGTGTCGATCGACAGAAGGTTCATGTATCGGTTCTTCAGAGTGGTATCGATCGATATCATCAGTGGTGTCGATCGATACTAACGAATCAGTTTCGGAATCACCTTCGAGAGGGTTTTCGAGATTCCCTGCCCTTCTCAAGGTCATTGCATTGACGTATTCGTTCTGTGCTTGAGTAGCCTTTCTGTTCACAGCAGCTGCAGATTGAGCCACTTGCGTTTCCAGCATCTTCTGATGAGTATTGAGAGCCTCGATCCTTCCACTCAGATCCTTGTACACAACATATATCTTTCCATTGAGATCTACATTGAGCTTCTGTTGTCCTTGAACCAGCTGTTCAAACATAGACTCGATCTTACTGTCCGGAAGCTTAGCAGGTACATGCTGATAAGAAAAAGAATTACCATAGTTCCTGGTGTACCCACTGTTCTGAGATGGTTTCTGACCAAACGAATTCGAACCTCATTGCTGAGAGTTGTTGTTAAAGTTTTGGTTGTTGTTGAATTGATTCCTCTGACCTTGAAAACCAGAACCACCAATGTAGTTAACATCCTCTACTTCATCCTTTGGTGTCTTGCCCATCAGAAGACTGTGCATAGACTCCAACTTGGCTTGAACATCAGCAATCTGTGTACCATCCATGCTACCAGCTAGCTTCTTCCTCTCAAAATCAGCATTCTTGGTTCTATTACTAGACGCCAAGTTCTCAATCAACACATAGGCATCTTCAGGATACCTGGTGTTGAAGTTTCCATTTCTCACAGTATCCAAGGTCATCTGATACCTCCAATCGAACCCTCTAAAAAAGAATCCCATCAACTGAACATCAGAGTATCCGTGATGTGGACAATCTCTCTGATACGATATGAATCTCGTCCAAGCAGCCCTGAACGCCTCAATAGGCCCTTGAGAAAACTGGGAGATCTCGTTCCTCAGATCCTCAGATTGTGCATCATCATAGAAATTGTTCAGAAAAGAAGTCTTAGTTTGATCCCAAGTAGTCAGCGATCAAGGAGTCAACTGCTTCAGCCAGTAAGTCGCTTCTCCATCAAGTGAGTATGGGATAAGCTTGCAGAAAAGGTAGTCATAGGACACTCCATTGCTCCTGATTCTAGTGACCAAGTCCTCGAACCTCTCAATATGATCCATTGGATGTTCATTGGAAAGACCATGAAAAGGGTGCTGTCCCACAAAAGTGTAGTATGCAGGCTTCAGCTCAAAGTCATTCCTCTGATAAGGTGGAGGACGGATCGCTGATCGATTTGCATAAAACTGATCAGGTCTGTTGCACTCACCAATCGTTCTGCCACGATTAACCACAACATTCATAGCGTTCGCGTTCTCAGCGACAATCCCAGCAGCAACAGGAGCAGCGCGATTGATGTTCCCCTCTCCATCTAGACGTTGTCCCTGCGCATTGCACAAACGACCCTCTTGGTATCTGTAAGCACCAGCCTCATCTTGAACCAACTCTTCCTGATTTTTGTTCATCTCTGCTGGTTTCTTTGTTTTTCTGTTTGTGCGTTCCACAAGTTCTAGTTGCTCCAATGACAGTTCAACTAGCTGAGTGTTCTAGTTTCCTCTGGTTTTATAATTAGGCATACACCTTAAAACAGAAATTCAAGAACGTAAGTAATTGGTAACACGATGAGTATCGACCGATACCAAGTGGTGTCGATCGATATCAACAAAATGAGAACGACAAGTATCGACCGATACTAGTTAGTATCGATCGATACCGACGAACTTAGTCGAAATTCTCAGACTAAAATCTAATGGCGAATTGAGTCCCCTGCAACGGCGCCAAATTTGATATGCTCAAATTAATACCCTAAAAGTACTAAGCAGTAGTTGCAGTATAGTAGGGGTCGAACAAAAGGACTCAAAGAGACACACAATAGATTATGAAGATGAGAATTAAGCTAAGCAATCAATAATATTGAAAACAAGAATTAAATTAAAAAGGTTGTAAATTCAATTGGAGAGAGATAGGTTCAGGGTTTTTCTCAGGAAATCAATGAATGCAGGTAAACTAACTAACAGGATTCAGATTTAGCGCGGTTCTTGAACTCAAATCACTAAAGTATAGCTAACCAACTCTCGTTGCGAAAACTATCGAAATCTAAATCTTAGGAATTCCAAATCTCTTTGCGAATCCTAAAGTCTAAATCGGCTTTTAGATCAGGTTTGATTTGTTCACAAAACAACTAAACCAAATCTCTTTGCGAATAGTTATTTTGCTCACCTAAAGTTCTATCAGGTAATTAATCGCACTCTCGTGCCTAATCAATTATCCTAAGATCTAAGTTCCAGATTCGTCAACCTAGAATTAGCTTTGAACACAACCTAAGGTGAAGAACTAATTCAGATGGTGAATCCTAATAACTAATCAACCTAACATTCAGAGAAAACCCTTATGAGAACCCTAAACCTAACATGAGATATACTCAGACATGGAAATTGAAGCAATAAACATGTTTGAATAAATCATCAAATAAAATAGAAAGAGTAACAAAAGGGTTCGAAATCTTCTCTCGGACGAACAGAGTTTCAGACTTGTCTCCCTTCAAAAGCTCTCTCACAAAACCAGAATAAAATAAAGCATAGCCATGAATGTGGCTGTAAAATCCTATTAAATAACGTATATCACGTTTTGGGGCTTCTTGTAAATAGTAAAGTTTTCTGGGCCATTTTGCAATTCTTCAATACTTCATTAAACTCGCGGGTCGTGTCTGCCTCGTTGAGTATCGACCGATACTAGTCAGCATCGGTCGATACTGATGCTTCAAATCGGTTACTCAGCTACAAGAACCTCTGCTTCGATCCAAAATGCTCTAGAAAGCTCCAATATCTCCAATAATGCTCCAAACGTGTAAAACCTGTAAAAGACTCTAAACCACTACGAAATAGTAGAAAGACTCTATAAAACGGACTTATATCATGGCTTAAACGGGGTAAAAACCATGATATATCAACTCCCCCACACTTAGACTTTGCTTTTCCTCAAGCAAATAGAAGACTAAACCAGAGAAAAAGGTTTGAAAACGTAGAGACTCACCTGTTCATGAAACATTAAAATGACCAATTTCCCAAGCACCCAAATGTTACCTAACCAGCTTTTTAATCTAACCACCATGTACTTCTCCATAGACATTCGCAGCTTCCCAGACTACACACATTATCTCACAGCATCGTTCAATCAAGCCATCCTCGCCAGTTTCATCGTTGTGAATTAATATCAAGAACTTTCTCGATTATTTCCCATACAATATCATGACAAGGAACCACCCTTTTTCACACTTTTTGGTATTATTTCTCTCCCCAGACTTATTTCTTATTATATCTCTTGCATGTACAAATTAAGGTTCGAGACGCGAGTACTAATGGTGTTTGCCACCGAATCCCCGGTTCTTCCCTCAAAAGTAATCAAAGGTGTAGGCGAATAATGGTATCACATGAAATTTTCCAAACCTCGCTTCCACCTTTGTGTGATCATTTCCTCTGAAGTAGAATAATGGGATCGCATGAAATTTTTCTAACCCTTTACTCAGAAGAAAATCATTTCATCTTTTAATGCATCTTATTTATTAACTTATAACAGGGAGAGAAATATCATTACTTCAAACACATGGGTTCCTTTGTCAGATACGAATGAGGAATCAAGCTCTTTGAATAATAACCACATCGATGAAGTGAAAAAATTTGGCTCAGTCTTTAAGGAACTTTGCTGGAAACATGAGTGTCTTCTAGTTAACTGGTCAATCTTTGGATTTTTCATTAGTCGATCTAGAACTGATTTTGTAACAATGGTCACTTAGAAGCAAGGTCAGATCAATAGGTTCAAGAAAAAGATCACAATCTCCAACAAAAGTTTGACTCGATAAAATAACGAATGACTCAAAAAGCGACTGACTCTAAGAAAAACAAAAACAAAGTCAGCGACTACCTCCCCCAGACTTGAACAACATTGTCCCTAGTGTTATCTAGCCGAAGGTTGGTGAAAGAAAACAAAAGAACCAAATGGAATTATGAGAAACAATAAGTTACCGTGCTGGAACATCAAGTATCGACCGACACACGGCTTGGTATCGAGCGATACCAAGCTTAAGTCGACATGATGAACTCCTCATTCGCGTAGGGTGTCGACCGATACCAATAGGGTGCAACATCCAGAGGCATCATGTGTCCTTATGGAATCTCGGCTTTTGCCCAATAGTGTTACACTCTTTGCCCGTTAACAGTTAACTTTTCTCCTGCAGTATATGTCAGGACAATCGTACCATGTGGTCGAAATTCCTTGACTGTGAAAGGACATGACCAACGAGAACGCAATTTACCAGGAAACAATTGCAAACGAGAGTTATACAAAAGTACCTGATCATTTGGTTCAAAGTGCATGGAGATGATTTTCTTGTCATGGTAAGCCTTAGTCCTCTCCTTGTACAGCTTGGAGTTCTCATAGGCAAGATGCCTAATCTCATCGAGCTCATTCAGCTTGATCAATCGCTTCTCAGCAGTAGACTTGATGTCGAAATTCAACAACTTTGTAGCCCATGCTGCCTTGTGCTCGATTTCCACTGGAAGATGGCATGATTTTCCATACATCAAGTGAAATGGTGTAGTCCCAAGTGGTGTCTTGTAAGCAGTCTTGTATGCCCAAAGTGCGTCATCCAGGTTCACAGACCAATCCTTCCTTGTAACATTCACTGTTTTCTCCAAAATTTCTTTGATCCGCCTATTGGAAACCTCAACTTGTCCACTTGTGTGAGGGTGATACGGAGTAGCAACACGATGGTTCACACCATACCTTTTCAGCAACCTTTCGAAAATTTTGTTGATAAAGTGAGAACCACCATCACTTACCACAATTCGAGGCACTCCAAATCGAGGGAAAATGATGGTTTTAAATATCTTAAGGACCACCAAAGAATCATTGGTTCTGCTAGCAATGGCTTCAACCTACTTAGACACATAATCCACAGCAACCAAGATGTATTTGTGTCCATATGACGAAGAAAATGGACTCATAAAATCAATGCCCCAACAATCGAAAATCTCAACCTCAAGGATGAAATTCTGTGGCATCTCATGTCTTTTACTGATCTTCTCTCTCCTCTGGCACGCATCGCACTGCGAAACGAAAGAATGTGCATCCTTAAACATAGTAGGCCACCAGAAGCCTGCTTGAAGAACCTTGGACATGTCTTGAAAGTGGCAAAGTGTCCAGCATTGTCGGATCCATGGCAATGAAGCAACACATTCGGTACCTCTGATTCAGCATTGCATCTTCTGTAGATACCATCAGAACAGTGCTTGTACAAGTAAGGTTCATCCCAGAAGTATCGCCTTATGTCCCGCAAGAACTTCTTATTGTGATAGCTCTTGAGGTGCTTCGGTTCTGCATCTGCAGTGAGGTA
This sequence comes from Eutrema japonicum, assembly GCA_030161315.1. NCBI lineage: Eukaryota > Viridiplantae > Streptophyta > Magnoliopsida > Brassicales > Brassicaceae > Eutrema > Eutrema japonicum. The sequence goes on along the minus strand of BSQW01000011.1, from coordinate 31,273,375 downwards.
GTTGGCGATATCAGCATACTATGGTTGATCAGAATCGGCTGCAACTACTAGACACTCCTCTGAAATACCAAGGTGTTCAACAGTCAGAACTTGTTCGGGAATCGCTTGGTATCGACTGATACCATAAGAGTGTCGTTCGATACCGAGACATGCAATTCGTGGGAATTGCTGAGATTCTGCGAAACCCATCCGGAACTCGGTTTCAATGAAGTAAATGGATTCCTTTGGTAGCTGATCATCAATAGGGACGTCTGCATCAATCTGAATCCTCGAGAGATGGTCAGCGACCCCGTTCTCAATCCCTTTCTTGTCCTTAATCTCGATGTCGAAACCCTGTAACAAAAGAACCCAACGACAAAGACGAGGCTTAAGGTCCTTGTTCTGCATCAGATACTTGAGAGCAGCATGATCAGTATGGAAAATCACTTTGCTCCCAATCAAGTATGATCGAAACTTCTCAAAAGAGAAAACGACCGCAAGTAGTTCCTTCTCAGTGGTGCTGTAGTTTCTCTGAGCATCATCCAAAGTCCTGCTGGCGTAATAGATGACGTGCAACTTCTTATCCTTCATTTGACCCAGAACAGATCCAACCGCAAAATCACTAGCGTCGTACGTGATCTCAAAAGGTAAAGTCCAATCAGGAGGTTGCACAGTAGGAGCACTCACCAAAGCATTTTTTATCTCCTCAAAGGCTGCAAGACAGTCAGGTGTGAAATCAAATTTGATCTCCTTGCATAGTAAAGCAGTGAGTGGGCGTGCTATCTTGGAGAAATCCTTGATAAACCTCCTGTAAAACCCAGCATGACCAAGGAAACTTCGAATATCCTTCACAGAATTTGGTGGTTGGAGGCTCGTCATAACCTGAATTTTTGCCTTGTCAACTTCGATCCTAGCCTCATAAACCTTGTGCCCAAGCACCATGCCATCTTGAACCATAAAGTGACACTTTTCCAAATCAAGGACCAAGTGTTTCTCTTCACACCTTTGTAGCACTTTGCACAAGTTAGCCAAACAGTCCTTGAACGATGATCCATACACTGAAAAATCATCCATGAACACATCCATGAAATCCTCAATCATTTCAGTGAAGATAGACATCATACATCTCTGAAAAATGGCTGGAGCGTTACACAATCCAAATGGCATTCTCCTGTATGCGAATGTGCCATATGGACATGTAAAAGTCGTCTTCCCTTGGTCATCTGGATGTATTGGAATCTGGAAGAAACCGTAATATCCATCGAGGAAACAGTAGTAGGGATGACTAGCCAACCTCTCCAACATCTGGTCAATGAATGGTAGTGGGAAATGATCCTTCCGTGTAGCTGCATTCAACTTCCTGTAGTCGATGCACATTCGATGTCCAGTGATAGTTCTAGTAGGAATCATCTCATCCTTCTCATTCTTCACCACGGTTATTCCTCCTTTTTTAGGAACAACGTGCATTGGACTGACCCAAGAGATATCCGAAATAGCATAGATAACACCAGCTTCCAAAAGCTTCTTCACCTCCTTTTTGACCACTTCCATCAGATTCGGATTCAGCCTCCTCCGATGCTCAATTTAGGTCGTTGACTCGTCCTCAAGGTGGGTCCTATGCATGCACAGGTCCGGTGATATACCTGAAATGTCATCAAGAGAATAACCAAGAGCTTTGCGATACTTGCTCAGCAGTAAGGCAATCTCTGTGTTGTTCAAAGAAGCATTGACAATTACTGGGTATGTAGAATTAGGACCAAGAAAACTATACCTCAGGTTTGGTGGGAGTGGCTTTAGTTCCACTTTAGGAGCGTTCTCTGCACTCCAATCTCCAAGACCATCAGCTTGCTAAGAATTTTTGGCCAACTCTCCCTCGAGTCGCAGGGTATCGACCGATACCAAGGGGGTATCGATCGATACCGGCGATGCTGAATCAAGCATCCTCGTGTATCCAGCTGTATCATCACACGGATGCACCTCTGAAGTGGCTGAACAGACTAATGCTCTATCTAGTGGGTCCTCAGGATGCATCTCGAGGAAGTACTCTTCAGCTATGTCACTGAAGGTGCCGACAAAGAAAGTCTGCCCATCGATGGTTGGTCTCTTCATCATCTTATCCATGTGGAAAGTCATGACCAAGTCACCAATGTTGAGAGCGATCTTCCCATTCTTGCAATCAATCAAAGCACCAGCTGTTGCAAGGAAAGGTCTGCCTAGGATAAGAGGATCCTTAGGCTCAGCATCATACTTTAGGACGATGAAATCAGTTGGGATCAAGCAATTCCCAATCTTAATCGGGACGTCTTCGAGTATTCCCTCTGGAAGTCTAACTGAACGATCAGCAAGTATCAGGGATATCTTCGTAGTTGTGAAGTCTGTCATCCCCATCCTTTTGGCAACTGAATACGGCAAGAGGTTGACGCTTGAGCCAAGATCACAAAGAGAACGCTCAAACCTATATGTGAATATCGTACAATCCAACACAAAACTCTTTTTGTCTGGCAGCTTCTTTGGTATTATGTTGGTCAGGATTGCACTGCACTCATGAGTAATCATCAAGCATCCCTCTTCAAGGTTCACGTTACTGGATACCATCCGCTTGAAATATCTCCTAAAGGCTGGAGAAGTCTTGATGGCATCGATAAAAGGAAGTTCAACGATCAACTTATCCATAATTGCCTTGCATCTAGAGTCTTCTACCTCCTTCTTAGTCTTTCCAGCAACTCTGGGATAAGGTATCCTCGGCGTGTAAACTCTTTTTGCAGCTACAATAGGTACTTCTTTCGAAACCTTAGGAGTCGATTCGACTGCGGGATCAGTATCGACCGATACTAAAGTGGTATCGATCGATATACGCGGTTTTGATTTATCGCGCGAAAATATCCTTATAGGTATCGAACGATGCTGGCTAGTGTCGATCGAGGTTGGGGCGATTTTTGTATCCTCGTCGTCAATATCGATGAGAATATCTGTAGTTTGGCCAATTTTTGCTCCCGACGTAACCTCTTTTCCACTTCTCAAGGTGATTGCATTGATGTGAGCCCTTGGGTTCTCTACTTTCCCTGGAAGAAAACGTTCCTGCCTTTTCACAGCCTCGAAAGTCTGAGCTATCTGAAGGTCCATCTTCTTCTGCTGGAAATTAATAGTATCGATCCTTCCACTCAGTTCATTGTATATGACATCAATCTTCCCATTGAAATCCACTGTAAGCTTCTGCTGTCCCTGGAGAATCTTCTCAAACATAACTTTGACCTTGCTGTCCGGAAGCATCTTCAGGATACCTGGTGTTGAAGTTTCCATTTCTCACAGTATCCAAGGTCATCTGATACCTCCAATCGAGCCCTCTGAAAAAGAATCCCATCAACTGAACATTAGAGTATCCGTGATGTGGACAATCTCTCTGATACGATCTGAATCTCGTCCAAGCAGCCCTGAACGCCTCAATAGGTCCTTGAGAAATCTGGGAGATCTTATTCCTCAGATCCTCAGATCGTGCATCATCATAGAAATTGTTCAGAAAAGCAGTCTTAGTTTGATCCCAAGTAGTCAGCGATCCAGGAGTCAACTACTTCAGCCAGTAAGTCGCTTCTCCACCAAGTGAGTATGGGAAAAGCTTGCAGAGAAGGTGATCGTAGGACACTACATTGCTCTTGATGCTAGTGACCAAATCCTCGAACCTCTCAATATGATCCATGGGATGTTCATTGGAAAGACCATGAAAAGGGTGTTGTCCCACAAGAGTGTAGTATGCAGGCTTCAGCACAAAGACATTCCTCTGATATGGTGGGGGACGGATCGCAGATCGATTTGCATAAAACTGATCAGGTATGTTGCACTCACCAATCGTTTTGCCACGATTAACCACAACATTCCCAGCGTTCGCGTTTTCAGCGACAATCCCATCAGCAACAGGAGCAGCGGGAATGATGTTCCCCTCACCATCCAGACGTTGTCCCTGCGCATTGCACAAACGAACCTCTTGGCCTCTGTAAGCACCAGTCTCATCTCGAACCAACTCTTCCTGATTGTTGTTCATCTCTGCTGGTTTCTTTGTTTTTCTGTTTGTGCGTTCCACAAGTGCTAGCTGCTCCAATGACAGTTCAACTATCTGAGTGTTATAGTTTCCTCTAGTTTTATAATTAGGCAAACACATGAAAACAGAAATTCAAGAACGTAAGTAATTGGTAACAAGATGAGTATCGACCGATACCAAGTGGTGTCGATCGATATCAACAAAAAGAGAACGACAAGTATCGACCGATACTAGTTAGTATCGATCGATACCGACGAACTTAGTCGAAATTCTCAGACTAAAATCTAATGGCGAATTGAAACCCCTGCAACGGCGCCAAATTTGATATGCTCAAATTAATACCCTAAAAGTACTAAGCAGTAGTTGCAGTATAGTAGGGGTCGAACACAAGGACTCACAGAGACACACAATAGATTATGAAGATGAGAATTAAGCTAAGCAATCAATAATATTGAAAACAAGACTTAAATTAAAAAGGTTGTAAATTCAATTGGAGAGAGATAGGTTCAAGGTTTTTCTCAGGAAATCAATGAATGTAGGTAAACTAACTAACATGATTCAGATTTTGCGCGGTTCTTGAACTCAAATCACTAAAGTATAGCTAACCAACTCTCGTTGCGAAAACTATCGAAATCTAAATCATAGGAATTCCAAATCTCTTTGCGAATCCTAAAGTCTAAATCGGCTTTTAGATCCGGTTTGATTTGTTCACAAAACAACTAAACCAAATCTCTTTGCGAATAGTTATTTTGCTCACCTAACGTTCTATCAGGTAATTAATCGCACTCTCGTGCCTAATCAATTATCCTAAGTTCTAAGTTCCATATTCGTCAACCTAGAATTAGCTTTGAACACAACCTAAGGTGAAGAACTAATTCAGATGGTGAATCCTAATAACTAATCAACCTAGCATTCAGAGAAAACCTTTATGAGAACCCTAAACCTAACAGGAGATCTACTCAGACATGGAAATTGAAGCAATAAACATGTTTGAATAAATCATCAAATAAAATAGAAAGAGTAACAAAAGGGTTCGAAATCTTCTCTCGGACGAACATAGTTTCAGACTGGTCTCCCTTCAAAAGCTCTCTCACAAAACCAGAATAAAATAAAGCATAGCCATGAAAGTGGCTGTAAAATCCTATTAAATAACGTAAATCAGATTTTGGGGCTTCTTGTAAATAGTAAAGTTTTCTGGGCCATTTTGCAATTCTTCAATACTTCATTAAACGCGCGGGTCGTGTCTGCCTCGATGAGTATCGACCGATACTAGTTAGCATCGGTCGATACTGATGCTTCAAATCGGGTACTCAGCTACACGAACCTCAGCTTCGATCCAAAATGCTCCAGAAAGCTCCAATATCTCCAATAATGCTCCAAACGTGCTAAAACCTGTAAAAGACTCTAAACCACTACGAAATAGTAGAAAGACTCTATAAACGGACTTATATCATGGCTTAAACGGGGTAAAAACCATGATATATCAACTCCCCCAGACTTAGCCTTTGCTTGCCCTCAAGCAAATAGAAGACTAAACCAGAGAAAAAGGTTTGAAAACGTAGAGACTCACATGTTCATGAAACATTAAAATGACCAATTTCCCAAGCATCCAAATGTTACCTAACCAGCTTTTTAATCTAACCACCATGTACTTCTCCGTAGACATTCGCAGCTTCCCAGACTACACACATTATCTCACAACATCGTTCAATCATGACATCCTCGCCAGTTTCATCGCTGTGAATTAATGTCAAGAACTTTCTCGATTATTTCCCATACAATATCATGACAAGGAACCACCCTTTTTCACACTTTTTGGTATTATTTCTTTCTCCATACTTATTTCTTATTATATCTCTTGCATGTACAAATTAAGGTTCGAGACGCGAGTACTGATGGTATTTGCCACCGAATCCTCGGTTCTTCCCTCAAAAGTAATCAAAGGTGTAGGCGAATAATGGTATCACATAAAATTTTCCAAACCTCTCTTCCACCTTTGTGTGATAATTTCCTCTGAAGTAGAATAATGGGATCGCAGGAAATTTTTCTAACCCTCTACTCAGAAGAAAATCATTTCATCTTTTAATGCATCTTATTTATTAACTTATAACAGGGAGAGAAATATCATTACTTCAAACACATGGGTTCCTTTGTCAGATACGAATGAGGAATCAAGCTCTTTGAATACTAACCACATCGATGAAGTGCAAAAATTTGGCTCAGTCTTTAAGGAACTTTGCTGGAAACATGAGTGTCTTCTAGTTAACTGTTCAGTCTTTGGATTTTTCATTAGTCGATCTAGAACTGATTTTGTAACAATGGTCACTTAGAAGCAAGGTCAGATCATTAGGTTCAAGAAAAAGATCACAATCTCCGACAAAAGTTTGACTCAATAAAATAACGAATGACTCAAAAAACGACTGACTCTAAGAAAAACAAAAACAAAGTCAGCGACTACCTCCCCCAGACTTGAACAATACTGTCCCTAGTGTTATCTAGCCGAAGGTTGGTGAAAGAAAACAAAAGAACCAAATGGAATTATGAGAAACAATAAGTTACTGTGCTGGAACATCGAGTATCGACCGACACACGGCTTGGTATCGAGCGATACCAAGCTTAAGTCGACATGATGAACTCCTCATTCGCGTAGGGTGTCGACCGATACCAACAGGGTATCGATCGACACTCAGGCGATTCCAAGTTTTTGGTTCTTGTTTATCATGAGAAAGACTCAAAAACGAAAAATAAAAAGAAAAAGACTCAAAAACAAACTCACCAGTGGGTTTCCTCCCACCAAGCACTCGTTTAATGTCATTAGCTTGACCGTACCACCGTTCAGGCAGTGGGTGCAACATCCAGAGGCATCATGTGTCCTTCTGGAATCTCGGCTTTTGCCCAATAGTGTTTCACTCATTGCCCGTTAACAGTGAACTCTTCTCCTGCAGTATTTATCAGGACAATCGCACCATGTGGTCGAAATTCCTTGACTGTGAAAGGACATGAACAACAAGAACGCAATTTACCAGGAAACATTTGAAAACGAGAGTTATACAAAAGTACCTGATCATTTGGTTCAAAGTGCCTGGAGATGATTTTCTTGTCATGGTAAGCCTTAGTCCTCTCCTTGTACAGCTTGGAGTTCTCATAGGCAAGATGCCTAATCTCATCGAGCTCATTCAGCTTGATCAATCGCTTCTCAGCAGTAGACTTGATGTCGAAATTCAATAACTTTGTAGCCCATGCTGCCTTGTGCTCGATTTCCACTGGAAGATGGCATGATTTTCCATACAGCAAGTGAAACGGTGTAGTCCCAAGTGGTGTCTTGTAAGCAGTCTTGTATGCCCAAAGTGCGTCATCCAGGTTCACAGACCAATCCTTCCTTGTGACATTCACTGTTTTCTCCAGAATTTTTTTGATCCGCCTATTGGAAACCTCAACTTGTCCACTTGTCTGAGGGTGATACGGAGTAGCAACACGATGGTTCACACCATACCTTTTCAGCAACCTTTCGAAAATTTTGTTGATAAAGTAAGAACCCCCATCATTTATCACAATTCGAGGCACTCCAAATCGAGGGAAAATGATGGTTTTAAATATCTTAAGGACCACCGAAGAATCATTGGTTCTGCTAACAATGGCTTCAACCCACTTAGACACATAATCCACAGCAATCAAGATGTATTTGTGTCCGTATGACGAAGAAAAGGGACCCATAAAATCAATGCCCCAACAATCGAAAATCTCAACCTCAAGGATGAAATTCTGTGGCATCTCATGTCTTTTACTGATCTTCTCTCTCCTCTGGCACGCATCGCACTGCGAAACGAAAGAATGTGCATCCTTAAACATAGTAGGCAACCAGAAGCCTGCTTGAAGAACCTTGGACACTGTCTTGAAAGTGGCAAAGTGTCCAGCATAGTCGGATCCATGGCAATGAAGCAACACATTCGGTACCTCTGATTCAGCAATGCATCTTCTGTAGATACCATCAGAACAGTGCTTGTACAAGTAAGGTTCATCCCAGAATTATCGCTTATGTCCCGCAAGAACTTCTTATTGTGATAGCTCTTGAGGTGCTTCGGTTCTGCATCTGCAGCGAGGTAGTTGGCGATATCAGCATACCATGGTTGATCAGAATCGGCTGCAACTACTAGATACTCCTCTAAAACACCAAGGTGTTCAACAGTCAGAACTGGTTCGGGAATCGCCTGGTATCCACTGATACCATAAGAGTGTCGATCGATTCCGAGACCTGCAATCCGGAACTCGGTTTCAATGAAGTAAATGGATTCCTTTGGTAGTTGATCATCAATAGGGACGTCTGCATCGATCTGAATCCTCGAGAGATGGTCAGCGACCCCATTCTCAATCGCTTTCTTGTCCTTAATCCCGATGTCGAAACCCTGTAGCAAAAGAACCCAACGACAAAGACGAGGCTTAAGGTCCTTGTTTTGCATCAGATACTTGAGAGCAGCATGATCAGTATGGACAATCACTTTGCTCCCAATCAAGTATAATCGAAATTTCTCAAAAGAGAAAACGACCGCAAGTAGTTCCTTCTCAGTGGTGCTGTAGTTTCTCTGAGCATCATCCAAAGTCCTGATGGCATAATAGATGACGTGCAGCTTCTTATCCTTCCTTTGACCCAGAACAGATCCAACCACAAAATCACTAGCGTCGTACATGATCTCAAAAGATAAAGTCCAATCAGGAGGTTGCACAATATGAGCACTCACCAAAGCATGTTTTATCTCCTCAAAGGCTGCAAGACAGTCAGGTGTGAAATCGAATTTGATCTCCTTGCATAGTAAAGCAGTGAGTGGGCGTGCTATCTTGGAAAAATCCTTGATAAACCTCCTGTAAAACCCAGCATGACCAAGGAAACTTCGAATATCCTTCACAGAATTTGGTGGTTGGAGGCTCGTCATAACCTGAATTTTTGCCTTGTCAACTTCGATCCCAGCCTCATAAACCTTGTGCCCAAGCATGATGCCATCCTGAACCATAAAGTGACACCTTTCCAAATTAAGGACCAAGTGTTTCTCTTCACACCTTTGTAGCACTTTGCACAAGTTAGCCAAACAGTCCTTGAACGATGATCCATACACTGAAAAATCATCCATGAACACCTCCTTGAAATCCTCAATCATGTATGTGAAGATAGACATCATACATCTCTGAAAAATGGGTGAAGCGTTACACAATCCAAATGGCATTCTCCAGTATGCGAATGTGCCATATGGACATGTAAAAGTCGTCTTCCCTTGGTCGTCTGAATGTATTGGAATCTGGAAGAAACCGGAATATCCATCGAGGAAACAGTAGTAGGGATGACTAGCCAACCTCTCCAACATCTGGTCAATGAATGGTAGTGGGAAATGATCCTTCCGTGTAGCTGCATTCAACTTCCTGTAGTCGATGCACATTCGATGTCCAGTGATAGTTCTAGTAGGAATCATCTCATCCTTCTCATTCTTCACCACGGTTATTCCTCCTTTTTTAGGAACAACGTGCACTAGACTGACCCAAGAGATATCCGAAATAGCATAGATAACACCAGCTTTCAAAAGCTTCTTCACCTCCTTTTTGACCACTTCCATCAGATTCGGATTCAGCCTCCTCTGATGCTCAATTTAGGTCGTTGACTCGTCCTCAAGGTGGATCCTACGCATGCACAGGTACGGTGATATACCTGAAATGTCATCAAGATAATAACCAAGAGCTTTGCGATACTTGCGCATCTTGCTCAGCAGTAAGGCAATCTCTTTGTTGTTCAAAGAAGCATTGACAATTACTGGGTATGTAGAATTATGACTAAGAAAACTATACCTCATGTTTGGTGGGAGTGGCTTTAGTTCCACTTTAGGAGCGTTCTCCGCACTCCAATCTCCAAGACCATCAGCTTGCTCAGAATTTTCGGCCAACTCTCCCTCGAGTCGCAGGGTATCGACCGATACCAAGGGGGTATCGATCGATAGCGGCGATGCTGAATCGAGCATCCTCGTGTATCCAGATGTATCATCACACGAATGCACCTCTGAAGTGGCCGAACAGACTAATGCTCTATCTAGTGGGTCCTCAGGATGCATCTCCAGGAAGTACTCTTCAGCTATGTCACTGAAGGTGTCGACAAAGAAAGTCTGCCCATCGATGGTTGGTCTCTTCATCATCTTATCCATGTGGAAAGTCATGACCAAGTCACCAATGTTGAGAGCGATCTTCCCATTCTTGCAATCAATTAAAGCACCAGCTGTTGCAAGGAAAGGTCTGCCTAGGATAAGAGGATCCTTAGGCTCAACATCATACTTTAGGACGATGAAATCAGTTGGGATCAAGCAATTCCCAATCTTAATCGGGACGTCTTCGAGTAGTCCCTCTGGAAGTCTAACTGAACGATCAGCAAGTATCAGAGATATCTTCGTAGTTGTGAAGTCTGTCATCCCCATCCTTTTGGCAACTGAATACGGCATGAGGTTGACGCTTGAGCCAAGATCACAAAAAGAACGCTCAAACCTTTCTGTGAATATCGTACAATCCAACACAAAACTCTCTGGGTCTGGCAGCTTCTTTGGTATTATGTTGTTCAAGATTGCACTGCACTCATGAGTAATCATCAAGCATCCCTCTTCAAGGTTCACGTTGCTGGATACCATCCGCTTGACATATCTCCTAAAGGCTGGAGAAGTCTTGATGGCATCGATAAAAGGAAGTTCAACAATCAACTTATCCATAATTGCCTTGCATCTAGAGTCTTCTACCTCCTTCTTAATATTTCCAGCAGCTCTGGGATAAGGTATCCTCGACGTGTAAACACTTTCTGCAGCTACAATAGGTACTTCTTTTGAAACCTTATGAGTCGATTCGACTGCGGGATCAGTATCGACCGATACTGAAGTGGTATCGATCGATACACGCGGTTTTGATTTATCCCGCGAAAATATCCTGATAGGTATCGAACGATGCTGGCTAGTGTCGATCGATGCTGGGGCGATTTTGGTATCCTCGTCGTCAAGATCGACGAGAATATCTTTAGTTTGGCCAATTTTTGCTCCCGACGTGACCTCTTTTCCACTTCTCAAGGTGATTGCATTGATGTTAGCCCTTGGGTTCTCTACTTTCCCTGGAAGAAAACCTTCCTGCCTTTTCACAGCCTCTAAAGTCTGAGCTATCTGAAGGTCCATCTTCTTCTGCTGGAAATTAATATTATCGATCCTTCCACTCAGATGATTGTATAGGACATCAATCTTCCCATTGAAATCCACTGTAAGCTTCTGCTGTCCCTGGACAAGCTGCTCAAACATAGCTTCGATCTTGCTGTCCGGAAGCTTAGCAGGTACGGGTTGATAAGAAGAATTACCATAGTTCCTGGTGTACCCACTGTTCTGAGATGGTTTCTGACCAAACTGATTCGAACCTCCTTGCTGAGAGTTGTTGTTGAAGTTTCGGTTGTTGTTGAATTGATTCCTCTGACCTTGAAAACCAGAACCACCAATGTAGTTAACATCCTCTACTTCATCCTCATTAATTACCTCAACTTCTTCAGAAAAGTGAACAGCCTTTGGTGTCTTGCCCATCAGAAGACTGTGCATAGAATCTAACTTGGCTTGAACATCAGCAATCTGTGTACCATCCATGCTACCAGCATTCTTCCTCTCAATATCAGCATTCTTGGTGCTATTACTAGACGCCAAGTTCTCAATCAACACATAGACATCTTCAGGATACATGGTGTTGAAGTTTCCATTGCTCGCAGCATCCAAGGTCATCCAATCGAGCCCTCTGAAAAAGAATCCCATCAACTGAACATCAGAGTATCCATGATGTGGACAATCTCTCTGATACGATCTGAATCTCGTCCAAGCAGCCCTGAACGCCTCAATAGGTCCTTGAGAAAACTGGGAGATCTTGTTCCTTAGATCCTCAGATCGTGCATCATCATAGAAATTGTTAAGAAAAGCAGTCTTAGTTTGATCCCAAGTAGTCAGCGATCAAGGAGTCAACTGCTTCAGCCAGTAAGCCGCTTCTCCACCAAGTGAGTATGGGAAAAGCTTGCAGAAAAGGTAATCATAAGACACTCCATTGCTCTTGATGATAGTGACCAAGTCCTCGAACCTCTCAATATGATCTATGGGATGTTCATTGGAAAGACCATGAAAAGGCTGCTATCCCACAAGAGTGTAGTATGCAGGTTTCAGCTCAAAGTGATTCCTCTGATAAGGTGGAGGACGGATTGCTGATCGATTTGCATAAAACTCGGACAACCGCATCTTGTTAGGCTCCATCTTACACAAAATAGTGTTGCTCATGTTCCTAACCATAGAGCGCAGAACGGGATGATGAACGTCCATCTGAGTAGACGTCTACGAGTAGTAGGCTCCGTTCCCTAAGTGCTCCCAGAAGACCTTCACATCGAGAAACTGGGTAGGCAACACAACTTTCCGAAAATCCCTCCGAAAGTCATAAATGTCGCAGATATCTAGGAGTGGCAGCCTGTATCTCACTCCGCGAATCATGAAGGTCATGGTGCCTTCCAGTGCGTCCTTCAGAACCTCATCCTGATAGTAAACTCGGACTGTCGCGAGGAATTGTCGTACCAAGTCGGGGTACAAATCGTACTGCCGCAGTGGCATAGTCCCCAAAACAATCTTCTCTATCAATCTCCTGAGGGCCCTATCAATACCCAGGTTGCGCATGGTCTGAGGGTCGACAAACCGAGTGGTCTGTATATCAACATCCTGCCAAGCGTTGTAGAACAACGTGTCGTAATCGTCCCAGGTCTCGGAGATGGGTATGTAAACGCAGTCATTACTCTCAGCTATATGCCTATGTGTTCCCTCCCAATCTATGTGGCAGGGAATCTTGGCTCTCTCATTTTTGCTTAGGCCAAGGGGCTCTAACTGTGGCGGCAGGAAGAGCATGGTGAGCAGGAGTAGCGGGAGGCGACGATGGTTGTGCCACTGGTGGGGGTGGTGGAATCTCGCGCAATGAACCACACAGAACCTCGATGTTTGCCGACGCTCCATCAATCAGCACCCTGTAGGTGTCGTGGCCTAGGTAACCATTCACCAAACCTTTCCGCCAATGCAAACCATCCCAGATTTTTGCACGTTGGCCCAAACGGAAATCTCTGGTTGGTGGATTTTAGCTGGATGTGTCTGAAGTTCATGCTCTCTTTGGTATAGATGTCATCTGTAAACAAAGACATAAAGACACAGCATAAATCCAACATCTCTCTCAAACACAGCAATCTCGGCTAAGTGAAACGGTCAGTATCGACCGATACCAATATCGTATCGATCGATACTCAAACAGGTATCGAGCATCGCAACGAAGAACACAATCCCAAGAGTTCCAAAAGTGTAATCCAAGGGAAATGAGGTGTAATGCAAGATTCGACTAGGCTTAGAACACACTAATCAAGTGCTAATCGTTCATCAAAACAAGTTCTAAGAGCCTAAAAGTCAAGAATCAAACATTGGGTCACGTATTGAAAAGATGAGAATTCGTGATTCATACCTTGTAGATCGTGAGAATGAGTGAGAGAATTAGATAGAGCACGAAAATCCGAGCAGGATAGAAACAAAAATCACTCAAATCCGTTGAGAAACGAAGATTTGTGATTTTTTAGAGAGTAGTTTCGGTTTTGGTATCGAATAATGAGGCGGTGGGAGAAAAAAGGAAAACCCGTAGGGTTTATAGGAAACTTACCTGCACGTGGAGTATCGACCGAAACCAGTGGGTATCGATCGATACTGAGGGTGGCGAATGACTTGTTTGCCATACGGAGGTTTGGTCCAGAATGTGTATGTTTAATAACGGGTATCGACCGATACCAAGTGGTATCGATCGATACGGAACCTCCAAATCTGATTCACGAGACACTACGAAACACGAAAACAAAACAAGAAAAATAAAGACTCATATGTACAGACTTACCAGTGGGTTTCCTCCCACTCAGCGCTTGTTTAACGTCACGAGCTTGACTGTACGGACGATCAGTCCGGATAAGAATGAGAGCTTGCAGCAAAACAGGCTCCACAACTTGACATTTCCAACTTCAGGGTCCTGCGCAACATGCGCTCCACAACCTCATGTCCTTTCTCTTTCAGCTCTGGAGTAAGAAGAGCTCTAACTTTAGAAAATGGTCGCAAGGTCCCTTTGCATTTCACCTTGTATTCGATTGAATCTCCATCGCACTTCAGAGGGATTAAGGTCACACGTGGAGCACTCTCGACTATTTTGTTCTTCACCTCCTTCTTTGCCTTAGTCCTTTTTATGACGTCCTTAGTGACGATAGGAGGATGATCTAGTATGTCTATGGAGTTAGGCTCGTTAAAAAGTTATTCCCGATTTTCAGCTACCAACGACTCTCCTATGACAACATCGATGCAAGAGACAAGTGTGGGAGTTCCTCTAGTAGGAATGGCGTCGTAGAAAACCTCCTTGTAAATGTAGGAGAACGAGGTTCTCTTGCTGGGCGTATCCATGATTGCACCCACTGTAGCCATGAACAGTCTTCCAAGAATCAACTGCGTGGTGGACCGTTCACTCATCTCCACAATTTGAAAATCTGTAGGAACCAAAGAATCCCCTATTGTGACCATCAAATCAGGGATTGTACCATATGGAAGTGAGGTGGAGCAGTTCGCGAATGTGATAGATGTCATGGGAGCACGAATTTCGGCTCCCAATCTCTCTGTAATTGCTTTCAACATGACATTGACGCTAGCCCCTGAGTCAACCAGAGATTCTTTGAATTCAACTCCAGAGATAGAGCATGGAACAGAGAATATTCCTGGGTCCTCTCTCTTAGTCAACTTCTTCATCGGAGATGGTGCATTTCTAGACTTGGTGAAGAGTGCCTTAATTTCTTCCTCAGTTTCTCTGCAATCTCGTAAGTGACTCAGTAGAGGGCGGTACTCTAGAGCTTCTTCAAAGGTCAGTGTGAGAGGGATCCTTCGTACTATCTTCTCAAAGCCAAGCAGCTGCTTTGGATAAATTGGGTCCCTGAGGTGTCTAGGTAGTCTCGGATATAGTATCTTAGGCTTGTAAACACGTTCCTCGATCACTTTCGATTTCTTCACAATTTCTGGTTCGGCTTGTGATGGGTGTCGATCGATACAAGGATGGTGTCGATCGACAGAAGGTTCATGTATCGGTTCTTCAGAGTGGTATCGATCGATATCATCAGTGGTGTCGAT
Source organism: Eutrema japonicum (assembly GCA_030161315.1). Taxonomy (NCBI): domain Eukaryota; kingdom Viridiplantae; phylum Streptophyta; class Magnoliopsida; order Brassicales; family Brassicaceae; genus Eutrema; species Eutrema japonicum. Next base: position 31,258,162 of record BSQW01000011.1, on the reverse strand, counting down.
CGATACTAACGAATCAGTTTCAGAATCACCTTCGAGAGGGTTTTCGAGATTCCCTGCACTTCTCATGGTCATTGCATTGACGTATTCGTTCTGTGCTTGAGTCGCCTTTCCGTTCACAGCAGCTGCAGCTTGAGCCACTTGCGTTTCCAGCATCTTCTGATGAATACTGAGAGCCTCGATCCTTCCACTCAGATCCTTGTACACAGCATCTATCTTTCCATTGAGATCTACAGTGAGCTTCTGTTGTCCTTGAACCAGCTGTTCAAACATAGACTCGATCTTACTGTCCGGAAGCTTAGCAGGTACGGGTTGATAAGATGAAGAATTACCATAGTTCCTGGTGTACCCACTGTTCTGAGATGGTTTCTGACCAAACGAATTCGAACCTCCTTGCTGAGAGTTGTTGTTAAAGTTTCGGTTGTTGTTGAATTGATTCCTCTGACCTTGAAAACCAGAACCACCAATGTAGTTAACATCCTCTACTTCATCCTCGTTAAATACCTCAACTTCTTCAGCAAAGTGAACAGCCTTTGGTGTCTTGCCCATCAGAAGACTGTGCATAGACTCCAACTTGGCTTGAACCTCAGCAATCTGTGTACCATCCATGCTACCAGCTAGCTTCTTCCTCTCAAAATCAGCATTCTTGGTGCTATTACTAGACGGCAAGTTCTCAATCAACACATAGGCATCTTCAGGATACCTGGTGATGAAGTTTCCATTTCTCACAGTATCCAAGGTCATCTGATACCTCCAATCGAGCCATCTGAAAAAGAATCCCATCAACTGAACATTAGAGTATCCGTGATGTGGACAATCACTCTGATACGATCTGAATCTCGTCCAAGCAGCCCTGAACGCCTCAATAGGTCCTTGAGAAAACTGGTAGATCTTGTTCCTCAGATCCTCAGATCGTGCATCATCATAGAAATTGTTCAGAAAAGCAGTCTTAGTTTGATCCCAAGTAGTCAGCGATCCAGGAGTCAACTGCTTCAGCCAGTAAGTCGCTTCTCCACCAAGTGAGTATGGGAAAAGCTTGCAGAAAAGGTGATCGTAGGACACTCCATTGCTCTTTATGCTAGTGACCAAGTCCTCGAACCTCTCAATATGATCCATGGGATGTTCATTGGAAAGACCATGAAAAGGGTGCTGTCCCACAAGAGTGTAGTATACAGGCTTTAGCACAAAGCCATTCCTCTGATATGGTGGGGAACGGATCGCTGATCGATTTGCATAAAACTGATCAGGTCTGTTGTACTCACCAATCGTTCTGCCACGATTAACCACAACATTCCCAGCGTTCGCATTCTCAGCGACAATCCCAGCAGCAACAGGAGCAGCGGGAATGATGTTCCCCTCACCATCCAGACGTTGTCCCTGCGCATTGCACAAACGACCCTCTTGGCCTCTGTAAGCACCAGCCTCATCTCGAACCAACTCTTCCTGATTGTTGTTCATCTCTGCTGGTTTCTTTGCTTTTCTGTTTGTGCGTTCCCCAAGTACTAGCTGCTCCAATGACAGTTCAACTAGCTGAGTGTTATTGTTTCCTCTGGTTTTATAATTAGGCATACACCTGAAAACAGAAATTCAAGAACGTAAGTAATTGGTAACGCGATGAGTATCGACCGATACCAAGTGGTGTCGATCGATATCAACAAAAAGAGAACGACGAGTATCGACCGATACTAGTTGAAGTAATCATATTCAATATTCAATAAATTAATATTCAGCCATAGTTGAGGTAATCATATCCAATAAATTAATTATAAATCGAGTTTTTCATCTTTTGTTCGTCCCTCGGGTTTGGAATTTTGTCTGTAACAATAGGATATAGCCTCCTTTGATCCACATTCAAGAAGATGGCCTGACGGTAAGCGTGATCAAGGATGGCGCCAACAGTAGCTAAGAAGGGTCGACCAAAAATCAACGGTCTATCCTTGTCTTGTTCTATTTCGAGAACTTGAAAATCAGCGGGACGATCTTGTTTCCAGTGAGTATTTGGAGATCATGGATCGCTCCTTCGGGTTTCTTTTGTGATGAGTCCCCAAAAATTACGCTCACGGTAGATAGCGTGAGATTCATTATACCGAGTTTCTCGGCAAATGTCTTAGACATTATGTTGACGTTGGCTCCAGATCACACAAACAATCTGCAAAATAAATTCATGAAATTCAACAAGAAAAAGAAAAACGTCCCGGATCATTGGATTTTCTAAGCCTTTGAAGTGGGATTAGTTTCGGTACCTCGAATTATGGTTTTTGGATCCTCTTGTATTTGGTAATGACTCGTCCATAGAGTGGGAAGAATTTTGTAACTTCTCTAGGCTCCATCTTAGCATCGACTTCCTTCTCGGGTATGGTGGAAATCACGTTGCAAAATCTCTTTGGCTTATCTTTCACTCTTCCGGGTAAAATTCTGCTCGGTCTCTTAGTGGAGTCCGCGGTTTGAGAGACTTGCATCTCCAACTTCTTGATATGGATTGCAAGAGATTCAAATTTCTCATTCAAGTTGTTGTACATACATTCGACCTTGACGTTAAAATCTTTCGTCGTCTTCTCGTTGCTTTGAGCGAGGAGTTGAATTGATTTCTCGATCTTCGCTATTTGGGAAGCAAGTTGAGAGTTAGAGATACCTTGTTGCTGCGTGTTTAAGTTGCTGTAAGGAGCGGCTTGAGCGTTGAAGGGCGGTTTCGGTTAGAAGTTTCCATTTCCTCCATAGTTCCCGTTTTGGAACCAGTTTTGGTATGGCTTCGATTGTTGTGGATAAGGCTGATCTTGAGGGTTCTGAAACGGCTTTGGTAGGAGTTTTGTGCTCCCACATAGTTAACTTCTTCTTCTTGAAAATACGAACCGTTGTTTTCGGGTTCGTAGTAAGCATCGTCTTCGACTCCAACAGTAGCTTCACAATCATGCACTTGGAGATTTTGGTTGTTGAGAAGTCGGTTCATCATGTACTTTAGCTCGGCTATCTCTTTGGATTTTGACAAATTCGATCTAGTTGATCTATCATAGTCGGGAGAATTGTTGCTATCCGACATAGCAAGATTTTCGATGAGAGCTATTCTTTGGTTGATGGTCTTCATGGAGAAGTCTCCATTGCTAGCCGTGTCGAGAGAAATTTGTTATTTTGGTAGTAAACCTCGGTAGAAAGTGTTGAGCACATTCGCACCGGAGAAACCGTGATGAGGGCAATCTCTCTCGTACTCCTTGAAACGTTCCCACGCTTCATAGAAAGACTCCACCGATTGTTGATGAAAACTTTGGATTTTGTTTCTTAGCGCGTATGATCTCGACTTCGTATATAAGTGGTTTAAGAAGGCGGCTTTGCAGTCTTCCTAACTAGTAATAGATCTTGCGGGCAAAAATTTCAACCAACGCTGAGCTTTATCGGCCAAAGAAAAAGGAAAAAGCTTACACTTCAAATAGTCGTCGGGAACTTGGTTCGTTCTCGTCATTCCGCATATCTCTTCGAACAACTCGATGTGCTCCATCGGATGCTCGGTTGTAACTCCATGAAACTGATTTTGCTTTACCAAAGCAATGATTTGAGGTTTGATCTCAAATTGTTTTCCGTTCGGTATAGGAAGTTGTATGGCTGCTCGGTTTTGGAAGGGTTGGTACGGTGCATCAAAATCAGCAATGATGTGGTTACGCGCTTGTCTAATCGTAGGATTAGCGGGCAGTACCGGACAGTTGGTGTTTACGCCATTAGGAGGAATCGGTGCATTCGCTTGAGCATCATGATTTCCTTGGTGCATCACGATCGACGGGAAGTTGTCGCCTCGGATATTCAGCATTTCGGTTTTTGGTTGTGGTTTTCTTCGGGATCGAGATGTGGCTGGTCATTAGCACCATGGACAGCCCCTTGATATTTTTACTCATCCAAAAAAATCACGGTCATCCTCGTGATCTAGTTGATCGCGGTTTAGTTGATCTTCCAGGTGGTCGTTTTCGGCCAACCTTAAGTTTCTTTTGAGTCTTCGGAGTTCTCTCTCGTGTTTGTCGATATCGTCTAGTAGTGGTACGGTTCCTATAGGAGTTCTCCTAGTGTGCATGCACCTTAGAACAAAAGACAAAGATAAAGGAGAAAGTCAAAAGAACAACAAAGAACTTGAAAATCAAAAGTGTATAGAGCAAAAATTATAATATGAAATCAAACAAGCTCAACTATCCCCGGCAACGGCGCCAAACACCGGGAATTAACCCCGGCGTGGGATTTTACCCTTTATATCTAAGCCGTAAGTGCACAGCACACGAAGTAGTATTTAGAGATCTAATCCACAGGGATAGACGTTGTCGATTTCTAACGAGTTATAACTTATGTCTAGACGTAAAATATATTTTTGGGTTTTGTTACGGTCGTATCTATGGAATCTAAACTAAACTAAGAAGGGCAGTAGCTAACTAATTATTTTACCGAGGTTGTGAATCAATTAAACGAAGCATTGGGCAATCAAAAAATTTCTAGAGTTTATGGCTGATTTTTACAAGGAAATTTCTAAAGCAACTTTTGTCGACTTTGGGTTCTTGAACTTGGAACACGTACGCTGCGTGTAGTCTACTCCCGTAATCGTACACACCTATCCACTTCAGTTCTCGGACGGTAGCTTTTGTCTCCGCCCGCGTAAGTATTTAATGATACTCTCAAAGGTCGTTTACGCCCACAATTCCTCCGTAAGTATACTTTCGAAATCTTACAACGGATTTGCTCATCTACCCTAGGTCAAGCGATTAGATACAGCACTCTCGTTGCTCTAAAACACCTAATACCAGTTGTTAAGACGGTTAGTCAAGCAACACATTAACAACAAGGATAGAACGAAGAACCCTAATCGGTATCCTAGACTAAAAACCTAATAATAATCGAACCATAAATTCACCCTCAAACCCCTTTCACCCAACAAGGAGATTACTCAGCCATATCTGAGGTAATCATATGCAATAAATTAAATAAAAACAGTAAGTAAAAAGGGATGAAGAGAGCTTCTCTATCGAAGAACACGAATCGAGAATCCTTTGCTCCAAACCAAAGAAAACAAGTGCACAAGTCACAAGAGCTTCGCTTCTGCCTTCAAGCGTAATAAGAATGTAACGTATCTGTCTATGAGGCATAAAATAAGTATTTATAGAGCTAATCTTCGTTAAGGGTTTGGTGTGAAATGATGGGTGCAGGCCATCTGGTAGTGGCGAAACCATGTTTGGCCGCGGGTGGAGACTCTCCAGGAGTGGCGGATCGGCAATTGCCTGCGGCTCCAGCTCCTCCAAGCGTGGTGGGCTTCTCTTCGAGGCAGCTTCATCTGCCTTCAGTGCTTCAAGTATATTTAAGGATCCAATCATTGGATTGCCTCCAATCCAATTGCATTTGAAATCTGGTTGTCTATACTTTGTTGTGTCCAAATTTGGGATGATCAGATGGTGAAAAGGTCTCCATTAGCTGCAAGACTTCTTGACGGTCCAAGTTTATCCAAAAACGTACTTTTGCTCCGAAATGCACTCTTTTATTCAGAATTACCTGAAACGTCTTTAAAATCTCTAAAATATGAAAATCACTTGAAAACATTTGAAAACGGAGTTAAAACACCTACAAAGAATATGAAAGGGATCCATAAAAATAGTCAAAAACCGGTGTTATCACGGTGGTTGGCCTATGAGGTTGAAACTTCAATTCTTCTCTTGCTTCTTTCGTGAGACTGAAGAACATGCGTTCAGTCAATTGGATGTATCTTGAGATCTAACCGTTGGATTGTCTTGAAAGTTGAAACCAAATGGGTATGAAAGTTGGTTCTCCCTTCTATCATGTATCCAAATTTGGAAGTGATAATACGGTGAGAAGGTCTCCACCGGATGTCGAACTTCTGACGGCCCAAAATTGTCCAAAATATGGTTTTTCTCCAATTTGAGTCGTTTTTCCTAAGAAACCTGAAAAGAGTCTTGAAACTACAAATATGTGAAAACTATGATAGAAACATGTAAAAGCAAGTGAAACACTTATTAAAGTGTTCTAAAATAAATAGTAAAACGGATAAAAATACGGTGTTATCACACCCCTAGACTTAAATTTTGTTTGTCCTCAAACAAAACAAAACCTAAGCTTGGAATGATCAAACAAAAATCATAGGGAACTAGAAATCTCGGAGACCGTCCTTCTAAACCATAACCATCGAACTACATCAATCGTAATCTAGCCTAGAAAATTCTCACCATAAGTTTCCATAACACTAGTCCACGGTATCCGTCATACGAAATATAAACATTCAAAATCCAAAAATCAGGTCAACTAGCTCTCTAAATTCATTAAGTGCAAACGTGATCTTCTCATCAAAATGATCAAACCAAGACAATCGATGCTAGGTATTAAAGGCATTTAGAGGTGAGGTTAAAAGTGTTTCGAGTTACTGTAATTTCACCGGAGGGTGCGAGATATTATGCAAAACTGCAAGATAACCACAACTTCAAGTCACTTCTTCTTGCGTAAAAATGTTGCACTTCCTCCTTTCTCCAAAAACAGAAGTTTTCTGTCATTCCCCAAACTTAGAATGTTATGCGGGCTCGGAATGACATACTTTTTACAAACGAACCATGGATGCCTCATAATAATTTCGACCAACCTAGACTGTTCTTTAGGCTCTTGTTTCCCTTTTCTTTCCATTATTTCCGTTTTTTTTTTTTGAAAGGGGAAAACACCTTTATGAGATAGAGTCTTAGGGGCACAAATATTTATCATAATTTTGAATTTTCCAAGCCAGAACCAAGATCTTATCTTTGTTGAATTCACCTCCACCAATCGTGTATAGTCTCCGTCTTTAATGACTGAAAACTGTGTCGTTCCTCCATCTCCGGCGTTTTTGCATATTTCTGCACACATAAGACACAAAGAGAGTTGAATGAGGTTTGAACAAAAGGTTAAGTTTCGGGTGGGGCACCAAATAAAGATGAGATGGCTATTCATGTACGGCAAAGTGGTAATAGGCAAAAGAACTTCATGAATGTATGATTCGTTTTCTTTGCCTAAACATATGATGAGAAAATTAAGTTAAGTTAAAGTCCAAGTATAATAGAGCTAATATATTACATCCTAAAGAATCTTTACGATCTAAATTCTTCTGGGGATTCCGAATTAACAAAAACTCTAGCTATCGCCTAGTCTAGAACCAAATTACGAAAGAGCATGTTAATAGGAAATAGCTTAGAAGCACACTGGTCGGTTATCGTCATGGATTTCTTTCATCATTCCCTCAAAACATATTCCTACTTTTATTGAAAAACTTGAAAACATTTAAAGAAAACTTGAAAAAAATGCAAAATACAAAGACTCACGAAAGAAAAAGGTGATTAGGAAGGGATGAAATTCTCCCCCAGACTTAAAACACATTGTCCCCAGTGTGAAATAAATCCATCAAGTATGAGAAATAGATGTATAGAATAATGGAAAAAGTGTAGGGAAAAATAAAACTTACCTCAAAGCGTTCGGGAATTGATGTGTGAATGGAATGGTGGTGGATGGGGGGTGGTAGTTGGTGTTTTGATGATGGGGAATGGCTGTGGGGTGTTTGGTAATGGTTTGTGATCGATCTGGGATCAAAATAAATCGATCGGGATCGGCAGGAAGCTAGCCGGGGGTCGAAGGGCTCCGACCGTGACCAAAGGGGGCTTTGTCGCAGGTCGGTCGAGTGCGACAGCGGCCACATGCTGATTCGCCATGGGTCAAGGTGCTGCACCCACAACCGAGCTTCTCTTGGCGGTCAAGTCCTTCCTTGCGGTTCGTGTTGGACCGAGCAGTTCCGAACCATGTCTCCATCTTTTGTCTTTTCATATATATTTTTTTTCTTTGGTTTTTTTTTTTTGAAAACTGAAACTAAGAACAAGATAATGTCAATAGAAAAAGAAAGAAAAACTAAAAATAAAAACGTACCAAAATGGGTTGCCTGCCATTGAGTGCTTTTGTTTAAAGTTGTTTACCTCGACGTCGGTAGCTAGTTGAGCTTAGTCGAAGAAAGGTCTTGTCCGAAAACAAGTTTCCTTTAATTTAACCTTGTAATCATTCGTATAAAACATATAACACCATTCCCAATCGGGATTTCTGTCATCAAGTCCGAGATGGTGATCTCCTCCGGGATCACAATGGAAAATCAGACTTGGAGCTTCCTCGAAGTATGATTCGTCAACATTGTCCGTGCTTGGCGAACGTGTTGGATGCTTATATGTTGAAGTGTAAGAGTTTGTGTCACGTCATTAGATTGAATCATGTTGAAAGATGCATGGGGGACTGATCCTTCATGATCTGAAGTGGTGAAGCATCCAAGGTGAAGACGGTTTGCTTGAAGAGGTGTGGCAAGATCATGAACGTCGTAGAAATAGCAAAACAGGGGCTAGCCGCGGCTCGATGAGGCGGAGCCACGGCGAAAGGAGGCTTGGCTGTGGGTCGGTCATGCGCACCCACGGTGGAAGGAGGGCTGGCCGAGGGTCGAGGAGGTGCGACTACGATTATTGTTCTGATCGGCCTAGATTTCCCATTCCTCCTGCTGAATGTAGATAGAATCAATGATGAATAATTTTTTTTCTCAAAAATCATTAAGGGAAAATAACCTACTAATATATGATATCTTATATATCATTCGAAGTTATTTGAATCTTTATAAATAAATAAAAAATTTGACTAATAATATAATTTTAATATTAAAATTATATATAGAGAGAGATAAAATCGCATAGAAAACTCTCAAAGTATTTAACCAGCATTTTAAACCATCAACCCACAAACTTTATCACATAAAATCCTCGATCCGACTTCCGAGTGCGTGCCACCCTTTTTTATCACGAAACAGTTAAAGCCGGTAATGAAACATTTTTCTCCTGCATCGGAATAGTAATACTCCTAGTAAAAAATAAAAGCATGGGTAATTCATTTTGCCACGTGGATTAACTTTAGTTAAAACAAAAAGAATGAAATTAAAACCCAAAAATCGATTTGGGATCTTAGGGTTCAAATTCTTCAATCCAATCTCAGATAATTTCCGTATCATAGTTTTTCATTGCCCATAATACATGTAATATTTATCTATTTTTTCACCCACCCACTACAATGAATGTTGAGTATGACTTGTCTCGTCATTGTAAAAGAATCAGATATGATAAAACTCAAAACACTCTCATTCAAGCCAACATTAAAATAAAGTATAGTAATTATCACAAACCCATGAATTCTTTATTGGGCTAGATATAGACCTAATGTGAAATTAGCTATATACTTATTTATAGTTTACAATTTACATATTTGTAATTAGGTTATTCATTAGCTAGATAAGGCAAAGCCTTGACACCTTATTGAATAAGAAAATCCTTATATCAAACAAAATTTATTGAAGTGGTATCAGAGCATAACCTAAAATTTTAAGCTTTTCGATTATCTACCTCTTTCTATCAAACTCTACTTATTCGATCTCTTTTTATTTTACCTTAGTATTCTCGATCATTCTGTCTGAATACTTTCTAATTGACGATGCCGTATGGTGATCTTAGCCAAGTCAAACACAGCTCTACTACACCGACATCTAAGGTATGACCTGAGATAGTTTGTCGAAGAATCGATCCTTATGACCTCTCTTCAGGTGATAATCATGCTTTTGTCATCTCCCAGCCACTACAAGAAAACACCAATTTTACGAAAAATATATCGTTGTAAAATCGGTGTACTATCGAATTTACGACGAACCGTAAATCATCGTAAATCGATCGACATTAATTGGAAATCGTCATAAAATCGTCGGCAACATAACGAGGGGCAAAAAAATGTCATAAAATCGTCGGCAAACAATTGTCGTAAAATCGACTTAAATTTTACTTCAAGTTACGACGAATATAAACACGTCGTAAGAGCGATGAAAATTTGAAGGCAATTTACGACTAAACTACAACCAATTAAGAATGATTAACAATCATCGTAAAAGATGTGTCATAAAATCATCGTAAATTAACAATCATCGTAACATATTCGTCGTAAAATCGTCGGAGATTTATGACAATTGTTAATTTTTTTTTTTTTTAATTTTTTAATCGTCGGAGATTTTAGGCTCGTGAGTTACTCCTTTCATTGCGTATGATACCCCTTTGAAATTGGTTCTCAGCTCTACTGTATCAGGGCTAAACCACAAGCCGTGTGTCATTAAAGTTTATCAACTATTAAGACTAGCTGATCATAAGCCTTGTGTCATCCTTGTACTTTCATCAAAACAGAGCTAAAAGTTCTTATCTTATTTTTTTTTTTTGGGTTTTTTAGTTTCATTTAATTGGTAAAAAACACTAATTTTTTTTTTTTTTCGTTTTATGTCTTGAACCGTTTTGTTTAATTTTATAAACTAAAAATCCAAAAAAAAAACATATTTTGCTTTTCTTTGTTTTGATTCGTTTTTTTTTTCTTTATATAGACTAAAAATCAACAAAACAATCTATTTGTTATGTTGTATTTCGTTTTATATATTTTTTTTAAAAAGCGAGCAAGACTTTTTCTCTCTCCATGAAGTATGAAGTGAAATGGATGAACAAAAACCAGAACTGATAGGAAAAAGAAGATGTCTATGGAGATTTGACATATTCTTAACAACATTATTTCTGCATATGAGACATGGTCCGAAGAAGAAGACTATGGAATTTTCCATGGCCCGGAGAAAGCTGAGGCCACCAGACCGTATAGTGGAGATCACAAGGTACATCAAACCATGGTTACAACTAAACGATGAATAGGATACTTATGTATTACAACGAATAACATTCTCAGGAAATCAAAGAATTTTAGAAGACTACTTATACAATGGGAAAGAGATATGGAGAAATTGTTCCTACAACATCCCAGGAGGTGGAGAAGCTGTCCTATGCCATTGACACACTCACTGAGAGGGCTTATTCACGATGGGAACAAGAAGATATAGATCGAATCTACTACTAAGAACAGTCCTCTCATGGAGAAATATGAAGTGGCTCATGCAAGAGGAGTTTCTCACAAGAAACCATCGACGACGTAACAATGCTCAATATGGTAAGAAGACCCAACTCCGAAATGACATCGACACAAAGCTTATCCCACAAGCACTTCGGGGAAAGATGATCCAACCAATAGAGCTAGACCCCATCTCTGAACACAAACCAGCATGATGTCATGTGCCAAAGGAGATGTTCCAAAAGATCTTAAAGAAGTAAACTCCGAATCAAAACACATTATGTGAGCCGCAAACAAAACCAGAAGAAGAGAATGTGAAAGAAAAACTGGAGAACCCTTCGCATGCAAACATCCAAGACAAGCTGAGGAAAAATATAACCTTAAGAAGAACAAGTTTTGAGGACAAAATATCTTGAAGATGGAGCGTATGGTTCAGACATCGGATCCAAATCGAGCGCGAGGAGACTGAGGTGATTCAAGGAAAGAAAGACGTGAAGGTAAAACAACTAGGCTTGGAGATCATGAATATTTGTCATAAAACACAACTTTGTCAAGAAATAATCATTATTTGTCAACAGATAACAGCCTTTGGTCAAGGGATTATTCATCTGTAGTCCAATCCATATGAGAAGACATATTGGCCATAGTTCATTGTTTTCAGACCCAACCAAAATGAGTAGTTGATTCGGGCGTGTCGACTTGCTAGGTCAACATGATGGAAAATTTTCTCAAATACCAACAAACTATATAAACCCTCTCAAACCGAAGAGAGATACGGTGAAACAAAGGGGAGGATGATGACTAAAAGAGAGATTAAGATACTTTCACAAAAGATAACTCGACTGAGAGACAACGGAGCATGATCATATGGTAAGACTATGAAGAGAGAAAAAGGATGAAATTCGTACGGAGAAAGAGAGATGACTAAATTAAAAGGAGGGATGCTTTGGACCAGTCACCCTTAGTAACACGTCCGCAAGAGAACAAGGTAATACCATCGAACTCCTATTCGGTCCATGAAGATATTCCATTTCCCTTTAACTCTAGAGGTCGATCATGATCTCGACTATCCGACACGAAATTCTAACCCACTAAGTCCATTAAGCCCGATTCCACTAAGTCAGCGCCGACCTCTGAAATAAACAGAAGATTTCAATATTTTCTCCCAAGAAAAAAGGAAATCTTCTTGATCCAAACTCGAAAAGGAAAAAAAAATCACCAAAATTTAGCTGACAGAAGATCATATAAATAGGAGACACCCTCCTCATTCGAGAACGATCAAACAATTCCGAACGAGACCTAAGAGATTATTAGCTCCGACTTTTCCGGCTTACGTTTCTTAGTTCTCTCATGTTTTCCGACTACCTCGTCGGTCTCCGACGATCTAATTTTTCTTGTATTTCACCGAGATACTTAATACACTACAAGAAATAAGGTAGATAACATCATTTATAAAGTGTCAAAAAAACAATTGATGCTAATTAGAATCACTTGCTAAAAATTGACATTAAATATGTAATTGTACATCAGTTAAAAGGGAAAAATGCCTAAAAACCCTGGACTTACGACTTTCAGCAAAAAAAAACTCCAACTACGTGTTGGACAAAACAAATCTTCAACTTTCGTTGATTTCATATTTTTATCTCATATTTTTGTTGACTATGCCAATTTAGGCTCGTCTTGAACAAAGTTAACAGATCAATCAGACGGTGTTAAATCTCAATTAGAAGTCGTTAACCAAAACGACAACGTGTTGCTTATATATCTAGATTTTTTTTTTTGGCTCTTTGTTACCGTTTTTTATTTCTTCGGCTTAGAGACAATGGTGGAGGAACAGAAGATAACGCTAGACACAAAATATCCGGCTACAGATCCGGTGGAGGTCGCAAAAGATGTTACGGAGGAGAAAATTCAAAACTCACATCTGGAGAAGAATTCTGATGACTCCAAGCAGAATTATGATGGCTCATGGAAATTAATGTAATGAAACGCCTTTATAGAAATATATGGAAGAAAATTTTACGAATAAACAAAGCGCAATTCAAGAGAAAGCTATAACTTGTGAGACTAAGAAGAGGAGGATATGAGCAACCGACAAAGAAGAAGAAGATTGAATAACCTTGGGAATGGATGGCCTTGGTTCAATCTGACAAGCCTTGCTGAGAATAAGGAAGAAGAGCATCACCACAACCCCACAGAGAAGCCACCACACCTCATTTGAGATCTTCCTCCGCCCCGACCTCCGGAAATTGAACCCTCTCGTCCTCATACTCCGGAAATCCGACCCATATCTGATCTGATGTAAAGCCGGGGTTTCACTCGTTGTAGCATCCATTTTGGACACAAATTATCTACAAATCACCCTTTTAAGACAAGTCACATTATGACTTTTCCTGTAATATGAAATAAAACACATAACAAGATCCCACAATTTACCAGCAAATTTTGTAGTATAGTATTGTTAAACGAGCTCTAAAGCTTTTGTGAGAATATTCTAGACTAAGCCCAATTGATGTATTATGTTGGTTATAGTTTAGAAGGACGGTCACTGAGAATTTTGTTAGTTCCCATATTTTTGAAAACCTTTTTTCAAGTTTAGATTTCTGTTTTGTTTGAGGACAGACAAAGATCTAAGTCTGGGGGAGTTGATAACACCGTTTATGGACAACTTTCATATTCTTTTGCAGGTGTTTAACTCCGTTTTCAAAGGTTTTCAAGTGATTTTTATATTTTAGAGATTTGAAAGACGTTTCAGGTAACTCGGAATAAAAAAGTGCATCTCGGAGCAAAAATACGTTTTTGGATAAATTTGGACCATCAAGAAGTCTTGCAGCTAATGGAGACCTTTTCACCGTCTGATAATCCCAAAATTTGGACACAACAAAGTAGAGACAACCAGTTTTCAAATGCAATTGGATTGGAAGCAATCCATTGGTTGGATCCTTAAATATACATGAAGCACTGAAGGTAGATGAAGCTGCCCCGAGGAGAAGTCAGCCGCGCCTGGAGAGGCTGTAGCCGCGGCCAGGAGGCATTTTTCCACACCTGGAGAGTCTCCACCTATGGCCAAGAGGCGTTTTGCCACTCCCCGACTGTAACACCCCCGATCCGATTTCCACGGATCCGTCCGCGTAGTCGAACAGGGGTGGTGCTACGGGTTAGAGGCGATCACCGAGACAACCTAGCTAAAGGCAATTTCACATCACCTCAAAGCTAAATCAGCCCGATGGTCAATCCCCGTCCCCCTTTCCCCTCGGTTTCCAGCCTAAAGCGTTTCAACCTGTTCTTGTTGCCAAGAGTTGTTCCGGCCCGGACGTGGCCTAGTATCATTAGAATTGAGGTTTTATGATAAATGCACCCATTTTATTTCAAACCTTGAAAACGTCTATACACGTACGATGCATCTTAATACAAATTCGATCAAGAAACTTCAAAGCTAATCTTTACAAAAACTACCATAATCTACTCTGGATGGCCTAACGTCTGATACTTCCCCTTTAGCATTATCACTAAGGTTACCTGCGAGACAAAAATTTATCATGATCATTCCTAATGAATACTCAGTGAGCTCGGGACCCTCTACCTGCACCTGCACGTTAGTCCCCAAATTCCCATCCCCAGTTAGCCGAAGCCTATAAATGCATCGGAAAGCATCACACATGCCATCCCATCATCGAGCATTTAGTATAAGAATATTAGCAAACAAGTTTCCAACCAACAAGCAAGCAATACCCAACTACATACTTTACCTAAGTATGCACAGGCGGAAGCTATAAAAACGTACGCCGATGCCCTTACCAGCGACGCCAAAACATACAACACATTAAAGGACTATAACCTTGCCCTGAAATAACTTCACTAAGAGCTCCTCTAGACGTATCACCCACCCGCCGGTACCGTGACCCTCCATGCTCGTTCACCACAAAGAATCCCGGACATTAGTCACATACGATCTTGGTCCATCACGGACACCTATTAATTACGCCGTCGCGCACTTCCCGGCCATGGGTGAGCTCCAAGTAACCCTCCGAGATTCTTCGTGGCGGTGGTGACTACATCACATAGTATAATCTATTCTAGTTTATACTAAAAAATGAATTGTATGACAATCCCTCCTGGACCGTCACACCACGAATTGTGACTCCCTAGTACAAAAATTCAATTACAACAATAACATACAAGGGTTTTTCCCTAACCCAAATTTTATGCATGGACTTCCCGTCACACACATATAATTCATTCAAATCCTTCCCTCGTGTCATTTCTGTCGATATTGCCATACATAGACGCTAAGTCTCATGCATGAAAAACGACTAACATTTAGGCCATTTTACATTGTTTCACTCCTTAGCAAAACTCAAAATTTATTTATAAATTAACCTCCATCAGATGAGAAATTTATAAATCACACAATCGGGAGAACAAACACGCATGGTCTGTTCTCACCTTAAACACACACAGAAACTTCATTTATAAATTAACCCCTATCTTTTAGGCGATTTATAAAACAAGCAAACGATAAGAATAAACTCCCCGAGGTTCATTATTACCCAACACGCGAATTATTAAGCGAAAACTACGCTACCAGAACTCACCTTAATTTTGGATCAGTCTAAGCAAAGATTAGACTTTAGCCCCGATACTTCCTGAAACGGTAAGTCCCCTCTCGGCTAAAATGCACTCGATCTTAACCAAGAATCTCTCTTTCTGATCACTTTCTCTCTCAAAGTTTCCTTTCTTTTTCTAAGTGTTTTATTGTGATTTTCGCAAAAGATGCTCACCTTTGAATTCGGAGGTCCTATTTATAGTCCAGCAAAGTCGGTTTCAGCCAACACACTTGTCACTAGATGAATACCACGGTTTTGCATGCTCTCCACCTCCTGCTCGGCTAAAAAGTAGATTATAGCCTAGGCATGCGCACTCCATGTAGCATGACACCTCCTCCTCGGCTAAAATCATAGCTTCTAGCCAAGGCCTGCACGATTACATGCATCATGACACTTCTTGCTCGGCTAAAATCATAGCTTCTAGCTTAGGCCTGCACAACTTCATGCAGCGTGACACCTCCTGCTAAGCTAAAACGTAGCCCATTTGTACATCTGCTTCGGCTAAAAACTTATCTGGTTGATTTTCGCATGATCTCATCTGGCTAAAAGCTTATCCATTCGTTTTAGCCACATCTTAGGGTCTAGTACTAGCTCCCTGCAGTATAGTAACTCTTGTCGCCCAAATCTCTAACAATCCGCACATGTTGAGGAGACTTGGTCGGCAAGTTAGTTGAAACGTGTAAATCACGTCTTAGGGATTGAGTTTATCTGAACAGTATCCCTCAGTGACACGTCCCCTCAGCTTCATCCCTCAAAGACACGTTTTCCACATGTTAGGAGAAAAATAAGATATTTTTCTCCTCAGTCAATTTTTGCGGCTGTGAATAGTGACTAAGAATAGTGACTAACACTTGTCGCCTTACCAGCTGTTCAATTTTCATCGGCTAAATTTCTTCAGTCTGAATAGTGGTCCAGTCAGTTTTCCCCTCGGAAATGACTCGCCTACCTTCTGATCTTTCCCTCACGGTCAGATCTTCTCCCTCAGTTGTAGGTTGCTTGAATTGTATCCCACAGACTATTCTTTTCCCTCAGTAGTCTTCTTGCTGTCAGCTATTTCCTTTTTCATCAACTAACTTTCCTAGATTCTCACCCGGGTCAGTTTCCATCCGAAACTAATTTTTCTTTCTCTCGGCTATTTCAGTCAAAACTGAATAACTTTTGATTCCTTCAAGTTTTTCTCATTCTGATTCGACCAATCATCTTCTTTTGACATTCCAAAGTCAAATCAATAATCCCTTAGAAGTTTGGCCAACTTTGATTTTTCCTCGATTGTTTTCTCGGCTATTCGAGTGAAAACTTCTTCTGGTTCAAGATTTTAGAATTGGTCCGGGCCAATCTCTTTCTATCTCGACTAAAGCTTTTCTTTCACTTAGTCTTTGCAGAATTCTTTTTCTCTTGGTCATAATTTCAACTTGAAATTTTTTTGACCAATTTATCATACGGGTTATTACACCGACAGCCCGCACCCGCGGCCAGGACCCTGCGCGACCAAATCGACTTGTTTCTTCACCGAGGCCAAACCCGTCATTTCCCATCAAACCCTAAATGAAGATTAGCTCTATAAATACTTATTTTATGCCTCTTAGACAGACACGTTAGATTATTTTCACGCTTTTTGGCAGAGGCAAACCCCTAGCAACTTGTGTTCTTGGTTTTTCAAGGATTGGAAGAAGGATTCTTCATTGGTGTTCTTCGATAGAGAAGCTTTCCCCATACCCTTTTATGCACTGTTGTCTTTTGAATATATTGAATATGTTTACCTCAGCTATGGCTGAGTAATTCTCTTGTTGGGTGAAAGGGGTTTGAAGGGGAGCTTATGGTTCGATTCTTATTAAGTTTTTAGTCTAAGATATCGATTAGGGTTCTTCGTTCTATCATTGTTGTTAATGCGTTGCTTGACTAACCATCTTACCAACTGATATTAGGCGTTTTAAAGCCACGAGAGTGATGTATCTAATCGCTTGACCTAGGTTAGACGAGCAAATCCGTCGTAAGATTTTGAAAGTATATTTACGGAGGAATTGTGGGCGTAACGAACTTTGAGGGTATCATTAACTTCTTGCGCGGATGGAGTCGGAAGCTACCGTTCGAGTAATGAAGTGAGTAGGTGTGTAGGATTACGGGAGTAGACTACACGCAGCTTACGTGTTCCAAGTTCAAGAACCCAAAGACGATAAAAGTCGCTTTAGAAATCCTAGAAATTTCCTCGTAAAAATCTGCCATAAACCCTAGAAAATTCCAGATTGCCCAACGCTTCGTTTAATTGATTCACAACCTCGATAAAATAATTAGTTAGCTACTGCCCTTCTTATTTTAGTTTAGATTCCATAGATACGACCGTAACAAAATCAAAAATATATTTTATGTCTAGACATAAGTTAGAACTCGTTAGAAATTGGACAACGTCGACCCCTATGGATTCGATCCCTAAATACTACTTCGTGTGCTGTGCACTTGCGGCTTAGATATAAAGGGTAAAACTCCACGCTAGAGTTAATTCCCGGTGTGTCAGGTCTCTGGACATCGCCGGGGTGTTTGATCCAAACATGTCGACCCCAGTTGGAACATCCCCACCGATGGCTTAGGAAATCTCTGGATGAATGATTTCAATAAACAGAGAAACTCAAACATCATCATCAGTGAGATCGAGGATTTCTATCGCATCGACCTCAGCTTTCTTC
Organism: Eutrema japonicum; assembly: GCA_030161315.1. NCBI lineage: Eukaryota > Viridiplantae > Streptophyta > Magnoliopsida > Brassicales > Brassicaceae > Eutrema > Eutrema japonicum. The sequence goes on along the minus strand of BSQW01000011.1, from coordinate 31,239,945 downwards.
TCAGCCTTGTGCTTCGATAATGTTTCCACACGACTCTGTGGAACTTTGATACCGTCCTTCTTCAGAATTTCGCTGAAACCGAGAATCATGGTGATCTTATTAAGGATGAGAAAGGGTTTCCTAATATTTTCGACAATAGCATGGTGTTCCCTCACCTTCTCGAAATAAACCTGGCATCTGTCGATCACCTTCTTGCAAGCCATTATCTCTCTAGTATGAGTCGATCTCAACCGGTCGTCTCTTTCTTCAACGTCTTGACCACCGCGTCCCTATCCACTTCATTGTAGCCTTTAAATATGCTATTTACTTATTCAGTTCAACTACTGCCCTATCAGCGACTTCCGATCTCTCTCTTTCGGCGGTCAACATTGCCTCAAAGTCCATGGCAGCGATACCGGCCTCAAGAGCTTCAAGGTGTGCCGGATTGAGCTCACGGTCATACTACCAAATGAGGTCGTTTGTTTGGGCCACTGATAGTAGGACTTTTGCAAGTCTTAAACCAATTACTCAAATTCCACTCATGTCATTGTGGTATTTAAGATATCGAACTAAGGAGGTATGAGGCTAACACACTAGGAATCTAAGAAACTATATAAGTTAAGCAAATCAAGTGGTTTTAGTTTTAATCTAGCAAGCTAATGATTCAATTAAACAAAGCAAACAAGTAGCAAGAACTAAACAAGATTTAGACAATGATTAAGAGGATCTTTGGGTAAGGCAATTGATTTGTGGGAATCTTAAGCTAAGCAATGATGTCCATACAATCACACAAGTGCATTTCCTTAAGCCTTGAACACAAATCAAAATTAATCTAATCTCTTAACACTAATTACTTTGTTAATTAGAAATTCAAGATCAAATTCTTATTTGTGAATAAGCAATCAACAAGCATTACATAACAAGTTCCAGTAGCCAAAATTCATCTTAGACAATCATTCTCATGAGCTAAGTGTGAAAATCTTTTATTTAGATCATTGGGAAATTTCATCAAACACTTTGTGTGCATAAAATTTCTTATGATCTAGATTTAACTTTCTAAAGCCTAATCTAGCATTATAAACACTAAATAAGAAAGGAAACAAGACAATTAAGCTCTAGATATCAAAGATTAACAAAGAAACCCCCTAATCTACCAAACCCAAATGATCCAAGAAGAACTACTCACTAATCATGAAGAACACACCAAATCTCTGTAAAGAGGTGTTTTAATCATGATTAGAGAATAGGAAGATGAAAGATTAAAAGAAAATTATGAGAAATAAACTTAAACTTGCATAAACTCAAAGATATCTTTTACAAAATCTCAAGAACACTTCAAAGGAAAGGGTTTTTGCAAGAGGGAAGAGAGAGGTCTAAAAAATTAGGTCTAAAGCCTTATATAGAGGTGGTCCACGCCCAGGGCAGAGGGTAAACACTGGCCAATGGTGGTCAGGTGTGATGGGCCGGTGTAGAGATGTCCTTGGATCAAAAAGGCAACACCGGGTGGTCACAAAGGGGTGTAGGTGGCCGGTATGGTTCATGCCCAAGGTTTGGTCAAGAACCAGTCCATGACACCGGTTGGTGGTCCAAAGAGATCCCTTGGCCGGTCTTCTAGGCTGTTGCAACACCGGTTGGTTGCACCGGTCGAAGCTGGGCCGAAATGACCTCAAACAACCTCCACACGAGAGCTAACTCCAATGTCTATGATGGTTATATAGACCGCAGAAGCTGAATCTGAATGGAGACCGTTTGTCCGGCGCGATCTTTCAGACACCTCAGGTGAACTCTGCATTTGCCTTTGCTCCAAAACTCCAATTCTCACAAAAACGTCTCCATGTACCTACAAAACACTCCAAATGATGCAAGACTCACTATGAACTAATGCAAAATACCGTATAATCTTATTAGGACTAAAACACTAATGAAAACAATGATTATGCATGCATGTGACTCAAAACACTAAGTAAAATGCATGCTAAAATTGTTAAATTATGAGAATATCAACTCCCCCAAACTTATTCCTTTGATTGCCCTCTAATATGCTTGGTTTTTACCGTTTTCTAACACATGTTTTGATGTTTCTTTTGAGTTTTTTATCGAGTCAAAGTTAGTTTTAAGAGTCTTTTAGTCCTTTATTTAGTTATCTCAGGTAAAAAGGCGTTTAAGGAAGAAATTGGAGTTACGTGGGCAAAAACGCATGGAACGGTACAAAAATAGCAAGAATAGATCGATGCAAGGAGTGCATCGATCGATGCAACACCATCAGAAGAACCAAAATAGATCGATGCAACATGCTCAGAAATTTCGAAGTCGATCGATGCACAACTAGAGCCGATCGATGCGTCACCCTCCGAAGAGCCATAATCGATTGATGTAAGGAGTGCATCGATCGATGGAGCATGCCCAGAAAGTCCAAAATCGATCGATGCAAGGAGTGCATCGATCGATGGAGCATGCCCATAAAGTCCAAAATCGATCAATGCAATATGTGAATCGATCGATGCAAACCGGCGAAAAAGAAAAGGAAATTTTTGATTTTCATGTTTTGCCCCGGAAACTGCATATTCTGACCTAATTCACCCAGAACCCTATTTATACGTTATTCTCAGCCACTTTTTATGCTATATCTCATTTGAATACTCTCTATTCTACTCAGATTTTTGGCTATTGATTTTGTAAGCAAGAAGAAGAATCTATGCATCTATTGAGAAGAATGCTAAACCTTTTCCTCTCTTTTATTATTATTATTATGAGTTTCTCTCTATCTCCTTGCTTGTTCTCAATTGCCATGTGCGAGTAGTCTCATAATTAGGTTTAGGGTTTCAAAGGGGTCCATGAATCATTGAATTAAACATAGATAAGGATTTATCTTTTATGGTTTTCGCTTATTGTTGTGTTTATTGCTTAGGCCAAGTTGACCGCTTGCCTATGATCTAGGGTTTTATCTATACCACGGAAGTGTCGTAGGTTGCTAGAAAGAACATTAAGCGAGCAAATTGTCCTTAGCCAAGGGAAGTTGATGTTAAGGCGATTCGTGAACATATTTAACCAATTTGTTAATGCTGATCTAGAACTCTATGTTCAACGAAAGTTAGGATTTTAGGTTGTTAGATATAGTAATCAATACCACGGAAGTGGATTGGTTAGATGTTTATGTTTGAGTTGAAACTTGTGTTTAATCGTTCCCTGAATAGTTGTTTGATTCATGATCTCTGGATTCTCGCGAAGAAACCCTCGACCTAACGTTTTTCTCTTATTGAATTTACACCGCTTTTAGTTATTTTCATTACCTTGCAATTCAAACCTTATTATCGTCTTAGCTTAATTTCATCTTGTGAGAATCGTAGTGTAACATTGGTCTATGTGGATTCGATCCTAAAGTACTACATTGACATAATGTTAGGATTTGCAATAGTGTACACTTTAGTTAATTAATTGACTACGTGGTAAAACACCTAAATAAATTTGGCGCTGTTGCCGGGGACCGATAGAGTTACCTTCAATTTTGAATTTGAAATTTAGTCTAAGATTCACTAACATATTATATCTTGTATTTCAGGGACTTTCTAGGATGGATTACTACTCGGGAAACGATGGTAACTTCAATGACCATCGACCACCTCTCGCTCACGAAGCTCAGAGGCGATCGCCTATGGACATTGGACCCGTTGGTGATTACATCCCAATGCCAAGTTCCTACACATATCGACCAACCCAAGCTCACTCGCACCAAGGCCGAAATTGGAGAGATTTTGGCCACGAAAACCATCACCATCACTATCAGCCTTGTCCGCAACCACCACCTCGTGCCTACGATCACGTCCCCAACAAGTCTTTAGAGACCATGATACATACACTGTTGAAAAATCAGCAAGAGTCCTCGTTTGAGCTTGATGCAAGGTTGGACCATATCAAAAACGATCTCAGTTAAAATTTTATGATATTCATGCCCATGTACAAAAACTCGAAGAAAGGGTGAAGCAGATAGAAGAGATGCAGCTGCAGCAAACCCACAAAATTGAGAAGAACCAGATTTTCACAAACTTGAGGGAGAGCCTCTCGACTACAGCCACGAATCTCAGTACCACTGCAACCAGAGCACTCAAGGTTGATAAAGAGATGAAAGAGATTTGCAGGCAAGGAAGGAAAACTAATTCGATCGTTCATATCCTTTGCGATGGGCAAAGGCAAGAAGGGGAAATGCTACGAAAGATCCGTTTCGACATGGATGGAAGGCATAGTGATATCCTTGGCAAGACCATAGGACTCGGAGACATCTCTGCTGATCTCTCTGAGGAACTAAAGATGCTCCAAAACCGTTTATCTGATGTGGAAGACACCATTCATGTTCTGAAATCTATAGGCGAAGAGGAGATTTCTCCAATAGCGCCAAGGGATACAAATAACACCTCTGAATCAAGGGTGGATCATGAATGCATGATGGTAAGGCAGACCACGAGGATCAGAGGAAAAAAGTCACGCGAAGGGACCCCATTGGCAAGCCAAGAATGACCTCTTGGACGCGAAAAGCTGCTAGACGGCTTCCACTCCGTCGTGAAGAAGATTGCACTTCACATCTCTTTTACCCAAGCCTATGAGAAATACCCTGAAATGAAGAGGCTCTTTTGGTATAGCAAGGAATATAAGTATGAGATCGAAAACTTGTTTGACGAAGTTGGGAAAAAGCTGTCTAGACCTAGAACCTTACATAAGCTCGAAGAACCAGGCTGCTTCGTCGTACCCTGTGAAATCATTGGCTCCTAAATCAACAATGCTCTGTGTGATTCGGGAGCCGCTATAAACCTTATGTCATAATCAGATGCAAGGCGATTGAAAATTGACACTATGAAGCCTTCAAGGATGAGAATCAGGCTTACAGATGGGTCAACCACCACCACTGTTGGCATGATCGAAAACCTCCCCCTCAAATTTGGGAATTGCATCGTCATGGTTGATTTTCAAGTAGCAAGAATACGTAGCATGAAGAATGAACCTTTACTTCTTGGGAGACCATTTTTAGCGACAACAGGAGCCATTATGGATTGGCCAAATAGGAGAATGTGTCTGGCAAACATTGACAATGAAACCTTATACCTAGCAGCAGCTCCCGTTTTCACCTCTAAACACATTCGTTACACAATCGGAGGCGGAGGAGGATGCGAAGTGAAAGACACCTCTGACGATTATTTAGGTAAGGATGAAGATACAGAGAGCCGCGGAAAGAAGCCAAGGCGTGCTAAGGGAGATAAAAGCCCCTTAGATCTATCATCCACCTAGAACACAATAGGAGTCGAGCTATAAGACTTAAAACATGCGCTTGGTGTGAGGCAACCCACCGGTAAGTTATATCTATGTTTTAGATTTTTAGGACACTGACTTAAAAAATTTTGTTCTTTTTAGATTGATGTTCTTTAAACCAAAAAAAAAAAGAGGGTTCCAATCGATCGATGCAGAAGGTGGATCGATTGATGCAGAAGAGTCTGAAGTCCGAAAATCGATCGATGCGAGGTGTGCATCGATCGATGCCAAGGGCTCCGAGAAGTAGAAATCGATCGATGCATCCTCCGCATCGATCGATCGCCAACCTAGGTAAGTATTTTGGATTTCAATCCTGGTTTAATCCGGTGTATTTCCACGCATCATCTTCTTCCCCCTCGCGATTTTCTCTCTCATCCCCTCTAAAATCGTTCGATGCTCTTGTTTCTCACAAAAACAAAACCTTCAATCTCCCACAACTTCTTTGATTCTCAACGGATTTGAGTGATTTTGGTACCTATCCCAACCAATTTTTCGTGTTCTACAAAACCCCCAACCCAGATTTCTCGATTAGCAAATGTATGAACTCCGAAATCACCCTTTACAGTCGCGATTTTTGTGAGAAAATCACCCATGGTTTATTACTTCGATTCATGCATCCACAAGTGGATACACTATGCTATTTAACTTGTAGGGTGTTAGAGCACGAATTTCGACAACCACTTTGCTATATAGGCTAACACACTAGGAATTCAAGAAACTATATAGGCTAAGAAAATCAAGTGGTTTTAGTTTTAATCTAGCAAGCTAATGATTCAATTAAACAAAGCAAACAAGTAGCATGAACTAAGCAAGATTAAGACAATGATTAAAAAGAGGATCTTTGGATAAGGCAATTGATTTGGGGGAATCTTAAGCTAAGCAATGATGTCCATACAATCACACAAGTGCATTTCCTTAAGCCTTGAACACTAATCAAGATTAATCTAATCTCTTAGCACTAATCACTTTGTTAATTACAAATTCAAGATCAAATTCTCATTTGTGAATAAGCAATCAACAAGCATTACATAACAAGTTATAATAGCCAAAATTCATCTTAGACAATCATTCTCATGAGCTAAAAGTGAAAATCTCTTATTTAGTTCATTGGAGAATTTTATCAAACACCTTGTGTGCGTGAAATTCTCTATGATCTAGATTTAACTTTTTCAAGCCTAATCTAACATTATAAACACTACATAAGAAAGGAACCAAGACAATTAAGCTCTAGACATCAAAGATTAACAAAGAGCCCCCCTAATCTACCAAACTCAAATGATCAAAAAAGAACTACTCACTAATCATGAAGAACACATCAAATCTCTTGAAAGAGGTGTTGTTAATCATAATTAGAGATATGAAGATGAAAGATTAAAAGAAAATTAAGAGAAATAAACTTAAATTTGCATAAACTCAATGATATCTTTTACAAAATATCAAGCTTACTTCAAAAGAAAGGGTTTTTGCAAGAGGGAAGAGAGAGCTCTAAAAAATTAGGTCTAAGGCCTTATATAGAGGTGGTCCACGCCCATGTCAGAGGGTAAACACCGGCCAGTGGTGGTCAGGTGTGATGGGCCGGTGTGGAGATGTCCTTGGAGCAAAGAGGCAACACCGGGTGGTCACAAAGGGGTGTAGGTGGCGATGTTGTTGATTATGAAAATTGCCGAATTATAGTCCTTTGTGAAGCATTGATGTGTTCTAGTCTTTTGTGAAGCATTGATGAGTTCTCTGGAATAACACTGGATCAGAGAATTCTAGTCCTTTGTGAAGCGTTGTTGTTGATTATGAAAATCACACTAGGGATAAAACAGTAAACTTATGATCGGAATCTCTATTATTAGATTGAACTCGGCGAAGTTACGAGATCGTTTCAAGGTCGGAAATATAACTTAGGAAACTAAGGTAATAAATAACAATAAACTTGAGCTCTCTATTTCCTCAGTCTCGCAGATGATTGTGAATATCCCTTGAATGATCCCCGGGGCCTCCTTTTATAAGAGTTTTGAGTCAGCTAAACCATGTAATTTCCTTTTCCATGTTCCATCTGTAAAAGGAATATTTTCCAAAATCCCTCCGAGATCGCCAAATATTTTGTAAATCTCGGAGGTAGGCTTTATCCATAATGAGTTGGGCCATAACGGGTCTCGAAGCCCGCAGCAGCGATCGTGGGCTTTATTCAGAGCTCGAACCATCGTAATATGGGATCAATTGGCTGATATTGGTTTGAACCGGGCTAAACCAGGGAAGTGTTAAACTCGCCACTAACAATGAGTCCCCCCCCAGTTCGGCGAAGTTGTCTTGAGTTCGGCGAAGTTCATGAAAAGTATTTTATCTCGGTTGGAATTGAGGTCGGGATTCCTACTCAGCTTATGAAACTTGATGCTTTAAATAACTCGAGCTCGGAGAATCTTCTTTAACTATTCCGGAAATTGAGGAGTCGTCATGATTGCTGCTCTTTCTATATTTTCATCTCGCCCCTTCTAATTTTTCACTTCTTCTCTGCTTATAAAAGGTAATTTCATCTCCCTTCTCTCTAGTTTTGCTCCGATTTACTCTAAATTATTCGCATGTTTAAGTTTTTTCGACCAGATTCCATCGTCATCTTCAATATTTTATAGCTCGATTTCTCCGATTTTGGGCGAATATCTTCAAATTCTGACGTATCTTCATACCGTTCTTAGTTGATATTCATGCTGTTCTTCGTAGATCTCCGCGTTGTTCTTCGTTGAATGAATTGATTTGGAAACGATTCTCCATCCGATTTTGTTAATAACTACGAATCTAGATCCAAAAATGCAATTGCAACTTGGGGTTTGTTATTTAGCTCGGTCAGTTCCTCAGACTCTTAATATATTTTTTTCCTAGCAATGGATCAATTGATTCGCCGCAACTCCCGCTTCGCCAAAGCACGGTCAAGCATCTCAACTGGAGATCCGAGTCCCTGAACTACAGGATCACGATAGCCTAGAAATTATCGCACAACTCCAATTTCAAGACGCCATGAATCGGAATGAGGTCGTTGTTGTTCAGATTGGAGATGAGTTCGAAGATACCGAACGTACTCAAGAAACGCAGATCGGCGATGAAGCAAACAATGCATTGGCTGTCGTCGTCCGAGCTCAGTCAGGTAATGTAGAAGTTAGAGGGGAGGGAAATGATACCCTAGTCGCAGTTGAAGATGCGCATGTTGGCACTTCAGGCGCCAATAATTTAGTCGGTAATATTGAAGGCCGTCCTCGTTCACCGCTGAGGATTAACATTATTCTCCATGTTGCCAATGGCCCGACTCGTCCTACGAGGCAATCGATTGAAAACTTCCTTCATAGATATGGATGGTCGGATGATACGTTATTCATCAAGCCCGGGAAGGATAAACGTCTGTGGGATGCTCTTGAAGGATATATATGTATGTATGAGGATTATTTTAGGTCGTGCGGTCTTCGATCTCTCAGATTAATCCAGATTCGATAGTTAACATGGTGGGCATTCTCTCCATGGGAACTGCTCGGTATCCCAATACGAACCCGAACATTCGAGGAATTGACTTCGCTTAAATTGTGGTTCTTCTCGGCCTACATGAAGCCGGATTACGATATCATCACTGGACCAAAGCCGAGCAAGATCCAGGGCTGGGATGCAAAGTACTTTTACGTCTTTTCCAGGTTCCGTAGACGATCCCGAGATCGTTCATAGAACTTTATGGAATTCGAACATTGGTAGATATTGTTTGTTTTGCTTGATTTGGGGTTTTATTCCTTGCTTTCTTTTATTCACTACCTTTTTGTAGCTCGGATCCGGTGTATCAAGATCTTTCCTCGGGGTGGTATAGTAGCGTTGATATACTTAGAGAGCTCGGGAGATCTCGGTGGCCAGAAATTCACCAAGACAAAATCGAAAGGAGGTTGTGCCGAGCTGCAAAAGGTTGGCTAGTAATTTTTTTATCCTCAATCGTCGTACCTTTTCTTATCGAATTTGATTCATTTTACTGATATAGCTGCTGAAACACTGCCTCAAGGAAGAATGGTTAAAAGGAACTTTCTTGCCGTCCCTGATTACTCCCTCTTTCTGAAAATGAGAAGTTAAAGGCTGAAGTGATCGAGCCCAATAATTCCCTTAGCTATATGTCCCCTGAGAAGCCTGAGAAGTTTGAGAAGACAAGTCTCAGGGATTCTCTATCTAAATGGGTGCAAAAGGAGAGGGGTCTTTAGAGGGATATGGCCGCTAAGTTATCAAGTAATTTCGAGAAGATAATAAGGCATATGTCTGAGTTCGAAGAAGTGACCGAGGAGAGATTGACTTATAGCCAGGTCGTCGGAACTCTTGGATGTCTTAGGGCTTTAAAGGGTAAGAATATTCATATTCCCCCCGAGATGATTCATCACTTTGAGATAGAAGAAAAAAGGTTGAAGGAAAAACCTAAAGCTATGGATATCACCGAGCTCGAAGACGAATATTTCAAGGTGTCTCCGATTTCGGACGACAGTGTTCCCACGGGGCCACCCCATTTTGATAATGATGGGACAGAGGTTCCCCGGAATATGAATTAGTTCAGGTCTATGTACTCAAGTAAGGGGCCGGGTATGTCTGAGGAGATCAGGGGACGTAATTCGCCTTAAAAGTTGTTTGTAACTTCGTTTACATTTTTTGTTTTGTTTTAGATCGATGGCCGGTTAGGCTTCCCTTTTTTTTGGTAGCTCGGGAATCTTTTTTAAAGAATATAAGAATATTTTCCTTAGTCAATTTTGACCGTGTTTGAATTTGAGTTCGGCTTTTGTGAGGTCGTAAAATGAGACGATCCACTCGAGTTCACCGTGCACGAGAATGGTGCCGTACATATTACTGTCTTAGCCTGGGTACACAAAATGAATTCGATTCTACGACCTAGCCGAGATCGGCGATCGTTGGGAGATCGGCTTACCGGTTTGCGATTGTTGGGAAATCGGCTTAGTATTTTACGATTGTTGAGAAATCGGCTTTTTTACTTTGCGATTGTTGAGATATTGGCTTAGTTTTGCGAGAGAAAACGTTAGGCTTTACCATGAGAGCTCGACTTAAAATCATCCCATCCATACTTAGATCGAATCGGAGTGTGCAAGATGGACTCGGCTTACTTAGATGGGATGATCTGAGAGCGGATTTGATGCGCGACTAGTCCCGGCTTAGTATGGATGGTGTTTTATCCATAGCACCATGACAATGTATGTAAGATGGGTATCGGCTTTTTATGTTTGCATGAGAAATGCTATCGATCGTCTGGCATGGACATCGATGCGTGAAATCGCAATGGTTTAAAGTGCGAACTATGCAAGTTCGGCTTTTGGAGATATGAACTCTTTGAGTTCAGTTTTTAGAGTACGAATTATGTGAGTTCGGCGAACTGTTGAAAGTAGTTAGATAAAAAAAAATTATTTAAGTTATAGTTGAACCCGAGGTGGGCTGCCTACGTATCGTCATAAGAGGGATCAAGCCATTCATAGTTTATATTACATCAAAGTTGAAAATGAGCTTGTAATGAGGAAGCTCGATGATCTTTTTTTTTTTTTGGCCGAACTTAATAGTAATAGCGCTAGAGATTCATCGAGTTCCAAGATCGGGTTCCATCCATTTTAATGAGTTGATAAACACTGGGTTTGACGACCTAATGATCTGATAAGGTCATTCCCAATGAGTGTCGAGCTTACCCACGTTCTTTTCTTCGGTGTTTTGGAAAACTTTTCTCAAGACGAGGTCGCCTTCCTCGGAGTGTCGACCTCAGACCTTTTTGTTGTAGTAACGCGCCTCTAAGTGTTGATAGTTCTGAATTCGGAGTAGTTTTTGTCCGCGCTTTTCCTTGAGCATGTCGAGGTTGTCGAGCATCATCTCGTCGTTGATGTCGGGACTCTGTGCTAGCATCGTTCGGCGATTGCTTGGAAGGCCGGTCTCGGCTGGACATAAAGCCTCCATTCCGTAGGATAAGAAAAAAGGTGACTGTCCAGTGGATCGCCGATGTGAAGTTTGGTGGGACCATACGACTCCATCTAGTTCGTCGGTCCAAAGTCCATTCTTCGAATCTAACCTTTTCTTGATTCTGTCGATGATAGTCTTGTTGGTTGCATCGGCTTGGCCGTTGCACTGCGGGTATCTCGGTGTAGAAAAACATGGTCGAATTTTCCACTTAGCACACCAATCGCTAAATAGTGTCGAGATAAATTGTGGTTTGTTGTCCATGACGATCTCGTATGGTACTCCATGTCGGCATATGATGTATTTTCAGACGAATTTTTGAGCATCGAGACCATGTATCTCGGCGTAGGATTCGGCCTCGATCCATTTGGTGAAATAGTAAGTCATGATGAGGATGTATTATTTTTGGGTGGTAGATCGTCGTAATGGGTCGACGATATACATTGTACAACACATGAAAGGGTAAGGCCTTGTTGAGGTTGTCAGTAGTTCGATTGGGAGGTTGATCATTGGGCCATCCCGTTGGCATTTTCACATTTCGTTAAGAACTTCTCGCAGTCCGCCACCATCGTTTGCCAATAATAACTTGCCTTCTTTACTTTCAAGGGCCAAGGACTGACCTCCGAAGTGATTTCCCCCCTGCTCCTTTGTGTACTTCTTTTATGACTTCGTGAATATCCTTGTGAGGTTCCATGTATTCTTTTAATTGAATACTGGTTTGAAGTTGTCATCCCTATTTTTTCAAAGAGGAACGTCAATAACGGCTGGCTGAAATCGTGTTTGGACATTCGCGAGGACATTCTCAATTCCATTCAACACCTCTGTTCGATGGCGATGTATTCTAGGAGTTATCAGTGACGCAACTGAAGCATAAATTCGAATACCCATGTCAATAGTTCCTCTCGATCCAGTGAAGTCTATCAATCTCCCTTTATCCGACCAAACATCATACAAGAAAGAGGTCATCTCTCCATTTCTAACATCCACTTTATAAAAATACCTTGCAAGATCTCGGTATTTTAGAAATTTTCTCCACATTTAAGACCACGTACACGTGGTTTCTCGTATTGACCAGAATGACTCTTTGCCAATCAAATACGTTTGTATCCACTTAACCCATAAAGAAGGATGAGAGGATACAATCTGCCATATCATCTTAATGCAACAAACAGTATTTACCTCGGCCGAAGACAAAGTGCACCCTCTTGTCTCGATTTGGATACTTCTTCCCAAGCAATCTTTTCCTTTCGAGGATTTATCAATCTCTCAAATACAGTCTCGTTGAAGTCGAAAAACCGATAACCAAAAATTCGTAATGCTATGAATTATTGAACTAATGAATTGCACCCTTCCTGCGAGCGATAGAGCTCGAGCTTTCCATGAGGTTATTAATGCGCTCGGATTGTTCTCCGATACTTCAGGTTTTAAATTTGTAAACCTAAAAGTTCTGCAAGTGCATATACGTGCATTGTAGTACTTTAGGTATCAATCCACATGGAGGGAATGCTGTTTTGCGAGACCTTAGAAAGAGAGTTAGTAAGGAAGTCTAAAACAAAAATAAAGTTTATGGTTTGTCACGAAACAAATGCTAGAAATTTAAACTAAATTAAGCGAGAAAATAAGAAATTGAGCAAGTAAATAAACTAGTAAGCAAAGCAATATTGAAATTTAAACTAATCTAAGAAAGTAAATAAGAAAGCAAGTAAGCTAAGAGAATAATCAAAAGTGAGGCTATAAATAAATAAACTAAGCGTTGGGTAATCGGGAACTCTCAAGGGATCATGGCCAAAAATCATAGGAATTTTGCTAGGGGGTTTAAAGCCAATTTTTGTCGTCTATGGATTCTTGAACTTGGAACACATACACTATGTGTAATCTACTTTCGTACACCCTACACACCTACAACTTTAATACTCGACCGGTAGGTTTCATCTCCGACCGCTCAAAAAGTTAGTGATTATACTTAAAAATCGTTAAATCTCACAATCCCTCCACAAGTATGCTTTCGTATCTTGTGACGGTTTTGCTCATCTATCCTAGGTCAAACATATAGATCCGGAGAGAACTTCTTCACCAATCTCGAAAGTAAGAACAAAAACTTAAGAAAAGACTTGCAAAAAGTAAACTAAAAAGAGGCACAATGAGGTCTGATGAGTTCCACGAAATTGTGGATGTAAAACATGTATTTATAGGTCTTCAACTCTTGCTTTGGTCGTCGTTAAGGTTTCTTTGAAGAGAAAACAAAGTGGGCTTGAAGTAGGCTTCGAATGACCTGTTTCTAGCCCATTTTTAGCTGGTCGCGAGTGCGTGAGCTCGTCCGCGGCCAAAGGAGGTATCGCCGTGGGTGCATAGCCTATGTGTGCGGCCATGAGTGTATTCGCCGCGGCCAGGAGCCTTCGACCCGCGGTGTGACACACCGGGAATTAACCCCGGCATGGAGTTTTAATCTTTATATCTAATCCGCAAGTGCACAGCACACGAAGTAGTATTTAGGGATCAAATCCACATGGATAGACGTTGTCGATTTCTAACGAGTTCTAACTTATGTCTATACGTAAAATATATTTTGGGTTTTGTTACGGTCGTATCTATGGAATCTAAACTAAACTAAGAAGGGCAGTAGCTAACTAATTATTTATCAAGGTTGTGAATCAATTAAACGAAGCATTAGGCAATCAGAAATTTTCTAGAGTTTATGGCTGATTTTTACAAAGAAATTTCTAGGATTTCTAAAGCGACTTTTGTCGACTTTGGGTTCTTGAACTTGGAACACGTACGCTGCGTGTAGTCTATTCCTGTAATCCTATACACCTACAGAATTCACTTCTCGGACGGTAGCTTTCGTCTCCGCCCGCGCAAGTAGTGAATGATACTCTCAAATGTCGTTTACGCCCACAATTCCTCTGTAAGTATACTTTCCAAATCTTACGACGGATTTGCTCGTCTATCCTAGTTGAAACGATTAGATACAGCACTCTCGCGGCTCTAAAACACCTAATATCAGTTGCTAAGACGGTTAGTCAAGCAACACATTAAGAACGAAGAACCCTAATTGGTATCCTAGACTAAAAATCTAATAACAATCAAACCATAAATTCCCCTTCAAACCCCTTTCACCCAACCAGGAGATTACTATGCCGTAGCTGAGATAATCATATTCAATAAATTAAATAAAAACAGTAAGTAAAAAGGGATGAAGAAAGCTTCTCTATCGAAGAACACGAATCGAGAATCTTTTGCTCCAAACCAAAGAAAACAAGTGCACAAGTCACAAGAGCTTCGCTTCTGCCTTGAAGCGTAATAAGAATATAACGTATCTGTCTATGAGGCATAAAATAAGTATTTATAGAGCTAATCTTCGTTAAGGGTTTGGTATGAAATGACGGTTTTGGCCTCGGTGAAGAAACAAGTTGAATTGGTCACGACATGCCCTGGCCACGGTCCGGCCCTTCTGTGAGTGGCGAAACCATGTTTGGCCGCGGGTGGAGACTCTCTAGGAGTGGCGGCTCTAGCTCCTCCAATCGCGGTGGGCTTCTCTTCGAGGCAACTTCATCTGCCTTCAGTGCTTCAAGTGTATTTAAGGATCCAACCATTGGATTGCCTCCAATCCAATTGCATTTGAAATCTGGTTGTCTCTACTTTGTTGTGTCCAAATTTGGGATGATCAGATGATGAAAAGGTCTTCATTAGCTGCAAGACTTCTTGACGGTCCAAGTTTATCCAAAAATGTACTTTTGCTCCGAAATGCACTCTTTTATTCAGAGTTACCTGAAACGTCTTTCAAATCTTTAAAATATAAAAATCACTTGAAAACATTTGAAAACGGAGTTAAAACACCTGCAAAGAATTTGAAAGTGATCCATAAAAATGGTCAAAAACCGGTGTTATGAGGTTGAAACTTCAATTCTTCTCTTGCTTCTTTCGTGAGACTGCAGAACATGCGTTCAGTCAATTGGATGTATCTTGAGATCTAACCGTTGGATTGTCTTGAAAGTTGAAACCAAATGGGTATGAAAGTTGGTTCTCCCTTCTATCATGTATCCAAATTTGGAAGTGATAATACGGTGAGAAGGTCTCCACCGGATGTCGAACTTCTGACGGCCCAAAATTTTCCAAAATATGGTTTTTCTCCAATTTGAGTCGTTTTTCCTAAGAAACCTGAAAAGAGTCTTGAAACTACAAATATGTGAAAACTATGATAGAAACATGTAAAAGCAAGTGAAACACTTATTAAAGTGTTCTAAAATAAATAGTAAAACGGATAAAAATACGGTGTTATCACACCCCTAGACTTAAATTTTGTTTGTCCTCAAACAAAACAAAACCTAAGCTTGGAATGATCAAACAAAAATCATAGGGAACTAGAAATCTCGGAGACCGTCCTTCTAAACCATAACCATCGAACTACATCAATCGTAATCTAGCCTAGAAAATTCTCACCATAAGTTTCCATAACACTAGTCCACGGTATCCGTCATACGAAATATAAACATTCAAAATCCAAAAATCAGGTCAACTAGCTCTCTAAATTCATTAAGTGCAAACGTGATCTTCTCATCAAAAGGATCAAACCAAGACAATCGATGCTAGGTATTAAAGGCATTTAGAGGTGAGGTTAAAAGTGTTTCGGGTTACTGTAATTTCACCGGAAGGTGCGAGATATTATGCAAAACTGCAAGAGAGGAAGGACCTATTGATAACCACAGCTTCCAGTCACTTCTTCTTGCGTGAAAATGTTGCACTTCCTCATTTCTCCAAAACAGAAGTTTTCTGTCATTCCACAAACTTAGAATGTTATGTGGGCTCGGTATGACACACTTTTTACAAACAAACCATGGATGCCTCATAATAATTTCGACCAACCTAGACTCTTCTTTAGGCTCTTGTTCCCTTTTCTTTCCATTATTTTTGATCTTTTTTTTTTTTTGAAAGGGGAAAACACCTTTATGAGACAAAGTCTTAGGGGCACAAAAATTTATCATAATTTTGAATTTTCCAAGGCAGAACCAAGATCTTATCTTTGTTGAATTCACCTTCACCAATCGTGTATAGTCTCCATCTTTAATGACTGAAAACTGAGTCGTTGATATTCATACATTTTACATGTTCCCCTTTTCCTATAAATACTCTAAACCTAATTTTTGTGATCTAAGCTTTCTTTTCCCTAGAGTTGGATTTTATCCCAAACTCTTCCTAAGATGATTTTGGATGGATCTTCATCATTCATGCCACTCTAGTGAAGGATTCTTCAACCTATCTTTATATTATCTTTATTTTATTCTTGTTCTTTATCTTTATATCTCTTTTTCCCTTGTGTTCTTCCTTGTTCTTCATGTTTAGGCTTTAGAACCCTTTTTGTTGGATTTTGGATTTTGCTTGATTTTGATGATTTGGTGATTGATTGGTGATGCTTAGGACTAGATAAACATCTATTCTAATGTTAGGAAAGATATTAATGCTAGGATTGAATTGAAAACTCATTTATAGAACTTAGACATTTCATGCACACAAGGTGTTCGATGAAATGTCTAGAAAACTTATAAGCATGCTTTTCATATCTAAGTGATCGGTGGATGCTGACTTTAGGATGAATTGTTGACTAAAATGGACTTGTGATAAATTATGGACTATCTAAGTGATATGTGGATGCTGACTTTAGATGATTCGTACAATGATTAGTGTCACGAAAGTTAACTAATCTACTTGAAAGTGTTCCATGTCATAAGAATAAATGTGCATTGAATGTTTAGGCATCGTTAGTCAATTGTCTTGATGGTTAGATGATGATAATTTAGGTTGATTCTTGTTAGGTCCTTCACTTAGGTTGACCTTAAAGCTAGTTTTGGATTGAGAGATCAAAGCTAGAGCTTAAGCATTTCACGCCCGATAGGTGTTCGATGAAATGCTTGAACCAAACCTTTTGTGAGCTTTTCATGCCTGGCCAATGAGAGTTAATGTCTAGGGTGATTAGTGAACTAAGTGGGATTGGAGATTAATGCTTGTTAATCATCTTATCACAAACGATGGTTTGTTCTTGATTTGGTGATTAACAAAGTGATTAGTGCCACGAGATGGATTAGTCATAATTGTGAATTCAATGTTCTAAGATAGTGTTTAATGCAATATTTGTCATCATTATTTGATTGTTAATCATTCATTTAATAGTTCATTCCATGATCCAACACTTATATCTTTGTTTTCTTTCTTGCATTTTACATTCTTAATCTAAAAATATAAAACCCAAAAAAAATTGTTCTAGCTTAGGAAGATTCATGTATTATTGGTGCATTGATCTTAACCTCTTTGGTTCGATCCTCAAATACTACAATGATATGAGTAGGTTTGAGTAATTGATATGAGCTTAACTCAAATTCTACTATCAATTTGGCGCCGTTGCCGGGGAGGTTTAGCATAGATCATTAGGACTTTGATTCTTCTTGAGACTAGAGCTTTTTATTTTCTTTTGTTGCAAATATTTTCACCTCTCTTGTGATTTTCATGAAGGGAGTGACAATGAGGGAGCAACCGTCAAGCTAGTGACGTTAAATGCGCCCCTTGGGGACCTCCCCAAGCCTATCACTTGTCGAGCTTAAGACACAAAACAAGCAAATCAATAAGAGTCTCTTGGGTCCAAGGTCGTGGTATGTGACAGAAGGAAGGCTTGAGCAACAATGTGTCACACTCCTCTCTTCACCATCTCCATTCCACTAATCTCACTCCTCATTTGTAAGTATCCCTTTTCTTTTTAAGTCTTTGCATTTCATCTTTTGTTTTTGGTCTCTCTCTTAAACTTTTTTCACACCGAGACATTGTGATTTAAGTTTGGGGGAGGGACCAGTGTCTAATCATGTGTTTTGTGATCTTATTTTGCCTTTTGCATCTTGAGTCTCATGCATATCATGCATTTTCAATAAATTTGAAAAGTTTTGAACTTTTGTGCATTTCATTTAGGATTGAGTCTAGTCTTCATGTTTCATATTGCATTGGGAGCATTGATGAGCTAGTGTATCATTTTAAGGCATTGGTTCAATGCCCACGTTCGTAGTTGTCTAATGCATGGTAGTGAGTTTGAAAGTAAGGATGCACCATCTTTAGATCTCATGCATTGATTTTCTTGTCTTGATTGAAGCAAGTGTGAATTGAATTCAACCCTATCAATTAGAAATCTAATATTGACTCGAAATTATCATGTTTATGAATTTTTGGATGCACTCGTGGATACCGTATACATACTTGGATCTTCTTTTTCCTTTTTACCACTCTTGTGGATCCAAGGAGCCATATCCCATTTTTGGAATGGTTCCCACACCTTCAACTAACCTTCTTTTTAGCCAACTATTTTCGTGTGTGATTGAGAGACCTTCTTTCGAGCAAACTTGGCTAAAAAATGTTAGGTTTAGGGCGAGAAGGGGGAATTCTCATATAGATCTAGTTCCCACATCAAGGAGCTAGACTATGGCTAAGTTAGGTAGGATGGAAAATCTTGAGGTGTTATGAGATGAGTGAAAAGAAAGGGATTTGGTGGAATAAAAAGGAAAAGATAGGGACAAAGCAAAGGGGAATGCAAAGATGAGAAGTGGTTGGTGACATGGCAAAAGATTAGCTCTTTGAATTTGATTAGCCTCGAAGTGTGTAAGAAAAAGGAAAGAAGCCAAAAATTGGCTAGAGCATCAAAAGATGAGAAATGAGGCCAAACAAAGAAAGAAGAAAGAGAAGAGCTAAAGCAACAAAAAAAGGAGCACCAAGCCATAAGTTCAATGGAGAAGAAGAAACCCCCATTTGAGGAAAAGATGAAGGAGTAACAAGAAAAATGTGTGAGGCATGAAGGCAAAAAGCCTTGTGAAAATGGTAGTTTAGGTTTGGAACTTCATGGGTTAGAGACGTCTTAGGCATTGGGTAGATGAGAATTCACCCTTGTATGCATAGGTTGCCTTTTACCTTTAGTATTTTGCTAAAGTTTGCTCAATCCTAGAGAGATCCTTTCATTGGAATACCAACATGTGTGATTTAAATCATCTTCATCTCAAAACCTTATCCCTTGGCCAAACGAGTTCATTTGATTTTGCATGAGCATGATTCACATAGAACAAATTAATGAATGTCAAAGGTTTGAAGGATAAGAATGTTTGTGTAGGTTGGGACTTGAACTTGATGCATGTAGAGATGGAAATGGCTAACTCTTTTGGAGTGGACTCACTTTATGCATTCTAGAATTCCAAACTTGGACGTTGAATTCGATTTCCTCTTGTGATGCTTTTAGTTCCTAGCTCCCATCTTTATGTCTATCTCTCTCTTTGTTCTTGATTGTTTGCTTGAGGACAAGCAAATAAATAAGTTTGGGGGAGTTGATATTCATACATTTTACATCTTCCAGCATATATTTTACTTAAAATTTTGTGCCATTTGCATGCATAATCACGAGTTTATCTTGCATTTAGGTATCATTTAGAGATTAGGACATTTGCATTAGGTCTAGTGAGTTTTTGCAAATTTTGAAGTATTTCTAGATGATTGGAGGAAGTTTGGCTATATTTGGAGAAATGGGCCGAAGTAGAATGCAAAGTCCATCCAAGACGCCGGAGAGATGTGGCTGGACGGAGGCCCTCCGATCTGAATCAGTTTTCACAACCTTCATGAAAATTTCAGAGGAGTTAGGTAGCTGTCCAGCGGAGTTTGAATCAGGGCATTCGGATATCTGGTTAGGGAGTTATCGCGGTGTTAAGGAAGACGTATCCGCCTGGCCGAGAGACCAAGACCTATACCGCCCCAATTACGCCCGGCATGCACGTCCGGTTTGCAACCTTCACCCAACCAGGAAGATTACCGGCCCACAACACCCCTCCATCCCTGACCGGTACTGCACCTTCACTTTTCCAGGGGAAATACCGGCCTCATGTACCGGCCCAATCTCGCCCGGCGTAGAAGCTCTCGCCAAAGCCAGCCGAAGTGTCTGAAATATCAGGCTTGAAGAAGGACCTACGCTCAGATTTAGCCTTTGCATTCTTCAGAGAAAGTGTAGGTAATTGAGTTAGCTGTTTTCTGGAGGTGGTTGCAAGTCGTTCTGATTTGTGGTATGAAAGATACATCATATTTGGCAGGGACATATCTTACTAGCGCCCAAACGAGTTATGCTCAAAGAAGCAAACTCTTCATACCGGCCAAGTGTACCGGACCCAATTTGCCCGGTATGGAAAGTTCGAACACCAAAACCCACTTTGACCCAGATTTTACCGGGTCAATACCCGGTTTGTCCTAAACTGACCCGGTTTGCCCCCCTTTTCCTATAAATACTCTAAACCTAATTTTTGTAATCTAAGCTTTCTTTTCCCTAGAGTTGGGTTTTATCCCAAACTCTTCCTAAGATGATTTTGGATGGATCTTCATCATTCATGCCACTCATGTGAGGGATTCTTTAACCTATCTTTATATTATCTTTATTTTATTCTTGTTCTTTATCTTTATGTCTCTTTTTCCCTTGTGTTCTTCCTTGTTATTCATGTTTAGGCTTTAGACCCCTTTTTGTTGGATTTTAGATTTTGCTTGATTTTGATGATTTGGTGATTGATTGTTGATGCTTAGAACTAGATAAACATCTATTCTCATGTTAGGAAAGATATTAATGCTAGGATTGAATTGAAAACTCATTTATAGAACTTAGACATTTCATGCACACAAGGTGTTCGATGAAATGTCTAGAAAACTTATAAGCATGCTTTTCATATCTAAGTGATCGGTGGATGCTGACTTTAGGATGAATTGTTGACTAAAATGGACTTGTGATAAATTATGGATTATTTAATTGATATGTGGATGATGACTTTAGATGATTCGTACAATGATTAGTGTCACGAAAGTTAACTAATCTACTTGAAAATATTCCATGTCATAAGAATAAATGTGCATTGAATGTTTAGGCATCGTTAGTCAATTGTCTTGATGGTTAGATGATGATGATTTAGGTCTATTCTTGTTAGGTCCGTCACTTAGGTTGACCTTAAAGCTAGTTTTGGATTGAGAGATCAAAGCTACAGCTTAAGCATTTCACGCCCGATAGGTGTTCGATGAAATGATTGAACCAAACCTTTTGTGAGCTTTTCATGCCTAGCCAATGAGAGTTGATGTCTAGGGTGATTAGTGAACTAAGTGGGATTGGAGATTAATGCTTGTTAATCATCTTATCACAAACGATGGTTTGTTCTTGATTTGGTAATTAACAAAGTGATTAGTGCCACGAGAGTGGATTAGTCATAATTGTGAATTCCATGTTCTAGGATAGTGTTTAATGCAATCTTTGTCATCATTATTTGATTGTTAATCATTCATTTGATAGTTCATTCCATGATCCAACACTTATATCTTTGTTTTCTTTCTTGCATTTTACATTCTTAATCTAAAAATATAAAACCTAAAAAAATTTGCTCTAGCTTAGGAAGATTCATGTATTCTTGGTGCATTGATCTTAACCTCTTTGGGTCGATCCTCACATACTACAATGATATGAGTAGGTTTGAGTAATTGATATGAACTTAACACAAATTCTACTATCAATTTGGCGCCGTTGCCGGAGAGGTTTAGCATTGATCATTAGGACTTTGATTCTTCTTGAGACTAGAGCTTTTTATTTGCTTTTGTTGCTAATCTTTTCACCTCTCTTGTGATTTTCATGAAGGGAGTGATAATGAATGAGCAACCGTCAAGAGAGTGACGTTAAACGCTCCCCTTGGGGACCTCCCCAAGCCTATCCCTTGCCGAGCTTGAGACACAAAACAAGAAAATCAATAAGGGTCTCTTGGGTCCAAGGTCGTGGTATGTGACGGAAGGAGGGCTTGAGCAACAACGTGTCACACTCCTCTCTTCACCATCTCCATTCCACTAATCTCACTCCTCCTTTGTAAGTATCTCTTTTCTTTTTGAGTCTTTGCATTACATCTTTTATTTTTGGTCTCTCTCTTGAACTTCTTTCACACCGAGACATTGTGATTTAAGTTTTGGAGAGGGACCAGTGTCTAATCATGTGTTTTTTTTATCTTATTTTGCCTTTTGCATCGTGAGTCTCATGCATATCATGCATTTTCAATAAATTTGAAATTTTTTGAACTTTTGTGCATTTCATTTAGGATTGAGTCTAGTCTTCATGTTTTCATATTGCATTGGGAGCATTGATGAGCTAGGGTATCATTTTAAGACATTGGTTCAACGCCCATGTTCGTAGTTGTCTAATGCATTGTAGTGAGTTTGAAAGTAAGGATGCACCATCTTTAGATCTCATGCATTGATTTTCTTGTCTTGATCGAAGCAAGTGTGAATTGAATTCAACCCTATCAATTAGAACTCTAATCTTGACTCGAAATTATCAAGTTTATGCATTTTTGGATGGACTCGTGGATACTGTATACATACTAATAAGAACATCCTAAGATCGACACAAAGAAGCTGGTCTCGACTAGACAAATACAGAGTGATGGAATCGGAGTGGTGGTTCGAGAGAGAGGTGGCGATGAAGATGTTGCTTCGCAGCAACGAATCACACACGAGATAAGGGAGATAGGTGAGAATCGAAAAGATGTTTCATAAGCAACAATCGATCAAAAGAGAGACAGAGAGTTTGTCGCCATAGTTAGAGAGAAAGAGTGAACCTAATTTTTGTGATCTAAGATTTCTTTTCCCTAGAGTTGGATTTTATCCCAAACTCTTCCTAAGATGATTTTGGATGGATCTTCATCATTCATACCACTCTAGTGAAGGATTCTTCAACCTATCTTTATATTATCTTTATTTTATTCTTGTTCTTTATCTGTATGTCTCTTTTCCATTGTGCTCTTCCTTGTTCTTCATGTTTAGGCTTTAGACCCCTTTTGTTGGATTTTAGATTTTGCTTGATTTTGATGATTTGGTGATCGATTGTTGAAGCTTAGGACTAGATAAACATTTATTCTAATGTTAGGAAGGATCTTAATCCTAGGATTGAATTGAAAACTCATTTCTAGAACTTAGACATTTCATACACACAAGGTGTTAGATGAAATGTCTAGAAAACTTCTAAGCATGCTTTTCATATTTAAGTGATTGATGGATGCTGACTTTAGGATACATTGTTGACTAAAACAGACTTGTGATAAATTATGGACTATCTAAGTGATCGGTAGATGCTCACTTTATGATTCGTACAATGATTAGTGCCACGAAAGTGAACTAATATACTTGAAAGTGCTCCATGTCATAAGAATAAATGTGCATTGAATGTTTAGGCATCGTTATTCAATTGTCTTGATGGTTAGATGATGATGATTTAGGTTGATTCTTGTTATGTCCTTCACTTAGTTTGACCTTAAAGCTAGTTTTGGATTGAGAGATCAAAACTAGAGCTTAAGCATTTCACGCCCGGTAGGTGTTCGATGAAATGCTTGAACCAAACCTTTTGTGAGCTTTTCATGCCTAGCCAATGAGAGTTGATGTCTAGGGTGATTAGTGAACTAAGTAGGATTGGAGATTAATGCTTATTAATCATCTTATCACAAACGATGGTTTGTTCTTGATTTGGTGATTAACAAAGTGATTATTGCCACGAGAGTGGATTAGTCATAATTGTGAATTCCATGTTCTAGGATAGTGTTTAATGCAATCTTTGACATCATTATTTGATTGTTAATCATTCATTTGATAGTTCACTCCATGATTGTATATCGTTGTTTTCTTTCTTGCATTTTACATTCTTAATATAAAAATATAAAACCCAAAAACATTTGCTCTCGTTTAGGAAGATTCATGTATTCTTGGTGCATTGATCTTAACCTATTTGGTTCGATCCTCAAATACTACAATGATATGAGTAGGTTTGAGTAATTGATATGAACTTAACACATATTCTACTATCAATTTGGCGCCGTTGCCAGGGAGGTTTAGCATTGATCATTAGGACTTTGATTCTTCTTGAGACTAGAGCTTTTTTTTTTTTTGATAATCTTTTCACCTCTCTTGTGATTTTCATGAAGGGAGTGACAATGAAAGAGAAACCGTCAAGAGAGTGACGTTAAACGCGCCCCTTGGGGACCTCCCCAAGCCTATCCCTTGTTGAGCTTAAGACACAAAACAAGCAAATCAATAAGGGTCTCTTTGGTCCAAGGTCGTGGTATGTGACGGAAGGAGGGCTTGAGCAACAACGTGTCACACTCCTCTCTTCACCATCTCCATTCCACTAATCTCACTCCTCCTTTGTAAGTATCTCTTTTCTTTTTGAGTCTTTGCATTTCATCTTTTATTTTTGGTCTCTCTCTTGAACTTCTTTCACACCGAGACATTGTGATTTAAGTTTTGGGGAGGGACCGGTGTCTAATCATGTGTTTTGTGATCTTATTTTGCCTTTTGCATCTTGAGTCTCATGCATATCATGTATTTTCAATAAATTTGAAATTTTTTGAACTTTTGTGCATTTCATTTAGGATTGAGTCTAGTCTTCATGTTTTCATATTGCATTGGGAGCATTGATGAGATAGGGTATCATTTTAAGACATTGGTTCAACGCCCACGTTCGTAGTTGTCTAATTGATATGCTCAAATTAATACCCTATTAGTACTAAAGCAGTTTTTGCAGTATATGTAGGGGTCGAACACAAGGACTCACGGAAATCACACAGTAAATTAAATAGATTCGAATTAAGCTAAACCAAAAGATATAATTGAAAACAGTACGTAAATTAAACAAGTTGTAATTTGATTGGGAGAAAGATAGGTTCGGGTATTTCTCAGGAAATCAATGAATGCAGATAAATTAACTACATGATTCAGATTTAGCGCGGTTCTTGAACTCAAATCACTAAAGTATAATTAACCAACTCTTGTTGCGAAAACTATCTAAGTCTAAATCCTAGAATTCCAAATCTATTTACGAATCCTAAAGTCTAAACCAACTTTTAGATCAGGTTTGATTTGTTCACAAAACAACTAAACCAAATCTCTTTGCGAATAGTTATTTTGCTCACCTAAGGTTCTATCAGGTAATTAATCGCACTCTCGCGCCTAATCAATTATCCTAAGATCTAAGTTCCAGATTCGTCAACCTAGAATTAGTTTTGAACACAACCTAAGGTGAAGAACTAATTTAGATGGTGAATCCTAATCAACTAATCAATCTAGCATTCAGAGAAAACCCTTATGAGAACCTTGAACCTAAATTGGATCTATTCAGACATGGAGAATGAAAACAACATGATTGAATAGATCATCAAAGAAATCAATAAGAAACAGGAGTTCAGAGTTGTCTCTCCAAAACCCAAAGTAGAATAATCTATGTCTCAAGTTATGAAAGCGTAGCCATCAAAGTGGTTGAAAAACCTAATTATAACGCTAAAACACGTTCTTGGGCTTATTGTAATAATTAAAGACTTCTGGGCTATTTTGCAAATCCTCAATTCTTCATTTAAGTCGCGACTCGTGTCTGCTGCAGTGAGTATCGACCGATACCAATGGGGTATCGATCGATACCGAGGCTTCAAATCGGGTACTCAGCTACACAAACCTCTGCTTCGCTCCAAAATGCTCCAGAAAGTTCCAATGTCTCCAATTATGCTCCAAACATGCTAAGACCTATAAAAGACTCTAAAACACTACAAAATAGTAGAAAGACTCTATAAAACGGACTTATATTTTATGGCTTAAACGGGGTAAAAACCATGATATATCACTAATGCATGGTAGTGAGTTTGAAAGCAAAGATGCACCATCTTTAGATCTCATGCATTGATTTTCTTGTCTTGATTGAAGCAAATGCGAATTGAATTCAACCCTATCAATTAGAACTCTAATCTTGACTCGAAATTATCAAGTTTATGCATTTTTTGGATGGACTCGTGGATACCGTATACATACTTGGATCTTTTTTTCCTTTTTACCACTCTTGTGAATCCAAGTAGCCATATCCCATTTTTGGAATGGTTCCCACACCTTGAACTAACCTCCTTTCTAGCCAACGATGTTTGTGTGTAATTGAGAGGCCTTCTTTCGAAAAAACTTGGCAAAAAGTGTTAGGTTTAGGGCGACAAGGAGAAATTCTCATATAGATCTAGTTCCCACATCAAGGAGCTAGACTAGGGCTAAGTTAGGTATGATGGGGAATCTTGGGGTGTTATGGGATGAGTGAAAAGAAAGGTATTTGGTGGAATGAAAAGGAAAAGATGGGGACAAAGCAAAGGGGAATGCAAAGATGAGAAGTGGTTGGTGACATACTAAAAGATTAGCTCTTTGAACTAGATTAGCCTTGATGTGTGTAAGAAAGAGGAAAGAAGCCAAAAATTGGCTAGAGCATCAAAAGATGAGAAACGAGGCAAAACAAAGAAAGAAGAAAGAGAAGAGCTAAAGCAACGGAAAAAAGAGGAGCACCAAGCCTAAAGTTCAATGGAGAAGAAGAAACCCCCATTTGAGGAAAATATGAAGGAGCAACAAGCAAAACGTGTGAGGCATGAAGGCAAAAAGCCTTGTGAAAAGGGTAGTTTAGGTTTGGAACTTCATGGGTTAGAGAGGTCTTAGGCATTGGGTAGATGAGAATTCACCCTTGTATGCATAGGTTGCCTTTTAGCTTTAGCATTTTGCTAAAGTTTGCTCAATCCTAGAGAGATCCTTGCATTGGAATACCCGCATGTGTGATTGAAATCATCTTCATCTCAAAACCTTATCCCTTGGCCAAACGAGGTCATTAGATTTTGCATGAACTTGATTCACATAGAACAAATTAATGAGTGTCAAAGAGTTGAAGGATAAGAACGTTTGTGTAGGTTGGGACTTGAACTTGATGCATGTAGAGATGGAAATGGCTAACTCTTTTGGAGTAGACTCACTTGATGCATTCTAGAATTCCAAACTTGGACGTTGAATTCGATTTCCTCTTGTGATGCTTTTAGTTCCTAGCTCCCATCTTTTTGTCTATCTCTCTCTTTGTTCTTGATTGTTTGCTTGAGGATAAGCAAATGAATAAGTTTGAGAGATTTGATATTCATACATTTTACATGTTCCAGCATACATTTTACTTAGAGTTTTGTGGCATTTGTCTTGCATTTAGGTATCATTTAGAGATTAGGACATTTGCATTAGGTCTAGTGAGTTCTTGCATGTTTTGGAGTATTTCTAGGTGATTGGAGGCAGTTTGGCTATATTTAGAGAAATGGGACGAAGTAGAATGCAAAGTCCATCCAAGATGCCGGAAAGATGTTGCTGGACGGAGGTCCTCCGATCTGAATCAGTTTTCACAACCTTAATGGAAGTTTCAGAAAAGTGAGTTAGCGGTCCAGGAGAATTTGAATCAGGTCATTCGGAGATCTGGTTAGCGAGTTATTGCGGTTTTAAGGAAGACGTATCAGCCTTGCGGAGAGATCAATACCTGTACCGCCCCAAGTACGCCCGGCATGCACATCCGGTATGCAACCTTCACCCAACCAGGAAGATTACCGGCCCACAACACCACTTCATCCCTGACCGGTACTACTTCTTCACTTTTCCAGGGGAAATACCGGCCTCCTGTACCGGCCCAATCTCGCCCGGCGTAGAAGCTCTCCCCGAATCCAGCCAAAGTGTCTGAAAGATCACGCTAGACGAAGGACCTACGCTCCGATTTAGCCTCTGAATCCTTCATCGAAATTGTAGGTAATTGAGTTAGCTGTTTTTTGGAGGTAGTTGCAAGTCGTTCTAATCTGTGGTGTGAAAGATACATCAGATTTAGCAGGGACGTGTCTGACTGGCGCCCAAACGAGTTATGCTCAAAGAAGCAAACTCTCCATACCGGCCATGTGTACCGGACCCAATTTGCCCGGTATGGAAAGTTCGACCACCAAGACCCACTTTGACCCGGATTTGACCGGGTCAATACCTGGTTTGTCCCGGGTTGACCCGGCTTGCCCCCCTTTTCCTATAAATACTCTAAACCTAATTTTTGTGATCTAAGCTTTCTTTTCCCTAGAGTTGGGTTTTATCCCAAACTCTTCCTAAGATGATTTTGGATGGATCTTCATCATTCATGCCACTATAGTGAAGGATTCTTCAACCTATCTTTATATTATCTTTATTTTATTCTTGTTCTTTATCTTTATGTCTTTTTCCCTTGTGTTCTTCCTTGTTCTTCATGTTTAGGCTTTAGACCCATTTTTGTTGGATTTTGGATTTTGCTTGATTTTGATGATTTGGTGATTGATTATTGATGTTTAGGACTAGATAAACATCTATTCTCATATTATGAAGGATCTTAATGCTAGGATTGAATTGGAAAATTATTTCTAGAACTTAGACATTTCATGCACACAAGGTGTTCGATGAAATATTTAGAAAACTTCTAAGCATGTTTTTCATATCTAAGTCATCGGTGGATGCTGACTTTAGGATGAATTGTTGACTAAAATGGACTTGTGATCAATTATGGACTTTCTAAGTGATCGGTGGATGCTGACTTTAGATGTTTTGTACAATGATTAGTGTCACGAAAATGAACTAATCTACTTGAAAGTGTTTCATGTCATAAGAATAAATGTGCATTGAATGTTTAGGCATCGTTAGTCAATTGTCTTGATGGTTAGATGATGATGATTTAGGTTGATTCTTGTTAGGTCCTTCACTTAGGTTGACCTTAAAGCTAGTTTTGGATTGAGAGATCAAAGCTAGAGCTTAAGCATTTCACGCCCGATAGGTGTTCGATGAAATGCTTGAACCAAACCTTTTGTGAGCTTTTCATGCCTAGCCAATGAGATTTGATGTCTAGGGTGATTAGTGAACTAAGTGGGATTGGAGATTAATGCTTATTAATCATCCCATCACAAACGATGGTTTGTTCTTGATTTGGTGGTTAACAAAGTGATTATTGCCACGAGAGTGGATTAGTCATAATTGTGAATTTCATGTTCTAGGATAGTGTTTACTGCAATCTTTGTCATCATTATTTGATTGTTAATAATTCATTTGATAGTTCACTCCATGATTGTATATCGTTGTTTTCTTTCTTGCATTTTACATTCTTAATCTAAAAATATAAAACCCAAAAATATTTGCTCTGGCTTAGGAAGATTCATGTATTCTTGGTGCATTGATCTTAACCTATTTTGTTCGATCCTCAAATACTACAATGATATGAGTAGGTTTTATTAATTGATATGAACTTAACACAAATTCTACTATCAATTTGGCGCCGTTGCCAGGGAGGTTTAGCATTGATCATTAGGACTTTGATTCTTCTTGAGACTAGAGCTTTTTATTTTCTTTTGTTGCTAATCTTTTCACCTCTCTTGTGATTTTCATGAAGGGAGTGACAATGAGGGAGCAACCGTCAAGATAGTGACGTTAAACGTGCCCCTTGGGGACCTCTCCAAGCCTATCCATTGTCGAGCTTGAGACACAAAACAAGCAAATCAATAAGGTTCTCTTGGGTCCAAGGTCGTTGTATGTGACGAAAGGAGGGCTTGAGCAACAACGTGTCACACTCCTGATATGCTCAAATTAATACCTTAAAAGTACTAAGCAGTAGTTGCAGTAAAGTAGGGGTCAAACACAAGGACTCACAGAGACACACAATAGATTATAAAGATGAGAATAAAACTAAGCAAACAATGATATTGAAAACAGAATGTAAATTAAAACGGTTGTAAATTCGATTGGAGAAAGATAGGTTCAGGGTATTTCTCAGGAGATCAATGAATGCAGATAAACTAACTAGCAGGATTCAGATTTAGCGCGGTTCTTGAACTCAAATCACTAATGTATAATTAACCAACTCTCGTTGCGAAAACTATCTAAGTCTAAATCCTAGAATTCCAAATCTCTTTGCGAATCCTAAAGTCTAAACCAGATTTTAGTTCAAGTTTAATTTGTTCACAAAACAACTAAACCAAATCTCTTTACGAATAGTTATTTTGCTCACCCTAGGTTCTGTCAGGTAATTAATCGCACTCTCGTGCCTAATCAATTATCCTAAGATTTAAGTTCTAGGTGATCAATCTATAATTAGCTTTGGAAACAACCAATGGCGAAGAATTAATTCAGATAGTGAATCCTAATAACTAATCAACCTAGCATTCAGGTAAAAACTTTCATTTGGGACTTTGGTCAATCGGAGAGGAAGAAGAAGCCTTTCAAGCTGATTCAAGCTTTTCCTGGGCGTGAAGATCTTGTTGATTTTGGGATCTGTAATTAAAATGTTGTAATGATTCTACTCTCTTCTTCTTCTTTTTGCAATATCGATTTGTAATTTGTGCAAAAACATTTTTGAAATCGCGAATTCACAACAAATATCTCATAGGATTCTCAATTGCAGTAATAAAATTTGATACCCATATACTTGGGTATGGATTGATATACCGAATGAATGGGAATCTAAACCTTAGAGATATGAGGAAACCAACTCTAACTATAGATTTATCCTCGCTTTTGGAAAATCTATTTCAAAACAATTGAAATTGAAAACCCGATTTTTAGGGTTCTTCAATTGATTTTTGGATTTTTTAGGGAACTGTGTATTTTACACGGGCCGGGTTTTAGGTCAGATTGGGTTTTTAATTATGTTTTGTTTCAGGTTTAGGTGGTTAGATTTGCGGTTTAAATCGTAAACCCATAAAACCAATATCAAAGGATAAATACGTTTTGAACTTTTCAATTGGGGAGAAATAGGTTTGGAACTTTTAATTCGTAGAGATCTACGTCGAGGTCGAAAGTTTGGGTGGATCTGCACCTATATGATAGTTCTGAGGGGGAAATACGTTGTTTTCCCTAATGGGATCGCTGGAAATTTTCCTAGCCCTCTACCCAGAAGAAAATCATCTCATCTTTTAAATGCATCTTATTTATTTACTTGTAACAGGGAGAGAAATACCATTACTTTAAAACACATGAGTTCATTTGTCAGATATTGATGAGGACATCGAGACTAACTTAGAAGATTCATCACAAGCACAACAAGAAGTCCAAGACATGACAACAATGAGGGAACCACCAAGAACAAGATCAGGAACTAGAAGACTTAGAGAGCTATTCAACAAGACAATTCAAGGTTTCATGGACCAAGAAAGCTCTAACAAGTCAGCAACAGCAACAAAGGCCCAAAGAGAGTCTAACAAAGATCAGAAGATGATCTTCTTAATTCAGCCCATCTAGGCCCAACTCTCTCTCTAATCTCGACCAAGCAGGTATGATGTCAATTATATACTTGTGTTTGTTTTGTGTTTTTGCAGGCCCAACTCTCAGCAATAAAACCTTAGGTTATTTTCATGTTTCATTTATGTTATTCTTAGCTTGTAATAGGCGATTTATGTCATTCTGTTTTAGGACTATAGGTTAGTATTTGTATTAGGGTTTTCGCCCTAGAAGGCATCAGCTGCACGAACCCCTTTATAAGGTTCCTTTAGCAGCAGTGTATCTTTACCTTTTTATGATATAAAGAACGTATTCTTCTCCTTGAAATCTCTGTGTGAAACTGAGCTTTCAATCCATCGATCATCTTTCCTTGTGAGTAATATCAAGGCGACGTGATTGTGTTTGTCTTATCACAAGATCGATCATCTCTTGTGTGGCGACCAGATCGTCTTTATAAGCTTCTTTGAGTAGTTCAAATCCTAGAACTTTAGCTTCCATTGTTGAAATCAGCAAGTATCTTCTGGATAATACATCTGCTACTACGTTCTCTTTGCCTTTCTTATACTTGATGATGTATGGGAATGATTCCACAAACTCCATCCACTTAGCATGGCGTCTCTTTAGTGTAGTTTTCCCTCTAAGATACTTCAAAGTCTCATGATCAGTGTTGATGACGAATTCCTTTGATAGCAGATAGTGTTGCCATGTCTCAAGCGACCTGACTAGTGCATAGAACTCTTTGTCATAGATAGGATAGTTCAGGCTGGCTCCACTTAGTTTCTCACTGAAGTAAGCTACTGGACGTCCTCCTTGAGTTAACACAGCGCCAATACCTAATCCTGAAGCATCACATTCAATCTCAAAGGTCTTGTTAAAATCAGGTAAAACTAGAACAGGGGCATGTGTTAAACGAGATTTAAGGGTATTGAAAGCTTCTTCCTGAGCTGGTCCCCATTTAAAGGCAACATCCTTCTTGATCACAGCAGTAAGAGGAGCAGCTACAGTACTAAAGTCTTTAACAAACCGTCTGTAGAAGCTAGCTAAGCCATGAAAACTTCGAACATGTCCTATGCTGGTTGGTACGGGCCATTCTTGTATTGCCTTGATCTTCTCTTGATCAACCTGTAGTCCCTGAGAACTCACAACAAATCCTAAGAAAACAACTTCATTAGTACCAAAAGAACACTTCTTGAGATTGCCATATAGACCGAACTAGAAGACTTAGAGAGCTATTCAACAAGACAATTCAAGGTTTCATGGACCAAGAAAGCTCTAACAAGTCAGCAACAGCAACAAAGGCCCAAAGAGAGTCTAACAAAGATCAGAAGATGATCTTCTTAATTCAGCCCATCTAGGCCCAACTCTCTCTCTAATCTCGACCAAGCAGGTATGATGTCAATTATATACTTGTGTTTGTTTTGTGTTTTTGCAGGCCCAATTCTCAGTAATAAAACCTTAGGTTATTTTCATGTTTCATTTATGTTATTCTTAGCTTGTAATAGGCGATTTATTTCATTCTGTTTTAGGACTATAGGTTAGTATTTGTATTAGGGTTTTCGCCCTAGAAGGCATCAGCTGCACGAACCCCTTTATAAGGTTCCTTTAGCAGCAGTGTATCTTTACCTTTTTATGATATAAAGAACGTATTCTTCTCCTTGAAATCTCTGTGTGAAACTGAGCTTTCAATCCATCGATCATCTTTCCTTGTGAGTAATATCAAGGCGACGTGATTGTGTTTGTCTTATCACAAGATCGATCATCTCTTGTGTGGCGACCTGCGATCCATCCATCACTTTCTCACCACGTTTCATACTACATTGATCCGATCTGCAAGCTTCAGCTGCATCCATCGGCTCTTTCAACCTATTCAGTCCGCAAATCATCATCATCACGCGTTCCTTGTTGATCTCAAAGGCTGAGACTTGAGTCCATCCTTTGTCAACGCCTCCGTTCGTACGTCATCTGGTATCAGAGCTTAAAACGCTCCTATATCAGGCTAAGATCGCGATTCCTCTAACCACTTTGCTCCGATCTGTTTTGTTCCCTGTTTGTTTCGTTGATTAAATCGCGATCCCTCTAACCACTTTGCTCCGATCTGTTTTGCTCCCTGTTTGTCTCGTTGATTCGATTGTTCCCTTTGTTTCCTTCGTATTCAGCGTCGTAGGTCAGTTGTTAATCCTAGTTAGAGTCGAAAATCAAAAAAAAAAAAAAAAAATTTTAGGTTCCTAAATCGATTAGGAGTTTGCTTTGTTTTCCTGGTTTGATTAGGATCGTCTTTGTTTTCGTTATTTCCTAGTTCTATTAGGATAGCGATTGTTGATTAAGAGGTCGTTTGTTTGGTTAGTTTCGATTGTTTGCTTGCTGCAGTTCTTTGATTTATTAGCCTTAGGTCGTTTAATTACTAGCTTTTATTTCACGTCACCATAGGTTTAGTAGCTCTTTTGCGATTTATTTTGCTGCTCATACCTCTCCTGTTCCCTAGGCACTTGATCGTTTGTTTAAGTGTGTGCAGAGACAAGGAGACGATGGCAGGACTAGAGGCCGACCCCAATGCAGTGATCCTAGAAGCTCTACAAGCTATGAAGAACGACCTAGCTGCACAAATAGGACGCATTGAGCAGAGTGTAGGTCGCTTGGAAGTTCCTCCAGAAGCTGAACAATCTGATAGTGAAGGGAGTGATCACACCATTAATGCACCAGCCAGAAGGAACCAGAATGCTCAAAACCGCCATGATAACCAGCCTCAAGATCGCAATAACAACCAGCAGCAAAACAGAGAGGTAAACAGAGTTGTTGTTAAGGATTTGAAGCTAACTATTCCTACTTTTGCAGGAAGAGTTAATCCGCAGGCTTATCTAGATTGGGAGAGGAGAATGGAGTACATCTTCGATTACTATGAGTATGATGACCAGAAGAAGATAGCTCTTGCTTCTGCTCAACTCACAGATCACGCCTTGTCTTGGTGGGATCGAGAGCTTCAAGACAGAAGAAGAAACAACTTCGAACCAATTGCTACTTGGACTGCGATGAAGTACAATTTCAGAAAACGCTTTGTTCCTCCACATTACCGCAGAGAGATGCAGAAGCAGTTTCGACAATTAGCCCAAAGAAACAGAAGTGTAGAAGAATACTATGAAGAGTTTGAGCAACTAAGAAACAGAATGGCGTTAGATGAGGATGAGGAAGTCCTTATGGGACACTTCATTGATGGACTCAATGACCGCATTTCCAGAAAGGTACAACGACAACCTTGTCATGATTTAAATGACTTGTTACATGCAGCTGTGCAGGCAGAACAGGGAATCAAACAAAAGACCGCAGCAACAGCTCGTTCTAGGCCTAATCAATGGTCTGCGCCAACAACAAGAAACCAAGGGAATGCGCCTCATTCCAATAACTATGACAGAGGTAAAACTGTTACCAACAATGCAAGCAATGCTCAGGAGAAGAAGCTTGCGTATGAGAGTCCTAGAAACAACCGGCCAGAAGCAGGTAAGCTCTCTAATCCAGTTACACGAGCTAGAGACATAACTTGTTTCAAATGTCAGGGAAAAGGACATTATGCAAGAGAATGTCCAAACCAGAGAGTGATGATCCTCACACAAGATGGAGGATACGAATCACAAGAAGAAGAAGAAGTCTTGGAAGTTGCTGATTCAGAAGAAGAAGTTGCTTATCCAGAGACTGGAGACATGCTCGTAGTCTGCCGAGCCTTAAGTGCCTTGAGTGAACCAGACACCATTCAAAGAGAGAACCTCTTCTTCACACGCTGTTCCATCCAAAACAAGGTTTGCAGTTTGATTATTGATGGGGGATCCTGTACTAATGCTGCTAGTCGTATACTTGTTGATAAGTTAGGTCTAAAGACAACTCCACATCCAAGACCATATCGACTAAGATGGTTAGATTCCAATACCGAGATCAGAATCAAAGAACAAGCCAAAATACCATTCAAGATTGGTAAGTATGAAGATGAAGTATGCTGCGACATTGTCCCTATGCAAGTAGGACACCTCCTGTTAGGACGTCCATGGCAGTTTGATCGAGAAGTGACACACAATGGGCGCACCAATACTCATTCATTCACGTTCCAGAATCGTAAATTTCAGCTTGCTCCGTTGTCACCACAAGAAGTACACGAAATGCAAGTTAAGTTTGCTACTGATGCTAAGGTAAGTAAGACTAATCTCTATATTACACCTAGCATTGTTAGTAAAGCTTTAGAACATCAAGAAACAGTGCTACTAATGGTATTTCGAGATTCTTGCCTTACAGGGACAAAAGAAGTAGTACTGCCCAAGGAGATCGTATCTATGCTTAACAGGTTCAAGGATGTGTTTCCTGAAGAGATACCAGCTGGATTACCACCTATAAGAGGCATAGAACACCAAATTGATCTAGTTCCAGGCGCTGCATTGCCTAATAGACCAGCTTACAGAGTGAACCCTACAGAAGCTAAGGAACTAGAGAAACAAGTGCAGGAATTAATGGAGAAAGGATATATCAGAGAAAGTCTCAGCCCCTGTGCCGTCCCAGTTCTGTTGGTTCCAAAGAAGGATGGAACTTGGAGGATGTGTGTAGATTGTAGAGCAATCAACAACATAACCATCAAATACCGCCATCCTATTCCCAGGTTAGATGATATGCTTGATGAGTTATCTGGTTCTAATGTATTTTCAAAGATTGATCTCAGGAGTGGATATCATCAAGTAAGAATGAAAGAAGGAGACGAATGGAAAACTGCCTTCAAGACCAAGCATGGTTTGTACGAATGGTTGGTCATGCCTTTTGGTCTCACCAATGCTCCAAGCACATTCATGAGGTTAATGAACCATGTTTTAAGGACATACATCAGTAAGTTTGTAGTAGTATATTTTGATGATATACTTATCTACAGTAAGTCGTTTTCAGAGCATTTACAACATCTTGAGTTAGTTATGGAAACGCTTCGAAAAGAGGGTCTATATGGCAATCTCAAGAAGTGTTCTTTTGGTACTAATGAAGTTGTTTTCTTAGGATTTGTTGTGAGTTCTCAGGGACTACAGGTTGATCAAGAGAAGATCAAGGCAATACAAGAATGGCCCGTACGAACTAGAGAAACAAGTGCAGGAATTAATGGAGAAAGGATATATCAGAGAAAGTCTCAGCCCCTGTGCCGTCCCAGTTCTGTTGGTTCCAAAGAAGGATGGAACTTGGAGGATGTGTGTAGATTGTAGAGCAATCAACAACATAACCATCAAATACCGCCATCCTATTCCCAGGTTAGATGATATGCTTGATGAGTTATCTGGTTCTAATGTATTTTCAAAGATTGATCTCAGGAGTGGATATCATCAAGTAAGAATGAAAGAAGGAGACGAATGGAAAACTGCCTTCAAGACCAAGCATGGTTTGTACGAATGGTTGGTCATGCCTTTTGGTCTCACCAATGCTCCAAGCACATTCATGAGGTTAATGAACCATGTTTTAAGGACATACATCAGTAAGTTTGTAGTAGTATATTTTGATGATATACTTATCTACAGTAAGTCGTTTTCAGAGCATTTACAACATCTTGAGTTAGTTATGGAAACGCTTCGAAAAGAGGGTCTATATGGCAATCTCAAGAAGTGTTCTTTTGGTACTAATGAAGTTGTTTTCTTAGGATTTGTTGTGAGTTCTCAGGGACTACAGGTTGATCAAGAGAAGATCAAGGCAATACAAGAATGGCCCGTACCAACCAGCATAGGACATGTTCGAAGTTTTCATGGCTTAGCTAGCTTCTACAGACGGTTTGTTAAAGACTTTAGTACTGTAGCTGCTCCTCTTACTTTAGTACTTTAGGCAAAGAGAACGTAGTAGCAGATGCATTATCCAGAAGATACTTGCTGATTTCAACAATGGAAGCTAAAGTTCTAGGATTTGAACTACTCAAAGAAGCTTATAAAGACGATCCAGACTTCAGTTCTATTTATCAGAGTTGCACACTCACACCAACAGGTTCCTACTATCTCCATAATGAATATCTTTTTAGAGAGAAACGTTTGTGCATTCCACAGGGATCTATGAGGGAGTTACTGATCAAAGAAGCACATGGAGGAGGACTCATGGGACATTTCGGAGTAGACAAGACACTTGCTATCCTAGTTGAGCATTTCTTTTGGCCTCACCTCAAGAAGGATGTGGAAAATATCTGTTCTAAGTGCGTGACATGTAACAAAGCCAAATCCAGGTCACATCCTCATGGTTTATATATGCCACTTCCTATTCCCACAATGCCTTGGGTAGATATCAGCATGGATTTTGTTCTAGGCTTACCCAAAATCCGAGGAAAGGATTCTATTTTTGTTGTTGTAGACAGGTTCTCAAAGATGGCACACTTCATTCCCTGTGCTAAAACAAATGATGCTACGCAAACAGCAAGCCTCTTCTTTAGAGAAGTAGTACGCTTGCATGGAATCCCAAGGACCATAGTTTCAGATCGTGATACAAAGTTCCTAAGCCATTTCTGGAGAGTCCTATGGAGGAAACTAGGAACCAAGTTACTCTTCTCAACAACTTGCCATCCACAAACTGATGGCCAAACAGAGGTAGTAAACAGAACACTCTCCACTCTCTTAAGAGCCACGGTTGGTAAGAATTTTCGAAATTGGTTGGATTGCATTCCTTTTGTTGAGTTTGCTTATAATCATGCAACACACTCTGCTACTAAGCTGTCACCTTTTGAGATTGTTTATGGTTTTCAGCCAGATACACCTTTAGATCTTGTTCCCTTGCCGCCATTAGATGTCACTAATCAGGATGGAGAAACCAAAGCAGAAGTGATCAAGAAGCTACATCAAAAGGTGAAGGAAAACATTGCGCAGAAAACGGCCAAGTACAAAGAAGCTGCAGACAGAGGGCGAAAGGAGCTCATTTTTAATCCAGGAGATTGGGTTTGGGTTCATATGAGAAATGAGAGGTTTCCAAACCAGAGGAAACACAAGCTTGCACCAAGAGGAGCTGGACCATTCCGAGTACTAGAAAGAATCAACAACAATGCCTACAAGCTAGACCTTCCAGGTGAGTTAACTATTTCACCAGTGTTCAATGTTTCTGACTTGCTTCCTTACAATGCAGATGATGGAGTTCTGAGGTCAGAACCTTCTCAAGAGGGAGGGAATGATGAGGACATCGAGACTAACTTAGAAGATTCATCACAAGCACAACAAGAAGTCCAAGACATGACAACAATGAGGGAACCACCAAGAACAAGATCAGGAACTAGAAGACTTAGAGAGCTATTCAACAAGACAATTCAAGGTTTCATGGACCAAGAAAGCTCTAACAAGTCAGCAACAGCAACAAAGGCCCAAAGAGAGTCTAACAAAGATCAGAAGATGATCTTCTTAATTCAGCCCATCTAGGCCCAACTCTCTCTCTAATCTCGACCAAGCAGGTATGATGTCAATTATATACTTGTGTTTGTTTTGTGTTTTTGCAGGCCCAATTCTCAGCAATAAAACCTTAGGTTATTTTCATGTTTCATTTATGTTATTCTTAGCTTGTAATAGGCGATTTATTTCATTCTGTTTTAGGATTATAGGTTAGTATTTGTATTAGGGTTTTCGCCCTAGAAGGCATCAGCTGCACGAACCCCTTTATAAGGTTCCTTTAGCAGCAGTGTATCTTTACCTTTTTATGATATAAAGAACGTATTCTTCTCCTTGAAATCTCTGTGTGAAACTGAGCTTTCAATCCATCGATCATCTTTCCTTGTGAGTAATATCAAGGCGACGTGATTGTGTTTGTCTTATCACAAGATCGATCATCTCTTGTGTGGCGACCTGCGATCCATCCATCACTTTCTCACCACGTTTCATACTACATTGATCCGATCTGCAAGCTTCAGCTGCATCCATCGGCTCTTTCAACCTATTCAGTCCGCAAATCATCATCATCACGCGTTCCTTGTTGATCTCAAAGGCTGAGACTTGAGTCCATCCTTTGTCAACGCCTCCGTTCGTGCGTCAGATATGAAAGAGGAATCAAGCTCTATGGACATCAGTCACATCGATGAAGTGCAAAAATTTGGCTCAGGCCTTAAAGATCTTTGCTGGAAACATGAGTGTTTTCTAGTTAACTGGTCAGCCTTTGGATTTTTCATTATTCAATCTATAACTGATTCTGTAACAATGGTCACTTAGAAGCAAGGTCAGAACAAT
The DNA here is from genome assembly GCA_030161315.1 of Eutrema japonicum. Lineage (NCBI taxonomy): Eukaryota > Viridiplantae > Streptophyta > Magnoliopsida > Brassicales > Brassicaceae > Eutrema > Eutrema japonicum. The sequence continues at coordinate 31,200,445 of BSQW01000011.1, read as the reverse complement.
ATATTCAAGAAGAAGATCACAGTCTCCAACAAATTTTTGACTCAATAAAACAACGAATGACTCAAAAACGATTTACTCTAAGAAAAACAAAAAAAATGTCAGCGACTACCTCCCCCAGACTTGAACAACACTGTCCCCAGTGTTATCTAGCCTAGAGTTGGTGAAAGAAAGCAAAAGAACCAAGTGGAACTGTGAAAAACAAGAAGTTACCGTACTGGGGTACGAGTGTCGACCGACACCCAACTTGGTATCGATCGATACCAAGTATTGGTCGACATGACGAACTTTTCTCATTCGCGTAGGGTGTCGACCGATACCAGTAGGGTATCGATCGACACACGGGCAGTTCTGAGTTTTGCTCTTTGGTTATCCTGACACAAAACACAAAACACAAAACGGAAAATAAAAAGAAAAAGACTCAAAAACAAACTCACCAGTGGGTTGCCTCCCACTCAGCGCTCGTTTAATGTCATTATCTTTACTGTACCGCCGTTCAGGCAGTGGGTGCATCCTCCAGAGGCATTATGTGTCCTTCTGGAATCTCGGCTTTCGCCCAATAGTGTTTCACCATTTGTCCATTGACAGTGAATTCTTCGCCTGAAGGATTTGTCAGGACAATCGCACCATGTGGTCTAACTTCCTTGACTGTGAAAGGTCCTGACCAACGAGAACGCAATTTACCAGGAAACAATTGCAAACGAGAGTTATACAGAAGTACCTGATCATTTGGTTCAAAGTGTCTGGAGATGATCTTATTGTTATGGTATGCCTTAGTCCTCTCTTTGTACAACTTGGAGTTCTCATAGGCAAGATGCCTAATCTCATCGAGCTCATTCAGCTTGATCAATCTCTTCTCAGCGGCAGACTTGATGTCGAAATTCATCAACTTTATAGCCCATGCTGCTTTGTGCTCGATTTCCACTGGAAGATGGCATGCTTTTCCATACAGCAAGTGAAACGGTGTAGTCCCCAATGGTGTCTTGAAAGCAGTCCTGTAAGCCCAAAGTGCGTCATCTAGCTTCATAGACCAATCTTTCCTGGTAACATTCACTGTCTTCTCTAGAATCTCTTTGATCTGCATGTTGGAAACCTCAACTTGTCCACTGGTCTGAGGGTGATAAGGAGTAGCAACACGATGGTTTACATCATACTTCTTCAGCAACCTCTCGAAAATCTTGTTGATAAAGTGAGAGCCACCATCACTTATCACAATTCAAGGTACTCCAAATCGGGGGAAAATAATGGTCTTAAACAGCTTAAGGACCACCGAATAATCATTGGTTCTGCTAGGAATGGCTTCAACCCACTTAGACACGTAATCCACAACAACCAAGATGTATTTGTTTCCATATGACGAAGGAAAATGGCCCATAAAATCAATGCCCCAACAATCAAAAATCTCAAACTCAATGATGAAATTATGTGGCATCTCATGTCTCTTACTTATTTTCCCTCTCCTCTGACAGGCATCGCACTGCGAAATGAAAGCATGAGCGTCCTTAAACATAGTAGGCCACCAGAAACATGCTTGAAGAACCTTGGACACTATTTTGAAAGTGGCAAAGTGTCCATCATAGTCGGATCCATGGCAATGAAACAACACCTTAGGTACTTCTGATTCGGTAATACATCTCCTTTAAATACCATCACAATAGTGCTTGTACAGGTAAGGTTCATCCCAAAAGAATCGCCTTATGTCACGCATGAACTTCTTCTTGTTATACTTCTTGAGGTGCTTTGGTTCTGCATCTGCAGCGAGGTAGTTGGCAATATCAGCATACCATGGTTGATCAGAATCGGCTACAGCCACTAGATACTCCTCCGAAACGCCAAGGTGTTCAACAGTCAAAACTGGTTCGGAATTCGCAGGGTATCGACCGACACCATAGGAGTGTCGATCGATACCGAGACCTGCAATTCGTGGGAATTGCTGAGTTTCTGCGAAACCCATCTGAAACTCGGTTTCAATGAAGTAAATGGATTCCTCTGGTAGTTGATCATCAATAGGGACGTCTGCATCGATCCGAATCCTCGAGAGATGGTCAGCGACCCCATTCTCTACTCCTTTCTTGTCTTTAACCTCGATGTCGAAACCTTGTAGCAAAAGAACCCAACGACAAAGGCGAGGTTTGAGTTCCTTGTTTTGCATCAGATATTTGAGGGCAGCATGATCAGTATGAACAATCACTTTGCTCCCAATCAAGTAGGATCGAAATTTCTCAAAGGAGAAAATAACTGCAAGTAGTTCCTTCTCTGTTGTGTTGTAGTTCCTCTGAGCATCATCCAATGTCCTGCTGGCATAGTAGATGACGTGCAGCTTCTTGTCCTTTTTCTGACCCAGAACAGATCCAACAGCAAAATCACTAGCGTCGCACATGATCTCAAAAGGCAATGTCCAATCAGGAGGTTGCACAATGGGAGCACTCACCAAAGCCTTTTTAATCTCCTCAAAGGCTGCAAGACATTCAGGTGTGAAGTCGAATTTGATATCCTTGCATAATAAAGCAGTGAGTGGATGTGCTATCTTGGAGAAATCCTTGATAAACCTCCTGTAAAACCCAGCATGACCAAGGAAACTTCGAATGTCCTTCACAGAATTTTGTGGTTGGAGGCTCATCATAACCTGAATTTTGGCTTTTTCAACTTCGATCCCAGCCTCAGAAACCTTGTGCCCAAGCACGATGCTATCCTGAACCATAAAGTGACACTTTTCCCAGTTAAGGACCAAGTGTTTCTCTTCATACCTCTGTAGCACCTTGCACAAGTTAGCCAAACAGTCTTTTAACGATGATCCATATAATGAAAAATCATCCATGAACACCTCAATAAAATCCTCAATCATGTCTATGAAGATAGACATCATGCATCTCTGAAAAGTGGTTGGAGCGTTATACAATCCAAATGGCATTCTCCTATACGCGAATGTGCCATATGGACATGTAAAAGTTGTTTTCCCTTGGTCATCTGGATGTATCGGAATCTGGAAGAAACCTGAATACCCATCGAGAAAACAGTAATAGGGATGAATAGCCAACCTCTCCAACATCTGGTCAATGAATGGCAATGGGAAATGATACTTTCGTGTGGTTGCATTCAACTTCCTGTAGTCAATGCACATTCGATGTCCAGTGATAGTTCTAGTAGGAATCATCTCATCCTTTTCATTCTTCACCACCGTTATCCCTCCTTTCGTAGGAACAACATGCACTGGACTGACCCAAGAGCTATCCGAAATAGCATAGATAACACTAGCTTTCAAAAGCTTCATCACTTCCTTTTTGACCACTTCCATCATATTCAGATTCAGCCTCCTCTGATGCTCAATTGAGGTCTTTGACTCGTCCTCAAGATGAATCATATGCATGCACAGGTCTCGTGATATACCTGAAATATCATCAAGAGAATAGCTAAGAGCTTTGCGATATTTGCGCAGCTTACTCAGCAGTAAGGCAATCTATGTGTTGTTCAAAGAAGCATTAACAATTACTGGGTATGTAGAATTATGACCAAGAAAGCTATACCTCAGATTTGGTGGGAGTGGTTTTAGTTCCACCTTAGGAGCATTCTCTGCACTCCAATCTCCAATCCCAGCAGCTTGCTTAGAGCTTTCGGCCAACTCTCCTTCTAGTCGCAGGGTATCGACCGATACTAGGGGGGTATCGATCGATAATGGCGATGCTGAATCGATTATCTTCGAGTATCCAGAAGTATCTTCACACGAATGGGCCTCTGAAGTGGCTGAGCAGACCAATGCTTTCTCTAGTGGATCCTTAGGATGCATCTCAAGGAAGTACTCTTCAGCTATGTCACTGAAAGTGTCCACAAAGAAAGTCTGCCCATTGATGGTTGGTCGCTTCATCATCTTGTCCATATTGAAAGTCATGACCAAATCACCAATGTTGAGGGCGATCTTCCCATTCCTGCAATCAATCAGAGCACCAGCTGTTGCAAAGAATGGTCTGCCTAGGATAAGAGTGTCCTTAGGCTCATCATCGTACTCCAAGATGATGAAATCAGTTGGGATTAAGCAATTTCCAATCTTAATCGGTACATCTTCGAGTAACCCCTCTGGAAGTCTAACTCACCAATCATCAAGTATTAGGGAGATCTTCGTGGTTGTGAAGTCTGTCATCCCCATCCTTTTGGCAACTGAATATGGCATGAGGTTGACACTGGAGCCAAGGTCACATAGGGAACGCACAAATCTGTCTGTGAGTATCGTACAATCCAACACAAAACTGCCTGGGTCCGGCAGCTTCTTTGGGATCCTGTTGATCAGGATTGCACTGCACTCATGAGTAATCATCAAGCATCCCTCTTCAAGGTTCACGTTGCTAGAAACCATCTTCTTGACATATCTCCTGAAGGCTGGAGAAGTCTTGATGGCATCGATAAAAGGAAGTTCAACGATCAACTTATCCATAATTGCCTTGCATCTAGAGTCTTCTACCTCCTTCTTAGTCTTTCCAAAAGCTCTGGGATAAGGTATCCTCGGTGTGTAAACTCTTGATGCAACTACATTAGGCACTTCCTTTGAAATCTTAGGAGACGGTTCGACTGCAGGATCAGTATCGACCGATACTGAAGTGGTATCGATCGATACCCGTGGTTTGGATTTGTCCCGTGAAAGTATTTGGAGCGATTTCGGTATCTTCATCGTCAGAATCGACGAAAATATCTGCAGTTTGGCCAATTTTTACTCCATGAGTGACCTCTTTCCCACTCCTCAAGGTGATTGCATTGACGTGAGCCCTTGGGTTCTCTACTTTCCCGGGAAGAAAACCTTCTTGCCTTTTCACAGCTTCTGAAGTCTGAGCTATATGAAGTTCCAGCTTCTTCTGCTGAATATTAATAGCGTTGATCCTTCCACTCAGATCATTGTATAGGACATCAATCTTCCCATTGAAATACACAGTGAACTTCTGCTGTCCTTTAAGAAACTGTTCAAACATGGACTCGATCTTGCTATCAGGGAGCTTAGCAGGTATTGGCTGATAAGACGAACTTTCATAGTTCCTGGTATACCCACTGTTCTGAGATGACTTCTGACCAAACTGATTCGAACCTCCTTGCTGAGAGTTGTTGTTGAAGTTTTTGTTGTTGTTGAATTGATTCCTCTGACCTTGAAAACCATAACCACCAATGTAGTTAACATCCTCTACCTCATCTTCGTTGAATACCTCAACATCTTCAGCAAAGTGAACGGCCTTCGTTGTCTTGCCCATCAGAAGACTGTGCATAGAATCCAACTTGGCTTGAACATCGGCAATATGTGAACCATCCACGCTACCAACTAGCTTCTTCCGCTCAAAATCAGCATTCTTGGTGCTATTGCTAGACGCCGAGTTCTCAATCAGTACGTAGGCATCATCAGGATACCTGGTGTTGAAGTTTCTATTGCTTGAAGTATCCGAAGCCATCTGATACCTCCAGTCAATTCCTCTGAAGAAGAATCCCATCATCTGAACATCAGAGTATCCGTGGTGTGGACAGTCTCTCTGGTATGATATGAATCTCGTCCAAGCAGCTTTGAACGCTTCAGTAGGGCCTTGAGAAAACTGGGAGATCTTGTTCCTCAGATCCTCGGATCGTGCATCATCATAGAAGTTGTTAAGGAAAGCAGTCTTAGTCTCTTCCCAGTTAGTCAGTGATCCAGGAGGTAACTGCTTCAGCCAGTAAGCCGCATCTCCACCAAGAGAATATGGGAAGAGCTTGCAGAAGAGGTAGTCGTAGGACACTCCATTGCTCTTGATGCTAGTGACCAAATCCTCAAACCTCCCAATATGGTCTATGGGATGTTCATTGGAAAGACCATGAAAAGGGTGCTGACCCACAAGAGTGTAGTATGCAGGTTTCATCTCAAAGTCATTCCTCTGAAAAGCAGGAGGACGAATTGCTGATCGATTGGCATAAAACTGATCAGGCCTGTTGTACTCACCAATCGTTCTACCACGATTAACCACAGCGTTCCCAGCGATAACAGGAGCAGGAGGAATGGTGTTCTCCTCTCTATCCAGACGTTGTCCTCTCTCTTTGCGCAACTGACCCTCTTGGTCTCTGTAAGCACCATCATCATCTTGAACCAAAATCACTGGATTGTTGTTCATCTCTGCTGGCTTCTTTGCTTTTCTGTTTGTGCGTTCCAAAAGTGCTAGCTGATCCAATGACAGTTCGACTAGCTGAGTGTTCTTGCTCCTTCTAGTTTCACGAATATGCATACACCTGAAAGAAAAAGTCAAGAACGTTAGTACACGGTAACACGATGAGTATCGACCGACATTGGGTGGTGTTGATCTATATCAACAAAAGAGAACGACGAGTATCGACCGACACTAGATAGTATCGATCGATACCGACGAACTTAGTCGAAATTTTCAGACTAAAATCTAATGGCGAAATGAGTCCCCGGCAACGGCGCCAAATTTTATATGCTCAAATTAATACCCTAAAAGTACTAAGTAGTAGTTGCAGTGAAGTAGGGGTCGAACACAAGGACTCACAGAGACACACAATATATTATAAAGATGAGAATAAAGCTAAGCAAACAATGATATTGAAAACAGAATGTAAACTAAAACGTTTGTAAATTCGATTGGAGAAAGATAGGTTCAGGTATTTCTCAGGAGATCAATGAATTCAGATAAACTAACTAGCAGGATTCAGATTTAGTGCGGTTCTTGAACTCAAATCACTAAGGTATAATTAACCAACTCTCGTTGCGAAAACTATCTAAGTCTAAATCATAGAATTCCAAATCTCTTTGCGAATCCTAAAGTCTAAACCAGCTTTTAGTTCAATTTTGATTTGTTCACAAAACAACTAAACCAAATCTCTTTGCGAATCGTTATTTTGCTCATCCTAGGTTTTGTCAGGTAATTAATCGCACTCTCGTGCCTAATCTATTATCCTAAGATCTAAGTTCTAGGTGATCAATCTAGAATTAGCTTTGGAAACAACCTATGGCGAAGAACTAATTCAGATGGTGAATCCTAATAACTAATCAACCTAGCATTCAGAGAAAACCCTTATGAGAACCCAAAACCTAACAAGAGATCTACTCAGACATGGAAATGGAAGCAATAAACATGTTTGAATATATCATCAAATAAAATAGAAAGAGTAACAAGAGGGTTCGAAATCTTCTCTCAGACGAACAGAGTTTCAGACTTGTCTCCCTTCAAAAGCTCTCTCACATAACCAGAATAAAATAAAGAATAGCCATCAAAGTGTCTGTAAAATCCTATTAAATAACCCAAATCACGTTTTGGGGCTTCTTGTAAATAATAAAGACTTCTGGGCAATTTTGTAATTCTTCCACTCTTCATTAAAGTCGCGGTCCGTGTCTGCTTCGATGAGTATAGTATCGATCGACATTGATGCTTCAAATCGGGTACTCAGCTACAGAACTTCTGCTTTGATCCAAAATGCTCCAGAAAGCTCCAATATCTCCAATTATGCTCCAAACGTGCTAAAACCTGTAAAAGACCCTAAAACACTACAAAATAGTAGAAAGACTCTATAAAATGGACTTATATCATGGCCTAAAAGGGGTAAAAACCATGATATATCAACTCCTCTCTTCACCATCTCCATTCCACTAATCTCACTCCTCCTTTGTAAGTATCTCTTTTTTTGTTGAGTCTTTGCATTTCATCTTTTGTTTTTGGTCTCTCTCTTGAACTTCTTTCACACCGAGACGTTGTGATTTAAGTTTGGGGGAGGGACCGGTGTCTAATCATGTGTTTTGTGATCTTATTTTGCCTTTTGCATCTTGAGTCTCATGCATATTATTCATTTTCAATAAATTTGAAAAATTTTGAACTTTTGTGCATTTCATTTAGGATTGAGTCTAGTCTTCATTTTTGCATATTGCATTGGGAGCATTGATGAGCTAGGGTATCATTTTAAGACATTGGTTCAACGCCCACGTTCGTAGTTTTCTAATGCATTGTAGTGAGTTTGAAAGTAAGGATGCACCATCTTTAGATCTCATGCATTGATTTTCTTGTCTTGATTGAAGCAAGTGTGAATTGAATTCAACCCTATCAATTAGAACTCTAATCTTGACTCGAAATTATCATGTTTATACATTTTTGGATGGACTCGTGGATACCGTATACATACTTGGATCTTCTTTTTCTTTTTTACCACTCTTGTGGATCCAAGTAGCCATATCCCATTTTTGGAATGGTTCCCACACCTTGAACTAACCTCCTTTCTAGCGAACGATTTTCGTGTGTGATTGAGAGGCCTTCTTTCGAGCACACTTGACAAAAATTATTAGGTTTAGGGCGACAAGGAAGAATTCTCATATAGATCTAGTTCCCACATCAAGGAGCTAGACTAGGGCTAAGTTAGGTATGATGGAGAATCTTGGGGTGTTATGGGATGAGTGAAAAGAAAGGTATTTGGTGGAATGAAAACGAAAAGATGGGGACAAAGCAAAGGGGAATGCAAAGATGAGAAGTGGTTGGTGACATACTAAAAGATTAGCTCTTTGAACTAGATTAGCCTCGAAGTGTGTAATAAAAAGGAAAGAAGCCAAAAATTAGCTAGAGCATCAAAAGATGAGAAACGAGGCAAAACAAAGATAGAAGAAATAGAAGATCTAAAGCAACAAAAAAAAAGAGGAGCACCAAGCCATAAGTTCAATGGAGAAGAAGAAACCCACATTTGAGGAAAAGATGAAGGAGCAACAAGCAAAACGTGTGAGGCATGAAGGCAAAAGCCTTGTGAAAAGGGTAGTTTATGTTTGGAACTTCATGGGTTATAGACGTCTTAGGCATTTGGTAGATGAGAATTCACTCTTGTATGCATAGGTTGCCTTTTACCTTTAGCATTTTGCTAAAGTTTGCTCAATCCTAGAGAGATCCTTGCATTGGAATACCCGCATGTGTGATTGAAATCATCTTCATCTCAAAACCTTATCCCTTGGCCAAACGAGTTTATTTGATTTTGCTTGAGCATGATTCACATAGAACAAATTAATGAATGTCAAAGGGTTAAAGGATAAGAACGTTTGTGTAGGTTGGGACTTGAACTTGTTGCATGTAGAGATGGAAATGGCTAACTCTTTTGGAGTAGACTCACTTGATGCATTCAAGAATTCCAAAATAGGATGTTGAATTCGATTTCCTCTTGTGATGCTTTTAGTTCCTAGCTCCCATCTTTATGTCTATCTCTCTCTTTGTTCTTGATTGTTTGCTTGAGGACAAGCAAATGAATAAGTTTGGGGGAGTTGATATCCATACATTTTACATGTTCCAACATACATTTTACTTAGAGTTTTGTGCCATTTGCATGCATAATCACAGGTTTGTCTTGCATTTAGGTATCATTTAGAGATTAGGAAATTTGCATTAAGTCTAGTGAGTTCTTGCATGTTTTGGAGTATTTCTAGGTGATTGGAGGCAGTTTGGCGATATTTGGAGAAATGGGCCGAAGTAGAATGCAAAGTCCATCCGAGACGCCGGAAGGATGTAGCTGGCGTAGGCCCTACGATCAGAATCAGTTTTCACAACCGTCATGTAAGTTTCAGAGGAGTGAGTTAGCTGTCCAGGGGAATTTGAATCAGGTGATTCTGACATCTGGTTAGGGAGTTATCGTGGGTTTAAGGAAGACGTATCCGCCTGGCTGAGAGACCAAGACCTGTACTGCCCCAATTACGCTCGGCATGCACGTCCGCTATGCAACCTTCACCTAACCAGAAAGATTACCGGCCCACAACACCCATCCATCCCTGACTGTTACTGCTCCTACACCTTTCCAGGGGAAATACTGGCCTCATGTACCGGCCCAATCTCGCCCGGCGTAGAAGCTCTCGCCGAAGCCAGCCAAAGTGTCTGAAAGATCAGGCTAGACGAAGGATCTACGCTCAGAGTTAGCCTCTGAAGTCTTCATAGAAGGTGTAGATAATTGAGCTAGCTGTCTTCTGGCGGTACTGACAAGTCATTCTGATATGTGTTGTGAAAGATACATCAGATTTAGCAGGTACATCTCTGACTAGCACCCAAACGAGTTATGCTTAAAGAAACAAACTCTCCATACCGGCCAGGTGTACCGGACCCAATTTTCTCGGTATGGAAAGTTCGACCACCAAGACCCACTTTGACCCAGATTTTACCGGGTCAATACCCGGTTTGTCCCGGGTTGACCCGGTTTGCCCCCATTTTCCTATAAATACTCTAAACCTAATTTTTGTGATCTAAGCTTTCTTTTCCCTAGAGTTGAGTTTTATCCCAAACTCTTTCTAAGATGATTTTGGATGGATCTTCATCATTCATGCCACTCTAGTGAAGGATTCTTCAACCTATATTTATTTTATTCTTGTTCTTTATCTTTATGTCTCTTTTTCCCTTGTGTTCTTCCTTGTTCTTTATGTTTAGGCTTTAGACCCCTTTTTGTTGGATTTTGGATTTTGTTTGATTTTGATGATTTGGTGATTGATTGCTGATGCTTAGGACTACATAAACATCTATTCTCATGTTAGAAAGGATCTTAATGTTAGGATTGAACAGAAAACTCATTTCTAGAACTTAGACATTTCATGCACACAAGGTGTTCGATGAAATGTTTAGAAAACTTCTAAGCATGCTTTTCATATCTAAGTGATCAGTGGAGGCTGACTTTAGTATGAATTGTTGAGTAAAATGGACTTGTGATAAATTATGGACTATCTAATTGATCGGTGGATACTGACTTTAGATGATTCGTACAATGATTAGTATCACGAAAGTGAACTAATCTACTTGAAGGTGTTCCATGTCATAAGAATAAATGTGCATTGAATGTTTAGGCATCGTTAGTCCATTTTCTTGATGGTTAGATGATGATGATTTAGGTTGATTCTTGTTAGGTCCTTCACTTAGGTTGACCTTAAAGCTAGTTTTGGATTGAGTGATAAAAGCTAGAGCTTAAACATTTCGCACCCGGTAGGTGTTCGATGAAATGCTTGAACCAAACATTTTGTGTTCTTTTCATGCCTAGCCAATGAGAGTTGATGTCTAGGGTGATTAGTGAACTAAGTGGGATTGGAGATTAATTCTTGTTAATCATCTTATCACAAACAATGGTTTGTTCTTGATTTGGTGATTAACAAAGTTATTAGTGCCACGGGAGTGTATTAGTCATAATTGTGAATTACATGTTCTAGGATAGTGTTTAATGCAATCTTTGTCATCATTATTTGATTATTAATCATTCATTTGATAGTTCATTCCATGATTGTATATCTTTGTTTTCTTTCTTGCATTTTACATTCTTAATCTAAAAATATAAAACCCAAAAACATTTGCTCTAGCTTAGGAAGATTCATGTATTCTTGGTGCATTGATATTAACCTCTTTGGTTCGATCCTCAAATACTACAATGATATGAGTAGGTTTGAGTAATTGATGTGAACTTAAAACAAATTCTACTATCAGTCGTTCCTCCCTCTCCGGCGTTTTTGCACATATCTGCACAAAAGACACAAAGAGAGTTGAATGAGGTTTGAACAAATGTTAAGTTTCGGGTGGGGTACCAAACAAAGATGAGATGGCCATTCATGTACGGCAAAGAGTGGTAACATGCAAAAGAACTTCCACTACAAGAAAACACCCGGATATCTAACGGGTTTGAAACCGTCGGAAATTTCTGACGGAATACAGAGGGCATAACAAAGGTATTCCGAGGGATTGATTTCCCTCGAAAATTGGTCGGGATTTTCCGATGGATTACCAGCCGTCGGATATCCCTCGGAATATTCCGACGGATTTCCGAGGGAATATCGACAAATATTATTCCCTAAAAAATCCCTCGGAATTTCCCGAAGGATTTCCGACGGCTGTTAATCCGTCAGAAAATTCCGACCGATTTCCGAGGAAAATTAATCCCTCGGAAACGCCGTCGGAAATCCCTCAAAAAATTCCGACGGATTTCCGAGGGAATATATATATTCTCGCTCCGTACATACTTCTCCCTTTGTATATACGTTTCTTGCTTTGTTTGTAAACAGTTTGGAATGTTTCCGCAAGATTACAATTGTTATACAACTTAGTAAACATTATATATATATATATATTCCTTGCCTATTTTTCAAATTTCTTTGTTCCTAGGTTGTTCCAATGTTTAGTTCGTGTGTTTGTTTTTGGTATTTTGAAGATTCTTGTGTATAGTTGCAGAGAACAATCAAACATTTCTCTATAAATACTCCTCCCCTCATTCACAATATTCACAACAAAAAAAAAATTAAAAAATATCTCTTAATTTCGATCGTGGATGGACAAACCTATGCGTGATCCCGCGACGAGGGAATTGACGGATGAGTTCGCACAAGGTGTGGAGGAGTTCATGAACTTTGCGTCAAACAATAGCATGACATCGGAATACGGTAAAATGTATTGTCCTTGTATTAAATGTCAGAATCATAGATTAGTCTCAGTTAGGGATGTAAGGAAGCACTTATATAGGAATGGATTTATACCTGGTTACAAAATTTGGTATACCCACGGAGAAACCGATTCAATGGTGCAATACTATGGTAGCACATCAGATAGATTTGGTAGTACTTCGGGTACTAGGTTAGAGGAACCAACACACGAAGTAGATGTAAACGTAGGTTACACTCAGATGGTGAATGATGCGTTTCGTGAAAACATAGCATCGTATCATCATGTTGAGGATTGTAACAGGATAGAGAAACCAAATTCAGAAGCGCGGCAGTTTTTTTATATGCTAGATGCGTCAAAGCAGCCATTATACAGAGTATGTAGAGATGGAATATCGCCTCTTTCAACTGCAAGCAGGTTGATGACTATAAAGACGGATTTCAACTTGGCTGAAGATTGTGTTGATGCGATAGCTGATTTTGTGAGAGATGTCTTACCTGAAGATAATATTTCACCGGCTTCATCCTACGAGATTCAGAAGCTTGTAGCTGGTCTTGGATTACCTTATCAGATGATAAATGTGTGCATCGACAACTGTATGATCTACTGGAGAAAGGATAAAAGCCGGTTGAAGTGTCGTTTTTGTCACAAACATCGCTATCAGGATACAGGAGGCAGAGTACCTGTTCCACATAAACGGATGTGGTATCTTCCCCTAGTTGATAGTTTGAAGAGGTTATATCAATCCCAGCGCACGGCAGGGCCTATGAGATGGCATGCAGAACATAACTCAGCTGGAGAGATAGTGCATCCTTCAGATGCAGAAGCATGGAAACATTTTATAGAGATTTATCCTAGTTTTGCGTGTGAGCCAAGGAACGTATACCTCGGGTTATCTACGGATGGATTCAACCCTTTTGGAAATCATGGGAGGAAATATTCGTTGTGGCCAGTAATCATCACACCGTACAATTTACCGCCATCTATTTGCATGAAACGAGAGTTTTTGTTCTTCACGATCCTCGTCCCAGGTCCAGAGCATCCTAAGAGATCACTTGATATTTTCTTATAGCCATTAATTTATGAGTTGAAAATGTTGTGGAAAGATGGTGTTGAAGCATTCGATGTTTCCTTGCATCAGAATTTTATGATGCGTGCGGTACTTATGTGGACCATAAGTGATTTCCTAGCACACGGTATGCTATCTGGATGGTCGACGCATGGAAGGTTTGCGTGTCCGTATTGTCAAGATAACACTGATGCGTTCCAATTGAAGAACGGACGTAAGACTTCTTGGTTTGATGGTCATCGACGATTTCTACCGCATGATAATCCATATCGTCGGAGCACAACATTGTTTAGAAAGAACAAAAAAGTTTTCGATGGTCCACCTCTTGAGGTAGATGGGAATTATATTATGAATCAGTTCAGAGATTTTGGTGCCGAGAATACAGTTTCATGCGGGGATAATGGGCATTATCCCGTTGACGGTTGTGGTGAGTACCACAATTGGCACAAGAAGAGCATTTTCTGGGATTTGCCATATTGGAAAGACCATTTGCTGCGCCATAATCTAGGTGTGATGCACATTGAAAAGAAATTTTTCGACAACATCATGAACACTGTTCTAAATGTGCAAGGAAAGACGAAAGATAATTTGAAGGCTAGATTGGACTTGCCAGATATTTGTTCACGTAAGGAGTTGCATGTAATGGCGAACAGGAAATCACATTCCCCTGTTTTCCGGTTGGATGCGTCTTCAAAGGAGGAGTTCTTCGATTGGATTAAGAACGGTGTCAAATTCCTAGACGGATATGCATCTAACCTTTGTAATTGCGTCGATAATTCAGAAGGGAAGTTTTCTGGGATGAAGAGTCATGATTGTCATGTTGTCATGCAGCGCCTCCTTCCATTTGCATTTGAATGTCTTCTTCCTATAAACGTCCATGGAGTTATTGCAGGTATACATACATTTACACTATTACGTATGTTGGTGATTGTATATTTGTGATTATTATACGTACGTATCATTTAGTTTTGTATGTGTACTATATATGCAGGGATCAGTGCTTTCTTCCGGGATCTATGCACGAGATCACTTACATCAGCCGAAATTCAAAATCTAGGGGAAAACATCCCGGTTCTCCTTTGCAACCTCGAGAAAATATTTCCTCCTACATTTTTTGATGTTATGGAACATATTCCTATTCATCTCCCTCGAGAAGAAGCACTTGGTGGGCCTGTTCAATACCGATGGATGTACCCTTTTGAGCGGTATATGTTCCACCTAAAGAAGAAGGTGAAAAATCTTTCTAGAGTCGAGGGTTCTATTGTCGCACAGAGCATTAATGAAGAAACTTCCAACTTTGCTAGCTACTACTTTCCAGCGCAAGTCCAAACAAAAAGTAGACGCCCCGCACGTCATGATGATAGAGGGAACAGAGTTAGTTATCCTGTCTATGTTCCCGATATATTTATTCAGATTGCACGACTAAGTGGAAAAAGCAAGGATCAGCGACTATTAGAGGAGGAGCAAAGGTACTTGCATATGTATATTCTGACAAACTGCGATGACGTTTTAGAATATGAGAGGTACTTAATTAAATGTTAATTTTTTTTGGTTAACAACGTTTACTAATGTTATTATAATTTTGTAATGCATTTGTTCATGCACAGGATGTTCATGACCCAAATACGCGATTGGTATCCAAATTACACAGAGGATGAGCTTGATGTCGTCAAGCAGAATGACTTTGGTGATTGGTTGAAATATCATGTAAGTGTTAAATGATGATTTATTATTATATAATTAATTAAATTAGAATAATAATTTTTATATATAAACATTATTGTGTCGATTATTGTTCACTTGAAATTTTAACAGGTTCGTCATATGACTGCTCTCGGGAATGAGTTTCCGACCTGGTTAGTTGAGATGATGAAAGGCCCGGCGTTTATTGCAAAGTCTTATCTGATGTATTGCACCCGAGGGTATGCTTTTAAGGCTAATCGGGAAGGAAGCTCAAATACAACTTGTAATTCTGGTATATCAACTCAATCTGGAGAAGTTGTCTACTACGGTGTCCTCCGCGAAATTTTGGAGGTCCATTATCTGGGGATGCTCGACTTGAGGTGCATTGCGTTCTATTGTGATTGGTATAATCCAGTAGGAGGTCTACGCCAGGACGCATTTGGTGTTACATCTGTCCACTCTCGAAGGCGACTTCAGAAATACGATCCTTTCATTCTTGCTTCACAAGCGGATAAGGTTTCCTACATTCGATACCCCCGGCTTAGGAACAAGCAAGACCCTTGGATTACTGTTACGTCGATACACCCAAGGGGAAGAGATTATGGTGTGTCAGAGCACGACCCTTTGCAGGTTCCAGTAATAGGTAACTTAGGTCCGATCGAGAATTCTCTTGAAGTTGATCTCGTGGTTGATTTCACCATGGACGGGAATTACGAGGTATTTGAGGATTCAGAGGAAGAGATCGGCGAATTTGACGAGGTCTCCGGTTCAGCTACGTCAGATTATTCATCGGACTCCGAATAATGAACTTTATGTAATATATTTTACTTATCTATGCATAATTAATGTTTTCACCTTTTTATGAAATAAAAACCTATCTTTCTTCCCAGAAATTAAACATAATTAATATAGTAAAGTGTCCAAAAATGTTTTTTCCCCCGGCTAAAACCGTTAATATCCCCCCGGCTAAAACCTTTAATCCTCCCGGCTAAAACCGTTAATCCCCCAAGGTTTTTCGGTTTTAGCCGGGAGATTTTCAGGCACCTCGGCTAAACCTGATCTGAACATTCTTAAATCAGGTTTAGCCGAGGCATTCGAAAATGTCTCGGCAAAAACTGAAAATCCTTACATCCGTCGGAAATCCCTCGGAAATTTCCGATGGATTTTCGACGGATTTAAAGATTTTCAGTTTTAGCCGGAACATTTTCAGGCACCTCGGCTAAAACTGATCTGAACATACTTAAATCAGTTTTAGCCGAGGCATTCGAAATTTCTGAGGGATTTCCGACGGATTTAAGGTTTTTCAGTTTTAGCCGAGACATTTTCAGGAACCTAGGCTAAAACTGATCTGAACATACTTGAATCAGTTTTAGCCGAGGCATTCGAAATTGTCTAGGCTAAAAATTATCTGAACATACTTAAATCAGTTTTAGCCGAGGTATTCAAAATTGTCTCGGCTAAAACTGATCTGAACATACTTAAATAAGTTTTAGCCGAGGCATTCAAAATTGTCTCAGCTAAAACTGATCTGAACATACTTAAATAAGTTTTAGACGAGGCATTCGAAATTGTCTTGGCTAAAACTGAAAAACCTTAAATCCGTTGGAAATCCCTCGGAAATTTCCGAGAGATTTCCGACGGATTTAAGTATTTTCAGTTTTAGCCAGGACATTTTCAGGCACCTCGGCTAAAACTGATCTGAACATACTTATATCAGTTTTAGCCGAGGCATTCAAAATTGTCTCGGCTAAAACTTATCTGAAGATACTTAAATCAGTTTTAGCCGAGGCATTCGAAATTGCCTCGGCTAAAACTGAAAAACCTTAAATCCGTCGGAAATCCCTCGGAGGGACATTTTCAGGAACCTCGGCTAAAACTTATCTGAACATACTTAAATCAGTTTTAGCCGAGGCATTCAAAATTGTCTCGGCTAAAAATAAAAAACCTTAAATCCGTCAGAAATCCCTCGGAAATATATGAGGGATTTCCGACTGATTTAAGGATTTTCAGTTTTACCCGGGACATTTTCAGGCACCTCGGCTAAAACTGATCTGAACATACTTAAATCAATTTTAGCCGAGGCATTCGAAAATGTCTCGGCTAAAACTAAAAATCCTTAAATCCGTCGGAAATCCATAGGAAAGTTCCGACGGATTTTCGACAGATTTAAAGATTTTCAGTTTTAGCCGAGACATTTTTGAATGTCTCGCCTAAAACTGAAATCAAAATCCTTAAATCCGTCGGAAATCCCTCGGAAATTTCCGAGTGATTTCCGACAGTTTAGGGAATAAAACCTCAAATTTGCCAATTTTGAAGTTGTTAGGTCTTTTTAGATGTAGAACTAACAAATATACACTAGTTTATGTGAAATGTTTTTAAAAATCATACGTTATAAACTATTTAGTTAAAATCCAGAGCAAAAACGTAAATGTCCTTAGTTGTTCTATTTGTTTTTATGAATGCTTGAACTCGTTCATCGATCGATTTTTACAAACTCCCAAATAACTTGTTTTGATTGTTTAAGGTTTTTCTTATTAGTATATAACACTAATGATTATTAAACACTAAAATTAATGAAATCTTCATAATATAAACCCTAAATCGTCGAAAATCCCTCGGAAATTTCCGAGGGATTTCCGACGGATCGTGAAATTTTCCCCGGGAAATTGAACCTCCAAACGAAAAAGAGAAAATTGAAGCGGTTAATTGAAATGGTTTTCCGACGGATTACCGAGGGAGGTAGTCCGTCGGAAATCTTTTTACTTATCTAAACCATCGATCTTCTTCCGATCGCTAGTCTTCTTCTTCTATTCTTCTTCTTCTTCTTCTTCTTCTCTTCTGGTCTTCTTCTTCTTCTCTTCTTCTTCCGATCGAGTATGAGTCTTCGTCTTCTTCTCTTCTTCTTCTTCTCTTCTTCTTCTTCTCTTCTTCTCTTCTTCTTCGGAATTCGGATCGAGTCTTCTTCTCTTCTTCTTCGTTCTTCTTCCGGCCCTCTCTCTCTCCTCAAACCCACAAATTAATAGGTAAGTTGGTTAATATTTTTTTTTAGATTTTTGTTAGATTAGGTTGAAATTTTGTGGAATTTGTGGAATTAGATTATGTTGTTAGATTGTTAATTAGATTAGGTTGTTAGATTAAGTTGTTAGATTACCTTGATTTTTGTGAATTTGTGGTTTTTTGTTGTGGATTATGTTGAATATGTGTTAATATTTTAGATTAGTTTTTAGATTAGTGTATGTTGAAATTTTTATAAATTATATTTTTAATTATATTTTATTAAAAACGTTTTTATAAACTATATTTTTTAAAAACGTTTTATATAAATTATATTTTTAATTATATTTTTTTAAAACGTTTTTATAAATTATATATATAAAAAACGTTTTTATAAATTATATATATAAAACGTTTTTTTAAATTATATTTTAAATTATATTTTTTAAAAACGTTTTTTTAAATTATATTTATAAAAACCGTTTTTTATAAATATATTTTTTTAAATAGTTTTGAGAATTTTTTTTTTTAAAACGATTTTTATTTAAGTATTTTTCGAAACAAAATTTTGGTTTCTTAGAAAATTATTTATGATTAGTTAAATGTTTTTAAAATGATCGGGTTTTTTTTTGTAGGTCCTACGGTGCATTCGATCAAGACCGTCAGAAGGGTACTGACTCAGGTCCTAGCCAGAGTACTGTTCCTGACACTGAGAGTGTAACTCAACCGAGGATCATGACAATCGAGGAGCTCGTTCAACAGACGGGACGAGAACTACTCAAAGTTCTCGATCCGGAACTCCGGATTCCGAGATCTACTTGGTAATAATTTTTTTTATTCTTAATTACTTATTTTTAGATTTAATAACTGTTATTTAATTTTTTTTTTCATAGATTTGGAATCTCCGGGAATGGCATCAGCAAGTCGGTTCTCAAGATGCTGCACAACATTCTCGACAAACCATATCTAAATTTTTTGGAGGTTCCGGTAGACGAACAAAACCTGTGGTTTCGTATGTTTGCGGTAAGTACGTAAATCTTTATTTATTTACTAACGTGTTTGTGTGAGGTCATTGCAAGAGTTGAGTGAAACACTTGAGTGGAAACACTTGTGAGTTTTTATTTACTAACGTGTCTGTTCTTTTTGCGAGGAAAAATGACCGAGGAAAGTGATTCCAATATTTCATGGACGAGGAGGGAAAGAGACGCCGCGATGAATCGCAAGGTGGATGTCATAACTCTCATGATGAATGAGATGAGAGAGCAAGTGTCCGCTCTTAGTATGAGGACGCCGGCTAGGCGAGAAGGAGTGGCTCGAGGAGCCAACAAAGGCGTGGCTCAAGCGAGAGACAATAGGGCCGAGAGTCAAGGATCCGACAATAGTGTTGGTAATAGACAACGGCGAATGCCGCCGAGACATAGGCGGGACCAAAACCAACAAGGTCAACAAAACCTGCAAAATCCGCAAAACCAACAAGGCGAGCATGATGACAATCCGTTCTATGATCGAGGTCATGAGTTCGAAGAGGAACAACCTAGGCAACAACCGGCTAGAAGGAATGACAATGACCTTGGCGGTTTGAAACTTCGCATCCCACCCTTCTACGGGACAAATGATCCAGATGCATTTCTTGAGTGGGAAAAGAAGATCGACTTGGTCTTAGATTGTCAAAACTTTTCCGAGCAAAGGAAAGTCAGGTTAGCCGCTACTGAATTCCACAATTATGCTATTGACTAGTGGGATCAATTGGTGACTAGCAGGAGACGCGATGGAGAAAATCCCATCGAGACATGGGAAGAGATGTCTTTGGTCATGAGGAAGCGATTTGTGCCGAATCACTATCTACGTGAACTTCACCAAAAATTGAGAAGGTTGTCACAAGGGACTTGAAGTGTTGAGGACTACTTCCAAGAGATGGAAAATCTCATGCTCAAAGCTAACATTGATGAGCCCGGTGATGCTACAATGGCACGGTTCCTAAGTGGAATGAACCGAGAGTTGCAAGACCGGATGGAAATGCAAACATATGATACCGTGGAGGAGATGTTGCCTAAAGCCATTCTCGTGGAGCAACAACTCAAACGAAATGGTATCTCACGGCCATCTTATGTCTCTAAGCCGAGCTATGCCAAAGCCGAGACGAAACCAAACTACCCGGCCTGTAACGCCCCCGAACCGCTTTCCCCATGCCGGCCGGGCCGAGGCTCCCGCGAGAGCTCCCCTCGCACACCGCGCACACGCACGCAGGGAGAGACGGGCTGGGTTCGCCACGTAGCGGCTCCCGCGCGCCGGTCGGCCTGGGGTTCACGGACAGCCCGTCGTCCGATCCGCCCGAGCCTCCCAGCCCGCGAGGGCCGCAAACTCCTGGGACTTCGGCCTAAGGCTTCGCAACCCGTACCTCGGCTCAGGGAGCCATCGGTTCCATCCCGAGCCTGGCTATTACTTAACAGCCTGAAAAACAACAAAGCAGTGTCATAAGTAATCTACAATTACTTAGTGAGCCCGGGATCTCTACCATGCGACCTGGCATGACCCAATAATTATGCAAGCAATCCTACCAACTTAACACGCATAAACTACGCAACCTAGCGCAATCTCAACTATTATGCAAAACTAGCATAAAACACGCAGTAGAACTCAACTATCAACCAAGCTTTACGCAATAATTCCCATAAATAAATTTCGCAAGCAATACACCAAACGCAGAATTTAAATAACTCAAATTAAACCCTAATCATGTGCTGCCTCACATGACCGGAAGCTACTCACAAAAATCCTAGTCACTCCAAGCAACTAGACTCAAACGTAGCATACTACTACCGTCAATTCCTCATGGCGCATGGCGATTCCTGATTTCCCAAGGCAATGTCTCTCCTGCCATTAGACACAAAGTCTAAAATGGCTACATTCCTGTTAACCCCTCCTCGGACCCTTTACTACACCGTCGGGCAGGCTCGACTGGGTACTAGCCAGTTCGAACAATTGGGACAATCAAAACATCGCCCTCAAGTTTATGCAATAACACCTAGTTAACCTAGCATGCTACTATCGCCAATTCCTCATGGCACATGGCGATTCCTGATTTCCCAAGGCAATGTCTCTCCTGCCATTAGACACAAAGTCTAAAATGGCTACATTCCTGTTAGCCCCTCCTCGGGCCCTTTACTACACCGTCGTGCAGACTCGACTGGGTACTAGCCAGACCGAACAATTGGGACAATCAAAACATCGCCCTCAACCTCACGTTAGTTAATTATGCAATAACCTCTCGTTAACTGCATACCCTTAACTAACCAAATCGATAATATAACGAGTAAAGCAAATGTCCTACCTCGACAACAATACTCGAAATATTTAACAAAGCAATACTATGCAAGCATAAATTGAACCAGCAATACTATGCAAGCATAAACCAAATGAACTTCCGACAGAATTTAAACAACCCCTTAATTTAAATCCTAATCATGTGCTGCCTCACATGACCGGAACTTACTCACAGTGATTCGGTTGAAAGGTTGGATCTGATCCTGCCTCGGCCCTTCCCACGTACTGCCCTCACCCGGCTTAAGCGTTCGGAAAATAACCGTCAAGGTTCTAGAGAGAGGTTTTCTAGTGATTTTTGAATGGGAAAAGGTGTGAAGTTTACAAATGGACTAAGGTCCTATTTATAGCCTTTTAGGTAAGCACTAGGTGGCCTCGGAGTATCATCAGCATGACACATGTCATGTGACCAAGCTCATTCGTGCGGCGACACATGCCCTCAACAATGACTAAGCTTAGTCACCTTCCGACACATGTTAACTCCCATGCATGATGACACCTCTTCCTTGCATGCACAGCAACACCTCGTGCTTGCATGTAAAGATTAATCCCTTTGGCTGACACCTCGTACTTCCCCTTGGTCTTATCCACAAAAAATCAAGCTTATCCACAACTTATGCTTATCCACAACTCGTTCTTATCCGTAGTCGCAATTGTTGACTTTTTCTGGTCCTATCCAAAAGCGGTTACCTAATACACGGTTGCGGCCGCATCCGGTCCACATAAATTACTCGAGTTCTTTCGAGCCCATTGCTTACCGCATGTCCGCCGGCATCCACCGGAAAGGTTCTTTCGGTAAAACTAGTGTTCTAAGCCCTTAGCCTAATTTTTCGCGGACAATTCCCTTAAGGCGCCTCGACCAGACTTTCACCTTTTTGACCCTTAGACTACCGGGTTGGGCCGCATGGTTCAATTACACGATCCGTCGCTAAAAACCCTCTCGGCCTTCCCCCAGTACTTCTAGGCCAAATTGGTTTCCGTCTCGACCAAATCCCTTGGCCGATTTCTAGCCGAGTCCTGGGGCATTACATTCTACCCCCCTTAAAAAGAATTCGTCCCGAATTCTCTTGGCACACCTTGCCTAGGCTCTACAAGGACTCTCTCTATATCCAGTTTTCAACCTTCCGGCCTACTCAGACATTGGTCCATGGTTCGTAATACTCTATGGCATTATCCTTTGGTTAAAGTACTTCCTATTCTCTGGGGTTTCACGAACTACCTACTTAAGCTACCTCGGGTGCTAGTACGTGTGCGCTTTTGAGACATTCCTTAGATCAATCCAGCCTTGGCTTCCAAAACAAACACAAACAAGTTATTTATTAACAACTTACAGTACAAGTTTGAACATTCGGTTATGTACCTAACATAATCCGACAAGTTAAAACTTATAACTGAACAACAACAAAATGATAAAAAGGGTACATCCTTAACCCAGGTTCCCTTAGCCGCCTGTACAACAAAAATTTGCTAACTACCCAGCATTCCTTAACCCGAATGTGGGTACTTACACGCCAAGCATAAACAACCTGGCACAAAATGATAGCCTGCATGAGGGACATAAGGAGGAGGAGGAGGAGTGGCTACGTGAAAATGTATGGAATGAGCTGGTGAGTCTGGATGTGTGGTCGGGCATGAGGTAGCATAATGGCCCTGCTCTCCACAAGTGAGACAGACAAATCTCGCGGCCCCGTACGGCTGGTAATACTTACACTCGCGAGGGTAATGTCCTTCCTGCCCACATGTGTAGCATATAGGCTTATACTTGCTTGGCACAGCGGGACGTCCGTCTTGACTCCCCTGTCCATATCCCATCTCGCCACTAGTCCATTGCCCCTGCCCCTGGATTGGATCCTGAATGCTAGTCTAGCCCACCGGCGCAGAACTCCATCCAGATTCCATCCAAAATCTCGAAACCGGTGATGTGGCTATCCACATCGAGGAAAAGGAACTCGCACGAGGTGACACCGGTGTAGGAGAAGCTAATATGCTCGAGCTGAGTAACATCTCGAAGTCTGGCCATCCTGGCAAAGGTGAAAGACCATGCGTCGGACTATCATGTTCTCCCAGTGGTCCCACCGAACTGTCAGAGGAGATATCCATAACACCCGATGATGACGGTATCACCTGCACTGAGTGAAATGAATCAGAGGATATGCTCACATAATCCTCCGGCATGAATGCCTCCTCCTGACCCTCGTGTCCCACTAACACATAGTCCTCGGCCATGTCAACATTGTCACCTTCCTCTTCTTGAGGATCTGACTCCAAAGGTGTATACAAACCCATCTCTTCCGCACCTGGGAAGCCATTCTCCTTACACGGTATCAATCCTTCCTTTGCGATTCCTGCTCCAGGTACGCTAGGACCGGCGCCAGCATCACCTGTGCTAGGCCCTGCCTCCCTAGTCGCACTCGGACCAGTCATACTTGTTACCACAGGCGTATGTTCATATTCGGACCCCGATGACGATACCTCACACCATCGTCTAGTCGGAATAACCAAACCATCCGCACCGTAGTACCCCGCCAACCTGGCAGATCTCCGCCCACGTCCCGGAAACTCCCAACGACGTCCTCCCATCGACCTTCCTGTCCTAGGCGAACGCATCTATAATGCAACAAAAGGTAAGTTCACAAATAAAAGACCAACTCGCATAGAATCTAAACCTGGCTCTGATACCAAACTTGTAACGCCCCCGAACCGCTCTCCCCGGGCCGGCCGGGCCGAGGGCTCCCGCGAGAGATCCCCTCGCGCACCGCTCACGCGCACGCTCAGAGAGACGGGCCGGGTTCGCCACGCAGTGGCTCCCGCGCGCCGGTCGGCCTGGGTTTCACGGACAGCCCGTCGTCCGATCCGCCCGAGCCTCCCAGCCCGCGAGGGCCGCAGACTCCCGGGACTTCGGCCTAAGTCTTCGCAACCCGTACCTCGGCCCAGGGAGCCGTCGGTTCCATCCCGAGCCTGGCTATTACTTAACAGCCTGAAAAACAACAAAGCAGTGTCATAAATAATCTACAATTACTTAGTGAGCCCGGGATCTCTACCATGCGACCTGGCATGACCCAATAATTATGCAAGCAAGCCTACCAACTTAACATGCATAAACTACGCAACCTATCGCAATTTCAACTATTATGCAAAACTAGCATAAAACACGCAGCGGAACTCAACTATCAACTAAGCTTTACGCAATAATTCCCATAAATAAATTACGCAAGCAATACACCAAACGCAGAATTTTAAATAACTCAAATTGAACCCTAATCATGTGCTGCCTCATATGACCGGAAGCTACTAACAAAAATCCTAGTCACTCCAAGCAACTAGACTCAAACGTAGCATACTACTACCGTCAATTCCTCATGGCACATGGCGATTCTTGATTTCCCAAGGCAATGTCTCTCCTGCCATTAGACACAAAGTCTAAAATGGCTACATTCCTGTTAGCCCCTCCTCGGACCCTTTACTACACCGTCGTGCAGGCTCGACTGGGTACTAGCCAGTTCAAACAATTGGGACAATCAAAATATCGCCCTCACGTTTATGCAATAACACCTAGTTAACCTAGCATGCTACTATCGCCAATTCCTCATGGCACATGGCAATTCCTGATTTCCCAAGGCAATGTCTCTCCTGCCATTAGACACAAAGTCTAAAATGGCTACATTCTTGGTAGCCCCTCCTCGGACCCTTTACTACACCGTCGTGAAG
Organism: Eutrema japonicum; assembly: GCA_030161315.1. Classification (NCBI taxonomy): domain Eukaryota; kingdom Viridiplantae; phylum Streptophyta; class Magnoliopsida; order Brassicales; family Brassicaceae; genus Eutrema; species Eutrema japonicum. Next base: position 31,175,302 of record BSQW01000011.1, on the reverse strand, counting down.
ACTCGACTGGGTACTAGCCAGACCGAACAATTGGGACAATCAAAACATCGCCCTCAACCTCACGTTAGTTAATTATGTAATAACCTCTCGTTAACTGCATACTCTTAACTAACCAAATCTACAATATAACGAGTAAAGCAAATGTCCTACCTCGACAACAATACTCGAAATATTTAACAAAGCAATACTATGCAAGCATAAATTGAACCAGCAATACTATGCAAGCATAAACCAAATGAACTTCAGACATAATTTAAATAACCCCTTAATTTAAATCCTTATCATGTGCTGCCTCACATGACCGGAACTTACTCACAGTGATTCGGTTGAAAGCTTGGATCTGATCCTGCCTCGGCCCTTCCCACATACTGCCCACACCCGGCTTAAGCGTTCGGAAAATAACCGTCAAGGTTCTAGAGAGAGGTTTTCTAGTGATTTTCGAATGGGAAATGGTGTGAAGTTTACAAATGGACTAAGGTCCTATTTATAGCCTTTTAGGTACGCACGAGGTGGCCTCGGAGTAACATCAGCATGACACATGTCCTGTGACCAAGCTCATTCGTGCGGCGACACATGCCCTCAACAATGACTAAGCTTAGTCACCTTCCGACACATGTTAACTCCCATGCATGATGACACCTCTTCCTTGCATGCACAGCAACACCTCGTTCTTGCATGTAAAGATTAATCCCGTTGGCTGACACCTCGTACTTCCCCTTGGTCTTATCCACAAAAAATCAAGCTTATCCACAACTTATGCTTATCCACAACTCGTTCTTATCCGTAGCCGAAATTGTTGACTTTTCCCGGTCCTATCCAAAAGTAGTTACCTAATACGCGGTTGTGGCCGCACCTGGTCCACATAAATTACCCGTGTCCTTTCGAGCCTATTGCTTACCGCATGTCCGCCGGCATCCACCGAAAAAGTTCTTTCGGTAAACTAGAGTTCTGAGCACTTAGCCTAATGTTTCGCGGACAATTCCCTTAAGGCGCCTCGACCAGACTTTCACCTTTTTGACCCTTAGACTACCGGGTTGGGCCGCATTGTTTAATTACACGATCCGTCGGTAACAACCCTCTCGGCCTTCCTCCGGTACTTCTAGGCCAAATTGGTTTCCGTCTCGACCAAATCCCTTTGCCGATTTCTAGCCGAGTCATGGGGCATTACACGGCCCGTACCGATTCTAAGCCCTAGCCGGACTACAAGCCGAGTTCATCCGGGCATAACTACAAGGGTAAGGCCGAGGCTTCTCCTACTATCCATAACTGTGACATTGAGTGTTTCAAGTGTAGGGGCAAAGGTCAATTTGCCAACAAGTGTCCAAACAACCGTACGATGATGATGTTGGACAGTGGCGAGATAGTAACCGATGACGAGGAGGAATTTGAGTCCGCACCTATCTACGATGATGATGATGAAGAGCATGCGGCTGATGGAGAGTTACTTATAGCTAGGCGTGTTCTTATGTCCCAGGAGAAGGTCGTAGATGACGAGCAAAGGGAGAACTTGTTCCACACCCGGTGTGTTGTGAAGAGTAAGGTGTGTAGTTTGATCATTGATGGAGGCAGTTGTGCAAATGTGGCGAGCACAACCTTGGTGGAGAAGTTGGGTTTGGAGACTAGGAAGCATCCGCATCCTTACAGCCTTAGGTGGTTGAATAACCAAAGGCCGCTCAAAGTCACCCGGCAAGTTACGGTTCCTTTAGCGATTGGTCGCTATGAAGATGAAATTGTGTGCGACGTACTACCTATGGGGGCCGGTCATATCCTACTTGGAAGACCTTGGCAATATGATCGAAGAGCCATTCATGATGGCTTCACCAACAAGCACTCGTTCGAGCACAAGGGCCGGAAGATCACCCTTGCACCATTGTCACCGCATGAGGTCTACCTAGATCAGCTCAAGCTTGAGCAAAACCACCACGGCAAGACCATTGTGAGTGACCCCCTAAACACTTCTACTACTAAATCTGAGTGTGAGAGTTCTATGAGAAAAACCAAGTCAAAGGCCTTTGAGAGTAAACCCGTGAGGCAAGAAACTCTTTTCGTGAGGCCTAGTGAGATTAAGCATGCGCTTGTTACCAAGCAACCTATCATTTTGCTTATGTTCAAAAATGCTCTCACAAGCATGACTAACCTTGAGCCGGATATTCCGAGCAGTGTGTCATCTCTTTTGCAGGAATTTCGAGATGTTTTTCCGGAAGAAAGCCCAAATGTCTTACCACCTATTCGTGGGATTGAGCATCAAATCGATTTCGTGGCCGGAGCCACACTCCCGAACCGGCCAGCCTATAGAACCAATTCGGTTGAGACAAAGGAGCTCCAAAAACAGGTTGGTGAACTTATGGAGAAGGGTCACATTCTGGAAAGCATGAGCCCATGTGCGGTTCCTGTGTTGCTAGTGCCCAAGAAGAACGGCACTTGGAGGATGTGCGTTGATTGCCGAGCCATCAACAATATCACGGTAAAGTATCGCCATCCCATTCCTAGAATAGATGACATGCTAGATGAGTTACATGGGTCTAGCTTGTTTTCAAAAATTGACTTGAAAAGTGGTTATCACCAAATCTGAATGAAGGAAGGTGATGAGTGGAAAACCGCTTTCAAGACCAAGCATGGTTTGTATGAGTGGCTTGTGATGCCATATGGTTTGACTAATGCACCTAGTACTTTCATGCGCTTAATGAATCATGTGCTTAGGTCGTTTATTGGAGTCTTTGTTGTGGTGTATTTTGATGACATCTTAATTTATAACAAGACTTTAGATCGACGATCATGTAGGCCATTTGCGTAAGGTGCTAGACGTGCTTAGGAAGGAACATCTTTTTGGCAATTTGAAAAAGTGTTCTTTTGTTCAAGATAACGTGGTCTTTCTAGGTTTTGTGGTGAGTTCACAGGGCATACATGTCGATGAGGAAAAGATCAAGGCAATCAAGGATTGGCCGAGTCCTAAGACGGTTGGAGAAGTCCGTAGCTTTAACGGCTTAGCCAGTTTTTACCGACGATTTGTCCGGGACTTTAGCACCATTGCCGCACCACGCACTGAAGTGATTAAGAAGGACGTGTGCTTCAAGTGGGAACAAGAACAAGAGGATGATTTCCAGCTCCTAAATCACAAGCTTACTCACGCCCCTCTTCTTGTTTTACCCGATTTCTTGAAAACTTTTGAGATTGAATGTGATGCTTCAGGTGTAGGTATTGGAGCCGAGTTGATGCAAGAAAAGAAGCCAACTGATTTCTTTAGTGAGAACCTTGGAGGAGCCACTCTCGACTATCCAACATATGACAAGAAGCTCTATGTCTTGGTCCGTGCACTCCAAACTTGGCAACACTACCTTTGGCCTAAGGAGTTTGTCATCCACACCGATCATCAATCCCTCAAGCATTTGAAGAGCCAACACAAGTTGAACAAGAGGCATGCTCGGTGGATGGAATTCGTGGAGACATTCCCATATGTGATCCAATACAAGCAAGGCAAGGAGAATTCGTGGAGACATTCCCATATGTGATCCAATACTCGTTAATCTCCACTCTTGATGCCAAGATCCTCGGATTTGAGATGATCAAAGGAGCCTACGTTAACGATGCCAATTTCCAGGAAGTCTTTCTATCTTGTGCTAAGTTTGCTTCGGGCAAATATTTTCAGAGTTATGGTTTCTTGTTTTACGAGAATCGTCTTTGTATTCGTAACTCGTCTTTGTGAGATCTTCTTGTTAGGGAGGCACACGGTGGTGGCTTGATGGGACACTTTGGCGTAGCCAAGACACTTCTCATTGTGCAAGATCACTTCTTTTTGCCGCATATGAAGCGTGATGTGGAGAGAGTTTGTAGCCGATGCACAACTTGTAAGTTATCTAAGTCCACGAGCAGCCAAGGTATGTATACCCCTTTGCTAATTCCTAGTGCACCTTGGACCGACATATCTATGGACTTTGTGTTAGGTCTGCCTAGGACTAGGAAGGGAAGTGCTTCGGTCTTTGTTGTGGTAGATAGGTTTTCTAAGATGGCACATTTCATTCCTTTCCATAAGACCGATGATGCGTCGAACATAGCCGACTTGTTCTTTAGGGAGATAGTGCGATTGCATGGAATGCCTAGGACTATAGTCTCGGATAGAGATACGAAGTTTTTGAGCTATTTTTGGAAGACCATGTGGTCTAAGCTAGGAACTAAGCTTTGTTTCTCTACGACTTGTCACCCGCAAACCGATGGTCAAACCGAGGTGGTCAATAGGACTTTAGGGACTCTTTTGCGGGCTGTGATTAAAAAGAACATTAAGTCTTGGGAGGAATGTTTGCCACATGTAGAGTTTTCATATAACTATGTCGTATATTCTACTACCTCGTTTTCCCCTTTTCAACTCGTTTATGGTTTTAATCCGCTTACGCCTCTTGATCTAACTCCATTACCTTTGAGTGACCGTGTAAGTATGGACTGAAAGAAAAAGGCCGAGCTGGTCAAGCAAATGCATGAGAAGGCAAAGCAAAACATCGAGCATCAGACCGAGCAATACCGCAAGTATGCCAGCAAGGGCCGAACCAAGAAGACATATGAACCCAGCGACCTTGTTTGGATCTACTTGAGAAAGGACCGGTTCCCGGAAGAAAGAAAGTCCAAGCTCTTGCCGAGAGTTGACGGACCATTCACCATTTTGGAGAAGATCAATGACAATGCCTATAAGATTGATCTCCAAGGTAAGTATTCCGTGAGTTCTAGTTTTAATGTGGCTGATATCATTCCCTTTGTTGCAGATGGAGCAGATTTGAGGGCAAATCCTTTTCAAGTGGAGGGAGATGATGTGATCATGGACATGCATCGTTTGGATGGTCCATCGGATCATTTGGGTGCTGTTCCCGATGGTCGTTTGGATACTCGTTCCGACGGTCGTGACGATCGTGTGGACAACCGTTTGGACGCTTGTTTGGAGGAGGTTCTGGAGGCAGCATTGGTCGTTCCCGAAGGTCGTATCACACGGTCTAAGTCTAAGAAACTAGCCGGAGCTGTTCGGAGGTTGCTTGAAGAAATTTATATCAAGGAAGAAGATCAACATTCACGAGGTGCTCTAATCTCAATCTCCTACTTGGATTCTACTTGAGGTTGGTCGCAAGCTAAGTCATTGTACTCTTTTTCCTATGTTCGGTTTTGTCCCATTGGGTTTTCCGGGCAAAAGTTTTAATGAGGCAATGGCTTATACTATCTTTGGCGGTCCAATTTCATGAAGAATGCCTTGTATATTTTCGGTGGAAAAATACAAGACCAAGCAAATCCGAAGGGTCCTTCACGCAAAAGGAGGCCAAAGATCATCTATCTTTTATTAATTTTTAGCTTTTATTTCTAAGTCTTTAAGTAATGTGACTTTTCCCTTTCCTCTTGTTTCCCTATAAATACTCTTTCCCTTTGTCATTTGCAAACAATCACCTTCTTATTAAAATACTTTGAGAGAATTTCTCTTTTGTTCCTTTGGGACTTTTCGGATTTCTTGGTGGATTTAGCCAACAAATCTCTTCGTTTTCTTTGGTGGATTTAGCCAACGAAAACCCAGCATTGTTCTTGGTGGATTTAGCCAACGAGCAAGGATCGATCTTAGGTGGATTTAGCCTTTGATCCGTGGTTAATCTCGTGCCGATCATAGCACTTGACGGAGCCGTTCATACCCATCGCCTCGTTCCAAGCCTTCTTCATTTGGATCAAGGATTATCCCCCGTTCATACCGATCCGCGAGTGTGCCGTTCTTAGGGAGTTTGCATCAAGCGTGCATCAACAAGAGTCTTGGCAATGGGAAGCGGAGGCCGTAACCTCTAAAATAATATTCGTACACACAAATATAACCTTCAGGAGCATCCCAGGGACGTTGATCCGGTTGGGGCAACAAGACTGTTATATCGTTTGGTGCGCCACAACATTCTAGGGTATTCAGCACAGACTTCCTCGCATACCGGGTCGGTCCAAGAGCATATAGCGTGATCGTTTTACGTCTTACTTTCGGGGAAATTTCCTCGGCTAAGGGAATGTTCCCTTTGACGACCTCATCACCTTCGGTCCGAGCAGTCATCTCTTGATTGAAACAAACATGAGCTTCTGTCTCCCGACTATCCATATCCACCAGCTCGGGAATTTGAATAGAAGTTCGGGATTACTATGACTGGCCTCGACGAAGCGTGAGTTACGTCTAACCAACTCTTGTCTTACCCCATCAAGACCATCAACAGACGAATCTTAAGGATCTGACGAACTGCCGAGCCAAAGAGATTCTACATGAACTCATGTAAAGATTATATCGCCAAACTAGGGGGGGAGGGGAGGGCTCATTGTTAGTGGTGAATTTAGCACTCCCCAGTTTAACCCGGCTTGAACTGAGATCGGTCCAATTGATCCTGGTCTACAACGGTTCAAACTCGGAAGAGATTAAGCCCACGATCGCGGTTGCCGACCTCCGAGATTTAAAGAATATTTTTCTGATCTCGGGGGAAAAAAGAAATATTCCTTTTCCTGATCGAACTCGGAAAATAAAACTAACTATTTTTTTGGCCGACTCAAGATCTTATAAATACATAGGTCTTCACCTCATCGAAGAACATTCACAATAATCGGCGAAACCTAAGAGATTGAGAGCTCAGACTTGACAGCTTTTAGTTTCGTTAGTTCTTTGATCTATTCCTATCTAACGATCATGTAACCTCGTCGAATTAAAACTAATAAAACGAGATTCCGATCAAAGTTGACTATTTTACCAATTTGTGTGATATCTGAATCGTACAATTTACACGACTTGTATTGTTTGCTTGATTTTTTTTTATATATTTCTTTATTCACATCACACATATATTTATCAAGTTCGATTTATCAATATTTAACATCACACATATCGGTATGTAACAATCTTTTTAATTTTTGTGTGGATTCGATCCTCTCATAATACTACGGTATTCATGCATTTGCATATCAATATGTGATCAGTATTGAACCTACAAAAAACCTTTTTTACACTATAATAAAAAAAAAACGTACATGGATTTAGAAATTGTTGTTTTCACTAAAAGTTAGGTTTACATTTAAACAAACCGTACAATGTGTTTTCTCTTAGTTAACTTCACAAAACCGTATCTACGTTGCAATACAAATTTAATATGGACAAGTTATATTTTCGTACTAAGAATTCAGTCAAAAGATATATAAATTAAGTCAAAAGATATTTAAAGAAAAGATGAATATATTATTATTTTTATTTCACCAAATAGTTATAGATAGTAATACCATGACAGTTACGTATGTTGAATAATAAAAAAAAGTAATTTACCAAAAATAAAAAATTTGTTGACCAAAATAAAAATTTCACCAAACTAACCAACTCTCTAATTAACCCCTTACTATACACGAATATAAAAAGGAGATGTCTCTGTGAGATAATACTTAACAATACATTTAAAATGAATACGCGAGAGTATATATTTTCAATATTCTTTTTTTTTCAATACTATCAATGATCGTTACGACTGGTGATAGGGCTCGTGGAGGTAGATTCTTTGATGAAATGTCTTGAAACTCAACCAAGGAAAAGAAGTTCAGCTTACCATGAATAAAGCTTCAGGTTCATTGATTTCTTTTTTTTTATATACGAAGTCGCCATATAATAACCAAACTTGAGTTGCAGATGACCCAAAAAAAAAATCTAAATAGTTTGAGACAACCTAAAATATATGACAATCAGGTTCTGCTTTTGAGTCTAAACACGATTACGGATCAGGATTCTTTGAAATGAGAATCAAATTGCCTCCAAGAGATTCCGCCGGAGTTGTCACACCTTTTTACGTACGTTCACATATTATTATATTCATTGCAATGGTTTTTCATTACATTAGTTTGAATTTTCAACATTATGAATGTGTTTTTCTACATTTGGTTACAGTTGACTTCGAAAGGAAACGCACACGACGAGCTTGACTTTGAGTTCTTGGGGAATAGAGAAGGAAAACCAATAGCAATTCAAACAAATGTGTTTACTAATGGTCAAGGAAATAGAGAACAAAAGTTTGTTCTTTGGTTCGATCCAACCACAAATTTCCACACTTATGGGATTCTCTGGAATCCGTATCATATTTTGTATGTTTTTTTCTCCCTCTTTTTCTCTTCACACATCTATTTATTATATACATAATATATACACACACAATTATCGAATATGGTATAAGCACAAATACAACTGAATTTCAATATAGTTAATCAAGTACAAAAAAATATCTTTTAAAGTTATTAAGAAAAACATGAACCAAACCAAATTCAAATAAACCGATTGTGAGTGCTAGATGAACTCAGACGGTAGACCCAACAAATTCTAACATTTAATACTCATTTCACGTTTAAATTTAAGACAAAACCATGATGATTTGATAATAGTTTTTTTTTCTTCTGACGATAATAGGTTTTATGTGGACAAAATTCCAATAAGAATATTCAAAAATAACAAAAGATTTGGCGTAGGCTATCCATCAAAGCCGATGAAAGTTGTGGCTAGTCTATGGAACGGCGAGCAATGGGAACAGACGGTGGTAAGGCCAAGATTAATTGGTCCTACGCTCCTTTTAAAGCCAATCTCCAAAGGTTTTCCAATTCTAGTTGTCACACGGATGGTCAGAACAAGAACGCGGAAATTTGTGGTTCAACAACATACTGGTGGAATACGAGGATGTTTAGTACGTTAAGTGCATATGAATTGAAGGCATTCAAGAATGTGAGAACGAAGTACATGAACTACGATTATTGTTCTGATCGGCCTAGATTTCCTATTCCTCCTATTGAATGTAGATGGAATCAATGATGAACAATTTTTTTTATCAAAAATCATTAAGGGAAAATAATCGACTAATATTTGATATCTTATATATCATTAGAAGTTATTTGAATCTTTGGAAAAAAAAAACCAATGTTTGACTAATAATATAATTATAATAATATATATATATAGAGATAAAATCGCATAAAAACTCTCACAGTATTTAACTAACATTTTAAACCATCAAACCCGCGATCCGACTCTTGAGTACGTGCTTCCCTTTTTTCTCACGAAACAGTTAACTCCGGTAACAAAACATTTTTCTCCGGCATTGGAATAGTAATACTCCAAGTAAAAAATAATAGCATGGGTAATTAATTTTGCCACGTGGATTAACTTTAGCTAAAACAAAAACAAAAAGGAATGAAATTAAAACACAAAAATCGATTTGGGATCTTAGGGTTCAAATTCTTCAATTCAATCTCAGATAATTTCCATATCATAGTTTCGCATTGCCTATAATTCATGTAATTTTTATCTATTTTCTTCACCCACCCACTACAATGGATATTGAGTATGACTGATGTCGTCACTGTAAAAGAATCAGATATGATAAAACTCAAAACACCCAACATTCAACTAATTCATAGTAATTATCACAAACCCATAAATTCTATAACGGGCTAGATATTAACCTAATGTGCAATTAGCTATTTATTTATGTATAGTTTACAATTTACATATTTGTAATTAGGTTATTCATTGTGTATATAAGGCAAAGCCTTGACAACTTATTGAATAAGAAAACCTTTATACCAAACAAGTTTTATTAACATGGTATGAGTGCATAACCTAAATTTTTAGGCTTTTCGATTTTCCGCCTCATTCTATCGAACTCTGCTTTTTTGATCTCTTTCTATTTGACCTTAGTATTCTCTATCATTCAGTCTGAATACTTTTCTAATTGACGATGTCATCTGGTCATCTTAGTCAAGTCAAAGACGACTCTACTACACCGGCATCTAAGGTATGACATGAGATAGCTTGTCGAAGGATCGATCCTTAGGGAAAAGGGTCAAAATCAACATGTACTAAATTCAGTATGCCAAAAAAATCTGAACTAAAATAGGGTGCCATTTCCTACCTATGATACATGAAAATTTAAATTTGCGACCTGAACTCTAATATATGTGTCAAAATCTACCTTGACCAACGGTTAAAAAACGGTGACGAGGCATGACGGAGTATGACTTGGCATGCCACGTTGTCACCTTACTAAAACGACGTCGTTTTAATTGTTTGAAAAATCTAAAATTTTTCCTCTTCCTTGGACTCGAACCCGGGACACTGTAAACCACATACAAACGTGTGGACAAGTTGAACCATGAGACATTTTTGATATTTCTTACAAAGATATCTATATATTATTGATAAATAGTTGCTCCGGCTAAGCTTCAACGACGAAGGCTGGTCACGATCAATTTCTTTGAACTAATAAAACCTAATTGCTAGCGATTTGGGGAGAATTTGAGGACGAATCACTTGAATGTTATTGAAATTCAGCAATGTCCTTTTGAAAGTGAATACTCATATTGTAAATGTAAGAACTATAGAGATTGATGCAATATGTAAAGAACACAGGTTTTTCTCAAAATAATTCCACAAGATTATCTTTTTAATGGTAACTTACAAATCTACCATAAAGCGAGAACTTACAAGTATCTCTAAGAAAATATAGTTCTTCTTAAGCTTGAACAAGACAGACAATGCTTGCAAGCTTAGATCGAATCTCTCTCTCAAAGAAACTCTAAAAACCTTTATAGCTTTAGAAACTTCAAACTCTTTATTGCACAAAGTTTCTAAGCCAACCTAGTCCTATATTTATAGTGACTAACCTAAGGTCTTTTCCTAATCCTCTTTAAACTATGAAAAGCCTAATTTCCTTTCTTACTCAAATTATTTTTTGACTTTGGATTTCTTTTAAGTATCGTCTTTGCAATCTTGGGCTTGGTGCTCTTTGGGCTTCCTTACACTTTGAACACACGAAAGTGTCATTCTCTTGAGCTTTCCTTTAGTCTCAACCTTCACCTGATTCTGTAACTTTTAATCCTATGGTTTGGCCTGTGATGTATGCATCTTCAATCTCCCCCTTTTTAGCTTAGTTTGATTCCAGGCTTCCTGCATTTTGTTTTATACAAGCATATACTCATAATGCACTGCCAAGATAGATCCAATGATTATTATTACATCGCATCTTGGTTCATCCATCATCCATACAACCGAAAAACATAAATATCTTTTAATACATAACCGGTTTTTCCACTAGGAGGTTAACAAAAACAAGCCCAACTCCCCCTGGACAAAAAACACCAAAAGATGAAAACCTACTACTCCCCCTGAACTTCAGATGCTAAGCCACATACTTCTTCCTTGCTTTTCTCCCCCTGCATGGAAGCACAACAAAGCTAAAAACCACTTCAGTTTCCATTACCAGTCAAGGCATTAAGAACTGTCTGAAATGTGTCAAAAGCTGCCCGAAGAGCTTGAGCAACAGGAGTCGAAGCTTCATTTCGCGGAATATTAACCACAAGTGACATCTGTTCTTTACCAGAAAACGCAGCATCATCACACCCAATATCAGTTTCCTTCCTAACATTCTTCCTCTGAGACTTACTTTCTCGTTTGACGACCTTAGGACAAGCTTTCCGAGGTTCTTCTTTAACATTGAAAGGAAGAGGATGATGATATTCTTCGTTAGTGACGATTTGAATAGGATGCTGGGATTCCAGAAATTTGAAGATCAATGCTGGAAACAACACATTCCACTTTTTGTCCTTCCAAGTAGCATATTTAATAATCTGCTCAAAAGCCAGTTTCCCAATGTCAACTGGTTTCTTCTGTACAAGGTTGTAGAGAAGAATACCTATGTCTTGCTTCAAAGTACAGTGATTACTAGCAGGCATCCAGTTAGCACAACATAGATAATATAGTGCAGCCATTTTGGGTAAAAACATGGGTACGGTAAGAGAAGCCCAAGTTGATTCTTCATTTCCAGTTAGCATGTGGAAATGTCACCAAATTGATACAATACTTTTTAGTCTCTAGGAGGTATCAATAACTCCAATACGTGTAGTATGAAGGTTATCAATCCATAAAAGGATTTATCCTAAGCACTAAGAATGCAAGGAACAATTTCAAGTTAAGCTAAACAAGTGTGTTGTGATTAAGTAACCAAATTAAGGCAAATAAGCGATGCAATAACTAAACAAGATGTAATTCAAATAACAAAAGCAGAACTAGACATGAGGTTATTGATATAAGGTGATCCAAATCCAATTAGTAGTGTTCATTCACTCAAAGAAGCTAATTCATAGGCAATATATCTTTAATCTTGATTAGTTCTCTTTCAAGTAACTAATCACTATGTTAATTATCAAGTCCATTAGCAAATTATCATTTGTAGATTAACAATTAGCAAGCATTAAGAATCATAACAAGATCAACCAAATATATGCCCTAAACAACTAATGTCGTAGGTTAGGAGCATAAATCTCTTGTCTAGTTCCTCAAGGCATTTCATCAAACACTTGGTGTGCATGAAATACCTTATGATCTAGATCCACTCTTTCAAGCTAGATCTAGCATTAGGGGCACTAGACAAGAAAGAATATAAGATCATCTAACCCAAAACACCACTAATCAAGCTTTAGATCACCCTAATCTAGCCCATCTCAAGATCCTAAAAGACTACTCAAGACCCATTAAGAACACCTCAAAATCGATATGGATAAGAGATGAATTCATTGATGGGTGATGGATAATCAAGATAAAAAGAAGATATATGGAAGAGATTGATGGAAACAAATACTAAATTGCATAAACAAAGAGGATCTCTCTTACAAATCTCAAGTTCTCTCTCAAAGGTGAGGGTTTTAGACTTAAGAAAAGCTTGGTAAAAATAAAATTAGGGTTTTAGAGTATTTATAATAAAAAGAGGGGAACCGGGTCAACCCGGAACAAACCGGGTTTTGACCCGGACATTTTGGATCGAAAATCGATCCCGGCCGGGATGGATCCGGGACATGGAGCCGGGAGGAAGAGTTTTAGCCGAGAGGTTTGTGTGCCGGGCAACTTCAGGCCGGTGTGGGAGGCCAGGATGAGGAGTCTTCGGTGAGGGAAGTGATCCCGGGGGAGATTGATCCGGGACAAGAGACCGGGATATCCCCTGTCTTGTGCCGTGTACTTCGTGGAAAGTTCCATATCGGTTCTGAGGAAAATCTTGTGCCGGCTGGCTCTTGACCGAGATGGTGCTGAGGGAGAAATCATCGAGGGTTGTGTGCCGGACTGCTTCAGGCCGGGACGAGGAGCCGGGATTCTCCCTGCCCAAGGAAAGATCTTGTGCCGACTAAGGGATTTCTTTGTGCCGGCTGGCTCTTGATCGGGACGGTGTTGAAGATTTGTTGCCGAGAGATTTGGTGTCGGGTTGCTTCAGGCCGGGATGAGGAGCCGTGAATCCTACTGTCCGAGGAGAAATGTCATCCCGGCTTGAGGGAGAGTCTGTTAGTGGATAATTGTGTGTATCCAAACCAATTACCCAAATGCTATCGTTATAGCACTTGTGGATCAATCCAAGGAGGCACAAAGAACAACACACTAGGAATGCAAGAAATAACTTAAGCTAAGCAAACAAAGGTGGTTTTAGTTTTCAAACAACCTAAATGATTCAAATTAAAAGCAAGAACACAAGTAAACAAATGCTAGACGAGATTAAAAAAGATGATAAAAGGCGAATTCAAGGATAAGGTAATTGAGATAAGGCAATCCAATGGCTAATTAAAGATGTCCAATGCTTAATGAAGACTAATCCCTAGGCAAAGATCACTAATCTTAACTAATCCTTTCTCAAGGCATTAATTACTTTGCTAATCACTAATTGAAGATCAAATTCTCATTTGTGAATCACTAATTAGCAAGATTTAAGTCTAAACATTTAAGATCAACCAAATAATCACTCTAGTTAATTGTGTGTATCCAAACCAATTACCTTAATGCTATCATTGTAGCAGTTGGGGATCAATCCAAGGAGGCACAAAGAACAACACACTAGAAATGCAAGAAATAACTTAAGCTAAGCAAACAAAGGTGGTTTTAGTTTTCAAACAACCTAAATGATTCAAATTAAAAGCAAGAACAAAAGTAAACAAATGCTAGACGAGATTAAAAAGATGATAAAAGGCGAATTCAAGGATAAGGTAATTGAGATAAGGCAATTCAATGGCTAATTAATGATGTCCAATGCTTAATGAAGACTAATCCCTATGCAAATATCACTAATCTTAACTAATTCTTTCTCAAGGCATTAATTACTTTGCTAATCACTAATTCAAGATCAAATTCTCATTTTTGAATCACTAATTAGCAAGCTTTAAGTCTAAACATTCAAGATCAACCAAATAATCACTCTAGACAACTAATCACTTAGGCTAGAAATGAATATCTCTTGATTAGTTCATCAAAGCATTTCATCCAACATCTTGTGTGCATGAAATGCCTTATGATCTGGATCTACTTTCTCAAGCTAGATCTAGCTTTAAAACCACTAATCAAGAAGAGAAATCATATAATCTAATCCTAGACATCATTAATCATCCATCAAATCTACCAAATCCTCAAATCCTAAAAGACTACTCACTAATCATGAAGAACACACCAAATCTTGTGAAAGAGGTGCTGTTAATCATGATTAGAGATTAGGAAGATGAAAGATCAGAGAAAGAACACAAGAACTAAACTCAAACTTTCATAAATCAAAAGATCATTGTGAAAAATCCCAAAAACCCTAAAAAGAAAGGTTTTTGTTCTTGAGAGAAAATGAGAGAAAAATGATAAAAAGTGAGATAGATCTAAAAAATGGGTCTCAACAATATTTAAAAGTGTTTTCTTGAGCTGGGTCGGACCGGGTCAACCAGGGACAAACCGGGTATTGACCCGGCAGAAACTTGGATACGTCTTCAGTGAATCGGCCATAACTCCTGCACCTGATATCCGAATGACCTGAATCCAACTCTAGAAGACAGCCAACTCAATTATCTACAACTTCTATGAATAACGCAGAAGTAGAAACGGAGTGGAAATAATTCGTCTGGGTTGATCTTTCAGACGATGTATTTGGAGCAGAACTTGTTTGGATTCCAGACAGACACGTCCTTGCTATATTTGCCATATCTCTTGAACGGCCGATCTGAATGACATGAAACCACCATTAACCGAACGTCATCTCGATTTTCTATGACTTTCATGAAGACCTCAGATTAAACTGGGCACGGGAAGGTCTTCAGTTTGCCTGATCTTTGAGTCACTTCGGCTGGTGCTGCATATATCAATTGAATCGACTTGTGGAGTTGATGTAACTGTCCTGAGGTGAAGCATCGAGGTAACAGGTCGATGTAAGAAGGGTCTGGGTCGATGTTAAGGGCCTGGACCTTCACCGATCAGTTGCATCGCTCCGTGGCGTCGGTGTAAGTCGAAGCTTACTCGCCAGGCGGACATATCTCTGGTAAAATGGCCGTAACTCCCGAACCACATGTCCGAATGGCCTGAATCCAACTCCCCTGGCCAGCTCACTCACCCTTATACAACATTCATAAAGGTCATCCAAGCCGATTCGGATCGGAAGGTCTCCGTCCAGCCACATCTTTACGGTGTATTGGATGGACCTTGCACTCTACTTTGGTCCAACTCTCCAAATATGCCCGGATTGCCTCCAATCACCTAGAAAGTACTCCAAAACATGCAAGAACTCACTAGACCTAATGAAATATTTCCTAATCTCTAAATGATACCTAAATGCAAGACAAAACTATGATTATGCATGTAAATGACACAAAACTCTAAGTTAGATGCATGCTAAAACATGCAATATATGAGTATATCAGAGTCTTGTCCCGGGCTGGTGCTGGGGGAGATCTCCGAGGGAGAAGTATATCCGAGCTTTCACGTTTCCAACCGTCGCTTCAAGATCCCGAGCTAAATGCGAACTCCTCCAAATTATCCGCAAGCCTCCAAAATACTTAATAAGGATTCCAAAACTTGCAAGACTCTTTAGGACAATTCATGAGACACCTAAACCCTAATTGGGACAAAACAATTAAGAAAAGCTATGAAACCATATGCATATGAGATGAAACTTATGCTAAATGAATGCATGAAAGGGACAAAATATGGGTATATCAGGCCACAACATCCATGTCTAAAAGATCATCCCCATTGGCCTCTGTTGTATTATCAAGCCCATAAGCAGTATTGATCGAAGAGGGACTAAACTCATAGTAATGCCCACGAATTAACACAGACACAGAGCGATACTGATCCTTCGTAAAGGGCAGTTGAGAATAAAATTTCCAAATTACAGTAGGAAGAAACTTACTCAAGCCCGTCACAGTTGATTTGATACCACCAACATCAATCACCGTTTTAAATTGGAACATGTCAGTCTCTCAAAACTTGACCTCTCGTTCAATCAGCAGTTTCTTGCCTTCGAAAAATTTGTACCTTTTGTGAGCTGCAGTTTCCCTTTCCCAAGACGAGATTCTTGCTATAGGATTATGGATTACCATCTTCGACTTCTTCCTAGAAGTCTGCGACAGGGTTCCTTTCTTCATCGGACCACGTTTCCGAGACGAGCAAGCGGGCCCTTCTTCTTCGTCTTCCACAGCCGGATTGTCCTCTCGGGTTGACTCATCCTAAGCTTCTTCAATAGCAATTGCTGGTTCGATTTCAGCAGAGACAACTCTCGGCGATGATGGTGAGTCAACTCGCGGTAATGGCAGCGAGTCAGCTCGCGGAGATGGCGGCGTCGTTGCATCCAACATCATCGGGATCTCCTCACCTCCAACCTTAGATGCATCTTCTTCATCTGAATCTGAATCGACAAGAGACAACCTCTCCATTGTCGATTTCCTTGTCTCTACCATGGTGCTCCTTCTCTTGGTAAACAAGGTTAGTTCTTTCAACCCTTTTTTTTTTTGATTGCGGCTGATTTAGGGTTTGTGAGAAGAGAAAGCTTTTATAGTGGTGCTGGAATTGAACCAATAAAAACCTAATCAAACCCAATTTCCTTGTATCCCTTTGAGTAAACCGAGATAAACCATTCTTCTTTGTATGAGAGAAGAATTCACAGAACCATGTCACACACACTTCACGATTTTTTTATTTTTTTTTAATTTTTTTAACAAAAAAATCAGATTTCACACAGCCCCAATGCAATTCGTAAATTGATGAACTGATTGAAATCCAAGGGTTTTGTAAATAGATATGCCAACTGTGATTTATATGCGACATGTTCAAGCACTACATGATTGTCTTCTACCAATTCTCTGATGAAATGATGTCTTATATCAATATGCTTAGTTCTTGAATGTTATACTGGATTTTTGGAAATGTCTATAGCACTTTTGTTGTCACATAGTACTAACAGTGGTCCAGAAATCATCCCATAGTCTTCAGCCATTTGTTTCATCCATAGTAATTGAGTACAACAGCTTCCCATAGCAATGTATTCAGCTTCTGCAGTAGATAATGACACACAGTTTTGTTTCTTACTATGCCATGAAATCAGATTGTTTCCCAAGAAAAAACATCCTCCGCTTGTGCTTTTTCTGTCGTCTACACATCCTGCCCAGTCTGCATCACAATATCTAGCAAGGTTGCTGTTAGTGTTTCGTGAGTATTGAATTCCAAAATTCAAGGTTCCTTTGATGTATATCATAATTCTTTTGACAGCTAGGAAATAAGACTGTTTTGGCTTGGATTGATATCTTGCACAGAGTCCTACGCTTAGACACAAATCTGGTCTACTAGCTGTGAGATAAAGAAGACTTCCTATCATTCCTCGGTATAGTTTTTCATCCACTTCTTCTCATGATTCGTCTTTAGCCAGCTTTGTAGTAGTACTCATAGGGGTCCTTGCTGCTTTGCTTGTGTCAAGTCCAAATCTCTTAACCAGGTTTTTTGCATAAGTGCTCTGTGATACAGAGATTTCTTCGTCGGTTTGTGTAATCTGCAAGCCTATAAAATTCTTTAATTCTCCTACAAGACTCATTTCGAATTCACTCGTCATATTTTTCACAAACTTATCGACTAACATCTGAGACGTGCTTCCAAATATGATATCATCAACATAAATTTGTACCAGCATCAGATCTTTGTTGTCTTCAAGAATGAACAGAGTCTTGTCTACACTTCCTCTTGTAAAACCATTTTTGATCAGAAATCCTGTCAATCTTTCATACCATGCTCTTGGAGCCTGCTTTAAGCCATATAATGCTTTCTTCAGTTTGTAAACATACTCAGGGTGCTTTGGACTCTCAAATCCTTTAGATTGTTCAACATAGACTTCTTCTTGAAGGATTCCGTTCAGAAATGCACTCTTTACATCCATCTGATGTAGTTTAAAACCCATAATGCAGGCCATTCCCAACAGAAATCGAATGGACTCAAGACGTGCTACAGGTGCAAACTTCTCATCAAAATCGATACCTTCTTCTTGTGAGTACCCCTGAGCAACTAGACGTACTTTATTTCTCACAACCACACCATTTTCATCGATTTTATTTTTGAAGATCCATTTTGTGCCTACCACATTAACTCCTGTAGGTCTTGGGATTAATTCCCAGACCTCACTTCTGACAAATTGTTCCAACTCTTCTTCAATTGCTAGGATCCAGAAATCATCAATAAGAGCTTCTTTATGATTTTTGGGTTCTATCATAGACACAAAGCATGCGAAGTGAACCATCTCTTGGAAGTTTATTTGGATACCTCTTGTCTTTCTTCCATCATGTATGTTTCCTATAACATCTGCTGAAGAATGATTCCTGTGAACTTTCATGATGTCACCCAGTCTTGAGACATGATCACTTTCTTCTTCTTTTTCTTTCGAAATATCTTGATCTTCTGTTACTGCACATGTTTCTGGATATTTTTCAGCTTTCATTTTTGAATTTTCTTGAAACACTTCTGTAGAAAAATCATCAAATACCACATTCACCGACTCAACTATAGTCTGAATTCTTCCGTTGTATACTCTGTAAGCTATGTTGTTTCCAGAATACCCTAAGAAGATTCCTTCATCACTCCTTGCATCAAACTTTCCTAGCTGATCTTTGTCATTCATGATGTAGCAAATGCATCCAAAAACATGAAAATAGCTTACTGTAGGCGTTTTTCCTTTCCATAACTCGTATGGTGTCTGTTTTGTTCCTTTTCTGACATAAACTCTTTTTATGATGTAACAGGCTGTCTTAATGGCTTCTGCCCAAAAATGAGTAGGAACTTTGCTACCATGAATCATGGCACGAGCCATCTCATGTAGAGTCATGTTCTTCCTTTCCACAACACCATTCTGTTGGGGTGTTCGTGGTGCTAAGTATTGGTGTGTAATGCCTTGAAGATTACAAAATTTAATCATAGTTTCATTCTGAAATTCTCCACCATGATCACTGCATATCTTTTTAATATTTGTGCCTCTTTCATTCATTAGTTGAAGTGCCCAGATCCTGAAGCTCTCTACAGTTTCAGACTTCTCCCTGATGAATCTTACCCAGGTGTATCTTGAGAAATCATCAACTAATACAAACACATATCTTTTTCCTGCTATACTTTCTACTTGCATTGGGCCCATAAGATCCATATGAATTAAATCCAATACAGATTTTGATTGAATATCTTGTACCTTTTTGTGTTGTACTTTGACTTGTTTTCCCATGTTACAAGGTCCACATATCAGCTTTCCTTCATCTTTTAGCTTAGGAATTCCTCGTATTACTTTATTCTTGACCAGTGTGGTTAAGTTTTGTGATATTCATATGTCCTAACTTCTGATGCCACATATGCAGGTCATCCTTGGCATTGAAGCATGTGTCTGATGGTCTCCACATATAGCAGTTGTTTCCTGCTCGAACTCCTCTGAGAATGATAACATTTTTTCCATCAAGTGCATGACACTCAGTTCGTATAAAACTGACGGTTAGACCTTGATCACACAGCTGTCCCACACTAATCAGGTTTGCCTTTAGACCTTCCACGAAGTACACGTTGATGAGTGATGGCTGATCTGGACTTTTTGTAATACCTTTGCCTTTAATTCCTCCTTTAACTCCATCACCAAAAGTAACTTTTCCTTTTGATATTTCCATGAAATCAGCTAGGTATTCTTTTCTACCTGTCATATGTCTTGAACATCCACTGTCAAAATACCAATCAGATCCTGTTTGTGCTTCTGTGGCAACCCAGGAAGTTGTAGTTCTACACCCATTGTCTAAGCTATTGAAGTCTAATTCTTCTTCATCTTCATATTCAGTACTGGTGTAAGGTCCAGGAGGTTACAAAAGATCTCTTTTGTTTGCATTTCTGTCGTATCAGCATCTTCACATATAGAGGCAAAGTTGCATCTAAATTTGTCATCATATTTTGGATAATATGAACTATTATACAAATCTCTGGACTTCACCCATATTTAGTTTTTCCAGCCATTCCAGGTGAACTTCCTCTGAATCCATAATTTATTAATCCTTTCAATGAATTTGAAGCACTTTGCTTTGATATGCCCATATTTTCCGTAGAAGTAGCAGCCTGAATTTCTGTATTCCTGAGTTTGATGAGTAGATCTTCCATAGTTTCGTTCTCCTAGATCAATTCTTTTTCTTCTTTGATATTCCTGTAGCTGACGATTTTCCTTATCCTGATACCTTTTTCCTTTAATAAAGACAGTATTCTCTTGATTAGAATATCCTTGATATCCTAAACCTGTATGTGTTTTTTCTGTTCTTCCCATAGTCAAGATTTCATCTAACTGCTTTGTTCCGTAATTCAACATTCGAACTTGTCTAATTTTCTCATTTAAATTTGTCTGTAGCATGAGAACCTTATTTTTTTTTCTTCGTTAAGTTCAGCTCCCATTTTTTCAATTGCAGCTTTCATATTGGCCTTTTCTTTGATGAGTATCTTATTTTCTTTTGTGATTTTTGATTAGATTATCACAAATTTCTTTCTACTCATGTTTTAACTCAGCATCTCCTTCATCATCTGTTGATTCATACTCTGATTCTTCATCCTCCATTTTTTCTGCTGAACCATTGTTGACAGGACTGCTTTCATCATCCATCTCATCACTTTCCCCAATGAAGGCCACAAAATTGCTCAGGTCTTCTTCACTTTCTTCATTCTCATATTCACTTTCCTCCATTCCTATTAGTGAACGATCGCCTTTAGGTTTCTGTTCATTCACACATTCACTTGAGTATGACCAAGACCTTTGCATATATGACATTTGAATTCCTTTCTCTTGGCTGTTGGACATTCAGTTTTCAAATGCCCATACCTTTTACACTCGAAGCATTGGACATCAACTTTCCAGTTGTTTTTCTCTCTTTTAGGTTGTTTAAATCCGCTCCCAAGACGTTTGTTGCCTTGATCTTTTCGAAATCCACGAGTGAATTTCTTTACCAGAAGTACTACTGTTTCTTCCAGGTCAATAGGTTTGTTTTCTTCTGCAGCAGTAAAAGCAATTCCTTTCATTTTCTTTGGATCTTCAGCAGCTAACTCCATCTCGTAAGCTTCTATCATCCCAACAGCTTCGTCAAACCTTAGTGTATCAGTGTTCAGAGAGACCCTCATAGAGGTTTTTTGTGCTGCATACTTTGGTGGTAAACACCTAAGTAGCTTTTTAACGAGTTTCTTGTCCTTGAACTTCTTACCCAGAACCTCAGCCTCATTGGCAATTGAACACAGCTTACCACTGAATTCCTCCACAGATTTAGTTTCACCCATTCTTAGGTTTTCAAACCTAGATTCAAGCATGTCAAGATGACTTCTCTTAACGTTATCAGTTCATTCATACACACATTGCAGGGTTTCCCAAGCAACTTTGGCAGATTTGCAGCTTTGGATTAACTCAAATTGCTTTAGTTCCACAGATTTGAAGATCTCACTTAAGGCTTTGGAATTCCACTTTGCAAGAGTCTTATATTCCTCAGACCATTCCGACTTGAGTTTTGGAACATCGATCCCATCTTTATCCTTTTTAATCGGTGGCGCCCAGCCATCTTCCACGGCTGTCCAGGCATCTTCATCGATGCTCTTGATGTTTGCTGTCATCTTCGATTTCCACCAGCCATAAGTGGCTTTGTTCCGAACAGTTTGCTTTACCAGCACGACTTCTCTAGAGTTCTCCATCTCTTCCGCAAGATATCACCTGAATATAAGTAAGGTGACTGCTCTGATACCAATTTTAAATGTAAGAACTATAGAGATTGATGCAATATGTAAAGAACACAAGTTTTTCTAAAAACAATTCCACTAGATTATCTTTTTAATGGTAACTTACAAGTCTACCAGAAAGCGAAAACTTATAAGTATCTCTAAGAAAATCTAGTTCTTCTTAAGCTTGAACAAGACAGACAATGCTTGTAAGCTTAGATCGAATCTCTCTCTCAAAGAAACTCTAAAAACCTTAATAGCCTTAGAAACTTCAAAATCTTTATTGCACAAAGTTTCTAAGCCAACCTAGTCCTATATTTATAGTGACTAACCTAAGGTCTTTTCCTAATCCTCTTTAAACTAGGAAAAGCCTAATTTCCTTTCTTACTCAAATTCCTTTTTGACATTGGATTTCTTTTAAGTACCGTCTTTGCAATCTTGGGCTTGGTGCTCTTTGGGCTTCCTTACACTTTGAACACACGAAAGTGTCCTTCTCTTGAGCTTTCCTTTAGACTCAACCTTCACCTCATTCTGTAACTTTTAATCATGTGATTTGGCTTGTGATGTCTGCATCTTCACATATATGATTTTTTTTCTTTTTTAATCAAATTAATGGAATCCATGAATCTGAATCCCCAACAAAAACGATAATTGAAACCCAGAAATCATCAACAGAATCTAGTCAGTTGGATAATAATATGCAAAATTCTTCAATTTCTCTTAGCTGGGTTTGTTTTTCATTGGGTTTTTTTGTTTTCTAAACTTTGCAGTCGAGTCCATTGTTCAAAGGTAGGAGAACGTTCATGTTAATGGCGGATTTGTTGCTTGAAGGAAAGTCGTCAGAGATTTCAATTTTCAGTCTGTCTTTTTGATACATTGATTCCACAAAGTAATGGAAACTTGTCGGAAATGGAGCGATTCGGAGAGATATACATTGTGGAAGAAGCACATACTGTGAAGATTGATTGATTCCAAAGATCGATCCTTGTTGAAAACAAAAACTCCTAATTCGACGGCCACCCGAATCGCTCTTGGATTTGACAAACATCTCAAAATTCGCTGCAATTTTGGATCTTCAATTTACTGATTTAGATGAGGTTGGGGTTCGAAATCTGAATTTAGTTTAGGTGAAAATTAGGTGAAAACAGATCTGGAAGAAGAAGATGAAGAGTTTGTAAGAAATATCAATATATCAATATATAGATATCTTTGTAAGAAATATCAAAAATGTCTCATGATTCAAGTAGTCCACACGCTTGTATGTGGTTTAGAGTGTCTTGGTTTTGAGTCCAAGGAAGAGGAAAATTTTTAGATTTTTCAAACAATTAAAACGACGTCGTTTTAGTAAGGTGACAACGTGGCATGTCAAGTCATACTCTGTCATGCTTTGTCAGCGTTTTTTAACCGTTGACTAACGTCAAAGTTAGTCAAGGTAGATTTTGACACATATATTAGATTTCAGGTCGCAAATTTGAATTTTTCTGTATAATAGGTAGGAAATGGTACTATATTTTAGTTCGAGTTTTTTTCGGCACACTGAATTTAGTATAGGTTGATTTTGACCCTTTTCCCTCGATCCTTATGACCTCTCTTCAGGTGATAATCATGATTCTGTGATCTCCCAGTCATAGCTTCAAGGTTCTAATTACGATGAATGGGATTTGAATCTTCGACTTGGTTTGAGAACAAAAAAGAAATTTGGTTTTGTTGATGGTATTATCCCTCAGCCTGACAAGAATTCGGAAGATCTCAAAGATTGGTGGGCAAATATTGATATGGTCGTATCATGGATCAAACTTACAGCTGCTCCAGATCTTAGCAGTTCACTTTCTCACCATGAAAGCGCACATGATTTGTGGATTCACATCCAGAAACGTTTCTCTGTCAAGAATGATGATAAAGGACTTTTGTGTCTTTGAGATCAATTACTCAATATACAAAGTAGTATATGAGGTATCAATCCAATGGGTTTGACTCAATGAACAAAGAATGCATATAACTTCCTAAGTTAAGCTAATGAGATGAGTTTTGCTGAATAAGCTAATGGTCTAACTTAATTAAGGCAAGAAACAACTAATAGCAATACTAAACGATATGAAAATGATGATAAAAGGCGAATTCAAGGATAAGGTAATTGAGATACGGAAATTCAATGGCTAATTGATGATGTCCAATGCTTAATGAAGACTAATCCCTAGGAAAAGATCACTAATCTTAACTAATCCTCTCTCAAGGGATTAATTACTTTCCTAATCACTAATCCAAGATCAAATTCTCATTTGTGAATCACTAATTAGCAAGCTTTAAGTCTAAACATTCAAGATCAACCAAATAATCACTCTAGATAACTAATCTCTTAGGCTATAAATGAATATCTTTTCATTAGTTCATCAAGGCATTTCATCGAACACCTTGTATGCATGAAATGCCTTTTGATCTAAATCCACTTTCTCAAGCTAGCTCTAACCTTAAAACCATTCATCAAGAAGGAAAATCATTTAATCTAATCCTAAACATCATTAATCAACCATTAAATCACCATAAATCTACCAAATCCTCAAATCCTATAAGACTACTCACTAATCATGGTGTTCTTGATAAATCCTATAAAAGAAGTATCAAAAACCATGATTAATGATGATAATGATTAAGAAATAGAAAATTGAAGATGGAAATCACAAGAAAATAAGCTTAGATTGCATAAAAAGTGTATGTTCTCTCTTACAAATCCAAAGAACCAAGGTTTTAGACTTAGAAAAGAGATAAGA
Organism: Eutrema japonicum; assembly: GCA_030161315.1. Lineage (NCBI taxonomy): Eukaryota > Viridiplantae > Streptophyta > Magnoliopsida > Brassicales > Brassicaceae > Eutrema > Eutrema japonicum. Next base: position 31,150,507 of record BSQW01000011.1, on the reverse strand, counting down.
AAATAGATAAACCAAGAAAATAAGGTTTTTGGGCTTAAAAGGTGAAAGAGGGCGAACCGGGTCGACCCGGGATGAACCGGGTACCAACCCGGGATGAACCGGGTACAAACCCGGTCGAAATGGGTCAAAAATGGTCTTGAGTGGCTCAACACCGAGGCCACAAATCGGTGCAACACATCAGTATTGGACATGGGTTTGTGCGGTTGGTGGTGTTGTAGAACCTTTGGTAAAACCATGATATCTCCTGGAATACATGTCCAAATGGCCTAAACCCACTTCCTGTGGATATCTATAACTCACTGGGTTACAACTTTTGTGAAGACCACTGAGGCTAATTCGGATTGGAGACCCTTCGTCTAGCCAGATCTTTCAGGCACGTCGGGTGAGCTCGGCTGATTTGGGTAAGATAAGTGTTACATCGATCAGTCACACCGACTTGTGACGTCGGTGTAATCCCCTGAAACTTCAATACCGATGTCACAAATCGGTATGCACATTGGTGTTAAGGAAATTTTCCCTCTGTTTCCACACCGATTTGTTGCACCGACTTGTGACCTCGGTGTTGAAGAAACTGTCTCGGCCAGGCGGATATGCGTCTGGTAAATCTGTCATATCTCTCAAACCACACGTCATAATGACTTGATTCCAGATCATGTGGTCAGCTAACTCCTTCTTCTAAAACTTCCATAAAGACGAATGATAATGGATCTGAATGAACCCCTAAGTCCGAGCCGTTCATTGAGACACTCTGGACGGACTCTTCTTTCTCTTATGCTCCATAACTCCATACATCATCAACTGTCTCCAAAACACCTAAAAACACTCCAAATGCAAGCAAAACTCACTAGGACCTAATGCAAACACCTAATACTCCAATAAAGACCAAAATACTATAAAAACTATGCAAGACACTTGCATGAGACACAAAAAAATAACATAAATGCATATTAAAACGGGTAAATTATGGAAATATCAAATGGCCAACGAGTTCAACGCTTAAAGTTACAACTCGGTAATTGCCCACATAGAAGTTTAGTCGTGGAAGCATATTACGATAAACTAACTCAATTGTGGACTAGTTTAGCTAACAGAGAGCTAAGACGGTTGAGGAAATAGCCAAAGAACGAGAATAAGATAAACTCCATGAATTTTTTATGGGTCTTGATGAATCCGTGTTTGGAGCTGTGAAGTCATCCATTTTGTCACGAGATCCTCTTCCATCCCTTGATGAGGCGTATCAAGTCGTGATCCAGGCTGAAAAGTTAAAACGTGCAAGTCGATTGTTGGAAGAGCGCAACGATGGTGTTAGTTACGCCGTTTAGACTCAATTCCGACTGCGATAGCAAACTGAACTTCGTGATCCCTCTGCTTTGTGTACTCTTTGTGGTCGTACGGGGCATCTCGCAGCTAATGTTTTTCGCAAAATTGGGTATCCAACTTTGTGGAAGGACATACCACAAGGAAAGTTTCCAAATTCGCATGAGGTTTCAAGAACATATGTTGGTGACAATCGCGTGGTTTTGGCTCAGCAATCATCTTCACGGAAAGTGGAACCTGCACGGGTGAATCAAGTTATCACGTCTGGACCAGTATTCTCGGTGAACTCTACGATTACTGATATATCATGGTTTTTACCCGTTTCTATCAATGATATAGGTCTTATTTATATAGTCTTTCTAGTGTTTTTGGAGTCTATTCGAGTCTTTTCAGGTTTTAGGTGACTTTGGGAGAAAAGGAGCCGTTTTGGGTGAAAATGAGCATATGGAGATGCAGACTCATGTAGAGATGTCAGAAGTTTGACATTCGTTGAAAAACGTCCTACCGATGGATTGAGCTCAAATTTGGATACAAAACATATCAATGGATTAGCTTTCATTTGGAGGTGGTTTGAGGCCATTCCAACGGTGTGATTAAAAGTTATGACAGTTTTCGTGAAGACAGTCCAGTCTGGCGAGCAGAAGAGTCGACATGCAAGCTTGATATCGATCGATACCACTAATGGTGTCGACCGATACCGACTTCAGGAAGAAGGAAACGTGACTTTTTGCAAGTTTGAAGTTTGCACATTGGTCCAGAAGACTTTAATAATTACTAGAAGCCCCAAAACGTGTTTTAGGTTATAAATTAGGTTTTTCAGCCACTTTTGTTGGCTAAGCTTTATTTTATTCTTGATACTTTGAGAGAGATTTGTTCCAGGGTTTTTGGGAGACAACTCTGAACCCTTGTTTCTTATTGATTTCTTTTATGCAATTCTATTCATCTATGATTTATGTTCCATTGATCATGTCTGAGTAGATCTCCTTTAGGTTTAGGGTTCTCATAAAGGATCTCTTTGAATGTTAGGTTAATTGGTTGATTAGGGTTCATAATATGAATTAGTTCTTCACCATAGATTGTTCTCAAAGCTAATTCTAGGTTGACAAATCTGGAACTTAGATCTTAGGTTAATCGATTAGGCACGACAGTGCAATTGATAATCTGACAGAACTTAGGGTGAGCAAAATAGCTATCCGCAAAGAGATTTGGTTTAGTTGTTTTGTGAACATATCAAACCTGAACTTTAAAGCTAGTTTAGATCTTTAGGATTTGCAAAGAGATTTGGGATTCTGGGATTTAGACTTAGATAATTCTCGCAACGACAGTTGGTTAATTATAGCATAACATGAACCCTGACTAGTTAGTTTGTCTGCATTCATTGATTTCCTGAGAAATACCTTGAACCTATCTTCCTCCATTGAATTTACAACTCTTAATTACGTTATTGCTTCCTTTTTATTGATTACTTAGCTTAATTCAAACCTATAATATATATTGTGTGATTCTTGAGTCTCTGTGGTTTCGACCCCTAAATACTACAATCGACAAAGTTGTTAGTACTTTAGGGTATTACATTTGAGCATATCAAATTTGGCGCCGTTTCCAGGGATTCTTAATTCGCCATTAGATTTTAGTCTTGAATTTCGACTAAGCTCGTGCATCGATCGATACTAGTCATTGTCGGTCGATAGTCGTCGTTTAAGTTTGTTGGTATCGATCGACACCACACAGTGTCGGTCGATACTCATCATTTTTTTTATTTTTGTTACTTACGTGCCTTGTCTAGTGTGTTTCAGGTGTATGCCCACTCACAAAACCAGGAGGAACAAGATCGCTCAGCTAGTTAATCTTTCCAACGAGGAACTAGCACTTTTGGAACGCACAAACCAGAAAACAAAGAAGCCAGCAGAGATGAACAATCCAGTGGTATTGACTCGTGAGGATGATGGAGTTTTGAGAGACCAAGAGGGTCAATTGTGCAATGAGAGAGGGCAACGACTTGATGGGGATGGAAACATCATTGTCCCTGCAGCTGTTGTGAATGTTAGGAATGATGTGGTTAATCGTGGTAAAACACCTAAATCAATTTGGCGCTGTTTCCAGGGACCAATAGCGTTACCTTCATTTTTGAATTTGAAATTTAGTCTAAGATTCACTAACATATTATATCTTGTATTTCAGGGACTTTCTAGGATGGATTACTACTCGGGAAACGATGGTAACTTCAATGGCCATCGACCACCTCTCGCTCGCGAAGCTCAGAGGCGATCGCCTATGGACATTGGACAAGTTGGTGATTACATCCCAATGCCAAGTTCCTACACATATCGACCAACCCAAGCTCACTCGCACCAAGGCCGAAATTGGAGCGATTTTGGCCATGAAAACCATCACCATCACTATCAGCCACGTCCGCAACCACCACCTCGTGCCTACGATCACGTCCTCAATGAGTCTTTGGAGACCATGATGCATACACTGTTAAAAAATCAGCAAGAGTCCTCGTTTGAGCTTTATGCAAGGTTGGACCATATCAAAAACCATCTCCGTGGGAAATTTGATGATATTCATTCCCAGGTACAAAAACTCGAAGAAAGGGTGAAGCAGATAGAAGAGATGCAGCTGCAGTAAACTCACGAAATTGAGAAGAACCAGATTTTCATCAGCAAACCCACGAAATTGAGAAGAACCAGATTTTCATCGATCATGTCAACAAATCCATGGAACTCATGGAAAACAACTTTGAAGAGAAATTCACAAACTTGAGGGAGAGCCTCTCGACTACAACCACGAATCACAGTACCACTGCAACCAGAGCACTCAAGGTTGAGAAAGAGATGAAAGAGATTTATAGGCAAGGAAGAGAAACTAATCCAATCGTTCATATCCTTTGCGATGGGCAAAGGCAAGCAGGGGAAACGCTCCGAAAGATCTGTTTCGACATGGATGGAAGGTATAGTGATATCCTTGGCAAGACCATGGGACTCAGAGACATCTCTGCTGATCTCTCTGAGGAACTAAAGACGCTCCAAAACCGTTTATCCGATGTGGAGGACATCATTCATGTTATGATATCTATAGGCGAAGAAGAGATTTCTCCAATAGTGCCAAGGGATACAGATAACACCTCCGAATCAAGGGTGGATCATCAATGTATGATGGTAAGGCAGACCACGAGGATCAGAGGAAAAAAGCCAAGCGAAGGGACCCCATTGGCAAGCCGACAATGACCTCTTGGACGTGAAGACTTGCTAGACGACTTCCACTCCGTCGTGAAGAAGATTCCATTTCACATCTCGTTTACCCAAGCCTAGGAGAAATACCCTGAAATGAAGAGGCTCTTTTGGTATAGCAAGGAATATAAGTATGAGATCGAAAACTTGTTTGACGAAGTTAGGAAAACGTTGTCTAGACCTAGAACCTTACATAAGCTCGAAGAACCAGGCTGCTTCGTCGTACCCTATGAAATCTTTGGCTCCTACATCAACAATGCTCTGAGTGATTCGGGAGCCGCTATAAACCTTATGTCGGAATCAGATGCAAGGCGATTAAAAACCGACACCATGAAGCCTTCAAGAATGAGAATCGGGCTTGCAGATGGGTCAACCACCACCACGGTTGGCTTGATCGAAAACCTCCCCCTCAAATTTGGAAAATGCATCGTCCCGGTCGATTTTCAAGTAACAAGAATACGTAACATGAATAATGAACCTTTACTTCTTGGGAGACCATTTTTAGCGACATCATGAGCCATTATGGATTGGCCAAATAGGAGAATGTGTCTGGCAAACATTGACAAGGAAACCCTCTACCTAGCAGCACCTCCCGGTTTCACCTCTAAACACATTCGTTACACAGTCGGAGGTGGAGGAGGATGCGAAGTGAAGGACACCTCTGACGATTGTTTAGGCAAGGATGAAGATACAAAGAGCCGCAGAAAGAAGCCAAGGCGTGCTAAGGGAGATATGAACCCCTTAGATCTATCATCCACCTATAAGACATAAAACAAGCGCTTGGTGGGAGGCAACCAATCGGTAAGTTATATCTATGTTTTAGATTTTTAGGACAATGACTTAATAAATTTTGTTATTTTTAGATTGATGTTCTTTAAACCTAAAAAAAGGTTACAATCGATCGATGCAGAAGGTGCATCGATTGATGCAGAAGAGTCTGAAGTCCGAAAATTGATCGATGCGAGGTGTGCATCGATCGATGCCAAGGGCTCCGAGAAGCAGAAATCGATCGATGCATCCTCCGCATCGATCGATCGCCAACCCAGGTAAGTATTTCGGTTTTCAATCCTGGTTTATTTCAACGCATCTTCTTCTTCCCCCTCACGATTTTCTCTCTCTTCCCCTCTAAAATCGTTCGATGCTCTTGTTTCTCACAAAAATAAAACCTTCAATCTCCAACAACTTCTTTGATTATCAATGGATTTGAGCGATTTTGGTACCTATCCCCACCAATTTTTCGTGTTCTACAAAACCCCTAACCCAGATTTCTCGATTAGCAAATGTATGAACTCCGAAATCACCCTTTACAGTCGCTATTTTGGTGAGAAAATCACCCAAGGTTTGTTAATTCGATTCATGCATCCACAAGTGGATACATTGTGTTATTTACCTTGTACAGTGTCTGAGCATGTATTTCGACCACCCTTTGCTATTTTTGTGAGATTTTATAGAAATTTCAATATCTAGGGTTTATGTAATTAGGAAAATTTTGGGTTTTACCCACGCTAATGTGAAATTTCGATGTATCTATTGCGGGTTTAAGCTTCTCTTTAACCGTGTTTGGTGTATATCGGTTATTGATTTTCCCACGCATCGCGGAAGTGAATTATTGGCATGAACAGTTGTAACTAATCATTTATGATGCATTTCTATTTGCTATCGCAACACAACTCCTAGATACGATTGCGTGCTAATTATTGAATTTGGAACTCACTTGGAAATTTTTTGTTGTTCGTTTTCCAGGACAATGTCAAGGACTAACCAGCACATCAAAGACAAGGGTAATGGAAAATTGCATGAAGTGGAACATAAGACACCTTGGCCTCGACCTGCTGGATTAGCTTTTCTGGTTTTGATGATGACCAAGAAGGAGATACAGATATATAGTGTATACAAAAACAGAGCACTGTCAAACAAATGGGGAAAGTATGAGAGCATGTTCTATAATGGGTTGCTGACAGTGAAGATGTTCCCCATGCATTTTGCGAGTTCCTACCTCTTGGTAAAAATGGGTATCCGGCAGGACATCGAAACATTGATTGCACGTGTTGGTTTGGGACGGTTGGCCACTATCGACCAATTTTTCGATGCTGATCTCACTCGCCAGTTCTTGGCATCCATTCAGCTGTGATATGACAACCCGAGGGAACCCGTCGCTAGTGAAGGAAACTCGTGTTCTTCGCATATGGCATCCTCCGCCAGATCTCGATCCCCGATCTCTGCACTCTCTACGGTTTCGAGGCGAGCCACGAGGAGACTTCTTTTCCTGAATATCCTAACGCCAAGAGCTTTTGGAAGAAGATAGCCAGTGGGGAATACGATGGTGCTTACTCGAAGCAGTCGAGCATTCGCAACCCCGCACTCAGGGTGATTGCGAAGATGCTCAGCCACATGCTCTTTGCTAGGGACGAAGCTGGAGCTATGCGTACTGACGAGCTCATCATGCTTTACTACGGGGTCGCACCCGATATAGGTCATCAGCTCAGACATTCCTTACTACGGGGTCGCACTCGAATCTTAAGCTAAGCAATGATGTCCATACAATCACACAAGTGCATTTCCTTAAGCCTTAAACACTAATCAAGATTAATCTAATCTCTTAGCACTAATCACTTTGTTAATTAGAAATTCAAGATCAAATTCTCATTCGTGAATAAGCAACCAACAAGCATTACATAACAAGTTCCAATAGACAAAATACATCTTAGACAATCATTCTCATGAGCTAAAAGTTAAAATCTCTTATTTAGTTCATTGAGGAATTTTATCAAACACCTTGTGTGCCTGAATTTTCCTATGATCTAGATTTAACTTTTTCAAGCCTAATCTAGCATTATAAACACTACATAAGAAAGGAAACATGATAATTAAGCTCTAGACATCAAAGATTAACAAAGAACCCCCCTAATCTACCAAACCCAAATGATCCAAAAAGAACTACTCACTAATCATGAAGAACACATCAAATCTCTTGAAAGAGGTGATGTTAATCATGATTAGAGAATAGGAAGAAGAAAGATTAAAAGAAAATTAAGAGAAATAAACTTAAATTTGCATAAACTCAATTATATCTTTTACAAAATATCAAGAACACTTCAAAGGAAAGGGTTTTTGCAAGAAGGAAGAGAGAGCTCTAAAAAATTAGGTCTAAGGCCTTATATAGAGGTGGTCCAAGCCCAGTTCAGAGGGAAACACCGGCGAGTGGTGGTCTGATATTCATGCATTTTACATATTTTAGCATATATTTTACTTAGAGTTTTGTGTCATTTGCATGAATAATCACGGTTTTGTCTTGCATTTAGGTCTCATTTAGAGTTTAAGACATTTGCATTAGGTCCTAGTGAGTTCTTGCATTCATTTGGAGTGTTTCTAGGTGTTTTGGATACATTTGGGATGATTGGAGAAATGGGCCAAAGTAGAATGCAAAGTCCATCCGAGACGCCGGAAAGATGTGGCTTAACGAAGGATCTCCGATCTGAATCAGCTTCAACGGTCTTCATAGAAGTTGTATAGGCGTGACTTAGCTTTCCATAGAAGTTAGAATCAGGTCATTCGGATCTCACGTTCAGGAGTTATGGCAAAATTACTAAAGATATATCCGCCTACCGAGACAGTTTCGCCCAACACCGACTTGTGACATCGGTATTCACCAAAGCAGTAATACCGACGTCACAAGTCGGTAACAGGGGGTAAATCCCCTTAGCACCAATATATTGTACCAAGGAGTGACATCGGTATTGACCCTCATGACATTATCTCTCCCAAACAAGCCGAGCTCCCCCAAGGTGTCTAAAAGATCTGGCCGAAAGAGGGGTCTACATTCCGAATTAGCTTCGGTGGTCTTCACGAAAGTTGTAGCCAAGTGAGTTATAGGACTACTTGAGATAGTTCCAGATAATTCGGATATGTGGTTTGTTAAATACGGCCGTTTTACTGAACGTATGCCCGTCTGGCCGAAGCCACCAGACATGCCTGAAAGAACTGGCTGGTCGAAGGGTCTGCAATCTGAACTAGCCTCAGTGGTCTTCACTAAAGTTGTATCCAAGTGTGATAGCTGTCCACCGGAGGTCTTTTGAGGACATTCGGACATGTATTCCAGGAGATATCGTGGTTTTACCGAAAGTTCTACAACACCACCATCCGCACAAACCCCGATCCAATACCGATGTGCAATATCGAGTTGTGACCTCGGTATTGAGCTAATAAAGACCATATTTGACCCATTTTGAACTGGGTCGGTACCCGATTTGTCCCGGGTCGACCTGGTTCGCCCCTTTTCACTATTTTAGCCCAAAAACCCTATTTTCTTGGTATCTCCTTTCTTATCTCTTTTCGAAGTGAAAAAACCTTGTTCTTGTGATTTGTAAGAGAGATCATACACTTTTTATGCAAGTTTAAGTTTATATCTTGTGTTCTTTCCCTAATCTTTCACATTCTTATTCTCTAATCATGATTAACATTACCTCTTTCATGATATTTGGTGTGTTCTTCATGACTAGTGAGTAGTCTTTTAGGATTTGAGGATTTGGTAGATTTAGGGTAATTTGATGGATAATTAATGATGTCTAGGATTAGATTATATGATTTCTCTTCTTTATTAGGGGTTTTAAAGCTAGATCTAGCTTGAGAAAGTGGATTTAGAACAAAAGGATTTTCATGCACACAAGGTGTTTGATGAAATGCCTTGATGAACTAATCAAGAGCTATTAATTTCTAGCCTTAGGGATTAGTTGTCTAGAGTGATTATTTGGTTGATCTTGAATGATAGACTTAAAGCTTGCTAATTAGTGATTCACAAATGAGAATTTGATCTTGAATTAGTAATTAGCAAAGTAATTAATGCCTTGAGAGAGGATTAGTTAAGATTAGTGATCTTTGCCTAGGGATTAGTCTTCATTAAGCATTGGACATCATTAATTAGCCATTGGATTGCCCTATCTCAATTACCTTATCCTTTAATTCACCTTTTATCATTGTTTTATTCACCGTTTAGTGTCTTTAGCTCTTGTCACTTGTCTTTTAATTGATAGTTCACTAGCTTAATCACCAAAACCACTTGATTTGCTTAGCTTATATAGTTTCTTGGATTCCTAGTGTGTTAGCCTCATACCTCATTGGTTCGATATCTTAAATACTACAATGATATGAGTAGGTTTTAGTAATTGATATGAACCTAACGAAATTCTACTTATCATGGTCAGGTGTGATGGGCCGGTGTGGAGATGTCCTTGGAGCAAAGAGGCAACACCGGGTGGTCACAAAGGGGTGTAGGTGGCCGGTATGGTTCATGCCCAATGTTTGGTCAAGCACCAGTCCATGACACCGGTTAGTGGTCCAGAGATCTCCCTTGGACGGTGTTCTAGGCTGATGCAACACCGGTTGGTTGCACCGGTCGAAGCTGGGCCGGTGGCGCCAGACAGACATGTCCTTACAAATTCTGCTGTATCTTTCAAACTACTTCTCTAAATAACCTCAAACTATCTCCAGACGAGAGCTAACTCCAATGTCTATGATTGTTATGAAGACCTCAAAAGCTGAATCCAAATAGAGACCCTTTGTCCGGCGTGATCTTTCAGACACCTCAGGTTAACTCTGCATTTGCATTTTCCTTTGCTCCAAAACTCCAATTATCACCAAAACCTCTCCATGTACCTAGAAAACACAGCAAATGATACAAGACTCACTAGGAACTAATGCAAAACACCCTAGAATCTAATTTGGACTAACACACTAAGGAAAACAATGATTATGCATGCATGTGACTCAAAATACTAAGTAAAACACATGCTAAAACAAGTAAATTATGAGAATATCAGCCACCATCTAAAAAACAAAAAATATATACGAAGTCATTACAATTTATCCAAGATCAAAACATAGACATACGAAATGAGCACTTACATCGGTTGTAGTACGAGCTAACTTCTTGTAAGCCTCAGATCGGAAGAGTTCCTCGGTCAAAGGCATATTATGACCCCAAAATGCGATATGGCGGTAGAGATCGGCGCATGCTCTTTCGTCATTAACAAAAGTTTTGTCTTTGTCGTAATCGAACTTGACGGAATAAGCAGAAGGGCCGACAGTTTTTGCCTTTTTGAAGCTGCATATCAATCATACCGGGTATCTTCTCCAACCTCGAGAAGTCTCTTTCGAGCTGGGTCGACCTCAGCTGTGACATCCCCAATAAGAATTACTAGGTCATTTTCTCGCACTTGTGGATATTTAAGTCGGAAATCGGAAGGACTCCTCGAAATGCCAAGTTCCTCTCCAACCTCCTCATATGCCTCGACCTCGGACGGTTTCTTATTTCTGCCTTTCGACGACCTCCGAGTTGAAGGTTTCTTCTTCTTTTTCTTCTGCCTCTCGGCATCAAGTTTGGCCTCGGCTGCAACCTGGCCCTCGTTCTCAGCTTGTTCATCAACGACGAGCTGATCTTCATCGCCGTGCTCTCCATTGGGTGAGTTCACCTCGGTGATATCTTGATCCTCTGCCAACTCGGAAGTGTAGTCGGAAATATCATCGTTCTTCATCTTCTTTCTTCGACTAGGTTTTTTAACTGAGTGAAATAATCTAAGTGTCATAAATCAACCGATTTCAAATGAAGTGAAGAAAATTACCGAAACAGACCTTTGCAAGCTCGGTTCGCTTTTCTGTCAAGTTTCTCTTGGTAACCTTCCGGCCAACGAATGTTCCCCGCCGCACTCACCCTCTTAGCGTCCTCGGCCTTGAAGTTCGGAATATGGAAGATATTGGGAGGATGACGAACTGAAACAAAAAGAAATAAGATGTCAGACAAAGAAAGAATGGAAGACATCTAGAATAGGCCAACATCTACCGATTGGCGAACTCCACTTAGTTTGGTAGTATCCGTCAGGAATTGATACGGAAAGTGCATCGATATGAACGAAAAATTATTTGGTGTCCCAGTCGTTGACTTTACTTGGATTGTCCCCCGTGACGAGGTCATACTTCGGCTACGCATTAGCCGAGAATAACCAAGACTTTTGAGCTGTGATGTTGACACGAAACAATTCTTTGATTATCGAGTGGTAGATCGGAATACCACAATCATCCCCGGTAATGAGAATCCCGACGATGTTGATGATCGTGGTAGGCTTAAGCTGGGAGATCGCGATACCTCGGGGATTGCAATAACTGTACAAGAGTCTCAGCAATGGGAAGCGGAGGCCGTAACTTCTAAAATAATATTCGTACACACAAATATAACCTTCGGGAGCATCCCATGGACGTTGATCCGGTTGGGGCAACAAGAATGTTATATAGTTTGGTGCGCCACAACATTCTAGGGTATTCAGTACAGACTTCCTCGCATAACGGGTCGGTCCAAGGGCATATAGCTTGATCGTTTTACGTCTTACTTTCGGGGAAATTTCCTCGACTAAGGGAACGTTCCCTTTGATGACCTCATCACCTTCGGTACGAGCAGTCATCTCTTGATCGAAACAAACTTGAGCTTCTGTCTCCCGACTATCCATATCCACCAGCTCGGGAATTTGAATAGAAGCTCGGGATTACTAGGACTGGCCTCGACGAAGCGTGAGTTGCGTCTAACCAACTCTTGTCTTACCCCATCAAGACCATCAACGGACGAATCTTTATAGATTGTTTATGAAAACTTTGTTATCGCCTATCTCTTTACGCAGCCCATGTTTGTTGAATATTAAAGATAATTTATTCCTTTGAAATGTCGCAGCATAACCAATTAATCGGGCAATGGGTAATAAATGAACCGGAAAATTATTATTATAAATAAATGTGAAACCACCTTTCAAAACACACAGTACAACCATTTCAAAATTGAGAAATCTCAAACGCACCTGTAAAAATGCATACACGAAACAAAAGGATTATTTTTCCCGAAAATTTAAAAATGGTCTGAACTTCTTCCTTGAGCGAAGATAGTTTAATGACCCCTTATTATTCAATACTTGAACACACCAGAACTTGCAACTCATTTCTGATTCTCAGATTTTGAAAACTCAGACTTGGATCTTCCCTTTGATGGGTTCTTTCCATCGGCCTGAGATGAGTCCCCAAACCTTCCCGAATGCTTTGGTAGCACCTTCTTCCTTTGAGAAATGATACCTTGCACAATCATCTTTTTTGAACCTGCACTAAGCATTTTATTCTTCAGTTTAGAGGCATGGTTCCGTTTGGCCTTATTATTCCCATATGTAACCTCCCTGTCCTTCCTTGATCCCTCCACACTCACCGTAACGTCCTCCGTCTCTATCGCCAAATTATTTTCCACATCCTCTGTCTGCAGCATCTCAGCCCCTACAAAAACGTCTTTCACAATTTCCCATATCTCCATATCATCACCAAGGAAATCATCATCCAGAAAATTATCACCCAAATTTTCCAAAACACCATCAGCATAAGTTTCTTGTTCCACTACCTCTGTTACCTTGACTGAATTATCCGTAATCAAAACATCTAACATCTCTACCATACTAGGCATATTTTCCGGATATATCAAATTATCAGAAACCTGGCTTTTAGGACTCTCCACCGCAAAGGAATCTGTTGTCTCATTCTCAAAATGCAGGCCCCTGCGGACAGCCTGCCCCGTGACCTGAACTGCGTCACCACTAGTCTCCAAGACAGCACCTCAACTTGGGGCCTGGTTCGTCCCTGCATTGTTGCCATACAACGCATCTAACATTTTCCTTTCGTGGTCCGATAAACAAATTCCCACGCTTGAAGACCTCAAGTCATTCAACCTCGAAGTGGGCATGGCATACCTTTTATTTGGCTCCTTAGCAGGTAAGTGACTCGATGAAGGAATATATTTTGATTCTCTATCTCTGGACCTCCTGTCCCCCTTCCATACACCATAACGATGCTCCCTGCCTAGATAATTACTAGCCCTCGTACCTCTGCAATCTTGAACCTTCCCTTTTCCCTTATCCTGCCCGTGTAATAAGAACCTCCTAATATCGGCACAAAGAAGTTCGATTTCGGACTGAGATAAGGACAGAAAGCTTGCGGAATAGCTTCTGTTTTGAGAGAGAGAGAGAGACGGTGAAGATGTTGTAGACACAACGAACCGCTCATAAGAGATAAACGAGAGATGATAAAGATGTTGCACAAGGCAACGAATCACTCTCAAAGAGACTAGAGATTTTCGTGGCTGGATTTTGATAAGAGAAAGTTTATTTGATAAATGTTTGATGATCCATTCCAGGATGAGTTGCCACAAAGAAAACAAAGAGTTTAAATAGAAAACAACAAGGAAAAACCCTAAAACAAATGGGCTTTGTTACAAAAACGAAAATAGAAATATATGGGCCTTGCTTCCTTCATGTCACCCACGAAATTGTTGTTGCTGGGCCAAGGTATGATCACAACAAGATGGGCTTGATGAAATGTGAACCCACTTGCCTCATTAAAAACCTTCCTTGGAAAACCCATTGGGATAAAACCAAAGGTAAGGGAAAAAGAGTGCAAATGGGTCACATACCCATTTGTGTAATCATCTTGGGCTTGATTAAAAATCAGAAAGATTTTAATCACATCTTTATCCAACAGCTTAGCCTTAGCTCTCTTCGTCGCACACAAGTATCCCTCGGCTATGAGCTGCTTCCCCTCGGCTACAAGCTTTCCCTTGGATACAAGCTTTTGTTCCGGTGGCTTCTTCTTGATACTGCTCAGTATCACATCATCCTCCCCCAGTTGAAAAGGATTTGTCCTCAAATCAGGACCATCTTGCAAGCTTGTTTTGTAGGTTTTGGAGGTGATCTGTGCAGGGATATGAAATGGTTCGTCCTTCATAGCATCAGCATAGGCAGGTTCCACAAGCTTCAAAGGTTCCTCAGTTCTTATTCTTCCTCCATGGCTGATTTGATCTCCTCTGGCTCCGATTTGTGATTTGTGAAGCAAAACATAATATGTATGACCTAAAAGCAAAGTAACAGGATCATTAGTCATAAAATATGTGTTTAGTTGAGGAATCTTACCTGCCTCAAACGAGATTAGACGATTATGATGCTTCCTTAGCTCAACAGGCTTCTTCTTGAAGGTTAGGCCATCGGGTGGGATTTTCAAAGGAAGTATGTGAAATACTTGTCCAAATTGAATTCTGTTTCGACCAGTATCTTCAAAAAGGTCACTTGGTCGATGAATATCATTTCCCTCAGTAGATATTCAAAGTTTTTGCTCATCCCTCAGCCTTTGCAAGTAATTCACCATTTTGCACTCGGGGAGAAATGATCGATAGATCGAATTTTTTTGACATGTTTTAAGCTGATTTTCTTCTTCACGGATGGGTGCTAGCTCCTTTGGTTCATCTCCTGTGTCAGCCTTCACAACAGAGATAGAGTGAGTAGGAAAAATTTATTTGCTTTGCACGCCTTTATTCTGAACCGTAAGACTATTGCTTGAAATATGTTTCAGCTCATCACACACGTTAATCTCCTTATTTCCAGAATGAGTAGAGTTCAAACTCGTTTTTCCTGCATCCTAAGCAAACATATCAGTTTTATAAAGTGAAACAGAATTTAGACACTTACCTTGCTCATTGCTGCTCGTTTTAAAGTTGTTGTGTGTTTCTGATTTTTATTTTTGTTTACACAACATGTCTTGGCTAAGATTGTTCTGCTTCTCCACTGTTTTTGGCACATCTTTCTTCTGTTTTGGCTGAGAGAACAGTGTGGAAACGTAACCCTTTGGCTGTTTCAGCTTGTCACTCATATGTTCTCTCGGCTTGCTTCTCCATGGTTCGCACTTCTGTTCTTCCTTTGCACGTGCCAGCTGCTGCATTTTTGCTTCAAACCATTGGTTCCTGGCCTTTAATCTTTTACACATCACATGAGCTTTCTCAGCTAGCTCAGCCTCAAGTTGCCTTTGATGTCGTTCTTCGCTTTGTTGTTTCATCATCCGATCTAGGTGATCCATCATTGATTCCATAAACACTTTTTCGATGTTGTTGCTGCTGTTCCCTTGCTGATTATCCATGCTGTACCTGAAAAGAACACAACAAACAAGCCAGTAACTAGTTCCCACGAAAATAACACACACAAACTGATCTAGAACACACAGAAATAAGACAAACTAACACAAAACGCTTGAAACAGAAACTAAAAGATACTCAACACACAAACTGAAACAAACTCGAACTAGAACACACTGACAATGACCTAAACACAGCAAATCACGTCACACATAACACAGAAAATGAAGAGACACACTTCTAAGAACAGATCGACACTAAGAACCCTTAAAAAAAAAAATTGATTTTTTTTTGGATAGATCTACATGAAAACAACCTAAATAATTAACTAGATGCACGAAAATTACAAAGAAAAATCATGAACAGACTCGACACAGCAAAAGAAGATGAACAGTCACGAAAATGCAAAGAAAAAAATAACAACATATTCGAAAATAATAAAGGATAGAGACTACCAAGCTTCGATGTGGTGCTCTGATACCACTTAATAAGAACCTCCTAAGATCGGCACAAAGAAGCTGGATTTCGGACTGAGATAAGGACAGAAAGCTTGCGGAATAGCTTCTGTTATTGAGAGAGAGAGAGACGGTGAAGATGTTGTAGACACAACGAACCTCTCATAAGAGATAAACGAGAGATGATAAAGATGTTGCACAAGGCAACGAATCACTCTCAAAGAGACTAGAGATTTTCGTGGCTGGATTTTGATAAGAGAAAGTTTATTTGATAAATGTTTGATGATCCATTCCAGGATGAGTTGCCACAAAGAAAACAAAGAGTTTAAATAGAAAACAACAAGGAAAAACCCTAAAACAAATGGGCCTTGTTACAAAAACGAAAATAGAAATATATGGGCCTTACTTCCTTCATGTCACCCACGAAATTGTTGTTACTGGGCCAAGGTATGATCACAACAATATGTGCTTGATGAAATGTGAACCCACTTGCCTCATTAAAAACCTTCCTTGGAAAACCCATTGGGATAAAACCAAAGGTAAGGGAAAAAGAGTGCAAATGGGTCACATACC
Organism: Eutrema japonicum; assembly: GCA_030161315.1. Taxonomy (NCBI): domain Eukaryota; kingdom Viridiplantae; phylum Streptophyta; class Magnoliopsida; order Brassicales; family Brassicaceae; genus Eutrema; species Eutrema japonicum. Next base: position 31,133,957 of record BSQW01000011.1, on the reverse strand, counting down.
CATTTGTGTAATCATCTTGGGCTTGATTAAAAATCAGAAAGATTTTAATCACATCTTTATCCAACAGCTTAGCCTTAGCTCTCTTCGTCGCTTACAAGTATCCCTCGGCTATGAGCTGCTTCCCCTCGGCTACAAGCTTTCCCTCGGATACAAGCTTTTGTTCCGGTGGCTTCTTCTTGATACTGCTCAGTATCACATCACCGTGGTAGTTTTTGCTTGATATTTCACCGTTTTGTTGGACCATATTTCCTCCCACACCATGAGATGTCGCAGCTTTGTAGCTGACAACATTCAGCCCATGCCTCGACTCCTCCGAGATTGTTTCAAAACCCTCTACCCTTCCTTCCCGACGAGGACATGAGAACTGGTCATGGCAAAGGCTGAAACAACTTCTACAAAACCCGAACAACCTCTCATACCGCAGCGTAATGATTGTCTCTTTCCCGCCGTGAAACTCAACGGAGGTCTCGAAGCATAAAGGCTTGAACCCGTCCAAGACCACTTGAACTCTGCCCATGTCAAGATCCACCTCCTTCACTTCACCTAAGGCTTCGCCAATACTACGGAATGTCTGGTCCACTCAGTAATGAAGGGGAACTCCCATTACCCGAATCAAAAACTTGATAGCGGACGGATATTTGCTGTCCACTATAGGTTCCCACCGAACCAGAGAGACCATCCAATAGTCAAAATGAAACGGCTCCATCTTCAGAATCTCCGCAATGTCCTCTTCTCTGTCAAAATCAAACTGGAACCGGCCCATTCCTAAATCCGCCGCAGCTACTCGCTCCTCTACGTTCAGAATTCGAGGCAGCATGTGAAGTAGTACCTTCATATCCTGCTTCTTGGGGTTCATGCATCTCCCAATCAACGTTTTTGAGTAACCCGCTATAATCTCAGAGTTGTCAAATTGAGGCACCCGAATCTTCAATCTTTTCAAGCTTGATTCCTTCTTCATCTCTGAACCATCACACTTAACCATATGACTTTGAGACATGCTGAGATAGGCTGAGAGATAGCCCGTGAGAAATCCCAGAACCGTGAATAAGAAAGAAACAAAAGGAAAGGGCTTATTAGGTGATTTGATAAACGTCTCTGAACCGTTCCATAAAAACCCATTTCCCTTGCTGAAATTGTGAGAGATCTTTGCCATCTGAGTACGATACTCCCCATTAAAGCAAATCCCAGATGAACTGTCAAAAATCCGGGAATTTCTCCATGTATCTTCATCGAGACAGGATGGCCTGAGATAGCGTAAAAAGATAGCTAAATTCCTCTGAACATGATCGCAAAACGAATCCAGATAAGTCACTGTAATCTCCAATCTCTCTGATCTAGCCGTAATCTTATCAATCTGAAGCAGGAAAAACCGATTTGAAATCCCATGAAATCCCGGTTGATGACTGACCTGTGTAACCATTGTGGCAAGTTAATCGTGAATGTGGACCTATAGAAGTTGTCCCGGCGTTAAACGTGGTCTGAGAGTTTGAATTGGCGAATCCCGCTCATCCCGCCCATCCCACCAATCACGCAAGTCTTCCTCGAAGATCCGGGATTTATTCCCCATCACAGAGCTGATAAACTCATTCATCCTGAAACAGCAAAGATCTGATCCGCCATCCCGTTATGTGCGGCAAATCCGAGCCTGGCCGGAGCTGAAAACAACAGCCTTTTCCGCGAACCAAAAACCCATCCTGAACCCAATAATCCAACCTGCATCTTCTGATACCGAGTCCTCGACCGAAAGAAGGGTAAAAAACACCCATAGACTGGAAGAAACCGAGATCATTCTCAGGAGAGATTTGGCACCGCCGTTATCCCGAGGAGAAGAACGAGAGAGAAATTTGTTAAAGTGATCTTAAAAGTATAAGAACTTTGTTGGTGGGATTACTTCATGTAATTTTCCTGTTAGTTCACGTGAAAACATTTATTTGTGACGTTTACAACGCAAATTATTATGTCGAGTAACTTTGAATTAGGTATTGTTTCACATTATCATCTTTAATCAATTTTACGAAGTTTTACCAGAACCCACAGATACAATATATAGTTTTACATAACAAAACACCAGTTTTACATAGTTTTAAAATACAAACGGTTAAGATACAATCAAACATGGCTACCAAATCCAAAAAGCAACCATTGGAGTCATTGCCTTGGCCGCCTTTTGTTTCGCGTCCTTGGTTGCCATTTCCCACCCGATGGAAACCTCTTAGTTTTCCATCTTGACGCGATCCGGAGGTATAATCTGCAACTCTTTGATGTGATCTGGGACAATCCATTTAGACATATACGGCACTAAATAAATTATCGTCCAATACGCCATCGCCCACAGCTCAGTCCAATAATACCTCGTACAGAATTCATGTAATTCTAATTGGATATCATATCCTCCGATTTCACGATTTCTAACCACATTCTTTTTGAACGCAATGAAAGCGGCTATCGCGTGCACACAAGGATACTTTTAATATCGAACACCCTGCAACTGCAACTTCTCAATATCGACTTCACCAAACAAGACTTGCCATCACTACCGATGACATTTTATTCAAGCTCGAAACTGTTTAGCTCCGATACATTTAATTTCTCGGCAACAGGCCATGAATCATGCAAGTAGTTCTCCAAAAAAGGCACCATTTTATTATTTGTCTTCCCAGCCACGGCCTCCTTCCGATGATCATTAAACCAATCAGAAATCATTTTGACGATGGTATCAATCATGGGTATTAATGAGTACTTCCTAGCATCCGTAAACATGTTGTTCAAAGATTCCACGGCGTTGCTCGTGTCTAGGTTGTATCTATCACCTGGAAAACAAGTCCTTGCCCATTTTTCTTTCACGGTACTCTCCTCAAGATACTTGGCCGCAGAAGGATATCTCGTCTTAAAAGACTCATAAGCACTGTCGAACCCAGCCACCGTGTATTTCCAGTTGCACTCCATGATTCTCCATGCGACTACGTCCCTGTTGATGTTAGAAGCATGGATTTTCACATTTTTGGGCAAATGCCATACACAATACCCATGATGAGCATGGGGATACACATTCTCTATGGCGTTGATGAGGCTTACATTTCTGTCACTCATAAACACCAATTCGGAAGAGTCCGGTACAACGGATTTCAGCATTTCAAAAAACCAAGTCCAATTATCAATTTTCTCACCATCGAGTACACCAAATACTATGGGATAATGGTGACGATTAGGATCCTGGGCTGAGGCAAAAACTAGTACACCACCAAATCCGTTCTTGATAAAAGTCGCATCCACAGTTATCACTTTCCTCATCGCTCAGAACCATTCGATGCTAGCTCCCAACGCTATGAATAGATACTTGAATTTCCCCATATCATCCAAAAACATCTTTGTTTTTGTACTGGGATTGACCTGCTCTAACACGTACAAATAACGATACAACATCTTGTAGTTTTCTTCCGGACTACCACGCAAATCACGAACAGCTAGACTTTTCCCTCTCAAAGCTGTGGAGTATGATATCCGCACACCTAAATCTGTCTGAACCATATCCATGATCATTTTTGGCTTCGGAGTTTCTATTTGTCCTGGATACTTTTCATTCAAAAAATATGCAACTAATTCTGCGGAGCCTTTCCTCTTATTGTTTTTTGTACTCTGACTAGCCCGAGAGCATGTATGCATCTTCGTGTACATTCTAATCGAGAAAATCTCTGTGTTTGTAACCACTTCAGCTCTTAAAGCCCATTTACAGTTTTCTATAGGACATTTTAGCACTAATCGCGTCTTATCCGACTTTATTATCGAATAACCAAAACTGTTAACAAATGCACCTCTATCCACCACCTCTTGCACTGCCTTCCTATTTCGAAATTCTTGACCCACACTCAGACCCAAACCGTCTTTCCATGCCTCTATAAACTGACTAGCTTGTACAACAGGTGGAGGCTCAACATATCTATCACGCATATCCGATATATCCATACCGTTGTCCATACATTCATCACGTGATCTATCATCATCATCCTCTATCGCCTGATATTGTTCTTTTGCTTGTTCTTTGCCTACGTACAGAACAATGGCATTAGCTCCGATTTCCTCGTCATTTGATTGTGAAACCTCAAAGTTCATACCAATATAACTTTTCTCTGCTTTAGACAGTTGCTCGGGCAGTTCCGATGTAGCGATGACCTCCACATACAAAAGACATCTACGGTTCTCTTTATCAATACACCATAGGTAAACAGACAGATCCTCGTCATCCAAAATAAATAACTGTTCCTCACCTCCTCCCACCACCAGTGGAAAATAACTCAATTCCAATTTAAACCTACTTTCATCTAACGAAACCTTCTTGAATATCCTAGCTTCCAGCTTCGACAAAGTTATCTCCCCCATTGATGTCTTGAACATTAATCTATACATGCGACCTTGGCATTTAAAATATATGCTGACGTTGTTGCTCATCGTATCCTGTAAAAAACAATACAAAAAGTCACTCAGTAATAGTAGTTATCGAGAGTTATCCCAGTTTTACACATAAATTATGGTTTTCAGTTTTACCAGTTTTACTATATTTAACAGTTTTACCTAGTTCTCCTATCGCAAGAACACAAATTGGGGATCTAATCTACTTCCAATTCACTAGGATTCAACCACTAAAATACATTTGTTACCTCTTTATAGACTTAATCGACCAAAACACCCAATGTGCATATATAAAAAACTAATTCAATAATTAAATTTGCTAAAACCAAATCGAGCCACATTGCACTAAATTAGAGTTTGAAGAATTAACATTTAAGTGTGAAACTCAGTGCAGGTCGACGGCGGCAACGAAACGGCGGTCCGACGGCTGTAGATAAGAAGAAAGTCGACGGCGCCGCGGAAGGGAGAAGAAGAAAGTCGACCTCCGGAGCCGCGGAGAGGCGGAAGGGAGACAAGGGCTTTTTGGTCGGAACACATTTCATTAAAGAATATAAGGATATGGAGATTAAATGGGGATATAAGAGATTTGAAAATCTGTTTTAGGGACATACGAGAACATGGCTCCATCTTTTGATTGGCCCAAATTTGTTTTGTTCTAATTTGTCGAAATTTGTAAACCTTCTTTTGATTGGCCCAAATTTGTTTTGTTCTAATTGGTCGAAATTTGTAAACCTCCCTTCTGATTGGATGAAATTTTCTTAATTCTCATTGGTCAACATTTCTTTTTTTAATGTCTTACTTTCGAAATTAGAAGGGCAAGATTGGGATATCACATTTCATTAAAAGGAAAGGAATATGGCAGAATAGAATGTGGTAGAAGTGAATAACTTTATACCTGGAGGGAGAGATGAGAATTTCGCCCAGACGATGATGATGTAGTCGACTAGGGATGGGCATATGGTTATTCGGTTCGGTTCGGTTTGGTTATTTTGGTTTTCGGTTACGTTCGGTTATGTCTTTTACTATCGATTCGGTTAGTAAAAGTTTTCGGTTCGGTTACTATTCGGTTCGGTTCGGTATGGTTATCAAAATTAATAACCGCTTGGTAACCCAAAGATGAGAACCGCTTGGTACGGTTACCGAGATCGTCTCTCAGGGGAGACGCGCCGCGTGCGACGCTGTCTACGTGTCGAAGAAGCTGGTACGAAGTACCGGGAAAGCGGCGTGGTTCGCCGGCACGACTTTTCTCATCCTCGTCGTCCCTTTGATCATCCAGATCAGTTATTAGGCGAGATAGAGTTTCAGCAAGCCAGCCTCCTCGGGCCACCACCCGCCGGTGCGCTAAACTAACTGTAAGAACCCTAATCCGTAGATGATATCATATTTCCATTTGGGATTTTCATGCTTGTTTCTGCTATTGGATTGGTTCCTTTTAGTTTTTTCTTGCGGTTTTTTTATTCTTGTAAGAGTAGGTTTGCTCATACTGATAAAAATCGAGTTCGTAGTGAATTCGCTATAAAGAATTGAGCTTGTTTGAGCATCTTCTTGTAATTTATTTGGCAGTTGATGGCTTGGAGAATATAAATAATTGAGCTTTTCCTGCACCAAGTTACGTAATTGAATGATCTTTTGATGAATTTGAATCTGTGCATCGTATCTTTTGATAACTTTGCTTCTATCACTGTTTTAGTTTTTCATTATACTCCAAATGTGGTTTCATTATCACACTCTTACAATGGACTTGCCAAAACCTTGATGATGTTCCTTTTTGTTTCATGGATCTATCATAAACCTTGTGGAGTTCAAAGTAACGATCTTCGAGGCATGGTTGCCCGTCTTCTGCTGCAGAACAATGGTAACAGAAGCATGACTCGAGTTGTCTAAGTGTGTCCTTATCGTCTCCAGATGGTAATGTCTTAGGTGGTTGTGTAGCTGGTTTTCTTATAGCAGCATCACTTGTTCGCTTCTCACTCACAAAATTATTGTCTTGTTTAGATGCCCAATCTTCTAGTTAGATCAACTAAAAAACTCTGATTAGAGTATCTTGCTGGATGCTCTCTATACATTCTCCTTTGCCAAATACTAGCGAGAATTTTTGGAGAGTGAAGGCAAATTGAGATAAGAAACTTGTGTTCATTGCAGGTCAAAGAAGGTGGCTTAGATCACAGAGTGAGTGAGACTATTAAGTGTACCTTATGCTGCTCTGTTTCTTCTCTTATATATGCGGATCTTTCTTAAATCAGGCCAGCATCCACAAAGCTTCCACCTTGGATGGGTCAGGCTGTTTCTCCTTCCAAGAGTGCTTCACTCTTGAATGAACCGTTAAGAGTCCAGCCGAGAAAGTTGAAGAAATGTGTCTCTCACATTTACATTTCCCGGCTCATCAAAGCATTAAAGACCAGTAAGAGTAGTGGTCTTTTTTATATGTCTATATCATACTCTCTTCTTTGTAATTTTCCCTATTTGTAGATAAGCTAGTAGCATGCTATTTCAGTAGAGCTGTCAAATGGGCGGGCTGTCCGTGGACAAGTCCAGTCAATATTATTACGGACGGACCATGGTCATGCCCAAATACGAAACGGTCCAATTGGGCGAAGACCGCACGGACAGAAGACAAAAACGGGCTAGACCGTATGGACAATGGACAGGCCCAAATACTTAAAAATCTAGGTTAAATCATTTTTGGGCAAAAAAATAGAATTATCTCTTTTCGTCGCCTTCGTCGTCTTCGAGACCCATCTTCTCGAATTATCAGATTAAACTCTTCGTGCCCATCTCCTCAGGGTGACCACCTCGATATCTTAGAAGACCCTTTGCTCGATCTCTTCTCTTGGTTTGGATTCTTTCAGCTTCGAATTAGCTTCTTCGTTTTGGGTTTAAGGTTCAACTGTTCAAGCATTCGAGGTCAGTTATTCATTGCTTCGGGCTGGGACCCAGGTTCTATAACTAGTATTGCTTGTCATGTTGTGGTTGCAATTTTCTAGTAAGATGGATGTGTTCTGAGGTTCATGTAGGTAAATCAGCACTTCGTACTTTGCCACTTGTTTCAGTTAGGAAGATGAGTAGTCTTGGAACGATATTGTTCCTTGGAAATTTAGTTGTGCATATCAAATTGTTCCTTGGAAATTTAGTTTACTTGTCTTGGAACGATATTGAGCAGTCTCATGACCCATTATTCAAAGCTTAATCTAAAATAGAGAGAACTTTCATTTTGCCTGGATTAATCAAGAACCTGTTCCTTGGAAAATTAGTTTACTTGTCTTGGAACGATATTGAGCAGTCTCATGACCCATTATTCAAAACTTTATCTAAAATAGAGAGAACTTTCATTTTGCCTGGATTAATCAGCTTTTAGAATGTTCATAGTGATATCGATTTCATTTAAAATAATCTCAAGAGACTTTGTCCCTTCCATCTCCGCTGGTTTAGGAGGTTGAAAAATCGAGGTCTTCTTATTCTCGAAATTTCTTAGTAAAGTTCAGATTATGCGTTAAAGTTCTCCGCTGGATCCTATTAAATTTCCATTCTCTTGTTTAGTTCAGATTTCTCCCATTAATCCACATGTCTTTGAGTTCGAAGTTATGCTGACTCTGTTAGTGTGTGTTATCAAATCTCTTTCGCTTTGATTAGTTATCATCTCTTACTCAGGAAATTATGCTGACTCTGTTATCAAATCTCTTTCGCTTTGATTAGTGTGTGTTTCGTGTGTGTTTACATCACCTTGTTGTGTCTCATGTGTTGATTTTTTTGTTAAAATGTCTCCTGCCTAATGTATGTTTTTTTTCTGGCCAAACGATTGCTTCTTGGTTGTTTGAAATCATTTCCACACTAATAACATGTGGCCGAGGTTTTGTGTGGATTGAAGTTGGAGAAGTTATAACTTGGTGTTTTGTTTGTTTCAGTTCTTACACAATGAATTTTGATACTCCAAATTTGATTGATGAAGACAACTTTAGTCATGAAGATATGGATAATGAGAATGAGATGGTACCTCTAGAAACCGCTTCTTCAGAGACAACTGAGAAACTAAAAGGTACAAATAGTTCAAGTCGACGTCGCTCTAAGTGCTGGAAAATTTTCACAATAGGAGAGAAATATTCTGATGGTAAAAATGATATTACATGCAATCATTGTAATAAGACCTATTGCGTGAATCTGCGTCAAAATGGAACTAATACTTTGATTCGACATATGAGAATTTGTTCTAAGACTCCTGGAAGTACACCTAAAAGTAGTATTAGAAAGCTGGATATGATGGTTTTTCGGGAAATGATTGCAGTGGCTTTAATTCAGCATAATCTTCCATATTCGTTTGTTGAGTATGAAAGGATTAGAGAGGCTTTTGCTTATGCTAATCATGATATTGAGTTCTGGAGTAGAAATACAGCAGCAGCAGATGTCTTCAAGATTTTTGAGAAGGAGAAAAAGAAACTTAAGGAAATCTTGACTAAAATTCCAGGTAGAGTTTGTTTGACAACAGATCTTTGGCGAGCTATCACTATTGAAGGTTATATTTGTTTGACAGCCCATTATATTGATGTTGATTGGATTTTAAAAACGAAGATACTATCCTTCTGTGCTTTTCCACCCCCTCATACTGGTATTGCCATAGAAATGAAGTTTATTGAGTTGCTTAAAGATTGGGGATTAGAGAAGAAATTGTTTTCTCTAACAGTGGATAACGCTTCTGCTAATGACAGCATGCAAGGTATTTTAAGGAGAAAGCTACAAAAAGATTTGGTGTGCAATGGGGAATTTTTTCATGTAAGATGTTCAGCGCATATTTTAAATTTGATTGTGCAAGATGGATTATCTGTGATTAGTGAAGCTTTAGAGAAAATCAGGGATAGTGTTAAGTTTGTGAAGGGATCTCAGTCTAGAGAAAACATGTTTCAAAACTGTATGGAAACAGTTGGAATTCAGGATGATGCTGGTCTGGTTTTAGATGTCACAACTCGTTGGAATTCCACTCATCTGATGCTCTCTAGAGCAATCAAGTTTAAGGATGTCTTACGCAATCTTGCAGAGGTAGAGAAGAGTTATAAGTGTTTTTCATCTGATTTAGAGTGGGAAAGAGGAGAATCAATATGTGAGCTCTTGAGACCGTTTGCTGAAATGACAAAGTTGATTTCTGGTTCATCTTATCCCACAGCAAACTTGTATTTTAATGAAGTTTGGAAGATTAAAAGTTGGTTGATAGCTCATGAGAAATCTGATGATCTTACTATTCGTGAAATGGTGGATACTATGAAGGAGAAGTTTGACAAATATTGGGAAGAATTCAGTGATATACTTGCAATTGCTGCGGTTCTTGACCCAAGGCTGAAGTTTGCATTTCTAGAATATTGTTACACTACTTTGGATTCATCCACCAGCAAGTTGAACTTGGCTCATGTCCGTAGCAAGATGGTTAAACTTTTTGGAGCTTATAAGAGAAACACAAGCATCATTACCACAACCACTTCACATACTTCACGAGAGATTCCATCAGGATACGATGTAAGTGTATTCTACAAATGTCTTTTTAGTTTCATTTTGATTCTTTATCTCTGTTGGAATTCAGATCATGGTTTCTGCTTTTATTATTCTTTCGCTGATTATATCTCAGGGGTTTTATTCTTACTTTTCTCAAAAGACTGGTGGTAGTGGAAAGTCACTATTAGACACATATTTGGAAGAGCCAGTGTTAGATATGGTTACATTTAGAAGTTTGAATATTGTGGATTATTGGAAAGACAATTCAAGCCGTTTTAAAGAGTTGGCGTTAATGGCTTGTGATGTTCTTAGCATTCCTATCACAACGGTGGCGTCTGAATCATCATTTAGCATAGGAAGTCGTGTTCTCAACAAGTTTAGGAGTTGCCTCCTACCTACTAATGTTCAAGTTTTGATATGTGCAAGGAATTGGTTTTGTGGCTTTAAAGAAATTGGTAAGAATTCAACTCTCTTTTTTTTGCATGTATGTAGGTGATAAGTTTTAACTACATTGTTTTTGCATATTTTAGGTGATGAGTTCGAGTTTATTGAAGGTGAAGAGAAAGAAGTCTAATTGTATCTGCTGGTTTGGTTGGTTTGGTTTACTGAAAAAGAAGTCTAATTGTATCTAATAGACATCTCTGTAGAAATCTCTACGTCTACTGATAGTCTGATAATGCCACTTACTCAATTTCTGCAAAAATGTTACGACAGTATTATTCCTTTTTAAGATACTAAAATATCTAAATAGTTGATTCAAGATATATATGATGGTTATTTGCAGGATAATTTGTGGTTTAACTTTCGTTACTTACATCATAGTTGACTCGTCCGTATCAACGAAATTTTTTCTTCTTTTAAAATCTAAATAATAATTGTTCTGGTTGGATTTTCAGAATCTAAAGCAAACAACAAATTTGCTTTAATTTGAAAAAAAGAAGGTTTAATGCAATTGGATGTCCATGGACAAACCCATCTGGACATGGTCTTATTGGACATGGACAGTTTTTGGACCATTGTCCATTAAGACCCGACCAGTTATTACCCAAAAAAAAAGTGGTCATCATAGACGGGCGCGGACGGACCTGGACGACCCATTTGACAGCTCTATATTTCAGGCAATTCTTATTACCAAGACATGGACCGTTTCATTGCAATGGAGAAAGCTCTTCGTACTTGGGCTTATTGGGTCGAAACCCACTTCGATAGATCCCGAACTCAAGTCTTCTTCCTCTCTTTTTCTCCAACACACGACAAGTAACTCTCTCTCGCTCCTAACTCAAAGTTGTCAAACTGAATCAGTTTTTGAAGAGAATGTCCTCAAATCACTTGTATATGTTTTTGTGATTGATCAGCCCGAGTGACTGGGCGGCATCATCGTCTTCGGGATCCAAGAACTGCTACGGAGATACGAGGCGATCACAAGAAATTTGACAACTTTTTGATAGAATGAATTGCCACCAAAAAGGAAAATTAGATACGAGATTCCGAACAAAAAAAACTTGTAAACATACGGAGTGAAGGAACAAAGAGGAAGTGGAACCACATAGGCATATTTCTTATCGTGATTTGTAAACTTTTAAACTAGTGTTAACCAACAAAAAAAAACCTTTAAACAAGTCTTGTTGGGATTGCATGCATGTGTGCAATAATATTCTAAGTATCGAATGTTTGTAACAATGTATAATTTTCATGGTTTTAATTTCATGGTTTTAATTTTATAAATCATTTCTTTTTTTAGTGTATAGGGTTTACGGTTTGATTTAGTGTATATAGTTTAGGGCTTGATTTTGTGTATAGGGTTTAGGGTATTGGATATAATTTCTTTGTAATTTACAATGGAATACACAATGAATTTTTTTCTAATACATTTAACATAATCTAAATCTATTATGTTTTAGAGATATAATTAAAATAAGAGTTACTTCTTCATTTAAAGTTTAGGGCATTGTAATATAGCCTAGGTTATGTTGATGTAGGGTTTAGGGTTAAGGTTATGCTGTCAATTGAGAAATGAAAATGATTGGAAAAGAATATTAAATGATTGCAAAATCATTGCAAAATGATTACAATCTTACAAACCCTACAAACTAATGATAAGTTACAAAGTCTTTCATCTATAGTTTAGTGTCACACAACATTTATTATATAGTTTTTGTTTTTAAAATATTTGTAAACTCTAAAATTTCATATCATTATGAAACTAAATAATTTATCATAACCTCATTGATATAAAATATTTTCCAAATTAAATGTAAATAAAACATATTAAAAATCGTTTTATTTAGGGTATGAAAATCTATCATTATATAAAAAAAAAATACAACAAATATTGTTTCATAAAATAAATAGAAAATCTATTATTATAAATCCCTTAAAAAATTAAAATACAAAAAATTAAGTTAGTTTAAAAATAAATTACTCATAAACTACAAAATATAAAACATTATTCATTAAAAACTAAATAAAAATAGAGAGCCAATGAGGAGTGATCACTAAGATTGATGAGGTGGCCAAATCGCATTCATTCATTGCATTGGCTTTTCTTTCTCTCAGTTAGATTACTCTTCCAATTCTCAATCCCTTGTCTTCCTCGTCTTCTCTTCCTCGCCTCACTTCTCTTTCGGATGAGGGCATGATGATGTCGAAATCGACGAGTGGGAGTTCACCGGAAGACATTGAGGATGACAAACAAGAAGGAGTGGTGGAGAAATAATAGTGACGTCAAAGATCTAGACTCGCCGTAGAACATCTCGTTGTAGCAGCCGGTGACTCCTTCGCCGTCGCGGATTCGTCAAGAGATTTGGGATTAGGTTTCGCAAATCAAAGGTAATACCTTTCCTTGTCTTCTCAAACTAGAAACCTTAAACACACTCCGCATCTATTAGGTTACGATTCAATCAACTCGTATCCCTTCTATTTTGCTATTTATTATCTTTCCTTTGTACTTTCAATGTATAGTAATTGTGATTGTGACCTCATTAGGAAAGTAGATACGATTAACTGAGTATATAGCCATGTAATAGCCTTTGTCAATATCAATACAGAAAAATGTTCAATCAGATCCTCTTCCTCTGTTATTCTTCATGGTATCAGAGCTCTGAAATATTTTGTTTCTTACGACAAAACTTTCTGCAATCTCTTGTAATCATCGAAAAATGTCTACTAACACTGACGCGGCTCAAACTGCAGCTCCAACCACGATGGAGGTGAAGAGAACAATTTCTCCGTATGACTTGACCGCCGCTGATAATTCTGGAGCTGTGATTTCACATCCACTGCTCAAAGGATCGAATTATGATGAGTGGGCATGTGGATTGAAGACAGCCTTCTCGTCTCGAAAGAAGTATTGATTTCTGGATGGATCCATCACTCGACCAGCTGAAGGATCTCCCGATTTGGAAGATTGGTGGACAATTCAAGCTTTGCTTGTTTCGTGGATCAAGATGACTATTGATCCTGCTCTTCAATCAAGAATCTCACATCGTGACGTTGCTAAAGATTTGTGGGATCATCTGAAAAAGAGGTTCTCTGTCACAAACGGGCCTCGTATCCAACAACTTAATGTTCAATTGGCATGCTGCAAGCAGCGTGGACTTGCCATTGAACCTTACTACGGCAAGTTGAACTGGATCTGGGATAATATGGCTCAATAAAGGCCACTCCGTGTCTGTAAATGTGGAAAATGTGAGTGCGATTTGGGTACTCTTCATGAACATGATCGTGAAGCGGAAAAGGTTTACGAGTTCCTTTTTGGTCTCGATGAAAATTATCGGACCGTCAAGTCCACTTTGGTATCTCGTACACCGATTCAACCCTTGGAGGAGGTGTACCATGTGGTTCGACAAGAAGAAGATCTAAAGACGACGGTTCGAAACACCGAAGATGCATCAGAAGTGAGTGTTTATGATGTTCAAGCCAAACCACGTGTGAATCAAATTCGTAATGCTGATCACGAAAAAGCTGGCTTGTCCAAACACTGTCACCGTTCTGGTCATGCCTCTGAAAGTTGCTTTGCGGTGATTGGTTATCTGGAGTGGTGGGGAGATCGTCCGAAAATGCGTACGCTGCACGGACATGGTCGTGGTGTGACTTCTACTCCTGCAGTTGCTGGTCGAGGAAGGACTGTTAACTATGCTAATGCTGTTCATGTTCCACAAATCTTTTCTCCTGAACAAGCCAAATATGTCATGACTGATAAAGATCGTGAAGGCGTCAGCGGTCTAAGTGAAATTCAATGGTGTACGTTGGTGAATCTTTTAAATGGTGCAAGCAGCAGCAACAATGCAAAATTTTCGGGTATGTATTCTTCTCCCTCTTGGATCATGGATACAAGTGCTTCACACCATTTGACTGGAAACATTGATCTGACCGATATTAGAGAAATGGATCCGGTTTTGATCATTTTGGCTGATGGTAGAGAAAGAATTTCAGTAACAGAGGGCACAGTTGTCTTGGATTCTCATCTAATTTTGAAATCTGTTTTTTTCGTCGAAGAGTTGAAGTCAGATTTGATTGCATTAGGACAGTTGATGGATGAGAATAATTGTGTGGTATAATTGGCTGTTCAGTTTCTTGTGGTTCATGACCGCACTTCGAGGATGGTGATTGGAGCGGCTAAACGAGAGTCCGAGACTTTTCGCTTTCGCAGAACGGAGTTGGTGGCAGCTGTTGCAACTCGGGAAGCCAAATCATATGAACTGTGGCATCATAGGATGGGTCATCCGTCTACGAAAGTCTTTGGGTCTCTTAGGCATGTTAATGTTTCTGATTTTTCTGAAAATTCCAATAAGGCGTGTGATGTATGTCTTCGCGCAAAACAAACAAGATCTTTGTTTCCATCAAGAATTAATAAAACTTTGAAAGCTTTTGAGTTAATCCATTCTGATTTATGGGGTCCTTATCGAACGGTTTCACATAGTGGAGCGAGATATTTTCTCACGATAGTTGACGATTTTTCTCGTAGCGTTTGGCTTTATCTTCTCAACGAAAAAACAGAGGCACCAACTCAACTCAAAAATTGTATTGCCATGGTTGATCGAAAATTTGGGTCTAACGTTCAATGTCTACGTAGTGACAATGGAACCGAATTTATGAGTCTCACGAAATATTTTTGTGAACAATGAATTCTTCACGAAACGTCATGTGTGGGCATACCGCAACAAAATGGTAGAGCTTAAAGAACTTCTTAATGTGGCGCGGGCCTTGATGTTTCAAGCGCACATGCCAATCGATTTTTGGGGAGAGTGTATTTTGACAGCGAGTTATTTGATCAACCGCACACCAAATTCAGCGATCAACGGCTCAACACCGTATGAGATGTTGTATCAAACAACTCCAGATTATGATCACTTACGAGTCTTTTGAAGTTTGTGCTATGCACATAACCAAGCTCACAAAAGGGATAATTTTAGTCCACGAAGTCGAAAGTGTGCGTTTGTTGGATACCCATATGGGAAGAAAGGGGTGGCAATTATATGATTTGGAGAAACAAGTTCTATGTTTCACGGGATGTGATTTTCTATGAGGATCAATTTCCGTTTGCAAGTAACGATGGTTCTGGTTTGCCTCACAACACATATGAAGAAGAAGAAGCACTTTGGGCTCCACTTCAACCCAACGTGATTTTAGAAGAAGAAGTTGGGCTTCTTGTACAATCTCCTCTCGGCCCATTAACCAACCTTACTACAGAACCATACTTAGACAGCCCACCATTGACCAATTTATCTACCGTTGAAACTCAGCAATCTGCGACACAGAGAGAATCGTCGTCTTAAAATTCATCTTCTAAAAATTCTTCATCAAAAAAATCGACACCGTCACAGTCTCCGATTCCACCATCACCAGAAAATTCACCCGCACTTGATGCATCTACACCACCAGAATTGCTTGGTCGAGGTCAGAGAGAGAAATCTCAACCTGTTACTCTTTAAAATTTTGTGCTCAACACTGTGCAAAGTAAGCTTCTCACACAATTTGGAGTCAAATCTTCTTATCCGATCGCAAATTATGTGAGCTGCAACCGATTTTTTGAGACCCATCGTGCTTATCTAGTTGCGATTACAGAAAATATTGAACCCAAAACATTCAAAACGGCGGTTCAGCTCAAATAATGGAAGAAGGCAATGGGTAGTGAAGTAGATGCTCTTGAGGACAACGGAACTTGGTCGTTGGTCGATTTACCACCAAGGAAACGAGCGATAGGCAGTAAGTGGGTCTACTTGAACAACATCATCAGCTAGCCTTATCTACATCAGAATATTTGGTTGACCCGGCACCATATCGTCGGTTGATTAGCAAATTAATATACTTGGGTTCTACTCACCCAGATTTGGCCTTTAGTGTTCATATTTTAGCCCAATTTATGCAGAAACCGCGTGAGGATCATTGGCAATATGCATTGCGTGTCGTACGCTATCTCAAAGGGTCACCTGGTCAAGGAATACTTTTGGATGCGGACAATACGTTTCAGGTATCGGGCTGGTGCGATGCGGATTGGGCGAGCTGTCCTATTACTCGTCGATCTGTAACTAGTTATTTTGTTCAACTCGGACAATCTCTAGTCTTCTGGAAAACCAAGAAGCAACCAACGGTTAGTAAATCTTCTGCTGAAGCTGAATATAGGGCTATGTCTTTGATATCATCATATATTGCATCATTCTAGCATATGTTTCACTTAGGTTTCTTGTCATCTGCATATAGTTCATGTCATCTCTTTAGAATTTTAGTTATTTTAGGAGTCTAATGTGTCCACATTTAGTCCTAGAGAGTCCTCGCATGTTTTGGATCGTATTTCAGGTGCTAAAGAGGAGATTCGAGACCCGAGGAGAAAAGACAGGGACCATACCGACGTCACTGGTCGGTACTGGTCCTCGGTATGGAAGGAAGAAAGGTTGTACCGACGTCACTGCTCGGTGCAACTGCTCGGTATAGAGGACGGAGGAAAACAGCCCCAGTACCGACGTGCAACACCGAGGAGTGACGTCGGTATCGAAGCCTCAGGGGATTGTACCGAGGTCACTGCTCGGTGCAACTGCTCGGTGCTGTTCTCGGAGGAAACCCGGAGGAAAATCTCCTTCATACCGAGCAACGATACCGAGGAGTGACCTCGGTATCCATCGAAGATCACTGAACAACATCCCCTAAATACCGAGGTGTTGCACCGAGCAGTGACCTCGGTATTGGCCAATCAGAACTTTTTATCCATTTAAACCGGGTCGGTACCCGGTTCGTCACTATTCACTATTTATGTCCAAAAACCTAATTTTGATAGGCTAAGTCTTTTCTTAAGCAAAAACCCTCTCTAAGAGTGATTTGTAAGAGATTGATCCTTTTGATTCATGCAATTTGAGTATTGTTTTCTTGATTGAATCCATCTATCTTCTACTTTCTAATCATCCAATCATCTTGATCATGAGTTTTAACACCTCTTTTCTTGGATTTGTTGAACCCATGATGATTAGTGAGTAGTCTTTAGGATCTTGAGATAGGGTAGATTAGGGTGATCCAAGGTTTGTTTAGTGGTGTTTAGGGTTAGATAATCTTGTATTCCTTCTTGTCTAGTGTCCCTATTGCTAGATTCAGCTTGAAAGAGTGGATCTAGGTCATATGGCATTTCATGCACACCAAGTGTTTGATGAAATGCCTTGATGAACTAGACAAGAGACTTATGTTCCTAACCTAAGATATTAGTTTTTTAGGGCATATCTTTGGTTGATCTTGTTATGATTCTTAATGCTTGCTAGTTGTTAACCCACAAATGAAGATTTACTAATGGACTTGATAATTAGCATAGTGATTAGTGGCTTGAAAGAGGACTAATCAAGTTTAGAGATCTTTAGCCTAGGAATTAGCTTCTTGAATTTATGAACATCACTAATTGGATTTGGATCACTTTTTATCAATAACCTTATCTCTTGCTCCGCTTTTGTTATTTGAATTACATCTTGTTTAGTTATTGCATAGCTTAATTGCCTTAATTTAGTTACTTAATCAAAACACTCTTGTTTAGTTTAACTTGCAATTGCCACTTGCATTCTTAGTGATTAGGATAAATCCCTTTATGGATTGATAACCTTCATACTACACGTATTGGAGTTATTGATACCTCCTAGAGACTAAAAAGTCTTGTATCAGTCTTTTCTTAAAGATGAACTTGTCTCGATCAAGAATGTGCTTCGTTCACTTGGTGTGGCACATGACCAGCCTATGGGAATGTATTGTGATAGCAAGTCAGCGATACATATCAGCACCAATCCGTCTTCCATGAACGTACAAAGCATGTTGAACTCGACTGTCACTCGGTTCATGAACAAATTCAAAATGGCACAATTTCTACTCATCATGTTTCAACTTCTCAACAACTGACTGACATCTTCACGAAGCCGCTAGGTCGCCAGTCTTTTGAAGGTTTTTGAACCAAGCTAGGCATTCTTGACCTCAATGCTCCAGCTTGAAGAGGGGTATTAGGATACGATTCAATCAAATCGTATCCCTTCGATTTTGCTAATCACGTAATTGTGATTTATTCTCTTTCCTTTGTACTTTCAATGTATAGTAATTGTGATTGTCACCTCATTAGGAAAGTAGATACGATTAATTGAGTATATAGCCTTTGTCAATATCAATACAGAAAACTGTTCAATCATATAATCTTCCTTTGTTATTCTTCAGTATCTATCTCACAATCAAAGGTAATACCTTTCTAATCGCAATCACACTCTCACACGATGTACATATCATATGTTTATGCTTCCGCTTCAATTATGAATTCGCTAAATTTATTATATCACATTAAATTTCTCTTCTTTTTTTCTTTGTTTGATTTTGTGTAGAAATCTTGCAAAGCGTATAGTTTCTGTGCTACCGAATCCGTATGGCAATTCTTTGAAAATTGGTAACTTCAAATGATTTCGGGGTTTAGGCTTTCTACATGTTGGAACTGAGAGTTGATTGTTGCTGAAGAGTGTTGTTTTAATTTCCGGATTATTGATTTGTGTTTGATGCTTTCAGGAGTTTCGAGTAATGTTTCTGGATCCCCAATAAAACTTGACAACAAGGATCCTCGTAACGTTGTTCCAAGGTCATTTCGCGTTTCTCTCTTGATTACGTTCTCACGATTGAAATTGAAGTAACTCATTGCATGTTCCTTTCTACGATTATTGATTTTGTGATTTAGTCATGTTAAACCATCTTTCAAGTGCGTTTGCAAGCTGTATATATTACTTTTTTTCTTCAGGTGAGAGTAAGAGCAAACCTGTACTTGTCACTGAAGCATATCCAGAGTCTGAATTCAATCCTACCCGTGATGTTCCGGAGGGTAAAGGCCTCATCACAGTGGAAGATCGTTTGGCACCTCTTGAAGGAAAATCTGGGTATCACCAACTAAGCAAGATGATCTCCCGGTTGCACAAAGATACTCAATCGGTTGTCCATGCTCCATTACCAAAGCCAGAACGAGAAAGAATGGAACGGAAAGCAGTGAGAGGACTAGTTGAGAAGAAGTTTAATAAGTGGTTGCATTCACAAGTTTGGAGTGAATTCACAAGTTTAAATACAAAATTTGTATGAAGTAATTTTTTAATTATGTACTTTTACTTTGTAATATAGGCATTTTGTAACATGGTTTTATATTAATATAATAAAATATGTTATTTTTCTTTTTAATATGCCAAATTATTCAAAAACCAAAAAACAAAAATCCCAAAAATCGTACTTTAAATACAATTTACTGAAATAATTAAACGAATCAATTACAGATTTCGAATGCTATAGTAAAATTACAAAAATGGTATGAATAAAACAATTAATAACAAAGTAAAATTGCTATCGTAGAAAATACAATTGCATAGAAAAAAAAACGCTATATTAGATGAAGACACGATAGCAATGCCAAAAACCGCTATCAAAAGTGACAGATCTATTATTGCGGGCTATGTCAGAGCGCTTTTCTTAACGCTATCGTATCGTTAGATAGTGTTTTTCGGGTGCTAAGAATACCCGTTTTTCCTGTAGTGGATATAACCCGTTTTTACACCTTTTTAAACATCATTTCAAGATTTTTGCATGTGTTTTAACTCGGTTTCTAATGGTTTTCAAGTTATTTCAAAATTCTTTTCAGGTAATTTGGGATAAAGAAGCACAAAGTGGAGCGAAAGTCATATTTTTAGACATATTCAAACCGTCAGAAGTTCGACATTAAATGGAGATCCTCTCGCCATCTGATCAAACTCAATTTCGGAGACAAGCTCAATTTTGGACAAAAGACATAAGGAATATCCACCTTTCACCTCCAAGTGATTTCGGGACGATCCAACGGTTCAACCTCAAGAACCATGAAGAGCAATGAAGTCTTGTCAAGCAGAAGAAGAAGCAAGGTGAAAGTACTCATGGCCAAGACCAGAAGGCTCATGCCCACGGCCAAAGACACTTTCGCCACAACCATAATCATTTTCTCCCGGCCAGCTCAACTTCTTACCAGATCAAGCCCAACTTCAAGCCCACTTCAAATTCGTCATTTGTTTTGCCCAAAGACGAACCTAATTAAACGTCTCCAAAGACCATAAGACCATATAAATACACCATCCACGCCTCTTAGGGCAGAGACCACAAATTATTATCATACTCACATAGCAATATCCGCTTTTCATTTTAGTTATTTGTTCTTCGTTCTTCGTTCTTCGGGAGCATTTCATAGAGAAGATTTCAAAACCCTCTTATCTCTTTTTCTCTACTGTTTTCGCAATTTATTATTATTATTATAATGATGATTTGCGATTCCATGTCTAAGTAGTGTACTTGTTGGATTTTAAGGGTTTTCGAAGGGGTTTAATCATGGATCTATCTTGTTAAGTTGTTAGAGTTAGGATAATTTATTAGGTTCTTCGTTCTATTCTTGTTCGTTAATGCATGTTGCTTGATTGATCACCTAACGGCTGATCTAAGGAAGATAAAACCCCAGATGTGCTGAATTTATTAACCCGAATTAGAGTATGTGAGAAATTGTGTTATAAGATATGGGAGTACACTTATAGGGCGTTGTGAGCGTATATAAACTCGATTCTATTGTTGATCTATCTGCGTGGTTACCAACGGAAGCTGAGTAATCAAGTTGTTTAGGTCTAGGTATTTATTGCTACGGAAGTAGGATATATACAATTTTGTGTTTCATTTCTAGAACCAGTCAATAGAAATCCTAATTAATAGCTTGTTTATCCGATCCATGAATCCCAGAGAATTTCCTACTGCCCATTGTTTATTTTTTATTTCATTTACTTATATGAGCTAGCTACAAAACGTGACACAACCTCTTGAAATTGATAAGTCAATGGTACCACTAGTGAACTCACAGTTTAATCTCATGACTTTAATAGATGAGGAGTTGATTACAAAATCGAGATTAATGGATACGGTTCCTTATACTAGTGTTGTAGAAAGCCTTATGTATGCTATGATTGGCTCAAGGCTGTAATTGGGTTTTGCAGTTTGCCTAGTCAGCAGGTTCATGCATGTCAAAGCCGGGTAGGGATCATTGGGCAGATGTTAGATGGATTTTTAGATACTTACATGGAGCTATTGATGTGTGTCTTACATTTACCAAGGCTGAAATTTTTGAAAGAGAAGGATTCAGTGACTCGAGCTATAATATTGATCTGGACAAAAGGAGATCATTAACATGTTACATGTTAGGTGGGTGGGAACACGGTTAGCTGTAGAGCCTCACTTTAACATGTGGTAGCATTATCTACCACATAGGCTAAGTACATGGCATTGTTAGAAGCTTCAAAGGAAGGGTTATGATTAAGAAAATTCTGCAATGAATTGGGTTTTAGTTTAAATTGCGATTCTCAGAGTGCAATTTGGTTAGCTAAAAATGCGGTTCATCACGACAATGAATCGTCTCGCAGAGGATAAACAGAGAAGCGGTGTCAGTTTCTCATTCAAAGAAATCAAAAAAAATGTTAAAGAAGCAGATCTAGTTAAAGAGCTTCAAGAAATACAGGGAGCACATCAAATCCATTTATCTCTTCAGGAGGTGTTTCAGGAAATAGAGAAGAGAGGTCAAAAAGGAATTGAAGGAACCAGAATTCGCACACATCGTAGATCGGCGAATTCAGTTTAGAGTTTAGGAGAATTATTTTTATTAGATTTATAGCTGTGCCGTTGAAGGCTGCCTACGTACCCTTCAAATAGGGATCAAGCCAAAACGTAGTTCTTGTTACAAAGGATGTTGTGAGATTTTTTCATCCTTAAGAATGAGGCGATGGCCTCCTTATTTATAAGTCTTGAAGTCCTTAGCTCTTCCTTTTCCTTCTTGACTTTGTATTGGCAATTATCCTTTTTCCTTGAAGCTGATAAGGATAATCTCCTTTCTTTCCGGGATTTGCCTTTATCCAAATAAAGGAAATCTTCTCTTTATTAATTAAAGGAAATTTCCCTTTAATTACGTAGATCGGTTTCGATGGGCCTTGAAGTTGATTGTTGGGCTGATTTCTATTCAAACCGGGTTAAACCGGGGGAGTGCTAAATCCCCCTCTAACAATTAGTCCCCCCCTCAGTTCGGCGAAGGAGTGTTCGAGTTCGGCGGATTTCTTTAGCCCGATTGGAATCGAAATCAGCATCTGGTCGAATTTCCTTTTAGACGTTGTTCGTCTTTGTTCCTGCAAAAATTACTAAAGACGAGAGATTGAGCTCGAGACTGAGCTCGGCGTTTGTTAGTTAGGCGCGAGGTCGGTCTCGGCTTTTCCAAGTTCGGTTTCGATAGTTAGTGCGGGACTGTGAGGTCGGCGAGCTGTGATTGCGAGCTGCCCAATTGTTTAGATCGGTGAATTACGATTACGAGTTGCCATACTGCGGGGTCAGCGAGCTGTGCGGTCGGAGAACTGCGATCGTGAGTTTGGCGAGCAGGGGGTTGGCGAGCTGTGGCCGGGAGTTAGGTGGGGCTGCGAGATCGGCGAACTGTGACTGCATGATGAGTAAGTTGCGACTGAGCTACCTAACTGTTAGACCGACGAGCTGCGACCGCTAGCTACCTTACTGTCGGATCGTCGAGCTACGACCACGAGCTGCTTTACTGCGAAGTAGGCGATATGTTCGATTGAGAGGTAGACGAACTGCTTGAGTTCGCCTTGATGATACGAACTGTACGAGTTCGGCGAACTGACTGAGTTCGGCTTGATGATACGAACTGTACGTGTTCGGCGAACTGACTGAGTTCGGCTTAGAGAGACGGACCCTGTGATTGAATTTGAATAGAAAATATATTCAAATAATAAATATATTTTTTGATAAGAGGTACCTGAATTTTAGGGAGTTCGGTGGACGAGGTATGATCGGTAAATTTTTTTTTTTTTTTTCGGGTCTCAGACTTGATTTGATCAGAGCTTGCATCGTCCGGTCATTGCCCCAGGTGGAAATTGTGAGGAGCTTGGTTGATGTATGGTGGGCCAGAATCTGGGCCTGCTCGGCGTGTTCTTACGATTTCGGCGTGTTCTTACGAGTTCGGTGAGTGATCTCATGTTCGGCACGTCTCCAAGCTCGGTAGTTCGGCACGTCTCCAAGCTCGGCAGTTTGGCACGTCTCCATGCTCGGTACGTCCTTTGCTGTGATCGTGTGGTTCGTCTCGGTGAGCTCGTGATCTCCTCTGATTCACTGCCGAGGGATGGTCGTGAGGAAGGAGGAGATTGCAGTTCGGTGATTGGGCTTAATATCGTATCAGCATATGGGCCAAAAATCGATGCAAGCCCAATACAAAGAAAATCTGATTTTCTTCTCGCGTGGGCTTGGATCGTTGCAGGTCGGCGTCGGATATGCGTGAATCCAGTGATGGCGGCGATGGCCGAGCTCCGGAGAGCTTGAGCGATGGCGGATTGCGATGGAGTTCGGCGTTGGATACGCGCGATGGATCGAGACGGAGTTCGGCGTTGGGTATGCACGAATCCGGATGCGGCGGCGATGGCGGAGCTCCGGGAGGCTCGACGTGGTGCCAGATTGCTGACGGAGTTCGTGGTTTTTCAGGTCGGAGAAGATGAGCGGTTTTCGCAACAGAGATAGCTTCTCGGGAAAACGGAGATGGCGTTCGAGCTTCTTTTTTTTTTTTTTTTTTTTTTTTTTTTTTGATCGACGAACCGAGATGATTAGGGGTTTTCGAAAAAATAATTCTCCATAAACACCAGATTTTTCTTGGTCCCTCCTTCTAGCGCCAATTGAAGGAACCAGAATTCGCACACATCGTAGATCGGCGAATTCAGTTTAGAGTTTAGGAGAATTATTTTTATTAGATTTATAGCTGTGCCGTTGAAGGCTGCCTACGTACCCTTCAAATAGGGATCAAGCCAAAACGTAGTTCTTGTTACAAAGGATGTTGTGAGATTTTTTCATCCTTAAGAATGAGGCGATGGCCTCCTTATTTATAAGTCTTGAAGTCCTTAGCTCTTCCTTTTCCTTCTTGACTTTGTATTGGCAATTATCCTTTTTCCTTGAAGCTGATAAGGATAATCTCCTTTCTTTCCGGGATTTGCCTTTATCCAAATAAAGGAAATCTTCTCTTTATTAATTAAAGGAAATTTCCCTTTAATTACGTAGATCGGTTTCGATGGGCCTTGAAGTTGATTGTTGGGCTGATTTCTATTCAAACCGGGTTAAACCGGGGGAGTGCTAAATCCCCCTCTAACAGGAATCAATCGGATTGAAGAGGAAATAGGTAGACTCGAAAGAGCTTCGGTGAAGAAGAGTCATAACATTTCACTTACTTGGATCGGAGCTGAAGTTTATCAGGCTGGTGGAGGCGGAAGCGTGAGCAACGGGGAGAGTGGCGACACTGAGTTGATATGCTAAAATTAATACCATAAAAGTATTAAAGCAGTTGCTGCAGTATATCAGAGGTCGAACACAAGAACTCACAGAAACACACAATATATTATATAGTATCGAATCAAGCTAAGCAATTCAGATGAAACAAAAGCAATAAATAGTAAACGAGTTGTAAAATCGATGGGAGGGAGATAGGTTCAGGGTATTTCTCAGGAAATCAATGAATGTAGACAAACTAATTAATCAGGGTTCAGATATAGCGCGGTTCTTGAACTCAAATCACTAAGGTATAATTAACCAACTCACGTTGCGAAAACTATCTAAGTCTAAATCCTAGAATTCTAAATCTCTTTGCGAATCCTAAAGTCTAAACCAGCTTTTAGTTCAAGTTTGATTTGTTCACAAAACAACTAAACTAAATCCCTTTGCGAATAGTTATTTTGCTCACCCTATATTCTATCAGGTTCCTCAATGGCACTGTCATGCTTAATCGATTAACCTAAGATCTAAGTTCTAGGTTATCAAGCCAGAATTAGCTTTGAGAACAACCTAAAGCGAAGAACTAATTCAGATTATGAACCCTAAACAATAAATCAACCTAGCATTCAAAGAAACCCCTTATGAGAACCCTAAACCTAAAGTGGATCTACTCAGACATGGAAATTGAAGCAATAAACATGTTTGAATAAATCATCAAATAAAATAGAAAGAGTAACAAGAGGGTTCGAAATCTTCTCTTGGACGAACAGAGTTTCAGACTTGTCTCCCTTCAAAAGCTCTCTCACAAAACCAAACTAAAATAAAGCATAGCCATCAAAGTGGCTGTAAAATCCTATTAAATAACCTAAATCACGTTTTGGGGCTTCTTATAAATAATAAAGTCCTCTGGGCAATTTTGCAATTCTTCAACTCTTCATTAAGTCGCGACTCGTGTCTTGCTGCAGTGAGTATCGACCGATACTAGTCAGTATCGATCGATAACGAGGCTTCAAATCGGGTACTCAGCTACACGAACTTCTGCTTTGCTCCAAAATGCTCCAGAATCTCCAATTATGCTCCAAACGTGCTAAAACCTATAAAAGACTCTAAAACACTACGAAATAGTAGAAAGACTCTATAAAACGGACTTATATCATGGCCTAAAAGGGGTAAAACCCATGATATATCAACTCCCCCAGACTTAGCCTTTGCTTGTCCTCAAGCAAATAGAAAGGTAAACCAGAGAAAGAGGTTTGAAAACACAGAGACTCAGATGTTCATGAACCATCGTTAAGATCCTTTTCCCAAACACCCAAATGTCACCTAACCAGCTCCTGATCTAACCACCATGTAATTCTCCGTAGACATTCGCAGCTTTCCCAGACTCCACACATTATCCAGCAACATTGTTCAAACAAAGCCCTCATCGCCAAATTCATCGCTGCAGCCAATGTTCAAGAACCTTCTAGATTCTTTACCATACAATATCATGACAAAATAATTACCCAATTCACACACTTTTTGTATTACTTTCTCTCCCCCAGACTTGTTTCTCATTATGTTCTTTCTATCTTTTAAGATCTGCATATACACATTAAGGTCTGAAACGCGAGTATTGATGGTGTTTGCCACCTAATCCCCGGTTCTTCCCTCTCTATGTATCAAAGGTGTAGACGAATAATGGCATCATAGGAAAATCCTAGCCTCGCTTTCAGCCTTTTTGTGATCATTCCTTCACAAGTAGAATAATGGCATCGCTGGAAATTTTCCTAGCCCTCTACTCAGAAGAAAATCATTTCATCTTTTATGCTCTTATTTATCAACTTATAACAGGGGAGAGAGATACCATTACTTTAAACACATGGGTTCCTTTGTAAGATATGAATGATGAATCAAGCTCTATGAACACTAACCACAATTATGAAGTGCAAAAATTTGGCTCAGGCTTTAGAAGAACTCTGCTGGAGACATGGATGTTTTCTAGTCAACTGGTCAGTATTTGGATTTTTCATTAGTCGATCTAGAACTGATCCTGTAACACTGGTCACTCAAAAATAAAATCAGAACAATAGATTCAAGCACAGGTGATATAGCATGGATTTTACCCTTTTTAGACCATGATATAGGTCCTATTTATGGATTCTTTATAGTATTTTGGAGTCTTTTACAGGTTTAGGTACGTTTGGAGCTTAATTGGAGACATTGAAGCATTATGGAGCATTTTGGAGCATATGGAGATGCAGAGTCATGCAGAGACGTCAGAAGTTTAGCATTCGTTGAAGACCTTTCCACCGTTGGATTGAGCTCACATTTGGACACAATATATATCAATGGATTAGCTTTCATTTGGAAGTGGTTTGAGGCCATTCCAATGGTACGATCAAAAGTTATCCCAGTTTTCGTGAAGACTGTCTAGTCTGGCGAGCAGAAGAAGCAGGATGTCGACCAACACTGTTTGGTGTCGACCGACACCGCTTGGTGTCGACCGAAACCGACTGCAGGAAAGCAGATACGCGATTTTTAAAGCCTACAGAGTTTCTCCCTAAGCCCATAAGACTTTATTAATTACAGAAAAGGCCCAGAACGTGTTTTAGCTTATAAATTAGGTTTTCAGCCACCTGTTTAGGCTATGCTTTAATTCTTACTTTGGTTCTTGAGAGAGATTGGTTACAAGGTTTTTAGAGAGAGAATTCTGAACCCTTGTTACTCTTTTCTTATTATTCTATTTGATGATCTATTCAATCATGTTGCTTGCTTCAATCTCCATGTCTGAGTAGTTCTTACATAGGTTTAGGGTTATCTCAATAGGATTTCTCTGTATGATTTGATCGATTGATTTATTAGGATTCATTATCTTATTTGTTTTTCACCATAGGTTGTTCTCAATACTAATTCTAAATTAGCTACCTAGAACTTAGATCTTAGGATAATTGATTAGGCACGAGAGTGCGATTAATTACCTGATAGAACTTAAGGTGAGCAAAATAACTATTCGCAAAGAGAATTAGTTTAGTTGTTTTGTGAACAGATCAAACTTGTAGATTAAAATCTGGTTTAAATCCTTAGGACTCGCAAAGAGATTTGGTTTTCTAGGAATTAGACTTATATAGTTTTCGCAGCGAGAGTTGGTTAACTATATTATCGTGTTTGAGTTCAAGAACTGCGCTAAACTTGAATCTTGATTTATCTGTTTATCCGCATACCTATATTTCCTGAGAAACACTCTGAGCCTAGTTTTCTCCCATCGATTTACATCTCTTGATTTAGTTATTGCTCTCTGCTTCTATTAAACTTGACTTAGCGTAATTTAAATATTATAATCTATTGAGTGATTTCTTGAGTCTTTGTGGTTCGACCCCTAACTTTACTGCAACTACTGCGTTAGTACTTTTAGGGTATTAATTTGAGCATATCAAATTTGGCGCCGTTGCCGGGGACTCTAAAATCACCATTAGATTGCCGATAAGAATTTTGACTAAGTTGTTGGTATCGATCGATACTGAAGAGTATCGGTCGACACCCAACGTTCTATTTTGTTTTTGGTTACTTACGTATTCTTAAATTTTGGATTTCAGGTGTATGAAAATAGCCTGCTGAGATGAACAATCTGATTGTTTTGATGCTTGATGAGGCTGGTGCTTACAGAGACCAAGAGGGTCAATTGTACAATGAGAGAGGACAACGTCTTGACGAAGAAGGAAACGTCATTGTCCCTCCAGCTGTTAACGATGCGCGAGCTGCGCGCGGGAACGAG
Organism: Eutrema japonicum; assembly: GCA_030161315.1. NCBI lineage: Eukaryota > Viridiplantae > Streptophyta > Magnoliopsida > Brassicales > Brassicaceae > Eutrema > Eutrema japonicum. Next base: position 31,105,531 of record BSQW01000011.1, on the reverse strand, counting down.
GGGAATGATGTAGCCGGTCGGGGTATGACAATTGGAGAGTACAGCAGACCTGATCAGTTCTATGCCAATCGATCAGTGATTCGCCCTCCTGCTTTTCAGAGACAGAACTTTGAGCTGAAACCTGCATACTTCACTCTTGTGGGTCAGCATTCTTTTCATGGTCTTCCTCATGAGCACCCTATGGATCACATTGAGAGGTTTGAAGACTTGGTCACTAGCATCAAGAGTAATGGAGTGTCCTATGATTACCTCTTCTGCAAGCTTTTCCCACACTCTCTTGGCGGAGAAGCTACTTACTGGCTGAAGCAGTTGCCTCCTGGTTCGTTGACTACTTGGGAGGAGACAAAGAACGCGTTCCTAAACAATTTTTTTGATGATGCGAGATCCAAGGAGCTCAGGAACAAGATCTCTCAATTTTCTCAGGAAGCAACTGAGGGATTTAAGGCTGCGTGGATTCGATTTAGGTCGTATCAGAGAGATTGTCCACATCATGGGTACTCTGATGTTCAGCTGCTGGGTTACTTCTTCAGAGGGATTGATTGGAGGTATCAGATGACCTTGGATGCTGTGAGCAATGGGAATTTCAAAACCATGTATCCTGATGACGCCTATGTGCTTATTGAGAACTTGGCGTCTAGCAATAGCACCAAGAATGCAGACTTTGAGCGGAAGAGGCTCGCTGGTTTAGCTGATGGATCACAGATTGCTGGGATTCAGGCCAAGCTGGATTCGATGCATAATTTGTTGATGGGCAGGCAGCAGAAGACTGTTCGTTTTGCTGAAAAAGATGCAGTGGAACATGTTAACTACGTGGGTGGAGATGGATTTCAAGATCAAAGGTATCAACGCCCACCCACACCACCCAGAACTTCTGAGAGCAAGTTTGAGTCTATGCTTGAACAGATTCTTCAGGGACAGCAGAAGATGACAATAGACCTCAATGGAAAGATGAACGCTATGTACACATATCTGAATGGAAAAATTGAGTCTCTCAGTATTCATCAGAAGATGCTGGAAACTCAAATAGCAGAGATTATCGTCTGTCTGGCCGAGGATAACGATGAGATTTCGAACACCACTCATGTGTCGACCAATACTCCCTTGTATCAATCAACACACGTCCAAAGTTCTGCCAGCAACGATTCCAGAGCGAAAGCATCGATCGACACCACCGAGTATCAATCGACACCAGTCCAAATCCTTTCTCGAGACGTTTCAGAACCCCGAGTATCGATCGATACCCTACCTGGTGTCGGTCGATACCACTCGCAGACCAAGCCAGAAATTGTGAAGACACCTGATTTGATTGAAGAAAGGGTTTACAAGCCTAAGATGCCATTTCCTGATCTACGTAGACATCTCAAAGACCCCATTTCTCCAAAGCAACTGCTTGGCTTTAAGAAGATGGTACGAAGGATTCCCTGCACGCTGACTTTTGAAGAAGCTCTAGAGTGTTGCCCTCTGCTAAGTCACTTCCGAGATTGCAGAGAAACTGAGGAAGAAATTAAGGCATTCTTTATCGAGGCAAGACGCAAGTCACTACCGCTGAGGCAGTTGACCCAGAGGGATAACCTAGGGAAATTCTCGGTTCCATGCTCCATCTCTGGAGTTGAATTCAATGAGTTTCTCGTTGACTCAGGGTCTAGCGTCAATGTAATATCAAGGGAAATTGCTGAACGATTGAGGGCTGATATAAGACCCCCTACGATGCTTCTCACGTTTGCGAACTCCTCCATCTCACCTCCATACGGTACTATCCCTGCTTTCCTTGTTAAAGTAGGCGATTGTCTGGTGCCTACTAATTTTCAGGTTGTGGAGATGAGCGAAGGATCTGAGGTGCCTTTGCTCCTGGGACGACCGTTTATGGCTACTGCTAGCGTGATCATAGACACGCCTAATAAGAGAATCTCTTTCTCTTACATTGACGGGGAATTCTACTATGATGCCATTCCCTCTAGAGGAGCTCCCACACATGTCTCTTGCTTCACTGTTGTCACAGGAGAGACGTTGGCAGTTGATCTTTTGGAAGAGCCTCCTGACGAGCCAACTGTCAAGGACTTTTTGGATGGTCCTTCTATCATCACAAAGAAAGACGTCACAAAAGCTAAGGCAAAGAAGAAAGTGAAGAGAAAGGAAGTAAAAAGTACTGCATCTATGACTTTAATCCCTCATAAGTGTGATGGAGATTCGATTGAGTACAAGGTGAAGTGCAAAGCAGCCTCGAAACCATTCTCTAAGGCTAGAGTCATCCTTACTTCGGAGCTAAAAGAGAAGGGAAAGGTGGTTGTGGAGAGCATGTTGCGCATAACTCTGAAGCTGGAAGTGTCTAGCTATGGAACTTTCCTGGGAGTAATTTCTCAATTTTCTCCTGATTGATCACCTGAGCCGAAGTCAAGCTAATGACTAAAAACTAGCGCTTGGTGGGAGGCAACCCACTGGTAAGTCTGTATATAAGTCTTTTTTTTTTTTTTTTTTTTTTCGGTTTTATGTTTTGTGTCTTGTGTTTGGCGTGAATCAGTTACAGTGGAGCGGCATCGATCGACACCCACCTGGTATCGATCGACACCACATGCATCAATGACGATGAGAAGAAGTTTCTGTGTCGACCTAAGCCTGGTATCGTTCGATACCGGTGCTGTGTGTCGGTCGACACCCCTACCCCAATTCGGTAACTTCTTTGATTTTTACGCATTCATTTAGATGTTCTAATTTCTTTTACTAACTCTAGGATGGATAACACTGGGGATAGTGTTGTTTAAGTCTGGGGGAGGTAGTCGCTGACATTGTTTTTGTTTTTCTTAGAGTCAGTTGTTTTTGTATCATTCGTTGTTTTATTGAGTCAAAACCTGTTGGAGATGATGATCTTATTCTTGATTCTATTGTTCTGACTTTGCTTTTAAGTGACCACTGTTACATAATCAGCTACAGACCGACTAATGAAAAATCCAAAGGCTGACCAGTCAACTAGAAGACATACATTTTCATGCAGAATTCTTTTAAAGCCTGAGCCAAATTTTTGCACTTCATCGATGTGGTTAGTATTCATAGAGCTTGATTCCCCATTCGCATATGACAAAGGAACCCATGTGTTTAAAAGTGATAGTATCTCTCTTCCATGTTATAAGTTAATAATTAAGAGCATAAAAGATGAAATGATTTTCTCCTAAGTAGAGGCTAGGAGTTTCCTACGATGCCATTATTCTGCTTAGTGAGGAATGATCACACAGAGGATTGGAAGCGAGGCTAGGATTTTCCTACGATGTCATTATTCGCCCGACATCCTTTGATACTTTGAGAGGGAAGAACCGGGGATGCGGTGGCAAACACCAACAATACTCGCGTCTCCTACCTTGATATGTATATGCATGATCTAAAAAGAAAAAGAAGAGAACATAATAATAAATAAGTCTGGGGGAGAGAAATCGATACAAAAAGTGTGAAAAATGGAGGTTCCTTGTTATGATATTGTATGGGAATGAATCTAGAAGGTTCTTGGTATTAATCATAACGATGAAACTGGCGATGATGGGTTTATTTGAAAGATGTTTTGAAATAATGTGTGTAGTCTGGGGAAACTGCGAATGCCTAAGGAGAAGTACATGGTGGTTAGTTTTGAACTGGTTAGGTGACAATTGTCTGCTTGTGAAAAGGGTCATTGCGATGTTTCATGAACAAGTGAGTCTCCGTGTTTTCAAACCACTTTCTCTGGTTTAGTCTTCTATTTGCTTGAGGGCAAGCAAAGGCTAAGTCTGGGGAAGTTGATATAGCATGGATTTTACCCCTTTTAAACCATGATATAAGTCCTATTTATGGAGTCTTTATAGTATTTTGGAGTCTTTTAGAGTCTTTTACAGGTTTAGGTACTTTTGGAGCTTAATTGGAGACATTGAAGCATTATGGAGCATATGGAGATGCAGAGTCATGCAGAGACGTCAGAGGTTTAGCATTCGTTGAAGATCTTTCCACCGTTGGATTGAGCTCAAATTTGGACACAAGATAGATCAATGGATAAGCTTTCATTTGGAAGTAGTTTGAGGCCATTCCAATGGTGCGATCAAAAGTTATCCCATTTTCGTGAAGACTGTCCAGTCTGGCGAGCAGAAGAAGCAGGATGTCCACCGACACCGCTTGGTGTCGACCGACACCGACTGCAGGAAAGCAGATATGCGATTTTAAAGCCTACAGAGTTTCTCCCTAAGCCCAGAAGACTTTATTAATTACAGAAAATGCCCATAACGTGTTTTAGCTTATAAATTAGGTTTTCAGCCACCTGTTTAGGCTATGCTTTAATTCTTACTTTGGTTCTTGAGAGAGATTGGTTACAAGGTTTTTAGAGAGACAATTCTGAACCCTTGTTACTCTTTTCTTATTATTCTATTTGATGATCTATTCAATCATGTTGCTTGCTTCAATCTCCATGTCTGAGTAGTTCTTCCATAGGTTTAGGGTTATCTCAATAGGATTTCTCTGTATGATTTGATCGATTGATTTATTAGGATTCATTATGTTATTTGTTCTTCACCATAGGTTGTTCTCAATACTAATTCTAGATTAGCTACCTAGAACTTAGATCTTAGGATAATTGATTAGCCACGAGAGTGCGATTAATTACCTGATAGAACTTAAGGTGAGCAAAATAACTATTCGCAAAGAGATTTGGTTTAGTTGTTTTGTGAACAGATCAAACTTGTAGATTAAAAGCTGGTTTAAATCCTTAGGACTCGCAAAGAGATTTGGTTTTCTAGGAATTAGACTTAGATAGTTTTCGCAGCGAGAGTTGGTTAACTATATTATCGTGTTTGAGTTCAAGAACTGCGCTAAACTTGAATCATGATTTATCTGTTTATCCGCATACCTAGATTTCCTGAGAAACACCCTGAGCCTAGTTTTCTCACATCAATTTACATCTCTTGATTTAGTTATTGCTCTCTGCTTCTATTAAACTTGACTTAGCGTAATTTAAATCTTATAATCTATTGAGTGATTTCTTGAGTCTTTATGGTTCGACCCCTAACTTTACTGCAACTACTGCGTTAGTACTTTTAGGGTATTAATTTGAGCATATCAACAGGATCATAATCTCCAACAAGTTCTTGACTCAATAAAACGACTTTTTTTTTTAATTTTATTTTATGACTCTAAGAAAAAAAACAAAAACGCTGTCAGCAACTACCTCCCCCAGACTTGAACAACACTGTCCCTAGTGTTATCTAGCCTAAGGTTGGTGAAAGAAAGCAAAAAGAACAGAGTGGAATTGTGAAGAAAAGGAAGAGTTACCGATTTGGGACAGGTGTATCGAACGACACACGGCCTGGTATCGATCGATACCAGGCTTAAGTCGATACAACGAACTCTTCTCAATCGCGTAGGGTATCGACCGATACCAACAGGGTATCGATCGATACTCAGGCAATTTCGTGTCTGCTCCTTGTTTATCCTGACACAAAACGCAAAACGAAAAATAAAAAGAAAAAGAAAAAGACTTATATACAAACTCACCAGTGAGTTGCCTCCCACCAAGCGCTCGTTTAACGTCATTAGCTTGACTGTACCGCCGTTAAAGCAGTGGGTGCATCATCCAGAGGCATTATCTGCCCTGCTGGAATCTTGGCTTTCGCCCAATAGTGTTTCACCCTCTGTCCATTGACAGTAAATTCCTCTCATGTAGGACTAATCCGCACAACGGCACCATGTGGTATGACCTCCTTGATTGTTAAGGGACCTTACCAACGAGAACGCAGTTTACCAGGAAACAATTGCAAACGAGAGTTATACAGAAGTACCTGGTCGTTCGGCTCGAAATGTCTGGAGATGATCTTTTTATCATGATAGGCCTGAGTTCTCTCCTTGTACAGCTTTGAGTTCTCGTAGGTGTGGTGCCTATTCTCATCCAACTCGTTCAGCTGAATCAATCTCCTCTCAGCTGCAGGCTTGATGTCAAAGTTCAGCAACTTCGTCGCCCATGCTGCCTTATGCTCGATCTCCACTAGAAGGTGACATGCTTTCCCATACAGCAAGTGAAACGGTGTAGTACCCAGCGGTGTTTTGAAAGCAGTTCTGTAAGCCCATAGCGCGTCATCTAGCTTCGTAGACCAATCCTTCCTAGAAGTACCCACTATCTTCTCCAAAATTTCCTTGATTTGCCTGTTGGAGACCTCTACTTGCTCGCTAGTTTGAGGGTGATATCACTACAAGAAAACAACGTTTTGGCGACTACAAATGGCGACTAAATAATTAGTCGCTAAATTAGCGACTGATTACCGACTGATCACTGACTAATTTCTGACTAATATAATTTAGTCGTAATTGAGTCGCTCTTTTACGACCAAAGAACATAGTCGCTACAGTAGTCGTTATTTTATGACTAATTTACGACTACATTTCAGACGGGAAATAATAGTCGCCTAATAGTCGCTAAATTAGCGACTAATATACGACAATTTCGGCGGATCGCACATTAGTCGGTAATCAGTCGCTAAATTAGCGACTAATATGCGACTATTTCGGCAGATCGCACAGTAGTCGGTAATCAGTCGCTAATTTAGCGACTAATATGCGACTACTTCGGTTTTTGATGAAGAACCCTACTAATTAACTATGTTACTTATGTCACAATGTTAATTATGTTATTTATGTCAAATTTAAAATCAAAAATTCTAAAAACTGTCTTTTACATTATGGTCACATATATGCAATTTTTGAACACGAAACATATTAAGAAAATATGTTAAACAACAATAATTCAGTAACTCAATTAAAATAATATTACTTAAATCATAAGTTTGATATCTTCCCCGTTTAAAATTACTTTTGCTTCTTCTATATCTCCCTCTCAGATTAATAACTAATTTGCATATATTAATAATAAAAAAAACCTAGATCTAATTTTCCCTTCTTCGAGCAAATGTATAATTAAAATTTTTCTTTCTATATATTATATGATTAATATTATATTAAATTATTTGAGTTAAAAATTAGATTAATTTCATTTTGGTAAAATTCTTATTCATTAGAAAAAAACAAAAATTGGGTTTAGGCCCAAACCAAACCTTATTAGAAACCTTAAGTGTCGCTCCTTCTTCTCTTCTTCTCTTCTTCTCTTCTTCTCCCAACTCTACTTCTTCTGCTTCTTCTCTCCTTCGATACAGAAACGGCGATGGGAAGATCAGCTTTGATTCACTTGATTCGCTCCCAATCTCGGCGTCTCTCTTCCTCGACCTTCAATACAGGTTTATTTGTACGGTTCTAGAGTAGAAATGGCAGCTATTGTCTTTATGGGTTTTCTATCCAATTGCTAAAAACCTCTCTCGTGATTCTGTTTTCTCAATTTCCGTCTGTACAGAGGGCGTGGCCTCCTCTTCCAGAAACGCTTCTAATCCGTCGCGACCTCAGCCGTCTCTTGTTCCCAAACCATCTTCTATGCCGCGTCCTTTCGTCTCTCGTGGCATTCTCTATTCGACGGCCACTGAGCGGTTAAAGTCCGATTAGACTCTTCTCCAAGTGATTGGCTCCGAGATCAACGATGCTTTCGAAGCCGATGATCACGATGTGGTAAATAAACCCTCGTTTTACATCTTTTTAGCTCACTTGAAACAAACGAGAGATTTATCAGATTATAACATAATGTTTGGGTTTTGTTTTGATTTCAACGCAAATGTTGAAACTTTGGCTTATATATGCCTCAAGTTTTTACATTTCTTTCAGAATTTTGATCATGCCTTTATTTTCACAAGCATTGGATTTAGGCAAATCGAAGCATTGTTTTCTTCTTCGGTGCATACTCATTCTGCGTTTTCGTAATGAAACCTGATTTAAACTTTTACATGATTTTCTGGTTATTGAAAATGTTCTTTATGCAGGGTGAAGAGACAATATCCTCTAGTGACTTTCCTTTCAAAATCGAAGATAAGGATGGACACCGGACTGTAACATTGACTAACGGAGAGCAGATCAAAGTAGAAGTAAATGGTCTTGCCATGGATGAAAATGAGGATGATATGGATGACACAATGAAGATGGTGGTGATGGTCGTAATGAAAAATCATCGAATGAATCAAGCATTCCACTTCTTGTCACCGTGACAAAGAAGAGTGGACTCAGCCTAGAGTTTAGCTGCACTGCTTTCCCTGATGAGATACTCATTGATGGTTTGTCGGTGAACCATCCAGAGAATTCTTCCCTCGTTGGGTGGGTAGGTGGAGGAGGCGGGGAGGTCCGCTTGATTCTGCTGGGCTTCCCGGCTGATGGGTTTCGTCGGCTCCGGCGAGGGAGAAGAAGGATCGATCTTCTTTTTTTTTCAATTTTTTTTTTTCGTTTTTTGTAATTAATTATTTTAATAAATAAAAGTACTTTTTTGTTTTTATTTTAATTTTTTTTTTCAAGTAGTCGCCAAATAGTCGGTCAAATAGTCATATAATAGTCGTTGAATAGTAGCTAAATCTTACGACTATTTTATGACTATTACACTGTTCATTTAATGTAGTTGTAAAGTAGTCGTCATTTGGTCGTAATATAGGTTTTCGCGACTAAATAGCGACTAATTCTGCAGTCGCCAAAACGCTGTTTTCTTGTAGTGTATGCAGTAGCCACGCGATGATTGACACCATGTTTCTTCAGCAACTTCTCAAAAACTTTTTTAATAAAGTAGCTGCCACCATCACTTATAACAATACGCGGCACTCCAAATCGTGGGAAAATGATGGTCTTAAACAGCTTAAGAACTACCGCAGAGTCATTGGTTTGACTAGCAATCACTTCCACCCATTTGGACACATAGTCCACATCAACCAGGATGTATATGTTCTTGTGTGATGAGGGAAAGGGACCCATAAAATCGATGCCCCAGCAATCGAAAACTTCAACCTCAAGGATGAAATTCTGTGGCATCTCATGCCTCTTGCTGATCTTCCCTCTCCTCTGACAGGCATCACACTGTGAGATATAGGCATGCGCATCTCTGAACATAGTAGGCCACCAGAAGCCTGCTTGAAGAACTTTGGACATTGTCTTGAAAGTAGCAAAGTGTCCAGCATACTCAGACCCATGACATTGAAAAAGAATCGCTGGCACCTCAGACTCTGCAACGCATCTTCTGTAGATACCATCTGAGCAGTGCTTGTATAGGTAAGGCTCATCCCAGAAGAATCGCCTCATCTCGCGCATAAACTTCTTCCTCGCATACTTTTTGGGATGCTTTGGCTCAATCTCTACAGCAAGGTAGTTAGCAATGTCAGCATACCATGGTCGTGCAGGACTAGATAAAGAAGCTAGATAGGCGTCATAAGAGTCGAGGTGCGCTACAGGCAAAACAGGTCCAAATCGTGTCAGGTATCGACCGATACTAGGTGAGTATCGATCGATACTGAAGGTCTGCTCTCGCGAAAAGTGCAGATTCTCGGAACAAGCATCCTCGAACTGAGCTTCAATGAAGTAGATACCCTCCTCTGGCAAGAAATCATCAATAGGCACGACTTCATCGACCTTTATTCGCGATAGGTGGTCAGCAACGCCATTCTCAACTCCCTTCTTGTCCTTGATCTCGATATCGAACCCTTGTAGCAAAAGTACACATCGGCAAATACGAGGCTTGAGGTCCTTGTTCTTCAGCAAGTATTTGAGAGCAGCATGGTCTGTGTGAACAATAACCTTGCTCCCAATCAAGTAGGACCGAAATTTCTCAAAAGAGAAGACAACTGCAAGTAACTCCTTCTTAGTGGTGTTGTAATTTCGCTAGGCATCATCCAACGTCCTGCTGGCATAATAAATAGCATGGAGCTTCTTGTCTTTCCTCTGACCCAAAATAGATCCTACAACAAAATCACTTGCATCGCACATAACCTCAAAAGGTAAACTCCAATCAGGTGGTTGGACAATAGGAGCACTCACCAATGCCTTCTTAATCCCCTCGAAGGCTGTAAGGCAATCAGGTGTGAAATCAAATTTGACTTCCTTACACAACAGGGCTGTGAGTGGGCATGCAAACTTAGAGAAATCCTTGATGAACCTCCTGTAAAACCCAGCATGACCAAGGAAGCTTTGAATCTCAGATACAGATCGTGGAGGTTGCAGGCTTGTCATGACCTAAATCTTAGCTTTGTCAACTTCGATCCCTACCTTAGAAACCTTGTGCCCAAGAACAATGCCATCCTGTACCATGAAGTGGCACTTCTCCCAATTAAGAACCAAGTGCTTCTCCTCGCATCGTTGAAGAACCTTGCACAAGTTATCCAGACAATCCTTGAATGACGATCCATACACTGAAAAGTCATCCATGAACACCTCCATAAACTCCTCAGTCATGTCTGTGAAAATCGACAGCATGCATCTCTGAAAGGTTGCTGGAGCGTTACATAGTCCAAATGGCATTCTCTTGTAGGCGAATGTGCCATAAGGACATGTAAAAGTCGTCTTTCCCTGGTCCTCTGGATGTATAAGAATCTGGAAAAAGCCCGAGTACCCATCGAGAAAACAGTAGTATGGGTGACTTGCTAACCTCTCCAGCATATGGTCGATGAATGGCAATGGGCAGTGATCCTTCCTTGTAGCCGCATTCAGCTTCCTGTAGTCAATACACATCCTGTGACCAGTGATTGTCCATGTAGGGATCAGCTCATCTTTCTCGTTCTTCACCACAGTTATACCTCCTTTCTTAGGCACAACGTGAACTGGACTAACCCAAGAACTATCTGAGATGGCATAGATAATCCCTGCTTCCAACAGCTTCATCACTTCCTTCCTGACCACTTCCTTCAGTTTCGGGTTCAGTCTCCTCTGGCACTCAATCGAAGACTTTGACTCATCCTCCAGGTGAATCTGATGCATGCACAAGTCTGGTGCTATACCTGAAATATCAGCAAGAGAATAGCCAAGAGCTTTGCGATACTTGCGCAGCTTGCTCAGTAGTAAGGTAATCTCTGTGTTGTTAAAAGAAGCATTAACAATCACAGGCTATGTGGAATTAGGACCAAGAAAAACATACCTCAATGCGGCTGGGACTGGCTTGAGTTCCACCTTAGGAGCATTTTCCTCGCTCCAATCTCCAAACCCAGCAGCTTGTTTAGAACTTTCGGCCAACTCTCCTTCTAGTCGCAGGGTATCGACCGATACTAGGGTAGTATCGATCGATACTGGCGATGCTGAATCGAGCATCTTTGAGTATCCAGTAGTATCATCGCACAAATGGACCTCTGAAGTGGCTGAACAGACCAATGCTCTCTCCAGTGGATCCTCTGGATGCATGTCTAGGAAGTACTCCTCTGCTATGTCACTGAAAGTGTCCACATAGAACGTCTGCCCATCAATGGTTGGTCTCTTCATCATCTTTTCCATGTTAAAAGACATCACCAAATCACCGATGTTGAGAGCTATCTGTCCATTCTTGCAATCGATCAAGGCTCCAGCAGTTGCAAGGAATGGTCTGCCCAGGATAAGAGGATCCTTAGGCTCAGCATCGAACTTCAAGACGATGAAATCTGTTGGGATCAAGCAATTCCCAATCTTAATTGGGACATCTTCGAGTAGTCCCTCTGGAAGTCGCACTAAGCGATCAGCAAGCAACATCGAAATCCTTGTAGATTGGAAATCTGTAATCCCCATTCGCTTAGCAACTGAGTGTGGCATGAGGTTCACACTCGACCCAATATCGCAGGGAGAACACTTGAATCTCTCTGTGAAGATAGTTCAATCCAAAACAAAACTCCCTGGGTCTGGTAGCTTCTTGGGAATTTTGTTGAGTAGAATCGCACTGCAATCAGCTGTAATCATCATGATACCTTCCTCAAGGTTCACATTGCTAGACACCATCTTCTTCACATACCTCCTGAAAGCTGGAGAAGTCTTAATAGCATCAACAAAAGAAAGCTCCACAACCAACTTATCCAACATAGCTTTGCATCTAGCGTCCTCCCATTCCTTCTTTGTCATCTTAGGAGGCATAGGATAAGGTATTTTGGGTTTGTACACCCTTTCCTTGACAATCTCTAGTTATTTCTCGACATGCGCCTCGATATCGACCGACACAGAAGGAGTATCGATTGACACACGGGATTTTGGATCTCCTCGTGCAGGTGTCTGGACTAGTATCGATCGATACAAGGGAGTATCAGTCGACACACGGGGATTTTCAGAATCCCAATGGTCATCTTCAGCAAGATCGAAAAAAGTCTCTGCAATTGGGCTGTTCTTTACTCCAGTAATCACCTCTTTTCCACTCGTCAAGGTGATGGCATTGATGTATGCTCTTGGATTCTCAGTTTTCCATAGGAGAAAACCTTCCTGCCTCTTCACAGCTGCTGCTGTCTGAGCAACCTGAGTTTCCAGCTTCTTCTGAGAGACATTGAGAGCTTCAATTTTCCCATTTAGATCAGTGTACAGAGAGTCATTCCTCTGAAAAGCAGGAGGACGAATCGCTGATCGATTAGCATAAAACTGATTAGGCCTATTGTACTCTCCAATTGTTCTACCATGATCAGCCACAACATTCCATGCATTCGCAGCAACAACCTCCTTGATAGCAGCAGGAGGTGGAATGATGTTCCCCTCTCCATCCAATCGTTGCCCTCTCTCATTACACAATTGACCCTCTCGGTCTCTATAAGCACCAGCTGCATCTTGAACCAAAATCATTGGATTGTTGTTCATTTCTGCTGGTTTCTTTGCTTTTCTGTTTGTGCGTTCCAAAAGTGCTAGCTGCTCTAATGACAGTTCAACTAGCTGAGTGTTCTTGATCTTTCTAGTTTCACGAATAGGCATACACCTGAAAACAAAAGTCAAGAATGTAAGTACACGGTAACACGATGAGTATCGACCGACATTGGGTGGTGTCGATCGATATCAAGAAAAAGAAATCGACGAGTATCGACCGACACTAGATATTATCGATCGATACCGACGAACTTAGTTAAAATTCTCAGACTAAAATCTAATGGCGAATTGAGTCCCCGGCAACGGCGCCAAATTTGATATGCTCAAATTAATACCCTAAAAGTACCAAAGCAGTTGCTGCAGTATATCAGGGGTCGAACACAAGAACTCACAGAAACACACAATAGATTGTATAGTATCGAATCAAGCTAAGCGATTCAGATGAAACAAAAGCAATAAACAGTAAACGAGTTGTAAAATCGATGGGAGGGAGATAGGTTCAGGGTATTTCTCAGGAAATAAATGAATGCAGACAAACTAATTAATCAGGGTTCAGATCTAGCGCGGTTCTTGAACTCAAATCACTAAGGTATAATTAACCAACTCTCGTTGCGAAAACTATCTAAGTCTAAATCCTAGAATTCCAAATCTCTTTGCGAATCCTAAAGTCTAAACCAACTTTTAGTTCAAGTTTGATTTGTTCACAAAAAAACTAAACCAAATCTATTTGCGAATAGTTATTTTTCTCACCCTAGGTTCTATCAGGTTCCTCAATTGCACTGTCGTGCTTAATCGATTAACCTAAGAGCTAAGTTCTAGGTGATCAAGCCAGAATTAGCTTTGAGAACAACCTAAAGCGAATAACTAATTCAGATTATGAACCCTAAACAATAAATCTACCTAGCATTCAAAGAAATCCCTTATGAGAACCCTAAACCTAAAGTGGATCTACTCAGACATGGAAATTGAAGCAATAAACATGTTTAAATAAATCATCAAATAAAATAGAAAGAGTAACAAGAGGGTTCGAAATCTTCTCTCGGACGAACAGAGTTTCAGACTTGTCTCCCTTCAAAAGCTCTCTCACAAAACCAAAGTAAAATAAAGCATAGCCATTAATGTGGCTGTAAAATCCTATAAAATAACCTAAATCACGTTTTGGGGCTTCTTGTAAATAATAAAGTCTTCGGGGAAATTTTGTAATTCTTCAACTCTTCATTAAGTCGCGACTCGTGTCTTGCTGCAGTGAGTATCGACCAATACTAGTCAGTATACTAGTCAGTATCAATCGATACCGAGGCTTCAAATCGGGTACTCAGCTACACGAACTTTTGCTTTGCTCCAAAATGCTCAAGAATCTCCAATTATGCTCCAAACGTGCTAAAACCTGTAAAAGACTCTAAAACACTACGAACTAGTAGAAAGACTCTATAAAACGGACTTATATCATGGCCTAAAAGGGGTAAAAACCATAATATATCATGAGTCTGATATCAGGATTGACTCAAGTAGGTCTCGTAATGGTGTAGTCGGCGGAGACAATGATGTTTCAATAGTTGAGAGGTGGTTGGGGCTAGGGTTCGTGTTTTAGACAAAACAACGACAAATGTGGAGAGTTGTAAGAGTGTTGTCGTTTTTGGTCTCGGGTCAGTCTTTGGATCAACTGGAGCTCGACCGAGTCAAGATTACAAGCAGTGGGCTTCGATTAATGTTTTTAGATACAAAGGTACTTGGGCCTTACACGAGAAAATTGGCCCAAGTCAGCTGATCTATTAAGTCAAGCCGAGTCAACATCATCATCTAAATTCATTAAAACAAAATGGGAAAACGATCTATTTCCCCACGAACTACGGCCATATCCCTGCAGATCCCCACCGAACTATGACCTCTGTATATCTCTCCACGAAATGAAAGTTAAAGACCTAAATCCTCCGAAAAAAGGTTTGAAGTTTAAATCCCCACATATATCGGTTTCCATGGTTTGTGAGCTAAACTCGAACTTAAACCATAAAATCCCTAAACCAAACCGAGAAAACCCGATCCAAAACCTATGAAACCCGACCCGACTTAAAATCCGACCCGTATCTTCTATTTGTAAGAAAGAATTGAATCTTTGATTTATCGAGGGAGAAATCAAAATCTTTTTTTTGAACATTGGATAAATTGAAATCTAAATCGAGGAGTTTAGTGAATTCCTGATAATCAAGAAAATATTTAGTAGATTCATAGAATTGGAACACTGTAATACACTTGAAAATCCACTAGTTTAGATCGAGAGTAATCAAAAGAACAAAAAAAACAAAAAATCATCTCCCAAACTACGAATCAGAAACACTCAACAAGAAGCAATCATGGAGATCAAACACACAAGAAATTTAATACACCCAAAATCGAAATCCAAACAACCCATTTCTTCCTCTTCTTCAATTCATCTGATTTTGCATAGAACATTTTGTTGGTTCCTCCACTCACAACCGTGATTTTGTTCTTCGTATATACAAACATCTTTGTGGATTTTTGATCTGACGGAGACGAAATCCACAAGAAAATCCCGTTGGATTCTATGGCTACTGCGGCAATATTCTTATCTCTGCATGCGAAGGAGATCGCCATCACTAGATGCTTTTTTGGCTCCCATTGACCTCTCCGACGTCGCTCTTGTTAAAATCCTAGCTTCGATTTTCACAGAGACCGTCTCTTGTTTCAGCGGTGTACGATTCTCGTTCCAACGCAGGAACGCTCGTTCCCTGATTCGTAAGATTGAGATCTTCGTCGTATTGATCGAATTCCTCGTTGAATAAGGTTGGGGCTCAAGAATTTGGGGATTTTCGTTTTTTTCTAGGGTTCTTAGAATTTTGGGATTTTCGATTTGGTGATTTATGATTTAGGGTTTGTAATTTTCGAGTTTTTGGGTTTTTTTGTTTTCTCGGGTATGGGTAAGTAAATCGGGTCTAATCTATGGTTTAGTAACCTTAATCGGATCGTAATCGGTTAAGATTCGGGTTTTAATCGGTTAACCACAATTATAAAACAGTAAACCGTCTTAAACCGAGTTGTATGGGGATTTAAGCTTCGAACTTTTTTCAGGGGGTTTAAGCCTTTCACTTTCATTTCGTGGGGAGATATACAGAGATCATAGTTCAGTGGGGATCTAGAGGGATATGGCTATAGTTCGTGGGAAAATAGATCGTTTTCCCAAACAAAATTACAGAAAGTAAGAGAGAAAAAGATTCAGAGCAAGAGAGAGAAGTCACTTGCGGTTGAGCTTCATGTCTTCTTCTTCAGCGATCGACGGCAGCTCGATTCCGGTTGCTCAAGGCATGGTTTGCGGCGGCGATTGCTTGTAAATTCACCGGGATCCCTTTCGGCGAATAATGATCTTCGACTTACCTCAGCGAGTGATATGCTCAAATTAATACCCTATAAGTACTAAAGCAGTAGTTGTAGTAAAGTAGGGGTCGAACACAAGGACTCACGGAAACACACAATAGATTATATAGATGAGAATTAAGCTAAGTGATCAATGATATTGAAAACAGAAACGTAAATTAAAACGGTTGTAAATTCGATTGGGGAAAGATAGGTTCAGGGTATTTCTTAGGAAATCAATGAATGCAGATAAACTAACTAACATGATTCAGATTTAGCATGGTTCTTGAACTCAAATCACTAAGATATAATTAACCAACTCTCGTTGAGAAAACTATCTAAGTCTAAATCCTAGAATTCCAAATCTCTTTGCGAATCCTAAAGTCTAAACCAGTTTTTAGTTCAAGTTTGATTTTGTTCACAAAACAACTAAACCAAATCTCTTTGCGAATAGTTATTTTGCTCACCCTAGGTTCTATCAGGTTCCTCAATTGCGAAGAACTAATTCAGATTATGAACCCTAAACAATAAATCAACCTAGCATTCAAAGAAACCCCTTATGAGAACCCTAAACCTAGAGTGGATCTACTCAGACATGGAAATTGAAGCAATAAACATGTTTGAATAAATCATCAAATAAAATAGAAAGAGTAACAAGAGGGTTCTAAATCTTCTCTCGGACGAACGGAGTTTCAGACTTGTCTCCCTTCAAAAGCTCTCTCAGAAAACCAAAGTAAATTAAAGCATAGCCATTAAAGTGGCTGTAAAATCCTATTAAATAACCTAAATCACGTTTTGGGGCTTCTTGTAAATAATAAAGTCTTCTGGGTCATTTTGCAATTCTTCAACTCTTCATAAGTTGCGACTCGTGCCTTGCTGTAGTGAGTATCGACCGATACTAGTCAGTATCGATCGACACTGATGCTTCAAATCGGGTACTCAGCTACACGAACGTCTGCTTTGATCCAAAATGCTCCAGAAAGCTCCAATATCTCCAATTATGATCCAAACGTGCTAAAACCTGTAAAAGACTCTAAACCACTACAAAATAGTAGAAAGACTCTATAAAACGGACTTATATCATGGCTTAAAAGGGGTAAAAACATGATATATAACCTCCCCCAGACTTAGCCTTTGCTTGCCCTCAAGCAAAACAGAAAACTAAACCAGAGAAAGAGGTTTGAAAACATAGAGACTCACATGTTCTTGAAACATTTCAATGACCATTCCTTAGTGCTCCACATATCATCTAACCAGTTTTAGATCTAACCACCATGTACTTCTCCGTAGACATTAACAGCTTCCCAGACTACACACATTATCTCACAGCATTACTCAATAAAGCCCTCCTCGCTAGTTTCATCGATGTGATTAATACCAAGAACCTTCTAGATTCTTTTCCATACAATATCATTATAAGGAACCATCCAATTTCACAGTTTTTGGTATTAGTTTCTCTCCCCCAGACTTATTTCTTATTATGTTTTCTTTTTTTTTTAGATCTGCATATACACATCAAGGTATGAGACGCGGTATTGATGGTGTTTGCCACCTAATCCCCGGTTCTTCCCTCTCAATGTATCAAAGGGTGTAGGCGAATAATGGCATCATAAGAAAATCGTAGCCTCGCTTCCAATCCTTTGTGTGATCATTCCTCACCAAGTAGAATAATGGGATCGCTGGAAACATTCATAACCCTCTACTCAGGAGAAAATCATACCATCTTTTCATACATCTTATTTATTAACTTGTAACAGGGAGAGAAATACCATCACTTTAAATACGTGGGTTCCTTTGTCAGATATGAATGAGGAATCAAGCTCTATGAATACTAACCACATCGATGAAGTGCAAAAATATGGCTCAGGCTTTAAAGAGCTTTGCTGGAAACATGAGTGTCTTCTAGTTAATTGGTCAGCCTTTGTATATTACATTAGTCGATCTGTAACTGATTATGTAACAATGGTCACTTAGAAGCAATGTCAGATCAATAGATTCAAGAAAAATATCACAGTCTCCAACAAAGTTTTGACTCGATAAAACAACGAATGACTCACAAACGACTGACTCTAAGAAAAACAAAAACAATGTAAGCGACTACATCCCTCAGACTTAAACAACACTTTCCACAGTGTTATCTAGCCTAGAGTCAGTAAAAGAAAACAAAAGAACATAATAGAATTGTGAAAAACAAGAAGTTACCGTACTAGAGTACGAGTGTCGACCAACACACGGCCTTGTATCGATCGATACCAGGCTTAAGTCGACACGATGAACCCTTCTCATTTGAGTAGGGTATCGACCGATACCAATAGGGTATCGATCGATACTCCGGCGATTTCGTGTTTTGCTCCTTGTTTATCCTGACACAAACACAAAACGAAAAATAAAAAGAAAAAGACTCAAAAACAAACTCACCAGTGGGTTTCCTCCCACCAAGCGCTCGTTTAACGTCATTAGCTTGACTGTACCACCGTTCAGGCGATCAATCAGGAGAAGATTTAGAACTTACTCCAAAACAAGCTCCACAACTTGACATCGCCAGTTTCAAAGTTCTGCTCAACATGCTCTCCACAAACTCCTTTCCTTTCTCTTTCAGCTTCGAAGTAAGAAGAACTCTAGCCTTAGAGAATGGTTTCGAAGTTCCTTTGCACTTCACCTTGTATTCAATCGAAACCCCATCATACTTATGAGGTATTAAAGTCATAGAAGTAGCACCCTTCACTCCTTTGCTCTTCACCTTTTTCTTTGCCTTAGACGTTTTGACGTCTTTCTTGGTGATGACAGAAGGACTATCTAGAAGGTCTATGACAATTAGCTTGTCAGGAGGCTCTTCCAAAAGATCAACTACCAACGT
Source organism: Eutrema japonicum (assembly GCA_030161315.1). NCBI lineage: Eukaryota > Viridiplantae > Streptophyta > Magnoliopsida > Brassicales > Brassicaceae > Eutrema > Eutrema japonicum. The sequence goes on along the minus strand of BSQW01000011.1, from coordinate 31,086,663 downwards.
CTCTCCTGTAACAATGGTGATGCAAGAGATATGTGTGGGAGTTCCTCTAGTAGGGATGGCTTTGTAGTACACCTCCTTGTCAATGTACGAGAACGAGATTCTCTTACTGGGTGTATCCATAATTGCACCAGCTGTAGCCATGAACGGTCTTCCAAGAATCAATTGCGTACTAGATCTTGCACTCATCTCCACAACCTCAAAATCGGTAGGAACCAGACAGTCTCCTACTTTAACCATCAAATCAGGGATTATACCGTATGGAACCGATGTGGAAGAGTTCGCGAATGTGATAGATGTCTTGGGAGATCAAATATCAGCTCCCAATCTCTCTGCATTTTCCCTTGACATGACATTGACGCTAGCCCCCGAGTCAACGAGAGACTCTTTGAATTCAACTCCAGAGATAGAACATGGAACTGAGAATATTCCTGGGTCTTCCCTCTTAGTCAACTGTCTCAGCGGTAGTGACTTGCTTCTTGCCTTGATAAAGAGTACTTCGATCTCTTCCAGAGTTTCTCTGCAATCTCAGAAGTGACTCAGCAGAGGGCGGTACTATAGAGCTTCTTCAAAAGTCAGTGTGTGGGGAATCCTTCGTACCATCTTTTCAAAGCCAAGCAGCTGCTTTCGAAAAATGGGATCTCTGAGGTGTCTGGGTGGCATGTGGTATGGCTCCTTAGGTTTGTACACCCTTTCTCTACTCAAAACGGGTTTCGTTTCAGCAACTGAACTGGTATCAACCGACACAGGAGTGGTGTCGATCGATGCTTTTGCTCTGGAATCGTCCCTGGTATAATTTTGGACGTGTGTCGATCGATACAAGGGAGTATCGGTCGACACAGGGGTGGTGTTCGAATTCTCACCGTCAGATATATCATCAACAAAAGGAAGCTCCACAATCAACTTATCCAGCATAGTTTTGCATCTGGCGTCCTCCCATTCCTTCTTTGTCATCTTAGGGGGCATATGATAAGGTATTTTGGGTTTGTACACCCTCTCCTTGACAATCTCTGGTTCCTTCTCGACCTGCGCCTCATTATCGACCGACACAGAAGGGGTATCGATCAACACACGAGATTTTGGGTCTCCTCGTACAGGTGTCTGGACTAGTATCAATCGATACAAGGGAGTATCAGTCGACACACGGGGATTTTCAGAATCCCAATCGTCATATTCAGCAAGATCGACAAAAGTCTCTGCAATTGGGCTGTTCTTCACTCCTGTAATCACCTCTTTTCCACTCGTCAAGGTGATGGCATTGATGTATGCTCTTGGATTCTCAGTTTTCCCTGGGAGAAAACCTTCCTGCCTCTTCACAGCTGCTGCTGTCTGAGCAACCTGAGTTTCCAGCTTCTTTTGAGAGACATTGAGAGCTTCAATTTTCCCATTTAGATCAGTGTATAGAGAGTCAATCTTCCCATTGAAATCCACTTGCAGCTTTTGCTGTCCCTGAAGAATTTGTTCAAACATGGATTTCATCTTACTCTCTGTGGACTTTGGAGAGATGGTTTGGTACGAAGAGTTCCCATAATTGCGAGTGAAATCGCTGCTCTGGAGTGGTTTCTGAGCAAATGTTTTTGCTCCAAAGCCATATTGGTTTCCCTCAAACTTGTACCCACTTTGCTGAGTGTTGTTGTTGAAGTTTCGGTTGTTGTTGTATCCAAATCGCTGACCCTGAAAACCAGAACAACCAACGTAGTTAACATCCTCCACTTCATCTTCATCAATATTATCGACTCCATCAGCAAAGTGTACAGTCTTCTTTGACTTCCCGATCAGAAGATCTAGCTTGGCTTGAATTTTAGCAATCTGTGATCCATCCATTTTCCCATTCTGTCTCTTTCGCTCAAAGTCTGCATTTTTTGTGCTATTGCTAGACGCCAAATTCTCAATAAGCACATAGGCATCATCTGGATACCTGGTATTGAAATTCCCATTGCTCGAAGCATCCAAAGGCATCTGATACCTCCAATCAATTCCTCTGAAAAAGAAACCCATCAGCTGAACATCAGAGTAGCCGTGTTGTGGACAATATCTCTGGTATGATCTGAATCTCGTCCAAGCAGCCTTGAACGCCTCGGTAGGTCCTTGAGAAAACTGGGAGATCTTGTTCCTTAGATCCTCGGATCGTGCATCAACATAGAAGTTGTTCAGGAAAGCAGTCTTAGTTTCTTCCCAAGTGGTCAGTGATCCAGGAGGTAACTGCTTCAGCCAGTAAGTTGCATCTCCACCAAGAGAGTATGGGAAGAGCTTGCAGAAGAGGTAATCATAGGATACTCCATTGATCTTGATGCTAGTGACCAAATCCTCAAACCTCTCAATATGGTCCATGGGATGTTCATTGGAAAGACCATGAAAAAGGTGCTGACCCACAATAGTGTAGTATGCAGGTTTCAGCTCAAAGTCATTCCTCTGAAAAGCAGGAGGACGAATCGCTGATCGATTGGCGTAAAACTGATCATGCTTGTTGTACTCACCAATCGTTCTACCACGATTAACCACAACGTTCCCAGCGATGTTCCCAGCGACAATCTCCTCGACAACATGAGCAGGTGGAATGATGTTCCCCTCTCCATCCAGACGTTGCCCTCTCGCATTGCACAACTGACCCTCTTCGTCTCTGTAAGCACCAGCTTCATCTCGAATCAAAACCACTGGGTTGTTCATCTCTGTTGGCTACTTTGCTCTTCTGTTTGTGCGTTCCACAAGTGCTAGCTGCTCCAATTACAGTTCAACTAGCTGAGTGCTCTTGTTCCTTTTGGTTTCACGAATAGGCATACACCTGAAAAACACTAGGCAAGGCACGTAAGTAACTAAAAAAAAATACGATGAGTATCGACCAACACTGGGTGGTGTCGATCGATATCAACTAAAACAAGACGACGAGTATCGACCGACACTGAGTAGTATCGATCGATACCGACGAACTTAGTCGAAATTCTCAAACTAAAATCTAATGGCGAATTGAGTCCCCGACAGCGGCGCCAAATTTGATATTCTCAAATTAATACCCTATAAGTACTAAAGCAGTAGTTGTAGTAAAGTAGGGGTCGAACACAAGGACTCACGGAAACACACAATAGATTATATAGATGAGAATTAAGCTAAGTGATCAATGATATTGAAAACATAAACGTAAATTAAAACGGTTGTAAATTCGATTGGGGAAAGATAGGTTCAGGGTATTTCTCAGGAAATCAATGAATGCAGATAAACTAACTAACATAATTAACCAACTCTCGTTGCGAAAACTATCTAAGTCTAAATCCTAGAATTCCAAATCTCTTTGCGAATCATAAAGTCTAAACCAGCTTTTAGTTCAAGTTTGATTTTTTCACAAAACAACTAAACCAAATCTCTTTTCGAATAGTTATTTTGCTCACCCTAGGTTCTATCAGGTTCCTCAATTGCACTGTCGTGCTTAATCGATTAACCTAAGATCTAAGTTCTAGGTGATCAAGCCAGAATTAGCTTTAAGAACAACCTAAAGCGAAGAACTAATTCAGATTATGAACCCTAAACAATAAATAAACCTAGCATTCAAAGAAACCCCTTATGAGAACCCTAAACCTAAAGTGGATCTACTCAGACATGAAAATTGAAGCAATAAACATGTTTGAATAAATCATCAAATAAAATAGAAAGAGTAACAAGAGGGTTCGAAATCTTCTCTCGGACGAACAGAGTTTCAGACTTGTCTCCCTTCAAAAGCTCTCTCACAAAACCTAAGTAAATTAAAGCATAGCCATTAAAGTGGCTGTAAAATCCTATTAAATAACCTAAATCACGTTTTGTAGCTTCTTGTAAATAATAAAGTCTTCTGGGCCATTTTGCAATTCTCCAACTCTTCATAAGTTGCGACTCGTTCCTTGCTGTAGTGAGTATCGACCGATACTAGTCAGTATCGATCGACACTGATGCTTCAAATCGGGTACTCAGCTACACGAACATCTGCTTTGATCCAAAATGCTCCAGAAAGCTCCAATATCTCCAATTATGCTCCAAACGTGCTAAAACCTGTAAAATACTCTAAACCACTACAAAATAGTAGAAAGACTCTATAAAACGGACTTATATCATGGCTTAAAAGGGGTAAAAACATGATATATCAACTCCCCCAGACTTAGCCTTTGCTTGCCCTCAAGCAAAGCAGAAAACTAAACCAGAGAAAGAGGTTTGAAAACATAGAGACTCACATGTTCTTGAAACATTGCAATGACCATTCCTTAATGCTCCACATATCATCTAACCAGTTTTAGATCTAAGCACCATGTACTTCTCCGTAGACATTCACAGCTTCCCAGACTACACACATTATCTCACAACATTACTCAATAAAGCCCTCCTCGCTAGTTTCATCGATGTGATTAATACCAAGAACCTTCTAGATTCTTTCCCATACAATATCATGATAAGGAACCATCCAATTTCACAGTTTTTGGTATTAGTTTCTCTCCCCCAGACTTATTTCTTATTATGTTCTCTTCTTTTTTTAGATCTGCATATACACATCAAGGTATGAGACGCAGTATTGATGGTGTTCGCTACCTAATCCCCGGTCTTCCCTCTCAATGTATCAAAGGGTGTAGGCAAATAATGGCATCATAAGAAAATCCTAGCCTCGCTTCCAATCTTTTGTGTGATCATTCCTCACCAAGTAGAATAATGGGATCGCTGGAAACATTCCTAACCCTCTACTCAGGAGAAAATCATATCATCTTTTCATACATCTTATTTATTAACTTGTAACAGGGAGAGAAATACCATCACTTTAAATACGTGGGTTCCTTTGTCAGATATGAATGAGGAATCAAGCTCTATGAATAGTTATTTTGCTCACCCTAGGTTCTATCAGGTTCCTCAATTGCACTGTCGTGCTTAATCGATTAACCTAAGATCTAAGTTCTAGGTGATCAAGCCAGAATTAGCTTTAAGAACAACCTAAAGCGAAGAACTAATTCAGTTTATGAACCCTAAACAATAAATACACCTAGCATTCAAAGAAACCCCTTATGAGAACCCTAAACCTAAAGTGGATCTACTCATACATGAAAATTGAAGCAATAAACATGTTTGAATAAATCATCAAATAAAATAGAAAGAGTAACAAGAGGGTTCGAAATCTTCTCTCGGACGAACAGAGTTTCAGACTTGTCTCCCTTCAAAAGCTCTCTCACAAAACCTAAGTAAATTAAAGCATAGCCATTAAAGTGGCTGTAAAATCCTATTAAATAACCTAAATCACGTTTTGGAGCTTGTTGTAAATAATAAAGTCTTCTGGTCCATTTTGCAATTCTTCAACTCTTCATAAGTTGCGACTCGTGCCTTGCTGTAGTGAGTATCGACCGATACTAGTTAGTATCGATCGACACTGATGCTTCAAATCGGGTACTCAGCTACACGAACATCTGCTTTGATCCAAAATACTCCAGAAAGCTCCAATATCTCCAATTATGCTCCAAACGTGCTAAAACCTGTAAAATACTCTAAACCACTACAAAATAGTTGAAAGACTCTATAAAACGGATTTATATCATGGCTTAAAATGGGTAAAAACCATGATATATCAGCGAGCTTGTTTCGCATATAAATGTGATCATAAACAAGTTAGTGAGATTACTTGTAACTCCTCTGATCATAATGGAAGCATGATGGTTTTGTTCCATCTCCAGATATACCTTACAAGAACTGGGTGAATAAATATGTGTGTTCTTGTTTTGTTTTCTTATCCGCAAAGATCAAATCAAAACACAAAAAGAAACCTACGTTAGATCACAGTGAAGGATAAAAGATTAAGTCAAACCAAATTGATTTCTTCGCGAAATTGGTTTTCCATTTATGAAGAGAAGTCGAGAACTAGAGCAGTATACCAATAATAAACTAACACCAACCGAGCAAATCAAATAAACTACCATTTACAAATTAAACCAACCGGTTATATCAAACCGATATATTTCGTCTTAATCGTTTGATGCTAAAACTAGGTTTCGACATTCGGGTATCCGTTCGGATTCGGGTCTGGTTTTTTGGATTTTTGGGTTTAGGCTCATAGGTTCCGTTTGGATATTTAAAACCATCGGCTCGGGTTCGGTTTGGGACTTATCGGATTCGGTTTGGGTTTAGTAAACTGATTAAAATCTGCTTTTACCCGAATAACATTTCAGATTCAGTTACATCGGGTATTTTGTAACCGAAGTAACTATGAGTTTAGGTACTAGGTAGTATGGGTAAGCTCGGGTATGTTCGGGTATTTTTACCCATAATATGATTAAAAACCAAAATAGTTCAATATAATTCAACATAATTCTGGATCGAGTTAATCGAAATATATAAAAACAAAAAAAAACTTCAATTTTACTTCGGATTTGTTTAGGTTTAATTCAGATTTCGAGTTATATCCGAAGATAATCCGATATTCGATATACTAACTGGTAAGCCCCATTCTGATAATTTAAAGGATGGGAACCCCCCCCCCCCCCCCCCCCCCCCCCCCAATCTGAACCCACTACAATATAGAGTTTTCATCTCATATATCCCTAAATCTAAAACACAAGTCTTAAAACTCCCCCTTATAAAATGAATTTTGTTTTGATTTATTTTTAATTCTAAAAACATGTGTTTTACGAAGTTACCCTAGTCAAAACTCTGAAATTACAGCTCATACCAGAGTTTTATCTGCACACCCAAATCCTATCGGATCTTACCTGAAAGCTGAACCCGATTTCTGACTTCTCTTCAACGCTCTTCGTAAAACTAGGGATAACTACTCGAGTTCTACTCTCAAATCGTGTTCGATCGATAACACGTGTGTGTACGAAGATGGCTAAGACAAGGAGGGGAAAGAAGAGGACAAAGATTGCTCGAAATGAAGAAGTAGAAGATACTCAAGATGGAGAGAGGGGTTTAGATCCGGTTGTGGAAGTCCAAACGAATGAAGAGGTAGAAGAAGAAGGAGAGAAGGAGCGATCTCTGATTCGGACAGACAATTGGTTGGGGAACGGCGTCCAAGGACTCCAATGATTGTTATTTGGAAATTGTAGTAGTGTTTGATTTTATCTCCAGCTTTTGTTTTGTAAAACATGTATCTGTAGAATATACTACTGGTCAAACTGATATTACTGATTAAAGTCAAAGTGGTATTACTAAGTAACAAAACGTATAACTGGTCAAACTGGTATTAATGATTAAAGTCAAACTGGTCAAAATGGTATTACTAAGCAAAGAACGTATTGTTTTGTAAAATAGGTATCTATAGAACTGGTCAAAGTGGTATTACTGATTAAAGTCAAACTGGTCAACCTAGTATTACTAAGCAAAGAACGTATAACTGGTCAAACTGGTATTACTGATTAAAGTTGAAATGGAAAAAATCTTATTTTGATTTTACAAAACCTAAACCAAAATTACTCAACAGATTTATTGGCGTCGTAAACGTCATAAATAAATATTACAACATGTATTAAGTGGAAAATTGCGAAATTATATCAACCTTGTTATGAAGTAATCTACACAATATAGTCCTTATACTTTTAATGTCATTTTGTAAATAATAACCAACTTAGGATGAAAAAGTTACAGAAATCTAAGTTTAAAACATATTAATGCATAAAACATTCAGAATTATATTTTTATCGATTTAAATCAACTGTAAAACTAAAAAAAATAAATTTTAAGGATAGGTAATACTAATTAAAATTGAAAACACTTAAAGTAAAACTATTGGAAACTTTCGTATAAGTACTATATTCTGTATAATTATGTGTAAATTTAGCGCACATGTGAATAAAAGATGACGTACGATTTTTTTTTCTTTAGCGATATTTTTTTAAATATATTCTGAAAATGAGTAGGACATTTTTGTATAGGATATTATTCAGGATATAAGAGATTTTGAAAATAGAAATATGGACTTTTGAAAACATGGCTCCTACAATATAACTATGGGTTCGGGTTCGGGTTCGGTTTCGGGTTCGGGTTCGGATATCGCAACAAACGCCCAGGCCAGCCTAAAACCCTCGAAACAAAAGTCGCCTTCTCTTCGTCTCCGTCTTAATTTCGCCGGCGCCGTCAATCCACAAATTTTCCGTTTATCCGTGCGCCTCCGTACGAATCATTTCTTTCTTTCTTCCTTCTTTGTTTCTCTAACAGATTTGTCTATTTCAAGGTTTATAAAATTCTCTTGTTTCTGAGTTGTTATCGATCTTCTGGTGAAGATAAGAAGCGGAGACTTGACCCCTCTGTGCTTATCAGATCATCGTTGCCTGAACCGGCCGATTTAAATCAACCAGTCAATTCCGGTTATTGAAACTCTGCCCACATTGCCCCACGAGAAAATTCACAGGATGTAATGATGTTTGCTTTAGGTTATGCCAAAGGAATCGCAAACCGATTTTTCCGAAATCCCAGATGGTATTCACGTTTTCCCCCTTTTTTGTTGTTTCAAATGATTACTTATTGATTAACTTCTCATCATCAGTTTGTCTACAATTTTTGTACTTTTCTGTTGTAGAAACTTGAAAGTGTTTTGCTTTTCTTCTGTGTCTTCTTATAGGTCATGTTTTAAGAACACACATCAATCTGTGTGCAATGTTGTGGCTTCTATGTTGTTCTTCAATCTACTTTTTGTTGTGGAAATTTGAAATTGTTTTCCTTTCCTTCTGTGTGTTCTTATAAGAACACAAATCAATTTGTCTATGTGGTTTCTTCAGTGTATAAAGTGGAAAGTGTTTTGCTTTCCTTCTATCAGTTTGTCTGCAATCTTGTGGCTTCTATGTAGTTTCTTCAGTGTTGAAAGTGGAAAGTGTTTTGCTTTCCTTCTGTATGTTTTTATAAGAACACACATCGATTTGTCTGCAACTTTGTTGCTTCTATGTGGCTTCTTCAGTAGAAAGTGGAAAGTTGTTTGCTTTTTCTTCTGTGTGTTCTTATAGACGTGTTCTCGGGTTTTTGCAGGACCTCTAGACTCTTCCTGCTTCACCTTCAGTTCCCTAATTACTCTGTTAATGCAAAGCAGAGACTTTTTGTAGAAGTTCCATACGAATCAGCTTCTTTCGAGCTTTTACAAGTGTTGAGGCAGGATGTATTTGCGTATAACAGACGTTACCTGAGTAATTCGACGATAGAGCTAAGAACAGATGATAATGTGGTGAGGTTTTCTTTCAACAATGTCCCTGAAAACAAAAGTGTGTCTATGAGGAAAGTAAAGAAATGGAAACGGGCTAAATCGTCGAGAAAGGCTAAAGTGAATGAGTTAAGGTTCTACCGTTTAAAGGCAAAAAAGAAGATGAATTCTCCAAACCCTGAAGTTAGGATTCGATACAAGCTTGAAAAGGTTACAGCAGTATTCATATAATTTAATTTCATATTCTCTAACTGTTGTTTACTCATCTTTTCATTACTCAACTTCATTTTAATTACGTTTTCTAGCAAACTTTTCATTATGTGTTCGTGATGTGTTTATTCAGGAATCTCTAGAAAATCCAATGATTTGTTCATCTGTTTAGTCAATCTTCTTCCATGATGTGCTCATCTGTATCAGTCAATTAAACATGTTAGTAGCTCTGATATTATTCAAAAATTTGACTGTGTTTTTCCTCTTTTTCCACCCCTTTTTATCTGTATTTGTACAGGCCAAGAGAAAAGAAGAATGGTTGATTGAGAAACTGAGAAAATATGATATCCCGAAATCACCAGCAGAACCCTATGATCCAGAAACTTTGACAGAGGAAGAGCAGCATTACCTAAAACGTACAGGCGAAAAGAGAAAGAACTTTGTCCTTGTCGGGAGACGAGGAGTGTTTGGAGGTGTGGTTCTGAATATGCACCTCCATTGGAAAAAGCACGAGACAGTTAAAGTTATTTGCAAGCCCTGCAACAAACCCGGGCAGATTCATGAGTACGCAGAAGAGCTTGCTCGGCTGAGCAAGGGCATTGTGATTGATGTCAAACCTCACAACACCATAGTATTGTACCGTGGGAAAAACTATGTGAGACCAGAAATGATGTCTCCTACTGATACACTCTCTAAAGATAAGGTATGATGAATCCATATATTTTATGTTGGGTGTGTTTAAACTTTGTTCAGTAAATCTCTTATTCTCCTGACAAAAGTAAATGAAACGGCAGGCTTTGGAGAAATATCGATATGAGCAATCGCTGGAACATACGAGTGAGTTCATAGAGAAGCTGGAGAAAGAGCTTGAGGAGTACCAGAAGCATGTTGCACGGTACAAGAAGAAGAAAGATGAAGAAGCGGAGAAGAAGAAAGAGGAAGATTCGAGGAGCAAAGCAGTGTAAGGCTTCTTGGTTAAGTCTCAAGACCCCAATTCTCAAAAGGAATCTGAAACCAGAGGGAAGCCAATGGTTCTTTGTTTTTCAAAGTCTTATGATTCGGTGCACAGAGGTCTTACATTGGATGCTGTCCGTTTCGGGTTAACTAAACCAAGTTATACAAATCGGTTAGAGGATTAGATTAGAGAAGTCGGTATACGATGTGTGGCCAAATTGTGAGATAAAGTTACAGACCTTAGGCCATCTGTATGGTGTTTCACCGATAAAATACTTTAAAAAAAAATTTAATTACAAAAAATTACCTATAATAACTTTCAAAGTATCGATATTACTATAATAACTTTTACAAAAGTTCTTATAGTTAAACTAACTTTCAAAAGTTGGTAAAAACATTTTAATAACGAAAATGCAATTATATATATATATATTTTTTAATAATTTTGATATTTGTTAGAAAATAAAATAAATGAAAATAAAAAATAAACTAAAATATAACAAAAAGAATCATAACCTAAAAAATATTTCATCAGTTTCTAAAAAAAAAAATCGTGTCACGACTTTTGTAGAACCGGCGATTGGCGATTTCGAAGACCTATCGTCTTTCTCGGCGAGTTTGTCGCCGACTCCGGCGTGTTCCGACGTGTTCCGGCGTCTATTAGGTAAGAATATCCTCTGCGACTCTGTCTTTTGGTCTTCCGCGACTTTCCCGAATCTGTCTTTTGGTCTTCTGCGAGTTTCTTCGGCGAGTTTGACGAGGCGACGGGTCTGAGGGCCGACGGACTCGAGTTCTCGGCGAATCCAGTTCGAGTAGCGGCGGCGAATCCAGTCCGAAAGTGACAGTTTTCGAGAAAAAACTAAACCCTAATTTTTTGTGTTGTAGATATCTTACAAAAGCGGTGGTTACGGTAAAAGGATAGAAGTTTGCTGTGAAAGGAAAAAAAATTTAGGTGAGATTTGAGAAAATCTATGAAAGTTATTTGTTGGTTGATTTGTTAACGCTGGTAGATTTGTTGAATAAAACTTTTTTATGTACAGTAGGTTATCTGAATGGTGGTCGATTTATTTACAGGCTTTGGTAGATTTTTTTGAATGGCTATGATGGAAACATTTGATAGAATTTGATTTCACTTGGAGGTAGATTTATTGGCGAAGGTTGGGGACACTGGTTTACTCTTAGGGATCTTCAGCTAGACACCAATCATTTTGCTGCAGAATATGTTATTGGCAAAGGTGGTTATGGAGTAGTTTATAAGGGTATACTCATCAACGGTAACGATGTTGCTGTAAAGCAGCTTCTTAACAATCTGTAATTTTTTGTTTGGGATTATCAAATGTCTGTTAACCATGTGTTTGCTTCGTTTTTACTCACATAATAATCCTATCATAATTTTTTCTCTAGGGGACAGGCCGAGAAGGAACTCCGGGTTGAAGTTGAGGCTATTGGTCATGTACGGCACAAGAATCATGTAAGGCTTCTAGGATATTGCATAGAAGGTGTTCATCAGTGAGTCTCACTTGCCTCTTATCAGTCAGAATGCTACTAATTTAGTCTTATGGGTGATTTCTTGTAGTATCGCCAAAAGAATATATTTAATTACTATTAATGCAATGAGTAGAAACTAGTTCAACGAATTTGTTTCTTTGTCGATGTAATGCAGGATGCTTGTTTATGAGTATGTGAATAGTGGTAACTTAGAACAATGGCTACATGGAGCCATGGGGAAACATAGCATTCTCACTTGGGATGCACCCATGAAGATCCTTATCGGTACTGCACAAGCGTAAGTTGGTTAAAATATGACTGTTGTGGGACCTTTGACTTGAAATTTAAAATATAACTCTTTGAAGGGGATATTGACATGCTCTGCACTACATTTTACAGGCTTGCTTATCTGCATGAAGCAATAGAACCAAAAGTAGTCCACAGAGACATAAAAGCAAGCAATATCCTGATTGATGATGACTTCAATCGTAGTTACAACGTTAAGAGAGTGACTTTTTTTCGATGTGAAACAGTCATTTAAAACCGATTGTTGCCTCAGTAATTCGGATGCACATGTGATTGGAGGATCGGAGGATGGATTGGTTTTCTTTTGGGATTTGGTAGATGCAAAAGTGGTTTCGAAATTTCGAGCTCATGATTTAGTGGTAAAAATTCAATCTCTCCTTTTAATTTTTTTTCCTTAATCCCTTTATAACTTTTCTGACTAGTAATGATTTTTCCTTCGATTGTTTAATTTGCTGGCAGGTGACAAGCGTGAGTTACCACCCGAAGGAAGATTGTATGTTGACTTCTTCGGTCAATGGTACAGTTCGTGTCTGGAAAAAATGAAGAAACAACGATTCTTGATTTTCGCGGGTTTTGTTTTTTACATGTTTCTCCGTTTTTGTTTTTACTTTTTACCGCTAGGTGTTAATCGGATTTAATGTTGTACACGTAGTAGTTACAAGAACCGGTTTATGAAGGAGAAAAATATTTTGTGGGTAGATTTACTCACTAATCAATAGTGAATGTCCATAATAAAAAAACTCGATCCAACTTGAAAAAATCTGACCTGTTTTTTTTAAAAAAAAAACAGACCCGGTTTGAGTTATATTTCATGACAAATAATTGGAGAAAACTTGATTTTGAGTTTAGAGTACAAATTCGGTATCGATGAGATAGAAGACGTGAGATAGGAGTTTGGATTTGAGTTTGGGAAAAATTAAAATTTAAGTTTATGACACTAAAAACATTCATGCGGTGTCTATTGCTATGATCTTCGTTTGGATTTTGGATGTGATTGTCTAATTTCATGAATCTCTGTATGGAATCTTGGGTTTTATGAATAAAAAATCTTATATCTCATCGATACCGAATTTGTGATTCTCTGATTTTGATCGGACTGAATTGACAAAGAGCTAGAAGACGAAGTTGTCGTGAAACTCAAAATCAAGCTTTCCCCAATTATTTGTCTTTTCAATCGAAAGTAGATTTAGTCGATTTGGTTAACAATTGCCGGTTAGCTTTTGGTAGATTTATTAACTGATGGTGGTAGATTTATGTATACGGTTTGGTAGATTTATTGTTATTTGGTGGTAGAGTTGTTTTAATTTGCAAATAAATGGTAGTCTTGTTTCATTTGGTAGTAGACTTATTTTAATTTGCAAATAAATGGTAGAATTGTTTCATTTGGTGGTAGACTTGGTAGACTTGCTTCATTAGCTCTCCGGTTTCTCTTCGTGGTTCGATTTGGTAGTTCGAAAATCGTGTTCTTCTTCGTTACAGTTAAAATACCGTTAAGTTACAGTCAAAGTTCTTCTTCCCGAGCGATTATCGACATCGTCTACATCACCAAACATATAAACATAACCAAAGTTGATAACTTCTTAGTACTCTTCCCACAATATGGTAAACTTGTTTGCATACGATATGGTAGACTTGTTTCATACGATATGGTAAACTTGTTTGCATACGATATGGTAGACTTGGTTCATACGATATGGTAGACTTGTTTCATACTATGTGTGTTTGGATATTGATGCTTCTAATAACATTTTAATGTGGACTACCATGGTTGAAGATGATGAAAAGATGATGAAGAAGAACAAAAATTGCAAGATAAAAGTTGTCGGAACTATCGTGATGAAGAAGAGAGGATGTTGAAGATCTTGAAAAAATATTGTGATGAAGAAGAGAGGATGTTGAAGGTCTTGAAGATCTTCAACATCTTGAAAAATACTTGCATGGTTTTTCTGGGTTGGCGGCGCAACCCTAGATGAAGGTGGGTGCATGTTTTTTTTTGCAAATATGAAGATATTTGGTGGGCAAAATCGTCATTTTATAATCTCCACTTTTAATAAGTATACCGTCAATAAAAATGATCAATGTCAGATATATCTACCAAATTCAGATATATCTACCAAATTCAGATATATCTACCAACTTCAGATAAATCTACCAACTTATGATAAAGACCCCTATGATAAATCTACCAATGTCATGTATCTAAAAAGTTTATATAAGTCTATCGTATTATAAATAAATCTACCGACCTTTAATAAAACTACCATCATTATAAATAAATCTACCGTTTTAAGAATAAGTCTACCACGACAATATTAGTCTACCGTCATTACAATAAATCTACCGTCACCAAAATCCGAACCATCCGATGATAAGTCTGCCGCCATTACAAATAAGTCTACCGCGGAGGAGATAAATCTACCATCAAAGGAAATAAATCTACCAATTTGGTCAAATGTCTACCAAAAAGTAAACCGATCGCTCGTTAAATCTACCAACTCTTAACAAATCTACCGTCATTAAAAATAAATCTACCAAAAAAATAATAAATCTACCGCCCAAAAACATATCTACCACCTCGTAAAAATATGTCTACCGAACTAAGTCTACCATCCCGAAATAAGTCTACCGACACAAAATAAGTCTACCGGCAAAAAAATAAGTCTACCGGCCGAAAAATAAGTTTACCGGCCGAAAAATAAGTCTACCAAGAATAATTAAATATACCGTCAAAGAACGGTAGACTTGTTTATCTAAGCGCACTGATGTGGATTAAAAATAGTAATGACAATATCGTAATTACGTTTTTGTTAACAGATGCCAAAATGGCAAAATCGGTACCCTAGGTTATTCTAGTAATTTAGAAAGATTTGCATTGTTCTAGTAATTAAGATATTTTTAAAGGTTAGTTTAGTTATCCTCCCTTTAATTAAAAAATTAAATTTTTAACAAAAAAATTTGGACCAATCTAAGCATGACAACTAAGCAAGAGGGTGTCTCAAAATTTTTTTTGGAGTGTCTCATTTGATTATGGAGGATACTATTCACAGAACGGAAAAGAATGGATTTCAAGAAATTCCATCTACGCTATATCGTTTAAGACCTCATATTTGGAGGAGATAACTTAATCGGCGTTAGTAGATAAGATATGCACGAAGATTGGGATAGATGAAACTACGACAAAGATGAAATTGAGTTACATTCCGTTGGTAGTTAATCCTCACAGAGAGTCATATATTTTGGATGATGAGGATGTTTACGTTTATCTAACGACATTGGATAAAGAGAGTCTTCGATATATTTTGCATGTTGAGATAATCAAAGATTTGGAAATAAATCAGAGGGACTAGCAACTTTCCAGAGCGGAGCAAAGAAGTTCATTTGGTGTGAATTATGGGGAGATGGATTCAAATTGCAGAGCTGATGATGTAGTTAATGCTGATATCCTTACTATTTACAGAGCGGATGAAGTTGGAGAACAACATAACGAGCCGATTATTGAAGAGCCGATGGAGAATGATGTATCACGTGAGGAATTTGCGACTGTGGATACCCATGGGATAACGGGTTGAATATGTTGAGCTCCCTGTAGAAGAAAGTTAGTATGATGAAGAATGGGAAGATGGTACGGGTCACTAAAAAGGTCAAGAATTTAGTTCTAAAAAGGCAGTGCAAAATTTGGTTGATAGAGCTTCTCATCAGAACTGTTTTGGGGTCGCTACTGTTAAGTCGGATAAAGAGCGACTTAACTTACAATGTCATCAAGCGAAACAAACTTGTAAATGGTATCTACGAGTTGCGAAAATTTAAGAATTAAGATAATTTCAGTGTTAGAGTGTACAGAAAGATGCATACATGCTCTCGGGCAGTTGCGAGTAGAAGCAACAATAAAAAGAAAGGCACACCAGAATTAGTAGCATCTGTTTTGCATGATGTCTATCCAGGTCAACTTGACACCCCATCTCCTAAAAGTGTCATCAGTATTGTTCAAGGAAGACTTGGTTTGAATGTGTCCAACTCGACCGTCTTGAGAGGGAAAAAACTAGCTGTTAGTGATGTGCGGGGCAGTCCTGAAAAGAGCTATAGGATATTGTATTCTTATTTCTACATGT
Source organism: Eutrema japonicum (assembly GCA_030161315.1). NCBI lineage: Eukaryota > Viridiplantae > Streptophyta > Magnoliopsida > Brassicales > Brassicaceae > Eutrema > Eutrema japonicum. Next base: position 31,070,478 of record BSQW01000011.1, on the reverse strand, counting down.
TAGAGAAGGTCAATCCTGGTACAGTAACTAGTGTGAAATTGGATGAAGAGAAAAAGAGTTCAAGTACCTATTCATCGCTTTGGGCGCTAGCATTGAAGGGTTTAAAGCAATGAGAAAACTGATAGTTGTGGACGCAACTTTTCTTGAGACTGCATATGGTGGTATGCTAGTTTTTGCCACAACTAAGGATCCTAATCGTCACCATTACCCCATTGCGTTTTGTGTAATTGATAGTGAGAAAGATGCTAGTTGGAAGTAGTTTTTCGAAATGCTAAAAACCGTTATACCGGATGATCCTGAATTGGTTTTTATGAGTGACAGACATGCAAACATCATAAAGGGAGTATGTGAGGTGTACCCGAGGTCTCATCATGGACATTGCATTTGGCATTTGTCTCAAAACATGAGAGGAAGAGTTCATAATGTCAACAAAGATCTAGCTAGTTGCGATGAAATTCATGGATTGCGCTCATATTTATACTCCGCATGATTTCAACAGAGAGTATGGCGATTTTCGGAGTAGGTATCCAAAAGTTGCTGAGTATCTGGATAGGAGTGTAGAGGTTGAAAAGTGGGCAAGGTGCTATTTTCAAGGAGACAAGTACAACATATACACTAGCAATTCTGTCGAATCTCTGAACAGTGTGTTTTCGAAAGTAAGGAAGTACGCCCTATTGCCTATGATTGATGCAATTCTTGAAAAAATGTCTGAATGGTTTAACAAGCATCAGAATGAATCTGCTGCTGCATCGTACACAAAGAAAGTGGTGCCTTATGTGGAGAACGAATTGCACCCACGATGTGCAATTGCAATACACTTATTGGTGACTGAGCTAAACAACTTTCAACTTGAATACAACGTTATTGGACTTGATGGGAAGACGTATTTGGTGGAATTGTTAAAGAAAAGTTGTTGTTGCAGATGTTTTGATATAGACAAGTATCCATTTGTCCATGCAATAGCCGCAAACAGGGCACTCATGAGCAAGGAAGGGAGAACAACGAATATCGAAATCTACGACCTGTGCTCGAAATATGACTCGATTGAGACGTGGGCATTGGCATATTACATAATGATTTATCTAGTGCCGTATGAGTCTACGTGGAGGATTCCTGATGATATAAAAGAATGGTTCGCCTTGCCGCCGGATTACAAAAAAAAACTGGGAAGAAACAAAGAAAGGCGGTTTCCATCCACCAGAGAACGTCGCCGAAAGAAAAGTAACAAATCCGTGGCTGGTATAAACTTGGAGAGGTGGTTGCAGGGCGAAAGTAGCAGAAAAACATAATTTGTGTGTTTGTATTTGTATTTCTCGGGTTTGTACTACCATGTGAAACTAGATACAACTAAGACCAGTTATGTATTTAATTTGTGTGTTTGTATTTGTATGTCTCGGGTTTGTACTACCATGTGAAACTAGATACAACTAAGACCAATTATGTATTTAATTTGTGTGTAGTTTTTGTGTATTTGTATTTTCTCGGGTTTGTACTATAAAATTATGTGAAATCATCCAATTAATAAGTATTAGTAAAACATTGGGTAAAAAGTATAAGGAAATAATTAAAAATATTGATAACATGAAACAATTAAGAAGTATAAGGAAACACCCCATATACTTCTTAAGGAAGACTTTGACAATGTTAACCACCTTATTATGCAAGAACTCCAGAATATATGATATTGCACATGTTTTATTATGAAAACATCGTAAATGTAATTTAATAGTCGAAATTAATGTGTACAACCACAAAAAAATCATTTATATCAAGGTTCCACTACAAAAACTCTAACATCGCAAAAGTACAACTATTAGGATATTTGTACAAATGGACACTTAGGAACAACTATGTTTATAACACATGAATTTTTTATTGATTTAATGTCCACCCTTTACCGCCGGTGGGAAATTTTAATGATTTCCAAACTTAAAATATTTCATATTTCCCCCAATTCGTAAATAATTCATTCCTCATTTCATTCTCTTCATTTTCGCGGTTCAAGTATAGAGAGAGAATCCGAGAGAGAGAGGGTTTCTGTGTAGAGCGAGATTCACGATTCTGATTTGGATTTGGAGCCAAGCTCGAGAAAGGTTAGCGATTTATGGGATTTATGTGTAGATCTAGGGTTTATAATTTCTGGGTTCGTAGATCTAAGGTTTTCGATTTGTAATTTCTGGATTTTTGGCTTCTCGTGTCAATTTTTACAGTGATATGGGAAGAACTTTTAGCTTCAGTCAAAGCTCTGAATCAAGAGCAAGTTTTAGTAGTGGCTGTTGCAGCTCAGACAGAGAAGATTCAAAACATTCATAGAATTGGGGGTGTCTTGACACGCGGTGATGAGAAAATGCGTGTGGAGATGCATGACAATGTTTATGAGACAATGCGTGTGGAGATGCAGAACAATGTTTATGAGATTGCAAAGCTGAAGGAGTTAATGAAGGGTCTTGTTACTCTTACGGGTGTAATTCTGTTTGTTGCTACAGGTTTCTACTTGTTTAAGTAGATGAGAAAGACCTTATTTGTGTTCGTTGTACTGTCTTAATGCGTAAGAAGATCTTTTAGTTTTCAGTCTTTCCAAAAGGTCTTCGTATTGTAATCGACTTTCTATTGTAATAGACTTCGTATTTTATACAACTCAAAAACCATCAAATTCAAAATAATTCGAAGCTTAAATCCATCTTACAATCTCCAACTAGAAGTTTCAAACCAAGAAATGACAACAACATAGTCAAAGAGTAGAGCTAACTATGCCCAAAAAATAGTAACTACCGATCACAATAACTCCACACATAATCATACTCTTCAAGAAACGTATCTCCGTTTTCATTGCCTCTATTTCCTTCTGATATATCATGGTTTTTACCCCATTTAAGTCATGATATAAGTCCGTTTTATCGAGTCTTTATTCTATTATAGAGCCTTTTAGAGTCTTTTACAGGTTTTGGCACTTTTGGAGCATTATTGGAGATATTGGAGTTTTATGGAGCATTTTGGAGCAAACCTGAAGTCTGGTGACTAAGTATCCGATCGAAGTGTCAAGCATCGATCGATACCTCCATGGTATCGATCGACACCCATCGAGGAGATTACGAGTCGCGACTTTTAATGAAGTTTGAAGAATTGCAGAACTTGCCCAGAAGACTTTAATATTTACAAGAAGACCCCAATTCGTGTTTAGACTATTTAATTAGGTTTTACACCCACTTTAAGGGCTAAGCTTTATTTTACTTTGGTTTTGGGAGAGAGCTTTTGAAGGGAGACAAGTCTGAAACTCTGTTCGTCAAGAGAAGATTTCGAACCATTTTGTTACTCTTTCTTATTTTCTATTGAGTATTTATTCAAACATGTTTATTGCTTTAATTTCCATGTCTGAGTAGATCCACTTTAGGTTTAGGGTTTTCTCATAGGGTTTTCTCTGATTGCTGGTAATTGATTAGTTAGGATTCATCATCTGAAATAAGTTCTTCACCATAGGTTGTTCTCAAAGCTAATTCTAGGTTGACGAATCTGGAACTTAGATCTTAGGTTAATCGATTAGGCACGACAATGCAATTGAGTAACCTGATAGAACCTTAGGTGAGCAAAATAACTATTCGCAAAGAGATTTGGTTTAGTTGTTTTGTGAACAAATCAAACATGATCTAAAAGCTGATTTAGACTTTAGGATTCGCAAAGAGATTTGGAATTCCTAGGATTTAGATTTAGATAATTCTCGCAACGACAGTTGGTTAATTATAGCTTAGTGATTTGAGTTCAAGAACCATGCTAAATCTGAATCCTGACTGATTGGTTATCTGCATTCATTGATCTTCTGAGAAATACCCTGGGCCTATATTCTCCCATTGAATTACAACTCGTTTACTGCTTATTGCTTTTTGTTTCATCTGAACTGCTTAGCTTGATTTGATACTATACAATCTATTGCGTGATTTCTGGAGTCCTTGTGTTCGACCCCTACATATACTGCAACAACTGCTTTAGTACTTTTTATGGTATTAATTTGAGCATATCAAATTTGGCACCGTTGCCGGGTACTCAATTTCGCCATTAGATTTTAGCTGTCGAGTTTCGACTAAGTTTGTCAGTATCGATCGATACTACCTAGTATCGGTCGATACTCGTCGTCTTCTTTTGTTGATATCGATCGACACCACCCAGTGTCTATCGATACTCAACGTGTTTTTGGTTACTTACGTGCTTGACTCTTGTTTTCAGGTGTATACCTAATCGTGAAACCAGAAGGAGCAAAAGCACTCAGCTAGTTGAACTGTCATTGCAGCAGCTACCACGTTTGGAACGCACAAACAGAAAGGTAAAGCAAACATCAGAGATGAACAACCCAGTGGTATTAAGAGCTGATGAAGCTAGAGTCTTGAGAGACCAAGAGGGTCAAGTGTGCAATGAGAGAGGGCAGCGACTTGATGAGGCTGGAAACATCATTGTCCCTCCTGTTGTTGGTGAGATTGTCGCGCTAGCTGGGTGTGCCAACGTTGGGAATGCTGAGGTTGATCGAGGTAGAACGCTTGGTGAGCATAATAGACCTGATCAATTCTACGCCAATCGAGCTGCGATTCGCATCCCCACTTTCCAGAGGCATGATTTTGAGCTGAAACCTGCCTATTATGCTCTTGTGAGTCAGAATCCTTTCCGTGGCCTATCTCATGAACACCCCATGGATCATATCGAGAGGTTCGAGGATTTGGTCACTGGTATGAAGTACAATGGAGTGCCCAATGAGTACCTTTTCTGCAAACTTTTCCCATACTCTCTTAGTGGGGATGCTGCTTATTGGCTGAAGCAGTTGGCTCCTGGTTCACTAACTACATGGGAGGAGACGAAGAATGCATTCCTGAACAATTTCTATGATGATGCGAGATCTGAGGAACTAAGGAAAAAGATCTCTTAATTTTCCCAAGGTCCGACAGAGGCACTCAAGGCTGCTTGGATTCGTTTCAAGTCGTATCAGAGAGATTGTCCGCACCATGGGTTCACTCAGGTTCAGCTGCTGGGTACTTTCTACAGAGGGATCGATTGGAGGTACCAGATGGGTTTGGATGCTGCGAGTAATGGGAACTTCAACGCCATCTCCCCCACGAAGCAGAACTAGGAGGCCCTGTTCAGTTTAGGTGGATGTACCCATTCGAGCGCTTCATGAAACATTTAAAGGGAAAGGCAAAAAATCTAGCAAGGGTTGAAGGATCAATTGTTGCGGGAAGTTTGACAGAAGAAACTTCACACTTCACTTCATATTATTTCGCTCCAAAAGTCCGTACACGCAAACGGGCTCCCCGACGATACGATGATGGCGGTGTGGGATGAATTTATGCAGTAGAGGGTGTCCCAGATATATTCTCACCAATTGGTCGTCTTAGTGGAAAATTGAAGGAAGTTTGGTGGGATAACGAGCATGACAGGCACAACGCACATACGTACATCCTCCTAAACTGTGATGAAGTGAGTCATTTCGAAAGGTATAATAACAAAACTATTTAATTAATCAGTCATTAATAATTAATATAATTATAATTAAATGTGTTAATTTTTATGTCTATATATGTATTTTGCAGCTTATTTGATACCCAGGTACAAGAATGCATTGAAGGGGTTTTAGATGATGAAATAAACGACCGTAAAGATCGTCACTTTGTTGAGTGGTTGAAGACGCAAGTAAGTTAATATAGTTATAAATATTTCATTTAATTATATCGGCTTTCAATCTAACTTTTACACTTATCATAGGTTGATCATGGCGATCCCGCATATCCATTTTGGTTTCATGAGTTACTCCTAGGCCCCATCGGGAAGATAACGACCGCACCCATGTATTTTACCCGTGGTTATGTGTTTCATACATACAAGTATGGCGTTCGTCGAGCAACTACCAACTACGGAGTATGTGTTAGGGGTGAAATAGTTTTTATGGGGTTTTGCAGGAAATAATTGAAGTGGAGTACCCCGGACTGGTTAGGTTGAAATGCGTTCTCTTCAAATGTGATTGGTTCGATCCAACAGTCGGTCGAGGGGTGCGAATTAACAAATTTGGTGTGGTTGACGTCAACAAAGCACGACGTTACAACAAGTTTGAGCCATTCATCCTAGCATCACAAGCAGAACAAGTAACGTTCATTCCATATCCGCGAGTTCGAACATCTGGGATCTCATGGTTATCGGTTATTAAAATAGCTCCAAGGGGTAAAATTGTTGGTGTTGATGATCTTCCAATGCAACAAGATTCTTGCCTTGATATTACAGAACCAGAGATTACGGAGAACGTTCTTTTAATTGATCCACGGAACAGGCAACTAGAATATCTACCTAACGACACAGAAGAAGAAGGCGATTCCGACGAGTTTGAAGAAACTGACGATGATGATGGACCTGAAGATGATGAACCCAATCAAGATGATGAACCCAATCAAGATGATGAACCCAACGAAGATGATGATTCTGATTGAAAGCTTATATATATATATATGTAAGTTTCGGTTTGTTAGATGTTTAAGTTTTTGTTGTAAAATTATATATTAAACGAAATTACGACGTATTAGGCGATTAAATTCATGATTTTCCCCAAGAATTGCTTGATGCCAAAACAATTCGTCCAGACCGCACCGAAACACAGACACCACTTCACTATTTCGGCGATTTCTCGGGTACCAGAGACGATCAAGGAAGGATCAATAGAAAGAAATCACAAGAAGGTTACCTTTGCTCGACGAAGGAATCGCGTTATTGCGGGGCCGTAGCTCCATCGCACCCAAAATCGCAAAATCGAGGAAAGATGAAATATTAGGGTTTATCAATCGTCGCTCTATCTTTCCAGAGGTATTAGTTACGAGGGCGTGACTGGTGCGCAACTGTCAAAGTCGGATTTTTGTGTGGTAGAATTGTTTATAATCTTCGGTTATGCAAATTTTGAAAATGAATGGAGGTATATCCAATAGCTATAAAGATTTAGGGTTTAGGGTATAGATTTATTTTATAACAACGAAATTACGACGTATTCGTCGTAAATTCGTTGTAAACTTACAACGATTTTACGACGAATACGTCGTAATTTCGTCGTAATACCCAAAATATTTTAATTTATCCGCGTGGGGGAAATTTAGATATGTTGAATTTTTGGTTACAGTTTTACGACGATTTTACGACTATTCCGTTGTAATATCGTCGTAAGGTCATCTTGGGTTTAGGAGTAGAACATTGTATTCCCTCTTCTGATGATCTGGCCAACAAAGAATTCTGGAGATCAACTTTTCTATATTCATAAAGACCAACCACCATAAGTGAAAGATACATAGAATTGGACATCCTTATATTACGAAAGATTTACATAGATGTCCAATTCTATGAATCATTCACCCTATGGTAGTTGAAGACTGTCTTTACTTGAAAACAAGATCATACATGATTATTTGTTGGCCAGATCATCAAGAAGTAGGAACACAATGATCAGTGTAAAAACTCAAGGAAGTTTGTGTTTTCTTTTGAGTTAACATTGAAGGTGTGGAACGTATTTATAGAAAATTTTAAGAAATTACCAACGGATTTGCAACGAAAATTTACAACGGTTTTACATCGATTAACATTACAACGATTTTACATCGAATATGCGACGAAATTACGTCTACAAAATGCGATGTAAATAATTAGGTGACCTATTAAAAAAACGTGTTTTACCAAACTCTCAGAGTCGACGTGAAATCGTCGTTATTTTACGACTGGTTTACGACGATTTAGAAATTACAACGGTTTTACATCGATTAGCATTACAACGATTTTACATAAAATATGTAGGTTTACAACGATTTTACGACGAATCCGTCGTAAAATCGCTGTAATACCTAAAATATAGGGTTTAGGGTTTGATTTACTTGTTTAGTTTTTTTTTATCTTATATCTTGTTTTACGTAAGTTCTAATCATAGTATAAACAATTTTATGTTTTTACAAAATCATTTACATTATTTAAGTCATGAATGTTACGAATATACTTATAAGAACGAATGCTATACATTATTATGTAAAATAAGGAAATCGACGACGATATAGATTCAATCGTCGTTATTGAATCTATTGTTAAATATTAGAAGTATTAGATGCACAAATATACTTCGTTCTTACGTCCAGGATATGTGTATTGTGATTTAGGGTTTAGTGTATAGATTTAATCTATTACAACGAAATTACGACGGATTCGTCGTAAAATCGTTGTAATACCCAAAATATAGGGTTTAGGGTTTGATTTACTTGTTTAGTTTTTTTTATCTTATATCTTGTTTTACGTAAGTTCTAATCATAGTATAAACAATTTTATGTTTTCACAAAATCATTTACATTATTTAAGTCATGAATGTTACGAATATACTTATAAGAACGAATGCTGTACATTATTATGTAAAATAAGGAAATCGACGACGATATAGATTCAATCGTCGTTATTGAATCTATTGTTAAATATTAGAAGTATTAGATGCACAAATATACTTCGTTCTTACGTCCATGATATGTGTATTGTGATTTAGGGTTTAGGATATAGATTTAATCTATTACAACGAAATTACGACGGATTCGTCGTAAAATCGTTGTAATACTTAAAATATAGGGTTTAGGGTTTGATTTACTTGTTTAGTTTTTTTATCTTATATCTTGTTTTACGTAAGTTCTAATCATAGTATAAACAATTTTATATTTTTACAAAATCATTTACATTATTTAAGTCATGAATGTTACGAATATACTTATAAGAACGAATGCTATACATTATTATGTAAAATAAGGAAATCGACGATGATATAGATTCAATCGTCGTTATTGAATCTATTGTTAAATATTAGAAGTATTAGATGCACAAATATACTTCGTTCTTACGTCCAGGATATGTGTATTGTGATTTAGGGTTTAGGGTATAGATTTAATCTATTACAACAAAATTACGACGGATTCGTCGTAAAATCGTTGTAATTGTACAACGATTTTACGACGAATCCGTCGTAAAATCGTTGTAATACCCAAATATTTAATTTACCGCGTGGGGAGAAATTGCGATAGGTTGAATTTTTGGTTACAGTTTTACGACGATTTTACGACGAATCCGTCGTAAAATCGTTGTAAATTACCAACGAGTTTACGACGACTACAAAATCTATATATACGCGATCAAATTTTTCCTCCCTCCCTCACAATCTCTCGACACTCTCTCTCTCTCTAATCTTAATCTCTCAACTCTCTCTCTCTCTAAAATCTCTGCCCTCTCTCTAAAAAAAAGGTAACATTTTTTTTTTATAAATTATATTATCGTTCTAAGGATTTAGAATTGTTAGTTAGGATTGTAATATTTATTAGTTAGGATTGGAATTATTAGTTAGGAATGGAATTGTATTATACTAAAATTGAGTTAAATTTTAAATATTTTTAGATATGGCGCCACGTAACTCACACTATCGGCAGTTTCTCGAGACGGGGCCGAGTGAAATTCCGCATCTCCCGTCATCTTCTGCGATACAATCCGCTGTTCCGGATTCTTTTTCCGGACCAGCACCGCCTCCAGAAGCAGTTGCTCGACCGCCGTTGTTGTATGCAGGATTGACGGTCGAAGATATTTTGCAGTCGCCGGGGCATGATTCTTTAGACCGGTTAGATCCGCGACGGCTCCCGAATACTTTTTGGTACGTACCTACAATTTTTTTTTTTTAATAAAATTATGAATTTGTTTTTTTTACTAATAATTTTTGTTTTTTTTCTCAGGTTTAAGGAAGATAACAAAGTTGGATGGAGTGTGGCTGACACCATTAAAGCCTATTTCATGGAGCCTCACCGCCATTGGTCTTCGGTTCCGGAAGACGTTGTCGAGACATGGTTTAAATGTTTCGCGGTAATTTTTTTTTTTTTAATTCAATATTATTTTGGAGAATTCTTTATCTTTAATATATCGTTTCTATTTTTTTTTTCGTATAGCAAAAATGGCATTGGGACGTTACGATCAACGAGACGGTGAAGGCGGAATTCAAAAAGAAGGGAAAATTGCGGCTCAACAATACCATTTCCGATTGGAAGAGGAAGTGGGAGGTTAAAGGCGATCATGGGAAGCCGCCATACATGTCTTCCGATGTTTGGAACGGCTTGACGGCATACTGGAGAGATCGACATGCGCAGCAAGTGGCCGCTAAGTGTTCGGCTTCTCGAAACACTATGGGTCCAGACGGTCTTCCAGCGCTTATGCCTCATACGTCGGGTCAAACATCTTTTGCGGGAAGACACCTTCAAATGGTAATAATTTTTTCGCTTATAATTTTATTTATGTAATTTTAATTTGTTATTAATTTATATTATCCATCAACGGTTTGATTTCTTTTTTAATGTCTTTTTTGTTAGGCAAATGGAGGTGAACTTCCTCCGAAAGACGGATCTTTTGTAGATCCTCGAGATGAGGCAATCTACAACGACGCGCATGCAAGGATCGGCGAGCGTCAAACTCAGCTTTCTCAGCAGCTATCACCTGGCGGTAGTTCGGTCCAATCCACTGCGACTTTGACGGTTGCCCAGATGGACGACATATACGCAGAGGTAATTTAACGTTTTTTTTTTACAAAAGTTAATGTTTTTTTATAGAATTTATTAAATTTTTCGTTTCTTTTTTAAAAGGTTGCCCCGAAGAAAAAGGGCAGAGTTTTAGGGATGGGATCGATCGTAGATAGTGCCGCCGCGTCGTCCCGTCGTCAGCTTTTCGACGATCCGGTTATTTTGCGGACGGAGTTAAACAACGCCAACTCCGGGATCAACAATTTGTGGGCGAAGCAGGTGATATACGATGAGAAGATCCAAGGATACGATAAAACGATCCAAGGATACGATAAAACAATCCAAGGATACAACACTCTCTTCGATATTATTGCCCTGACTAACCCGACTTTGGCGGCTGCTCTAAGGCAGCAGGAAGGATCGCCATCGGGCCAGCCAACTGATCCGCTCGCGCAAGAACGAGCGAATATGGAGCAGAATGGATCAGACGACGAACTTTTTGATAATTTACGTTTTTCGGCTAGGAAATAGTTTGTAATAAAAATTTTATTTTGTATTTTAAATTTTATTTTATATTTTGAATTTATTTATAAAATTTAATTTTTAAATATATTTTTTTAAATATAATTTTTTAATTTTTTTTTAAATTTTATTTAATTTAAATAAAAATTATATTTAAATTACGACGAATTTACATTGAATATTTTACATCGATTTACCAACGTATTTACAGCTACATATGACGACGAATTTACGACGAATCCGTAAAAACAGAAATTTTATAATTCGTTGTAAATTCGATGTAATGTTTCATCCTATTACGACGAATTTACGACGGTTTGTCGAAAAAGAAATTGTATAATTCGATGTAAAATCGATGTAATGTTTTATCGTTATATCGATGTAAAATCGATGTAATATATTCGTCGTAAAATCGATGTAATATATTCGTCGTACATTCGATGTAAATATACAACGATTTTACGACGAATATATTACATCGATTTTACGACGATTTTTAGTCCTCCTTAATAGTACGACCAATTTACGACGATTTAAGATTAACGACAATCATTTTAAGATGAATTGTTAATCGTCGCTAATCCGTCGTAAATCATGTTTTACGACCGATTTACGACGATTATGTTTGTTGTAAAAAGGCTGTTTTCTTGTAATGGTTCTCGTACATTGACACTACAAGAAAACAGGGTTTTGGCGACTACAACAATAGTAGCAAAATAGTCGCTAAAACGAGAATTACGACCAAATAGCGACTAAACCATGTAGTCGTTAATATTTAGTCGCTAAAGTATGTAGTCGTAAAAATAGTCGCCAAATGGCGACTACTTGACGACTACACCAAAGTAGTCGTAAGATTTAGCTACTATTTACCGACTATTCTCTGACTAATTTAACGTCTATTTGGCGACTACTTGTAAAAAAATAATTAAAAAAAAATTATTGTTTTTTATTTATTTATTAAAATAGTTAATTACAAAAATGAAAATAAACAAAAAACGAAAAAAAGAAAGAAAGAAAAAAAGATCGTAGATCTTCTTCGATCTTCTTCTCCGCCATTCACCGCGGATCTGCTCCACCGACCCTCCGAGTGCATCCCGAACTCAGCCTGACTCGCGACCACCGACTAACCTCCTCCTAGCTCTCGCCGTCGCCATTCACCACGAACCAGCTGCATCCCGATCTGCTCCTCCTCGTAAGCTCTTCCGTCTGGCATCTTCTTCGAGTGCATCCCGATTTGCTCTTCCTCACGGCGCATCTGCTACTCCGCCTGCATCTTCTTCTCCCTCACCGGTGCCGATCTGCTTCTAGAAGAAGCCTCGCCGGCGGCTGGATTTGTAAAAAGAAGAAGAAGTATCGCCGCCTCCTCGGACCAACCACACCGCGAGCCCGAAGAGACTCCTACACCGCGAGCGACCGGCAAAACCGGCGAAGACCGAAACCCTAGCCCAAATCCTCGCGAGCTCCTCCGGCCAGATCTGAAAAAAAGAAGAAGAGAAGAACGGGACGAAGTGGTGAAGAAGAAGAGAAGAAGAAGCGGAGGAAGGAGAAGAGACTTACCAGAGATGTTGCCGGATGCGATCAGACGTGGAGAGAAGAAGAATCGATAGAAGAAAGAATGAAAAAGAAGAAAGAAATCGCACGGGAAGAGAAGAAAAAAGGAGATAGAAAAGAAAAGAAAAGAAAAGAGGTGTAAGGTCACGGCGGCTAGAGGGAGAGAGGGAGATAAAATTAGATCTATGGTTTTTTTTAATAATTAATATATGCAGATTAATTATTTATCTGAGAGGGTTTTAAATTTACAAAATTAATTTTAAACAAGGAATATATCAATTTATGCTACTGAATTTTAAACAAGGAATATATCAATTTATGCTACTGAGTTTAAAAACCACGTAGCTGGATGGATTCAATATAATATATATTTCATGGTAATGTATTTGTTTTAATTACTGTGAATTTCCTTGTATTTAAAAATTATTTAGATTTCACAAAATTAATTAAAAAAAAAGTATGATCTTTGTCATTAATGGGAAGCCAGTCTATTTTTTCTTGCATTTAGAATTTTTTATTTGTATATTATTTGTAAATGTTTGATTTTTTATATATTATTTGATGTTTATATGTAAGAGTTTACAATTTAAGATTTATAGTTTATGATTAAGGGTTAGAGGTTTAGGGTTAGATGTTTAGGATTTATGGTTAATGGTTTGTGTTTGAGGTTTAGAATTTAGAATTTATAAAATGATTATATTTAAAAAATTTGTAAGTGTTGGATTTTTTTGTATATTATTGATAATTATGTGTAATATCTAGTTTATCATTTAATATTTAGAGTTTATGATTAAAATTTAGAGGTTTACGATTTATGGTTTAGGGTTAAGGGTTTGTGTTTGGGGTTTAGAATTTAAGATTAAAAATGATTATATTAAAAAATTTGTAAGTGTTGATTTTTGTGTATCTTATTTGATATTTATGTGTAATATATAGTTTACAATTTAAGATGTAGAGTTTATGATTTAGAGTTAGAGGTTAAGGGTTAAGGGTTTAGGGTTAAGAGTTTGTGTTTGGGGTTTATAATTTATGATTTATAAAAATCGAGTATAGTCGCAAATTAGTCGCCAAAATGGCGACTATTATGCGACTACTCTTTTTCGTCGGCAAATTAGTCGTAACCTTAGTCGTAAATAAGCGAACCAGCGTAAGAGTCGCATATTAGTCGCTAAATTAGCGACTATTAGGCGACTATTATTTTCCGTCTGAAATATAGTCGTAAATTAGTCGTAAAATAGCGACTACTGTAGCGACTATGTTCTTTGGTCGTAAAACAGCGACTAAATTACGACCAAATTGTATTAGTCACCAAATAGTCGCTAATTAGTCGCTAATTAGTCACAACCTTTAGCGACTATTTATTTAGTCGCCATTTGTAGTTGGTAAAACCATGTTTTCTTGTAGTGTGACAAGGAGGTGTACTACAATGCCATTCCTACTAGAGGAACTCCCACACATATCTCTTGCATCACCATTGTTACAGGAGAGACGTTGGTAGTTAATCTTGTGGAAGAACCTCCTGACGAGCCAACTGTCATAGACCTTCTAGATAGTCTCTCAGTCATCACCAAGAAAGACGTCAGAACAGCTAAGGCAAAGAAGAAGGTGAAGAGCAAAGAAGTGAAGGATGCCCCCTCTATGACTTTAATCCCTCAAAAGTGTGATGGGGATTCGATTGCATACAAGGTGAAGTGCAAAGGTGCCTCGAAACCATTCTCTAAGGCTAGGGTTCTTCTTACTTCAGAGCTGAAAGAGAAAGGACATGAGTTTGTGGAGAGTATGATGCGTAGAACTCTGAAGCTGGTGATGTCAAGTTGTGGAGCTTGCTTTGCTGCAAGTTCTTATTCTTCTCCTGACTGATCGTCCGTACAGTCAAGCTCGTGACGTAAAACAAGCGCTTGGTGGGAGGCAACCCACTGGTAAGTCTGTTTTTGAGTCTTTTTCTTTTTTATTTTATTTATTTTTTCGTTTTTGTTTATGTGTCAGAATAAACGAGGAGCAAACACAAAAATCGCCTGAGTGTCGATCGATACCCCATTGGTATCGATCGACACCCTACGCGAACAAAAGAACAGGTATCAGTTTAAGCTTGGTATCGTCCGATACCAAGCTGTGTGTCGATTAATACTCGATGTTCCAGCACGGTAACTTCTTCTTTCTCTTCGTTCTATTATGTTCTTTTGTTCTCTTTCACCAAATCTAGGTTAGATAACACTGGGGACAGTGTTGTTTAAGTCTGGGGGAGGTAGTCGCTGACTTTGTTTTTGTTTTTCTTAGGGTCAATCATTTTTGAGTCAAAACTTTGTTGGAGACTGTGATTTTTTTCTTGAACCTATTGATCTGACATTGCTTCTAAGTGACCATTGTTACAGAATCAGTTCTAGATCGACTAATGAAAAATCCAAAGGCTGACCAGTTAACCAGAAGACACTCATGTTTCCAGCAAAGTTCCTTAAAGCCTGAGCAAAAGTTTTGCACTTCATCGATGTGGTTAGTATTCAAAGAGCTTGATTCCTCATTCGAATCTGACAAAGGAACCCATGTGTTTGAAATAATGGTATTTCTCTCCCTGTTACAAGTTAATAAGATGCATTAAAAGATGAAATGATTTTCTTCTGAGTAGAGGGTTAGGAAAATTTACAACGATCCCATTATTCTATTTCAGAGGAAATGATCACACAAAGGTGGAAGCGAGGTTAGGAAAATTTCCTGTGATACCATTATTTTCCTACACCTTTGATTACTTTTGAGGGAAGAACCGGGGATTCGATGGCAAACACCATCAATACTCGCGTCTCGAACCTTAATTTGTATATGCAAGATACATAATGAGGAATAAGTCTGGGGGAGAGAAATAATACCAAAAACTGTGAAAAGGGTGGTTCCTTGTCATGATGTTGTATGGGAAAGAACCTAGAAGGTTCTTGGTATTAATCACAGCGATGAAACTGGCGAAGATGGCTTGATTGAACGATGCTGTGAGATAATGTGTGTAGTCTGGAGCAAAACTGAAGTCTGGTGACTAAGTATCCGATTGAAGTGTCAAGCATCGATCGATACCTCCTTGGTATCGATCGATACCCATCGCAGCAGACACAACTCGCGACTTTTAATGAAGTTTGAAGAATTGCAGAACTTGCCCAGAAGACTTTAATATTTACAAGAAGACCCCAATTCGTGTTTAGACTATTTAATTAGGTTTTACCACCACTTTAAGGGCTAGGCTTTATTTTATTTTAGTTTTGGGAGAGAGCTTTTGAAGGGAGACAAGTCTGAAACTCTGTTCATCAAGAGAAGATTTCAAACCCTTTTGTTACTCTTTCTTATTTTCTATTGAGTATTTATTCAAACATGTTTATTGCTTTAATTTCCATGTCTGAGTAGATCCACTTTAGGTTTAGGGTTTTCTCATAGGGTTTTCTCTGATTGCTGGTAATTGATTAGTTAGGATTCATCATCTGAAATAAGTTCTTCACCATAGGTTGTCCTCAAAGTTAATTCTAGGTTGACGAATCTGGAACTTAGATCTTAGGTTAATCGATTAGGCACGACAGTGCAATTGAGTAACCTGATAGAACCTTAGGTGAGAAAAATAACTATTCGCAAAGAGATTTGGTTTAGTTGTTTTGTGGACAAATCAAACCTGATCTAAAAGCTGATTTAGACTTTAGGATTCGCAAAGAGATTTGGAATTCTTAGGATTTAGATTTAGATAATTCTCGCAACGACAATTGGTTAATTATAGCTTAGTGATTTGAGTTCAAGAACCGCGCTAAATCTGAATCATGACTGATTGGTTATCTGCATTCATTGATCTCCTGAGAAATACCCTGGGCCTATATTCTCCCATTGAATTACAACTCGTTTACTGCTTATTGCTTTTTGTTTCATCTGGACTGCTTAGCTTGATTTGATACTATACAATCTATTGCGTGATTTCTGGAGTCCTTGTTTTCGACCCCTACATATACTGTATCAACTGCTTTAGTACTTTTTATGGTATTAATTTGAGCATATCACCTTCCCATATCCACGAACTACTATCTTCATGTCTTTGATGTCCTTCTCAAAGACTATGACAACGGCTTCACAAGTTCTTGTATCGAGTTCTAAGTTCTTTACCGTTTCCTTCATTTCGAACATCTCCTCTACCATACACTCATCTGTCCATTTGAACAAATGGTAGTTGTCTTTTTCCGAACCTTTTGGAGAGCAATGAAATAGTCTTCCCGGATTTTTAGACGTTCCTGAAGTTCTTATCAAAGAAACTTCTCCACACCTACAAGCATTGGGCATACCTCTATGTCCTTTAGGAGCACCACGACTCATACTTACAGTAAACCCTGCAAATTTGAATCCGAAATTCAATTTTGAAATTTCAAATCGATATTCAATTTTCACAACACGAATTCTCTTCAATTCAATCACTAAACCTACTTAAAAATTGCTTCCATTCAATCCCTAAACCTACCTGAAAATCGCAGATTTTGAAATTCAATTCAATCCCTAAACCTACCTGAAATCGATTTCGGTTTTCAATTCAATCCCTAGACGTACATGAAATCGCTATCGAAGATCAATTCAATCTTTAAACCTACCTGAAATCGCCGCGTTTTAATTCGATGATGTAGTCATGCCTATAATCGCGATTTCGAACCCACCCTAGCTCTCGATGATGTTCTTCCCCAATTTCCCCAATTTTTTTGTTTGTTTACTTTTAGACTAAAACTAAAACGACTTCGTATAAGAATTCACCGAGCCTAATACACAGTTGAACCTATAGCACCAGTTGTACAAAAAGAAAAACAAAAGAAAAAACGAATTTAAGTCAACTTTTACTTTTAGACATTCATTAAAACGACTTCGTTTAAGAATTCACCGAGCCTAATACACAGTTGAACCTAATAGCACCAGTTGTACATAAAAACATTCTTTTTCGTTTCAGTAGTACATTAAAACATAATAGCACACTTCACATTCCAATAGTACCAAAAACCACCAATTCCACAAAAAGATCCTTAAACCACAAATTCAACAAAAACATTCAAAAAACTTCTATTTCATTGCTTTCTTCTCTTCCCTTCTGTATAAGGGGGCTTCTTGAACTTTGATGGCACTTCCTTCCTCTCTTTACTAGGATTTCTACTACTAGTGTATGGAGTTACAGACTTTCTCAAAGAAGACTTGTACCTCTTGAAGGGACCCTGCTCAGCTATGGGCACATTTGTTTTGATATTTGCTTCAGATTATGGCTCCTTCTCACCTACGGACACAAGGGCTTCGACTTCAGCTTCTGGCTCCTTCTCAGTTACATGCACACTTGTTTCGGCATTAGCTTCAGCTTCTGTCTCCTTCTCAGTTACGGGCACACTTGTTTCGGCATTAGCTTCAACTTCTGGGTCCTTCTCAGTTACAGGCACACTTGTTTCGACATCCTGACCACCACTTACAGCTGCAGCAAAATTACAAAAAAACATCTTTTAAGAACAAAGATCAACAATAACTCCATCAAAGTAAACTAAAACACTCACAGTTGTGTTGGTCATCCACATAGTTGTAAGCTTCTTTACTTAGCTGGTTGTTCACATACTTTTCAACAACTTTCAGTCTCCCATCAATGCTATTGATTTTTGGTTTCCATTCCACCAAGCTTCTCCATGATTTCCTTAAACCCTTTATCCATCGATTTCTGCAGCTCCAGAGCTGATGCAACATTTCCAGGTTCATGTTCAGTTCCCTGTTCAGGTTCAGGGACTTCAGATCGAGAAGCCATGTCCAACTCATACAAATCTTTCCAACATATCTTCTTCTTCTTCTTGGTTAGATGCTCTGCCCAACTCTCAACAATTGAATCAATATAACCTATCCCATCATCAAAAGCATTTTCTATGATGCGCGCCATAAGAGCTTCTTCATCCGAGTTAGGTTCCAAGATGCTAGTGATATTCTGTGAATATCAATGAATCTAACTTAAAATCGAAATCGATAACATATACAACTCTTTCCAACTATGACGAGTAACTCTAACCTTACTACTTCCAATAGCCTGATTTATGTCTTCCAATGGAAAACATTTCATGCTACTTCCTTTGAACTTATGCTTGCACAACCTTGGACAATCCTTCTCTGCGGCTACATGTTCTCGAAATGTGCATCCAAGATTGGGAATAGACTTAAATGCCAGAACCTACACATAGAGTTAAAATATCTCATACTTAAAATCATAAAAACTAATACTTTAATACTCACAACTAATACTTACCACTAGAGGAAGAATGAAACCAGAACATGTAAGTGTTGCTTTTGGTTTCACAGAGCCATTGAACTTCTTCATCACGCACTGAATCTCATTGATACAATCGTCAAATGTGTAACGCCCCCAAGGAAATGTTTTACACACCTCCAAATCATCAACAACTCTAAGCAAGAAAGGATCTATGGGGCCAACAACCTTAGCCTTTGCTTTCTCTACTTTGCTTAGGAAATAAAGGATAACCATCTTCTTCATATCTACACAGCTCCGCATTGAATCTAGCTTCTCATCCACATCTGAGATCAATATTTTATCTTTCTTTCCAAACAGCCTTTTCACAAACTTCAAATCACCCAGTTCTTTATAGTTATTGGGGTATTCATGGCAGTCAAATCCAGTCAACAGCGCATGCTCTCTCAAGGAATACCTAATAGGGACTCCATTAACCACAAACCAACACTCTCTTTGTTTCTCAGTATAAGCTGTGCGAAGGAGCAACATCCACATGCCTTGAAGCTGGTGGTTTGGCTCCTTAGGCATGTGAAATATATGCTTAAACTGAAAATGGTTTCTGAACCATTACAATTCAGATGGTAGATGCTTTATCCTTT
This sequence comes from Eutrema japonicum, assembly GCA_030161315.1. NCBI lineage: Eukaryota > Viridiplantae > Streptophyta > Magnoliopsida > Brassicales > Brassicaceae > Eutrema > Eutrema japonicum. The sequence continues at coordinate 31,051,018 of BSQW01000011.1, read as the reverse complement.
CCACCGTCTGCGTCACAGAACACCTCGTTCCTATCTTACAAGGCCTGCTATATTGGCTTGGACCGAAGAAAAGCTTCTCTAGTTGCATTGGCTGGCTATCATCATCGGTATCCTGCAATTTAAAACATAATATCCAACTCCTAACCTCTACCATTCTAAATCTCAAGTAAAGTACATGTATATACCTTCGACGGTGAAAATAGAGAGCCTTCCTCTACTTCGTCCCCATCAGCTTTTGTTTCGACTACCGTTGGCGGATCAGCTTCCGTGGGTGCTTCTGTTTCAACTACCATTGGCGGATCAGCTTCTCTGCCCGCGACACACTCTGTTGACTCATAATCGACATTAGAATTTTTAACCCGAGCCATCTGTGAACAGGACCACAAATCCGACATCATTAGGAGCCATTCATTTCATCAACAAGAGATGTTTAATTCACAATTCAACAGGAAGAGATGTCGAACTCCGCTTACCTCTGAAATCAATCGCCGAACAGATTACACACGACAGAGGAGGAATAGAAAAGGACAGAGGAGGAATAGAAAAGGACACGGAGGACAAAACGGAACAAAACGGGAAACATATATCGGAGGAAGAGGAAGAGGAAGAGGAAAGGACACGGAGGAGAACGAGGAAAGGAAATGGAGGAATTCGCCGGCAACGACAATTTTGAAAGGAAATGGAATCGACCTTTTTTTTTACTTTGACTGAATCGTGTGAAATTAGTTTTTTTTTCTTTTTTTATTATATGGTAAATCGATAAATGAAAGGAAATGAAAATAAATGGTGGGTTTGGGTGGGTAGTCCGGGTGAGTGGGTATAAGTGTGGTTGGGTAGTAATTTTAGAAATGAATGAGGATGGTATGGGAATTTCTCCTATTTTTAGTATTAAAAAAATCTAAATTATATTCATTATTAGAAGGATAGTTTTTCGGCACAAGTTTGAAGAGGGAGTGGCATTCTAGCCATTGTTCCCTCCCAATGCTCTTGCCCTTACGGTGTTAACTCAATAACGCAAAAGTTGATAGTTTTAATTAATTTAATCCTTTTGCCAATTCATATCAGTGATATTTAATGCAACCAAACCTCTTCTCTCTCACTTCACGAGTTTTCCTATTCTTTCTTCGAATTCTCTACCTTGTGTTAGATTTCTTGAGCTCTTAATGATTCTAGCATAAATTTCGACTACCGCTGTCATCATCCACAAGGTATGAATTTCAAAACTTCATTATTTTATACATTTTCTCGAGGTTTGAACCCTCTTGAACTAGATCGATTGTGAGTTCGATTGAAACAATATTTTACTAATTCTTTTTGAACCTTGGGTAATGATTGTTGATGGTTAATTTGCAATTTAGGGTGAAGAAATTTGAGTTTCCAAGGTCTAGGGTTCATGGGGCATCGAGGTGACGAATTTGGGAATTTTTTGATGAGATATGGGGCTTTTGATTCTAATGCTTTGCAGTTGTGATGATATTAAGATTGGGATAGTTCATGCCTTCAAGTTTTTAAGCAATGTCACACTTTGAGAAATTTCGAAATTGTGCACTTGTTTAAAGAATTTGGTTGCAATTTGTGAGTCCTTTCATCTAGTAATTGTTGTCTGTTTCAACATCATCACTAGTAGTCATTTGCAACTTGACATTGAGAATGATTAACAAGTGAGACATGAGACGCATTATCTTTTTTGCATTATTCGTTTCGTCTCTTGTAATTCACATTTCTCCTAAGTTGTTGTATGCACAATGGTGGACAAGAAATCAATGCGTGCGAATGATATTCTCGTATTTTACTCATTTTAGCATATATTTAATTTGGTGTATTGAGTCTCACGTATGTGTTTTCGTAGATTTCTTTAGTGTTTTAGTCCAAATTAGAGTCTAGCTAGTTTGAATTAGGTCCTAGTGAGTTTTGCTCTTTCTCCAAATTTAATATGGACATTTTGAGTCTCACGTAGGTGTTGAAGCTCACGTCCTGCCAGACAAAATACCGAACGGCCACACCGGCCGATCTCAGCCCGGTGTGCTCACACTTGGTTGACTCAGTTTGACCAGAGTTGACCCAGTTTGAGCAGAGTTGACCCAGTTTGACTCCTTTAACTATTTAAACTTTCTAGATCTATTTTTTTTAGCAAGTTTTCTTCTTGTGAGAGTGGGGCTCGACCCAAACTCTCTTTTTTGAGGTTCTTGGATTGTTCTTCATACAAATGCCACCCTAGAGAAGATTTATTCACTCTATCTTTATATTATGTTTATTTAATTCTTGTTCTTAATTTTTATGTCTTTTTCTATTGTGTTCTTCATGTTCTTTGTGAGTTGAATTTTTTGTTTGATTTTGGATTATGCTAGATTAGGATGATTTTGATGATTGACTTGTGGTGTTTAAGTTCTAAATCCTTGCTTTTCTTTCTTATTTAGTGTTCTTAATGCTAGATTAGGCTTGAGAAAATTAATCCAGATCATGAATTTCATGCACTCAAGGTGTTTGATGAAAATTCCCCAATGAATTAAATAAGAGATTTTCATTCTTAATTCATGAGAATGAATGTTTAATTAAGATGAATCTTGTTTATTAGAACTTGTGTTTAATGCTTGCTAATCATATAATCACAAATGAGAATTTGATATTGATTAAGTGATTAACAAAGAGATTAGTGTCATGAGAATGAATTAATCTTATTCAAGTGTTCTAGGGCTAAGGAATAGTATAGATTGTGTGCATTAGCATCATTAGTCAATTGTCTTGATGATCATAATTGACGATGATTTGGATTGCATATTGTTAGATCCTTCACATAGGTTGATCTTAATGCTAGTTTTGAATTAAAAAATCAAATCTAGGGCTTAAGCATTTAATGCCCGAGAGATGCTTGTGCAAATTCTTGAACCAAACTTATTGTGAGCTTTTTACATCCTAACCAATGAGAGTTGATGTTTAGGGTGATTAGTGAACTAATTGGATTTTTTTTCTTAATACTCCTTGATTATCTTAATGCGAACGAGAGTTTATGTCAATTAGGTGATTAGTGAAGTGCTTAGTGCCATGAGAATGGATTAGTCATATTTGTGAATTCCATGTTTTATGATAGTTTTTAATTCAACCTTTGTCATCATTATTTGATTGTTAATCATTTATTTGATAGTCTAATCCATGATCTAACATTTCTATCTTTTGTTTTCCTTCTTGCATTTGTTTTCTTTTCGATTAAATCATAAAAACCCAAAAACCATTTGCTCGAGCTTAATAAGTTTCATGCATTACTAGTGCAATAATTTTAAGCCCTATGGATTGCCACCTCTTATGTTACAATGACAAGCATAGAAGAATTGATACGAGCTTAACAAACACCCATTTACCAGCGAACACAAAGAGGGCTATAACAACCACACCAAGCGAGCCAAGTGCACCGGTTGCCCGTTCGGACGCCAAAGAGAAGGAAGCTCGCAAGAATCTTCCTTCGTTTGAACCCTTACCAACCCTCTTCGCAAATCGTGAGCTCCTTGGGAAGATGAGATTACTTGAATTATTGGATGAGCTTCTTACAAAGATGGGGCTTAGTGACCTTGCAAAATGGATCATCCAACATTCTCGGAACTGACATTGGATTTCTTTGCAACGATGAAGTATACCTTTCTCGATATGAAGGTTCTAGGGACAAATGGTGGAATCATAAGCTTTAAAATAAAGACACCTGCTTACGCCATCTCTATTCTCGAGTTTAGAGAAGCTTATGGATTCCACATGAGTACTTCAACAAGCTTCCTATGCCTCACATATGCTGATATGCTTTGGGACTCCATCTTCGAGAAAAAAATGTTGGGAATACGGCTAAGACAAAGAAAGTGCGAAACCCGGTTTTTTGCCAACACATTTTTCAGGAGAGCCAACACGGCAACGGTTACAAATCGAGTTGTGTTTCCTCTTTCAAGGAGTGAATTGGTACTCGATGATGAAGAGCCAGTGGAAGATGACATCGGGAAAATGTGAACAATGGATGTATCTTTGCACTTAAGGCCAATATGACATCTTGTTTCATCGCTGGTATGCAGATAGTAGGATGTTTACTAATCAATTCTCAAATCCCAATCATGTCATTGTGGTATTTAAGATATCGAACCTAGGAGGTAAGAGGCTAATACACTAGGAATCCAAGAAACTATATAAGCTAAGCAAACAAAGTGGTTTTAATCTAGCAACCTAATGATTGAAATTTAAGCAAGCAAACAAGTGAACAAGACTAAATAGCTTAAACGAGATTAATAAATTAATAAAGGCAAGCTCTTGGATGAGATTATGGACTTTGGAGAGTTCTATGATTAGCCTATGATGTCTAAACACACAATCAAACATGTTTTCCTTAGCCTAGAACATTTAAACAAGACTAATCCACTCTCATGGTCTTAATCACTCTGCTAATCAACTAATCAAGAACAGAGTGGAATGGCCTTGGTGTAGCACCTTTGGTAAAACCGCGTTATCTCCTGGAATACAGGTCAGAGTGGCCTTAAATGACCTCCTGTGGACAGATAACTCACTGGGCTACAACGTTTGTGAAGACCACCGAGGCTAATTCGGATTGGAGACCCTTCGTCCAGCATGGTCTTTCATGCATGCCAGGTGGCTTAGGCTGGTTTGGTGCTTAGCTCCTGGTGGGTCCGTTGGAGATGCCCTGAAGATGCACACCAGATGCACGGACTGGTGTGGGATGGCTTCGTGCGGTGCATAGCTCCTGATGCTGCACCGGACCGTTGCACTGGACGGTGGCCGTGGTGTGGAACGTTCGGCGGCCAGACGGACATACTCTCAATAAATCGGCCATATCTCACGAACCACATATCCGAATGACCTGAAACCACATCATGTAGTCAGCTAACTCACTTGGATACAACCTCTATGAAGACCATTGAAACTGAATCAGATCGGGGATCCTTCGCCCTTCCAGTTCCTTTAGACGCTTTGGAATGGTCCTTTTGCTCCATTACTCCAAACTTCTCCAAAATGACTCCAAGCACCTATAAAACACTCCAAATGATGCAAGACTCACTAGAGCTTAATACAACCTAGCTAGACTCTAATTTAGACCAAAACACTAAGGAAAACAATGATTATGCATGCTTGTGACTCAAAACGCTAAGTAGAATGTATGCTAAAACACGTAAAATATGAGAATATCAACTCCCCCAAACTTACTCCTTTGCTTGCCCTCAAGCAAACAAATAAGAACAAGAAGAGAGAGAGAGGTTGAAGTGAGATATCAAGTCCGAGCATATTAACAAAACAGTTCGAACCAATGCCCTTGAGAGTAGTTACAAGATGCACAAACAATCTTTACTTTAAAAGATTTAGCCATACTAGTTACTACACGAACTTGGTCTAAGCCTTAGCATTCACAAGCATTTCGAAACCCACAACTCTTTAACATTCATTAAGTTCAATGGTGGATCATGCTTATGCAAATCAAGTGAACTCATTTGGCTTAGAGAAAGGACTTGAGATAAAAGTGATCTCAATCATGTGGGTATTCTTAAACAAAGGGATCTCTCACGAAAGAATGAAATTTGGCAAAACGCTAAGGGTAAGGAACAACCGATGCATACAAGGATGACTTTCATCTATCCAATGCCCCAATATGAACCCCACTCATATCTCTAAACCCATCAAGATTCATTCCTAAGCTACCCTTATCACAAGGCGTTTTTGCCTTCTCAAACCCGCACTTCTCATCACTTTTCACTTGGGGGACTTCTTCTTCAAACTTGATTGGATTGGTTTCTCACCTTTTCTTTTTTCTTCAGCTCCTCTTTTTCTTGCACGACTTGTCTCCATTTCATCCTTTAGATGCCTTAGCCATTTTGGCTCTTTTCTTTCTTTCACACTTAGAGATCCTTGATATGCTCAAATTAATACCCTAAAAGTACTAAGCAGTGATTGCAGTAAAGTAGTGGTCGAACACAAGGACTCACAGAGACACACAATAGATTATAAAGATGAGAATTAAGCTAAGCGATCAATGATATAGAAAACAGAACGTAAATTAAAACGGTTGTAATTTCAATTGGAGAAAGATAGGTTCAGGGTATTTCTCAGGAAATCAATGAATGCAGATAAACTAACTAACATGATTCAGATTTAGCGCGGTTCTTGAACTCAAATCACTAAGGTATAATTAACCAACTCTCGTTGTGAAAACTATCTAAGTCTAAATCCTAGAATTCCAAATCTCTTTGCGAATCCTAAAGTCTAAACCAGCTTTTAGTTCAAGTTTGATTTGTTCACAAAACAACTAAACCAAATATCTTTGCGAATAGTTATTTTGATCATCCTAGGTTCTGTCAGGTAATTAAACGCACTCTCGTGCCTAATCAATTATCCTAAGATCTAAGTTCTAGGTGATCAATCTAGAATTAGCTTTGGAAACAACCTATGGCGAAGAACTAATTCAGATAGTGAATCCTAATAGCTAATCAACCTAGCATTCAGAGAAAACCCTTATGAGAACCCTAAACCTAACAAGAGATCTACTCAGACATGGAAATTGAAGCAATAAACATGTTTGAATAAATCATCAAATAAAATAGAAAGAGTAACAAGAGGGTTCGAAATCTTCTCTCGGACGAACAGTGTTTCAGACTTGTCTCCCTTCAAAAACTCTCTCACAAAACCAGAATAAAATAAATCATAGCCATGAAAGTGGTTGCAAAATCCTATTAAATAACATAAATCACGTTTTGGGGCTTGTTGTAAATAATAAAGATTTCTGGGCAATTTTACAATTCTTCAACTCTTCATTAAAGTCGCGATCCGTGTCTGCTTCGATGAGTATCGATCGATACTAGGTAGTATCGATCGACACTGATGCTTCAAATCAGGTACTCAGCTACACGAACTTCTGCTTTGATCCAAAATGCTCCAGAAAGCTCCAATATCTCCAATTATGCTCCACACGTGTTAAAACCTGTAAAAGACTCTAAAACACTACAAAATAGTAGAAAGACTCTATAAAACATACTTATATCATGGCCTAAAAGGGGTAAAAACCATGATATATCAACTCCCCCAGACTTAGCCTTTGCTTGCCCTCAAGCAAAACAGAAAACTAAACCAGAGAAAGAGGTTTGAAAACATAGAGACTCACCTGTTCTTGAAACATTGCAATGACCATTTTCCTTAGTGCTCCACATATCACCTAACCAGTTCCAAGTCTAACCACCATGTACTTCTCCGCAGACATTCGCAGCTTCCCAGACTACACACATTATTTCACAGGATCGTTCAATCAAGCCTTCCTCGCCAGTTTCATTGCTGAGATTAACATCAAGAACCTTCTAGATTATTTCCCATACAATATCATGACAAGGAACCATCCAATTTCACACATTCTGATATTGTTTTCTCTCCCCCAGACTTATTTCTTATTATACTCTTGCATATGCTTATTAAGGTTCGAGACGCGAGTATTGATAGTGTTTGCCACCAAATCCCCGGTTCTTCCCTTAAAAAGTAATCAAAGGTGTAGACGAAAAATGGTATCACAGAAAATTTTCCTAACCTCGCTTCCACCTTTGTGTGATCATTCCCGCTGAAGTAGAATAATGGGATCGCTGGAAATATTTCTAACCCTCTACTCAGAAGGAAATCATCTCATCTTTTAATGCATCTTATTTATTAACTTGTAACAGGGAGAGAAATACCATTACTTTAAACACAAGGGCTCCTTTGTCAGATAATAATGAGGAATCAATCTCTATCGACATCAATCACATCAATGAAGTGCAAAAATTTGGCTAAGGCTTTAAAGATCTTTTCTGGAAACATGAGTGTCTTCTAGTTAACTGGTCAGCCTTTGGATTTTTCATTAGTCGATCTATAACTGATTCTGTAACAACGGTCACTTAGAAGCAAGGTCAGAACAATAGATTCAAGAAAAAGATCACAGTCTCCAACAAAGTTTTGCCTCAATAAAACAAAGAATGACTCAAAAATGACTGACTCTAAGAAAAACAAAAACAATGTCAGCGACTACCTCCCCAGACTTGAACAACACTGTCCCCAGTGTTATCTAGCCTAGAGTTGGTGAAAGAAAGCAAAAGAACCAAGTGGAACTGTGAAAAACAAGAAGTTACCGTACTGGGGTATGAGTGTCGACCGGCACCCAACTTGGTATCGATCGATACCAAGTATTGGTCGACATGATGAACTTTTCTCATTCGCGTTGGGTGTCGACCGATACCAGTAGGGTATCGATCGACACACGGGCAGTTCCGAGTTTTGCTCTTTGGTTGTCCTGACACAAACACAAAACAAAAAAAGAAAAAGAAAAAGACTCAAAAAAAAACTCACCAGTGGGTTGCCTCCCACCAAGCGCTTGTTTAATGTCATTAGCTTGACTGTACCGCCGTTCAGGCAGTGGGTGCATCCTCCAGAGGTATTATGTGTCCTTCTGGAATCTCGGCTTTCGCCCAAAAGTGTTTCACCCTTTGTCCATTGACAGTGAACTCTTCTCCTGAAGGATTTGTCAGAGCAATCGCACCATGTGGTCTAACTTCCTTGACTGTGAATGGTCCTGACCAATGAGAACGCAATTTACCAAGAAACAATTGCGAACGAGAGTTATACAGAAGTACCTGATCATTTGGTTCAAAGTGTCTGGAGATGATCTTCTTGTCATGGTATGCCTTAGTCCTCTCTTTGTACAACTTCGAGTTCTCATAGGCAAGATGCCTAATCTCATCGAGCTCATTCAGCTTGATCAATCGCTTCTCGGCGACAGACTTGATGTCGAAATTCATCAACTTTGTAGCCCATGCTGCCTTGTGCTCGATTTCCTCTGGAAGATGGCATGCCTTTTCATACAGCAAGTGAAACGGTGTAGTCCCAAGTGGTGTCTTGAAAGCAGTCATGTAAGCCCAAAGTGCGTCATCCAGTTTCACAGACCAATCCTTCCTTGTGACATTCACAGTTAAGGACCAAGTGTTTCTCTTCACACCTCTGTAGCACCTTGCACAAGTTAGCCAAACAGTCTTTGAATGATAATCCATATACTAAAAAATCATCCATGAACACCTCCATAAAATCCTCAATCATGTATGTGAAGATAGACATCATGCATCTCTGAAAAGTGGCTGGAGCGTTACACAATCCAAATAGCATTCTCCTATATGCGAATATGCCATATAGACATGTAAAAGTTATCTTCCCTTGGTCATCTGGATGTATCGGAATCTGGAAGAAACTTGAATACCCATCGAGAAAACAGTAGTAGGGATTACTAGCCAACCTCTCCAACATCTGGTCAATGAATGGCAATGGGAAATGATCCTTCCGTGTGGCTACATTCAACTTCCTGTAGTCAATGCACATTCGATGTCCAGTGATAGTTCTAGTAGGAATCATCTCATCCTTTTCATTCTTCACCACCGTTATCCCTCCCTTCTTAGGAACAACGTGCACTGGACTGACCCAAGAGCTATCCAAAATATCATAGATAACACCAGCTTTCAAAAGCTTCATCACTTCCTTTTTGACCACTTCCATCAGATTCGGATTCAGCTTCCTCTGATGCTCAATTGAGGTCTTTGACTCGTTCTCAAGATGAATCCTATGCATGCACAGGTCTGGTGATATACCTGAAATGGCATCAAGAGAATAGCCAAGAGTTTTGAAATATTTGCGCAGCTTACTCAGCAGTAAGGCAATCTCTGTGTTGTTCAAAGAAGCATTAACAATTACTGGGTATGTAGAATTAGGACCAAGAAAGCTATACCTTAGATTTGGTGGGAGTGGTTTTAGTTCCACCTTAGGAGCATTCTCTGCACTCCAATCTCCAAGCTCAGCGGGCTTGCTTAGAGCTTTCGGCCAACTCTCCTTCTAGTCGCAGGGTATTGACCGATACTAGGGGGGTATCGATCGATACTGGCGATGCTGAATCGAGTATCTTCGAGTATCCAGCAGTATCTTCACACGAATGGGCCTCTGAAGTGGCTGAACAGACCAATGCTCTCTCTAGTGGATCCTTAGGATGCATTTCAAGGAAGTACGCTTTAGCTATGTCACTGAAAGTGTCCACAAAGAAAGTCTTCCCATTGATGGTTGGTCGCTTCATCATCTTATCCATATTGAAAGTCATGACCAAATCACCGATGTTGAGGGCGATCTTCCCATTCCTGCAATCAATCAAAGCACCAGCTGTTGCAAGGAATGGTCTGCCTAGGATAAGAGGGTGCTTAGGCTCAGCATCGTACTCCAAGACGATGAAAGCAGTTGAGATTAAGCAATTCTTAATCTTAATCGGGACATCTTCGAGTAACCCCTCTGGAAGTATAACTGACAGATCAACAAGTATCAGGGAGATCCTCGTGGTTGTGAAGTCTGTCATCCCCATCATTTTGGCAACTGAATATGGCATGAGGTTGATACTGGAGCCAAGGTCACATAGGGAACGCTCAAATCTGTCTGTGAGTATCGTACAATCAAACAAAAAACTGCCTGGGTCCGACAGCTTCTTTGGGATCCTGTTGGTCAGGATTTCACTGCACTCATGAGTAATCATCAAGCATCCCTCTTCAAGGTTCACGTTGCTAGAAACCATCTTCTTGACATATCTCCCGAAGGCTGGAGAAGTCTTGATGGCATCGATAAAAGGAAGTTTAACGATCAACTTATCCATAATTTCCTTGCATCTAGAGTCTTCTACCTCCTTCTTAGTATTCCCAGAAGCTCAGGGATAAGGTATCTTCGGTGTGTAAACTCTTTCTGCAACTACATTAGGCACTTCCTTCAAAATCTACAGGATCAGTATCGACCGCCACTGAAATGGTATCGATCGATACACGCGGTTTGGATTTGTCCCGTAAAAGTATTTGGATAGGTGTCGATCGATGCTGGCTAGTGTCGATCGATACTGGAGCGATTTCGGTATCTTCATCGTCATAATCGACGAAAATATCTGCAGTTTAGCCAATTTTTGCTCCTGGAGTGACCTCTTTCCCACTCCTCAAGGTGATTGCATTGACGTGAGCCCTTGGGTTCTCTACTTTCCCTGGAAGAAAACCTTCTTGCCTTTTCACAGCTTCTGAAGTCTGAGCTATCTGAAGTTCCAGCTTCTTCTGCTGAATATTAATAGCGTTGATCCTTCCACTCAGATCATTGTATATGACATCAATCTTCCCATTGAAATCGACAGTTAGCTTCTGCTGTCCTTGAAGAAGCTGTTCAAACATGGACTCGATCTTGCTATCAGGGCGCTTAGCAGGTATTGGCTGATAAGACGAATTTCCATAGTTCCTGGTATACCCACTGTTCTGAGATGACTTCTGACCAAACTGATTCGAACCTCCTTGCTGAGAGTTGTTGTTGAAGTTTCGGTTGTTGTTGAATTGATTCCTCAGACCTTGAAAACCAGAACCACCAATGTAGTTAACAGCTTCTACTTAATCTTCGTTGAGTACCTCAACATCTTCAGCAAAATGAACGGCCTTCGTTGTCTTGCCCATCAGAAGACTGTGCATAGAATCCAACTTGGCTTGAACATCAGTAATCTGTGAACCATCCATGCTACCAGCTAGCTTCTTCCGCTCAAAATCAGTATTCTTGGTGTTATTGCTAGACGCCAAGTTCTCAATCAGTACATAGGCATCATCAGGATACCTGGTGTTGAAGTTTCCATTGCTTGAAGCATCCAAAGCCATCTGATACCTCCAATCAATTCGTCCAAAGAAGAATCCCATCAGCTGAACACCAGAGTATCCGTGGTGTGGACAGTCTCTATGGTATGATCTGAATCTCGTCCAAGCAGTCTTGAACGCTTTAGTAGGGCCTTGAGAAAACTGGGAGATCTTGTTCCTCAGATTCTCGGATCGTGCATCATCATAGAAGTTGTTCAGGAAAGCAGTCTTAGTCTCTTCCCAGTTATTCAGTGATCCAGGAGGTAACAGCTTTAGCTAGTAAGTCGCATCTCCACCAAGAGATTATGGGAAGAGCTTGCAGAAGAGGTAGTCGTAGGACATTCCATTGCTCTTGATGCTAGTGACAAATCCTCAAACCTCTCAATATGGTCCATGGGATGTTCATTGGAAAGACCATGAAAAGGGTGCTGACCCACAAGAGTGTAGTATGCAGGCTTCAGCTCAAAGTCATTCCTTTGAAAAGCAGGAGGATGAATCGCTGATCGATTGGCATAAAACTGATCAGGCCTGTTGTACTCACCAATCGTTCTACCATGATTAACCACAACGTTCCCAGCGACGTTCCCAGCAACAACAGGAGCAGGACGAATGATGTTCCCCACTCCATCCAGACGTTGTCCTCTCTAATTGCACAACTGAGCCTCTTGGTCTCTGTAAGCACCAGCATCATCTTGAACCAAAATCACTGGATTGTTGTTCATATCTGGTGGATTCTTTGCTTTTCTGTTTGTGCGTTCCAAAAGTGCTAGTTGATCCAATGACAGTTCGACTAGCTGAGTGTTCTTGCTCCTTCTGGTTTCACGAATATGCATACATCTGAAAACAAAAGTCAAGAACGTTAGTACAGGGTAACACGATTAGTATCGACCGACACTGGGTGGTGTCGATCGATATCAACAAAAGAGAACGACGAGTATCAACCGACACTAGATAGTATCGATCGATACTGACGAACTTAGTCGAAATTCTCAGACTAAACTCTAATGGCGAATTGAGTCCCCGGCAACGGCGCCAAATTTGATATGCTCAAATTAATACCCTAAAAGTACTAAGCAGTGATTACAGTAAAGTAGGAGTCGAACACAAGGACTCACAGAGACACACAATAGATTATAAAGATGAGAATTAAGCTAAGCGATCAATGATATAGAAAGCAGAACGTAAATTAAAACGGTTGTAAGTTCAATTGGAGAAAGATAGGTTCAATGTATTTCTCAGGAAATCAATGAATGCAGATAAACTAACTAACATGATTCAGATTTAGCGCGGTTCTTGAACTCAAATCACTAAAGTATAATTAATCAACTCTCGTTGCGAAAACTATCTAAGTCTAAATCCTAGAATTCCAAATCTCTTTGCGAATCCTAAAGTCTAAACCAGCTTTTAGTTCAAGTTTGATTTGTTCACAAAACAACTAAACCAAATATCTTTGCGAATAGTTATTTTGCTCACCCTAGGTTCTGTCAGGTAAATAATCGCACTCTCGTGCCTAATCAATTATCTTAAGATCTAAGTTCCAGGTGATCAATATAGAATTAGCTTTGGAAACAACCTATGGCGAAGAACTAATTCAGATAGTGAATCCTAATAACTAATCAACCTAGCATTCAGAGAAAACTCTTATGAGAACCCTAAACCTAACAAGAGATCTACTCAGACATGGAAATTGAAGCAATAAACATGTTTGAATAAATCATCAAATAAAATAGAAAGAGTAACATGAGGGTTCGAAATCTTCTATCGAATGAACAGAGTTTCAGACTTGTCTCCCTTCAAAAACTCTCTCACAAAACCAGAATAAAATAAATCATAGTCATGAAAGTGGCTGTAAAATCCTATTAAATAACCTAAATCACGCTTTGGGGCTTCTTGTAAATAATAAAGACTTCTGGGAAATTTTGCAATTCTTCAACTCTTCATTAAAGTCGCGGTCCGTGTCTGCTTCGATGAGTATCGACCGATATTAGGCAGTATCGATCGACACTGATGCTTCAAATCAGGTACTCAGCTACACGAACTTCTGCTTTGATCCAAAATGCTCCAGAAAGCTCCAATATCTCCAATTATGCTCCAAACGTGCTAAAACCTGTAAAAGACTCTAAAACACTACAAAATAGTAGAAAGATTATATAAAACGGACTTATATCATGGCCTAAAAGGGGTAAAAACCATAATATATCAATCCTTACAATTCAACACTTGGAACTAAATCACTTTCTTGTTTTAAACCAATCCAACTTTTGTTTTCCCCATTCCTTTCTCCATATCTTTTGCTTTCTCCACATTCTCTTTTTCTTTTCAACAACACCCCAAACTCCCAACCTATCTATCCTAGCCTATGTCTAGCTCATTGATGTGTGAGCTAGTTCTACATGAAAGCTTCTCCTTGTCGTCCCAAACTCAACACTTTTTGCTAACTTCATTCGAAATTAGGCATCCCGACACACACAAGAGATGAAGGCTTGAAGGAAAGTTTGGTTTAGGGTGCTGTTAACCGTTCCAAAGGTGGGAATCAGCTATTTGAGCTAACAAGAGTGGTGAAAAGGGAAAAGATAGCTCAAATATGTATATGGTATACATGAGTCCACTCTTCAATTTACAAGCATGATAATTTCGAGTCAAGATTAGAGTTTACTAGATAGAGTTGGGATCAAATCAGAGCATGCTTCAACCAAAACATAAACATTCAACCCGCAAGATAAAAGCATGGATCATCCTTAACTTCGTGATCGCTCAAATGAATCAAAGAACTCCTAACAAAGGCATTCATTCAAGCTCTTAAGTTTATATTCCACATGGACATTTCTCCCAATGAAAGTGAGTGCGAACCTATATGCATCTAGACTCAATCTTAATAATGCGAAATGCAACTGCATGCTTCTTTTTATATTCAAAATTTTCAATTTGTTTTGGTTTTTCTATGCATGAGACTGATGTAGGCAAAGAAAAAAATAAGAACACTCAGCTAGTCGAACTGTCACTAGATCAACTAGCACTTTTGGAACGCACAAACAGAAAAGCAAAGAAGCCAGCAGAGATGAACAACAATCCAGTAATTTTGGTTCAAGATGATGCTGGTGCTTACAGAGACCAAGCGGGCCAGTTGTGCAATGAGAGAGGACAACGTCTGGATGGAGAGGGAAACATCATTCCACCTGCTCCTATTGTCACTGGGAACGTCGCTGGGGACGTTGTGGTTAATCGTGGTCGAATGATTGGTGAGGACAACAGGCCTGATCAGTTCTACGCCAATCGATCAGCGATTCGTCCTCCTGCTTTTCAGAGGAATGACATTGAGCTGAAACCTGCATATTACACTCTTGTGGGTCAGCACCCTTTCCATGGTCTTTCCAATGAACATCCCATGGACCATATTGAGAGGTTCGAGGATTTGGTCACTTGCATTAAGAGTAATGGAGTGTCCTACGACTACCTCTTCTGCAAGCTCTTCCCATACTCTATTGGTGGAGATGCGACTTGCTGGTTGAAGCAGTTACCTCCTGGATCACTGACCAACAGGGGGGAGACTAAGACTGCTTTCCTGAACAACTTCTATGATGATGCACGATCCGAGGATCTGAGGAACAAGATCTCTCAGTTTTCTCAAGGCCCTACTGAAGCATTCAAGGCTGCTTGGACGAGATTCAGATCATACCAGAGAGACTGTCCACATCACGGATACTCTGATGTTCAGCTGATGGGATTCTTCTTTAGAGGAATTGACTGGAGGTATCAGATGGCTTTGGATGCTTCAAGCAATGGAAACTTCAACACAAGATATCCTGATGATTCCTATGTACTGATTGAGAACTTGGCCTCTAGCAATAGCACCAAGAATGCTGATTTTGAGCGGAAGAAGCTAGCTGGTAGCGTGGATGGTTCACAGATTGCTGATGTTCAAGCCAAGTTGGATTCTATGCACAGGATTCTGATGTGCAAGACAACGAAAGCCGTTCACTTTGCTGAAGATGTTGCGGTATTCAACAAAGATGAGGTCGAGGATGTTAACTACATTGGTGGTTCTAGTTTTCAAGGTCAGAGGAATCAATTCAACAACAACCGAAACTTCAACAACAACTCTCAGCAAGGAGGTTCGAATCAGATTTGTCAGAAGTCATCTCAGAACAGTGGGTATACCAGGAACTATGGAAGTTCGTCTTATCAGCCAATGCCTGCTAAGCTCCCAGATAGCAAGATCGAGTCCATGTTTGAACAGCTTCTTCAAGGACAGCAGAAGCTCACTGTAGATTTAAATGGGAAGATTGATGTTCTATACAACGATCTGAGTGGAAGAATCGACGCTATTATTATTCAGCAGAAGAAGCTGGAACTTCAGATAGCTCAGACTTTGGAAGCTGTGAAAAGGCAAGAAGGTTTTCTTCAAGGGAAAGTAGAGAACCCAAGGGCTCATGTCAATGCAATAACCTTGAGGAGTGGGAAAGAGGTCACTCCAGGAGCAAAAATTAGCCAAACTGCAGATATTTTCGTCGATTATGACGATGAAGATACCGAAATCGCTCCAGTATCGATCGACACTAGCCAGCATCGATCGACACTTATCCAAATACTTTCACGGGACAAATCCAAATCACATGTATCGATCAATACCACATCAGTGTTGGTCGATACTGATCCTGCAGTCGAACCGTCTCCTAAGATTTCGAAGGAAATGCCTAATGTAGTTGCAGAGAGAGTTTACACACTAAGGATACATTATCCCAGAGTTTCTTGGAAGACTAAGAAGGAGGTAGAAGACTCTAGATGCAAGGCGATTATGGATAAATTGATCGTTGAACTTCCTTTTATCGATGCCATCAAGACTTCTCCAGACTTCAGGAGATATGTCAAGAAAATGGTTTCTAGCAACGTGAACCTTGAAGAGGGATTCTTGATGATTACTCATGAGTGCAGTGCAATCCTGACCAACAGGATCCCAAAGAAGCTGCCGGACCCATGCAGTTTTGTGTTGGATTGTACGATACTTACAGACAGATTTGAGCATTCCCTGTGTGACCTTGGCTCCAGTGTCAACCTCATGCCATATTCA
Source organism: Eutrema japonicum (assembly GCA_030161315.1). Lineage (NCBI taxonomy): Eukaryota > Viridiplantae > Streptophyta > Magnoliopsida > Brassicales > Brassicaceae > Eutrema > Eutrema japonicum. The sequence continues at coordinate 31,034,287 of BSQW01000011.1, read as the reverse complement.
GTTGCTAAAAGGACCCTCTTATCCTAGGCAGACCATTCCTTGCAACAGCTGGTGCCTTGATTGATTGCAGGAATGGGAAGATCGCCATCAACATTGGTGATTTGGTCATGACTTTCAATATGGATAAGATGATGAAGCGACCAACCATCAATGGGCAGACTTTCTTTGTGGACACTTTCAGTGACATAGCTGAAGAGTACTTCCTTGAGATGCATCTTGAGGATCCACTAGAGAGGGCATTGGTCTGTTCAGCCATTTCAGAGACTCATTCATGTGAAGATATTGCAGGATACTCGAAGATGCTCGATTCAGCGTCGCCAGTATCGATCGATACCCCCTAGTATCGGTCGATACCCTGCGACTAAAGGAGAGTTGGTCGAAAATTCTAAGCAAGATGCTGAGCTTGGAGACTGGATTGCAGAGAATGCTCCTAAAGTGGAACTAAAAGCACTCCCACCAAATATGAGGTATAGCTTCTTCCTTGGTCCTAATTCTACATATCCAGTAATCGTTAATGCTTCTTTGAACAACACATAGATCGCCTTACTGCTGAGTAAGCTGCGCAAATATCGCAAAGCTCTTGGCTATTCTCTTGATGACATTTCAGGTATATCACCAGACCTGTGCATGCATAGGATTCATCTTGAGGACGAGTCAAAGACCTCAGTTGAGCATCAGAGGAGGCTGAATCCGAATTTGATGGACGTGGTCAAGAAGGAAGTGATGAAGATTTTGAAAGCTGGTGTTATCTATGATATTTCGGATAGCTCTTGGGTCAGTCCAGTGCACGTTGTTCCTAAGAAAGGAGGGATAACAGTGGTGAAGAATGAAAAGGATGAGATGATTCCTACTAGAACTATCACTGGACATCGAATGTGCATTGACTACATGAAGATGAATGCAGCCACACGGAAGGTTCATTTCCCATTGCCATTCATTGACCAGATGCTGGAAAGGTTGGCTAGTCATCCCTACTACTGTTTTCTCGATGGGTATTCAGGTTTCTTCCAGATTCCGATACATCCAGATGAACAAGGGAAGACAACTTTTACATGTCCATATGGCACATTCGCATACAGGAGAATGCCATTTGGATTGTGTTACGCTCCAGCCACTTTTCAGAGATGCATGATGTCTATCTTCATGGACATGATAGAGGATTTTATGGAGGTGTTCATGGATGATTTTTCAATATACGGATCATCGTTCAAGGACTGCTTGGCTAACTTGTGCAAGGTGCTACAGAGGTGTGAAGAGAAACACTTGGTCCTTAACTGGGAAAAGTGTCACTTTATGGTTAAGGATGGCATCGTGCTTGGGCACAAGGTTTCTGAGGCTGGGATCAAAGTTGACAAAGCCAAAATTCAGGTTATGACAAGCCTCCAATCACCAAATTCCGTGAAGGATATTCGAAGTTTCCTTGGTCATGCTGGTTTTACAGGAGGTTTATCAAGGATTTCTCCAAGATAGCACGTCCACTCACTGCTTTATTATGCAAAGAGATTAAATTCGATTTCACACCTGAATGTCTTGCAGCCTTTAAGGAGATTAAAAAGGCTTTGAGAAAGGACAAAAAGCTGTACGTCATCTACTATGCCAGCAAGACGTTGGATGATGCTCAGAGGAACTACAACACCACAGAGAAGGAACTATTTGCAGTTGTCTTCTCCTTTGAGAAATTTCGATCCTACTTGATTGGGGGCAAAGTCATTGTTCATACTGATCATGCTGCCCTCAAATATCTGATGCAAAACAAGGATCTCAAGCCTCGCCTTTGTCGTTGGGTTCTTTTGCTACAAGGTTTTGCATCGAGGTTAAGGACAAGAAAGGAATAGAGAACGGGGTCGCTGACCATCTCTCGAGGATTCGGATCGATGCAGACGTCCCTATTGATGATCAACTACCAGAGGAATCCATTTACTTCATTGAAACTGAGTTTTAGATGGGTTTCGCAGAAACTCAGCAATTCCCACGAATTGCAGATCTCGGTATCGATCGACACTCACATGGTGTCGGTCGATACCCGGTGATTCCCGAGCCAACTTTGGCTGTCGAACACCTAGGGGTTTCAGAAGAGTATCTAGTGGCTGCAGCCGATTCTGATCAACCGTGGTATGCTGATATTGCCAACTACCTCGCTGCAGATGCAGAACCAAAGCACCTTAAGAAGTATAACAAGAAGAAGTTCATGCGCGACATAAGGCGATACTTTTGGGATGAACCATACTTGTATAAGCATTGTTCTGATGGTATTTACAGGCGATGCATTGCTGAATCAGAGGTACCTAACGTGTTGTTTCATTGCCATGGATCCGATTATGCTGGACATTTTGCCACCTTCAAGACAGTGTCCAAGGTTTTTCAAGCAGGCTTCTGGTGGCCCACTATGTTTAAGGATGCTCATGTTTTTATTTCGCAGTGTGATGCCTGTCAGAGGAGAGGGAAGATCAGTAAGAGACATGAGATGCCACAGAATTTCATCATTGAGGTTAAGATTTTCGATTGTTGGGGCATCGATTTTATGGGTCCCTTTCCTTCGTCATATGGACACAGATACATCTTGGTTGCTGTGGACTATGTGTCTAAGTGGGTTGAAGCCATTGCTAGCAGAACCAATGATTCTTCGGTGGTTCTTAAGCTGTTTAAGACCATCATTTTCCCTCGATTTGGAGTACCTCGAATTGTGATAAGTGATGGTGGCTCTCACTTTATCAACAAAATTTTCGAGAGGTTGCTGAAGAAGTATGGTGTGAACCATCGCGTTGCTACTCCTTATCACCCTCAGACCAGTGGACAAGTTGAGGTTTCCAACAGGCAGATCAAAGAGATTCTGGAGAAAACAGTGAATGTCACAAGGAAGGATTGGTCTGTGAAACTGGATGACGCACTTTGAGCTTACATGACTGCTTTCAAGACACCACTTGGGACTACACCGTTTCACTTGCTGTATGGAAAGGCATGCCATCTTCTAGTGGAAATTGAGCACAAGGCAGCATGGGCTACAAAGTTGATGAATTTCGACATCAAGTCTGTCGCCGAGAAGCGATTGATCAAGCTGAATGAGCTCGATGAGATTAGGCATCTTGCCTATGAGAAATCGACGCTGTACAAAGAGAGGACAAGGCATACCATGACAAGAAGATCATCTCCAGACACTTTGAACCAAATGATCAGGTGCTTCTGTATAACTCTCGTTTGCAACTGTTTCCTGGTAAATTGCGTTCTCGCTGGTCAGGTCCTTTCACAGTCAATGAAGTTAGACCACATGGTGCGATTGTCCTGACAAATCCTTCAGGCGAAGAGTTCACCGTCAATGGACAAAGGGTGAAACACTATTGGGCAAAAGCCGAGATTCCAGAAGGACACATAATGCCTCTGGAGGATGCACCCACTGCCTGAAAGGTGGTACAGTCAAGCTAATGACATTAAACGAGCGCTTGGTGGGAGGCAACCCACTGGTGAGTTTGCTTTTGAGTCTTTTTCTTTTTATTATTCGTTTTTGCGTATGTGTCAGGATAAACAAGGAGCACACACGAAATCGCAGTGTGTCGATCGATACCCTATTAGTATTGGTCGACACCCTACGCGAATGAGAAAGGTTCATCATGTCGACTTAGAATTGGTATCGATCGATACCAAGTTGAGTGTCTGTCGATACTCGATGTTCCAGCACGATAACTTCTTGTTTTTCACAATCCCACCTGGTTCTTTTGTTTTCTTTCACCAACTCTAGGCTAAATAACACTGGGGACAGTGTTGTTCAAGTCTGGGGGAGGTAGTCGCTGACATTGTTTTGGTTTTTCTTAGAGTCAGTCGTTTTTCAGTCATTCGTTGTTTTATTGAGTCAAAATATGTTGGAGATTGTGATCTTTTTCTTGAATCTCTTGATCTGACCTTGCTTCTAAGTGACCATTGTTACATAATCAGTTCTAGATCGACTAATGAAAAATCCAAAGGCTAACCAGTTAACCAGTTAAAGCCTGAGCCAAATTTTTGCACTTCATAAATGTGGTTAGTATCCATAGAGCTTGATTCCTCTTTCGTATCCGACAAAGGAACCCATGTGTTTTATAATAACGGTATTTCTCTCCCTGTTACAAGTTAATTAATAAGATGCATTAAAAGATGAGATGATTTTCTTCTGAGTAGAGGGCTAGGAAAATTTCCAGCGATCCCATTATTCTACTTCAGAGGGAATGATCACACAAAGGTGGAATCGAGGTTAGAAAATTTTCTGTGATACCATTATTCGCCTACACCTTTGATTACTTTTGAGGGAAGAACCGGGGATTCGGTGGCAAACACCATCAATACTTGCTTCTCGAACCTTAATTTGTATATGCAAGGAATATGATAAGAAATAAGTCTGGGGGAGATAAATAATACCAAAAAGCGTGAAAATGGTGGTTCCTTGTCATGATATTGTATGGGAAAGAATCTAGAAGGTTCTTGGTATTAATCACAGCGATGAAACTGGCGAGGAAGGCTTGATTGAACGATGCTGTGAGATAATGTGTGTAGTCTGGGAAGCTGCGAATGTCTACGGAGAAGTACATGGTGGTTAGATCAAAAGCTGGTTAGGTAATATGTGGAGCACTAAGGAAATTGGTCATTGCAATGTTTCAAGAACAGGTGAGTATCTACGTTTTCAAACCTCTTTCTCTGGTTTAGTTTTCTATTTTGCTTGAGGGCAAGCAAAGGCTAAGTCTGGGGGCGTTGATATATCATGGTTTTTACCCCGTTTAGGTCATGATATAAGTCCATTTTATAGAGTTTTCTACTATTTTGTAGTGTTTTAGAGTCTTTTAAAGGTTTTAGCACGTTTGGAGCATAATTGGAAATATTAGAGATTTCTGGAGCATTTTGGATCAAAGCAGAAGGTCGTGTAGCTGAGTACCCGATTTGAAGCATCAGTGCCGATCGATATTGCCTAGTATCGGTCGATACTCATCAAAGCAGACACGGACCGCGACTTTAATGAAGAGTTGAAGAATTGCAAAATTTCCCAGAAGTCTTTATTATTTACAAGAAGCCCCAAAACGTGATTTATGTTATTTAATAGGATTTTACAGCCACTTTCATGGCTATGCTTTATTTTATTCTGGTTTTGTGAGAGAGCTTTTGAAGGGAGACAAGTCTGAAACTCTGTTCGTCCGAGAGAAGATTTCGAACCCTTTTGTTACTCTTTCTATTTTATTTGATGATTTATTCAAACATGTTTATTGCTTCAATTTCCATATCTGAGTAGATCTCCTGTTAGGTTTAGGGTTCTCATAAGAGATTTCTCTGAATGCTAGGTTGATTAGTTATTAGGATTCACCATCTGAATTAGTTCTTCACCTTAGGTTGTGTTCAAAGCTAATTCTAGGTTGACGAATCTGGAACTTAGATATTACGATAATTGATTAGGCACGAGAGTGCGAATAATTGCCTGATAGAACCTTAGGTGAGCAAAATAACTATTCGCAAAGAGATTTGGTTTAGTTGTTTTGTGAACAAATCAAACCTGATCTAAAAGCTGATTTAGACTTTAGGATTCGCAAAGAGATTTGGAATTTCTAGTATTTAGATTTAGATAGTTTTCGCAACGAGAGTTGGTTAGCTATACTTTAGTGATTTGAGTTCAAGAACCGCGCTAAATCTGAATCCTGTTAGTTAGTTTACTTGCATTCATTGATTTCCTGAGAAAAATCCTGAACCTATCTTTCTCCAACTGAATTTACAACCGTTTAAGCTTACGTTCTGTTTTCAATATCATTGATTGCTTAGCTTAATTCTCATCTTCATAATCTATTGTGTGTCTCTGTGAGTCCTTGTGTTTGACCCCTTACTTTACTGCAACTACTGCTTAGTACTTTTAGGGTATTAATTTGAGCATATCAGCCAACACTTGATGTCGTGATATTTCTTCAAGTTGTGGCATTTCTTGAGGTTTTGGAGCTTGAAAAATGTTGCATTGGTCGTCCATCTCTTGGGGTTGTAGAATTTCAAGAATGTCTTTTCAATTGACCACCTTAAACACCTCAATTAATTGCTCTTGTCTTCCCATTTCTCTTCTTTTGATTTTGGTACCTTTGTAAGCACAATAGAACTAAGGAAGACAAGTTAGTAACAATAACTAAAAAAAATTCATCATTTCCACAAGATAAATGCACTTAGCTATATGCATTAACATAATGTAAACAAAAGCCTAGTCTTATTAAGAATTTAAATCCTAATGGCTAACGCTAAACCTCCATGGCAACGGCGCCAAATTGATAGTAGGATTTTTACTAATCAATTACTCAAATCTCACACATGTTATTGTGGTAGTTAAGATATCGAACCAAGGAGGTGAGAGGCTAATACACTAGGAATCCAAAAACTATATAAGCTAAGCAAACAAAGAGGTTTTAATCTAGCAACCTAATGATATAAATTTAAGCAAGCAAACAAGTGAACAAGACTAAATAGCGTAAACGAGATTAACAAATTAATAAAGGCAAGCTCTTGGATGAGGTTATAGACTTTGGGGAGTTCTATGATTAACGTATGATGTCTAAACACACAATCAAATATGTTTTCCTTAGCCTAGAACACTTAAACAAGACTAATCCACTCTCATGGTCTTAATCACTTTGCTAATCAACTAATAAAGAACAAACTCTCATTTGTGAAAAGTTGATTACCAAGCATTAATTACATGTTCATAAAGCCACAATACTCCTTAAACATCTACTCTCATAGGTTAAGCAAGTAAAACATCTTATTTAGTTCTTGGGGAATTTCATCGAACACCTTGTGTGCATGAAATTCCCTATGATCTAGATTAGCTTTCTTAAACCTAATCTAGCATTATGAACACTAAATAAGAGAGGAAACATGTAGTCTAATCACTAGCCATCATAAATCAAACAAGAAAACCCCTAATCAACCTAATCCATGAGCTTTAAAAGGACCTACTCACTAATCATGGTGAAACCTTCAAATCCCATAAGGAAGATGATTGAATTCATGATTAGAGATTGGGGATATTAAAATAAAAGAAAGATTAGATAGATTAAGAAGATTAAAACTTAATATTGCATTAAAATCAAAAGGTCTATTGCAAAAATCAAAGAACAAAATAAAAGAGAAGTTTTTGCTTTAGGAATTTTTAGAGAAAAAAAGACTTAGCATAAAAATAGGGTTTGTTTTTGGTATTTATAGGTTCTTGGGCGGATCGGGTCAACCCTGAACAAACCGGGTCTTGAATCGGCCGAAATAGGTCACAAAAGCTCCTGTGGCCACACCGAACCGTTGCACCGGATGGTGGATCCGGTGTTGAATGGCCTTAGTGTAGCACCTTTGGTAAACCCACGATATCTTCTGGAATACATGTCAGAATGGCCTCAAACAACCTCCTGTGTACATCTAACTCACTGGGCTACAACTTTTGTGAAGACCACATATGCTAATTCGGATTAGAGACCCTTCCTCCAGTGAGGTATTTCAGGCACGTCGGGTGGCTTCGGCTGGTTTGGTGCTTAGCTCATGGTGGCATACTGGACCGTTGCACCGGATGGTGGGTCCGGTGGAGATACCCTGAAGATGCACACCAGATACACGGACTGGTGTGGGATGGCGTCGTGCGGTGCATAGCTCCTGGTGATGCGCCGGACCGTTGCACCGGACGGTGGCCGCGGTGTGGAACATTCGACGGCCAGACGGACATACCTCAGTAAATCGGCCATATCTCACGAACCACGTATCCGAATGACCTTAAACCACCTAATGTAGTCAGATAACTTACTTGGATACAACTTTCCTGAAGACATTTGAAGCTGAATCAGATCGGGGATCCTTCGTCCTGCATGTTCTTTTAAACGCTTTAGAATGGTCCTTTTGCTACATTACTCCAAACTTCTCCAAAATGACTCCAAGAACCTATAAAACACTCCAAATGATGCAAGACTCACTAGGACTTAATGCAACCTAGTGATGTTCCAATATTTTACATCTTTTAGCATGTATTTATGTTATTGTTATATGTCTCATGCATGTGTCTTGCATAGTTTTTTATAGCATTTTGGTTTCAATTAGAGTATTAGTTGTTTTGAATTAATTACTATGAGTCTTGCATGCATTTGGAGTGTTTTTAGGTTATTTGCAGGCAATTGATGATATTTGGAGAGTTGGACCAAAGTAGAGTGTAAGGTCCATCCGATACACCGGAAAGACGTGACTGGACGGAGGCCCTCCGATCTGAATCAGCTTAGATAACCTTCATAGACGTTGTAGAAGACGTAGGTAGCTGTCCACAGGAGTTGGAATCAAATAATTCTGACATGTGTTTTGAAAGATATGACTGATTTACCAGAGACAGATCCGCCTGGCCGAGACAGTTTCTTCACGCCGATGTCACTCCTCGGTACAACATGTGGGTACTAAGGGGATTTTCCTCCTGTTTCAATACTGACTTGTTGCAACTTCAGGGGATTACACCGATGTCACAGGTCGGTATGACTGATCGGTGTAACACTTATCTCACCTGAACCAGTAGAGCTCATCCGAGGTGTCTGAAAGATCTTGCCGCAATAGGGGTCTAAAATCCGAATTTGCTTCGGTGGTCTTCATAAACGTTGTAGTAACGTGAGTTAGCTGACTACAGGAGGTGGTTACAGTTAATTGGGATATGTGGTGCGTTAGATACGACCGGTTTACTAAGCGTATGTCCGTCTGGCCGAAGCCACCAGACATGCCTGAAAGAACTGGCTGGACTAAGGGTCTCCAGTCCTAATTAGCCTCGGTAGTCCTCACTAAAGTTGTAGCTAAGTGTGTTAGCTGTCCACATGAGGTGTTTTGAGGACATTCAGACATGTATTCCAATAGATATAATGGTTTTACCGAAGGTTCTACAACACCACCATCCACACAAACCCAGGTCCAATACCGATGTGCAATACCGAGTTGTGACCTCGGTATTGAGCTACTCAAGACCATATTTGACCTATTTTGAACCGGGTCGGTACCCGGTTTGTCCCGGGTCAACCCGGTTCGCCCCCTTTCACTATTTTAGCCCAAAAACCCTATTTTTTTGGTTAAGCTTTCTTCTTTCTAGAGTTGGGTTTTATCCCAAACTCTTCTTATGATTTTGGAGGGATTTTGATTGTTCTTCATACAAATGCCACTCTAGAGAAGATTTCTTCACCCTTATCTTTATATTAATGCATCTTCTTTATCTTTATTTCTTCTTCTTCCTTGTTCTTCATGTTTAGGCTTTAGACCCCTTTTTGTTGGATTTTGGATTTTGCTTGATTTTGATGGTTTGATGGTTGATTGTTGATGTTTAGGACTAGATAAACATTTGTTCTCATGTTAGGAAGGATCTTAATGTTAGGATTGAATTAAAACTCATTTATAGAACTTAGACATTTCATGCACACAAGGTGTTCGATGAAATGTCTAGAAAACTTCTAAGCATGCTTTTCATTCTAAGTGATCGGTGGATGCTGACTTTAGGATGAATTGTTGACTAAAACGGACTCGTGGTAAATTATTGTTTATCTAAGTGATCGGTGGATGCTGACTTTAGATGATTCTTACAATGATTAGTGTCATGGAACTGAACTAATCTACTTGAAAGTGTTCCATGTCATAAGAATAAAGGTGCATTGAATGTTTAGGCATCGTTAGTCAATTGTCTTGATGGTTAGATGATGATGATTTAGGTTGCATCTTGTTAGAGCCTTCACTTAGGTTGATCTTAAAGCTAGTTTTGGATTGAGAGATCAAAGCTAGAGCTTAAGCATTTCACGCCCGATAGGTGTTCGATGAAATGCTTGAACCAAACTTTTTGTGAGCTTTTCATGCCTAGCCAATGAGAGTTGATGTCTAGGATGATTAGTGAACTAAGTGGAATTGGAGATTAAAGCTTGTTAATCATCTTATCACAAACGAGAGTTTGATCTTGATTTGGTGATTAATAATCTTATTGCATCGGAATACCCACATTGTTTGATATCACTTTTATCTAAAGACCTCTCCCTTAGCCAAATGAGTTCACTTGATTTGTATGAGCATGATTCACCATTTGCACTTAATGAATGTCAAAGAGTTGGATGATGGAATGCTTGTGGATGCAAAGGCTTAGACCCATTTTGTTTTGAAAAGAGTATGGCTAAATATTTTAAAGTAGAGGTTGTTTGTGCATCATATAACTTCTCTCAAGGGTATTGATTCGAATTCTTTTGTTAATATTCTCGGATTTGATCTTCCACTTTCAAACCTCTCTCTCTACTTGTTTGTTTGCTTGAGGACAAGCAAATGAATAAGTTTGGGGGAGTTGATATTCCCTTATTTTGCATCTCTTAGCATGAATTATTGTTATTGTTTTGTGTCTCATACATGTGTCTTGCATTGTTTTTATAGCATTTTGGTCTTTATTAGAGCATTAGGTTTTGCATAGGTCCTAGTGAGTTTTGCATGAATTTGGACTGTTTTAAGGTGTTTTGGAGACGGTTGATGATGTTTGGAGTTATGGAGCATAAGAGAAGGAAAAGTCTGTATGGAGTGTCCGAAAGAACGGGTCGGACGAAGGGTTTCCAGTCAGATTCAGCTTCGGAGATGTTCATGAGAGTTGTAGAGGATTCAGTTATCTGTCTACGGATTCAGGTTATTTGGACATGTGGTTCGAGAGATATGGCCGATTTTCTAAGTAGTCTCCGTCTGGCCGCGAACCCGTTGTACCATACCGGACCAATCTTGTCCGGCGTCACCGTCAGGTGTTCAACTTCAGCTTGGACATGAAGATTACCAGCCCACAACACCCCTACATCCCTGACCGGTACTGCTCCTTCACTCGACCAGGGGAAATACCGGCCTCTTGTGCCGGCCCAATCTCGTCCGGCGTGGAAGCTCTCGCCAAAGCCAGCCGAAGTGTCTGAAAGACCCGGCTGGACGAAGGACCTACGCTCAGATTGAGTTCTAAAGCCTTTATAGAAGTTGTAGGTGATTGAGTTAGCTATCTTCTGGAGGTAGTTGCAAGTCATTCTGATCGGTGGTTTAAAAGATACATCAGATTTAGCAGGGACATATCTGACTGGCGCTCAAACGAGTTATGCTCAAAAAAGGCAAAGTCTCGATACCGGCCACACATACCGGCCCCAATTCGCCCGGTATGGAGAAGTTCGACCAAAGACTTGATCGGGTCAAAACCTGGTTTGTTTCGAGTCGACCCGGTCTGACCCAAACTCATTTAAATATTGAAAACCCTAATTTTTTAGATCTAAGCTTTCTTTTCTCTAGAGTTGGGTTTTCTCCCAAACTCTTCTTATGCTGATTTTGGATGGATCTTCATCATTCATGCCACTCTAGTGATATTATGTTTATTTAATGGGAAAAAACTAGAATGACACATATAAATTGTCTAAGGACTAGACTAACATATATTTACTGGGAAGGAGAAAGTGTGTTTTTGCCCATTATACCCTTATTTTCTCTTGTTAGGAAAAACGTTATTACGACACTGCCATTACGAATTTGTTTCCATGTAACAAAAAATTTGAGTTATTTACAAAAATACCACAGCGGTTTTCAGAATAAATCTGCAGACCTTTGTTGCAGACTTAATAAATCGATAAGTCTGCACATAATTGTTATGCAAACTTAATCTGCATACTTGTTATGCAGACTTAATATGCAGATTTATTTTTCAATGTTGCAGACTTATTAAGTCTGCGCACATTTGCAGACTTATTATGCGTGTTGCAGACTTTTCAACGCAGACTTAATGTGCTTTGTTGCAGACTTATTAAGTCTGCACAGACTTGTTTTGATTGCAAACTTATTACGCAGATGTATTCCCTTTATCGCAGACTTATTTTCATTTGCAGACTTATTATGCAGACTTATAAAAAATCTGCAGCTGTTTGTTGCAGACTTAAATGCTTTGTTGCAGACTTTTGGAAAATCTGCCACAAAAAGACTAAGTCTGCGACACTTAAAAGGTCTTACTGAAATAACATTGCTTGTCGCAGATTTATTTACAATGTCGCAGATTTAATGCTTAACGTCGCAAACTTATTTGTAAATTGCTTACGTGGCATTAAAAATTGCAGACTTATTAGACAGTGCTGCAGACTTGTTTTCTGACTAGAATAACACTTTGTTTGTCACAGACTTGTTATGCAGACTTATTGAATGTGTTGCAGACTTAACGAATTTATTTGTCCTAGACTTTCGTTGCAGACTTATTGAATGTGTTGCAGACTTATTTCGAACTTCGATGAATAAGATGAAATGTTTCTAATAGTTCGGAAGCTGCTAGAGTCTGTCACTACTTAACCATTTTGGAGCTTGTCTTTTCATCTATCCCCGGCGCAGCAAAGCCTTATATTTCGATTTCTAGGGATTGTTTTTTTCTTCTCCGAGTTATGTGAATTTGTAGATGAGATTTGATCAAATTTGTCAAATTAAGGGAATTAGAGTCATGTCTTGGAAATGTACTTGGGTTGATCAATGAAAATGTAATTTTATTTAAATGTTTAAAAGTGTAACTTAATTAAAACAGAGACTGAAATTAAAACAGAGCTTTGAGGACGACTCAGGCTAAGGTTTTAAGCATCTAAAAACAAGTCATGCTTACTTTAATGTGCAAAATGCACAATTTTATGGGCCACATCCTGTCAGTTTCATCCAAAAAAAACTAAAAGTGATAAGATTCCTCTTCAGTTTGCATTAATATCAACAAAAAAATAGTATATTGTCATAGGTGACATACACAATAAGTCTGCGACATACACAATAAGTCTGCGACATACACAATAAGTCTGCGACATGCACAATAAGTCTGCATCATACACAATAAGTCTGCGACATTCACAATAAGTCTGTGTCATACACAATAAGTCTATGACATACACAATAAGTCTGCGACATACACAATAAGTCTGCGATATACATCATCTATGACATACACAATAAGTCTGCGATATACACAATAAGTCTGCGACATACACAATAAGTCTGCGACATACACAATAAGTCTGCGACATACACAATAAGTATGCGATATACACAATAAGTCTGCGATATACATAATCTGTGACATACACAATAAGTCTGTGACATACACAATAAGTCTGCGACATACACAATAAGTCTGCGACATACACAATAAGTCTGCGACATACACAATAAGTCTGTGACATACACAATAAGTCTGCGACATACATAATCTGTGACATACACAATAAGTCTGTGACATACACAATAAGTCTGTGACATACACAATAAGTCTGCGACATACATACTCTACGACATAAATAATAAGTCTGCGACATACACGATGAGTCTGCGACATACACAATAAGTTTGTATCGCATACTTATTTGTTTGTCGCAGACTTATTTGTTTGTTGCAAACACAGATGACAACAAAAGAGGAATTTGAATCGAACGTTAAAGCAACAAATAAACACACAAAAAATACAGATCTGAGAGAAATGAATCTTACCTACGACGGTGGAACGACGACACAGCTCTCATAGATGGTGGCGGAGAGGCGACATGAGGAGGAGTTGCCGAAGGAGGAGATGCATGTGGTGGAGAAGAGACTGGTGGTGGAGATGCATGTGGTGGAGAAGAGACTGGAGGAGTTGAAGAGACAAGAGGAGGAGGAGTCGCTGGAGGTGGAGTTGTTGGAGTCGGCGACGGAGAAAAACGTAGGAGTGAACAAATGAAATATTACGGTTTTCTGAACTTTTGTTAAGTTTTATATATTTTTATTTTATTTTCTGAAAAAAAAAATCAAAATGGTATTTCTGTGAATAAGTAACTCAAATAGGGGTTTTATGTCTTTTGACAAAAGAGCTGTGTTATTCTAGTCAACTCAGTTCTGAGGGTATTAATCTAGTAATTACATGAAAAATTAATGTTATTCTGAGTAATTTTCACTTATTTAATTCTTGTTCTTTATCTTTATGTATCTTTTTCTCTTGTGTTCTTCCTTGTTCTTCATGTTTAGGCTTTAGACCCCTTTTTGTTGGATTTTGCTTGATTTTGATGGTTTGATGGTTGATTGTTGATGTTTATGACTAGATAAACATTTGTTCTCATGTTAAGAAGGATCTTAATGCTAGGACTGAATTGAAAACTCATTTCTAGAACTTAGATATTTCATGCACACAAGGTGTTCGATGAAATGTCTAGAAAACTTTTAAGCATGCTTTTCATAAGTTATCGGTGGATGCAGACTTTAGGATGAATTGTTGACTAAAATGGACTTGTGGTAAATTATGGATTATCTAAGTGATCGGTGGATGCTGAATTTAGATGATTCGTACAATGATTAATGTCATGGAAGTGAACTAATCCACTTGAAAGTGTTCGATGTCATAAGAATAAATGTGCATTGAATGTTTAGGCATCGTTAGTCAATTGTCTTGATGGTTAGATGATGATGATTTAGGTTGCATCTTGTTAGAGCCTTCACTTAGGTTGATCTTACAGCTAGTTTTAGTTTGAGAGATCAAAGCTAGAGCTTAAGCATTTCACGCCCGATAGGTGTTCGATGAAATGCTTGAACCAAACCTTTTATGAGCTTTTCATGCATAGCCAATGAGAGTTGATGTCTAGGGTGATTAGTGAACTAAGTGGAATTGGAGATTAAAGCTTGTTAATCATCTTATCACAGACGAGAGTTTGATCTTGATTTAGTGATTAACAAAGTGATTAGTGGCACGAGAGTGGATTAGTAAAAATTGTGAAATCCATCTTCTAGGATAGTGTTTAATTCAATCTTTATCATCATTGTTTGTTCATTAATCATCTTCTTGATAGTTATTTCATCTTCCAACACTTCTATCTTTTGTTTTCTTTCTTGCATTTTACATTCTTTGTTTAAAAATATAAAAACCCAAAAGATTTGCTCTAGATTAGGAAGATTCATGTATTCTTGGTGCATTGTGATATGCTCAAATTAATACCCTAAAAGTACTAAAGATATAAAGAAGATGATATGCATTTTACATTCTTTGTTTAAAAATATAAAAACCCAAAAGATTTGCTCTAGATTAGGAAGATTCATGTATTCTTGGTGCATTGTGATATGCTCAAATTAATACCCTAAAAGTACTAAAGCAGTAGTTGTAGTAAAGTAGGGGTCGAACACAAGAACTCAAGAAATCACACAATATATTATTTAGTGTCGAATCAAGCTAAGCAATTTAGTTCAAATAAAAAGCAATAAACAGTAAAAGAGTTGTAAAATCGATGGAATAATATAGGCTTAGGGTATTTCTCAGGAGATCAATGAATGCAGATAACAAATCAGTCAGGATTCAGATTTAGAATGGTTCTTGAACTCAAATCACTAAAGTATAATTAACCAACTCTCGTTGCGAGAATTATATCAGTCTAAATCCTAGAATTCCAAATCTCTTTGCGAATCCTAAAGTCTAAACAAGCTTTTAATTCAAGTTTGGTTTGTTCACAAAACAACTAAACCAAATCTCTTTGCGAATAGTTATTTTGCGTACCCTAAGTTCTATCAGGTAATTAATCGCACTCTCGTGCCTAATCAATTATCCTAAGATATAAGTTCTAGATTCGTCAACCTAGAATTAGCTTTGAGAACAACCTATGGTGAAGAACTAATTCAGATGGTAAATCCTAACTAATCAATTACCAGCAATCAGAGAAAACCCTAAACCTAAAGTTGATCTACTCAGACATGGAAATTGAGACAATAAACATGACTGAATAAATACTCAAATAAATAAGAAAGAGTAACAAGAGGGTTCAAAATCTTCTCTCAGACGAACAGAGTTCTGACTTGTCTCCCTTCCTAAACTCTCTCACAAAACCAAAGTAAAACAAAGCATAGCCATCAAAGTGGCTTTAAAATCCTATTTAATAACCTAATCACGTTTGGGGCTTTTTGTAAATAATAAAGTCTTATGGGCTATTTTGCAATTCCTCAATTCTTCATTTAAGTTGCGACTCGTGTCTTGCTGCAGTGAGTATCGATCGATACTAGTCAGTATTGATCGACACTGAGGCTTCGAATCGGGTACTCAGCTACACGAACTTCAGCTTTGATCCAAAATGCTCCAGAAAGCTCTAATATTTTCAATTATTCTCCAAACGTGCTAAAACCTGTAAAAGACTATAAAACACTACAAATAGTAGAAAGACTCTATAAAACGGACTTATATCATGGCTTAAAAGTGGTAAAAACCATGATATATCAACTCCCCCAGACTTAGCCTTTGCTTGCCCTCAAGCAAATAGAAGACTAAACCAGAGAAAGATGTTTGAAAACATAGAGACTCACCTGTTCTTGAAATATTGCAATGACCATTTTCTTTAGTGGTCCACATATTACATAACCAGTTTCAAATCCAACCATAATGTATTTCTCCGTAGACATTCGCAGCTTCCCAGACTACACAGATTATTTCACAGCATTGCTCAATAAAGCTCTCATCGCCAGTTTCATTGATGTGATTAATACCAAAAAGCCTTCTAGATTCTTTCCCATACAATATCGTGACAAGGAACCATCAAATTTCACACTTTCTGGTATTGTTTTCTCTCCCCCTGAATTATTTCTTTATTATATTCTCGCATATGCTTATTAATGGTGTTTGCCACCGAATCCCCGGTTCTTCCCTTAAAATTAATCAAAGGTGTAGGCGAATAATGGTATCATAGGAAATTTTCCTAACCTCGCTTCCACCTTTGTGTGATCATTCCCTCTGAAGTAGAATAATGGGATCGCTAGAAATTTTCCTAACCCTCTACTCAGAAAAAATCATTTCATCTTTTAATGCATCTTATTTATTAACTTGTAACAGGGAGAAAAATACTATTACTTTAATCACGTGGGTTCCTTTGTCAGATAGGAATGAGGAATCAAGCTCTATGGACATCAATCACATCAATGAAGTGCACAAATTTGGCTCATGCTTTAAAGAACTTTGCTGGAAACATGAGTGTCTTCTAGGTAACTGGCCAGCCTTTGGATTTTTCATTAGTCGCTCTAGAACTGATTCTGTAACAATGGTCACTTAGAAGCAAGGTCAAATCAATAGATTTAAGAAAACGATTACAGTCTCCAACAGATTTTGACTCAATAAAACAACGAATGACTCAAAAAGGATTGACTCTAAGAAAAACAAAAACATTGTCATCTACTACCTCCCCCAGACTTAAACAACACTGTCCCCAGTGTTATCTAGCCCAAGGTTGGTTAAAGAAAGCAAAAGAACAGAATAGAATTGTGAAAAAAGAAGTTACCGTAATGGAACATCGATTATCGACCGACACACGCCTTGGTGTCGATCGATACTAGGCTTAAGTTGACACGATAAAATTTTCTCATCGCATAGGGTGTCGACCGATACCAATAGGGTATCGATCGATACTCCCGCGATTTCGAGTTTTTGCTCCTTGTTTATCCTGACACAAACACAAAACGAAAAATAAAAAGAAAAAGACTCATAAACAAACTCACCAGTGGGTTGCCTCCCACTAAGCGCTCGTTTAATGTCATTAGCTTGAATGTACCGCCGTTCAGGCACTGGGTGCATCATCCAAAGGCATTATGTGTCCGTCCGGAATCTCGGTTCTCCGAAAATAGTGTTTCACCCTTTGTCCATTGACAGTGAACTCTTCGCCTGAAGGATTTGTCAGGACAATTGCACCATGTGGTCTAACCTCCTTGACTGTAGAAGGACCTGACCAATGAGAATGCAATTTACCAGGAAACAAATGCAAACGAGAGTTATACAGAAGTACCTGATCATTGGGTTCAAAGTGTCTGGTGAGGATCTTTTTGTCGTGATACGCCTTGGTCCTCTCCTTGTACAGCTTCGAGTTATCATAGGCATTGTGCCTAATCTCATCCAGCTCATTCATCTGAATCAACCGCTTCTCAGCAGCAGTCTTGATGTAAAAATTCATCAACTTTGTATCCCAGGCTGCCTTATACTCGATTTCAACCGGAAGATGACACGCTTTCCCATATAGCAAGTGAAACGGTGTAGTCCCAAGTAGTATCTTTAAAGCGGTCCTGTAAGCCCACAGTGCATCATCCAACTTCGTAGACCAATCTTTCCTAGTGGTACCTACAGTCTTCTCCAAAATCTCCTTGATTTGCCTGTTGGAGACCTCAACTTGCCCACTAGTCTGAGGATGATAAGGAGTAGCTACACGATGATTCACACCATGCTTCTTCAACATCCTCTCGAAAACCTTGTAAATAAAGTGAGAGCCACCATCACTTATAACAATCCGAGGTACTCCAAATCGAGGAAAAATAATTGTCTTAAACAGCTTAAGGACCACTAAAGAATCGTTGGTAGGACTAGCAATCGCTTCGACCCACTTGGAGACATAGTCTACATCAACCAAGATGTACATGTTCTTGTATGATGAAGCTAAAGGACCCACAAAATCGATGCCCCAACAATCAAAAATCTCAACCTCGAGGATGAAATTTTGTGGCATCTCATGTCTCTTACTGATCTTACCTCTCCGATGACACACATCGCACTTGGAAATGAAGGTATGAGCATCCTTAAACATAGTAGGCCACCAGAAACCTGCTTGAAGAACCTTGGACACTGTCTTGAAAGTAGCAAAGTGTCCAGCATACTCAGATCCATGACAATGAAACATAACACTAAGTACCTCTAATTCAGCAATTCATCTCCGATAGACACCATCAGAACAGTGCTTGTACATGTAAGGGTCATCCCAAAAGAATCGCCTTATATCACGCATAAACTTCTTCTTGTCATATTTCTTGAGGTACTTTGGCTCCGCATCTGCAGCGAGATAGTTGGCAATATCAGCGTACCGCGGTAGATCAGAGTCAGCTGCAGCAACTAGATACTCTTCAGAAGTACCAAGGTGTTCAACAGTTAAAACCGGTTTGGAAATCGCAGGGTATCGACCGATACTAGGTGAGTGTCGATCGATACCGAGACCTGCAATTCGTGGGAAGTGTAAAGTTTTGGTAAAACCCATTTGAAACTCAGTTTCAATGAAGTAGACGGACTCTTCTGGTAGTTGATCATTGATGGGCACCTCGAAAGATGGTCAGCTACTCCGTTCTCTATTCCCTTCTTGTCCTTGACTTCGATATCGAAACCTTGGAGCAAAAGGACCCAACGACAAATGCGAGGTTTGAGATCCTTATTTTTCATCAGATATTTAAGAGCAGCATGATCAGTATGGACAATTACTTTGCTCCCAATCAGGTAGGATCAAAATTTCTCAAAGGAGAAAACAACTGCAAGTAGTTCTTTCTCTGTGGTTCTGTAATTCCTCTAAGCATCATCCAATCTCCCGCTGGCATAGTAGATAACATGTAGCTTCTTATCCTTCCTTTGACCCAAAACCGATCCAATAGCAAAGTCTGATGCAATATCAAATAACCGGGTCGTGGCCTTTATGCAAAATTGGACGAACCAAATCAAGATGGAAGAATCAAGTCTAATCCAATGGCTCACGTTGAAGTTTGAGAATTAAGACTCCAACCATTTTCTCATAAAGATCTAAGAGAAAGAGATATACGCTTTACATATAGTTTCTTTAATTGGAAATATCTAGAAAAAGGCCACATCTCCACCAACGATTATATGCATTGGTCGTACAGCACAAAGAAGCTTCTAGGAGACAATTATATCATGCATTTATCAAGGAATATGAGGTTATAATGAGGGGTCAAACTCTGACCAAATATAGCCATATTCATATTTATGAAGAATCTTCCTAATGGCTACGTGATTGCTACATGATTGGTGACTTGATGTTAATCATTTATTTATAATTTATTTTGTTTCCTTTTATGCTAAGATCGTTGATGGTCTTTGTAATTTTGAGCTCTATATAAGCTCTTCATTTCTTCATTGTAAATATAGAGATTTTTGGAAAAATAAAGAAAGTAATTTTCTTGTAAATCTTTATGCTTTGTTTTGCTTGTATTTTCTATGGTGTGTGATTCCCTTAGAAAACAAGTGGGATCTATGTCTCTGTGTGTGATTCACATAGACATTGATTCGTGTTCTTATCACAAAGACTTCCGCATCTTTGAGTGGCGAACTTCAATCCACCCACGCTTCCATCATACCCCCGGCCTAGACAAGGAGCGACCTTAGTCCAATTGTCTAGACCACCCGGCCTTGTACCTTAGGCCGTGAGTTCGTATCATTTTGGTATCAGAGCTAAAAGCTCCTATCCTCTATCGTTTTCATTTCTGTTTCGTTTTTTGTTTCATCTTTTTATCAAAAAAAAATGTTTTGATTCTGTTTCAATTAAAAAAAAAACTATAAAAAAATGTTCGTGTGCTTTTATCTTCATTTTGTTCTTCTTTGAAAAAAACAAATATAAAAAATATTCGGTTTTTATTTTGTGTCATTTTAAATTTTTAAAAAAAAAAATTCCTTTTTCAATTTTCGTCTATATTTTCAAATTTTCAAAAAAAAAAAAAAAAAAATCTTCTTCTTTTTTATTCGGATTTAATATTTCGGTTTAAAAAAAAAAATATATTCAAAAAAAAAAATGCAAATTCTGGTTTTAGTTTTGAGGACAAAACCATTTGAAGAGGGAGAGAATGATGCAATATCAAATAACCGGGTCGTGGCCTTTATGCAAAATTGGACGAACCAAATCAAGATGGAAGAATCAAGTATAATCCAATGTCTCACGTTGAAGTTTGAGAATTAAGACTCCAACCATTTTCTCATAAAGATCTAAGAGAAAGAGATATACGCTTTACATATAGTTTCTTTAATTGGAAATATCTAGAAAAATGCCACATCTCCACCAACGATTATATGCATTGGTCGTACAGCACAAAGAAGCTTCTAGGAGACAATTATATCATGCATTTATCAAGGAATATGAGGTTATAATGAGGGGTCAAACTCTGACCAAATATAGCCATATTCATATTTATGAAGAATCTTCCTAATGGCTACGTGATTGCTACATGATTGCTAACTTGATGTTTATCATTTATTTATAATTTATTTTGTTTCCTTTTATGCTAAGATCGTTGATGGTCTTTGTAATTTTGAGCTCTATATAAGCTCTTCATTTCTTCATTGTAAATATAGAGATTTTTGGAAAAATAAAGAAAGTAATTTTCTTGTAAATCTTTATGCTTTGTTTTGCTTGTATTTTCTATGGTGTGTGATTCCCTTAGAAAACAAGTGGGATCTATGTCTCTGTGTGTGATTCACATAGACATTGATTCGTGTTCTTATCACAAAGACTTCCGCATCTTTGAGTGGCGAACTTCAATCCACCCACGCTTCCATCCTACCCCCGGCCTAGACAAGGAGCGACCTTAGTCCAATTGTCTAGACCACCCGGCCTTGTACCTTAGGCCGTGAGCTCGTATCATTTTGGTATCAGAGCTAAAAGCTCCTATCCTCTATCGTTTTCATTTCTGTTTCGTTTTTTGTTTCATCTTTTTATCAAAAAAAAATGTTTAGATTCTGTTTCAATTAAAAAAAAAAACTATAAAAAAATGTTCGTGTGCTTTTATCTTCATTTTGTTCTTCTTTGAAAAAAACAAATATAAAAAATATTCGGTTTTTATTTTGTGTCATTTTAAATTTAAAAAAAAAAAAAAATTCCTTTTTCAATTTTCGTCTATATTTTCAAATTTTCAAAAAAAAAAAAAAAAATCTTCTTCTTCTTTATTCGGATTTAATATTTCGGTTTTAAAAAAAAAATATATTCAAAAAAAAAAAATGCAAATTCTGGTTTTAGTTTTGAGGACAAAACCATTTGAAGAGGGAGAGAATGATGCAATATCAAATAACCGGGTCGTGGCCTTTATGCAAAATTGGACGAACCAAATCAAGATGGAAGAATCAAGTATAATCCAATGTCTCACGTTGAAGTTTGAGAATTAAGACTCCAACCATTTTCTCATAAAGATCTAAGAGAAAGAGATATACGCTTTACATATAGTTTCTTTAATTGGAAATATCTAGAAAAATGCCACATCTCCACCAACGATTATATGCATTGGTCGTACAGCACAAAGAAGCTTCTAGGAGACAATTATATCATGCATTTATCAAGGAATATGATGTTATAATGAGGGGTCAAACTCTGACCAAATATAGCCATATTCATATTTATGACGAATCTTCCTAATGGCTACGTGATTGCTACATGATTGCTAACTTGATGTTTATCATTTATTTATAATTTATTTTGTTTCCTTTTATGCTAAGATCGTTGATGGTCTTTGTAATTTTGAGCTCTATATAAGCTCTTCATTTCTTCATTGTAAATATAGAGATTTTTGGAAAAATAAAGAAAGTAATTTTCTTGTAAAGCTTTATGCTTTGTTTTGCTTGTATTTTCTATGGTGTGTGATTCCCTTAGAAAACAAGTGGGATCTATGTCTCTGTGTGTGATTCACATAGACATTGATTCGTGTTCTTATCACAAAGACTTCCGCATCTTTGAGTGGCGAACTTCAATCCACCCACGCTTCCATCCTACCCCCGGCCTAGACAAGGAGCGACCTTAGTCCAATTGTCTAGACCACCCGGCCTTGTACCTTAGGCCGTGAGCTCGTATCATTTTGGTATCAGAGCTAAAAGCTCCTATCCTCTATCGTTTTCATTTCTGTTTCGTTTTTTGTTTCATCTTTTTATCAAAAAAAAATGTTTTGATTCTGTTTCAATTAAAAAAAAAAACTATAAAAAAATGTTCGTGTGCTTTTATCTTCATTTTGTTCTTCTTTGAAAAAAACAAATATAAAAAATATTCGGTTTTTATTTTGTGTCATTTTAAATTTAAAAAAAAAAAAATTCCTTTTTCAATTTTCGTCTATATTTTCAGATTTTCAAAAAAAAAAAAAATCTTCTTCTTCTTTATTCGGATTTAATATTTCGGTTTAAAAAAAAAATATATTCAAAAAAAAAAAAATGCAAATTCTGGTTTTAGTTTTGAGGACAAAACCATTTGAAGAGGGAGAGAATGATGCAATATCAAATAACCGGGTCGCGGCCTTTATGCAAAATTGGACGAACCAAATCAAGATGGAAGAATCAAGTCTAATCCAATGTCTCACGTTGAAGTTTGAGAATTAAGACTCCAACCATTTTCTCATAAAGATCTAAGAGAAAGAGATATACGCTTTACATATAGTTTCTTTAATTGGAAATATCTAGAAAAAGGCCACATCTCCACCAACGATTATATGCATTGGTCGTACAGCACAAAGAAGCTTCTAGGAGACAATTATATCATGCATTTATCAAGGAATATGAGGTTATAATGAGGGGTCAAACTCTGACCAAATATAGCCATATTCATATTTATGAAGAATCTTCCTAATGGCTACGTGATTGCTACATGATTGCTAACTTGATGTTTATCATTTATTTATAATTTATTTTGTTTCCTTTTATGCTAAGATCGTTGATGGTCTTTGTAATTTTGAGCTCTATATAAGCTCTTCATTTCTTCATTGTAAATATAGAGATTTTTGGAAAAATAAAGAAAGTAATTTTCTTGTAAAGCTTTATGCTTTGTTTTGCTTGTATTTTATATGGTGTGTGATTCCCTTAGAAAACAAGTGGGATCTATGTCTCTGTGTGTGATTCACATAGACATTGATTCGTGCTCTTATCACAAAGACTTCTGCATCTTTGAGTGGCGAACTTCAATCCACCCACGCTTCCATCCTACCCCCGGCCTAGACAAAGAGCGACCTTAGTCCAATTGTCTAGACCACCCGGCCTTGTACCTTAGGCCGTGAGCTCGTATCATTTTCGTTGAAAATTGTTTTCTTTGTTTTCCTTGAAGTTTTAATTTGTTTCTCTCATTAAACGAAATTAAAAAAAAAACTATAAAAAAATGTTCGTGTGCTTTTATCTTCATTTTGTTCTTCTTTGAAAAAAACAAATATAAAAAATATTCGGTTTTTATTTTGTGTCATTTTAAATTAAAAAAAAAAAAAAATTCCTTTTTCAATTTCCGTCTATATTTTCAGATTTTCAAAAAAAAAAAAAAAAAAAAAAATCTTTTTCTTCTTTATTCGGATTTAATATTTCGGTTTAAAAAAAAAATATATTCAAAAAAAAAAAAAAATGCAAATTCTGGTTTTAGTTTTGAGGACAAAACCATTTGAAGAGGGAGAGAATGATGCAATATCAAATAACCGGGTCGTGGCCTTTATGCAAAATTGGACGAACCAAATCAAGATGGAAGAATCAAGTCTAATCCAATGGCTCACGTTGAAGTTTGAGAATTAAGACTCCAACCATTTTCTCATAAAGATCTAAGAGAAAGAGATATACGCTTTACATATAGTTTCTTTAATTGGAAATATCTAGAAAAAGGCCACATCTCCACCAACGATTATATGCATTGGTCGTACAGCACAAAGAAGCTTCTAGGAGACAATTATATCATGCATTTATCAAGGAATATGAGGTTATAATGAGGGGTCAAACTCTGACCAAATATAGCCATATTCATATTTATGAAGAATCTTCCTAATGGCTACGTGATTGCTACATGATTGGTGACTTGATGTTTATCATTTATTTTGTTTCCTTTTATGCTAAGATCGTTGATGGTCTTTGTAATTTTGAGCTCTATATAAGCTCTTCATTTCTTCATTGTAAATATAGAGATTTTTGGAAAAATAAAGAAAGTAATTTTCTTGTAAAGCTTTATGCTTTGTTTTGCTTGTATTTTCTATGGTGTGTGATTCCCTTAGAAAACAAGTGGGATCTATGTCTCTGTGTGTGATTCACATAGACATTGATTCGTGTTCTTATCACAAAGACTTCCGCATCTTTGAGTGGCGAACTTCAATCCACCCACGCTTCCATCCTACCCCCGGCCTAGACAAGGAGCGACCTTAGTCCAATTGTCTAGACCACCCGGCCTTGTACCTTAGGCCGTGAGCTCGTATCAAAGTCGCTAGCGTCGCACATGATCTCAAAAGGCAGAGTCCAATCAGGAGGTTGCACAATAGGAGCACTCACCAAGGCCTTTTTAATCTCCTCAAAAGCTGCAAGACACTCAGGTGTGAAATAGAATGTGATCTTCTTGCATAATAGAGCTGTGAGTGGGCGTGTTAGCTTGGAGAAATCCTTGATGAACCTTCTGTAAAACCCAGCATGACCAAGGAAACTTCGAATGTCCTTCACAAAAGTTGGTCGTTGGAGGCTTGTCATGACCTGAATCTTGGCTTTGTCCACTTCGATCCCAGCTTCAAAAACCTTGTGCCCAAGTATGATGCCATCCTGAACCATAAAGTGATACTTTTCCCAATTAAGAACCAAGTGTTTCTCTTCACATCTCTGTAGCACCTTGCACAAATTAGCCAGACAATCCTTGAATGATGATCCGTACACCGAAAAATCATCCATATATACCTCCATAAAATCCTCAATCATGTCTGTGAATATAGACATCATGCATCTCTGGAAGGTGGCTGGGGCATTACATAATCCAAATGTCATTCTCATGTATGCGAATGTGCCATAGGGACATGTAGAAGTCGTCTTCCCTTGGTCATCTGGATGTATAGGAATCTGGAAGAAACCTGAATATCAATCGAGAAAATAGTAGTAGAGATGACTAGCCAACCTTTCCAACATATGGTCAATGAATGGCAATGGGAAGTGATCTTTCCTCGTAGCTGCATTCAACTTCCTGTAGTCAATGCACATTCGATGCCCAGTGATAGTCCTAGTAAGGATCATCTTATCTTTCTCATTCTTCCCCACATTTATTCCTCCTTTCTTAGGAACAACGTGCACTGGACTGACCCAAGAGCTATCCGAAATAGCATAGATGACACCAGCTTTTAAAAGCTTCATCACCTCCTTTTTGACTACTTCCTTCAGGTTCGGATTCAGCCTCTTCTGATGCTCAACTGAGGCATTTGACTCGTCCTCGAGATGAATCCTATGCATGCACAGGTCTGGTTCTATACCTGGAATATCATCAAGAGAATAGCCAAGAGCTTCGCGATACTTTCGCAGCTTGCTCAGCAGTAAGGTAATCTCTGCGTTGTTCAAAGAAGCATTAATAATCACTGGTTATGTGGAATTAGGACCAAGAAAAACATATCATAGATTGGCTTGAATTCCAATTTAGGAGCATTCTCCTCACTCCAATCTCCAAGCCCAACAGCTTGCTTAGAACCATCGGCTGGCCCTATTTTTGGTCGCAAGGTATCGATCGATACTAGGGGAGTATCGATTGATATTGGTGATGCCGAATCGAGCATCTTCGAGTATCCAGCAGTATCATCACATGAATGGACTTCTGTAGTGGTTGAACAGACCAATGCTCTCTTCAGTGGATCCTCAGGATGCATCTTCAGGAAGTACTCTTCAGCTATGTCACTGAAAGTATCGACAAAGAAAGTCTGCCCATCGATGGTTGCTCTCTTCATCATCTTATCCATATTAAAAGTCATGACCAAATCACCGATGTTGAGAGCGATCTTCCTATTCGTGCAATCAATCAAAGTACCAGCTGTTGCAAGGAATGGTCTGCCTATATAAGAGGATCCTTAGGCTCAGCATCATACTCCAGGACGATGAAATCAGTTGGGATCAAGCAATTCCCAATCTTAATAGGAACATCTTCGAGTAAACCCTGTCGAAGCCTAACTGAGCGATCAACAAGTATCAGGGAGATTCTTGTGGCTGTGAAGTCTATCATCCCCATCCTTTTAGCAACTGAGTATGGCATGAGGTTGACACTTGAGCCAAGGTCACAAATAGAACACTCAAATATATATGTGAATATTGTACAATCCAACACAAAACTCTCTGGATCTGGTAGCTTCTTTGAGATCCTGTTGGTCAGGATTACACTGCACTCATGAGTAATCATAAAGCATCCTTCTTCAAGGTTCACATTGCTAGACATCATTCTCTTGACGTATCTTCTGAAAGCTGGAGAAGTCTTGATAGCATCGTTGAAAGGAAGTTCCACAATCAACTTATCCATGATTGCTTTGCATCTAGAGTCTTCTACCTCCTTCTTAGTCTTCCCAGTAGCTCTGGGATAAGGTATCCTCGGTGTGTAAACTCTATCTGCAACTACATTAGGTACTTCCTTCGAAACCCTAGGTATTGACGCGACATCAGGATCAGTGTCGATCGATACAGGGGTGGCATCGATCGATACACGGGGTTTTCATGTGTCCCGTGAAAGAATCTTGACAGGTGTAGATCGATACTGGGGCGGCATCAGAATCCTCATCGTCAAGACCGACGAAAATATCTGCAGTTTGGCCAATTTTTACTCCTGGATTCACCTCTTTTCCACTCCTTAAGGTGATGGCATTGATGTGAGCTCTTGGGTTCTCTCTTTTCCCTGGAAGAAAACCTTCTTGCCTTTTCACAGCCTCTGAAGTCTGAGCAACCTGAAGTTCCAGCTTCTTCTGCTGGATATTAATAGCGTCGATCCTTCCACTCAGATCATTGTACAGGACATCAATCTTCCCATTGAAATCCACAGTGAGCTTCTGTTGTCCTTGAATAAGCTGTTAGCAGGGACATGTTGATAAAATAAATTCCCATAGTTCCTGGTATACCCACTGCTCTGAGATGGTTTCTGGATAAACTGATTCGAACCTCCTTGCTGAGAATTGTTGTTGAAGTTTCGGATGTTGTTGAATTGATTCCTCTGACCTTGAAAACCACAACCACCAATATTGTTAACATCCTCTGCTTCATCCTCATTGAAAACCTCAACATCTTCAGCAAAGTGCACATCTTTCGTTGTCTTGCCCATAAGAAGATTGTGCATAGAATCCAACTTGGCTTGAACATCAGCAACCTGTGAACCGTCCATGCTACCAGCTAGCTTCTTGCGCTCAAAGTCTAAATTCTTGGTGCTATTGCTAGACGCCAAGTTCTCAATCAGCACATAAGCATCTTCAGGATACCTGGTGTTGAAGTTTCCATTGCTCGAAGCATCCAAAGTCATCTGATACCTCCAATCAAGTCCTCTGAAGAAAAACCCCATCAGCTGAACATCAGAGTATCTGTGATGTGGAAAATCTCTCTGATATGATCTAAATCTCGTCCAAGCAACCTTGAACGCCTCAGTAGGGCCTTGAAAAAACTGGGAGATCTTGTTCCTAAGATCTTTGGATCGAGCATCATCGTAGAAGTTATTCAGGAAAGCAGTCTTAGTCTCTTCCCAGGTAGTCAGTGATCCAGGAGGTAACTGCTTCAGCAAGTAAGTCGCATCTCCACCTAAAGAATAAGGGAAAAGCTTACAGAAGAGGTAATCGTAGGACACTCCATTGCTATTGATGCTAGTGACCAAATCCTCGAACCTCTCAATATGATCCATGGGATGTTCATTGGAAAGATCATGAAAAGGGTGCTGACCCACAAGAGTGTTGTATGCAGGTTTCAGCTCAAATTTATTCCTCTGAAAAGCAGGAGGGCGAATCGCTGATCGATTCGCATAAAACTGATCAAGCCTGTTGTACTCACCAATCGTTCTACCACGATTAACCACAACATTCCCTGCGTTCGATTTACCAGCGACATTCCCAGCGACAATAGGAGCATGTAAGTTGATGTTCCCCTCTCCATCCAGCCGTTGCCCTCTCTCAACGCACAATTTACCCTCTTGGTCTCTGTAAGCACCAACTTCATCTTGAACCAACTCCACTTGATTGTTGTTCATCTCTGCTGGCTTATTTACTATTCGGTTTGTGCGTTCCAAAAGTGCTAGCTGCTCGTTTGATAGATCAACTAGCTGAGTGCTCTTGTTTCTTCTGGTTTCGCGAATAGGCATACAGCTGAAAACAAAGGCAAGGCACGTAAGTAACAAAAATTGATGAGTATCGGCAGACACTTGCTGGTGTCGATCAATATCTACAAAAGAAAACGACGAGTATCGACCGGCACTGAGTATTATCGATCGATATTGACGAACTTAGTCGAAATTCTCAATCTAAAATCTAATGGCGAAATTGAATCCCCGGCAACGGTGCCAAATTTAATATGCTCAAATTAATACCTAAAAGTACTAAAGCAGTAGTTGTAGTAAAGTAGGGGTCGAACACAAGAACTCAATAAATCACACAATAGATTATTTAGTGTCGAATCAAGCAATAAACAGTAAAAGAGTTGTAAAATCGATGGAAGAATATAGGCTTAGGTTATTTCTCAGGAGATCAATGAATGCAGATAACAAATCAGTCATGATTCAGATTTAGCGCGGTTCTTGAACTCAAAGCACTAAAGTATAATTAACCAACTCTCGTTGCGAGAATTATCTAAGTCTAAATCCTAGAATTCCAAATCTCTTTGCGAATCCTAAAGTCTAAACCACCTTTTAATTCAAGTTTGATTTGTTCACAAAACAACTAAACCAAATCTCTTCGCGAATAGTTATTTTGCTCACCCTAAGTTCTATCAGATAATTAATTGCACTCTCTTGCCTAATCAATTATCCTAATATCTAAGTTCCAGATTCGTTAACCTAGAATTAGATTTGAGAACAACCTATGGTGAAGAACTAATTCAGATGGTGAATCCTAACTAATCAATTACCAGCAATCAGAGAAAACCCTATGATGAAACCCTAAACCTAAAGTGGATCTAATCAGACATGGAAATTGAGAAAATAAACATAACTGAATAAATACTCAAATAAATAAGAAAGAGTAACAAGAGGGTTCGAAATCCTCTCTCGGACGAAAATAGTTATGACTTGTCTCCCTTCCAAAGCTCTCTCACAAAACCAAAGTAAAATAAATCATAGCCATCAAAGTGGCTGTAAAATCCTATTAAATAACCTAATCACGTTTTGGGGCTTTTTGTAAATAATAAAGTCTTCTGGGCAATTTTGCAATTCCTCAATTCTTCATTTAAGTCGCGACTCGTGTCTTGCTGCAGTGAGTATCGACCGATACTAGTCAGTATCGATCGACACTGAGGCTTCGAATCGGGTACTCAGCTACACGAACTTCAGCTTTGATCCAAAATGCTCCAGAAAGCTCCAATATTTCCAATTATGCTCCAAACGTGCTAAAACCTGTAAAAGACTCTAAATCACTATAAAATAGTAGAAAGACTCTATAAAACGGACTTATATCATGGCTTAAAAGGGGTAAAAACCATGATATATCACATTGATCTTAACCTCTTTGGTTCGATCCTCAAATACTACAATGATATGAGTAGGTTTGAGTAATTGATATGAATTTAATAAAAAATCTTACTATTAACTAGCTAGACTCTAATTTAGACCAAAACACTAAGGAAAACAATGATTATGCATGCATGTAACTCAAAACTCTAAGTAGAATGCATGCTAAAACACGTAAAATATGACAATATCATATGCTCACACCTCTTTTTCTTAAGGAGGGGAAAACCTTTCTACATTCTCTCCTTATCCTATTCGGGCTTACATGGACTACATTTGGTTAGTGCACACGGGTAACTTGAGTAAGAATGAGAACCCCAACCTCTTCACATACAACTTCACATATCGTGAAAAAAACAACAAGGTGTGTACTCTCCTTCTCGTTGAGAGGACCACTCTCACTTGCCTTAGCACCATTGCGTTCTTGTTGAGCGAAGAAGAGTGACGCGCTCCCAATGCTATTTTCCTGGGTTTTAACGGGATTCATCATCTACATCAGCGCCTCGAGATGATCCATATGGTCTTCACAAGTATGACTTCCCAAAGATCGATTTCGTGTCTCGAACAAAAACGGAGAAATTCCTCACCTCCCTCGTTAAGATGCAAAGGAAGATAAACAAGTAGTAAGCATGTGTCATAGGGAAGGTGGTAAAGAAGATCCAACCACTGTATTATGTCTCCTTCGATGACCAAGAAGAAATTCCCCAAAGAAAGAGCTCAAGCGAGGAAGAGCTCTCTCCGGATATCATGCCCTGTCACGCAAGTCCACCGGTAGTTCCTCCTCCGGTAGTCATATGGAATGTGACCCTCCACGCCTTTCACTCTAAGCACATCCCTCTCGTGGTGCCAATAAAAGGCAAGGCAAGGCAACGATGCAAGGATCTTTAAGGAGTCTCACCCGCAAGAGCGGTTCCGCTAGCTCCACCCAATCTTAAACTCCAAGGTATGGTCCTAGTTCTATTTCATTGTAAATACAATTCAGCTTTTCTTTCTGGTTTGTTTTACCTTCTCTTTGGCTTTTGTTACACAGAGACGTTGTAATTCAAGCCTAAGGGAGGGATTTGTGTCTTTTAATTTCGTGCTTTGTGTTCTTATTTTCTTTTAGCATATTTGAGTCTCATGCATACATTTATTTGCATAGAAAAATCGAGAAAAAAATTAATTTAGTTTTCATGTTTGCATTCTTTTAGGATCAAGTCTATAAACATATAAAATTGCATTCATGTGCATATGGAACAATGATATAACTTTCCTCGTAAAGTTTGAGCTTAGAACTCAACACGATGCCCTTAGTAATGATCTCATATTGCTTACACGATCTTCATCAAGTAGAGGCAGTGTCCGATCGACCTCCAAAGTCGATCATGAGATCGATTAATGGAAGATTAATTAAGAAGTTTAAGTTTTCGGTGGTTAACTCTTAAAACACGGAGTGCTAGACATTATGCATAAGCAAGGAAGACGAGAACAATTCATGCATACAAATTTTAGTTTCCATCGTTCTACCTGCCCCTTGCTTAAATCCTAAACTCTAGCCCAAATGTCACATTCCTAAATTCTACACCATCAAACTCATTGGGCCATAGGCCTTTCTTGGCTTGTAATCGTTTCTTAAGCCCATTGAGGATAGTTTTGTTTGTTGCCTCAGCCTGGCCATTTTCTTGTGGGTATCGGGAGTGGATTTACTCAGCCGAATCTTCCACTTTGCACACAATCCTTCGAAAATGTTCGAAGTAAATTGGGAGCCGTTATCGGTGACGATCTCATACGGGAGTCCGTCTCGGCATATTATGCACTTTCATACGAACTTCTGCACGTTGGCGTCATGTATCTTGACATAGGATTCAGCTTCAACCCATTTAGTGAAGTAGTCCGTTACGATGAGCATGAACCACTTTTGGTGAGATCGCGGTAGTGGGCCTACTATATCCATCGCCCACCTTATAAACAGATATGGGGTTGTTACAATTGTTAGGAGTTCGGTGGGAACATGGATCATAGGTGCATGACGCTGGCATTATTCGCACCGAACTATGAACTTTAGGCAGTCTGCATCCATGGTCAGCCATAAATGACTGTGATTCTTGATTTTTAAGGCCATCGCTCATCCGTCAGAATTGCTACCACCTGCTGCTTCATGAGTTTCTCTCATAAATCCTATGGTTTCTTCTCCGTTCCGGCATCCTAGTAGCGTGCCGGAAGAACTCAAGTGGAACAAGGAACCATGCATTTGGGTGTAGTGCACACTACAAGTTTTCAAACGCCGAGCTACCCAATGGTCGGGAGGCACATCTCCGTCAACGATGTAGCATAAAATCTTGATCCTCCAGTCTTTCCCGGCGGGTTCCTCGTCTTCTATGGTAGGTTCGTCTTCCACCTCCAGTAGGTCGGCTGCTTCCTCGGCGTCATTTAGACCTTCATTGATAAGGCAGATTCCCTTGGGTAGGTCGATACTTGGTGCGTTGATGCTTTTGACTGGTATCACATCTCGTTGATTTGGCTCGGAAGTCGATTGATGCGTATCGGATTCGTCTCCGAAACTTCAGGTTTTAAATTTGTAAACCTTAGAGCTTGCAAGTGCACATATGTGCGTTGTTGTACTTAATGTATCGATCCACAGGGAGGGAATGCTGTTCTGCGAGACCTTAGAAAAAGAGTTGGCAAGGAAACCTATGACGAGAATAAGTTTTATGGTTTTTTCACGAACTCGAAATTAGGACTCTAAACTATACTAAACTAGACTAAACTAAACAAAGCGAAAAAATAAGAAAGCGAACGAGACTAAACTAAGCTAAAATAACCGAATAAATAAATATAATCTAAGTGAAAAATAGCAAGCAATAATTATTTTGAGGTTGTAAATCAATTAACGAAGTGTTGGACAGTTGGAAATTTTTTACTGTTCATGACCGATTTTCACCGAGAATTCGCTAGGATTTCTAAAGCAACTTTTTATCGTCTTTGGGTTCTTGAACATGGAACACATACGCTGTGTGCAGTCTACTCCCGTAAACCTACACACCTACTCACTTCAGTACTCGGACGGTAGCTTTCATCTCCGCACGCGCAAGAAGTGAATGACACTCTCAAATATCGTTTACGCCCACAACTCCTCCGTAAGTATACTTTCAAAATCGTACGACGGATTTTATCATCTGCCCTAGGTCAAGCTATTCTATTCAGCACTCTCGTGGCTCTAAAATGCCTAAAATCAGTTGCTAAGACGGTTAGTCAAGCAACGCATTAACAATAAGGATAGAACGAAGAACCCTAATCGGTATCCTAGTCGAAAAACTCAATCAAAAATCAAACCATGAGAGCCCCTTTGAACCCATATACCCAACGAGAGAACTACTCAGCCACGACCATGCAAGACAAAATCAAGCTTCTGAATTCCACAATCAATAGATAAGAAATCAAACAAAATGGTTCAAGGGAAATCCCTATCTCGATCCCTAAACAAAGAACAAAGAACAAGATCAAAAGTTTGATCTATTATGAAAAACAACAAGAGAAGAAGGACCTATTGATCACCACAACTTCCAATCACTTCTTCTTGCGTAAAAATGTTGCACTTCCTCCTTTCTCCAAAAACAGAAGTTTTCTGTCATTTTCCCAGACTTAGTATTTTCTATAGGCTCGAAATGACAGACTTCTCACAAACGAACCATGGATGCCTCATAAGTATTTCGACCAACCTAAACTCTTTTAAGGCTCTTGTTTCCTATCCCTTTCACTTATTTTCGAAAGGGGGAAACACCTTTTATTGAAGTAGAGTCTTAGGGGCACAAAAATTTACCATGATTTTGAGTTTTTCCAAGGCATAACCAAGCTCACATCTTTGTTGAATTCACCACCACCGATCGCGTATACTCTCCGTCTTTAGTGACTGAAAGATGTGTCGTTCCTCCCTCTCCGCCGTTTTTGTACATATATGCACATAGGTCACAAAGAGAGTTGCATGAGGTTTGAACAAAGGTTATGTTTAGGGTGGGGTACCAACTAAAGATGAGCTGGCAATTCATGTACGGCAAAGAGTGGTAAAAGGTAAAAGTAAGTCATGAATGTATGGTTTGTTATCTTTGCCTAAACCTTTGATGAGAAAATTAAGTCAAGATTAAGTCCAAATAAAATAGAGCTAGCATATTCCATCATAAAAAATCTCTACGGTCTAAATTACTCTTGGGATTTTGCATTAACAGAAACTCTATCTACCGCCTAGTCTAGAACCAAATTACGAAAGAGCATGTTACTAGGAGATAGCGTAGAAGCACACTGGTCGGTTGTCGTCATGGATTCCTTTCATCATTCCCTCAAAACGTATTCCTACGCTTTTCGAAAAACTTGAAATTTTTTAAGCAA
This sequence comes from Eutrema japonicum, assembly GCA_030161315.1. Lineage (NCBI taxonomy): Eukaryota > Viridiplantae > Streptophyta > Magnoliopsida > Brassicales > Brassicaceae > Eutrema > Eutrema japonicum. The sequence continues at coordinate 30,999,779 of BSQW01000011.1, read as the reverse complement.
AACGTGGAAAAATGCAAAAGGCAAAAACAAATGAAAGAAGTGGTTTCTAGTAAGGGATAGAATCCTCCCCATACTTAAATCACACTGTCATTAGTGTGAAATAAATCGTGTAAGGACGAATAAATAGATGGATATAAATAATTGAAAAAGTTTAAGGGAAAAAGAAAACTTACCTGGATGCGGTCGGGGAATGAATGTGGGGATGGAATGGTGGTGAATGGAGGATGGTAGATGGTGACATGGTAATGGGAATGGATGTGGGCATGATTGGGCATGGCTTTTGAATCGATCGGGGATCGAAACAAATCGATATGGATCAGGAGGGGGCTGGCCGCGGGATGGGCTTGTGCAGCCGTGGTCATTGGCAAGCTGGTCGCGGGTCGGATGATCGATACTGCGGCCAAGGGCTGGTTTGCCGCGGGTCGACCCGCGGTCGATCCTCTTTTGCGGTCAAGTCCTTCCTCCCGGTTCGGGCTGGACATAGCAGCTTCGAACCGTGTCTCCATATTTTTGTCTTTTCGGTTTTTTGATTTTTTTTGTTTTGGTTTTTTTTGTTGGTATTTTAGATAACTGAAAACTAAGAAAAGGAAAAGTTAGTAGAAAAAGAAAGAAAACTAAAAAGAAGAACGTACCTAAAATGGGTTGCCTCCCATTGAGCTCTTTTGTTTAAAGTCGTTTAGCTTGACGTTGGTAACTAGGTGAGCCTAGTAGTAGAAGGAAATTGTCTTACGACAAGTCTTCTTTGATTTAACCTTGTAATCCTTCATATAGAACATATCACACCATTTCCACTCGGGATTTCTATCATAAAGTTCGAGATGATGATCTCCTCCGGGATCACAATAGAAAATCAGATTTGGAGCTTCCTTGGAGTATGGTTCTTCTTCTTTGATATTCTCGGATCGTAGAGCCATGTTGCACGACGCATAGATGGAAGGATCTAGATCAGTTTGTGTTTTGGTTGGCGCTTAAGTGCTGATGGAGAAGAAGTCTTGCTCATAGAAGTAGGATTGAGATGCAAAACGTCGGAGTTGAGATGAACAGGGGCTGGCTGCGTGTGTGGGAGGCGGAGCCACGGCAAAAGGAGGCTTGGCCGTGTGTCGGTGATGCGAACCCGCGGTGGAATGTGGTCTGGCCGTGGGTCGAAAAGGCGCGGCCGCGGTGGAGGTGTCGCGGGCAGAATTGCTCGGCTCGTTGTCTCCTTCGTCTCCAATGATATCTTTTGGTCCTAGGGGAGTATTTGGCTTCTCCTTGGCTTTATTTAAGTCTACATCACGTCCCATATGAGCAAGTGTAGAGTGTGCATCAAAAGAGATCTTTTCGCATGTCGAAATTGTCGATTTGATGTTTTCCTCTACTGTGACGGGTTCACCTTCTTCTCGAACGTTTTCAATGTTTTCAACGTTCTTTGTAGCTCCTCCAGGGTCTAAGAGTGGTCCATCTCCGCTGCATGTGATCATCAAATAGGAATCACGTAATTCTATTACCTTGATCTAGCATGGAACATCAAAATTTTCGAGATCCTTCTCCTTAGAAAACGTCTTCAATGGCGGCTCGGGTGTATCCGTTAGTGTCTCATCCTTCACGAGGTCTATCTCACACTCAACGTGGTGAGGAGCAGAAGGAGGAGAAGGATTTGTTTCGACGAGTGGAGGCAGCTTGTGGTCTTGTTTGTCGTTTGCAAGACTCTCGAACGAATCGATAGAGATAACAACGTCACTAGGAATAGAAACATGTCATTCTTTTCCTTGATGTTTTGCTTCATTGAAACCATCATTTTCATGCATAGATTCGTTGAGTTCTTGAAGATATCCTCCATTTGTGCCTTGTAGACCATCATCTTCTCGTAATCTTCATCGGTTTGTTGAGGTTGATGGTTGAGCCAAGGGGTTTTAAGATCATAATCTTTTGAAGCAAGGGATATGATCATTGCATCGAGTCGCTCGAAATGAAGTCTAATTTTTAAGATATCATCGTGTTGGTCCGAGATTTGATGAAGAAGACCGTAAGGACTTTGTTGTGAGTCGACAAACGGAGGCTCATCTGTGTAGTAATGAGGTTTATAACATCTTTGATAGTAGTTGGTCGGTGCCGGTTTCCAATCAATGTAGTACGAATCACGATAGTGGTGTGAATCGTGAGAGTAGTGAGCATAAGATAGGTCGTAGGAACCCTGCTAGTAGTCATAATCTTCATCGGTTTTTTGAGGTTGATGGTTGAGCCAAGGGGTTTTAAGATCATAATCTTTCGAAGCAAGGGATATGATCATTGCATCGAGTCGCTCGAAATGAATGCTAATTTTTAAGATATCATCGTGCTGGTCCGATGTTTGATGAGGAAGACCGTAAGGACTTTGTTTCAAAGGCGAGTTCATGTTTCAAAGTACCAGGGGCGAGTTCATGTTTCAAAGCATGAAACGAAGAAAAACAAAAAGAAAAATCAAAATGAAAAAATTTGTCTTAGAGTCGATTTACTAACCTCTAAAGTGTTGCAGAACGAGTAGTGATTGCGTCCCCGGTAACGGCGCCAAATACTTGATGTGTATCGCATTCGTCTCCGAAACTTCAGGTTTTAAATTTGTAAACTTTAAAGCCTGCAAGTGCAAAGATGTGCGTTGTATTACTTAAGGTATCGATCCACATGGAGGGAATGTTGTTCTGCGAGACCTTAGAAAAAAAGTTAGCAAGGAAACCTAAGACGAGAATAAGTTTTATAGTTTTTTCACTAACTAGAAACTAGGACTCTAAAATATACTAAACTAGACTAAACTAAGCGAGAAAATAGGAAAGCGAACAAGACTAAGCTAAGCTAAAATAACCAAATAAATAAATCTAATATAAGTGAACAGTAGCAAGCAATAATTATTACGAGGTTGTAAATCAATTAACGAAGCGTTGGGCAATCGAGAATCCTTTAGGGTTCATGGCTGATTTTCACCGAGAATTCGCTAGGATTTCTTAAGCCATTTTTTATTGTCTTTGGGTTCTTGAACTTGGAACACGTACGCTGTGTGTAGTCTACTCTTGTAATCCTACACACCTACTCAATTCAGTGCTCGGACGGCAGCTTTCGTCTCCGCCCGTGCAAGAAGTGAATGATACTCTCAAAGGTTGTTTACGCCCACAACTCCTCCGTAAGTATACTTTCGAAATCTTACGATGGATTTGCTCGTCTACCCTATCCCAAGCGATTAGATTCAGCACTCTCGTGGCTCTAAAACGCCTAATATCAATTGCTAAGACGGTTAGTCAAGCAACGCATTAACAACAAGGATAGAACGAAGAACCCTAATCGGTATCCTAGTCGAAAAACTCAATCAAAAATCAAACCATGAGAGCCCTTTGGGATTTAGTTAACTTACATGATGTGCATCGGCTACAAATCCGTTTCAACGTCTCGCTTCATGTGCAGCCAAAAGAAATGGTCTTGCACTACCAAAAGAGTTTTAGTCACGCCGAAATGTGTCATTAAGCCACCGCCATGTGCTTTCCTAACAAGAAGGTCTCGCAAAGAAGAGTTAGGAATACACAATCGGTTCTCGTAAAACAAGAAACCGTCACTAAGAAAGTATTTTCCCGAAGCAAATTTAACACAATTTAGAAATACTTCTTGAAAATCTTGATCGGTTGCATAAGCTCCCTTAATCATCTAAAATCCAAGCAGCTTGGCATCGAGTGTTGAAAGCAAAGTGTATCTCCGCGAAAGAGCATCGGCCACGATGTTTTCCTTACCTTGCTTGTATTGGATCACGTACGGGAAAGTCTCCACGAACTCCATCCAACGGGCGTGTCGCTTGTTCAACTTCTGTTGGCTTTTAAAATGCCTAAGCGATTGATGATCGGTGTAGATCACGAACTCCTTCGGCCATAGATAATGTTGCCACGTTTGGAGTGCACGGAGAGTTGCTCCACCGAGTTTCTCACTAAAGAAGGCGATTGGCTTCTTCTCTTGCATAAGCACGACACCGATACCTACACCAGAAGCATCGCATTCAATTTCAAACGTTTTCATAAAATCGGGTAAAACGAGAAGAGGGGCGTGAGTAAGCTTGTGTTTTAGGAGCTGAAAAGCGTCCTCTTGAGCTTGTTCCCATTGAAAGCACACGTTATTCTTGATAACTTTTGTTAGTGGTGCGGCAATGGTGCTGAAATCTCGAACGAACCGTCTATAGAAACCGGCTAAGCCGTGAAAGCTTCGGACGTCACCAACCGTCTTAGGACTCGGCCAATCTTGGATCGCCTTAATCTTGTCCTCGTCAACCTGTATGCCCTGAGAACTCACCACAAAACCTAGAAACACCACGTTATCCGAATAAAAAGAACATTTCTTAAAGTTGCCAAAAAGAAGTTCTTTCCTAAGCACGTCTAACACCTTCCGCAAATGATCTACATGATTGTCTAAGGTCTTACTATAAATCAAAATATCATCGAAGTAAACAACAACGAAGACACCTATGAAAGACCTAAGGACATGATTCATGAGACGCATAAAAGTACTTGGTGCGTTCGTAAGTCCAAATGGCATAACAAGCCACTCATATAATCTTTGCTTAGTTTTGAAAGCGGTTTTCCACTCATCACCTTCCTTCATCCGGATTTGGTGATAACCACTTTTCAAGTCTATCTTAGAAAAGATACTAGATCCATGAAGTTCATCTAGCATATCATCTAGCCTAGGGATCGGATGGCGATACTTTACCGTGATATTGTTAATGGCTCGGCAATAACCGCACATCCTCCACGAACCGTCTTTCTTGTGAACAAGTAGCACCAGAACGGCACACGGGCTCATACTTTACCGGATATGACCCTTCTCCATAACTTCGCCGACTTGTCGTTGGAGCTCTTTGGTCTCGACCAGATTGGTTCGATAAGCGGGCCGGTTCGGAAGTGTTGCTCCGGGAACAAAGTCTATTTGATGTTCAATCCCACGAATGGGCGGTAAGCCGCCTGGGCTTTCTTCCGGAAAGACATCACCATATTCCTGCAAAAGAGACAACACAACACAATGCTCGGGAGATCAGGCTCGGGATTAGTCATGCTAGCGAGAGCATCTTTAAAGATAAGTAAAACGAAAGGTTGCTTAGTGACGAGAGCGTGTTTGATCTCACTCGGCCTCACAAAAAGAGTTTTTTTTTCTCACGGGTTTTCCCTCAAAGGCCTTTGACTTGGCTTTTCTCGAACTCTCATTCTCGTTTTTAGTAGATAAAGTGTTTGGGGGATCACTCACAGTGCTTTTACCTTTGCGGTTTTGCTCGAGTTTGAGCTGATCTAGATACACCTTGTGTGGAGACAACCTGGCAAGAGTGATCTTCCGTCCTTTATGCTCAAAGGAGTGTTTGTTGGCATAACCGTCGTGAACGGCTCTCCGATCATATTGTCATGGTCTTCCAAGGAGGATATGACCGGCTTCCATTGGCAACACATCGCATAGGATCTCATCCTAGTAACGACCAATAGATAAAGGTACCGAGACTTGATGGGTTACCTTTAATTGCTTTTGGTTACTCAACCATCGAAGGCTATACGGTCGCGGATGCTTCCTCATCTCCAAGTTAAGTTTCTCCACCATCGTCGTGCTAGCAACGTTCGTGCAACTTCCGCCATCGATTATGAGACTGCACGGCTTATCATTAACCTTACACCGAGTGTGGAACCAATTCTCACGTCGCTCGTCGACCACGAACGGCTCTTGAGAAAGAAGAACACGTCTAGCTACAAGTAGCTCTCCCTCAACCGCATGTTCATCATCGTCATCATAGACGGGTGCTGGTGTAAGCCTCGGTGGTGAGGTCTTACCGGGATAGTCGATGGGACTAAAGGCAGGCGGTCGCCCTCTCCTTTGATCGAAAGATGGTCTATGGTGAATGGACTTGACACGATGGCGATCGCTTCTCTCGTGTGGAGTCGATGAATGGGCTCATGGCGGAGTGAATACACGACACAGAGGGGAGATTACTCTCTGATACGGTGCAGGACTTGGTCTTGGTCGAGTCGCACGAGCAAGAACAAGAACAAAAGAGAAATCGCTTCTCTAGGGAAAATGCGGCGTTTTTATTAATATCAAAGGTAACCAAAAATACAAGCTGCAGGGGAACCTTATAAAGGGGCTCGTCAGCTAGGGGACCCTTAGGTCAAATGAAAAGCAAAAAGACATAAAAACCAACGAAACAAAAGAACACAAATAAGGAAAACCGCATCCCTAGCTAAAAATACAAAATGCATCGTTTCATTAAAGCAAATTATGGAAAGTTTGGTTGCGACTTCTAAACTACTCGTCTTGATGTCGTTTTGAAGAGGCTTTAGAGCTTGAAGTACCTACAAGTACAGTGTATAATGTAAACAGCTTACATTGATGCGAGGTGGCCCAAGGTGGCGCATAAGGTGCCTTTGAAGGTGATTCTGGTGTTGGTGCGTCCCGTGCGTGCAGCAGCTTGGTGAAGTCTTCTAGGAGGTCTTCTGGAACAGGGAAGCCATCTTCTTCAAGTTCTTGTAGTTCCTTAGCTTCAATTCCTTCGGTAGCCCATTGTTGGTCCTTCCCGGCTAAGCGGCTTGTGATTGAAGCAGCTGGCTGTTCTGCACCTCTAAGAGGAAAACTACCTGTCCCATTAGTCTTAAAATATGTATTTGGTCGAGAGAACTTACCTCCCTCAGTGCTGATCAGATCGTTTGGACGATCGTTTGGACTTGGCTCCTTTGCCTCTGCTAAAACGGTCTCCGAGTAAAGTCCTTCGGCTAGAACTGGTTCCGTGGCTGTGGGACAAAAACCACTCGTCCTGTTAGTCTTAGAATGGTCACTTGGACGAGAGAACTTACCTCCCTCAGTGACGATCAGGTCGTTCGGACGATCATCCGGTACATGCTCTTTTCCCCCGGCTGGAATTTGAAATGGGCCGCCTGGCCCGGGTGAGTTGACGAAAGCCTGTATGGCCATCCCGAATCTTCTTCTGAGCTGTTTGGCCTTGGAACGGGTCATGGGACCTGATGAGGACATCGGCTCTAGAACCGACCCAAATGAGATGCCCATCGTCCCGGAAGGTCCCATGACCCGTTCCAAGGCCAAACAGCTCAGAAGAAGATTCGGGATGGCCATACAGGCTTTCGTCAACTCACCCGGGCCAGGCGGCCCATTTCAAATTCCAGCCGGGGGAAAAGAGCATGTACCGGATGATCGTCCGAACGACCTGATCATCACTGAGGGAGGTAAGTTCTCTCGTCCAAGTGACCATTCTAAGACTAACAGGACGAGTGGTTTTTGTCCCACAGCCACGGAACCAGTTCTAGCCGAAGGACTTTACTCGGAGACCGTTTTAGCCGAGGCAAAGGAGCCAAGTCCAAACGATCGTCCAAACGATCTGATCAGCACTGAGGGAGGTAAGTTCTCTCGAACAAATACATATTTTAAGACTAATGGGACAGGTAGTTTTCCTCTTAGAGATGCAGAACAGCCAGCTGCTTCAATCACAAGCCGCTTAGCCGGGAAGGACCAACAATGGGCTACTGAAGGAATTGAAGCTAAGGAACTACAAGAACTTGAAGAAGATGGCTTCCCTGTTCCAGAAGACCTCCTAGAATACTTCACCAAGCTGCTGCACGCACGGGACGCACCAACACCAGAATCACCTTCAAAGGCACCTTATGCGCCACCTTGGGCCACCTCGCATCAATGTAAGCTGTTTACATTATACACTGTACTTGCAGGTACTTCAAGCTCTAAAGACTCTTCAAAACGACATCAAGACGAGTAGTTTAGAAGTCGCAACCAAACTTTCCATAATTTGCTTTAATGAAACGATGCATTTTGTATTTTTAGCTAGGGATGCGGTTTTCCTTATTTGTGTTCTTTTGTTTCGTTGGTTTTTATGTCTTTTTGCTTTTCATTTGACCTAAGGGTCCCCTAGCTGACGAGCCCCTTTATAAGGTTCCCCTGCAGCTTGTATTTTTGGTTACCTTTGATATTAATAAAAACGCCGCATTTTCCCTAGAGAAGCGATTTCTCTTTTGTTCTTGTTCTTGCTCGTGCGACTCGACCAAGACCAAGTCCTGCACCGTATCAGAGAGTAATCTCCCCTCTGTGTCATGTATTCACTCCGCCATCAGCCCATTCATCGACTCCACACGAGAGAAGCGATCGCCATCGTGTCAAGTCCATTCACCATCGACCATCTTTCGACCAAAGGAGAGGGCGACCGCCTGCCTTTAGTCCCATCGACTATCCCGGTTAAGACCTCACCACCGATGCTTACACCATCTGGTATCAGAGCCAAAGGTTCCACCTTTGGGTTTCTATCCTTTGCTACAAATCCTTTTCGTAGATCTATCGCTAGGTTTTTGTTATTTTCGTTTAATTCAAAAAAAAAATATATATATATATATATATTGTTAGGGTTTTGTAATTCTGTCGTGTTCTTATTGTTTTAGTTCAAAGAAAAAGCAAAAAAAAATATAAGGAAGTTTAGTTTAAATCGTAATCAATTTCGCATATCGCCTAGTCAAAGAAAATAGGAAAACTTGCCATATCGATATTAGTAGTTTTGGAAATTTCCCCGGGGGAATTTTAGAAATTTTCCCCGCGTGTTTAAGACTTGCCGATTATTTAGGATATTTGCTAGATCGTCTAGGAAATTTGGCAAAGTTTTTAATATTCTCAAGTCGATTTCTGAAATTTTTTTGTAAACCCATTCGGTATTTGACGAAGCTGTTTCTTTGAGTGTTAACGAGGAATACAGGATCCGACATGGAAGAAGAAACTAACAACGTTCCCCAAGACGCCATTATGCAGATGCTTACGGCCATGAGAGACGAGCTGCGAGGATTTGGCAAAAGGCTAGGCAAGCTCGAACAACCGCAACTAGGAGGAGCCGAAGGAGCTCAACAACCGGCGAGGAGGAATACTCCTATGAATGACCAGCAAGCTGCGGCACATGATGACCGTGACAGCATGCCGGAGATGGAAGACGACTTTCCCCCTGACCCCATACACCACTTGAACCACAGGAGACGTGATCCCATTAGAGGGCCTCGGCCAAGAGAGCGTGAGCCCAATCATGACATGAAATTGTCACCTCCTACTTTTGCAGGAAAATCTAATCCGGAAGTATACTTGGATTGGGAAAGACGCATGGAATACATCTACGAGTGCTATGGCTATGTAGAAGGCAAAAAGATAGCCTTGGCAGCCGCACATCTCACCGAAAATGCACTTGCATGGTGGGATAGGACTGTGGCCGAAAGAAGAAGGCAACTTTTTGGGCCGGTCCAAACATGGCACGACATGAAATATCTCCTACGACTAAGGTATGTGCCTGATCATTATCACCGTGATCTTCAAAAACGTTTCAGGAAGCTAGCACAAGGCAGCCGGCCGGTAGAGGAGTATTTTGAAGAGTTTGAAAAATTGATGAACTCATTGGAGTTAGAAGAATCCGAGGAAGCTTTGATGGCTCAATTCATTGACGGTCTTCAAGAGCGTATAGCTAGGAAGGTGGAGAGAACTAGGTATAGTGGTCTTCACGAGCTACTATACCTCTCGGTGCAAATAGAGCAGCAAATCAAGAGGAAGACCTCACTCTCCAACAGACCCCGGAGCAACCCACCGTGGCAAGCAAGTGGCAGCAAGCCGGTCGACAAAGGCAAAGCTGTCGAGACCGACTCTCGGTTCAAAAGCCGAACCAATGACTTCTCTAAGACGTCTCGGCCCGAACCAGGTAAGTTCCCTAACACTAGTCAAGCTAGAACTCGAGATATTACCTGTTTTAAATGTCAGGGAAGAGGGCACTATGCTAGAGACTGCCCGAACCAAAGAGTCATGATCATTACGGCAAGTGGTGGATATGAATCTCAAGACGAGATCGAAGAAGAAGTAGGTGGAGCTGATGATGACGTTGAGTATCCAGATACTGGTGATTTACTGGTGACTAGGCGAGTCCTTAGCGTGCTGGTTCAACCCGAGGAGAAAATTCAAAGAGAAAACTTGTTCCACACACGACGCACCATTAACAACAAGGTATGTAATCTCGTAATAGATGGAGGATCTTGTGCTAATGTGGCTAGCAAGTTTATGGTAGACAGGTTAGGCTTGGAGAAGACTAAGCACCCTAGAACCTACAAACTACAATGGTTCAATGACACCACGGAGTTCAAAGTGACGGAGCAAGTGAGTGTTCCCTTTAACGTAGGTAAGTATCAAGACGAGGTGCTTTGCGACGTAGTTCCTATGCAAGCTGGCCATCTCCTGCTGGGGAGACCGTGGCAATTTGACCGTGCAACACTTCACAATGGCCGGACAAATTACTACTCATTCATGCACAAGGAGCGCAAATACAATTTGGCCCCTCTAAGTCCGACCGAAGTACAAGAGCTTCAAGCCAGGATGAGCAAGGAGACCAAGGTAAGTGTCTCTAATCTATACATCAATGCTGGTGGTTTAAACCGTGCTATGAGTGCCGAAGGCACTATATTACTAATGCTGTTTAAAGAGTGTCTAAGTACAGAGAACAAGGAAATAGCGTTGCCGCCGGAAGTGGATGCCTTGTTAAGCAAATTTAAAGATCTCTTTCCCGAAGAGAACCCACCAGGCCTGCCCCCTCTACGAGGAATAGAGCACCAAATAGATCTTGTTCCAGGCTCTGCCTTACCAAATAAGGCCGCATACCGGATGAATCCCGAAGAGACTAAGGAGTTGGAGAAAAAAGTCCGGGATTTGTTAGACAAGGGCTACATAAGAGAAAGTCTAAGCCCATGTGCAGTTCCTGTGTTATTAGTGCCAAAGAAAGATGGTACTTGGAGAATGTGTGTGGATTGCCGAGCTATCAACAATATCACCATCAAATACCGGCACCCTATCCCACGCTTAGACGACATGCTAGACGAGCTAAGTGGTTCTACTATCTTCTCAAAGGTAGATTTGAAAAGTGGATACCACCAAGTCAGGATGCGTGAAGGAGATGAATGGAAAACAGCCTTCAAGACTAAGCAAGGGCTGTACGAGTGGCTAGTCATGCCTTTCGGCTTGACCAATGCACCAAGTACATTCATGCGACTAATGAACCAGGTTCTTCGTGCCTATATAAGTAAATTTGTGGTAGTCTATTTCGATGATATACTTATATATAGTAAGAACCTACAAGATCATCTCAAGCACCTAGAACTAGTGCTTAAATCACTTCTCAAGGAAGGCCTTTATGCTAACCTTAAGAAGTGCACATTTTGTACTAACCAACTTGTATTCTTAGGCTTTGTAGTAAGTGAACAGGGACTACAAGTGGACGAGGAGAAGATCAAGGCCATAAAAGATTGGCCCACACCGACGTCTATAGGGCATGTTAGGAGCTTTCATGGCTTGGCAAGCTTCTATCGACGGTTTGTGAGAGATTTCAGTGCTGTGGCTGCCCCACTCACAGCTGTGATCAAGAAGAACGTGCCATTCTCATGGGGAACAGCTCAAGAAGCTGCCTTCAACGAGCTCAAAGATAGACTCACTCAAGCACCGGTTCTTGCTTTGCCGGATTTCGAAGAAATGTTCGAGGTAGAGTGTGATGCATCCGGCTTAGGAATTGGAGCTGTGCTACATCAAAGGAAAAGACCCGTAGCCTTCTTTAGTGAGAAACTAAGTGGAGCCACGCTGAACTATCCGACTTATGACAAGGAGCTCTACGCTCTTGTCCGGGCATTAGAGACTTGGCAACATTACTTGCTGTCTAAGGAGTTCATCATTCATACGGATCATGAAACTCTTAAGCATTTGAGAGGTCAGACCTCACTAAAGAGAAGACATGCAAAGTGGCTTGAGTTTGTGGAGACATTTCCCTACGTCATTAAGTACAAGAAGGGGAAAGAAAATGTAGTAGCCGATGCCTTGTCAAGAAGGCATGCTCTCATTTCAACAATGGAGGCCAAAGTGCTAGGATTCGAACACATCAAGGACCTCTACAAAGACGACCCTGATTTCAAAGAATGCTACACTAATCACGTCAAAGGAATATACGGTCAATTCTATCTCCAAAATGATTTTCTTTTTAGAGGTAAACGTTTGTGTATTCCACAGGGATCAATGAGAGAGTTAGTGCTTAGTGAAGCACATGGAGGAGGATTAATGGGACACTTCGGCGTAGACAAGACCTTGGCCATCGTAAAAGATCATTTCTATTGGCCACACCTCAAGAAAGACGTGAAGAGATATTGTTCAAGATGCATCCAATGCCGAAAAGCCAAATCCAGGTCACATCCTCACGGTCTTTATCTTCCTTTACCTATTCCTAACGCCCCATGGGTAGATCTTTCGATCGACTTTGTTTTAGGACTCCCCAAGATCCGACACCAAGATTGCATCTTTGTTGTTGTGGACCGGTTCTCTAAGATGGCACACTTCATCCCGTGTGACAAGACAAATGACGCGACCAACATTGCTAATTTGTTCTTCAAGGAGGTGGTACGCCTGCATGGAATCCCGAGAACTATAGTATCCGATCGCGACACGAAGTTTTTGGCTCATTTTTGGAGGACCTTGTGGAGGAAGCTAGGAACCAAGCTCCTTTTCTCCACTACTTGTCACCCCCAAACAGATGGTCAAACGGAAGTGGTAAACCGTACACTTGGCACTTTACTTAGAGCCACTCTTGGTAACAACATGAAAACATGGCTTGATTGCATTCCATTCATAGAATTTGCGTATAATAGGGCTGTTCATTCGGCCACTAAGCTATCTCCTTTTGAAGTTGTCTATGGATTTAACCCTCTATCTCCAGTAGATCTAGTGCCTCTTCCTCAAATAGAACAGGTCAATCAAGACGGGCTTAGGCGTGCCGAGCTCATCAAGGAGTTGCATGAGAGAGCTAAGGCCAATATTGAGAAGAAAACCGAAGGGTACAAGAAGAGCCATGACAAAGGCAGGAAGGAGCTCACATTTGAACCAGGAGATTGGGTCTGGCTACCTATGACCAAAGAGAGATTCGCGGACAAGCGTGCATCCAAGCTCGCTCCAAGAGGCGACGGTCCATTTAAAGTTCTAGCCAAAATAAACGACAATGCCTACAAGCTAGAGCTGCCAGGTGAGTTTAATATTTCACATACATTCAATGTTGCTGATTTATCTTCCTTTGATACAGGAGATCCAGTTTTGTGGACAAAACCTCTTGAAGAGGGAGGGAATGATGATGACATCGGCTCTAGAACCGACCCAAATGAGATGCCCATCGTCCCGGAAGGTCCTGGTGTAAGCCTCGGTGGTGAGGTCTTAACCGGGATAGTCGATGGGACTAAAGGCAGGCGGTCGCCCTCTCCTTTGGTAGAAAGATGGTCGATGGTGAATGGACTTGACACGATGGCGATCGCTTCTCTCGTGTGGAGTCGATGAATGGGCTGATGGCGGAGTGAATACACGACACAGAGGGGAGATTACTCTCTGATACGGTGCAGGACTTTGGTCTTGGTCGAGTCGCACGAGCAAGAACAAGAACAAAAGAGAAATCGCTTCTCTAGGGAAAATGCGGCGTTTTTATTAATATCAAAGGTAACCAAAAATACAAGCTGCAGGGGAACCTTATAAAGGGGCTCGTCAGCTAGGGGACCCTTAGGTCAAATGAAAAGCAAAAAGACATAAAAACCAACGAAACAAAAGAACACAAATAAGGAAAACCGCATCCCTAGCTAAAAATACAAAATGCATCGTTTCATTAAAGCAAATTATGGAAAGTTTGGTTGCGACTTCTAAACTACTCGTCTTGATGTCGTTTTGAAGAGTCTTTAGAGCTTGAAGTACCTGCAAGTACAGTGTATAATGTAAACAGCTTACATTGATGCGAGGTGGCCCAAGGTGGCGCATAAGGTGCCTTTGAAGGTGATTCTGGTGTTGGTGCGTCCCGTGCGTGCAGCAGCTTGGTGAAGTCTTCTAGGAGGTCTTCTGGAACAGGGAAGCCATCTTCTTCAAGTTCTTGTAGTTCCTTAGCTTCAATTCCTTCGGTAGCCCATTGTTGGTCCTTCCCGGCTAAGCGGCTTGTGATTGAAGCAGCTGGCTGTTCTGCATCTCTAAGAGGAAAACTACCTATCCCATTAGTCTTAAAATATGTATTTGGTCGAGAGAACTTACCTCCCTCAGTGCTGATCAGATCGTTTGGACGATCGTTTGGACTTGGCTCCTTTGCCTCGGCTAAAACGGTCTCCGAGTAAAGTCCTTCGGCTAGAACTGGTTCCGTGGCTGTGGGACAAAAACCACTCGTCCTGTTAGTCTTAGAATGGTCACTTGGACGAGATAACTTACCTCCCTCAGTGACGATCAGGTCGTTCGGACGATCATCCGGTACATGCTCTTTTCCCCCGGCTGGAATTTGAAATGGGCCGCCTGGCCCGGGTGAGTTGACGAAAGCCTGTATGGCCGTCCCGAATCTTCTTCTGAGCTGTTTGGCCTTGGAACGGGTCATGGGACCTTCCGGGACGATGGGCATCTCATTTGGGTCGGGTGTAGAGCCGATGTCCTCATCAGGTGCCGAATCAAAATCCGCCTTATCATCCTCATCATCATCGGTCACGATATCACCTCCGTCCAACATGATCATAGCTCATTGGTTTGGAAATTTGTTCGCATAGTGACCTTTGCCCCTACACTTAAAGCATTCGACATCACGGTTTCTCAAAGGAGTAGAAACTTCAGCCTTACCCTTGTAGTCGTGACCGGATGAACTAGGCTTGTAATCCGTCTTTGGCATATTATCGACACGGGCCGGGTAACTCGGCTTATCACTTTTGGTGTAGCTCGACTTGGACACAAACGGTGACCGTGAGACACCTTTCCTGTTAAGTTGTTGCTCCACGAGAATCGCCTTATTCAACAACTCAACGGTGTTATAGGATTGCATCTCCATGCGATCTTGCAAATCGCGATTCATTCCGGTTAGGAATCGGGTCATAGTTGCATCACGGGGCTCATCAACATCGGCTTTGAGCATGAGCTTCTCCATCTCTTGATAGTAGTCCTCAACTCCCTTACTACCTTGTGACAACCTTCGTAGCTTTTGGTGTAGCTCGCGGTGATAGTGTATCAGTACAAACCGAACCCGCATCAATCTCGCCATCTTGTCCCATGTCTCAACGGGATTAACTCCTTGGCGTCTCCTGCTTGTCACAACACTATCCCACCAATCAACATCATAACCATGAAATTCCGTAGCGGCCAATCTAACCTTTTTTTGTTCGGTAAATTCTTGACATCCGAAGACGATGTCAATCTTCTTTTCCCACTCAAAGAACGCATCGGGATCGTTCGTTCTGTAGAACGGGGGAATGCGTAACTTCAAACCACCGAGATCGTTATCGTTTCTCCTCCTAGCTGGTTGTTGCCTACCTTGGTTTTCCTCGGATTCCTCATCTAAATCGTGAAACGAATTCTCGTCGTTCTCGCCGTTCTCGCCTTGTGGGTTTTGTTGCCGGTTTTGGTTGTTGGCTCGCCTATGCCTTGGCGGTACACGCGGATTTCTTTGACAAACGCTATGATCGGATCCGTGACTCTCGACCAAGTTTGTGCCGTTGTTTCCTTCTTGTCTCACCGGTGTCCTAACATTAAGGGCTGCCAATTGATTCCTCATTTCGCTCATCATGAGAGTTATGGCATCCACATTGCGATTCATCGCAGCATATCTTTCCCTTCTCGTCATTGAAGTAGCGGTTTCACTTTCATCGGACATTGTACCTCGCAAAAATGAGCAAACACGTTAGTAAAATAATCTCACAAGTGTTTTCCTCAAATTTGTTCACTCAACACTCGTAATATCCTCACAACACACTAGGATTTCTCCTCGGTTCTTAAGGAACTAAAATTGAAACAAATCGATGGTAGCTTTAAAAACCAAATCGATCAAACTAAGAGATAGATAGATAGTGAAGAATTACGAACGGATATATATCTGTATTTTTTTTTTAGTTGTCTTTTTTTTTTTTTTTTTTTATCTACGATTTTTTTCCTTTTTTTAAAAATCGGTTTTGATACAAAAGAAATAAAGAAGAAGAATTTGAAAAGAATGAAAAAGATTAGAAAATACCACTTGATAGATCCTCCCAAAATTCGCACACTCTTGTCGGTATTGAAGCGGAATAGAAACGGGATAATCCTTGAATGAACAAGGCGGGGGAAGTGAATGGTTGCGTCGAGGGCTATGGAATGCACTCGGTAAACCCGATCCGAAGGCTAACCACCTAAGGAACGTTGTGACTCTTCGTCTAACCACCTCGGAATCGATTTGATCACGTTGGCTAACCACCTAGTGAACGGGATTCAATCACGAGCTAACCACTCAATGATCGAAGTGATTTCTTTGGCTAACCACCAAGTAGATCGAAAAGTTCCAAAGGAACAAGACAGAAAATCTCAAAGAAAGGTTTATAAAATTGGATGATTTGAAATGAGAGATTACAAAGAGTATTTATAGGAAGAGAATATGACGGGGTGAATAAGAAAGCACTAAAAACAATGCATGGGAAATAACAAAGTTACATAAAGATGAAGACTAAGACCAAAGACTATGACTAAATGGGTTGAATGTCTCTTGGAGTGCTTTGACTAGTCTCCCTCGGATATGCTCCCTCGTATGTGATCCCTCGGAATAATCCCTCAGAAAAGTCCCTCGGAAATGATCCCTTGGAAAAGTCCCTCGGAAATAATCCCTCGGGAAATCAACTTGTGATTGGACCGGATATGAAGTGTAAGTCGTTGCCTCGTTAAAACCTATACCCGGAAAACCCATTGGGACAAAACCGAGCATAGGAAAAAGAGTACAACAACTTACACTCGGCCAACCTCAAGCTGAATCCGCAAATGATATAGAGGTCAAGGCGTAGTGCGTATGTTCGTCTTCATCCTCGTTTTGAACGTCGTTAAGTAGTTTCCGAACAGCTCCGGCTAACTTCCTTCGTCTTGGACCGCGTAACGGGGCCTTCGGGAATGATAAAAGCTTCCTCAGGAACCTCATCCAAAGCAGGCGCGTCCATGAATCTATCAGTCACTAGGAATAGAAACAGGTCATTCTTTTCCTTGATGTCTTGCTTCGTTGAAACCATCATTTTCGTGCATAGATTCGTTGAATTCTTCAAGAATATCCTCCATTTGTGCCTTGTAGACCATCAGCTTCTCATAATCTTCATCGGTTTGTTGAGGATGATGGTTGAGCCAAGGGGTTTTAAGATCATAATCTTTCGAAGCAAGGGATATGATCATTGCATCGAGTCGCTCGAAACGAAGGCTAATTTTTAAGATATCATCGTGGTGGTCCGAGGTTTAATTAGGAAGACCGTAAGGACTTTGTTGTGAGTCGACAAACGGATGCTCAAAAGGCTCATCTGTGTGGTAATGAGGTTTATAACATCTTTGAGAGTAGTTAGTCGGTGCCGGTTTCCAATCCATGTAGTACGAATCACGGTAGTGGGGTGAATCGTGAGAGTAATGAGCATAAGATGGGTCGTAGGAACCCTGATAGTAGTCATAATCTTCATCGGTTTATTGAGGTTGATGGTTGAGCCCGGGGGTTTTAAGATCATAATCTTTCGAAGCAAGGGATATGATCATTGCATCGAGTCGCTCGAAATGAAGGCTATTTTTTAAGATATCATCGTGCTGGTCCGAGGTTTGATGAAGAAGACCGTAAGGACTTTGTTTCAAAGGCGAGTTCATGTTTCAAAGTACCAAAGGCGAGTTCATGTTTCAAAGCATGAAACGAAGAAAAACAAAAAGAAAAATCAAAAAGAAAAAAATTGTCTTAGAGTCGATTTACTAACCTCTAAAGTGTGGCAGAACGAGTAGTGATTGCCTCCCCGGTAACGGCGCCAAAAACTTGATGCGTATCGCATTCGTCTCCGAAACTTCAGGTTTTAAATTTGTAAACTTTAAAGCCTGCAAGTGCAGAGATGTACATTGTAGTTCTTAAGGTATCGATCCACAGAGAATTCTCACTATAAGTTCCCGTAACACTAGTCCGCGGTATCCGTCATACAAAATATAAACTGTCAAAATCCAAAAATCAGGTCAACTAGCTCTCTACATTCATTAAGTATAGGTGTGGGTTTCTCATCAGAAGGATTAAACCAAGACAATCGATGCTAGGTATTAAAGGCATTTAGAGGTAAGGTTAAGAGTGTTTCGGGTTACCGTAAATTTACAGGAGGGTACGAGATATTATGCAAAACATCAAGAGAAGAAGGACCTATTGATCACCACAACGTCCAGTCACTTCTTCTTGCGTAAAAATGTTGCACTTCCTCCTTTCTCCAAAAACAGAAGTTTTCTGTCATTTTCCCAGACTTAGTATTTTCTATAGGCTCGAAATGACAGACTTCTCACAAACGAACCATGGATGCCTCATAAGTATTTCAACCAACCTAAACTCTTTTAAGGCTTGTGTTTCCTATCCCTTTCACTTATTTTCGATTTTTTTTTTTCGAAAGGGGGAAACGACTATTTTTGAAGTAGAGTCTTAGGGGCACAAAAATTTACCATGATTTTGAGTTTTTCCAAGGCATAACCAAGCTCGCATCTTTGTTGAATTAGACACCACCGATCGCGTATACTCTTCGTATTTAGTGACTGAAAGATGTGTCATTCCTCCCTCTCCGGATTTTTTGCACATATATACACATAGGTCACAAAGAGAGTTGCATGAGGTTTGAACAAAGGTTATTTTTCGGGTGGGGTACCAACTAAAGATGAGCTGGCAATTCATGTACGACAAAGAGTGATAAAAGGTAAAAGTACATCATGAATGTATGGTTCGTTATCTTTGCCAAAACCTTTGATGAGAAAATTAAGTCAAGATTAGGTCCAAATAAAATATAGCTAGCATATTCCATCATAAAGAATCTCAACGGTCTAAATTCCTCTAGGGATTTTGCATTAACATAAACTCTAGCTACCGCATAATCTAGAACAAAATTACGAAAGATCATGTTACTAGGAGATAGCGTAGAAGCACACTGGTCGGTTCTCGTCATGGATTCCTTTCATCATTCCTCAAAACGTATTCCTACGCTTTTCGAAAAACTTGAAATTTTTTAAGAAAAACGTGGAAAAATGAAAAAGGCAAAAACAAATGAAAGAAGTGGTGGTTAGTAAGGGATGAAATCCTCCCCCAGACTTAAATCACATTGTCATCAGTGTGAAATAAATCGGGTAAAGACGAATAAACAGATGGATGTAAATAATTGAAAAAGTTTAAGGGAAAAAGAAAACTTACCTGGATGCGGTCGGGGAATGGATGTGGGGATGGAATGGTGGTGAATGGGGGATGGTAGATGGTGATATGGTGATGGGAATGGATGTGGGGATGATTGGGAATGGCTTTTGAATCGATCGGGGATCGAAACAAATTGATCGGGATCGGGAGGGGGCTGGCCGCGGGTCGGGCTTGTGCAGCCGCGGTCATTGGCAAGCTGTCCGAGGTTCGGATGATCACGACCGTGGCTAAGGGCTGGTCTGCCCCGGGTCTCCGCAGTCGATCCTATTTTGCTGTCAAGTCCTTCCTCCCGGTTCGGGCTAGACCGAGCCCCTTCGAACCGTTTCTCCATCTTTTTGTCTTTTCGGTTTTTTGAATTTTTTTTTTTTGGTTTTATAGAAAACTGAAAACTAAGAAAAGAAAAAGTTAGTAGAAAAAGAAAGAAAAACTAAAAAGAAAAACGTACCTAAAATGGGTTGCCCCCCATTGAGCGCTCTTGTTTAAAGTCGTTTATCTCAATGTTAGTAACTAGGTGAGCCTAGTAGTAGTCTTACGACAAGTCTTCTTTGATTTAACCTTATAATCCTTTGTATTGAACATATCACGCCATTCCCACTCGGGATTTCTTTCATAAAGTCCGAGATAATGATCTCCTCCTCGATCACAATAGAAACTCATATTTGGAGTTTCCTTGGAGTATGCTTCTTCTTATTTGATATTCTCGGATGGTAGAGCCATGTTGCACGATGCATATATGGAAGGCTCTAGATCAGTTTGTGTCTTGGTTGGAGATTGAGTGCGGATGGAGAAGAAGTCTTGCTCAAAGAAGTAGGATTGGGATGCAAAACGTCGGATTTGAGATGAACATGGGCTGGCCGCGTGTGGGGGAGGCGGAGCCGCGGAAAAAGGAGGCTTGGCAGCGTGTCAGTGATGCGCACCCGCCGTGGAAGGAGGTCTGGCCGTAGGTCAAAAAGGCGCGGCCGCGGTGGAGGTGTTTCCGGCAGAATTGCTCGGCTCGTTGTCTCCTTCGTCTCCAATGATGTCTTTTGGTCCTAGGGGAGTATTTGGTTTCTCCTTGGCTTTATTTAAGTCTACATCACGTCCCATATGAGCAAGTGTAGAGTGTACATCAAAAGAGATCTTTTCGCATGTCGAAATTGTCGGTTTGATGTTTTCCTGTAATGTGACGGGTACACCTTCTTCTACAACGTTTTCAATGTTCTTTGTAGCTCCTCCAGGGTCTAAGAGTGGCCATCTCCGCTGCATGTGTTCATCAAATAGGAATCAAGAAATTCTATTACCTTGATCGAGCATTGAACGTCAAATTTTTTGGTATCCTTCTCCTTAGAAAACATCTTCAATGGCGGCTCGAGTGTATCCGTTAGTGTCTCATCCTTCACGAGGTCTGTCTCACACTCAATGTGGTGAGGAAAAGAAGGAGGAGAAGGCTTTGGTTCGACGAGTGGAGGCATCTTGTGGTCTTGTTTCTCGTTTGCAAGACTCTCGAACGAATCGATAGAGATAACATTGTCACTAGGAATAGAAACAGGTCATTATTTTCCTTGATGTTTTGCTTCGTTGAAACCATAATTTTCTTTCATAGATTCGTTGAGTTCTTGAAGAATATCCTCCATTTGTGCCTTGTAGACCATCAGCTTCTCATAATCTTCATCGGTTTATTGAGGTTGATGGTTGAGCCAAGGGGTTTTAAGATCATAATCTTTCGAAGCAAGGGATATGATCATTGCATCGAGTCGCTCGAAAGGAAGGCTAATTTTTAAGATATCATCGTGCTGGTCTGAGGTTTATTGAGGAATACCGTAAGGACTTTGTTGTGAGTCGACAAATGGAGGCTCAAAAGGCTCATCTTGGTAGTAATGAGGTTCGTAACATCTTTGAGAGTAGTTGGTTGGTGCCGGTTTCCAATCCATGTAGTACGAATCACGGTAGTGGTGTGAATCGTGAGACTAGTGAGCATAAGATGGGTCGTAAGAACCCTGCTTGTAGTAGTCATCTCGCACCAGTGGTGAGTTCATGTTTCAAACCTGAAACGAAGAAAAACAAAAAGAAAAATCAAAAAGAAAAAAATTGTCTTAGAGTAGATTTACTAACCTCTAAAGTGTGGCTAAACAAGTAGCGATTTCCTCCCCGGAACCGGCGCCAAAAATTGATGCGTATCGGATTCGTTTCCGAAATTTCAGGTTTTACATTTGTAAACCTTAAAGCCTACAAGTGCACATATGCGCGTTGTAGTACTTAAGGTAACGATCCACATGGAGGGAATGTTGTTCTGCGAGACCTTAGAAAAGGAGTTAGCAATGAAACCTAAGACGAGAATAATTTTTATGGTTTTTTTATAAGTAGGGTTTTTTCTCCTTAAGAATAAATCCTAAATATGCTCATGTCATTGCAATATTTTAGGTGTCAATCCAATTGGGGTTTGTTCAATGCAATAAGAATGCAAGAAACTCTCTAAGTTAAGCAAACAAAGGGGATTTGGTTTATATTCTAGCAACCTAATTCAATTCAAAAGCAAACAAGTAACAAGCACTAAACAATACTTAACGAGATTAACAATGATTAAAAGAGGATCTTTGGGGAAGGCGATTTAATTGGGGGAATCTAAAGCTAAGCAATGATGTATATCCAACGCAAAAGAGCATTTCCTTAAGCCTAGAACACTAATCAAGATTATCCTAATCTCTTAACACTAATCACTTCACTAATTATACATTCAAGAACAAACTCTCATTTGTGAAAATATAATTAGCAAGCATGAAACACAAATTCTAATAGCCCAAATCCACCCTAGACATTCACTCTCATGAGCTAAGTATGAAAATCTCTTATTTAGCTTAGTTGGCATTTCATCAAACACCTTGTGTGCATGAAATGCCCTTAGTTCTAAATTAGCTTTCTCAAGCCTAATCTACCATTAAAACCTCTAAATAAGAAAGGAGATAGAATGATTAATTCCTAGACATCAAAGATTAACAAGAGAAATCCCCAAATCTACCAAACCCAATGATCCAAAAGGGATCTACTCAATAATCATGAAGAACCCAACAAATCCAATGAAGAACATGTTAAATCCCATGATTTGATTATTAGATTATTGAAAATAAAAGAAAGACAAGATAGATTAAGAAGATTTAGACTCAATATTGCATTAAAATCCAAAGGTCTCTTGCAAAATCCAAAAACAAAAATAAAAGAGAGGTTTTTGCCTTAGAAACTAGGTAGAAAGAGATTTAGAATGAAAATAGGGTTTTTTGTATTTATAGGTTCTTGGGCAGACCGAGTCAACCCGGAACAAACCGGGTCTTGACCCAGCCGGGTCTAGGTCGAGATTGCATACCGGGCGGCCGGTACTGGTCGAGAGCTTCATGTCGGGTCGAGATAGGTCGGCACGGACGGTCGGTATTGTTCCTAGTCGAGCTTGGATTTGACACCGGACGGTTGTACCAGTCGAAGCTGGGCCGGCATGGGATGTCCTGAAGCTTCATGCCGGGTCGAGACGGGCTGGCACGGGTGGTCGGCATTTGACCTGTCCGCATGATGGCTGCGTATCAGACGGTCATACCGGTCGAGACTGGTCCGGCATGGTGTGCTGAGGTCGATACCGGGTTGAGACGGGCCAGCACGGGTGATCGGCATTCTCCCTGGTCACGTGAAGGTTAAGTATTGGACGGGCGTACCGGTCCGGGACAGGTCGGTGGTCTAGCGGCCAGACGGATACGCCTTCTGAAAAATCGCGATAGCTCCTGGAATACATGTCCGAATGGCCTCAATTAACCTTCATTAGACAGCTAACTCACTTAGCTACAACTCTCATAAAGATTATTGAGGCTGAATCAGATAGGAAATCCTTCGTTCTGCCAGTTATTTCAGATGCCTCGGATGAGCTTTTCCTTCTCTTATGTTCTATCACTCCAAATATCCCCAAAATGCCTTCAAGGTATCTAAACACACTCCAAAACATGCAATACTCTCTAGGACCTAGTGCACACTAGCTAAACTCTAAATTGGACAAAAACACTAAGAAAAACTATCAAAACACATGCATGGGACTTAAAATGCAAAGATAAATGCATGCTAGAAAGAGTAAAATATGAGAATATTAACTCCCCCAAACTTACTCCTTTGCTTGAGGGAGAGAGGTTGAAGTGAGAGATCAAGTCCGAGAATATTAACAAAACAGTTCGAACCAATGCCCTTGAGAGTAGTTATACGATGCATGAACAATCTCTACTTTAAAGGATTTAGCCATACTCGTTGCTACACGAATTTGGTCTAAGCCTTAGCATTCACAAGCATTCCTAAACCCACAACTCCTTAACATTCATTAAGTTCAATGGTGGATCATGCTTATGCAAATCAAGGGACTTCTTCTTCAAAGTGAGATAAAAGTGATCTCAATCATGCGGGTATTCCGAAGCAAAGGGGTCTCTCACGAAAGAATGAACTTTGGCAAAATGTTAAGAGTAAAAAACAACCGATGCATACAAGGATGACTTTCATCTACCCAATGTCCCAATATGAACCCCACTCCTATCTCTAAACCCATCAAGATCCATTCCTAAGCTACCCTTATCACAAAGCATTTTTGCCTTCTCAAACCCACACTTCTCATCACTTTTCACTTGGAGGACTTCTTCTTCAAACTTGATTGGATTGGCTTCTCATCTTTTCTTTTCCTTTAGCTCCTCTTTTGCTTGCACGACTTGTCTCCATTTCATCCTTTGGATGCCTTAGCCATTTTGGCTCTTTTCTTTCTTTCACACTTAGAGATCCTTACAATTTCACACTTGGAGCTAATTCAATTCCTTGTTTCAAACCAATCCAACTTTTGTTTTTCCCCATTCCTTTCTCCATATCTTTTGCTTTCTCCACATTCTCTTTTTCTTTTCAACAACATCCAAAACTCCCAACCTATCTATCCTAGCATATGTCTAGCTCATTGATGTGTGAGCTAGTTGTACATGAAAGCTTCTCCTTGTCGTCCCAAACTCAACAATTTTTGCTAAGTTCATTTGAAATTAGGCCTCTCGACACACACAAGAGATGGAGGTTTGAAGGAAGTTTTGGCTTAGGGTGTGGTTAACCGTTCCAAAGGTGGGAATCGGCTATTTCAGCTAACAAGAGTGGTAAAAAGGGAAAAGATAGCTCAAATATGTATATGGTATCCATGAGTCCACTCTTCAATGTACAAGAATGATAATTTTAAGTCAAAATTAGAGTTCACTAGATAGAGTTGGGATCAAATCAATGCATGCTTCAACCAAGACATAAACATTCAACCCGCAAGATCAAAGCACGGATGATCCTTAACTTGTGATCGCTCAAATGCATCAAAGAACTCCTAACGAGGGCATTAATTCAAGCTCTTAAGTTTACATTCCACATGGACATTTCTCCCAATGCAAGTGAGGGGAAACCTATATGTGCCTAGACTCAATATTAATCATGCGAAATGCAACTACATGCTTTTTTATGTTCAAAATTTTCAAACTTTTGTTGTTTTTCTATAAATGAGACTCAAGTATGCAAAGAGAAAAATAAGAAAACAAAACACAAGGTCAAATGATATAAACCCCTCCCCCAAACTTGAATTGCACCGTCTCGGTGGAACAAAAGTCAAGAGAGAGCAAAAATATGCAAAAAGGCGAATGTAAAATGAAATGGAGTGTGGTTCAAACCTCTGAGATGTAGAAAAGGGAGTGGTGGTGTGAACTTTTAGGAGAGGCACTTGAGCTTCGACATTGAACACCGTTGTTTCTTCGCCATGATCTTGAGACCATCAAGAATCTTGCAACCACTCAACAAAAACATCAAAAGACCCTAGAAACACAAATCAAACTAGAAAGGAAAGAGAATATATACAATGATTAACATGGGAATGTCTCCCAAGTGTACTTTATTTAAAGTCGCTAAGTTTGACTTCGGTTACCCATTTAGGTGGGTAATTGAGGAGCGTGAGCACTCCATGGTGGGTCTTTGATCTCAAGTTTTAGCTCTTTGCACATGATCACTTGAAGACCGGGTTCCCCTTTCTTTTTGAACTCCGGTGTGAGAATTGCCTTGACCGAGGCAAAGGGCTTGGACGTCCCTCACACTTGATTTTGTACTCAATCACCCCGTCTTGATGTTTCCAAGGTGTGAGAGTCATGGTGGAAGGTTGGCTTAGCACGGACTTAGACCTATCAAGCATACTTGGTTCGATTTTCACCTTGACCTCGGTCTTTGCCCTCTTCTTAGAAACCGTGCTACTTTGAACCTCATTCTCCATCTTGGTTTGGAAGAGGGATCCTAGGCAATAACCGTCCAATGCACGGGCTTCTTCATCATCATCATAACTCACCGTTGCACAAATACCAGCATACTCGACTCTTGGAGATTCATCCCCATTTATCTCACAAGTGATCGTGCCACGAACCGCGGTATAAGAAGACACGATTAGGTAGAAGACCTTGTCACTCACATTCTTGAGTACTACCTTCTTGCTCGTGAAGTCGATGCTTGCACCGGTTGTATTAAGGAATGGAGTCCTGAGAAGGAGAGGAAGCTTTTTGGTTTGTCCGATCTCCATGACAATGAAGTCCGTTGATACAAAACACTCTCCAATTTTGAAAGGATAATCTTTAACAATGTCAAACGGTTTCTTTGAAGAGGAGTCTCCAAACGTGATGGTGGAGGGATAGTCTTCCATTCTAGTAATCCCAAGACTCTTAGCCATTTCCAAAGATATTGATAAGCTCAAATTAATACCCTAAAAGTACTAAGCAGTAGTTGCAGTATAGTAGGGGTCGAACACAAGGACTCACAAAGGCACACAATAGATTATATAGACGAGAATTAAGCTAAGCAATTCAGATGTAATTGAAAGCAGTGCGTAAATTAAAACGGTTGTAAATTCAATTGGAGAAAGATAGGCCCAGGGTATTTCTCAGTAGATCATTGAATGCAGATAAACTAACTAGTCAGGATTCAGATTTAGCACGGTTCTTGAACTCAAATCACTGAAGTATAATTAACCAACTGTCGTTGTGAGAATTATCTAAATCTAAATCCTAGGAATTCCAAATCTCTTTGCGAATCCTAAAGTCTAAATCAGCTTTTAGATCAGGTTTGATTTGTTCACAAAACAACTAAACCAAATCTCTTTGGGAATAGTTATTTTGCTCACCTAAGGTTCTATCAGGTAATTAATCGCATTGTCGTGCCTAATCAATTATCATAAGATCTAAGTTCCAGATTTGTCAACCTAGAATTAGCTTTGAACACAACCTATGGCGAAGAACTAATTCAGATGATGAATCCTAATAACTAATCAACCTACCATTCAGAAAAAACCCTTATGAGAACCCTGAACCTAAAGTGGATCTACTCAGACATGGAAATTGAAGGAATAAACATGTTTGAATAAACCATCAAATAAAACAGAAAGAGTAACAAGAGGGTTCAAAATCATCTCTCCGACGAACAGAGTCTCAGACTTGTCTCCCTTCAAAATCCCTCTCACAAAACAAGAATAAAATAAAGATTAGCCAATAAAGTGGCTGTAAAATCCCTATAAATAACCTAAATCAGGTTTTGGGGCCTCTTGGAAATAATAAAGACTTCTGGACCAAATTGCAATTCTTCAACTCTTCATTAAAGTCGCGGGTCGTGTCTTCTGCGATGGGTATCGATCGATACTAGGCAGTATTGATCGATACTGATCGTAAAATCGGGTACTCAGCAACACTAACTTCAGCTTCGCTCCAGAATGCTCCAGAAAACTCCAATATCTCCAATTATGCTCCAAACATGCTAAAACATGTAAAGGACTCTAAAACACTACGAAATAGCAGAATGACTATAAAACGGACTTATATCATGGCCTAAAAGGGGTAAAAACCATGATATATCAACTCCCCCAGATTTAGCCTTTTACTTGCCCTCAAGCAAAACAGAAAACTAAACCAGAGAAAGAGGTTTGAAAACATAGAGACTCACATGTTCTTGAAACATCGAAATGAACAATTTCCCAAGCACCCAAATGTTACCTAACTAACTTTTTGATCTAACCACCATGTACTTCTCCGCAGACATTCGCAGCTTCCCAGACTACACACATTATCTCACAGCATCGTTCAATCAAGCCATCCTCGCCAGTTTCATCGCTGTGAATTAATATCAAGAACCTTCTAGATTCTTTCCCATACAATATCATAATAAGGAACTACCCTTTTCACACTTTTTGGTATTATTTCTCTCCCCCAGACTTATTTCTTATCATATCTCTTGCATGTGCAAATTAATGTTCGAGACGCGAGTATTGATGGTGTTTGCCACCGAATCCCCGGTTATTCCCTCAAAAGTAATCAAAGGTGTAGGCGAATAATGGTATCACAGGAAATCTTCCTAACCTCGCTTCCACCTTTGTGTGATCATTTCCTCTGAAATAGAATAATGGGATCGCTGGAAATTTTCCTAACCTTCTACTCAGAAGAAAATCATTTCAGCTTTTAATGCATCTTATTTATTAACTTATAACAGGGAGAGAAATACCGTTACTTCAAACACATGGGTTCCTTTGTCTGATACGAATGAGGAATCAAGCTCTTTGAATACCAACCGCATCGATGAAGTGCAAAAATTTGGCTCAGGCTTTAAGGAACTTTGCTGGAAACATGAGTGTCTTCTGGTTAACTGGTCAACCTTTGGATTTTCATTAGTCGATCTAGAACTGATTCTGTAACAATGGTCACTTAGAAGCAAGGTCAGATCAATAGGTTCAAGAAAAAGATCACATTCTCCAACAAAATTTTGACTCAATAAAACAACGAATGACTCAAAAACGACTGACTCTAAGAAAAACAAAAACAATGTCAGCTACTACCTCCCCTATACTCGAACAAGACTGTCCCCAGTGTTATCTAGCCTAATGTTGGTGAAAGAAAACAAACGAACCAGACAGAAATATGAGAAACAAGAAGTTACCGTGCTGGAACATCGAGTATCGACCGACACACAGTTTGGTATCGAGCGATACCAAGCTTAAGTCGATATGATGAACTCCTCATCGCGTAGGGTGTCGACCGATACCAATTGGGTATCGTGACACTCAGGCGATTCCGAGTTTTGCTCCTTGTTCATCCTGACACAAACACAAAACGAAAAATAAAAAGAAAAAGACTCAAAAACAGACTCACCAGTGGGTTGCCTCCCACCAAGCGCTTTTTTTACGTCACGAGCTTGACTGTACGGACGATCAGTCAGGAGAAACTTGAGAGCTGACTCCAAAACAAGCTCCACAATTTGACATCGCCAGCTTCAGAGTTCTGCTCATCATGCCCTCCACAAACTCCCTTCCTTTCTCTTTCAGCTCCGAAGTAAGAAGAACTCAAGCCTTAGAGAATGGTTGCGAGGCATCTTTGCACTTCACCTTGTATTCAATCGGATCTCCATCATACTTCTGAGGGATTAAAGTCATAGAAGCAGCATTCTTCAGTCCTTTGCTTTTCGCCTCCTTCTTTCCGTTAGACGTTTTGACGTCTTTCTTGGTGATGATAGAAGGACTGTCTAGAATGTCTGTGACAGTTGGTTCGTCAGGAGGCTCTTCCAAAAGATCAATTACCAACGTCTCATCTGTAACAACATCGATGCGCTAGAGACACGTGTGGGAGTTCCTCTAGGGATAGATTTTTAGTACACCTCCTCGTCAATGTATGAGAACGAGATTTGCTTGCTGGGTGTGTCCATAATGGCACCAACCGTAGCCATGAGCGGTCTTCCAATAATCAACTGCGTACGAGATTGTGCACTCATCTCCACAACATAAAAACCAGCAGGAACCAGACAGTCTCATACTTTAACCAGCAAATCAGGGATTGTACCATATGGAAGTGAGGTGGAACAATTCGCGAATGTGATAGTTGACATGGGCGGTCGAATATCAGCTCCCAATCTCTCTGCAATTTCCCCTGACATGAAATTGACGCTAGCCCCTGAGTCAACGAGAGACTCTTTGAATGCAACTCCAGAGATGGAGCATGGAACGAATAATATGCATGGGTCTTCCCTCTTGGTCAACTGCCTCAGCGGTAGTGACTTGCTTCTTTCCTTGATGAAGAGTACTTCGATCTCTTCCAGGGTTTCTCTACAATCTTTGAAGTGACTTAGCAGAGGCCATCCCTCTATAGCTTCTTCAAAAGTAACCGAGTGGGGTATCGTTCGTACCATCTTCTCAAAGCCACGCAGCTGCTTTGGAGTGATGGGGGCTCGGAGGTGTTGGGGAATAGGAGTCAGCTTCTTGGGCTTGCGAAGTCTGTCAACACTCATACGCAGCTCCTTTGCAGTATCTGGGTAAGTATCGATCGATACAGGGATGGTGTCGGTCGATGCTTGCTCCTTCGAGACGTCCTTGACAGATTCTTGGACGGGTGTCGATCGATACAAGAGAGTATCGGTCGACACAGGAGTGGTGTTTGAATTCTCATCATCAGATATATCATCGACAAAAGGAAGCTCCACAACTAACTTTTCCAACATAGTTTTGCATCTGGCGTTCTCCCATTCCTTCTTTGTCATCTTAGGAGGCATTGGATAAGGTAATTTGGGTTTGTACACCCTCTCCTTGACAATCTCTAGTTCTTTCTCGACCTGCGCCTCTGTATCGACCGACACATAAGTACTATCGATCGATACACGGGATTTTGGATCACGTGCAGGTGTATGGGCTTGTATCGATCGACACTGGCTGGTATTGATCGATACACGGAGATTTTCTGTCAACACGAAATTTTCTGCTATTTGAGTTTCCAGCATCTTCTGATGAATACTGAGAGGCTGAATTTTCCCATGCATATCTGTGTACATAGCGTCCATCTTCCCATTGAGGTTTAGTGTCATTTTCTGCTGTCCCTGAAGAATTTGTTCAAGCATGGATTCCATCTTACTCTCAGAAGTTCTGGGTGGTGTGGATGGGCATTGATACCTTTGATCTTGAAATCCATCTCCATCAATGTGGTTAACCAACTCCACTCCATCTTTTTTAGCAAAACGAACAGCCTTCTGCTGCTTGTCCATCAACAAATCTAACTTAGCATTCACCTCAGCAATCTGATTGCAATCCAAGTTACCAGCTTGTTTCTTGCTCTCCATGTCTGCATTCTTGGTACTATTGCTAGAAACCAAGTTCTCAATAAGCACATAGGCATCGTCAGGATATCTCGTGTAGAAATTTCCATTGCTCGCAGCATCTAGAGCCATCTGATACCTCCAATCGATTCCTCTGTAGAAAGTACCTAGCAGCTGAACCTGAGTGAAACCATGGTGCGGACAATCTCTCTGATATGACTTGAAACGAATCCAAGCAGCCTTGAGTGCCTCAGTCGGTCCTTGAGAAAACTGAGAAATCTTGTTCCTGAGATCCTCGGATCGTGCATCATCATAGAAATTGTTCAGGAAGGCAGTCTTAGTTCCTTCCCAAGTAGTCAGTGATCCATGAGGTAACTGCTTCAGCCAGTAGGTCGCATTTGCACCAAGAGAGTATGGGAAGAGCTTGCAGAAGAGGTAATCATAGGATACTCCATTGCTCTTGATGCTTGTAACCAGATCCTCAAACCTCTCAATGTGATCAATAGGGTGTTCATGAGGAAAACCATGAAAAAGATGCTGACCCACAAGAGTGAGGTATGCAGGTTTTAGCTCAATGTCATTCCTCTGAAAAGGTGGAGGACGAATCGCTGATCGATTGGCATAAAACTGATCAGGCCTGTTGTACTCACCAATCGTTCTACCGCGAGCAACCACATCATTCCCTGCATTCGCGTTCCCAGCGATATTCCCAGCGACAACATGAGTAGGTGGAATGATGTTCCCCTCTCCATCCAGACGTTGTCCTCTTTCGTTGCACAACTGACCCTCTTGGTCTCTCAAAGCTCTAGCAGCATCCTGATTCAGAATCATCGTGCTGTTCATCTCTGCTGGCTTCTTTTCTTTCCTGTTTGCACGTCCCAAATTCACATCTGAAACCCACTAAGCAAAGCACGTAAGTAACAAAAAAACACGTTGAGTATCGATCGACACTGGGTGGTGTCGATCGATATCAACAAAAGAAGACGATGAGTATCGACCGATACTAGGTAGTATCGATCGATACCGACGAACTTAGTCAAAATTTTCAGACTAAAATCTAATGGCGAATTGAGTCCCCGGCAACGGAGCCAAATTTGATATGCTCAAATTAAAACCCTAAAAGTACTAAGCAGTAGTTGCAGTATAGTAGGGGTCGAACACAAGGACTCACAGAGACACACAATAGATTATATAGACGAGAATTAAGCTAACCAATTCAGATGTAATTGAAAGCAATGCGTAAATTAAAACAGTTGTAAATTCAATTGGAGAAAGATAGGTTCAGGGTATTTCTCAGGAGATCAATGAATGCAGATAAACTAAATAGTCAGGATTCAGATTTAGCACGGTTCTTGAACTAAAATCACTGAAGTATAATTAACAAACTGTCGTTGCGAGAATTATCTAAATCTAAATCCTAGGAATTCCAAATCTCTTTGCGAATCCTAAAGTCTAAATCAGCTTTTAGATCAGGTTTGATTTGTTCACAAAACAACTAAACCAAATCTCTTTGCGAATAGTTATTTTACTCACCTAAGGTTCTATCAGGTAATTAATCGCACTGTCGTGCCTAATCAATTATCCTAAGATCTAAGTTACAGATTCGTCAACCTAGAATTAGCTTCGAACACAACCTATGGCGAAGAACTAATTCAAATGATGAATCCTAATAACTAATCAACCTAGCATTCAGAGAAAACCCTTATGAGAACCCTGAACCTAAAGTGGATCTACTCAGACATGGAAATTGAAGCAATAAACATGTTTGAATAAATCATCAAATAAAACAGAAAGAGTAACAAGAGGGTTCGAAATCTTCTCTCCGACGAACAGAGTCTCAGACTTGTCTCCCTTCAAAAGCTCTCTCACAAAACCAGAATAAAATAATGCTTAGCCAACAAAGTGGCTGTAAAATCCCTATAAATAACTTAATAAGGTTTTGGGGCCTCTTGTAAATAATAAAAACTTCTAGACCAAATTGCAATTCTTCAACTCTTCATTAAAGTCGCGGGTCGTGTCTGCTGCGATGGGTATCGATCGATACTGATCGTAAAATTGGGTACTCAGCGACACGAACTTCAGCTTCGCTCCAGAATGCTCCAGAAAGCTCCAATGTCTCCAATTATTCTCCAAACGTGTTAAAACATGTAAAATACTCTAAAGAACTACGAAATAGTAGAAAGACTCTATAAAACGGACTTATATCATGGCCTAAAAGGGGTAAAAACCATGATATATCAACTCCCCCAGACTTAGCCTTTTGCTTGCCCTCAAGCAAAACTGAAAACTAAACCAGAGAAAGAGGTTTGAAAACATAGAGACTCACCTGTTCTTGAAACATCGAAATGAACAATTTCCAAAGCACCCAAATGTTACCTAACCAACGTTTTGATCTAACCACCATGTACTTCTCCATAGACATTCGCAGCTTCCCAGACTACACACATTATCTCACAGCATTGTTCAATCAAGCCATCATCGCCAGTTTCGTCGCTGTGAATTAATATCAAGAACCTTCTAGATTCTTTCCCATACAATATCATGACAAAGAACTACCCTTTTCACACTTTTTTGGTATTATTTCTCTCCTCCAGACTTATTTCTTATCATATCTCTTGCATGTGCAAATTAAGGTTCGAGATGCGAGTATTGATGGTGTTTGCCACCGAATCCCCGATTCTTCCCTCAAAAGTAATCAAAGGTGTAGGTGAATAATGGTATCACAGGAAATCTTCCTAACCTCGCTTCCACCTTTGTGTGATCATTTCCTCTGAAGTAGAATAATGGGATCGCTGGAAATTTTCCTAACCCTCTACTCAGAAGAAAATAATTTCAGCACTGTCCCCAGTGTTATCTAGCCTAAGCTTGGTGAAAGAAAACAAACGAACCAGACGGAAATATGAGAAACAAGAAGTTAACGTGCTGGAACATCGAGTATCGACCGACACACAGTTTGGTATCGAGCGATACCAAGCTTAAGTCGATATGATGAACTCCTCATCGCGTAGGGTGTCGACCGATACCAATTGGGTATCAATCGACACTCAGGCGATTTCGAGTTTTGCTCCTTGTTCATCCTGACACAAACACAAAACGAAAAATAAAAAGAAAAACACTAAAAAACAGACTCACCAGTGGGTTGCCTCCCACCAAGCGCTTGTTTTACGTCACGAGCTTGACTGTGCGGACGATATGTCAGGAGAAACTTGAGAGCTGACACCAAAACAAGCTCCACAATTTGATATCGCCAGCTTCAGAGTTCTGCTCATCATGCCCTCCACAAACTCCCTTCCTTTCTCTTTCAGCTCCGAGGTAAGAAGAACTCTAGCCTTAGAGAATGGTTGCGAGGCATCTTTGCACTTCACCTTGTATTCAATCGGATCTCCATCATACTTCCGAGGGATTAAAGTCATAGAAGCAGCATCCTTCACTCCTTTGCTTTTCGCCTCCTTCTTTCCGTTAGACGTTTTGACGTCTTTCTTGGTGATGATAGAAGGACTGTCTAGAACGTCTGTGACAGTTGGTTTGTCAGGAGGCTCTTCCAAAAGATCAATTACCAACGTCTCATCTGTAACAACATCGATGCGCTAGAGACACGTGTGGGAGTTCCTCTAGGGATAGCTTTGTAGTACACCTCCTCGTCAATGTATGAGAACGAGATTTGCTTGCTGGGTGTGTCCATAATGGCACCAACCGTAGCTATGAACGGTCTTCCAAGAATCAACTGCGTACGAGATTGTGCACTCATCTCCACAACATGAAAATCAGCAGGAACCAGACAGTCTCCTACTTTAACTAGCAAATCAGGGATTGTACCATATGTAAGTGAGGTGGAACAATTCGCGAATGTGATAGATGACATGGGCGGTCGAATATCAGCTCCCAATCTCTCTGCAATTTCCCTTGACATGAAATTCACGCTAGCCCCTGAGTCAACGAGAGACTCTTTGAATGCAACTCCAGATATGGAGCATGGAACGAAGAATATGCGTGGGTCTTCCCTCTTGGTCAACTGCCTCAGCGGTAGTGACTTGCTTCTTGCCTTGATGAAGAGTACTTCGATCTCTTCCAGGGTTTCTCTGCAATCTTTGAAGTGACTTAGCAGAGGCCAGCCCTCTAGAGCTTCTTCAAAAGTGAATGAGTGGGGTATCGTTCGTACCATCTTCTCAAAGCCACGCAACTGCTTTGGAGTGATGGGGGTTCGGAGGTGTTGGGGAAAGGAGTCAGCTTCTTGGGCTTGCGAAGTCTGTCAACACTCATACGCAGCTCCTTTATAGTATCTGGGTGAGTATCGATCGATACGGGGATGGTGTAGGTCGATGCTTGCTCCTTAGAGACGTCCTTGACAGATTCTTGGACGGGTGTCGATCGATACAAGAGAGTATCGTTCGACACATGAGTGGGGTTTGAATTCTCATCATCAGATATATCATCAACAAAAGGAAGCTCCACAACTAACGTATCCAACATAGCTTTGCATCTGGCGTCCTCCCATTCATTCTTTGTCATCTTAGGAGGCATTGGATAAGGTAATTTGGGTTTGTACACCCTCTCCTTGACAATCTCTGGTTCTTTCTCGACCTGCGCCTCAGTATCGACCGACACAGAAGTAGTATCGATCGATACACTGAATTTTGGATCACGTGCAGGTGTATGGGCTGGTATCGATCGACACTGGCTGGTATCGATCGATACACGGAGATTTTCTTTCAACACAACATTTTTTGCTATTTGAGTTTCCAGCATCTTCTGATGAATACTGAGAGACTCAATTTTCCCATGCAGATCTGTGTACATAGCGTCCATCTTCCCATTGAGGTTTAGTGTCATCTTCTGCTGTCCCTGAAGAAATTGTTGAAGCATTTATTCCATCTTACTCTCAGAAGTTCTGGGTGGTGTGGGTGGGCATTGATACCTTTGATCTTGAAATCCATCTCCATCAATGTGGTTAACAAACTCTACTCCATCTTTTTTAGCAAAACGAACAACCTTCTGCTGCTTGTCCATCAACAAATCTAACTTAGCATTCACCTCAGCAATCTGACTGCAATCCAAGTTACCAGCTTGCTCCTTGCTCTCCATGTCTGCATTCTTGGTACTATTGCTAGAAACCAAGTTCTCAATAAGCACATAGGTATCGTCAGGATATCTCGTGTAGAAATTTCCATTTCTCGCAGCATCTAGAGCCATCTGATACCTCCAATCGATTCCTCTATAGAAAGTACCCAGCAGCTGAACCTGAGTGAAACCATGTTGCGGACAATCTCTCTTATATGACTTGAAACAAATCCAAGCAGCCTTGAGTGCCTCAGTCGGTCCTTGAGAAAACAGAGAAATCTTGTTCCTGAGATCCTCGGATCGTGCATCATCATAGAAATTGTTTCGAAAGGCAGTCTTACTTTCTTCCCAAGTAGTCAGTGATCCAGGAGGTAACTGCTTCAGCCAGTACGTCGCATTTCCACCAAGAGAGTATGGGAAGAGCTTGCAGAAGAGGTAATCATAGGATACTCCATTGCTCTTGATGCTTGTAACCAGATCCTCAAACCTCTCAATGTGATCCATAGGGTGTTCATGAGGAAAACCATGAAAAAGATGCTGACCCACAAAAGTGAAGTATGCAGGTTTTAGCTCAAAGTCATTCCTCTGAAAAGGTGGAGGACGAATCGCTGATCGATTGGCATAAAACTGATCAGGCCTGTTGTACTCAACAATCGTTCTACCGCGAGCAGCCACAACATTCCCTACATTCGTGTTCCCAGCGATATTCCCAGCGACAACAAGAGCAGGTGGAATGATGTTCCCCTCTCCATCCAGAAATTGTCCTCTCTCGTTGCACAACTGACCCTCTTGGTCTCTCAAAACTACAGCAGCATCCTGAATCAGAATCATCGTGTTGTTTATCTCTGCTGGGTCTTTGCTTTCCTGTTTGCACGTACCAAATTCACACCTGAAACACACAAAGCAAAGCGCGTAAGTAAAAAAAAAAACACGTTGAGTATCGATCGACATTGGGTGG
Organism: Eutrema japonicum; assembly: GCA_030161315.1. Taxonomy (NCBI): domain Eukaryota; kingdom Viridiplantae; phylum Streptophyta; class Magnoliopsida; order Brassicales; family Brassicaceae; genus Eutrema; species Eutrema japonicum. The sequence goes on along the minus strand of BSQW01000011.1, from coordinate 30,963,450 downwards.
TGTCGATCGATATCAACAAAAGAAGACGATGAGTATCGACCGATACTAGTTAGTATCGATCGATACCGACGAACTTAGTCAAAATTCTCAGACTAAAATCTAATGGTGAATTGAGTCCCAGGCAACGGCGCCAAATTTGATATGCTCAAATTAATACCCTAAAAGTACTAAGCAATCGTTGCAGTATAGTAGGGGTCGAACACAAGGACTCACAGAGACACACAATATATTATATAGACGAGAATTAAGCTAAGCAATTCAGATGTAATTGAAAGCAATGCGTAAATTAAAACTGTTGTAAATTCAATTGGAGAAAGATAGGTTCAGGGTATTTCTCAGGAGATCAATGAATGCAGATAAACTAACTAGTCAGGATTCAGATTTAGCACGGTTCTTGAACTCAAATCACTGAAGTATAATTAACCAACTGTCGTTGCGAGAATTATCTAAATCTAAATCATAGGAATTCCAAATCTCTTTGCGAATTCTAAAGTCTAAATCAGCTTTTAGATCAGGTTTGATTTTTTCACAAAACAACTAAACCAAATCTCTTTGCGAATAGTTATTTTGCTCACCTAAGGTTCTATCAGGTAATTAATCGCACTGTCGTGCCTAATCAATTATCCTAAGATCTAAATTCCATATTCGTCAACCTAGAATTAGCTTTGAACACAGCCTATGGTGAAGAACTAATTCAGATAATGAATCCTAATAACTAATCAACCTAGCATTCAGAGAAAACCTTTACGAGAACCCTGAACCTAAAGTGGATATACTCATACATGGAAATTGAAGCAATAAACATGTTTGAATAAATCATCAAATAAAACAGAAAGAGTAACAAGAGGGTTCGAAATCTTCTCTCCGACGAACAGAGTTTCAGACTTGTCTCCCTTCAAAAGCTCTCTCACAAAACCAGAATAAAATAAAGCTTAGCCAACAAAGTGGCTGTAAAATCCCTATTAATAACCTAAATCACGTTTTGGGGCCTCTTGTAAATAATAAAGACTTCTGGACCAAATTGCAATTCTTCAACTCATCAATAAAGTCGCGGGTCGTGTCTGCTGCGATGGGTATCGATCGATACTGATCATAAAATCGGGTACTCAGCAACACGAATTTCAACTTCGCTCCAGAATGCTCTAGAAAGCTCCAATATCTACAACTATGCTCCAGACGTGCTAAAACATGTAAAGGACTCTAAAAGACTACGAAATAGTATAAAGACTCTAAAAAACGGACTTATATCATGGCCTAAAAGGGGTAAAAACCATGATATATCAACTCCCCTAGACTTAGCCTTTTGCTTTCCCTCAAGCAAAACAGAAAACTAAACCAGAGAAAGAGGTTTGAAAACATAAAGACTCACCTGTTCTTGAAACATCGAAATGAACAATTTCCCAAGCACCGAAATGTTACCTAACCAACTATTTGATCTAACCACCATGTACATTTCTGTAGATATTCGCAGCTTCCCACACTACACACATTATCTCACAGCATCGTTCAATCAAGCCCTCCTCGCCAGTTTCGTCGCTGTGAATTAATATCAAGAACCTTCTAGATTCTTTCCCATACAATATCATGACAAGGAACTACCCTTTTTCACACTTTTTGGTATTATTTCTCTCCCCCAGACTTATTTCTTGTCATATCTCTTGCATGTGCAAATTAAGGTTCGAGACGCGAGTATTGATGGTGTTTGCCACCGAATCCCTGGTTCTTCCCTCAAAAGTAATCAAAGGTGTAGGCGAATAATGGTATCACAGGAAATCTTCCTAACCTCGCTTCCACCTTTGTGTGATCATTTCCTCTGAAGTAGAATAATGGGATCGCTGGAAATTTTCCTAACCCTCTACTTAGAAGAAAATCATTACATCTTTTAATGCATCTTATTTATTAACTTATAACAGGGAGAGAAATACCGTTACTTCAAACACATGGGTTCCTTTGTCTGATACGAATGAGGAATCAAGCTCTTTGAATACCAACCACATCGATGAAGTGCAAAAATTTGGCTCAGGCTTTAAGGAACTTTGCTGGAAACATGAGTGTCTTCTGGTTAACTGGTCAACCTTTGGATTTTCATTAGTCGATCTAGAACTGATTCTGTAACAATGGTCACTTAGAAGCAAGGTCAGATCAATAGGTTCAAGAAAAAGATCACAGTCTCCAACAAAATTTTGACTCAATAAAACAACGAATGACTCAAAAACGCCTGACTCTAAGAAAAACAAAAACAATGTCAGCTACTACCTCCCCTAGACTTGAACAACATTGTCCCCAGTGTTATCTAGCATAAGGTTGGTGAAAGAAAACAAACGAACCAGACAGAAATATGAGAACCAATAAGTTACCGTGCTGGAACATCGAGTATCGACCGACACACAGTTTGGTATCGAGCGATACCAAGCTTAAGTCGATATGATGAACTCCTCATCGCGTAGGGTGTCGACCGATACCAATTGGGTATCGTGACACTCAGGCGATTCCGAGTTTTGCTCCTTGTTCATCCTGACACAAACACAAAACGAAAAATAAAAAGAAAAAGACTCAAAAACAGACTCACCAGTGGGTTGCCTCCCACCAAGCGCTTGTTTTACGTCACGAGCTTGACTGTACGGACGATCAGTCAGAAGAAACTTGAGAGCTGACTCCAAAACAAGCTCCACAATTTGACATCGCCAGCTTCAGAGTTCTGCTCATCATGCCCTCCACAAACTCCCTTCCTTTCTCTTTCAGCTCCGAAGTAAGAAGAACTCTAGCCTTAGAGAATGGTTGCGAGGCACCTTTGCACTTCATCTTGTATTCAATCGAATCTCCATCATACTTCTGAGGGATTAAAGTCATAGAAGCAGCATCCTTCACTCCTTTGCTTTTCGCCTCCTTCTTTCCGTTAGACGTTTTGGCGTCTTTCTTGGTGATGATAGAAGGACTGTCTAGAACGTCTGTGACAGTTGGTTCGTCAGGAGGCTCTTCCAAAAGATCAATTACCAACGTCTCATCTGTAACAACATCGATGCGTTAGAGACACGTGTGGGAGTTCCTCTAGGGATAGCTTTGTAGTACACCTCCTCGTCAATGTATGAGAACGAGATTTGCTTGCTGGGTGTGTCCATAATGGCACCAACCGTAGCCATGAGCGGTCTTCCAATAATCAACTGCGTACGAGATTGTGCACTCATCTCCACAACATAAAAATCAGCAGGAACCAGACAGTCTCATACTTTAACCAGCAAATCAGGGATTGTACCATATGGAAGTGAGGTGGAACAATTCGCGAATGTGATAGATGACATGGGCGGTCGAATATCAGCTCCCAATCTCTCTGCAATTTCCCTTGACATGAAATTGACGCTAGCCCCTGAGTCAACGAGAGACTCTTTGAATGCAACTCCAGAGATGGAGCATGGAACGAAGAATATGCATGGGTCTTCCCTCTTGGTCAACTGCCTCAGCGGTAGTGACTTGCTTCTTTCCTTGATGAAGAGTACTTCGATCTCTTCCAGGGTTTCTCTGCAATCTTTGAAGTTACTTAGCAGAGGCCAGCCCTCAAGAGCTTCTTCAAAAGTGAACGAGTGGGGTATCCTTCGTACCATCTTCTCAAAGCCACGCAGCTGCTTTGGAGTGATGGGGGCTCGGAGGTGTTGGGGAATAGGAGTCAGCTTCTTGGGCTTGCGAAGTCTGTCAACACTCATACGCAGCTCCTTTGCAGTATCTGGGTGAGTATCGATTGATACAGGGATGGTGTCGGTCGATTCTTGCTCCTTCGAGACGTCCTTGACAGATTGTTGGACGTGTGTCGATCGATACAAGAAAGTATCGTTTGACACAGGAGTGGTGTTTGAATTCTCATCATCAGATATATCATCAACAAAAGAAAGCTCCACAACTAACTTATCCAACATAGCTTTGCATCTGGCGTCCTCCCATTCCTTCTTTGTCATCTCAGGAAGCATTGGATACGGTAATTTGGGTTTGTACACCCTCTCCTTGACAATCTCTGGTTCTTTCTCGACCTGCGCCTCACTATCGACTGACACAGAAGTAGTATCGATCGATACACGGGATTTTAGATCACGTGCAGGTGTATGGGCTGGTATCGATCGACACTGGCTGGTATCGATCGATACACGGAGATTTTCTGTCAACACAAAATTTTCTTCTATTTGAGTTTCCAGCATCTTCTGATGAATACTGAGAGACTCAATTTTCCCATGCAGATCTGTGTACATAGCGTCCATCTTCCCATTGAGGTTTAGTGTCATCTTCTGCTGTCCATGAAGAAGTTGTTAAAGCATGGATTCCATCTTACTCTCATAAGTTCTGGGTGGTGTGGGTGGGCATTGATACCTTTGATCTTTAAATCCATCTCCATCAATGTGGTTAACAAATTCCACTCCATCTTTTTTAGCAAAACGAACAACCTTCTGCTGCTTGTCCATCAACAAATCTAACTTAGCATTCACCTCAACAATCTGACTGCAATCCAAGTTACCACCTTGCTTCTTGCCCTCCATGTCTGCATTCTTGGTACTATTGCTAGAAACCAAGTTCTCAATAAGCACATAGGCATCGTCAGGATATCTCGGGTAGAAATTTTCATTGCTCGCAGCCTCTAGAGCCATCTGATACCTCCAATCGATTCCTCTGTAGAAAGTACCCAGCAGCTGAACCTGAGTGAAACCATGGTGCGGACAATCTCTCTGATATGACTTGAAACGAATCCAAGCAGCCTTGAGTGCCTCAGTCGGTCCTTGAGAAAACTGAGAAATATTGTTCCTGAAATCCTTGGATCGTGCATCATCATAGTTTCTTAGTTTCTTTCCAAGTAGTCAGTGATCAAGGAGGTAACTGCTTTAGCCAGTAGGTCGCATTTCCACCAAGAGAGTATGGGAAGAGCTTGCAGAAGAGGTAATCATAGGATACTCCATTGCTCTTGATGCTTGTAACCAGATCCTTAAACCTCTCAATGTGATCCATAGGGTGTTAATGAGGAAAACCATGAAAAAGATGCTTACCCACAAGAGTGAAGTATGCAGGTTTTAGCTTCAAGTCATTCCTCTGAAAAAGTGGAGGACGAATCGCTGATCGATTGGCATAAAACTGATCAGGCCTGTTGTACTCACCAATCGTTCTACCGATAGGAGCCACAGCATTCCCTGCATTCGCGTTCCCAACGATATTCCGAGAGACAACATGAGAAGGTGGAATGATGTTCCCCTCTCCATCCAGACGTTGTCCTCTCTCGTTGCACAACTGACCATCTTGGTCTCTCAAAGCTCCACACTACAAGAAAACACAGTTTTTGTGACTACCATTTGCGACTACGTTTTTAGTCGCAAATTTTAGTGACCCTTTTATGACTATTTTGCGACTACTAAGCGACTACTTAGTTCGCAGATGCATAAAAGTCGCATTTTTACGACAATACTAAATCGTAGGTAATCTGTCGCAAATTAGCGACTGATATCCGACTATATTAATTTAGTCGCAAAATGGTCTGAAATTGAGACTAATTAGAGACTGTTTTTTTAGTCGGGAAATATAGTTGCAAATATAGTCTTAAATTTGCGACTGTTAGTTTAGTCCGGAAATATAGTCGCTAATTTGCCACTGATTTGCAACTTAAATTTATAGTCACAAATTTGCAACTGATTTGCAGAGTAGTCGGTAAATAAGTAGTTAAAAACGTGGAAATTTTTTACGTTAGTTGGTACACCTACCATTTGCTACTACTTACAATAGTCCCAAAATAGTCGGAAAAATGTGGCAAAATAGTGGTAAATTTGCGACTACTTTTTAGGAGTCCCAAATTAGTAACAAATGTTTTGCCTATATAACACTCGTCGCTCTCTCCCCCATTAACACACAAATCATTTCTCTCAAAAAAAAAAAAAAAAAAGAAACGAATCCAAAAAAAATATGTGGAATTCATCACGAGAGTGGATGTATAATAGGATCGATCCACACACAAATCATATCTCCAGTGAATTCTTGGCGGGGGTTGAGCAGTTCATGAATTTTGCTAATAGCCAGTCATTAGCGCAAAGCAGTGGAGGTAGGTTTTACTGTCCTTGTTTAAAATGTCAAAATTCCAATTTTTTGCACGGAAGTACAATTTCGAAGCATTTGCATAGTAGAGGATTTATGCCAGGATATTATGTATGGTTTGAACATGGTGAAGATTATGATGTAGTTGGGGAAGGAACGAATTATGCTAATGTACATTAAACTAGTGGTACTCATAAACCAACAACATATGATGGGGGGAATGTATATGTTGGGATGGTGAATGATGCATTTCATGGCACTACGCCATTTAATCATCATGAACATGAAAGTGGATATGAACATGTTCATGAAGAACCTAGTACCCAAGAGGCAAAACAGTTTTACGGCATGTTAGATGCTGCAAAATACTTCACTTTATGATGGATGACGTGAAGGTCAATCGAAGTTATCTTTGGCTGCTCGGTTCATGAACATTAAGGCAGACCATAATATGGCTGAAAGTTGCATGGACTCATGGTCTGAATTGTTTACGGAGTATTTACCAGAGGGTAATCAAGCACCTAGTTCATACTATGAGACATAAACTTTGATGCGAAAGCTAGGATTGTCGTACCATACATTTGATGTATGTATAGATAACTGTATGCTCTTCTGGAAAGAAGATGACAAGTTGAAGCATTGCAAGTTCTGTGGAAAACCAAGATATAAGGGTAGTGAGGGACGAACTAAAATCCCGTTCAGTCGTATGTGGTATTTACCTATTACTGACAGATTGAAGAGAATGTACAAATCAGAGAAGACTGCAGCATCGATGAGATGGCATGCTGAGCATGATTCAAAAGACGGAGTAATGTGTCATCCATCTGATGCGGCAGAGTGGAAGAATTTCCAACATTTGCATCCTTCGTTCGCAGAAGAAACACGAAACTTATATCTTGGGTTATGTACTGACGGGTTTAATCCTTTTGGTATGTCAAAAAATCACTCGTTGTGGCCTGTTATCATGACTCCATACAACTTACCGCCAGATATGTGTATGAATACTGAGTATTTGTTTCTTACGATTTTGAATTCTGGACCAAATCATCCACGAGCCAGTCTTGATGTTTTCCTCCAACCACTGATCGACGAGTTAAAGGAGTTATTGTATAACGGAGTTGAGGCATATGATGTGTCATTAGATCAAAATTTCAACCTGAAAGCTGTTCTTTTGTGGACGATAAGCGATTTTCCAGCATATGGTATGTTGTCGGGATGGACGACACATGGAAGACTATCGTGTCCCATTTATATGGATGATACAAATGCTTTTTATCTTCCGGCTGGTAGGAAGACATGTTGGTTTGACTGTCACAGAATATTTCTTCTTATAAGTCATTCGTTAAGGAAGAATAAAATAAACTTTTTGAAGGGAAAGCACGCATTGAATGACTACCCACCTCAATTTTTGACTGGCGAACAAGTTGTATATGAGCGTATAAGGCATGCAGAACCACTCAAAACATCTGAATGCGGTGGAAATGGTCATGAACAAAAAGTGGCCGGCTATGGGGAGTGGCATATTTGGCATAAAGAAAGCATATTTTGGGAGCTACCGTATTGGAACGATCTGATGCTACGACACAATCGTGATGTGATGCATATCGAAAAGAATTTTTTTGACAACATCATGTATACTGTTATGAATGTTAAAGACAGATCAAAAGACACAGTTAAGTCAAGATTAGTTATTGCAAGGTTTTGTTCTCGAAAAGATTTGCATGTAGATGATCGAGGGAGAGCTCCATTTCCTATTTGGCGATTGACTTCAAAAGCAAAAGAAAGCTTACTACAATGGGTCAAACATGAGGTTAGATTCCCCGATGGCTATGTAGGAGATTTAGCTAGTTGTGCAGACATCAACGGTGGGAAGCTCTCGGGAATGAAAAGTCACGACGACCATGTATTTATGGAACGATTGCTTCCGTTTGTCTTTGCAGAATTTCTACCGCGTAACGTGCACCTTGCATTGTCAGGTATGTATATATATATATGATCATATATGTTTATATATATATATATATATATATATATATATATATCTTATATGATTTTAATATTGTTGTAGGGATTGGAGCATTTTTCCGTGACTTAAGTAGTAGATCATTGTATCAAACCCGCCTCAAAATTCTGAAGGATAGCATTGTCATGATTTTGTGTAATTTGGAAAAAATCTTCCCACCTTCTTTCTTTGATGTGATGGAGCACCTACCAATACACCTACCTTCGAAGTGGAGCTTGTTGGTCCTGTGCAATATAGGTGGATGTATCCCTTCGAAAGGTTTTTTAAACGTTTAAAAGGGAAGGCGAAGAACAAAAGATATCCAGCGGGATCAATAGTTCAGTCATACATAAATGACGAGATATCTTATTTCTCAGAACACTACTTTGCTTCGCACATTTCTACAGCTCGCATAAGAAGGTATGATGCATGGTGACTATTTCTCATAACAGTCATTTCAATCCGGCCTCTTCGAAATATACGAGCTAAAATGAATTGTTGATGACTATTAATTTAATATTTGGACGTTATTTCACAGGTCAAGTCGTTATGATGAAGGTGAAATACCTGTATATCCTATATCGGTACCAGATATATTCACTCAAGTAGGTTGTCCAAGTGGCCAAAGTAGTGAATTTTGGTTAACTGAGAAAGATTATAAATGCGCACATGCATAAGTCTTGCGCAATTGTGACTATTTTCAGCCGCTTGAGAGGTAATTATATGTGCTTCATTAACGTTATTTGTGATCCTTTATTTAATTATAATTACATATATATTAATTGTTGTTGGCAAAACAGATTGTTGGAAGCGCAAATTCGATTTGAATATCCCGAACTAGTGCTTAGTGAAGCACATGGAAGAGGCCTAATGGGGCGTTTCAGAGTAGACAAAACCTTGGCAGTAATGATGGAGCATTTCTATTGGCCACACTTAAAGAGAGATGCGTATGAAAAGAGTTATGTGAAAATACATCTTAGCATTTTAAATAAGCTATAACATACATTATAATAGCATCTACGAAAATGCTATTAAAACAAGATTCTACCATAGCAATTAAAACTTATCACTATTGTATATAACACATACCATAGCAACCATAAAAAACACTATATCATCGGACCACCCTAAGATAACTCCTCATGTCCTAGCGTTTATGGAAACGCTATATATTACCTATTATGGCGCTTATAATGTGCTAACAATCTACATATTTCTTGTAGTGATTAGATGATTAGATGATTGAAACTAAAAGAAAGACAAGATAGATTAAGAAGATTTAGACTTAAGATTGCATTAAAATCCAAAGGCCTCTTGCAAAAATCTAAAAACAAAAATAAAGATAGGTTTTTGCCTTTGAAACTAGGTAGAAATAGACTTAGAATGAAAATAGGTTTTTTTGTATTTATAGATTCTTGGGAGGACCGGGTCAACCCGGAACAAACCGGGTCTTGACCCAACCGGGTCTGGGTCGAGACTCCATACTGGGCAGCGTTCGGGCGGTGTAGGCGACCGGTACTGGTCGAGAGCTTCATGCCGGGTCGAGACAGGTCGGCACAGACGGTCGTTATTGTTCCTGGTCGAGCTTGGATTTGACACCGGATGGTGGTACCGGTCGAAGCTAGGCCGGCACGGGATGTCCTGAAGCTTCATATCGAGTCGAGATGGGCCGGCATGGGTGGTCAGTATTTGACCTGTCCGCATGATGGCTGCGTACCAGACGTTCATACAGGTCGAGACTGGTTCGGTATGGCATGCTGAAGTCGATACCGGGTCGAGACGGGCCGGCATGAGTGATCGGCATTCTCCCTGGTCGCGTGAAGGTTAAGTACCGGACGGGCGTACTGGTCAGGGACAGGTCGGTGTCTAGCGGCCAGACAGATACGCCCTCGGAAAAATCGCGATATCTCTTGGAACACATATCTAAATGGCCTCAAATCACCTCCAGTAGACAGCTAACTCACTTGTCTACAAATATCATGAAGATTATTGAGGCTTGAATCAGATCAAAAATCCTTCGTTCTTCCAGTTCTTTTAGACGCCCCGGATGAGCTTTTCCTTCTCTTATGCTCCATCACTTCAAATATCCCCAAAATGCCTCCAATGTACCTAAACACACTCCAAAACATGCAATACTCTCTAGAACCTAGTGCACACTAGTTAAAATCTAAATTGGACCAAAACACTAAGAAAAACTATCAAAACACATGCATGGGACTTAAAATGCCAAGATAAACGCATGCTAGAAAGAGTAAAATACGAGAATATCATTTTTTCACGAACTCGAAACTAGGACTCTAAACTATACTAAACTAGACTAAACTAAGCGAGAAAATAGGAAAGCGAACAAGTCTAAACTAACCGAATAAATAAATCTAATCTAAGTGAACAGAACAAAGCAATAATTATTACGAGGTTGTAAATCAATTAACGAAGCATTGGGCAATCAGGAATTCTTTAGGGTTCATGGCCGATTTTCACCAAGAATTCGCTAGGATTTCTTAAGCGACTTTTTATCGTCTTTGGGTTCTTGAATTTGGAACACGTACGCTGTGTGTTGTCTACTCCCGTAAACCTACACACCTACTCACTTCAGTATTTGGACGATAGCTTTCTTCTCCATCCGCGCAAGAAGTGAATGATACTCTCAAAGGTTGTTTACGCCCATAACTCCTCCGTAAGTATACTTTCGAAATCTCACGACGGATTTACTCGTCTACCCTAGGTCAAGCGATTAGATTCAGCACTCTCGTGGCTCTAAAACGCCTAATACCAGTTGCTAAAACGGTTAGTCAAGCAACGCATTAACAACAAGGATAGAACGAAGAACCCTAATCGGTATCCTAGTCGAAAAACTCAATCAAAAATCGAACCATGAGAGCCCCTTTGAACCCATATATCCAACGATAGAACTACTCATCCACGACCATGCAAGACAAAATGAAGCTTCTGAATTGCGCAATCAATAGATAAGAAATCAAACAAAAGGGTATAAGAGAATTCCCTATCTCCCAAAACAATGAACAAAGAACAAGAGCAAAAGTTTGGTGAAAAAAAAGTCTAAAAGTGTAACCAAAGGAGGTCACGTAATTGTGGCTGTAAAAAAGTATTTATAGGTCTTCAACTCGTTTTGGTCGAGTTAGGGTTTGACGAGGAAAGACGGGTTTTGCCTCAGGTGAAAAAACGACTTGATTTAGGCAAAATTGGCTTTGGCCACTGGTACGTGCTCTCCAGGAGTGGAAAACTGGTGTTTGGCCATGGGTCCGTGCTCTTCAGGAGTGGCAAACTGGTGTTGGGCCGTGGGTGGGAGCTCTCGACCCGCGGTGGACTGCTTCTCGGCAACTTCTTCAGTCTTTAGTGCTTCGGGTATAGTTTAGGATACAACCATTGGATTGTCCCCAATCCAATTGCATTTGAAAGCTGGTTGTCTCTGCTTTGTTGTATCCAAATTTGGTGATGATCAGTTGGTGAAAAGGCCTTCTATGATGGCAAGACTTCTGACGGTCCGAGTTTATCCAAAAACGTACTTTTTCCAAAATGCACTCTTTTACTCCGAGTTACCTAAAATGTCTTTCAAAACACTAAAACATTTAAATCATTTGAAAACTATTGAAAACGGAGTTAAAACACCTGCAAAAGAATATGAAAGTGATCCATAAAAATGGTCAAAAATCGGTGTTATCATCGATGCATGTGCAGCTAGTGCGTCCACCGACGTGTTGTCACTTCTCGGTATTTTGGTGATAGTGAATAAATCGAACTCCATGGCTACCTTAAGGTAGGCATCCATTCTCTCGTTCTTAGTCTCATAGTCACCACTGTACAAATTAGCTATGAGTCGTGAGTCGCATAACGCTTCTATTCATTTCACTCTGATTCCTCTAGCCAAACACAAGCCGGCGATCAACGCCTCATACTCTCCCTCGTTGTTTGATGCTTGGAAGGCGAGACATAATGATTGTACTAAGATTTATTCGGTCGGCGACTCCAATCGTATTCCTATGCCCGACATGTGTTGTGATGATGAACCATCGACGTATAGTAACCATTTATCTTCTACCGAGAGATCGTCGCTGATCAGTTATATGTGGGTCTTCGGTACTCTATATCGAACTCGCTTTGCTCGATTGCCCACTTTGCCATTCTTCCTGATTGACTTGGGCTGTGGAGGATGGCTCGAAGTGGTCGATTGGTCGGAACGACGATGGAGTGAGATTGGAAGTAAGGTTGCAACCTTCTTGCGGCGACGATGAGATCCAGCACGAGCTTTTCTAGCATCGGGTATCTTGTTTCTGCACCTTATAATATTTTTCTGATGTAGAAGATCGCCTTTTGCTCCCCCCCCCCCATTCTTCCTTGACTAATACGCTGCTGACCGTAGAGCTAGAGATGTATAGGTACAAAGTATCACCCTCTTCTGGTTTAGCCAAAATCGGCGGCGTGGAAAGATATTCCTTGAGTTGTTTGAAGGATTATTCGCATTTCTCGTCCCACTCGAATCACTTATTCCCGCGTAGCAATTGGTAGAACGACAAACATTTATCCTTGGATTTGGAAATAAATATGTTAAGCGCTGTGATCCGACATGTCAGTCGTTGCACTTCACGTGTTTTCTTCAGGGATGGGAGATCGATGATCACAATGATCTACTTAGGATTGGCTTGATTCCCCTCTGGGTGATGATGTATCCCATAAATTCTCCCGACGTCACACCGAAGGTGCATTTTGAGGGATTCAACTTCATGCCGTACTAGTTCAGGATGTTAAAACAGGTCTGCAGATGACCGATGTGGTCTCCAGCGGTGAGCGACTTAATTAGCATGTCGTCTATGAACACTTCCATTGTATTTCCTAGCTGCTCGGTGAACATATGATTGACCAGTCGCTGGTAGGTCGCTCCAGTGTTTTTTAGATCGAAAGGCATGACCTTATAACTGGAGGTGCCTCAGTCCGTTATGAACGCTGTTTTTTCTCGGTCGTCGGGATGCATCATTATCAGGTTGTAGCCCGAGAAGGTGTCGATGAAGGATATAAGCTCGTTGTCAGCGATCGCTGATAGTATGATTTTATCGTATCAATTACTCAAGTCTACTCATATCATTATATAACTTAAGGATCAATCCAAATGGGTTTTGATTCAAAGCACCAAGAATTCATAGAACTTCCTAATTTTAGGCAAACAATGTTGTTTTAAGTTTAATCAAATAAGCAAATCCTAATTAAAAGCAAACAAACAAGAACTAGCAACACTAAACAAGATTAAATGCAAATAAAAAGCGAATCCAATGATGAGGTTATGGAATTAGAGTGACCTTATAGCTAATTTATGATGCTCAAATGCACACATCATGCTAATCCCTAGGTTATGATCACTAATTATGACTAATCCTCTCTCAAGGTACTAATCACTTTGCTAATCACTAAATCAAGATCAAACTCTAATTTGTGATTAAATGATTAGCAAGCATTAAGATCAATATTCAAATCAACCAATAAACATCTTAAACAACTACTCTCATAGGTTAAGCATGTTTATCTCTTACTATGCTCTTTGGGGAATTTCATCAAACACCTTGTGTGCATGAAATTCTCTAAGGTCTAGATTAACTATCTCAAGCTTACTCTAGCACTAAGATCACTTAGAAACAAGGGAAAAATATAAGACTAAACCCTAAACATCATAAAACATCTATTATATCACCCTAAATCAACCCCATCCTTAGATCCTAGAAGACTACTCACTAACCATGAGGAATCAGACAAATCCCATGAAGAACATGGTAAATCCCATGGTTCGAAGATTAGATGATTAAGAAAGAAGAGATAGATGATAGAGATTAAGAAATAAAGCTTAAATTGTATAAATCAAAAGGATCTCTCTTACAATCACTTCGAACTCTCGAAAGGAATGGGTTTTGAGAAATAAAAGAGATAGATCCGAAACTTAGGTCTAAAAAATATATATAAAGGTAAGTGGGCAACCGGGTCAACCCGGTCGGGTCTGGGTCGTCGGCTTCACACCGGACGGTGGTAGACTGGTATTGATGGCCGGTGTAGAGGAGCCTTGGTAAAGAGTCTTCATATCGGGCCATGGTGGGTCGGTGCAGCCGGCCGGTGTTTCCCCTGTCCACACACTGTGTGAGGCACACCGGGCGGTCATGAAGAAGTGTGGGCTGTCCTGAAGCTTGGCACTGGACGGTCTTGGCTAGGTGCAGATGTCCGGTGTTTCCCCTGGGCGAGGCATACCGGATGAGATCGGGCTGGTGTTAGAAGGCTGATGAAGTGGATGCTTCTTAACACCAGGCAGTGGTGGGCTGGTATTCCTCCTGCCTTGGCCAATGCTGCAATACCGGCCAGTGATGGGCCGGTGTGGTCAGTCAGAGTTCACCATTTCTCCTAGCTATCTTCTCACGATCCAAGTCTAAGTGCAAGCTCTTACAAGGTCTCCAAAGGTCTCCAAAGCACCTAAACATACTCCAAAACATGCAAGACTCTCTAGGACCTAGTATGAACTCTCTAAACTCTAAATGAGAACAAAACACTAAATAAATGCTATGAGACATATGCAAAAGAGACAAAACCTAAGCTAAATGAATACTTAAAAGAAGTAAAATGTGAGAATATCAACTCCCCCAAACTTATTCATTTTCTTGCCCTCAAGCAAACAAATAAGAACAAGAAGAGAGAGAGAGAGAGAGGTTTGAAGGTGGGAACTCAAATCCACAAGTATCATTAAAAGAACTCGAAGCTTAATGTACAAGTTGTTAGCCCTAGGATACCATCAAATAAGTTTACTAAAAAAAAACTACCCATATCCATCCTTACACGAATCAAGCCCAAGTCTCAATCTACACAAGCATTTCTCTCCTCCAATCATTTGACATTCATTTAATTGGTTCAACTGAATCATGTTCATGAAAGACAAGTGAATTCATTTGGCTATGGTAAAAGTCTTGAGATTAAGATGATCTCAAATGTATGTGGTTACTCCAATGGAAGGGATCTCTCTATGAATGAGCAAGCTTTAGCAAAATGCTATGAGTAAAACGCAATCTATGCATACAAGGATAAATTTACATCTACCCAATGCCCCAATTGTCTTTGACTCATAAATCTAAACCCGTTAAGCTTCCTCTTAGGCTATCCTTTCCCAACGTATCTTGCTTTCATGATCACCAACATTTAGTTGTCGCCTCTTCATCTTCTCACCTAGGGAGTTGTCTTTCATCATGCTTGACTCATAGTATGGTGTTTTTACTTTATTTGCTTTAGCTCTTCTTGTCGGCTGTTTGCTTTGCCTCTATCTTCATCACTTTGATGCTTTAGCCATCTTTTTGGCTTCTTTTCTTTTCTTTTAAATACTTGGATACTAACCTCAATGTTAGAGCTAACTTAAAACTTTTCACCAACCATATATATTCGACAATCTCCCCTTTTTACCTTTTCATTCCTTTGGCCTCACTTCTCTTCTCCACCACAATCTCATCGATCGTACACTTTCGTTCATAGCAAACCCCAAAACTTTCCTTCCTAGCTAGCCTAGCCTAGTCTAGCCCTTGATGTTGGGCTAGATCTACATGCAAACATATCATTGTCGCCCCTAAACTCAACACTTTTTGCCAAGCTTACTCAAAAAATTAGGCCTTACAAGCGCACACTAAAGATTTGGCTTGAAAGGAGGGTAGGTTAAAGGTATATTTAACCGTTCCAATGATGAGGACTGGGTTTTTGAGCTAACAAGAGGATGGTGAAGTGGATAAGAAAGCTCAAATATGTATGTGGTATCCATGCATTCGCTATGAGATGCATAAACATGATAATTAAAATGTCGAGATTATGGTTCTCACTTAAGTAGGATTGGACTCAATTCACAACTTTCTTTAGCTAAGACACGAGTAATGAAACACGAGATTAAAATATGGTTCATCTTTGATTTCAAACTCAATCAAAAGCATCGAACAACTAGCAACGGTGGCATTGAACCAAAATCTTAAAATGATACTCTACAAGGAAGATACATCATTGCTCCCAATGCATAGGAATGCAATACCTATATGAAAACTAGACTCAATCTTAACCATGAAATGCAATTAGATGATTTCTTTTTGAGTTTCAAATTTTCAAATTTTGGTGTGTTTTTTATGCCTTGTATGAATGCATGAATGCAAAAGAGTCAAGATGTAAAAATCAAAATAAGAACACAAGAAACAAGATTAGATACTTGTCCCTCCCCCAAACTTAAATCACACTGTCCCAATGTGAAATAAATTCAAGGAAGAGACCCAAAACAAAAATAAAATGCTAGACTCAAAAGAAAGAAAAACTGTTTACAAGGTTATAGTATTACCTTAGAAGCTTTGAGATGGGGAAGAGGACCCCATGAAGTAAGATTGATTGCTCGAGCAAGGAGATGAAGACCTCATAGCCTTCCTCGTTGCCCATTTTCTCTTCATGAGCCAATGAATGGCGTGTTCCCTCATGGACTACCAACTCTCCTCCATGTATTGCAAGGCTTCGGTCCAATGGTATGAAGTTCTCACCAACCTCTTCTTTGTCCATTACGTTTGTCTTTATTTGGCCGTGAGATGAGCTAGCCTCTCCACCCTTTTCCTTGAGCTCCTTGATCGTCTTCTTCAAGCTCTTGACTGTTTTCACCAATTTCCTCATAGTCTTGTATTTCCACTTGCACCACCTTTGAAGGAGCCTTGTTTGGTGGTGTGCATGTCGAGTGGCAATGTCTGGCTTTCTTCCATCATAAGGATCAAAGCTATACCTCTCACTTCTATACTTGTGGTCGGTGGAGAATGGTCTTGTGTCTTCATCATCGAGATCGTTGGATGTCTCGGCATTGCCTGTTGGTGTTTGATTTACTTTCCTCTTTGACAAGCGTAATATCTCAAGTGGTGGATCCGTGGCCGGGTTGTAGAAGTGGTCATTGGTGGGGTAGAAGTGGATTTCGTTTCTCCCATGAACCATGGTGAGAGGGACACTAGGCAATATAAGCTTCACGGTGTTAGACTCGGTGAGCTTGAGGTTGTAGGCATATGTGTTGCATATCTTGCCCTAAAAAAATATGGTTCTTGAGAGATAAGCTTCATCCAGAAGCTCCATCTCTTTGGCATCTTCTACCAATTAAACTCCCTTAAGAATCGAAGTAACCAAACCACCAATGTGAAATTGAGGCTCTTTCATCATTGTCGTGTATGCCCAACCCTTGTACCAAAGCAAATGATTCACGAGAATAACCGCTAGACCTGGGTTTGGCTCATCTCCAATGAATAACCTTCTATCACTAGGTGAGTTTAGAAACAGCCTTAGCCCTAGAGCAAGCAACTCCATCTCATCTTCCGCCATGGTTTCAAACTCTTTCTTAGCAAAGAGTGTGTGAGCAAGAGTCGTGTGGACATATCGTATGGCGGGATAGCAAATGCAAGAGCTTTTGATAGAGCCGGGTTTGTAACTCCCCATGGCAATGATGTTCCACAAGTATGGAAGGTCATTTGGTGCATACACAAAGCAGAGTCCTCTCTTGGTTCCCTCTTCCTTGAATCTAAGCACTTGATTTATGATAACACCGTATTTTTACCCGTTTTGCTATATATTTTAGAGCACTTTAATAAGTGTTCCACTTGGTTTTCTATTATTTTATTACGGTTTTTGCATGTTTGCGGTTTTAAGACTCTTTTCAGGTAACTCAGGATTAAAAAGTGTATTTCGGAGAAAAAGTATGTTTTTGCATAAACTTGGACCGTCAAGAAGTCTTGCAATCAAAGAAGACCTTTTCAACGTCTGATTATCACCAAATTTGGATACAACAAAGTAGAGACAACCAGCTTTCAAATGCAATTAGATTGGGCACAATCAAATGGTTGGATTCTAAAATATACTCGAAGCACTGAAGACATATGAAGCTGCCCGAAGAAGCAGCTCACCGCGCCTGGAGGGCTCCCAGCCGCGGCGAAGCACCATTCCGCCACCCCTGGAGCCACTCCACCCACGGCCATAAGCCAGTTCGCCACGGTCAGAGGCGACGGACATGCGACCAAGCCTATTTCCGCCCAAGACAATCTATTTCTTCACCTGAGGCCAAAACCGTCTTTTTCCGTCAAACCCTAAAACGGCCTAAGCTTGTTGAAGACCTATATATACTTTTTTAGACAGAAATTTCGAGAGAGAACCCTAGACACATTCTACAAACTATTTTGCTTTCATTCTTGTACTCTTGCATCAAGATTTTTCGGATTGGTGAGGAGGTTTCTCACTGAGGTTAGTTCTTGTTCGTGAGGCTTCTTCACCAATCTTATGCTTAATTTAATTATGTCTTTTTCCAGTATGTGCGAATAGTTTAGATTGTTGGGGTTAAAGGATTATCGAGGGGAATTTTATGTTGGATAAGGGTTTCACTCGGTAAACCCTAGCCGATTTCTAAAGCTCTTTTTGTGGAAAGTTGTTAATGCATGAATCTAGTATCATGAACTAGAGGCTGATAGAGGGAGTTTAGAACCACGGAAGTGTTGCATCTAATCACCAGCAAAGTTCATCCACAAGGTGTGCGCGTCGTAAGATTTCGAAAGTATACTTATGGAGTGTCGTGAACCTATGGACCCACTAGCATATCACCATCTTACGTGCGGCCAGAGACGGAAGCTACTGGTCGAATGAATAGACTGTAGGGCGTAGGTTATACAGAAGAAGACTACGTCATTATTTTGTCATGTTCGTGGAGTTATAATCTAGAAACACCGGTTACTAACGAGCTAGGGGCCGTTTGATTGAATCGAGCATAGCCCGAGATATTCCTCATGACCCAGCAACGTTTTAGAATAAGTTATAACCATCTTTAGTAGTGTAGTTTAGCAATAGAGTCCGTTAAAGTAGTTTAATCATCGATTTCATTAGGCTTAGGTTAGTAGTCGATTTTCTTATGGTATTAGGATAGTTTTAGTTTTTCTTAGGATAGGTTTAGTTTCTCTTAGAATTAGTTTAGTATTTAAAATTCTCTTAGTCTAGAATAGCCATCGATTTCCTTAGATTAGATTAGTAGAAGTTTTCCGTTTTTCGTTCTTTACAATTTTAGTTACAAAAACCCTATAAAAATATTTTCGTCCTAGGTTTATTTACTATACAGTGTCTAAGGTCTCATAGAACAGCACCATCTCCCTGTGGATCGATACCTCAAGTACTACAATGCACATTTGTGCACTTGCATGTTTTAAGGTTTATAAATTTAAGACCTGAAGTTTCGGAGACGAATCCGATTCGCATAACCTTAGCTCATGGAAAGTCATCTTGTAAGCTTCTCGCCCTACCTTGAACTCAATGTACCCATGTCCATCTCCAACATCGACACTCTCATCATCTTGGTCATAGAAGACCGCTTCCAAATATGCTAAAAATTGACAAGCTTGGTCCTTGTGAGATGTGTGAGCCAAGTCAAAAGCTTTTCCAAAGCCAATGTTGTTGAAGATTGTTTTCACATCTTCATAAATCCACATCTGCTCTAGTATGGCTTTGTCCGAAATGTTTTTCTCCACGAACTCCACTGCCTTGAGCTTCTTGAGGTTTTCATTGTAAGTTGGGACTCTTGGTTTGGGCTTGGGAACTCTCTTCTTTTTCACTTCCACCACATTTCTCTCGTCTCCCTCTTCTTCATTGTCTCTCGCCACTCTCTTCTTTTTCTCTTGGCCTTTAGAGTCTGCCACTAAAGCCAATTGCCTCTTCGTTGATTGACTTTGAGGTTCACCTTGGGTTGCATTGACCTTTACCTTCGTCATACCTAAATTGTCTCTAAGAGATTGTTAGTTTCAAGAAACAAATACCAATTTTTTTTCCGATCAAAGGCACTCAAGAGACAAAGACAATGCTTAATGAGCTAGAAGACATTCAATAACCAATTAGAACAATCGATTTTCTAATTTAAATGCTTCTAAAACTCATATAAATTTCCAAAGTTGCAACCTTTAAGCTCTAGAGATTTTGGGGTCAAGAAACAAAAATCTCTCTAGTAGAGCACAAATAATCATAAAAATCACCAAGCTCTATCATTTTCGAGTCAAATCCCAAGGTCTATGTTCAAGTGAATGCATTTCTCAAACAAAAATCATGAAGCTTTTACTTAAGAGCAAGTTCTTGGTTTTCATGAAAAGCTTGAGTAAATAACTTGGAGATGCTAGCAC
Organism: Eutrema japonicum; assembly: GCA_030161315.1. Taxonomy (NCBI): domain Eukaryota; kingdom Viridiplantae; phylum Streptophyta; class Magnoliopsida; order Brassicales; family Brassicaceae; genus Eutrema; species Eutrema japonicum. Next base: position 30,943,218 of record BSQW01000011.1, on the reverse strand, counting down.
AAATGATAAATAAGATGATAGATCCAGAGAGAGAAGAGAAAAATGAGAATTTATCAACTTGAATCGCAATTTTTGAGCAAGAGAGAAGAGAGTTATGAGCAAATGAAGTTTGGATATGGATATGGTTTCGCGACAAGGAGGAGGAAGAATACTTACCGGCCGGGTTGTTTACCGGGGTGGCAACACCGGGCGGACCGCTGGGCAGTAGCTCGGACCAATGGTCAATAGATCTGCTTCTTTGACCGTTGGACAATAGCATTCACACCGGACTAGCTTCATCCGGCGCATGCAAGCGGGCGCGTGCAAGGTCCTAACACCAGCCCATCTCCATCTGATGTACAAGGCCAGTAATTGTCTGTTCTTGGCCAATCCTAAGCACATGGCGGTTTCTAACCGGTGTTCAAGGCCGATGTGTCTACACAGGACCAATCTTTGATGGTGTTGGGGGCCGGTTTTCCCCTGATTTTTGCCATTCTCCAAGACCTGGCTGTTTCCATCCGGTGTTCAAGGCCGGTGTGTCTACACCGGACCAACCTTGGCCGGTGTCTTCATCCGTTTCTCCACTGTTCACACCCTTGTTTGCAAGACGTTTCCCCTTAGACCATAAAAAAAACCTATGAACACTCAACAAAACATTAAAAAGAACTAGAAAAGACTGAAAAAGAGAAAAAGAAAAGTATATACAAGGATAAACATGGGAATGTCTCCCAAGTGCACTTTGTTTAACGTCACTAAATTCGACGTTTGTTACCCTCTTTAGGCTTGAGGAGCATCATCGAGAGGGAGTGAGATACCTTCCTCAATGGTTTCATGGGCTAGATACAGTTTAAACCTTTGCCCATTGGCAACGAACTCTTCCCCGTTCTTGTTCGCAAGCACAATAGCTCCATATGGCATCACTTCGTTGATTGTGAACAGACCGGACCAATGAGACCCTAGCTTTCCGAGAAACAACTTAAGCCTTGAGTTAAAAAGCAACACTTGATTCCCTTCCTTGAAGTCCTTTTGTAAAATCCTCTTGTCATGAAAGGCTTTGGTCCTCTCCTTGTAGATCTTGCAGCTCTCATAAGGATCAAGTCTAATCTCATCAAGATCTTGCAATTGGATCAAGCGCCTTTCTTGAGCTGTCTTGAGATCCAAGTTGAGAAGCTTCACGGTCCACAACGCCTTGTACTCAAGTTCCACCGGTAGATGACAAGATTTCCCATATAGAAGATTGAAAGGAGTGGTCCCAATGGGAGTCTTGAAAGCCGTCCTATAGGCCCATAGAGCATCATCGAGCTACTTCGCCCAATCTTTCCTTGAACTTCCCTCGGTCTTCTCTAAGATCGCATTGACTTGGCGGTTAGAGCATCTCCAACCCCACTCCATTTTCTACTATAAACTATATTTTGGAGTAAATTTCTCTCCAACCACACTCCATTTTCCACTCCAAAATGGAGTTTCTCCATATTCTACTCCATATTTGGAGTAACTACATATTCTACTCCATTATGGAGTTGGACTTTTTTAATTGCAAATTGATCTTTTAAATATTAAAGATTTATATTTTATACTTTTTATTAATTTAGCAATGTATTTGTCGTACATATTATCAACTATCAACATATATGCATGTGACACTATACTAATATTTAAATGCATAAAATGTATTTGACTATCATAATTATTTAAACACTAAAGTTTTTATTTAAAAAGATTGCAAAGTAAAATAAACTTAAAAATACATAACAAGTGCTGAAATTAAAGATAAGCAACATAAACAAATTTAACACAACAAATACGATAAATTTAATAATCCCCTAAACCGCTTCCTGGTCCACCGAGATCACTAAAAAATTGTCCAAACGAAGTTGATGGAGGAGGAATTTGTTGATCTTGTTGTTAAGCATTCCGCGGTTGTAAAATTTTGGCTTGTTCACCCTGAATATATGCACGAATATTTGGATCCGATATGGAATCCATGTCATAAAATATTATTTTGTTTTCCATCTTCAGCTCTTTCAGAGCATAGTTCTTATGCTGAATGTCCAAATGGTCTTGTCTTTGTGCGCTTGTCTTTTTTAATTGCTTCAAAAGCTGTTTATTTCCTTCTTCAAAAGTTTTGATAAATGATGTTGTTTGATCAACAAGTTTTCTTTTCATTTTAGATTTCTTAATCCCACTTGATTGTGAAAGGACCGGTTCGTTTTTGGAAACAAATTGTGTTGCATGACATAATGACTACATGTGTGATTTTACATAACATGATAATCGAGTATGAACGTGATCTCGAAGCACCAATTGGAGTTGGAAAAGAAGTTCCACCTCCAGAGCTCCAAATATTAGATGATGATAATATCATATTCCAAGAGTTTTTTGGTCGATTTAGAGCAATCAAAGATAAAAAAAGCTTGTTTTTCACTTCGAAATGCACTAATTAATCATTTGTGGGAAAGATTTAGTGTTGGTGATATTTAATGATATAATGTAATTTGTTTTATTTAATAAGTATTAAATTTAATTATATTCATAATTTATAAAAGTTTTGCAAAAAAATGGGCTAATTTGTAACTTTTAGAAATAAAAGGCATTATTAATAAAATACAAAAAGAATCCATTTAGAATATTCTTTTTTGGAGTAAAAAATGGAGTTATACATTGGAGCAAAACACAACTCCATTTTGGAATAAAAAATGGAGATATACATTGGAGATGGTCTTAGACACTTCAACTTGCCAACTAGTTAGGGGGTGATAAGGTGTGGCCACCTTGTGTTTGACTCCATGCTTTTTAAGCAAGCTCTCAAAAACTTTGTTGATGAAATGGGAACCGCCATCACTTATCACTACCCGAGGCACTCCAAATCATGAAAAAATGATCGTCTTGAAAACCTTGAGAACTACCTTTGCATCGTTTGTTGGACTTGCAACTGCTTCAACCCACTTGGAGACATAATCAACCGCAACCAAAATGTATTGGTTTCCATAAGAGAGGGAAACGGTCCCATGAAATCACAAGTAGGTTTTGTGGCATCTCGTCCCTTCTACTAATGTTTCCTTTCCGTTGACACGAATCACAAGTAGAGACAAAGGCGTGAGCGTCCTTGAACAAGCTTGGCCACCAAAACCCGTAGTGAAGAACCTTTGTGGCGGTTTTGAAGGGAGCAAAGTGTCCTCCATAAACTGAACCATGGTAATGAAATAAGATCTCGTTCACCTCTTCTTCTGGTACACATCTTCGTTATAGGCTATCCGAGCACAAATTGTAGAGGAACGGTTCATCCCAATATAACCGGGTAACATCATGGAAGAACTTATGTCACTTGCATCCTTCCAACCTTGGCGGTTCTCTCCCGCAAGCCAAATAGTTAACAAAGTCCGCATACCAAGGCAACTTCCCATCTTCCAAACTCTTGGCTTCCTCAAGAACCCTTACCGCTTCATAACCCTTCTTCAAGATACCGATCAACATAAGACTTTCTTCGAGAAGAGAGTCATCTATTGGAATGAGATCTTCAGCATTCTTGACAAGTAATCCGACACTCTATTCTCAACGCCCTTCTTGTTAATGATATCCATATCGAACTCTTGGAGAAGCAAAATCCATCTTAGAAGCCTCGGTTTGGTGTCGTTCTTGGCATATATATGTCTTAGTGCGGCATGATCCGTGTAGACTATGATCTTAGAACCAACCAAATAAGATCTAAACTTTTCAAACGCAAAGACAACCGCTAGGGGCTACTTTTCTGTGGTTGCATACCTCACTTGTTTATCAACAAGCGTCCTACTAGCATAGTAGATCACATGGAACTTCTTATCTTTCTTTTGGCCTAAGACCGCTCCAACCGCATAATCACTTGCATCCCAATGATCTCAAAGGGTAATTCCCAATGCGATGCTTGGATTATTGGTGCACACACAAGTGCCTTATTGATCTCCAAAAATGCATTGATGCATTCTCCATCAAACACAAAAGCGGTCTCCATGCATAGAAGCATAGTGAGAGGTCTTGCTATCTTGGAGAAGTCTTTTATGAACCGACTATAGAAGCCCGCATGTCCCAAGAAGCTACGGATACCCGTGACCAAATTTGGAGGCTTTAAGCTCATCATCATGCACCTTTGAAGGGTTGCATCATGCACCTTTGAAGGGTTGCAGGTGCAAGTCCAAATGGAATCCTTCGATAAGAAAAAGTACCATAAGGACATGTAAATGTCGTCTTCTCTTGGTCATTAGGGTGAATTGGGATTTGAAAGAATCATGAGTACCCATCCAAGAAGCAATAAAATGGTTGTTTGCTAATCTTTCTAGCATTTGATCAATAAACGGTAAGGGAAAGTGATATTTTGTAGATGCGGAGTTCAATTTCCTATAGTCGATACACATTTGATGACTTGTGATTGTTCTTGTTGTAATTGATTCATTCTTTTCATTTTTAACCACGGTTATGCCACCCTTCTTGGGAACCACGTGCATCGTGGAAACCCAAGTGCTATCCGAGATTGGATATATGATTCCCGCATCTAGAAGCTTGAGGATCTCCTTCTTAACAACCTCTTTCAAATTTGGGTTTAACCGTCTTTGATGTTCTATAGAAGACCTCGATTCGTCTTCTAGATGAATGCGGTTAGTGCAAAGTGTAGGAGAAATTCCCTTGATATCATATAGTGAATATCCAATGGCTCTCCTTAACTTTCTCAACTCATGCAATAGGGTGGCTAACTCATCTTCATTTAGACCATCATTCAAAATTACCGGATAAAACTGATGAGGACATAAGAAAGCGCACCCTAGCCCTTGTGGGAGCGGTTTAAGGTCCACCTTTGGGACCTTTAGCTCACTCCAATCATCTTCAATGCTAGACTAACCATTGCTAGCCTCCATCACGTCATCACCTTGCTCCACATCCAAAGCAAATCCTTCTTCAATCAAGCCCTTTGTAGAACCGTTTCCACTATTTGTCCCTTGATGACCCAAGTCTAGAAATGAAGCCTCTTCAACCAATGGCTTGTGTGAGTCCAAAAGCATCTTGCAACCCTTACTCGCTCCATGTAAGTATCCATGCTCTCCATGATCTTTGGTCAAATTCTTCCAAGAGCTGATCCGCCAACTCATCCATCACCTCGATGTAGAAGACTTGGCCATCAATGGTAGGTCTCTTCATCACGTCGCGTATATCCAACTCAAATATCTCATCCTTGCCCAAGTGGAGGTAAATATTCCCCTTTCTAACATCAATGATCGCACCGGCGGTAGCCAAGAAAGGTCTACCAAAGATTAGAGGGTCCTTGGGCTCCTCATCCATTTCCAAGACAACAAAATCCGTTGGCACTATGAGTTCTCCAACCACGACCAAAAAATCTTCAAGGAGTCCAATGGGGACCCTTATGTTTATATCCGCAAGGACTAGAGAGATCCTACACGCTTTGTATTTGGTGGAACCCAACTTCTTAGCGATAGAGAACGGCATAAGGCTCACGCTAGCTCCAAGGTCACACAAACAATTCTTACCCTTGTCTTCATTACCCATAAAACCATCTTTAACCACAATTTCCTCTTTTTCAAGCGTTCCCCCTATCTTGAACTTCAATGACCTCATTGACCAACTTAGGGGTCTCTCTCGGTGGTAGTTCATTGACATTTCTAAGAGTAATAGCATTAACATACTCTTTAGGGTTGGGTTACGATTTTCCGAGAAAAGTACCTTGAGCTCGTGATGAAGAAGCGGCTCCCTTGTTCTCCATTTGTTTCACTTTGGAGTTCAATGTCTCAATTTTGTTGTTGAGATCATAGTATGAACAATCTACACGTGTGTTGATTTCCGCTTGTCCCTTGAGAAGTTGTTGAAACATGTTATCCAAATCAAGCCCTTGCGTTTTAGATGTAGTAGATTGACCTTGGGGGACAAAGCCTGGTTGAAAACCGGGTAGAGGCATGAAAGGAGCTTTGTTTTGGAAACCCCCTTAGTTCCCTTAAAAGTTGTTCTTGGAAACATAGCCTTGTTGTTGATTGTTGGAGGCTTGACCTTGGTTTTGAGAAGTGAAGTTCTTTTGTTGAGTTTATTGGCCTGTTGGGGGGTAGACTTGATCTTGTGGGTTTCCCACATTCGGGTTTCGGTAAGAGATGTTTGGGTTGTTTCGGTAGTTGTTGTTGAATCCACCGACATAGTTGATTTCTTCTAGTGTGCTCAAGTCCACATTTTCTTCTTGGTAGCCTTGGTGATCCTCAAAATCTCCAACAAAATGAACCGGCTTTTGAGAAGCATTGAGAAGCTTGTCAATCATATTGGCTTGCTTGTCCATCTTATCATTGAGAACCCTCATCTCTTTGGTTCTTTTTTGTTCCTCAAAGTCACTAGTGGTCCGTGTTGCTCTATCATAGTCATCACCATATGTGCCATCACTTTGAGCAACGTTTTACACAAGCTCCACAGCTTCATTGACGTTTTTGGCTAAGAAGTTACCGTTGGAGGCCGTGTCTAGGAGTATTTGTATCTTAGGTAAAGCTCCACGGTAGAGAGTGCTCAAGAGTGAGGTGTTAGAGAAGCCATGATGGGGACATTGAGATGTGTAGCTTCGAAACCTATCTCATACTTCATTGAAGGTCTCATTCCCTCGTTGGGTGGAGCTCGAGATCTCATTTCTCAATTTATTCGTCCTAGAAGGTGAGAAGAACTTTGGAAGGAAAGACCTCTTACATTCATCATGTGAAGTAATAGACCATTGGGGAAAATTATTCTCCCATTGGTGTGCTTTGTCTCCAAGTGAGAATGGGAATAAGCGGAGTTTGAAGCCATCCTCGGAGACTCCGTTCATCTTGGTGAGACCACAAATTCGATCAAATTGATCAAGATGATCCAAGGGATCTTCCATGGCAAGACTGTGAATTTTTTTGCTTTGCACCATGTTTATCAAGCCGGCTTTAACCTCAAAATTGTTGTTCTCAACGGATGGGTCTTGAATCCCTTGGCAGTTTTGGTGTGCATTAGCGGCATCACCCGCGCCAACAACATCTTGAGCATGTTAATGGTGAATTGGTTCACGGTCAAGCCTTGCTCATTGGCCTTGTGCTTGAGCTTGGTGGTTTCCATTACCACCATGTGCTTCGTGTTTTCCATTACCATCATGTGCTCCGTGGTTTCCATTACCATGGTTCCCTTGTTGTTCTGCATTAGCAACATTCTCATTATAGTTACCAACCGGAGGTTCTTTAATGTTCTCCATATTGACGCAGTCGGAAAACCCTAGGAATACCAAGCGGTAAACCTAGAACGAAATCAAGTTCGCAAGCGACGAACTTGAAAGATAAAATTTTGGAATCCACCAGAAAAGAGTCTGGAATCAACCAGAAAAGAGAAAAGCTCTCAACTTTGACTAATAATAATAAGATGATGCTATTACATATCACCTAAGACCTTTATATATAGCGAAAACCCAAACAGAAAATAGGAAATACTTAGAAATAAGGAAAATAAGAAAAAGAAAAACATATAAAGATAAAGGAAAACACCCAAAAACCCAAAAAGGAAAACTAAGGAAATTAAAAGAAAATATATAAAATCCCTCTTACATCAGTCTCCTCCACCTCCGAAGAAGAACTCGTCCTCGAGTTCCTTTCTTGATAACGAACCACATCAGCCTTCCATGGACCATATTTGCTAGGTTGTTGTTTGTTGTACCTGGAGTTCTTTTCTGGATAAAGAACCACATCTGCCTTGAATGGACCATATTGGCTAGGTTGCAACTTATTGCACGTACCAACTGGGAAGCACTTCTTACTGAAGAACACCATCCCATCATCATCTTCTTTGGAAATTTTGATTCTCTTATGCTTTTCAGCATCATCCATATTCTTCTCTAGTTCATCTGAAATCAACTCCTTGCAATCTTTTTGGATCACTAGCATCCCTTATGGAATTATTGTCCTTTCCACTTCTGAAGTTCCGTAAAATAATGGAACATTTGCTTTTATGAGAAAATCGTGATTATTCTGTAGATTCTTTTGATCAATCTCTTTCTCTATGGGTTTTTCTTCATCAGAAATTAAGTTTTTAACAACAACAACACGATTGTTTCCATCCCTTGGAAACCTAATTGGTTTTTCTCCTCTGTTTTTTTGCTGATTTCTGCTAGCGTTGTTAATTTGATTTATTAATGCCGCCGTTTTACTGGCAAAATCAATTACAACACCATTGTTTCCAATTGTTGGAAGTTCTCATCTTCTGTTCTTTTGTTGATTTTTGATATTGTTGGCGTTGTTATTCAGTGTCGTCAAAGTCCTTTCTTGATCGGTCAAAGCAGTTAGGGCTGTGGCAATAGCCTTAGTAAAACCCTGAAAATCTGCTTTGGTCAACGGTTGATCTCTCATGGCTAACCAAGTTTTGAAAAGGAGACAGGAGAAAGCCTGCTCTGATACCACCTGACGCAGTCGGAAACCCCTAGGAATATCAAGCACTAAACCTAGAACGAAATCAAGTTCGCAAGCGATGAACTTGAAAGATAAAACTCTGGAATCCGCTAGAGAAGAGTCTGGAATCCACCAGAAAAGAGAAAAGCTCTCAACTTTGACTAATATTAATAAGATGATGCTATTACATATCACCTAAGACCTTTATATATAGCGAAAACCAGACAGAAAATAGGAGATACTTATAAATAAGGAAAATAAGAAAAAGAAAAAAATATAAAGATAAAGGAAAACACACAAAAACCCAAAAATGAAAACTAAGGAAATTAAAAAGAAAATATATAAAATCCCTCCTACATCACATATCTAACCGCTAAACGTGTTGAGCTCTTTCTCTTGCTCTCCTTTCTCTTATTCCTCTGTCCAAAAGGTGTATATCATCTCTTGGCTCGACTAAGTTGTCGTGGCTTTTAGAACGTGTATGCATGCACCTATAAGAGAAAGATAGCAATAAGAAGTGAAAGAGATTAGTAACCAAAATAAAAAGAAAGCTTAATCTCAAGAAAATTTAAAATCCTAATGTTGAAAGCTAAAACCCAATCGGCAACGGCCCCAAATTGATAGTAGGATTTTATCGTATCAATTACTCAAGTCTTCTCATATCATTGTAGAACTTAAGGATCAATCCAAATGGGTTTTCATTCAATGCACCAAGAATCCATAGAACTTCCTAATTCAAGCCAAACAAGGTTGTTTTAAGTTTAATCTAATAAGCAAATCCTAATTAAAAGCAAACAAACAAGAACTAGCAACACAAAACGAGATTAAATGCAAATAAAAAGGGAATCCAAGGATGCGGTTATAGAATTAGAGTGACCTTATAGCTAATTTATGATGCTCAAATACACATATCATGCTAACCCTAGGTTATGATCACTAATTATGACTAATCCTCTCTCAAGACACTAATCACTTTACTAATCACTAAATCAAGATCAAACTCTCATTTGTGATTAAAATGATTAGCAAGCATTAAGATCAATATTCAAATCAACCAATAAACATTTTAACAACTACTTTCATAGGTTAAGCACGTTTATCACTTACTAAGCTCTTTGGGGAATTTCATCAAACAACTTGTGTACATGTAATTCCCTAAGGTCTAGATTAACTCTCTCAAGCTTAATCTAGCATTAAGATCACTTAGAAACAAGGGAAATCTATAGGATGACTAAACCCTAAACATCATAACCCATCTATTAGATCACCCTAAACAAACCCCATCCTTAGATCCTAGAAAAATACTCACTAAACATGAGGAATCCAAAAAATCCCATGAAGAACATGTTAAATCTCATGGTTAGATGATTATATGATTAAGAAAGAAGAGATAGATGATATAGATTAAGAGAATAAAGCTTAAATTGCATAAATCAAAAGGATCTCTTTTACAATCACTTAGACCTCTCAAAAGGAATGGTTTTTGCAAAAGAAAAGAGATAGATCCGAAAATTAGGTCTAAAAAAATATATAAAGGTAACTGGGACACCGGGTCAACCCAGAACAAATCGGGTCTTGACCTGATCGGGACTGGGTCGTCGTCTACACACCGGTCGGTGGGGGACCGATATTGATGGCTGATGTAGAGGAGGCTTGGTCAAGAGTCTTCATAGCGGGCCATGGTGGGTCGGTGTAGCCAGCCAGTGTTTCCCATATCCACACACCGGGCGAGGCACACCGGGAGGTCATGGAGATGTGTGGGCTGTCCTGAAACTTGCCACCGGACAGTCTTGGCTAGGTGAAGTTGGCCGGTGTTTCCCCTGCCCACACACCGAGTGAGGCACACCGGATGAGATCGGGGCGGTGTGAGAAGGCTGATGAAGTGGTTGCTCCTTAACACCGGGCATTGGTGGTCCGGTGTGGTGGGCCAGTATTCCTCCTCCCTTGGCCAAGGATGCAATACCGGCCGGTGACGGGCCGGTGCTGTGGGCCGGTGTGGTCAGTCCGAGTCCACCATTGATCCTAGCTATCTTCTCACGATCCAAGTCTAAGTGCAAGCTCTACCAAGGTCTTCAACGGTCTCCAAAGCACCTAAACATACTCCATAACATGCAAGACTCTCTAGGACGTAGTATGAACTCTCTAAACTATAAATGAGAACAAAACACTAAAGAAATGCTATGAGACATAGACATTCCTCAACGCAAAAAGCAACTCGGCAATTAGCAAATCAACGATGTCAGGACCGCTACTCACAATAGCAACGAGCGCGACGATCATAATACCCCGGTTTATCGGACCTGAACTTCTGAACCAAAGGGACGACTGCATGCCGAACCCTAACGGAGAATTCAACATGCTGCAAGTAATGCCTTCGATGCCACATACCAGTGACTTATGTACCGTCGAACATACCAATATCTCGACCCTCTTTAGAACACTTCTCGCATGAATAGACGAACTAACCTGAGACACCAACCGTATTTTCGACGAGATAACCGCATCACAGACTGCCTGTGAAGATTAAGTCAACGACTTGCACTCTCTAGAAGTCCAATCAAAAGAACGTTAATCTGCGCCAAATAATCTCCACCTTCGGCGAAATATGTTCGATGATCGCCCATCTCCCCTGATCAACTCAAGTCGACCCCATGCTTTCAACGGAACCAGTGCACGCCCGCACGCCTATAAAACGTCTCCCCATCAAGCTAGAGATCTCGGGTGAGATCGAAGAAATTTCTGTTAAGCTCAAGCCATGAGATTGGCCGCATGTTGAAAGAAACACATAACACTCCTTTCACGACCAGGATAGCCAACACCCCAATTCGTAATCCGGTGAAAAGCAACTTTCCGACTTATACGGGGTAGACCGACCCAAACCAGTACATGACTACGCTACGAATAGCAATGGGACGAGCTTGCTTTACAATCGAAGAATGCGACGCTGGCTATTGTAAGCACTTTGAAGAAAACCTGAGCGGAGCTGCGCTAGCCTGGTTCTCAAGGCTCGAGGCGAAATCCATAGATATTTATCATGCGCTATTTACCGCCTTCTTCAAGCGCTACATGATGTTCATCCCACATCCGATCTCCTGTGTAGATCTATATACCCTCACACATAGTCAAAAGGAGTCTCTTCGATCCTTCATGACCAGGTTCAACGCGATAATATCTCTAATCATGATACCTGACGATGCGGCGATACCAACACTAAAGGCCGCACTCTGGCATGAATCAAAATTCTGGGAGAGTCTGAAATTTGACAAGCCAGCAACACTGAAGGACGCACTGCACAGAGCGACGCTATACATAGAGGACGAAGAAGCCTTGGAAAAAAATACGCCCCCACTATAGCTCCACCGACCAAAGAAAAGGATAAGGATGTGCATTGTGCGAGTCGAAACTCACAAAATTAGATCCAAAGTTGGTGGTTTTATTATCTGTTCTTTAAAAAGCGATTGCGTACAAGATATTGCTAAGTGTTTTTGCTAGGGTAAAAACTTGTGTCAGCTCTATGAATGACTATGCTCATTATTTATACATGTTTCGTTGATAAAAATCTCGGACAGAATCTAGAATATTTCCTTTTCTCTTGCGCGGCCACTGACTTAGGGTAATCAATGATTTGGGCTTTTAACTCGACCCACAAGTTGATGAGAGGTTTGTATCTCAACCCATTTGTTGATGAGATCAGTCTTCCGAGGTGAGCCAATCCACAACGGCCTTGGTTCGGTGGAAAGTTGTCGTTGCTTTGGGATCGGCTCGGATTTCGTCCTCTCAAGGTAGAATTACATTGGTGAGTCTTTTGTTCTTCTAGACGAGGCGAAAGGAAGATCGGTTTTATAGGACTGTCATAATTTGGCTCGGCCCTCCATACTCTTCTTTGTGAATCGTTATGCTTCATGTTAATCTTGGGTGGACGAAAACCAAGCCCAACCGTTTGCCCCCAGCTTGCAGACTCGGGAGTGATTGTGTCGAGGTAGGATTTATTGAGATCGAGATTAACTGAAGCGTCGAGTTGACCATTAAAAGTTGAGGACGAGGCGAAGCAAATGATTTCTTTTGTTGGCGTCGAGCCCCCCTTTTTTTGTAGTGAGGACATAGTAGGATGTTGAATAATCTGTTTGCCTCGGTGTATCTCGGGCTATACATATTATCTATAATGTTTCTTTTTTCAGTTGATGTTTATACATGTGTTCATGCATTTGCGTTTGATATCTCAATAATCACAAGCATTTCTGCTTATTCCCGAGGTCACGCGCTTCCACGCGCCTAGTTGTCTATAAGTAGCGAGATGTCTTCCTCATTTGCCAATCTTCCAAAAAACAGGTAGCTTTCCCCTCTCTCTCTCTCTTCTCTCTTCTTTCGTTTATTTTTCCGGTTAGGGTTTTTTTATTTGCCACCACACACGCTGTTTAGTTTATTTCGATTCATCGTCGTATGCCTTTGAATTTTCCGATTCATCTTCGTATTCTTCGATTCGTCTTTGTTGGTCCGTACTTGATCAATCTTACCGAAGCGTGATGTCTGGTGCAACTGATTCGGCTGGTTCGAGAAATTCTTCTGCGAGGCTCGGCCTCGATCATGTGAATGATGATGGGGCGAATAAGTCCTCCGAAGTGGGTTTATCAGCCGGGTTGTTTGAATTTGCCGAGGGCTTGGAGCGAACAATTTCCGGTCAAGAGGTGGGTCCTTCAAGCAAGCCCGAGCCCAAACTTCCGAGGAGAAGAGAAAAGGTTCTTCCCAGATTAACTCCATCTGACGAAAAATTCCTCGCCGAGCTGAGTCGATGTTTTGAAATTCCTGAAGAAGTTGAGTTTTTCATTCCTGGCCCATCTAACTGACCCGATAAGCCTCCTTCAGATTGTTTCACTGTCTACGAGGCCTTCTTTTCCTTATGTTTTCTATGGTTTCCCATGCCGAGGCATGTTATGTGGTACCTTTGGAAACACGGGATCGCGCAACGCCAAATCATGCCTCGGGGACTTTGTCATCTGATTGGGATCCTGACGAGATGTGCGGAGTGTGACGTCGAGATCAACCTCAAGTATCTCCTGAATCTTCTGGAAATCTGAAGGGTTCCTAATTTTGGAAAATTGTATAATTCCAACAATGCTAATTTCCGAGTTATCAGTGGTTTCCCAAGCAAGGATGTCTGGGAGAGCCGATTTTTCTTCGTCCGAATTTTCGTTGCCTCCGTGGATCCGACTTGCCTCCACGTAGTCGTGACGAGTTGGGGATCGCTTGGTAGTTACTCCGTATATTTGTTGTTCAGCGTATAATCCTACGTCATAATTAACTTGATGTTTTTGATTTTGTTGTTCACAGTTCACCTCCTCCACGTCCAAGCGATCTGCCTGAGGTGTGGACGATTCTGTCGGCCAAAAAAGTCTATTGGAGAAAAAATTTCTCGTTTGAGAGAGTGAAGAGGGCTCGGACTATTTGCGACTTCGTTCCGACGAGCCCACAATTTCTAACGTCCGAAATTACTTTGACGAGTATGGCGAAATTGTCGATTCATGCAAAAAAGGAGCTCGAAGCGAAGGAGGCCGAAAGGAAAGCTGCCGAGGCAGAGGAAGAGGCAAGGCGGATTGCCAAGTCTGATCTGAATCCTCCTACCACTGAGGCGATAACCCAAGGCTTGACTGCTTCCGAAGTGGGGATCTCAGATGCTGCTGCTCCCGAGGTAAACACGGATAACATCGGGAGTGACGTAGCTAATCCTTCCGATCTTCTTTCTTCCGCTAGTGCGGAGAAAGTGGTGCTGGCCCTTCCCCAGATTTTCGAGCTTCCTCCGACTCCGTCGAGGAAACAGAACGAGCCAAAAGAGCAAGGGAAATCCACCGAAAAGAAGCAATGTACCAATCGTACTACTGCCGACCCTCCGTCTTCTAGGGCGATAACTGACGATTCTGCTATGTCAGCTACTCTTCTCTCGAGAATTAATGTGCCCTTGGCTAAAATTAATTCTCATCTTGACAAGCTTATCGAGGAGAAAACGTATGCGAATATGGCGATGCATTGTACCAAGGTATGATTTTGAATCTTTGTGATGATTGATAACACCGGGTTATGACTGTTTTTATGGATCACTTTCATATTCTTTTACAGGTGTTTTAACTCCATTTTCAAAGGTTTTCAAGTAATTTTCATATTTTAGAGATTTGAAAGACGTTTCAGGTAACTCAGAATAAAAGAGTGCATTTCGGAGCAAAAGTACGTTTTTGGAAAATATTAAACCGTCAAGAAGTCTTGCAGCTAATATAGACCTTTTCACCACCTGATCATCCGCAAATTTGGACACAACAAATTAGACACAACCAGCTTTCAAATGCAATTGGATTGGAACCAATCCAATGGTTGGATCCTTAAATACACCCAAAGCACTGAAGGAATATGAAGCTGCCCCGAAGATGAAGCTGTCGTGCCTCGATGAGCCTGACCAGCGGCCAAGCACCTTTATGCCGCCCCTGGAGCCACTCCACCCGCGGCCAGAGGCCAGTTTGCCTTGTCCAGATTTGACGGACCCGCGGCCAGCACCCTGTGCGACCAAATCGACTTGTTTCTTCACCCGAGGCCAAAACCGTCTTTTCCCCATCAAACCCTAAACGAGATTAGCTCTATAAATACGTATTTTATGCCTCTTAGACAGACATGTTACATTATTCTCACGCTTGAAGGTAGAAGCGAAGCTCTTGTGACTTGTGCACTTGTTTTCTTTGGTTTGGAGCAAAGGATTCTCGATTCATGTTCTTCGATAGAGAAGCTTTCTTCATCCCTCTTTACTTATTATTTTTATTTGATTTATTGAATATGATTACCTCAGCTATGTCTGAGTAATCTCCTTGTTGGGGGTTTGAAGGGGAGCTTATAGTTCGATTCTTATTAGGTTTTTAGTCTAGGATACTGATTAATTAGGGTTCTTCGTTCTATACTTGTTGTGAATGCGTTGCTAGACTAAAAGTCTTAGCAATCGATATTAGGCGTTTTAGAGCCACGACAGTGCTGTATCTAATCGCTTCTCCTAGGGTAAACGAGCAAATCTGTCGTAAGATTGCGAAAGTGTACTTACGGAGGAATTGTGGGCGTAAACAACATTTGAGAGTATCATTCACTTCTTTCGCGGGCGGAGTCGGAATCTACCGTCCAATTACAGAAGTGAGTAGATGTGTAGGATTATGGTAGTAGACTATATGCAGCATACGTGTTCCAAGTTCAAGAACCCAAAAAGGACAATAAGTCGCTTTAGAAATCCTAGAAATCTCCTCGTAAAAATCGGCCATAAACCCTAGAAAATTCCCAATTGTCCAATGGTTCGTTTAATTGATTCACAACCTCGATATAATAGTTAGTTAGCTACTGCCCTTCTTAGTTTAGTTTAGATTCCATAGATACGACCGTGAAAAAAACCTAAAATATATTTTACGTCTAGACATAAGTTAGAACTCGTTAGAAATTGGACAACGTCTATCCCTGTGGATTCGATCCCTAAATACTACTTCGTGTGCTGTGCACTTGCGGCTTAGATATAAAGGGTAAAACCCCACGCCGGGGTTAATTCCTGGTGTGTCAAGTTTTTGGCGCCGTTGCCAGGGATAGTTTAGCTTGTTTGATTTCGTATTCTAATTTCTTCTCTACACACTTTTGATTTTCAGGTTCTTTGTTGTTCTTTTGACTTTCTCCTTTATCTTTGTCTTTTGTTCTAAGGTGCATACCACTAGGAGAACTCCTAGAGGAACTGTACCGCTACTAGACGATATCGAAAAACACAAGAGACAACTCCGAAGACTCAAAAGAAACTTAAGGATGGCCGAAAACGACCACCCGAAAGATCAACAAAACCGTGATCAACTAGATTACGAGGATGATCGTGATTTTTCAGATCACGAAGAAGATCAAGAGGCTGTCCATGGTGCTAATGACCAGCCACATCTTGATCCCGAAGAAAACCACAACCAAAACCGAAATGCTGAAAATCTGAGGCGACAACTTCCCGTCGATCGTGATGCACCAAGGAACGATGCTCAAGCTAATGCACCGATTCCTCCTAATGGTTTGAAGAATGCCAACCGTCACGTACTGCCCGCTAATCCTTCGAGGAGACAAGCGAGTAACAGCATCATTCCTTATTGATACAAGATATTTTGGTATCTCTATAGTCAATTCTCTAAATGCAATTGTAGCATAAGAGGTTATCGAACATTATCGGGATTTATCCTAATCACTAAGAATGCAAGGAACAATTGTAAGTTAAGCTAAACAAGTGGGGTGTGATTAAGTAACCTAATTAAAGCAAATAAACAACTAAGCAAGATGTAAATCAATAAACAAAGGTGGAGCAAGAGATAAGTTTATTGATATAAGGTGATCCAAATCCAATTAGTGGTGTTTATTCACTCAAAGAAGCTCATTCCTAGGTAATAGATCTCTAATCTTGATTAGTTCTCTATCGAGCAACTAATCACTATGTTAATTATCAAGTCCATTAGCAAATCATCATTTGTGGATTAACAACTAGCAAGCATTAAGAATCATAACAAGATCAACCAAAAGTATGCCCTAAACATCTAATGTCTTAGGTTAGGAACATAAATCTCTTGTCTAGTTCATCAAGGCATTTCATCAAACACTTGGTGTTCATGAAATGCCCTATGATCTAGATCCACTCTTTCAAGCTGAATCTAGCCTTGGGGGCACTAGACAAGAAGGAATAAAAGACTATCTAACCCTAAACACCACCAACCAAGCCTTGGACCACCCTAATCTACCATATCTCAAGATCCTAAGGACTACTCACTAATCATCATGAGTTCAAAAAATCCAAGAAAAGAACAGTTAAAGCTCATGGTCAAGATGATTGGATGATTAGAAAGTAGAAGATAGATGGATTCAATCAAGAAAACAATACTCAAATTGCATTAAACAAAAAGAACAATCTCTTACAAATCACTCTTAGAGAGGGTTTTTGCTTAAGAAAAGTCTTAGCCCATCAAAATTAGGTTTTTGGTCATAAATAGTGAATAGTGACAAATCGGGTCGACCCGGGACAAACCAGGTACCGACCCGGTTTAAATGGATAAAGAGTTCTGATTTGGCCAATACCGAGATCACTGCTCGGTGCAACACCTCGGTATTGAGTCTGGGTTTGTGCACCGACGAGGAGCACCGAGCAGTGGCGTCGGTATTGAGGTGTTGTTGCTTGATGATCTTCAATGGATACTGAGGTCACTCCTCGGTACCGTTGCTCGGTATTAAGGGATTTTTCCCCCGGGTTTCACTACACCAAAACAGCGTTTTTCCGACTGATTGTTGCTACTGATTAGGCAGTCGGTAAATTTACCGACTGTTTCGCTACTGATTTCCGACTGATTTGCGACTATTTTCAAAACAGTAGCACATCAGTAGGTATTTAGTGACTAAAAATATCAGTCGTTAATGCATAGCAGTTTTACGACTGATTAGTGACTGAATTGTAGTCGGAAACATGCAGTAGCTAATCAGTAGTTATTTAGCGACTGATTTGCTACTGAATTCGGTGGGTCGTAGAACAGTAGCAAATCAGTAGTAAAAAGTAGTTGTAAATCACGTTGAATTAATTTAGCGGTTGGTGTACCTATTTTTATTTGCAGTCGGAATTCAGTCGGGAAACAGTCGGGAAATTGTCTATATATTTGCCATACGCAAATTTTCTTGTCACAATTGTAGAAACACAAAGCAAACAAAGAGTTTATAAACACAAATCAAAGAGAGAATAAGGTTTCTCAACTTAGAATGTCGGGAAATTACAATTATGGTAATTTCCGGGAGTGGATGTATAATAGGTTCGATGAAGCGACGGGAAATCTCTCCGTAGAGTTCACAGCGGGGGTGGATCAATTCGTGGCATTTGCAAATAGCCAGCCTCTAGCGCAGAGAAATCGCGGTATGTTTCACTGCCCTTGTCTTGTTTGCGAGAATGAGAAATTTATCCCCGGTACAAGAGTTTTGAGACATTTGTATAGTAGAGGATTTATGCCAGATTATTATATTTGGTATAAGCATGGTGAAGAACTGGATATGGATTTAGGAACGAGTTATGTTGATAGGACGCATGTAAGTGGGACTAGTGATGATGTGGGTAATGTAGTAGAAGATAGATATGTGGATATGGTGAATGATGCGTTTCGTGATAGCGTGAGTTTTGATAACAACTATCATCAGGATGTTAGTTATCAAAATGTAGAAGAACCGGTACGTAATCATTCAAAAAAATTCTACAACTTGTTAGATGGAGCGAATACTCCATTATACGATGGTTGTCGTGAAGGTCACTCGCATTTATCTTTAGCTGCTAGAATCATACAAAATAAGGCAGATCATAATATGAGTGAAAAGTTAGTGGATTCAGTATGCGGTATCTTGAAAGATTATTTACCAGAAGGAAACCAGGCACCCAGTTCACATTACGAGACAGACAAATTGATGCGCAATTTGGGGCTCCCATGTCATGCAATTGATGTTTGCATTAACAATTGTATGATCTTCTGGAAAGATGATGAGCGGTTAGATAAGTGTCGGTTTTGTAATTCAAAAAGATGGATGCCTAACGACCAAAACCGTAGGACCAATGTACCATATAGTCGTATGTGGTATATGCCTATTGCTGACAGATTAAAGAGAATGTATCAGAGCGAGAAGACTGCAGCGGCAATGAGATGGCACGCCGAGCACGAAGCAAATGAGGAAGAAATGTGCCATCCGTCTGATGGGGCGGAGTGGAAATATTTTCAAGATCAACATCCCCAGTTTGCCGAAGAACCCCGAAACGTCTATCTTGGATTGTGTACAGATGGGTTCAATCCATTTGGCATGTCAAAAAACCATTCATTGTGGCCTGTGATCTTGACTCCGTATAATTTACCCCCTGGTATGTGCATGAATACGGAGTACTTGTTTCTAACAATTATAAATTCTGGGCCAAATCATCCTCGAGCTAGTCTCGATATCTTCCTCCGACCTCTCATTGATGAGTTAAAAGAACTGTGGTCTACTGGAGTCGATGCATACGATGTCTCGTTGAATCAAAAATTTAAACTAAGAGCAGTGTTGTTGTGGACGATAAGCGACTTTCCGGCGTATGGCATGTTATCAGGATGGACCACCCATGGAAAATTGTCTTGTCCAATTTGCATGGAGGATACACAGTCTTTTTATCTTAAGCATGGAAGAAAGACGTGTTGGTTCGATTGTCACCGAAGATTTCTTCCTCATGATCATCCTCTAAGGAAGAATAGAAAAGACTTTTTGAAGAAGAGAAACGCTAAGAAAGACTATCCACCAGAGTCTTTAACCAGTGAGCAAATTTATTTATACAGGTTGAAACGTGTAAAGCCACCGAAAACAGAGGATGTTGGTGGCAACGGTCATGATAAGAAGAAACCTGGCTTTGGGAAAGAGCATAACTGGCACAAAGAAAGCATATTTTGGGAATTGCCGTACTGGAGGGAGCTCACTCTTCGACATAATCTCGATTTGATGCATATAGAGAAGAATTTTTTTGACAACATCATGAATACTCTTATGCGTGTGAAGGGTAAATCGAAAGACACCATCCCGTCAAGATTGGATATAGAAGAATTATGTTCTCGGCCACACTTACATATTGATGATGACGGTAGAGCCCCTTTTCCTGAATACTCATTGACAGACGAAGCAAGAAGAAGCTTATTGGAATGTGTGAAAAAATCGGTAAAATTCCCAGATGGTTATGCTTCAGACTTAGCTAGTTGTAATGATCTGGCGAATGAAAAGTTTTCTAGGATGAAGAGTCATGACTGCCATGTTTTTATGGAGCGGCTACTTCCATTTATCTTTGCAGAACTACTAGACCGGAACGTCCACACTGCGTTATCAGGTACTAATTAATTACTTATAATTTATAATTTTAGGAAAATAAATTACGTGAATATGATTATCGTAATTTATATTAACCATTTGCTGTTTCAATTTGTATTGTAGGGGTTGGAGCATTTTTCCGGGACTTATGTTCGAGAACTTTGCAGAAAAGTCGCGTCTAAATTCTTAAACAAAACATAGTTTTAATCATATGCAATTTGGAAAAGATCTTTCCTCCATCCTTTTTCGACGTGATGGAGCACCTACCTATACATCTCCCATACGAAGCTGAATTAGGAGGCCCCGTGCAATACAGGTGGATGTACCCGTTTGAAAGGTTTTTCAAAAAGTTGAAAGGGAAAGCAAAGAACCACAGATATGCAGCAGGATCGATTGTTCAATCATATCTAAGGGAGGAGGTATCTTATTTTACAGAGCACTATTTTCCCTCGAGTATACAAACGAAATCAAGGTAAAAGCTATAACTATTCACATGTTCACTAAGCCATTTGGTATATATACGCCTGGTAGCTTTTATAAAATGATTTTCACTACTTTGGTCAGGTCAAGGCGATTTGCTGAAGGTGAAGTCCCCCAATATCATTTCGATGGAGTCCCCGATATATTTACTCACGTAGGTCGGCCTAGTGGCGAAATGCAGGAAATATGGCTTCCAGATAAAGACTATCGATGCGCACATGCATATGTTTTGCGAAATTGTGGTTATTTCGAGCCACTTGAGAGGTATAAGTTGTAATGGCTTTAACTTAAAATGTTTTATATTACATACTCGATTTCTCATATATTTTTATGGTGTTACATAGTTTCTTCGAAGATTTTATTAGTACACAATATCCGGATCTCTCTGAAAAAGAAATCATGGCGAGAAGTGCTGAAGAATATCCTTCATGGATCCAAGAATATGTATGTCTATAAATTTTTGATATCTGACTATTGGTACTTCAATATATTTTATATTGACTTTTCATATGCAGGTTTCTTTCTGGAAGGCCTCAACTCCGTTTCCAACGTGGGTGCACGACATTATTCATGGACCCCTGAAAAGGGCCAAAACTTGGCCCATCTACTATACAAGAGGATATTTGTTTCATACCCAGAATAACAGCGCGGGAAGAAAGACATGTAACTATGGTGTATGTGTTACTGGAGAGAATTACAGCAATGCAGCTGACAGAGCTGATTTCCACGGTATCTTAACTGATATCATAGAACTCGAGTATGAGGGGGTGGTTAATTTGAGAATCACACTTTTTAAGTGTAAGTGGTATGACCCTGTGATCGGTAGAGGCACTCGGATTGGTAATGGTGGCATTGTAGACATTCTTCCATCGAAAAAGCTACAATAAATACGAACCATTTATTCTGGGTACGTTCGCCCGTTTATCACTTTCTCGATACCCTATATATATGTCTGATTTTATACATTGATATTACACAGCCTCTCAAGCGGATCAAGTTTGTTATATCCCTTACCCATACAAGAAGAAACCAAAGAATGTGTGGCACAATGTTGTTAAAGTTAACCCGAGGGAAAATATTTCAGTAGAATATGTAGACGCGGAACCTACTCTTTTACAACAAGAAACGGATGATCATGTAATGCTGACTACAATTGAAGATCTCGTAGTCGAGAATTCACAACTACGAGTAAATCCAGTAAATCTCGATTACGATGTTGGCGATGCGGAACCAGATGACGAATTTCAGTGTAACTTATCCGATTCTGATGATGAAGATGTAGAAGGTGTAGCACCGTACTAATTATGTTATGTGATATCTTAAGTTTTGTAATTTGTATTGGATTTGCTCATGTATTATCAACTTTTGTATACGATTTAAAATCAATGAGATGTTAAAGACAAAAAAGTGTCTTAACAACAAAAAGTAAAACAATATTTGCATGATTTAATAGTCTGTTAGAGTATGTTGCGCTTAACCACTCAATATTCAGAACCAAAAAAAAAACCACCGTATTAATTTCTGTTCTGAAATCCTGATTTTTGTTTTTGTTTTTGTTTGTTTCCTACACAAACCTTAAATCAGGAGATTATTGTTAATTTTATCCGACTGTACAATTATTAAAACCAAACTAAAAAAACAATTTTTTTCTTTTCTAGAGGAAAAAACACAAAGACGACAGACAAAAATGTCCCCAAATCTCCATTTCCTCTCCTCCTTCTTTCTAATTTCTTCGTATTAATTACCCAAATTCCTTTTCCCTGTTCGACGAAATTTCGATTTGGTTGCTCAATTTCCGAGTCAAATCCATCAAAAAAGTTTGTGCTTTTCGTTTGTAATTTCTCTCGGATTAGCTCGATTCCTATTCTGATTAGGGTTCTCATTGGCTGATCAATCCGGCGTTGAATTGGCAAGCGATCGGTCTCCTTCGATGAATTGTCTGGGGTTCCAAGTTTATGATCGGTCTCCTTCGATGAACATCAGACCAGGGTTCGAGTCTCGTGGTACGGGGTTATTCTCAAACCCAATTTTTTTTTAATCGAGGTTGGACACGAGTCACGACTGTGTAATGTAAAAGATGAGTAATCGTCAGTCGGTCAAGGTTCTCATAATGTGTAAGTGTGACGAGTCACGACTGTGTAAGAGAAGAAAAAACGATTCGTTTTCTTTTCAACTCTGAATCGTCAGTCGGTCAAGGTTCTCATAATTAAATAACTTGAAAATAACAAAAACCTTCTCGTGAATCGTCAGTCGGTCAATCGACATCAATATATTTTCTTTTCCTTTTCGGTTTCATTAAGCAAAACAAAATCATAACTTCCTGCTTGTAGCAGTTTCCTTTGAACTTCCTGCTAAGCAAATCAAAATCGTAACTTTCCTTTTAATTTCAACTTCAAAAATGGCTTCTCAGGCAATATCGATGCAACTCAAAGCAATCCGCCGGAATCCATCGCCGTTTTTCACCGCAGGTAAGTAGTCTGGATTTTGTAGAACGATTTAACAATTGTTTTCCTATTTATAGTAATGTTTTTGTTCCATTTTTGCCTAGGACCATGTGGTGATGACGATCACCATTGGGAAGCAATTCTCAGGGGGCCTGAAGACACACCTTATGAAGGAGGAGTCTTCAAACTCGATATTTTCTTCAGTCCAGAATATCCTATCAGACCTCCGAAGGTAAGTAGTCTGAAATTTTGCTTTATTTTTGATTTTGATTCCTGATGTTTCTTAATCGTACATGAAAGTGGATACTCAATCAAACTTGCTCTGTCTTTTCAGAGACAACTATTTATTTCTCACCGGTACTTAGTTTCAGCTTCATCCAGTTCCTGACTCTTGTGACTTCATTAGCTTTAGTCATTGCAATTTGTACATTCGCATGTTCTGTTTCTTAGTATGTCGCATGTCTTAATCAAGAAACTTATATGGTGAACCGTGTTCATAAAATGTTTCGATTTACTTGTATGGTTTTACAGATCCTTTTCAAGACCAAGGTGTTTCATCCAAACGTTGATGACTATGGGCACATCTTCCACAAACTGTTGACGATTGACCATTACAATCCTTTCTATACCATCCCCCGTGTAAGAAAAGCCTTACGATTACTTGTGTATTGAAAAATAAACTATAGAGTAATCACTTGATAATGTTAATTTTTGTTGTAAACAGCTTCTCACTTGCATTTACGAGATGTTGGCTGAGCCATTGATAAGTGAAGACGACCATGTGGAGAAGGAGGTTGCCAGGCTCTACACAGAGGATAGGGCGGTTTTTGAATCTAGAGCGCTTTCCTGGACTCTGGAGCATGCTACCGATTAGAGAATGCCTGGACTCTGGTTTTTACTTTGAACTTCTGTTATGTGTTTGAACTTATGTTATGTGTATGTTATGTGTTTGAACTTCATTTAGTTTGTACTTGTGTTAAGACTCTGGTTTTGCGATTTAGTTATGTTACCTTGCTTCCACTCTCTACGAAAACAAGATTTATGGAGCTGCTACTTTCATGGTTTTGCGATTTAGGGTTCTTAACTTGCTTCGATTTGGGGAAATTAAGACAAAGGGATTTTACTCTCTTAAAGCGTTAGCTAAATAAAAGCTGATGTAAGCTACCTGCACCATTTCACTAACAAAGCTTAACCCACCCGGCCCAATGACAGATCCAGCCAATAGATACCCAGTAATGACCTGCCATATAAGCTCTGCAATGCAAGTGAGTGCTCACCGGTTGACCAGCACAAGCAAAGGCAATTCCACCACAAGTAGCAGAAACGATGACGACGACCAAATCTGATATCAGCCTACAAATGTTTAAAGAGAGATGTCCCCAACAAAAAAGTGTAAGGTAAATTCTTACAAAATATAAACAAACAAAGAACTTCCCTTACGAATGATATAGTTACCTTAAATCCAGCTGCAGTACAGGGTACTTGGATTTTGGATTGGACATGATAAAAATGTTGTCCTGAATTGGAATTGCAGCAAATTCACATTACGGGAATGTTTTAAGAGTAGAAATGATTTAAGAGTATGTAAGCTTTTACCTTCCTATCTATCAGTCTCGGAGTATCTTCTACACCATTCTCATTATCCAGATTAAAGAATGATCTAGAATAAAAGGCAGCCTGTTAAAACAAAAGTGTAGATAACAGCCAGCCAGTACTTGCACGTATTAACGTATTGACTTGCTTAAAGCGTTAGCTAAATAAAAGCGTTGTTGAATAAATCCCGAATGAGTTACCTAGCCTAGCGGTAACGCGCACCACACATAAGACCAAGGTTCGAGTCTCGTGGTGCGGGGTTATTCTCAAACCCATTTTTTATTTTAATCGGGTCTGGAATCGGATCCTAATCGGGTCTTAAATTTGTTAATGTTTGGTAGGCCTGGGCATAAAATCCATACCCAAAATCCGAACCCGAATCCGAACCGATCTAACCGAACCATTTAGGCTTCGGATATATCCAAATAACCGATCGATTTTTGATTTCCTGTTTCTTCGGTTTCGGTTCGGTTCGGTTAATATCCGAACTTACCAAACATATAATATACCGGTTATACTCCATACAAAGCCGGCGGAAAGACATGACTAATCAAACTTTTCTTTTTTGGTGTTGTTTGGGTTTATGATCAGGTCGTGGCAGTGAAACAACTTGACAGGAATGGATTACAAGGAGATAGAGAGTTCTTGGTCGAGGTTTTGATGCTTAGTCTTCTTCATCATTCAAATCTTGTGAATCTCATTGGCTATTGCATCGATGGAGACCAAAGACTTCTTGTTTACGAGTATATGCCTCTTGGGTCCCTCGAAGATCTTCTCCTCGGTAAATCATCATCTCAATCTTTCATAACCAAAAGATAATCGTGATGTTTAAGAAAAAAACAATAGATAACCAACCGGTTTGATGATGTAATTAAAACAGATATTGAACCGGATCAGAAACCACTAGACTGGAACTCGCGTATTAAGATCGCTTTAGGAGTGGCAAAAGGACTAGAGTATCTCCATGACGTAGCCGATCCTCCAGTGATTTATCGAGATCTTAAATCATCAAAAAAAAAAATTCGGTTTTTTCGGGTTTTTTCGGTTTTTTTGTATATTTTTCGATTTTTTTATTGTTTTCGGTTACAATAAATCATAATAATCCAAATAATCCGAATAATCTGAATTTTTTGGATTAATTTCGGATCTTGATTTCAATATCCAAACCGAACCGAATCCGATTAAAACCGAACCTAACCCATCCGAAAAATACAAAATATCCGAATGGATATTAAATTCATGAATCCGAAAATCCGAACATCCGAAAGATCCGATCAGTTCGGGTTCGGATATCCGAATGCCCAGGCCTAATGTTTGGTTATTCTCAAACCATGAAAAATTTATAAAAAAATTAAAAAACTTTTGCTACTAATTACCTACTGATTACCGACTGATTGGGCCAAAAAAAACAAAAATTTCGGATCATTCACCCGGGAAATTAACCCTCCAAAATTTTGGGCCCAAATTTGGTTTCACCCGCGACAATTTTTGGCCCAAATCTCTTCTTATTTGCGAGTTGTAACCCTTAATCGTCTTCCTCCTTCGACATTATCGAAACCCTCTCTCTGCGATTTGAAACCCTAATCGTCTTCCTCCTTCCTCCTTCCTCCTTCCTCGAGTTTGTCTCTCTTCGTCTTCCTCGATCTGTCTCTCTTTGTCTTCCTCGATTCTGTCTCTCTCACTCTGCGATGGGTGGAAAGAGGAAGAATGTTCTTCTTGTGAAACCAACAGCATCGAGAGCCAGACCGGCCAATCTACCCACTCGGTATGATTTCTCTCCAAAACCTCCATCAGAAACTGTCCCGCCGGTTCTCCCCAACA
This sequence comes from Eutrema japonicum, assembly GCA_030161315.1. Lineage (NCBI taxonomy): Eukaryota > Viridiplantae > Streptophyta > Magnoliopsida > Brassicales > Brassicaceae > Eutrema > Eutrema japonicum. The sequence continues at coordinate 30,916,619 of BSQW01000011.1, read as the reverse complement.
ACAATCGTCCGTCTGTCAAAGATTACCCTCCACCGAGGAAGCTCTTTCCGACGTCAACTAGTCCGTCTAGATCATCTCATTCTGCTCAACCTCCACTGCATGCATCGTCTGCAAATCCACAAGCTCCACCTTCTGGAGCATCTCCAACGGTTCACACTCCCGCACCTGTTTATTCCGCGACTCGAGCAGCTCCAACGGTTGAAGATCCGCTACGCCCAGCTCAATCGAGTCACCAACATCCATCTGCAGCGCCTCAAGTTCAACCATCTCAATCGCCTCCATATCTAGCATCTCAATCTCATCACAGTTCTCAAGCCCAAAATTCCCACAACACAGTAGAAGAAGATGGAGGTTTCCCTAATGTCGAATCTCCGATAGAGCCTAATCTCTCCCAAGACCAGATGGAGGCTCTGAACTCGCTGCTACTTGCGCCAAGGCCGAAGATAATCACCATTCTCGATCCCGACCTCGTCCAGCCTAATTCAACATGGTAATTTCTTGCTTTCTTTTTATAGGTTTATCAATTACAGAGAAACAATTGTATTTTTATAGGTTTAACTACGAAAACAATTGTATTTTTATAGGTTTAAGAGATTCGTATGTTTTGGTTGTCGATAATTGTTCAAGATATATATTCTAATGCTTTGTGATAGTATCGATGCTGTGTCATCATTCGGACTCAACCCTACATGATACTGTGTGCTTTGGTTTTTGTAGGTTTGGTTTTGATCGATCCTCACTGACCAGGCAGGTTACAAAGTGTTTCACTAATAAGTTTGATGGCCCCTACTACAGTTTATCCTCTGTGCCTAGGGAAAGAGTAGAACGATGGTTCGTTGAATTCGCGGTAACATTCTCTCACACTAAACACTAACTTCTGTTTAATACATGTATGTGTTTTGTATAGACTAACACCAATCTTTCTTTTTTGTTTGTAGAAAAAACACAGATGGGATCCTTCTTTAACAGGTTTGGTTCAAGGGCATTTCGAAGCCATACTTCAAGTTCGCTTGAAAGACATGGTGAGCTCTGCAAGGAGTAATGATGACCAACCTAGATGGATCACTGATAAGATATGGGAAGAAATGAAAGCACATTGGAGGACTGATGAACAAATAACATAGAGTACAACAACCTCAGCAGCTCGGATGTCTGACCGTAAAGGTCTCGGGCCTCACAAACATGCCTCTGGACAGAAGTCTTACCGCCAAATCGAACAAGAAATGGTAAGTCACTTGAAACTATTTTGTGATATTTCAATATGTGATGTTGTTATTTCTTGAGGCTGGATATTGAGGTTTATCTTTATTTTTTGAAAAATCATTAGACATCTTTGAGGCTTGATTACAGTGGTTGCTAATGGTCTTGCAAGTGTAAGACTATTATGCATGAGCAACACTTCAAAGTTACAATCATAAGTTACCATGTTTTAGTGTATTAAGATGAATTATTTCCTTAGAAACCTTTGAGTATTCATTGCTCTTGTCAATCAATATTGTTCAGAACTGTATCTTGTGGAGTTCTTTCAATCTGTGATATTTTGTTATATTTCAATCTGTGATTTTGTTATGCGGTATTTCAAGTTCACTGAGTTCTTTCTCGATTGGCTATTGGTGATCTAGCTATTCAGGTTTAAATCTGATTGAGTTCTTTCTCGAGTTCTTTACAGTGGTTGCTAATGGTCTTGCAAGTGTAAGACTATTATGCATGATGAACACTTCAAGTTTAAATCTGATTGATTTCCATGTCAGGTTGAGGAATTAGGCAGACCAGTGAGTTTCGGTGAGGTTTTCATCAGGGCTAATACGAAGAAGGATGGGACCTTTGCAGATAAAAAAGCAGAGCAAGTTGCTGGGCTCTATATGCAGAAAAAGCAAGAGAAGATGTCTAACCTCGAGTCTGGGACCATAGAGATTTCTGATGGTCGTCATCCACAACTATCCATTGAAGAGGATAACGAGCTTTTTATTCAGGTTAACTGCTTCCTTCCCTAAGTTGTTATGTTTTTGATTTTGATTGATGATAGTGTTTGGTATTAATTTTATTTCTTTTCTTTTCGTAGTCTACGTTCACAAACGATAGAGGAGACCTCTTTGGCATTGGAAGCCTCAAGAATCAGCTCAAGGGAAAGGGAAAACACCATGAAACCTCTGCTTCTTTCCAGCATATGCAACAACAGCTTGAAGCGGCTCAAAGGAAATTGGAGGAACAAGCTACTCATATCTCCCAGCAAGAATCAGATAATGCTCGACTTGCAGCTGCTCAAAAGGCCCACACCGCCGAGCTTGCGATTGTGAACAAGTTCTTGAAAACGGACAACCGATTCCTCGCTTTCCTTGCCCAAGAAACAGATGCTGAAGGTCCATACTCTCCTCTCCACTGATTTAGCTAACTTCTTTCTCCCTTGAAACTTTATACATCAAACTTATGTTATCTTTTGGAAATGGAAAGAACTTGTTTTTCCATTTTGGTTTAGAACATGAAAGTTATGTTATTTTGTTGTATGAATTCGTAGCTTGGTGTATAATATTTGATGTTGATGTTTATGTTTATCAGATTGTTTCACTTCTGTATAGAGTTTAGAGTTTCAAGTTTTATTGCCAACCCAATTTAACTGGTAAACAAATTAAGAACTCGTAGGTTTTCAGTAGCCAAAAAATTAAATAAACAGTCGGTAAACAGTCGGTAAACAGTCGTAAATATGCCAAGATATACAAAACCGATGCTCATTTCAGTCGTTAATAAGTAGCAAAATTAGTAGATACTCAGTCGTAACGCAGTCGTCATATTTAACGACTGATTACCGATGACCGTAAGTAGTAGCAACCTACAGTCGCTATTCAGTCACTAATCGGTCGTATATTTTTACGACTGAGTACCGACTACAAGTGTAGTAGTAGCAACATTCAATCACTATTCAGTCACTAATCAGTCGTAAACGTTTGCAACTGATTAGCGACTGAATAGTGACTGCCTGATATCAGTCGTAAATCAGTAGCCATTTTGTGACTGATTTTTTTTGCGACTAGACCTTTACCTACCGCAGAAATCAGTCGGTAATCAGTCGTAAAAGGGTGTTTTGCTACTGATTCCCGACTGTTTTTGCAGTTGGAAAAACGCTGTTTTGGTGTAGTGTTTCTTCCTTTGACAGCACCAATCAGTTGCACCGAGCAGTGACGTCGGTACAATCCCCTGAAGCTTTGATACCGACGTCACTCCTCGGTGTTGCACTTCGGTATTGGGGTTGTTTTCCTCTGTCGGGCTATACCGATCAGTTGCACCGAGCAGTGACCTTGGTGCAACCCTTCTGTCTTCGATACCGAGCTGTGGTACTGACCAGTGACGTCGGTACGGTTTCCGTCTCCTCTCCTCGGGTCTCGAATCTCCTCTTTAGCACCTGAAATACGAACCAAAACATGCAAGGACTCTCTAGGACTGAATGTGGACACATTAGACTCCTAAAATGACTAAAATGCTAAAGAGATATCATGAACTACATGTAAATGACTTGAAACCTAAATGAAACGGATGCTAGAATGATGCAAAATATGATGATATCAATTCCCCCAAACTTACTTATTTGCTTGTCCTCAAGCAAAAGCATCACTAAAAGAGTTCAAGTCCAAGTGCAAACTCTAAAGTATGATCAAACATGTCTACTCAAAAGGGGCTATCCATGTCCATCCTTACATGAACCAAGCTCAAATCTCAACCTACACAAGCTTTCAAATCATCCAATCCTTTAACATTCATTAGACGTTTTCTAAGTGAATCATGCTTATGAAAGGCAAGTGAATGCATTTGGCTAGGGTTAAGGTTTCGAGATAAAGGTGCTCTCGATACAAGTGACGGTTTCCGAGCAAGGGGTTCTCTCAAAAGGAATCAACTAATGCAAAATGCTTAGAGTAAAGCCCGATAGATGCATACAAGGTTGACTTCCATCTACCCAAATGTCCCATATCGAACTTGATCCCTAACCTCTAAACCCCAATGAAGATCCTTCCTAAGCTACCCTTTTTGCAAGGCATTTTGCCTTCACTACTCATATCTTTTCACCTTCCTTCTCCACTTAAACACTTAGGGGATTTCCTTCTTCACCAAATGGGTTGGCTTTCAACATTTTTCTTTACTTAGCTCTTCTTTACTTTCTCTGGTCTATCTTATTTCCTTTCTTTGCCTTAGCCTTTTTGGCTTTCCTTCTTTCTTTTGAATACTAGAGACTATTTTCACTTAGAGCCTTTTCCCATAAACGATTATTGCCAACCATTTCAAGCTTTTTGCTTATCCCTTATTCTTCTTCATCCCTTTTTCTCATTCCCGCAATCTCTTTTCTTTCCCTTGTCCCAAGTTCCCAACCTATCTAGCCTTATCCTATGTCTAGCTCATTTATTCCGAGCTAGTTCTAAATGGAAGTTTTTCCTTGTCGTTCTAAACTCAACACCTTTTGCCTAGTTGATTCGAAAAAGGCCTCACAATCACTTACAAGTAGCATTTAGCTTGAAAAGAGGTTGGGTTAAAGGAGTGGTTAACCGTTCCAATGATGAGAATCAGCTATTAGGGCTAACAAGAGAGTGGCAAAGCGGATAAGATAGCCCAAATATGTATGTGGTAACCATGCATTCACTATGCAATGGTCAAACATGATAATTACAATGTCAAATTATGGTTATCACTTAAGTAGGAATGGACTCAAATCAACTTGCTTTGGCTAAGACCTAAGTAATGAGACATGAAATCCAAACATGGTTCGACCTTAATTTCGCACACGAGATCTAGAGCATAGGACTTAAACTCTTAAAGCAATACTTCACAAGGAGGAATCATTCTAGCTCCTAATGCACATGAAATGTATTATCTACGTGCTATGCATTCTAGACTCAATCCTACATGAAGTGCAAATGCATCCTAAATGGCTTCTTTTTGTCTTTTCATTTTCAAATTTTTTCAAATTTGTTTCGTTTTTCTATGCCTTAGATGTATGCATAAGACTCAAGATGAAAATATAAAATAAGACAAAGCAAATGTTATTAGATACCGGTCCCTCCCCCAAACTTAAATCACACCGTCTCGGTGTGAAATAAGCCTAAGGAAATGACCAAAAACAAGAGATAACTATACAATGCAAGACTTAAATGAAAGATATATACAAGGTTTTGGATTCGTACCTAGAAGCTTGGAGACGGGGATGTAGACCCCATTGAGTAAGATGGATTACTTGAGACTGGAGACGGGGACCGCATCGCTCTCCTCTTTGTTGCCTTTTCCGGTGGGGCCGTGGGATGGCTATGGCATATTTCCAACGCCCAATCATCTCCTCGAGGCGCAAGGTTAGTGTCCATGACGACGTCTCCTCCTTCACCGGCCCTTGATGAACTCGCTCCACAACCTCCGTCCTTGAGCTCATTGATGGTTTGACCCATGGCTTTCACCGTCTTCTTCAAAGATTTGATCGTTTTCACCATCTTCTTCATGTTTTTGTTTTGCCACTTGCACATGCGTTGGAGGAGACGGTTTTGGTGGTGCGCGTGTCTTGTGGCCGCATTAGTGATAGCCCATCAAAAGGGTCAAAGTTGTAGCGCTCACTACCGTACACGGTCTCGGGTGACGAATCATGTGGCACTTCCTCGTCGAGATCAATAGACTCCTCGGTAGTGGTTCTCCATTGTGCTCTCTTGCGGAATGCTTGCATAGGCGGGTCGACGGTGGAGTTGTAGAGGTACTCTTGGGGAGGAATGAACATGACGTTCCTCGGGTCATGGAAGTTGGTGAGCGCGAGATTAGGCAAAGGGATTTATGCCACGGATGTCTCGGTGAGTTGGAGGTTATAAGCTATATTGCCTTCGATGTGTCCCATGAAGAACTTAATCTTTGAAAGGTAGGCCATATCCCAAGATTTCCAATCATATTGGCCAAGTGCAACATTTATTCCCTTTGCCATGAGAATAGGCGTTATCATCCAACCGAGGCAAATTTCGGCCTTCTTCGACTTTGTCTTCCAAGCCCAATCCCGGTAAGCGAACAAGTGCCTCACCAAGAGTGTTGCGAGACAAGGAAGTCTCTCCGGCCCCTTGAATGCCTTACCGTTTGCGAGAACGGGTAGGATAGGCTTTAGACCAAGCCCCAACAACTCCATCTCCTCCGTAGTAACCGTGTTAATCTCTACCTTGTGGTTGAAATACCATGTTGGACCCTCGTGGCTAGAGCTGTCTTTGTTTCTTACTAAAGAGTTGGACTAGGTGTTGTATGATGTTTAAGGTGATTTTGATGATTTGGTGTTTGGTAGGCTTTTGGTATTTTCAAAGTAATTGTCCTACTCCATATTTATTTATTAAATTGATCCTTTGATTTTTTTAACCCGAGGAAGAAAGTCTTTCGAATTATGTGTAAACCCTAAAATCCGCTTTGTTCTCCAAGTAAAAGAATCTTCCGAGCTTTTATGTGATCCCGAGTAACCATCCTTGTTGAGCAAGGGTCAAATCCGCAGTTAAGCAGAAAGGAAAGAAGAAATCTCAATTTTTCAAGTTAGAACCGTGAAATATCATTTCAGACAGGAACATATGGAAATGGGACGGAAACCCACTTGTTCCAGTTAAAGTTGCTTCCAATAAACCTCAAGAGCTGACGGAGCTCATCGAAGTTAAACCCTAGCTGCTACCGTGGTTGCTTTAGACGCAAGAAAATCTTGAGATTGCAGGGACGGTCTAATTTTTACGCTAAGTTGGAAACAATTGCGAATAAGGGATTTGTGAGACCATTTGTCGATGAACCAGACGGAATTGGGACGTGATCTAGATATCAATGGATAGATATTGTTATGAGGAGTTAGCTGGCGCAAATAGACAATTGATCAAAGTTATGACCCACTTGGAAATTCGCCCGCAAGTTAGTCTTTCAAAACTTGTAGTAGTCCAGATACGAGTTGGAAGCAGCACTATCACATAAACTTCGGGATGTCATTTGGAGATTCAAACGGAACCCGACCGAGCTCAAATTTGGAAGGAAGCTTGTTGACTCATCGAAATTCAAATATGAACGACCGGATGTATTCACGCATTCCCAAAGGTACACTATGATGTACATACATAGCTAAGGAAAAAGCTATTGGAGAACTCTCGCCACAGAATTCGAGGACGAATTCATTTCTAGTGGGGGAGAATTGTAACATCTCAATTCCTTAAGGAAACCTAAACGTATATTATATATAATTGTATATATCTCCATCCTCGTGAAGCCGCATACGGGGAGGAACGGAAAACCCTAGAGCAGCCGCATCAATCCCAAAATCTCAAGCCGTCATTGTCATGTCATCGTCGTTCGAAACGCCGCCATCATTGCCAATGTTTGTGGTGGCCGCCGTTATTGTCATAGTGTTGTCGTTGGGATCATAGGGTGAGAAGATTGAAAGAAAGGAAGGAGCGGATGGAAACACAGAAAGAAAGTGAAACCACAGAGAGGGGTAGGAAAGAGCAGCAGCAAAAGTAAAGAGAGAGAGTTGTGGTCTCATCGAAGATGGAGGTAGAGACGTTATGCGGAAAGATAACGGAGAGCTCCGAACACCACCATTCATCGCCACACTTCACCACCATAAGCTACAGGGTGTCGGAGAAGCAGATCGGAGGAGGAAGAGCCGAGGAGGAGCAGACCAGGGAGAGATACAAAGAACAAAGCCTGAAACAAGGAAGAAGAAGAAGAGGATAAACAGTTTCAGAAGGGTGTTTTGCGGGATGAATTACTGTCAGCCCAGAGGAAGTTAGATCTAGTTTAAGGCATCTATGGAAACAACACGCAGTGAAGAATTCACAGGAACTGGCGGAACTTAAATCGGAGTTTTATTTAGGGAGATATTCGCGTTGCCTTCTGTACAAGTCACTGCAGAAACTGTCTCAAACATTTGGCCAAGTCTGGAACTCGGAAAAGATCAGTCTGTCGCAGTAACTTCAAGAGATCGTGGACGACTTTTGTACTGTCCGATCAGTCTGAAATTTGGTGGAGATCTTCATGGCGCTACTGTATTAAGAATAAATGGTGAGATTAAAAAGTTAACGGTTCAATCTTGAGTTATTGGCGTGTTTCAGAGGCTGGTTTAATCTAATTGGTATTTGGATTAATTGATTGAACTTGGTTTAGTTGGTATATTTGGTTAAAGTGGATTTTGATTGATCAATTCAGCATGACCTTAGACGTTATGTTGCTGTTGATAATAAATTGGTTAGTTATTTTGGAGTTGATTTGAATTAGGATTGGTTTAGTTTAGTTAATTAATTAGGAATCGATTAATTGTGAGACTGGTTGAGCTAAATCAATTTAATTCCTAAACCGGTGTTGTTTTGTACGCGTTGTAGATTAAAATGGAACCTGACCGGAACCGTGTTTTTCTGAGTGAGAGTCTTCAGTTTCATAGCCGTGTTCCGCAGTTTCAAAGTGGCTAAGGTGAGAGTGGACCCAACTTTTACTCTCTACGTTTGGATTAAGAGTTATTTCTTAGCTGAGTTTAAACTGATCATTGTTTGTTGATTGCTTTTCACCCAAGTTAGGCTAGAATTCCGCAATGTGAGTTGAGTCGTTATTCGTTCTAAGTGTGGAATATTGATAAGTAAAGCGGAATGTTAATTAATGAATTGATTCGTGATTGTTGAATTGCCTCGTGATTGCTGATTGAGAACCTACAACGCATGTTAGGGAAATATGATTGAGATGTGTTAGGATGCGGTAAAAGTTGTTACGGTTGTGCGTAAAGCACGGGTAACGGTTGACCGTGTTAGTTCCTGCCTAGGAGTGGTCATCCATGGTTAAGACCATGATGCCGGCTTAACATGGAGTGGTTAGCCTTTGCAGTTGTGTGGTGGTCCATGGGATGCTCTTGACTAGCCCATGGGTCAAGATGGCTGACGAGCCAGGAAGGCGATGAAGTACTGAAAGCACGAAGGATCGGTTCGATGAAGTGCTGGAAGTACGAAGGATCGGTAGACGGGAATGCGTGCTAGTATGGGCACGTTGGGCATTCATGGTAAAGACCGAGGTCACTCGTGATATCATGGAATGACACTCTTTGTCAGTTCAGTGGGTTCGAGTCCCACTTGTGTTTTGCGTGCAATGTTCGAGTGTGTCGTAAGTCTTAGGACTATTGCTTGTTGGTCGTTTTAACCTTAGTCTGAGCGTTGTCGTAGTTTAGGCGTGGCACGTTTATGTTGTGTTCATCCTCACTGGGTAATTTAAATTACTCATCCCTTCCTCCCCGTGTTTCCCTTTTTCATTTCTTTTGCAGGTGTGTTAAGACAAACGTTCAAATTTAAATAAGTTGGCGGGAATTTCAGTTACTTACCGTTTTGGACCAGGCCACAAAGTCAACACGCTGACTTAACCTGTGTGGCGGGTCGGGTATTACAATTAGGTATCAGAGCCCCAGGTTATGTCAAACCGGTTTTGACCTGGCAGACAATCTTGAAGAAGTATTTGCAAAAGTTTTAAAAGTTGTTTGATAAGGTTTTACGAGCTCGGAAAAGTCTTTAAAAAAATTTCAAAAACGCCAACTAAATTTGAATGAGATTTTTGCCTTTTAATTAAGTGGTTTTGAGTTGAGTTTGTTACTTACTGCACGAGAGTTATCATTGGAGGTATGGGATTACCGAGAAGCGCTCAGTTGGGACCAATTGAGATTGACCACAGGTTGTGGGCCCACACATGTGATAAGCTCAAATGTAATACCCTAAAGTACTAACAGCTTTGTCGATTGTAATACTTAGGGGTCGAATCCACAGAGATTCAAGAATCACACCATAGATTTTAAGGGTTGAATTAAGCTAAGTGATCAATGTAATTGAAAGAAATAACGTAGATTAAACTTGTTGTAAATTCAATGGAGGAAAGATAGGTTCAGGGTATTTCTCAGGAAATCAGAGAATGCAGGCAAACCAATTAGTCAGGGTTCAGGTTATGCACGGTTCTTCGACTCAAATCACTAAGCTATAATTAACCAACTGTCGTTGCCTGAATTATCTAAGTCTAAATCCCATAATCCCAATTCTCTTTTCAAATCGTAAAGATCTAAACCAGCTTTAAAGTTCAGGTTTGATATGTTCACAAAACAACTAAACCAAATCTCTTTGCGGATAGCTATTTTGCTCACCCTAAGTTCTGTCAGAATATCAATTGCACTGTCGTGCCTAATCGATTAACCTAAGATCTAAATTCCAGATTCGTCAACCTAGAATTAGCTTTGAGAACAACCTATGGTGAAGAACTAATTCAGATTATGAACCCTAACCAACTAATTAACATAACACTCAAAGAGATCCTTTATTGAGAACCCTAAACCTAACAGGAGATCTACTCAGACATGATCAATGGAACCGAAATCATAGATGAATAGAATTGCATAAAAGAAATCAATAAGAAACAAGGGTTCAGAGTTGTCTCCCAAAAACCCTGGAACAAATCTCTCTCAAACTATCAAGAAAAAAAATAAAGCTTATCCAACAAAAGTGGCTGAAAAATCTAATTTATAATCTAAAACACGTTTTGGGGCTTTTAGTAATTATTAAAATCTTCTGGACCAAGGTGCAAATTCAAACTTGTAAAAAGTCACGTTTCCTTCTTCTTGAAGTCGGTATCGGTCGACACCATTAGTGGTATCGATCGATATCAAGCTTGCGTGTCGACTGTTCTGCTCGCCAGTTTGGACTGTCTTCAAGAAAATTGGCATAACGTTTGATCGCACCGTTAGAATGGCTTCAAACCACTTCCAAATGAAAGCTAATCCATTGATCTGTCTTGTAACCAAATATGAGCACAATCTATCGGTGGTAAGTTCTTCAACGAATGCCAAACTTTTGATGTCTCTGCATGACTCTGCATCTCCATATGCTCATTTTCACCCAAAACGGCTTATTTTCTCCCAAAGTCACCTAAACCAATGCCAAGAACCTTGTAGACTTTTTCCCATACAATATCATGACAAAAGAACCACCTAATTTTCACACTTTTTGGTGTTGGTTCCTCTCCCCCAGACTTATTTCACATCATGTTCTCTTGCATATACATATTAAGGTTCGAAACGTGAGTATTGATGGTGTTTGCAACAGAATCCCCGGTTATTCCCTCAAAGGTTATCAAAAGTAATCAAAAGTGTAGGCGAATAATGGTATCACATGAAATTTTCCTAACCTTGCTTCCACCTTTGTGTGATCATTCCTTCTGAGGTAGAATAATGGGATCGCTGGAAATTTTTCTATCACTCTACTCAGGAGAAAATCATTTAATCTTTTCATGCTTTTATCTATTAACTTATAACAAGGGAGAGGAATACCATTACTTTCTACACATTGGTTCCGTTGTCAGATATGAATGAGGAATCAAGCTCTATGAACATCAACCACATCGATGATGTGCAAAAATAGCTCAGGCTTTAATGGATTCTGCTGGAAACATGGGCGTTTTTTAGTAACTGGTCAGCCTTTGGATTTTTTCATTAGTCTGATCTAGAACTGATTCTGTAACAATGGTCACTTAGAAGCAAGGTCAGAACAATAGATTCAAGAAAAAGATCATCATCTCCAACAAGTTTTGACTTAATAAAACAAATTTTGACTAAAAAAGGACTGAATCTAAGAAAAACAAACACAATGTCAGCAACTACCTCCCCCAGACTTAAAAAAACACTGTCCCCCGTGTTATCTAGCCCAAATGCGGTAAAAGAAATTATAACAGCCAAGTTAATGCGTGAAAATCAGAGAAGTTACATGAGTGGAGTACGGGAGTCGACCGACACACAGCACTGGTATCGAGCGATACCGGGCTTAGGTCGACACAGATACTCTTTGACATCGACATTGATGCATGTGGTGTCATGTTTTTCCCAGTGGGTTGCCTCCACGCTCACCACACAATTTTTTTTTTGGTGTGGTGTCGACCGACACTAAGCCTCTTCGCACCTGATTCACATAAAAAACAAAAAACCAAAAACAAAAATCAAAAGAAGTAAAATAACTTATTTACGGACTCACCAGTGGGTTGCCTCCCACCAAGCGCTTGTTTTACGTCACTTGCTTGACTTTGGCTCAGGTGATCAGTCAGGAGAAAATTGAGAACTTACTCCTAGGAAAGTTCTACAACTAGACACTTCCAGCTCCAGAGTTCTGCTCAACATGCTCTCCACAACCTCCTTTCCTTTCTCTTTCAGTTCCGAAGTAAGAATAACTCTAGCCTTAGAGAATGGTTTTGAGGTTCCTTTGCACTTCACCTTATACTCAATCGAATCTCCATCACACTTCTGAGGGATTAAGTCATATAGGCATCACCCTTGACTCTTTTGTTCTTCACCTTCTTCTTTGCCTTAGCCGTTTTGATGTCTTTCTTGGTGATGATAGAAGGACCATCTAAAATGTCTATGACATTTGACTCATAATAAGGCTCTTCCAAAAGATCAACCATCAACAGCTCTCCAGTAACAACCGTGATGCAAGAGATATGTGTGGGAGCTCTTCCAGAGGGGATGGCTTTGTGGGAGATCTCCTTGTCAATGTATGAGAACGAGATCCTCGTACTGGGCGTGTCTATAACTGCACCAACTGTAGCCATGAACGGTCTTCCCAGAATTAAAGGCGTACTAGATCTTTCACTCATCTACACAACTTGAAAATCAGCAGGAACCAGGCAATCTCCTACTTTAACAAGCAAATTAGGGATTGTACCGTATGGAACTGAGGTGGAAGAGTTCCCGAATGCGAGAGTCATCGTAGGAGGTCTTATATCAGCAAGTCCCAACCTCCCTGCAATTGCCTTTGAGATGACATTGACGCTAGACCCTGAATCAACGAGCGACTCTTTGAATTCAATTCCAGAGATAGAGCATGGAACTGAAACTTTTCATGGGTCTTCCCTCTTAGTCCACTGCTTCATTGGTGGTGGTGCGCTTCTTGCTTTGATGAAGAGTGCCTTGATCTCTTCTAGAGTTTCTCTGCAATCTCGGAAGTGACAAAGCAAAGGGCCGTATTCCAAAGTTTCTTAAGAAGACATATTATGGGGAACTCTCCTTACCATCTTCTCAAAACCGAGCAACTTCTCTGCACTTATTGGATTCATGAGATGTCTAGGTGGTCGAGGATATGGCACATTAGGCTTGTAAACGCGTTCCTCAGTCATCTCCGGATTTTTCACAATTTCTGGCTCAGTCTGCGAGGGGTGTCGACCGATACTAGATTGGTGTCGATCGACACAAGGCTTAGGTGTCGTCTCTTCAGGTAGGTGTCGATCGATACCAAAAATGGTGTCTGTCGACACAGACGTATCATGCTCAAAATCACCTTCAACATCTTCTATCTCCACGAATTTTTCTGCATTCAAACCCTTTTCTACCACTGTAGTGACCTCTTTAGCACTACTTAAGGTGATTGCATTGACGTATTCATTCTGTGAATGAACCACCTTTCCCTTGACAGCTGCTGCAGTCTGAGCTATTTGAGTTTCCAGCATCTTCTGATGAATACAGAGAGACTCAATTTTCCCATTCAGGTCAGTGTACATAGCATCCATCTTCCCATTGAAATCCATTGTCATCTTCTGTTGTCCCTCAAGAATCTTTACCAGCATAGATTCAACTTTCCTTTCAGGAGCTTTGGGTGGTGGAGATTGGTAGGACGAATTTCCGTAGGTTCTAAAACCAGATGGGTTAACTTCAGATTTGTACCCTCCTTATTGAGCATTGTTGGTGAAGTTTCAGGTGTTGTTTTGCTGGTATTGATTTCTCTGACCTTGAAAACCAGAACCACCAATGTAGTTAACACCTTCCACTTCATCCTCATTGAAGTTCTCAACCTTATCAGCAAAATGAACAGCCTTCATCGTCTTTCCCATCAAGAGATTGTGCACTGAATCTAACTTAGCTTGAACCTCAGCAATCTGTGATCCATTCATGCTCCCAGTCTGCTTCCTTCGCTCAAAGTCTGCATTTTTGGTAGTATTGCTAGATGCCAAGTTCTCAATAAGCACATAAGCATCGTCAGGATACATGGTGTTGAAGTTCCCATTACTCGCAGCATTTAAAGCCATTTGATACATCCAATCACACTACAAGAAAACAGGGTTTTCGCGACTACATAAACAGTCGTAATGTAGTCGCTAAAACTGGTTTTACGACTACATTACGACTGCGTGACATAGTCGGAAATGTTAAGTCGTAAAAACTAGTAGTCGCAGATCAGTCGTAAATTTACGACTGATTTCCGACTTCGGTGCGATTACATAATTCAGTCGCATACTAGTCGCAAATCAGTCGTAAATATATGCGACCATATACCGACTAAATTAACGACCAACATGCGACTAAATATTATGTCGTGTGGAAGTCGTTTTGCTGTAGTCGTTAAAGAGTCGTGAAATTGTGCGACTACGTCCCGACTAATAAGCGTCTGTATTAGCGACTTATTTGCGACTAATATGTTCATCGAAATAGTGATTTGGTCATCGTTTACGACTGATTTGCGACTATATAGCGACTGATTTGCGACTGATTTGCGACTGATTTGTGACTACATAGCGACTGATTTTAATGACGAAAAACAAAATGGTAATACTGTACCATATTTGTATTACCTAGCAATTTGGAAATCATATGCAAACTAATAAGAAGACTACACACGTTAAAATGAAAGAAACATTAATTAATACAAAGAAATCATCATACATTATTTTAACATATCAAGTACAAACCAATACAAAGAAAACTTAATGTTCTAAAGTTCAAATACATGAAATAAAATGATAGACTAGGGTGTAGAATCATGCTGCCGACCAGATTGAGAAGCCATAAAGTCCTGAAAATTTGGATCGGTTTCACGAAGATACCTTTCCACCAGTGAATAATGCTCGAACTTGTCTTTGTGGTCCGCTGCAAGTTGGGTAAGCTTGCTTTGGTTGTCAGCTACAAGTTGGGTAAGCTCTGCCTCACGCCGAGCGTTAGAAGCAGCTTGTTCTTCTATTTGGCGTTGAGCTTCTTCCAACTTGTCTTGCAGAGCTTGTAACGATGAAGAGCTATCCTCGAACTTGCGTTTTCCGCCAACATGAGACTCTGCGAGGCTTCCTATTCCAAATGGCCTGCCTCTTTCATCCGTGAAAGTTGACTGCATAAATAAAACATATATTTATGAAACGCAAAAGACAGAAAACCAAAGATGACAAAGATAACATGTATTTACCTGAAGAAAGAGATCGTTGTAGTCCTCTGTGGTAAGCTCTCGCTGCTGCGACCTACCGTCTGAAGTTTCAGGCCCGATCTCTTGCATCCTAGCTTGCAAGTTCTTCTCGTAAGTTTGGGCGATCCTCTCAGCCTTCAGATCAACAAACATCCCATCTGATTTTGTGTGAGTCTTCACAAAAACCTCACCGATACTAACCGGTCTTCCCAATACGTCTTCCTGAAAATGTAACATATATATTTGGTACATAATAGAAAGTTGCAAAAGTATTAGATAGTGAATTTACACTTACCATTTCTTGTTGGATTTGTTGATATGACTTTTGGCCTGATACGTGCTTTTGCACACCAAGGCCTTTACGGTCAGATTTCCGAGCAACGGATGTGGTCTTACTCCTCTCTCGAGCTTCTTCAGTGTCCCAACACTCTGTCATTGTTGTCCAGAGAGTTGTGTTAATCCAGTGTGGTCGCTGTCGAGAAGTCCTCGCGGTGCTTACCATATCCTTCATTCGCCTTTGACAAATCCTCTCGAAATATTGTTGTACTACCCCTGAGATTAAGGGATCCCAGGTGTGCGTTTTCTACAAGAGAAGTGTGATTCGAGTTAGTGGACAGAATAGAAAGAAAGGCATATAATAGCATGGACAGAAGAGAAATGCTTACCGCGAACTCGACGAAGTACCTTTCCTGTCTATCCCGAGGCACAACAGTCCAACTGTAGTATGGACCTTCAAACTTGTTTGTGAACACCTTGGTGATCTTCCTTGTCAGCTTTCCCTTGTCACGGCCAAACCTAGACAGAGACAAATAAGTGCCTTGAACATTAAAAACTTCACAATTACAGCAAAACAAAGAAGACACAATCCAAACATGATATGAACTAAACATTTCCCTAGCACATAATCTTCTTTACACCAAAACAAAGAAGACCGTAAACTAACCAATGGGATGATTCAAAAATTCGTAAGAAACAGTAACTAAGATAACATTTAGAAACCACACACAACTCTCAAAGCTATGTCAAAGAGTTTCAATACCTCTAAGATGCATTCTCATGGAAAATTACAGAATTGGCATATAAAAAGAATCCGAGGAGAACAAAATTACAAAGATTCAATACCTCGATCTCTATTTTGTTTCAGAAGCAAACAATTACAAAGTTTTCAAACCAAATCACTATTCAATACACGACCTGATTATCTGACCAAAATTCCATCGCAAAATTTGGATTCGTTACTTTCACACAATCAACAAAATCGACCTAAGAAGCTGGAAGTCGGCTAACTTTTACCCTGCCAATAGCACAATACAATTCAAGATTCACCTACGAACCAACAAGCAAAGGAGATAACAACGCCTATAAATAAATTTTAGATTCGTCTGTTTATATCTGAGGGACACAAACCAAATGATATAATATACCGAGTCTTATCGATCGAGAGTTAAAAAGGGTATAAATTGAGACTAAATACTACAACAAAAAAGTCTAATTATATATGAAATCAAGAATTTAAAACTAAATACTACATCAACAAAAACCTAGAAATTATATATGAAATCAAGAAGTCTAATTAAAGTCAACACGTTCATAGAAATCAAGATCATGTGATCTATCCAAACAAGTTCTTCAGACAAAGATCAATACTCAGATCTAGCAAAAACCAATGAAAAATTGATATTGAAGAGAGAGTAAGTGTGAGAGTGATACTTTGAGGAGCTGCAAAACTCATAGAGCTTTCCACGATCGGAGAAGATGATGAGAGCAACCTCAGCATCGCAAAGAACAGAAGAGACATAACTACTAGACACAGAAGATACATAACTACTAGACACATAACTACTAGACACAAAACACAAAACCCAAATACTAACAAGCAAAAAGTTGTTCCTGTTTCTGTAGTAATGGTACGAACCATAACTAGAGACACAAACCATAACAAGAGACACAAAAGACTACACACATCATCGACAACCATCAACAGAGATGTTGAAACACTTACCATGTGGTGTTTGGCAACTGAGGGCGTGTCAGAGACAACACCGTTGTAAACGATTCCCGGTTAGGCACTCTTAGCAGCGCCTCAAGCACCCTAAGTTGCTCATCCTGGAGGTCGGCTTGAAACTGTGCATTGTCGTCAATCGTATCATCTTCGAAGTGGTTGACTGAGTGGTTGCTATGACCCTCGGAGTTCTTGTGAGGAACACTCGAATTGGAAGATCTTGGAGTCGGCAGCGCTTGAGGTTCAGATGATTGTCGATGGATTGTCGGACCTTGAGATGGAGAGCATTCGGGTGGTTGCTCTGAGGTGCTCCGGAAGAGCTGGGTCGGAGGTGGAAAGTCCCGGACATTGATGGTTGCTGCTGGCGTTGACGGTTGACGGTTCATAGGAGGTGACGGTAGAGGGTTCACTGGTTGCGCCGGCGTGAAGGTGTACTGCGGCGGTAAAGGGTTCACTGGTCGCGACGAAGCTCTGGCTCTCTGAGAGATGTTGGGACCAAATTTCTTATGGCGTTTACCACCGTTCTTATCTGCTTGCATCGTGTGCTTCGATTGAAAGGGGATGAAGATGAAAGGCGAAGAGATGAATATGAAAGGCGAAAAGATTGAAGAAGATGAAGAGATTGAAGAAGATGAAGATGAAAGGCGAAGAGATTGGAAGAATAATATCTTCTCGATTGAAAGGAGACGAAGGAGACGAAAGGCGAAGAGATTTGGGACTTAGGGTTTCGTAGGTTTTGTTTTTTTTAATCTGAATAAACAAAGATCTAGTTAAGGATTTGTATGTGTGACTTATACCAATTAGTTACTCTAGCCCAATGGTAAATCTCAAATAAATGTTCTCTCCCCCCACGGTTCGAGCTGGATGAGAGGACAAAAGTTTTGTTTTTTTTCTGATTATTAAATGTTGATCTAGTTAAGAATTATTATGTGTGATATATATCAATTAATTACTTTAGCCCATTGGTAAATCTCGCACTCAAGTTCCTCTCTCTCCCCCCCCCCCCCCCGTTTGAGCTGGGTGAGAGGACAAAAGTTTTGTTTTTCTGATTATTAAATGCTGATCTAGTTAACAATTATTATGTGTGATATATACCAATTAATTACTTTAGCCCATTGGTAAATCTCGCACTCAATTTCCTCTCCCCCCCCCCCCCCCCCCCCACCACAGTTCAAATTCTTGTGAGAACAAGTTTTTTAATGTTTTTTATACTTAAAACGATAAATAAGTGAAAAAGTAAATTACACCGAAATTGCTACATAAATGACATAGTTAATTAGTAGGGCTCTTCGTCATATGATTCTTCATCAGAAGACGACAAACTTCACCGAAATTCATCTTCTGGTTCCGCATCTCCGACATCGTAATCGAGGTTTATTTGGTCTCCTTGTACGAAATCGTCGAGTACGAGATCTTCAATTGTAGTCATCAATACAGCATCATCATTTTCTGTTTGCAAAAGAGTCGGTTCTTTTTTTTCATATAATTCCCCTGAAAAGTTTCCCCTCGGATTCACTTTAATAACATTGAACCACAACTGCTTCGGTTTCTTTTTGTATGGGTACGAAATATAACAAACTTGATCCGCTTGTGAGGCTGT
The DNA here is from genome assembly GCA_030161315.1 of Eutrema japonicum. Lineage (NCBI taxonomy): Eukaryota > Viridiplantae > Streptophyta > Magnoliopsida > Brassicales > Brassicaceae > Eutrema > Eutrema japonicum. The sequence goes on along the minus strand of BSQW01000011.1, from coordinate 30,897,829 downwards.
TTATATAACAAAATGTATATATAAGCTATACATCAGTATATATATATATATATATATATATATATATATATATATATGATATTAACATTAATAAGTACGTACCTAGAATAAATGGTTCGTATTTGTTGTATTTTCTCGATGAAAGCACGTCTACAACACCACCATTGCTCCTCCGAATGCCTCTACCGATAACAGGGTCATACCAATTACACTTTAAAAGTGTGATTCTTAAATTGACCATCCCCTCATACTCGAGTTCTATGATATCATTTAAAGTCCCGTAGAAATCCGCTTCATCAGATGCATCAGTGTAATTTTGACCTTTAACACAGACCCCATAGTTACATGTCTTTCGTCCAGCGCCGTGATTCTGCGTATGAAACAAATAGCCTCTGGTAAAATACATTGGCCATGTTTTGACCTTATTCAAGGGTCCATGCACTATCTCTTGAACCCAAGTAGGAAATGGATTCGTGGCGTTCCAGTAAGTAACCTGCATACATATAAATAAATAGTGTAAATATATATATATATATATATATATATATAAGTATAAATATATGCATAGTTATGAATATTTTTTAGACATACATATTCTTTCACCCATAAATGATATTCGTCAGCTCTTTTCGCAGATAGTTCTTTTTCGGAAAGTCCTGGATATTTTGCAGAAATAAATTCCTCGAACATTCTACACAAGACCAACATAAATATGAGAAATTAAACAAGGATTATATATATTAAAACACAATCTGCGAGAGATGCCAATTGATATACCTCTCAATGGGCTGAAAATAGTCACAATTTCGTAAAACGTATGCATGTGCGCATTGATAGTCTCTCTCTGAGAGCCATATTTCTTGAATTTCTCCACTTGGACGGCCTACGTGAGTAAATATATAAGGTACTCCAGGGACATGATATACGGGGACTTCACCTTCATTGAATCTTGTTAACCTGACCAAATGAGTGAAAAAGTAATTCACATTAAAATACATAGCATGTGTATACAAATTAAATGGCAAAGTCGACATGATGTGATTGATTTTAGCAGATACCTTGATTTCGTTTGTATATTCGCAGCAAAGTAGTGCTCTGGGAAATAAGCAATCTCGTCATTGATATATGATTCAACAATCGATCATGCCGCATATCTTTTGTTCTTTGCTTTCCCTTTCAACTTTTTGAAAAACCGTTCAAAAGGATACATCCACCTATACTGGACATGGCCTCCTAATTCAACTTCGTAGGGGAGATGTATAGGCAGGTGCTCCATCACATCGAAAAATGAAGGTGGAAATATCTTTTCCAAATTGCATAGGATTAAAACTATGTTCTGTTTTAGAATTTGAACGCAACTTCTATGCAAAGTTCTTGAACATAAGTCCCGAAAAAATGCTCCAACCCCTACAATATAAATTCAAACTGCATGAGGTTACTATATAAATTACTATAATCATATATATTTAAAGAAATAGTCGCAATTAGTACCTGATAACGCAAGGTGGACATTCCGGTCTAGGAGTTCTGCAAAGATAAATGGAAGTAACCACTCCATAAAAACATGGCAATCATGACTCTTCATGCCTGAAAACTTTTGGTTGTTCATATCAACACAAGTAGCTAAGTCTGAAGAATAACCATCTGGGAATTTAACTGCATGTTTCACACATTCCAATAAACTTTTCCTGGCTTCTTCTGTCAAAGTGAAGGCTGGGAAAGGAGCTTTACCATCACTATCAATATGTAAGTGTGGCCGAGAACAAAAAATTTCTATATCCAATCTTGACATTATGTTATCTTTCGATTTACCTTTCACACTCATAAGAGTATACATGATGTTGTCAAAAAGTTCTTCTCTATATGCATCACATCAAGACAATGATGGAGATTGAGGTCCCTCCAGTACGGCAGCTCCCAGAATATGCTTTCCTTGTGCCAGTTATGTTGCTTCCCATAGTCCGGCTTCTTCTTTTCGTGACCGTTTCCACCGATGTCCTTTGTTTTTGATGGATTTACACCAGCCAACCGCTCATAATAAACTTGCTCACCTGTCAAAGATGGAGGTGGATACTCTCTCGAAGCGTCTTTTCCCTTTAAGAAGTCTTTCTTATTCCTCCTCAGTAGATGACCATGAGGAAGAAATCTTCGGTGACAATCAAACCAACACGTCTTCCTTCCCTTAGGTAGATAAAAAGACTTTGTATCTTCCATGCAAACTGGACAAGACAATTTACCATGGGTTGTCCATCCAGATAACATGCTATACGCCGGAAAGTCACTTATCGTCCACATTAGCACTGCTTTTAGATTGAAATTTTGATTCAAGGACACATCGTATGCTTCGACGCCATTAGACTACAACTTTTTTAACTCCTCAATAAGAGGTCGGAGGAAGATATCGAGACTAGCTCGCGGATGATTTGGCCCAGAATTCAGAATAGTAAGAAATAAATACTCTGTATTCATGCACATACCAGGGGGTAAATTATATGGAGTCAAGATCACAGGCCACAGCGAATGATTACGAGACATTCCAAATGGATTGAACCCATCCGTACATAATCCAAGATAAACATTACGGGGTTCTTCGGCAAACCGGGGATTTTGCTCTTGAAAATATCTCCACTCCGCCGCATCAGAAGGATGACCCATTTCTCCCTCCTTTGCTTGGTGCTCGGCATGCCATCTCATTGCCGCTGCAGTCTTCTCACTTTGATACATTCTCTTTAATCTGTCAGCAATAGGTAGATACCACATACGACTGTATGGTACTTTGGTTCTACGCCGGTCGTTCTTAGGCTTCCATCTTTGTGCACCACAAAACTGACATTTATCCTCCTTCTCGTCCTCTTTCCAGAAGATCATACAATTGTTAATACAAACATCAATTGTATGATATGGGAGACCTAAATTGCGCATTAATTTTTCTGTCTCGTAATGTGAACCAGTTGACTTGTTTCCTTCTGGTAAATAGTCTGTCAAGATTCCGCAAACCGAGTCCACTAACTTTTCACTCATATTATATTCTGCCTTATTTTGCATGACTCGAGCAGCTAAGGATAACTGCGAGTGACCTTCACGACAACCATCATATAATGGAGTATTCGCTCCTTCTAACAAGTCGTATAATTTATTTGAATGGTTATGTACCGGTTCTTCTACATTCTGATAACCATCGAAACTCACGTTATCACGAAATGCATCATTCACCATATCCACATATCTATCTTCTACTACATTACCCACTTCTTCACTCCCACTTAAATGCGTCGGATCAACATAACTCGTTCCTAAATCCATATTGATTTCTTCTCCATGCTTATACCAAACATAATAATCTGGCATAAATCCTCTACTATATAGATGATTCCAAATTCTAGTCCCCGGGAGAAATTTTTCGTTCTTGCAAACATTACAAGGGCAGTAAAACTTACCCCCATTGCTCTGCGCTAGAGGCTGGTTATTTGCAAAAGCCATGAATTGTTCCACCCCCGTGTTGAACTCTACCGAGAAATTTCCCGTCTCTTCATCGATCCGCTTATACATCCACTCCCGAAAATTACTATAATTAGAATTTCCCGACATTATAAAAAAAGTTGTTTCTCTTCAAAATTTCGTGTTTTTTTTTGTATAAGAGAAAGGAGATTGTGAGAATGAGGAAATCGTGGTCTGGAGTTTTCATTTATACACAATTTTCGGACTGTTTTGCGACTACATAGCGACTGATGTGCGACTACGAGTTGTAGTCGCAAAAAGTAGGTACAACAACATTTACTCATGTTAAATGCTGTTATTTTACGACCAACAAACGACTCGTTTGCGACCCGCCGAAAAATTCGCAGATTAGTTGTAAATTTTGCGACTACTTTACTACTAAAGGTTTCCGACTCAACAGTAGTCGTAGTTTAGTCGTATATACGCGACTACTCTCCGACTAATAGTTTTGGTCGCAAATTACCGATTATGTTGCGACTCTATTTATGTAGTCGTAACCGAGTCGCACAATAGTCGTTAATTAGTCGTCATAATTTACGACTACACGTGTAGTCGCAAACCGTAGTCGCAAAAATCCTGTTTTCTTGTAGTGTCAATCCCTCTGAAGAAGATAAACATCAACTGAACGTTAGTGAACCCGTGGTGTGGACAATCTCTCTGATATGATCTGAATCTAATCCAAGCAGCCTTGAATGCTTCAGTAGCTCCCTGAGAAAAATAGGAGATCTTATTCCTGAGCTCCCCGGATCTTGCATCATCATAGAAATTATTCAGGTAGGCATTCTTAGTCTCCTCCCAAGTAGTCAGTGATCCTGGGGGCAACTGCTTAAGCCAATAAGCTGCATCTCCACCAAGAGAGTATGGGAAAAGCTTACAGAAGAGGAAATCATTGGACACTCGATTGTATTTGATGCTAGTAACAAAGTCCTCAAACTTCTCAATGTGATCCAAGGGGTGTTCATGAGAAAAACCGTGAAAAAGGTGCTGACCCACAAGAGTGAAGTATGCAGGTTTCAGTTCAAAGTCATTCCTCTAAAAAGAAGGAGGGCGAATCGTTGATCGATTGGCATAGAACTGATCAGACCTGTTGTACTCACCAATCGTTCTACCACGATTGACCACATCATTCCCAACATTCACAATAGCTGCACGGACAATGATGTTTCCATCCCCATCAAGTCGTTACCCTCTCTCATTGCACAATTGACCCTCTTGGTCTCTCAAAGCTCCAGCATCATCACGAGTCAATACCACTGGATTGTTCATCTCTGCTGGCTTCTTTGTTTTCCGGTTTGTGCGTTCCAAGTTTGCTAGCTCTTTGTTGGAAAGATTGACTAGCTGAGTGCTCTTGTTCCCTCTTGTTTCGCGAGTGGGCATACACCTGAAACACACTAGACAAGGCACGTAAGTATCAAGAAAAAATAACGATGAGTATCGACCGACACATGGTGGATGTCGATCGATACCAACAAACACGACGAGTATCGACCGACACTAACTAGTTTCGATCGATACACATGTTTAGTCAAAATTCTAGACTAACATATAATGGCGAATTAAGAATCCCCGGCAACGGCGCCAAATTTGATAAGCTCAAATGTAATAGCCTAAAGTACTAATAGCTTTGTCTATTGTAATACTTAGGGGTCGAATCCACAGGGACTCAAGAATCATACAATAGATTTTAAGGGTTGAATTAAACTAAGTGATCAATATAATTGAAAGCAATAACGTAGATTAAACTTGTTGTAAATTCGATGGAGGAAAGATAGGTGCAGGGTATTTCTCAGCTGGAAATCAGAGAATGCAGGCAAACCAATTAATCAGGGTTCAGGTTATGCACGGTTCTTTAACTCAAATCACAAAGCTATAATTAACCAATTGTCGTTGCGAGAATTATCTAAGTCTAAATCCCAGAATCCCAAATCTCTTTGCAAATCCTAAAGATATAAACCAGCTTCAAAGTTTAGGTTTGATATCTTCACAAAACAACTAAACCAAATCTCTTTGCGGATAGCTATTTTGCTCACCCTAAGTTCTGTCAGATTATCAATTACACTGTCGTGCCTAATCGATTAACCTAAGATCTAAGTTCCAGATTCGTCAACCTAGAATTAGCTTTGAGAACAACCTATAGTGAAGAACTATTTCAAATTATGAACCCTAACCAACTAATTAACCTAACATTGAAAGAGATCCTTTATTAAGAACCCTAAACCTAACATGATATCTACTCAGACATGATCAATGGAACAGAAATCATAGATGAAGAGAATTGCATGAAAGAAATCAATAAGAAACAAGGGTTCAGAGTTGTCTCCCAAAAACCCTGGAACAAATCTCTCTCAAAGTATCAAGAATAAAAATAAAGCTTAGCCAACAAAAGTGGCTGAAAAACCTAATTTATAACCTAAAACACGTTTTAGGGCTTCTAGTAATTATTAAAGTATTCTGGACCAAGGTGCAAACTTCAAACTTGTAAAACGTCACGTTTACTTCTTCCTGAAGTCGGTATCGGTCGACACCATTAGTGGTATCGATCGATACCAAGCTTGCGCCAGACTGGACTGTCTTCACGAAAACGTGCATAACGTTTGATCGCACCGTTGGAATGGCCTCAAACCACTTCCAAATGAAACCTAATCCATTGATCTGTCTTGTATACAAATTTGAGCCCAATCCATTGGTAAGAAGTTCTTTAACGAATGCCAATATTCTGATGTCTCTGCTTAATTCTGCATCTCCACATGCTCATTTTCACCCAAAACGGCTCATTTTCTCCCAAAGTCACCTAAAACCTGAAAAGACTCGAAAAGACTCCAAAATACTAGAAAGACTATATAAATAAGACCTATATAATGGCTAAAAACGGGTAAAAATCATGATATATCAACTCCCCCAGACTTAGCCATTGCTTGCCCTCAAGTAAACAAAAAGCTAAACAAGAGAAAGAGGTTTGAAAAACACGGAGACTCACATATTCTTAATACATTGCAATGACCCTTTTTTTTAGTGCTCCACATATCCCGTAACTAGTTCCAAATCTAACCACCATGTACTTCTCCGTAGACATTCGCAGCTTCCCAGACTACACACATTATTTCACAACATCGTCCAATAAAGCCCTCATCGCTAGTTTCATTGCTGTAATCAATGCCAAGAACCTTGTAGACTCTTTCCCATACAATATCATGACAAAATAACCACCTAATTTCACATATTTTGGTATTGGTTTCTATCCCCCAGGCTTATTTCACATCATGTTCTCTTGCATATACATATTAAGGTTCGAAACGCGAGTATTGATGGTGTTTGCCACCGAATCCCCGGTTCTTCCCTCAAAAGTAATTAAAATTGTAGGCGAATAATGGTATCACAGAAAATTTTCCTAACATTGCTTCCACCTTTGTGTGATCATTACTTATGAGGTAGAATAATGGGATCGCTGGAAATTTTCCTATCCATCTACTCAGAAGAAAATCATTTCATCTTTTCATGATTTTATCTATTAACTTATAACAAGGGAGATGAATACCATTACTTTCTACACATGGGTTCCTTTGTCAGATATGAATTAGGAATCAAGCTCTATGAACATCAACCACATCGATGAAGTGCAAAAATTAGCTCAGGCTTTAATGGATTCTGCTGGAAACATGGGCGTTTTCTAGTACATGGTCAGGTGATCAGTCAGAAGAAAATTGAGAACTTACTCCCAAGCAAGTTCTACATCTAGACACTTCCATCTTCAGAGTTCTGCTCAACATGCTCTGCACAACCTCCTTTCCTTTCTCTTTCAGCTCCGAAGGAAGAATAACTCTAGCCTTAGAGAATGGTTTTGAGGTTCCTTTGCACTTCACCTTATACTCAATCGAATCTCCATCACACTTTTGAGGGATTTAAGTCGTATAGGCAGCACCCTTGACTCTTTTGTTCTTCACCTTAGCCGTTTTGATGTCTTTTTTGGTGATGATACAAGGACCATCTAAAATGTCTATGACATTTGACTCATAATAAGGCTCTTCCAAAAGATCCACCATCAACGGCTCTCCTGTAACAACGGTGATGCAAGAGATATGTGTGGGAGCTCTTCCAGAGAGGGATGGTTTGTAGGAGATCTTCTTGTCAATGTATGAGAACGAGATCCTCGTACCGGGCGTGTCTATAACTGCACCAACTGTAGCCATGAACGGTCTTCCTATAATTAAAGGCGTACTAGATCTTGCACTCATCTTTACAACTTGAAAATCAGTATGAACCAGGCAATCTCCTACTTTAACAAGCAAATTAGGGATTGTACCGTATGGAACTGAGGTGGAAGAGTTCCCGAATGCGAGAGTCATCGTAGGAGGTCTTATATCAGCAATTCCCAACCTCTCTACAATTTCCTTTGACATGACATTGACGCTAGACCCTGAATCAACGAGCGACTCTTTGAATTCAATTCCAGAAATTGAGCATGAAACTGAAAATTTTCATGGGTCTTCCCTTTTAGTCATCTGCTTCATTGGTGGTGGTGCGCTTCTTGCTTTGAAGAAGAGTGCCTTGATCTCTTCTAAAGTTTCTCTGCAATCTCGGAAGTGACAAAGCAAATGGCGGTATTCCAAAACTTCTTCAAAAGACATAGTATGGAGAACTCTCCTTACCATCTTCTCAAAACCGAGCAACTTCTCTGCAGTTATTGGATTCATGAGATGTCTAGGTGGTCGAGGATATGGCACATTAGGCTTGTAAACTTGTTCCTCAGTCATCTCCGGATTTTTCACAATTTCTGGCTCAGTCTGCGAGGGGTGTCGACCGATACCAGATTGGTGTCGATCGACACAAGGCTTAGGTGTCGTCTCTTCAGGTAGGTGTCGATCGATACCAACAATGGTGTCTGTCGACACAGACGTATCATGCTCAAAATCACCTTCAACATCTTCTATATCCACGAATGTTTCTGCATTCAAAGCCTTTTCTACCACTGTAGTGACCTCTTTAGCACTTCTTAAGGTGATTGCATTGACGTATTCATTTTGTGAATGAACCACATTTCCCTTGACAGCTGCTGCAGTCTGAGTTATTTGAGTTTCCAGCATCTTCTGATGAATACAGAGAGACTTAATTTTCCCATTCAGGTCAGTGTACATAGCATCCATCTTCCCATTGAAATCCATTGTCATCTTCTGCTATCCCTCAAGAATCTTTACCAGCATAGATTCAACTTTTCTTTCAGGAGCTTTGGGTGGTGGAGATTGGTAGGACGAATTTCCATAGGTTCTAAAACCAGATTGGTTGACTTCAGATTTTTACCCTCCTTGCTGAGCATTGTTGGTGAAGTTTCGGTTATTGTTTTGCTGGTATTGATTTCTCTGACCTTGAAAACCAGAACCACCAATGTAATTAACACCTTCCACTTCATCCTCATTGAAGTTCTCAACCTTATCAGCAAAATGAACAGCCTTCATCGTCTTTCCCATCAAGATATTGTGCACTGAATCCAACGTAGCTTGAACCTCAGAAATGTGCGATCCATTCATGCTCCCAGTCTGCTTCCTTCGCTCAAAGTCTGCATTTTTGGTAGTATTGCTAGATGCCAAGTTCTCAATAAGTACATAAGCATCGTCAGGATACATGGTGTTGAAGTTTCCATTTCTCGCAGCATCTAAAGCCATCTGATACATCCAATCAATCCCTCTGAAGAAGATAAACATCAACTGAACGTTAGTGAACCCGTGGTGTGGACAATCTCTCTGATATGATCTGAATCTAATCCAAGCAGCCTTGAATGCTTCAGTCGCTCCCTGAGAAAAATAGGAGATCTTATTCCTGAGCTCCCCGGATCTTGCATCATCATAGAAATTATTCAGGTAGGCATTCTTAGTCTCCTCCCAAGTAGTCAGTGATCCTGGGGGCAACTGCTTAAGCCAATAAGCTGCATCTCCACCAAGAGAGTATGGGAAAAGCTTACAGAAGAGGAAATCATTGGACACTCGATTGTATTTGATGCTAGTAACAAAGTCCTCAAACTTCTCAATGTGATCCAAGGGGTGTTCATGAGAAAAACCGTGAAAAAGGTGCTAACCCACAAGAGTGAAGTATGCAGGTTTCAGTTCAAAGTCATTCCTCTAAAAAGAAGGAGGGCGAATCGTTGATCGATTGGCATAGAACTGATCAGACCTGTTTTACTCACCAATCGTTCTACCACGATTGACCACATCATTCCCAACATTCACAACAGCTGCACGGACAATGATGTTTCCATCCCCATCAAGTCGTTACCCTCTCTCATTGCACAATTGACCCTCTTGGTCTCTCAAAGCTCCAGCATCATCACGAGTCAATACCATTGGATTGTTCATCTCTGCTGGCTTCTTTGTTTTCCGGTTTGTGCGTTCCAAGTTTGCTAGCTCTTTGTTGGAAAGATTGACTAGCTGAGTGCTCTTGTTCCCTCTTGTTTCGCGAGTGGGCATACACCTGAAACACACTAGACAAGGCACGTAAGTATCAAGGAAAAATAACGATGAGTATCGACCCACACTGGGTAGGTGTCGATCGATACCAACAAACACGACGAGTATCAACCGACACTGACTAGTATCGATCGATACACAGGCTTAGTCAAAATTCTAGACTAAAATCTAATGGAGAATTAAGAATCCCCGGCAACGGCGCCAATTTTGATAAGCTCAAATGTCATACCCTAAAGTACTAACAACTTTATCGCTTGTAATACTTAGGGTTAGAATCCACCAAGATTCAATAATCACACAATAGATTTTAAGGGTTGAATTAAGCTAAGTGATCAATGTAATTGAAAGCAATATAACGTAGATTAAACTTGTTGTAAATTCGATGGAGGAAAGATAGGTTCAGGGTATTTCTCAGGAAATCAGAGAATGCAGGCAAACCAATTAGTTAGGGTTCAGGTTATGCACGGTTCTTGAACTCAAATCACTAAGCTATAATTAACCAACTATCGTTGCGAGAATTATCTAAATCTAAATCCCAGAATCTCAACTCTCTTTGCAAATCCTAAAGATTTAAACCAGCTTTAAAGTTCAGGTTTGATATGTTCACAAAACAACTAAACTAAATCTCTTTGCGGATAGCTATTTTGCTCACCCTAAGTTCTGTCAGATTATCAATTGCACTGTCGTGCCTAATCGATTAATCTAAGATCTAAGTTCCAGATTCGTCAACCTAGAATTAGCTTTGAGAACAACCTATGGTGAATAACTAATTCAGATTATGAACCCTAACCAACTAATTAAGCTAACATTCAAAGAGATCTTTTATTGAGAACCATAAACCTAACAGGAGATCTACTCAGACATGATCAACGGAACAAAAAACATAGATGAATAGAATTGCATAAAAGAAATCAATAAGAAACAAGGGTTCAGAGTTGTCTCCCAAAAACCCTGGAACAAATCTCTCTCAAAGTATCAAGAATAAAAATAAAGGTTAGCCAACAAAAGTGGCTGAAAAACCTAATTTATAACATAAAACACGTTTTGGGGCTTCTAGTAATTAGTAAAGTCTTCTGGACCAAGGTGAAAACTTCAAACTTATAAAAAGTCACGTTTCCTTCTTCCTGAAGTCGGTATCGGTCGACACCATTAGTGGTATCGATCGATACCAAGCTTGCGTGTCGACTCTTCTGCTCGCCAGACTGGACTGTCTTCACGAAAACTGGCATAACTTTTGATCGCACCGTTGGAATGGCCTCAAACCACTTCCAAATGAATGATAATCCATTGATCTATCTTGTGTCCAAATTTGAGAAGTGATTTTTATGCTGGTTGACAACGTGGTAAACTGTGCTAGCCAAGGGAGAAGCAATTCATGCAAGAGAGACTTCGCAGAGAGCCCATCGTCATTTTAGATAGCAGTGAAGAACATGAACCGTTTGGAGACCCAATATCCAACCAAGAAGATACCATGTGGTACCCTCGTGGCCAGAGCTATCTTTGTTTCTTAATAGAGAGTGGGACTAGGTGTTGTATGATGTTTAAGGTAATTTTGATGATTTAGTGTTTGGTAGGCTTTTGGTATTTTCAAAGTAGTTGTCCTACTCCATATTTATTTATTAAATTGATGCTTTGACTTTTTTAACCCGAGGAAGAAAGTCTTTCGAGTTATGTGTAAACCCTAAAATCCACCGTGTTCTCCAAGTAAAAGAATCTTTCGTGCTTTCATGTGATCCCGAGTAACCATCCTTGTTGAGCCAGAGTCAAATCCGCAGTTAAGCAGAAAGGAAAGACGAAATCTCATTGTTTCAAGTTAGAGCCGTGAAAGATCATTTCAGAAAGGAACATATGGAAATGGGACGGAAACACACTTGTTCGAGTTAAAGTTGCTTCCAATAAACCTCAAGAGCTGACAGAGCTCATCGAAGTTAAACGCTAGCTGCTACTGTGGTTGCTTTAGACGCAAGAAACTCTAGAGATTGCAGGGACGGTCTAATTTTTAAGCTAAGTTGGAAACAATTACGAATAAGGGATTTGTGAGACAATTTCCCGATGAACCAGAGGGAATTGGGACGTGATCTAGATATCATTGGATAGATATTGTTATGAGGAGTTAGCTGGCGCAAACAGACAATTGATCAAAGTTATGACCCACTTGGAAATTCGACCCGCAAGTTAGTCTTTCAAAACTTATAGTAGTCCATAAACGAATTGGAAGCAGCACTGTCACATAAACTTCAGGATGTCATTTGGAGATTGAAACAGAACCCGACCGAGCTCAAATTTGGAAGGAAGCTTGTTGACTCATCGAAATTAAAATATGAACGACAATATCAAAATGTATTCACGCATTCCCAAAGATACACTATGATGTACGGACATAGCTAAGGAAAAAACTATTGGAGAACTCTCGCCACAGAATTCGATGACGAATTCATTTCTAGTGGGGGAGAATTGTAACATCTCGATTCCTTAAGAGAAACCTAAACGTGTGTGTGTGTGATATATATATTATATATAATTGTATATATCTCCGTCCTCGTGAAGCCGCATACGGGGAGAAACGGAAAACCCTAGAGCAGCCGCAGCAATCCCGAAATCTCAAGCCGTCATTTTCATGTCATCGTCGTTACGAACGCCGCCATCATTGCCAAAGTTTGTGGTGGCCGCCGTTATTGTCATAGTGTTGTCGTTGGGATCGTAGGGTGAGAAGATTGAAAGAAAAGAAGGAGCGGATGGAAACGCAGAAAGAAAGTGAAACCATAGAGAGGGGAAGGAAAGAGCTGCAGCAAGAGGAAAGAGAGAGAGTTGTGGTCTCATCGCAGATGGAGGCAGAGACGTTATGCGGAAAGATAACGGAGAGCTCTGAACACCACCATTCATCGCCACGCTTCACCACCATAAGCTACAGGGTGTCGGAGAAGCAGATCGAAGGAGGAAGAGCCGAGGAGGAGCAGACCAGGGAGAGAGACGAAGAACAAAGCCTGAAACAAGGAAGAAGAAGAAGAGGAGAAACAGTTTCAGAAGGGTGTTTTGCGGAATGAATTCCTGTCAGACCAGAGGAAGTTAGATCGGAGTTTTAAGGAATCTATGAAAACAACACGCAGTGAAGAATTCACAGAAACTGACGGAACTTAAATCGGAGTTTTATTTAGGGATATATTCGCGTTGCCTTCTGTACAAGTCACTGCAGAAACTGTCTCAAAACTTTGGCCAAGTCTGGAACTCGGAAAAGAGCAGTCTGTCGCAGCAACTTCAAGAGATCGTGGACGACTTTTGTGTTGCGATCAGTCTAAAATTTGGTGGAGATCTTCATGGCGCTACTGTATTAAGAATAAACGGTGAGATTAAAAAGTTAACGGTTCAATCTTGAGTTATTGGCGTATTTCAGAGGCTGGTTTAATCTAATTGGGAATTGGATTAATTGATTGAACTTGGTTTAGTTGCTATATTTTGATGGATCATTTCAGTTGGAGCTAGACCTTAGACGTGATGTTGCTGTTGATATAAATTGGTTTAAATTGGTTAATTATTTTGGAGTTGATTTGAATTAGGATTGGTTTAGTTTAGTTAATTAATTGGGAATTAATTAATTGTGAGACTGGTTGAGCTAAATCAATTTAATTCCTAAACCGGTGTTGTTTTGTACGCGTTGAAGATTAAAATGGAACTTGACCGGAACCGTGTTTTTCTGAGCGAGAGTCTTCGGTTTCATAGCCGTGTTCGGCAGTTTCAAAGTGGCTAAGGTGAGAGTGGACCCAACTTTTACTCTCTACATTTGGATTAAGAGTTATTCGTTAGCTGAGTTTAAACTAATCATTGTTTTTTATTTCTTTTCACCCAAGTTAGGCTAGAATTCCTTAATGTGAGTCGAGTCGTTATTCGTTCTAAGTGTGGAATATTGATAAGTAAAGCGGAATGTTAATTAATGAATAGATTCGTGATTGTGGAATTGCCTCGTGATTGCTGATTGAGAACCTAGAACGCATGTTAGGGAAATATGAATTAAACCGGAACTTGGTTGCTGATTGAGATGTGTTAGGATGCGGTAAAAGTTGTTACGGCTGTGCGTAAAGCACGGGTAACGGTTGACCGTGTTAGTTCCTGCCTAGGAGTGGTCATCTATGGTTAAGACCGTGATGCCGGCTTAACATGGAGTGGCTAGCCTTTGCAGTTGTATGGTAGTCCATGGGATGATTGTGACTAGCCCATGGGTCACTACAAGAAAACACAGTTTTTGTGACTCCCAAAAGTGTCCCAAAATAGTCGCAAATGACATGTTTGCGACCATTTTGCCACTAAAAAAAGTAGTCGCAAATAATTGGTCGCAAAATACAGTAATCGCAAAGTATTCGCAAATATACAACTACTTTGGGACGACTTCTTATCGTCGTATATAAGCGACTATGTTGATACTGAAATTAAAGGTCATTTATTGGCGACTATTTGCTAACATCTTTTTAAGTCGTATTAAAGAGACTACTTTGGGACGGTTATGTAGTCGTGTTTTAGCACCATTTGTAGACACCATAAGTTGTCGTATATTCGCGATTATTTACTGACATCGTGTTTAGTCGTATTATAAAGACTACTTTGGGACGGTTTTTTAGTCGTACTTTAGCGACCATTTGTAGACACCATGAGTTGTCGTATTATCAAGACTACTTTGGGACGGTTTTATTTGCGACTGTTTCGAGAACTTAGTCGCAAAAGAATTACATACCAGCAACTAATTTGCCACTATTTTTTATTCTTGTCCTCGTCACAAATAAATATAGTCGCAAAAGAGTCACTTATTACCCACATATTTGCCACTATTTTGTTCTGGTCTTGGCCGGAAATCAGTTTATATTTAAAATCAAATTACAAAAAAAACCTAAAATCAAAATAGAAATTTGAAATTCAGGTTTTTATAACAAAAAAACTTTATACAAAACATAATATCCGAAAACATAATAGCCAAACTTTAAACATCCAAAATCAAAATCTCAAAGAACCTAATACTATTATTAAGATGGAGAGACTGTGGCTGGTGCGTTGTCTTCTGCGTTGGCTTCTGCGTTGGCTTGTGCGTTGGCTGGTGCGGTGGCTGGTGCGGTGGCTGGTGCTGCTTGAGAAGCCCCCACATATGATGCAAATCCAGGATCCTTATCTTTGAAGTACGAGAGGTAAGACTCCAAGCTTGAGATTCGAGTTTGAGAAAGTTGTTGCTCCGCATCACGTCGAGCATTTTCCGCTTCTTGTGCTGCGATCTTTTGATGAGCAACTTGAAGTTGTTCTTGCATCTCTGAAATTGATGTCGAAGAGCTTGCATAACTTGATTTGGTCCCATTGTTGATATCTCCAAGCTCGCCAAGACCAAAAGCATTGCCCTTGGCATCTGTTTCAGTAGACTAAAACCACACAAAAAAAACAATTCAGAGCATGAGTCAGACTAACAATTTTCGTATCTGTTGCAGGAAGGCTGAAACAGATGCAAGAAGGCTGAAATATATGCAAGACAAGGACAATCACACAAAAAGGCTGAAACAGATGCAAGAAGGCTGAAACATATGCAAGAAGGCTGAAAACATTTTTGTATCTGTTGCAGGGAGGCTGAAACAGATGCAAGAATGCTGAAAACATATGCATGCAAGAAGGCTGAATCAGTATTCCAGTATTTCAACCAACAACGCTATCAATTTTCTCAACTAAACAAAGACAAGGACAATCAAAGAAAATGAAACTGAAACAGAAAGAGAAAAACAAAAGACAATCTCGAAACTGAAACTGAAACTGAAACGAAAACAGAAACTGAAATAGAAAGAGATAAGATTGACCAAAGAGAAAGACTAAAGAGAAAGATCAAAGAGAAAGACCAAAGAGAAAGACTAAAGAGAAAGACCAAACAGAAACGAAAACGAAAACGAAAACTGACAAAAGAGAAAGACTAAAACAAAAACAAAAAACAATTGAGAGCACAATTCAAACAAAATGAAACTGAAACAGAAAGAGATAACAAAAGACAATCATATTGAATAAACAAAAGAGCAGTGCAAAAGAACCAGAATGTGAAACTGAAAGTGAAAGAGAAGAGAAATACATGTTAATATGAAACGAACCAGAATGTGAATCAGACAAAAGAGAAAGTGAAACTGAAAACTTACCAGAATATAGTGCAGTGGAAACGAACCAGAATGTGATTCAATCAAAATAAAGCAAAAAAAGACATGTTAATATGCTAAGAAGAGGAAGACAAACGATTATTACCTTGAGAAATATCTCATTCTTTTGTTCAATGGTGAGGCTTCGATGAGTTTATTGTTGAGAAGAAGGCTATGAGATATCAGCATCCACATCCATATGTGACATTTCCTCTTCTATGTTCTTCTCATAAGTGTCATGAACCTTCTTGGCATTTTGATCAACAAAAGTACCATCTGCCATAATTCTTCCTCCTACAACGATAAAAAACATATTAATTTTATAAAATGCAATATATAAACCAATGGAAACATATTACCATTTCTTGTTGCACTTGCAAGTAAGACTTCTGCCCGGATACGTGTTTGTGGGGACCAAGACCGCCACGGTCTGAGTTACGGCACTGTGAGTAAGTAGAGCTCCTCTCAAGTGGCTCCGGAGTGCCCCAATGAGCCAACATTTCTGCCCAAAGGGTTTCACCAATCCAAGGTGGTCTCTCACCTTGGTTTTTAGCTTGGCTCACAATACCTTTCATCCGTTTTTTGGCTCTCCTCAAGAATCCCGCTCTCACCAGGTCCGTAATCCCGTGATCCCAATTGTATTTCCGCTACACAATACAATAATGTTAAGTATCATTGTATATAAATCATAACTATAGTAAAATGAAAACAAAATGGTATTACCGCAAACGTTCTGAAATATCTCTCTTGAATGTCTATAGGCGTTTTGCTCCAGCTATAGTAAGGACCATCAAACTTCCTCCGAAATATGCCAGCAATGACTCGGGACAATTTTCCTTTGTCTCGGTTAAACCTGTCACATGATAAGCAAACCTGTTAAATAAAAACATCAATTATTCATGCATCAATATAATTCAAATCTGATTAAATGAAAGCAATTAGATTCAATCAACGCAATCAGATTCAATCAAAGTAATCAAAGCAATCTTATTCAAACAAATACCCTTATAAATCATGTAAACTCATTAGACAGAACAATCACTACAAGAAATGTGGATATTAATAGCGGCTGTTAAATGCTATGATTCAACTACCATAGCGTTTCCTAAAACGCTCTGACAGCGCCCGTCATTGTAGGTCGAGCACTTTAGATAGCGCACTTGACGTACGCTATAGTTAATTAAAGAACGATAGCGTTTTTTCTCTGCAATTTTTAATATTTATAATAACGTTTTATAATTGTTATTAAAACTCATTAATAATACCGTTTGGTATTTTCTTTTCTATAGCACTGGATTTGTATTATAATTGGGTTGTACCTATAGGAGTTTGTTTTACATAGATAACAAATTATTTGTGTTATTAATTTATTTTATAATTACCCGAAATTTAATAAATAGAATTTCTTTTTTTTAATTGTAATATATTATTGGAATATTTGTAATAATAATAATAAAAACAATTAATTTATAATATAAAAAACCATAGAACTTTTATATAAAACCATGATACAAAAGACATATATTACAAAGTAAAAGTACATAATTAAAATATAAGTTCATAGAACTCTTACAAAGTAAAATTACATGATTTCTACTTCAACTTCCTTATAACCAAACCGAAACCAAAAACAATGAGTCTCAAACCTAAATCAACAAACCGAATAAACCTTTAATCCGTTTGTAACGGGTTTTTCATTGTGGACAAGCTTGATTGCCTTCTCGTCTTTCGTACTCATAGCAAGGTCTACACACAGGGAATGCACATTCATTACACGCCACAAATGGTTCTCCATTGACGGTCAATTCGATCTCATCTCTGCATATTTGACATGTATGTCCACTCAGCTCTTGCACTGATCTTATCTGTGCACAAAACGTATTGAAGATAAGTTCAAATATATGATGATGGGGAACAAAGCGTATTCAAGAACAAATATATGATGATGGGGAACAATCGAAAACTTGCAAACCTGGCTCAGTACCCATCTCGTAACCTGCGAAGTGCTAGAATTATACCAGCAACAAGCAAAACAATTTGAATCCTTCGCCACAACATTATTTAACTTTCAGGACTCATAATTTCAAAACAGTAGCAAGCAAATACCTTATTACGGTTCCTATGGACTTCACTTGCATCTGAACCTAAAGACAACTCCTGAAACAAATCAGCTGTTTCTGCACCGGTTATATACAAGAGCCAGTTAGTAATCCTGATAACAAAACATCAAAATCCAATTGCATAGTCCGAACAACCAAATACTGGTGAAATTCAACCCATAAGCAGAACAAAAAACATAATTTATCATCTATCTTCCGACAAGATTAAACGTAGACTGTGGACACCAATCAATCAAAAATAGACAACCTAGGATAGATGCTGACAATACAATACCCTTGGTTGTTCAAACTATTGAAGTTCGAAACAAACAACCCAAGGATACAAATCAATAGCTAAGACAAGTTCTACGATTGGACCTCCAATCTTTTACCTACAAAGTAAAAGTACATGATGCCGTACTGTACTCGGACCTGCCGCCGCCGAGGATGAAACAGTGGCACCTACAAATTTTCAGATGCGAAATCTAGGGTTAAACAGCGTACAAACAGAAGAAGAAAATACCTAAAATCCCGGGTGGGTAAAATCAAACGTATTTGGAAGAGAAAGCAGAGAGATATAATACCAGTTCGATTCCGATCTCGTGCCCTGGAAGCGAAAACAGTCATTCACCAGTTAGATCTAAATCGCCCCCAAGGAAGAGAAGACGGGGAAGACTAAGAAAGAAAGAAAAGAAAAGAAAAAACTTATGCCGCGTCACTGATCGATTTTTTCGATTAGAGATAAACAAAAGAAGAGGGAACGAACGATATGAGAGAAAACAAAGTAAAACAAGGAAGGATCCTACGGTCTAAAATTGTGCCACATAAGCAATCTGAATGATCTATTTTCATTGGCTATTGCCTTTTAAAGACTTAATTATTTTTTCATACCCTAAATAAAAAGCTTTGTAAACTTTTTTATTTACATTATTAATTTAGAAATATTTTAATAGCAATGTTTTTATGATAAATTAATTATCTTCATAATAATATATAATTTTGTAGTTTACAAATAAAAAATATACAAAAACTATATAACAAATGTTATACTAAACTATAGATGAAAGTAAACTATAGATGAAAGAGTAACTTATCATTAGTTTGTAGGATTTGTAAATTTCAAATCATTTGACTTTCTTTTTCAATCATTTTCATTTGTTAATTGGAAACATAACTTAAACCCTAAATCAATATAACCAAAACTATACAATGCCCTAAACCCTAAATCAAGACTTAACTCTAATTTTAATTATTTCTGTAAAACATAATATATTTTAATTATTTATGTAAAACATTATATACAAAGAAAGTATATCATATACCATAAACCCTAAATCAAAACCAAACCCTTAACCTTATACACTTAAATCAAACCGTATGCCCTAAACCCTAAATCAAAGATTCACTAACTTTTTTTTTTAATTTTGTATTTGTAATAATTTTTTGTATTTTTTAATTAAGAAATAGAAAAAATATTTTACAAGTGTGAATCCCAATACCCTAAATCAAACACTCATTAATCCATAAAAATTATTATATTTCTATTGTTAATAAAACTAAAAAAAAAATCAAACCCTATACCCTAAACTCTAAATTAAAGATTCACTAACATTTATTTTTTTCCAGAGGAGCTCGTTTTATATTTGCTTTATCCCGAAAACAGACCCAAAATTAATATTACAAATTAGACCAATGATGATTTTATCCCGCACAAATGGTTGGAGATTTGGCTCTAGTTTTTGTCTCCATTAGGTTTTAAAGGTAATCATAAGTAAAAACTCATTTTCTTCCGAAAAAATTACATACATCTAAACCTTTATTTCCAGTATTAGCTTAGCAAAATCAACAAATCCTAAATTCCTAATTTTGCAAAATTAAAACATGTGCATCAAGATTCTGAGACATAAACATAATTATTATATAATCATCATTCCTGCAGATAAGTATTTATACGAGGACTTATATAACAGCAGCAAATTACTCGAAGGGACCAACATAAACTTTCTCAAACGACTTTCTCCTGAACACCAGCTTCTTCGATAGGTTTCATGGTATTTTGATCTTGGGGCGTGTTGGAAGGAACTGTGTTTGTTGAGAGAAACGAGAATCACATAAGATCAGAAGAGGAAAGTTATGAACTCGGAAAGTGGGTTTGGAGTGAAGAACGAAGAAGAGAGTGTTCTTTTCCCTGGTATACAGAAATTAAATAATAAGGATAGATTCCACTATCGAAACGAAGAGACTTGGCAGAAAAAAAGAGTCAACAAGGGATGCTATAACACGAACCTGCTCAGTTTCCTAAACCGATTAGTGACAATTTTTCTGTGATGTGACAATAACCGCAAGGACATTTTGCCCCGTATTGCAAACTAGCCACAAAGTCACGTCCTGCATCAAGATACCTGTAGAAAAACAAGAAGGTGTCTTTGAACTTCTCCGAACCCATTTTCAAAAAAAAACCGATCATATGATGAAGTATAAGAATTGAAAAAGCTAATCAATTAAATTGCCTACCTATGATCTCTGGTAGCTTTGTACAGCCAATATGTACTCTCGATTAATTCTGGCCTTAGTGGATAACTATTTTGACCATACTGTTATGGAAAATGAAGAATAGCTATGAAGTTGTAACATCAAAGTGCCATCAGAAAATGAAACCTAATAAACGAAAAGCGATAACAGAGACGCTAAAATCAAAATGGAGTACCTGGACACTAAGTGTAGCAAGATTAAAACCCTCCGGAGTGAAACCATATCGCTTCCAGACGCTAAAGAAGGCAGTGTGAGTTCTAATTGCCGGATCGACATCTCCAGCTAAAACCTTTTGAGAGAGAAACATAGAGACACAAAAACAGCATTGTTTAATTTTATGGGCTGAAAAATATGAACATTTTTTCTTTTAACATACAATCACTTTTACCTGAAGTCCTGGCCAGAAAACTTGAAGGCTGTTGAAAACTGGCCAGACAATAGCTCCGGAATCCATATTGACCTCTACATACCTACGGCAAAAGTAGAAAAAACAATAGTCCAAACAAAGGATTTGCTTTTTCATGTTTCTAATACACAAAATATATAGAAAGCTTACCAAGGATCCTTGTGAAGGTACTGCATTGCAGACCCGTAAGCTTCTTGAAAAATGTATAAATATTCCTCATCCCCAAATAGTATATAAGCCTGTAATTGTCAACTCAAACAAAACAAACAAACGAGGAAAATCTCAATAATTGAAATTATCTTATCAAGGGCTACACTTACTAACCTTGAGGAGATACTCATAGAAGGAATCAATTCTTGTTCCTATACCAGCATATTGCCAAGTAGACACTACCATTCAGAATTTGGGTGACAGACAAAATAGAACAATTATTTTGTGAAAGCAAAGTTCCTCAACGTAATGAAGAAGAAGATCCTTAAGTATGCCAAAAAGATGGGTTACCTTCTGTGTCCATTCACCTGTAAAGAGATTGATGTGAGCACCAACCAAGTCGAGACTTGAACGACGTGCCCATAGTCCCCTCACCGAAAACTTCGTACCGGAGAAGAAAATCCCAAAAAATCAAAACAAAAAAAGAGGAAAAGAACAATTTGATGCTCGAAAGATTCACTCAGGAGAATATAAACAAGAGAACGAGACTTGATTGGAGACGATGGCTTCGAATTTGAAAGACCTAGGAGAGCACCGGTTCCCGATCTCCTTCAATTTCGAGCTTTGGCTCCAGAAACTAACCCAATTTCTCGATTCACCGGAGATTACATCGGGCCCAAATCTAAATCCGAGCTGCATGTATGCTAATTCTGCTCTGCAGATCCTCGCTTGAGGAGTTCCAATCACTGAAACAAGGAAGAAAGAGAGAGTTTGGGATATCCACTCAAGTTATTTTGACTAAAAGTTTGAGATATTTTAGATGTAAGATAGCATTGAATTTTGGATCTGCAATGGTATGGCGCCGGCACTTAGTAAATTTACGCGGCTAAAAATTTTATTTTGCCGCGATAAAAAATATAGCGTTTTATAATAACAAACGCTATGAAAAAAACATGTGTCCGTATACAATAGCAGAACTGTAATAAACGCTATCGTCCGATGCTATTAATACCCACATTTCTTGTAGTGAATGAAACTGAAACTAACTACTAACATCAGATTCAAGAACCAATGAAACTGAAACTAACAACAATTTTAATGAATGAAACTGAAACTAACTACTAATTTGAATGAGTAGGACCATGTTAATTTGAAACTGAAACTAAGTATTAAAATTAAACTAACCACTAATTTGAAACTGAAACTAACTACTAAACTGAAACAGAACCATCGACATC
This sequence comes from Eutrema japonicum, assembly GCA_030161315.1. Taxonomy (NCBI): domain Eukaryota; kingdom Viridiplantae; phylum Streptophyta; class Magnoliopsida; order Brassicales; family Brassicaceae; genus Eutrema; species Eutrema japonicum. Next base: position 30,875,308 of record BSQW01000011.1, on the reverse strand, counting down.
CAGAACCAAACTACTATGGTCAGAAACTACTAAACTGAAACAGATTTGGAGAAGATCCAAAACCAAACTACTTTGTCCCGGTTAAACTACTATGCTCCGAAACTTCAGAACCATCAAAATTTCAGAACAAACTACTATGCTCAGACATTCATCAATCAATCCTCAAGACAAAACAAACTACTATTATAGGCAAACTGAAACTAACCACTAATTTGAAACTGAAACTAACTACTAAACTGAAACAGAACCATCGACATCCAGAACCAAACTACTATGGTCAGAAACTACTAAACTGAAACAGATTTGGAGAAGATCCAAAACCAAACTACTTTGTCCTGGTTAAACTACGATGCTCAGAAACTTCAGAACCATCAAAATTTCAGAACAAACTACTATGCTCAGACATTCATCAATCAATCCTCAAGACAAAACAAACTACTATTATAGGCAAAATCAAACTGAAACAAACAAACTACTAATTAGTAGAGGCAACTAACCACAATCGATCATAATCACTCACAATCACCTTACCATGTGTTCGGTACTTGGGGAATAGGATGTGGACTCAAGATTGGTAGATGTTCTCGGCTCGGAAGAGCCAACAAATCATCTAACAACTGGTCGAAGTCTTGTTGTGGCACTGGAGCATTCGGAGGAGAATGATGCTCTAAAATTTGAACCGGCTGCGGTTGTTGAAGGGGATTCTGATAAGATGGATGTTGTTACTGTGGAAGCTGATAAGACGGTTGTGGCTGGGGAATGTGGTAAGGAGGCGGTTGTGTCGTCGGAGGATTAGCATTTGCCTGTGCTACTCCTTGCGGCGGTTGTGTTGTCTGAGGATATTGGGCAGGAAGAGTTCTAGATTGCTGGGAGACAGATTCTGTTGCAGAAGAGGACTGGTTGGAGGAGTGAGAAGACGAGTTGAGACCACCGACTGATCTCCCACTGGCGGATGATTGGCCACCACCGCGACCTCTACCACCTCGGCCTTTACTTGTTTTTGGCCGGGAAGCCATTATCGGAGATTGAAAGAGAAAGAGAAATGGAGATTGAGAAAAAAGATTTCGGATATTGAGAGACAAAGAGAATCGGAGATGAGAGAAAGGTTTTCAGAGATTGAGAGAGAGGATTGGTATCGGAGATTGTGTGAGGAAGGATTGGTACCGGAGATTGAGAGAGAAAGAGATCCGGAGAAAGAAATAGGGTTCGTCGACTATTTGATTTTGTCGACAATAGAAGAGAAGAGATAGGGTTTCATTTAGTATTTAACAAAGTAGTCCCTAAATTGTCGCTAAACTGGTCGCAAAAAATAAATAAAGGAGGGATAAGTTGGCGCTTGTTAATTCACGAAAATATTTGAAGACTTGTCAAAAATTGAAATAATTAGAAATAGTCGCAAAATCGTCTCAAAATGGTCCAACAATTGTTTCAAAGTAGTCACAAATTGCGACTGTTTTGTGACCATATTTAATAATTCAATACCCTATACCCTAAACCCTAAAAATAAGGATACACAATCATTCTAACACTAAATCTAAGACTGAAACCCTATCTACAACCATAAATTGTAATTTGACTCAGTCTAAAAAAAAATTAAAATATTTCAAAAACATTTCTTCATAAAACACATATGTACTAAGTACATATCATGATAATTAATATACAACCATTAGTTTTAAAAATTAGAATTAAAATTTTTAATCTATGTAATCATGATTCAGTAGTTCAAATAGAAGTAAAAAAGTTCAAATTAACATATTTAAAATTCTATATTGATGATTTTAAGAAAAAAACCGAATGCAGTGGCTAAACTGTCGCAGATTAGTTACAATTTCAGGTGGTGGTCTAGAAATAGTCGCAAAATAGTGGGTATAGTATGAAAATTATGTGACTACTACGAAAATTGTCGAAAATCTGTTTTAAAATTATAAATAGTCGCAAAATCGTGGGTAAATTAAGACAATTTTGTGACTACTAATAAAATTGTTGAAAAATGTTTTCCTGGGTTCGGTACGTAACCAAAGTGCTATTGTGTTCAATCAGTATTTGGTTACATTTACTTATATATAAAACTTGTAATTATTAATAATTCATTATCTTATATCCTAAACACTAAAAATAAGGCTACACAATCATTCTAACATTAAATCTAAGACTGAAACCCTATCTACAACCATAAATTGTAATTTGAATCAGTCTAAAAAAAATTATAATATTTCAAAAACATTTCTTCATAAAACACATATGTATTAAGTACATATCATGATAATTAATATACAACCATTAGTTTTAAAAATTGGAATTATATTTTTTAATCTATGTAATCATGATTCAGTAGTTCAAATAGAAGTAAAAAAGTTCAAATCAATATATTTAAAATTCTATATTGATGATTTTAAGAAAAAAATCGAATGCAGTGGCTAAACTGTCGCAGATTAGTCACAATTTCAGGTGGTGGTCTAGAAATAGTCGCAAAATAGTGGGTATAGTATGACAATTATGTGACTACTACGAAAATTGTCGAAAATCTGTTTAAAAATTATAAATAGTCGCAAAATCGTGGGTAAATTAAGACAATTTTGTGACTACTAATAAAATTGTTGAAAAATGTTTTCCTGGGTTTCGAACCCAGGATCTTCAAACTTTGTATGAAAGGTACGTAACCAAAGTGCTATTGTGTTCAATCAGTATTTGGTTACATTTACTTGTATATAAAGCTTGTAATTATTAATAATTCATTACCCTAAACCCTAAAAATAAGGCTACACAATCATTCTAACACTAAATCTAAGACTGAAACCCTATCTACAACCATAAATTGTAATTTGAATCAGTCTAAAAAAAATTAAAATATTTCAAAAACATTTCTTCATAAAACACATATGTACTAAGTACATATCATGATAATTAATATACAACCATTAGTTTTAAAAATTGGAATTAAAATTTTTAATCTATGTAATCATGATTCAGTAGTTCAAATAGAAGTAAAAAAGTTCAAATCAACATATTTAAAATTCTATATTGATGATTTTAAGAAAAAAATCGAATGCAGTGGCTAAACTGTCGCAGATTAGTCACAATTTCAGGTGGTGGTCTAGAAATAGTCGCAAAATAGTGGGTATAGTATGACAATTATGTGACTACTAAAAAAATTGTCGAAAATCTGTTTTAAAATCAGATATAGTCGCAAAATCGTGGGTAAATTAAGACAATTTTGTGACAACTAATAAAATTGTTGAAAAATGTTTTCCTAGGTTTCGAACCCAGGATCTCCAAACTATGTATGCAAGGTACGTAACCAAAGTGCTATTGTGTTCAATTGTTATTTGGTTACATTTACTTATATATAAAGCTTGTAATTATTAATAATTCATTACCCTATACTTCAATTATATACAGTTGACAAAAAATGATAATTATAATACAAAGATGTAAATGATAATTATATTACAAAGATTTATATTACAAAACAAGAATGATAATTATATTATTACAAAGATGTAAATTTAAATATTATTCAAATTCCTCATCTTCATCATTTGAAGATGATAAATTACAAAGAAATTCGTCCTCTGGTTATGCGTCTTCGATCTCATAATCAATTTCTTCACAAGGATGATTTCTCTCTACTAAATTATCAACTATGATTTCATCAATCGTATCCGTGCTATCATCAATTGTTTGCTGCAGTATAACCGACTCTTTTTCGTTAAACTTTCCTTGAACAGCTTGCCTTGGATTTACTTTGAGAACTGTGAGCCACACCCTTTCGAGGTCGTTTAATGCATGGGTATGAAAGATAACAAACTTGATCAGCTTGAGATCATGTACATTAATTAGGTGTAACATTAGAAGTATACATACACACATATATATACATACGTACATAAATTAAAATTACCTAAAATAAAATGTTCGTAATTTTGATATCTCCTTGATGATAGCACATCAACAATGCATCCTTCTCGCATTCGGGTGACTTTGCCAATCGTAGGATCATACCATTCACAGTAGAAAAGTGTGATCTTCAAATTCAGAAATCCTGGATACTCGAGCTCTATGATATTTTCAACAGTCCCATAAAAATCATCCTCCTCAGATGCTTCTGTTCCATAATTTTGTCCTCGCACACATACCCCATATTTCATTGTTTTTTTCGTGAGTTCGTGGTCTCGCGTGTGAAAAAAATACCCTCTAGTAAAATACATGGGCCATGACTTGACTTTATTTTCGGGACCTTCCACTATTTCAAGAACCCAAGGAGGAAAATGTTGTTGACTTCTCATTGTACTCACCTACATATATATATATATATATAAGCAAATATATTAAAAAAATAAATCCATAAATATTCTTAAATAATCATATATAGGTGGATATATAGTAAATACGTACATATTGACGAACCCATATATGAAAATCTTCATCTCCTTTCGATTTCACCTCATCATCGGAGAGTTCCGGATATTCAAAACGAATTTGCGCTTCCAACAATCTGTTTTGCCAACAACAATTAATATATATATGTAATTATAATTAAATAAAGGATCACAAATAACGTTAATGAAGCACATATAATTACCTCTTAAGCGGCTGAAAATAGTCACAATTGCGCAAGACATATGCATGTGCGCATTTATAATCTTTCTCAGTTAACCAAAATTCACTACTTTGGCCACTTGGGCGACCTACTTGAGTGAATATATCTGGTACCGATATAGGATATACAGGTATTTCACCTTCATCATAACGACTTGACCTGTGAAATAACGTCCAAAAATTAAATTAATAGTCATCAACAATTCATTTTAGCTCGTATATTTCGAAGAGGCCAGATTGAAATGACTGTTATGAGAAATAGCCACCATGCATCATACCTTCTTATGCGAGCTGTATAAATGTGCGAAGCAAAGTAGTGTTCTGAGAGATAAGATATCTCGTCATTTATGTATGATTGAACTATTGATCCCGATGGATATCTTTTGTTCTTCGCCTTCCCTTTTAAACGTTTAAAAAACCTTTCGAAGGGATACATCCACCTATATTGCACAGGACCAGCAAGCTCCGCTTCGTAAGGTAGGTGTATTGGTAGGTGCTCCATCACATCAAAGAAAGAAGGTGGGAAGATTTTTTCCAAATTACACAAAATCATGACAATGTTATCCTTCAGAATTTTGAGGCGGGTTTGATCCAATGATCTACTACTTAAGTCACGGAAAAATGCTCCAATCCCTACAACAATATTAAAATCATATAGGATAAATATATATATATATATATATATATATATATATATATATAAACGAAACATATATGATAATATATATACATACCTGACAATGCAAGGTGCACGTTACGCGGTAGAAGTTCTGCAAAGACAAACGGAAGCAATCGTTCCATAAATACATGGCCGTCGTGACTTTTCATTCCCGAGAGCTTCCCACCGTTGATGTCTGCACAACTAGCTAAATCTGCTTCATAGCCATCGGGGAATCTAACCTCATGTTTGACCCATTGTAGTAAGCTTTCTTTAGCTTTTGAAGTCAATCGCCAAATAGGAAATGGAGCTCTCCCTCGATCATCTACATACAAATCTTTTTGAGAACAAAACCTTGCAATATCTAATCTTGACTTCACTGTGTCTTTTGATCTGTCTTTAACATTCATAATAGTATACATGATGTTGTCGAAAAAATTCTTTTCGATATGCATCACATCAAGATTATGTCGTAGCATCAGATCGTTCCAATACGGTAGCTCCCAAAATATGATTTCTTTATGCCAATTATGCCACTCCCCATAGCCGGCCAATTTTTGTTCATGACCATTTCCACAGCATTCAGATGTTTTGAGTGGTTCTGCATGCCTTATACGCTCATATAAAACTTGTTCGCCAGTCAAAGATTGAGGTGGGTAGTCATTCAATGCGTGCTTTCCATTCAAAAAGTTTATTTTATTCTTCCGTAACGAATGACTTATAGGAAGAAATCTTATGTGACAGTCAAACCAACATGTCTTCTTACCAGCCGGAAGATAAAAAGCATTTGTATCATCCATACAAATGGGACACGATAATCTTCCATGTGTCGTCCATCCCTACAACATACCATATGCTGGAAAATTGCTTATCGTCCACAAAAGAACAGCTTTCAGGTTGAAATTTTGATCTAATGACACATCATATGCCTCAACTACGTTATACCATAACTCCTTTAACTCGTCGATCAGTGGTTGGAGGAAAACATCAAGACTGGCTCGTGGATGATTTGGTCCCGAATTCAAAATCGTAAGAAACAAATACTCAGTATTCATACACATATCTAGCGGTAAGTTGTATGGAGTCATGATAACAGGCCACAACGAGTGATTTTTTGACATACCAAAAGGATTAAACCCGTCAGTACATAACCCAAGATATACGTTTCGTGTTTCTTCTGCGAACGAAGGATGCAAATGTTGGAAATTCTTCCACTCTGTAGCATCAGATGGATGACACATTACTCCGTCTTTTGAATCATGCTCAGCATGCCATCTCATTGATGTTGCAGTCTTCTCTGATTTGTACATTCTCTTCAATCTGTCAGTAATAGGTAAATACCACATACGACTGAACGGAATTTTAGTTCGTCCCTCACTAGCCTTATATCTTGGTTTTGCACAGAACTTGCAATGCTTCAACTTCTCATCTTCTTTCCAGAAGAGCATACAGTTATCTATACATACATCAAATGTATGGTACGGCAATCCTAGCTTTCGCATCAAAGTTTTGTCTCATAGTACGAACTAGGTGCTTGATTACCCTTTGGTAAATACTCCGTAAACAATTCATACCATGAGTCCATGCAACTTTCAGCCATATTATGGTCTGCCTTAATGTTCATGAACCGAGCAGCCATGTAGTGAAGTATTTGCAGCATCTAACATTCCGTAAAACTGTTTTTCCTCTTGGGTACTAGGTTCTTCATGAACATGTTCATATCCACTTTCATGTTCATGATGATTAAATGGCGTAGTGCCATGAAATGCATCATTCACCATCCCAACATATACATTCCCCCCCATCATATGTTGTTGGTTGATGAGTACCACTAGTATAATGTACATTAGCATAATTCGTTCCTCCCCCAACCACATCATAATCTTCACCATGTTCAGACCATACATAATATCCTGGCATAAATCCTCTACTATGCAAATGCTTCGAAATTGTACTTTCGTGCAAAAAATTTGGAATTTTGACATTTTAAACAAGGACAGTGAAACCTACCTCCACTGCTTTGCGCTAATGACTGGCTATTGGCAAAATTCATGAACTGCTCAACCCCCGCCAAGAATTCACTGGAGATATGATTTGAGTGTGGATCGATCCTATTATACATCCACTCTCGTGATGAATTCCACTTTTTTTTTTGGATTCGTTTCTTTTTTTTTTTTTGAGAGAAATGATTTGTGTGTTAATTGGGGAGAGAGCGACGAGTGTTATATAGGCAAAACATTTGTGACTAATTTGGGACTCCTAAAAAGTAGTCGCAAATTTAACACTATTTTGCCACATTTTTCCGACTATTTTGGGACTATTGTAAGTAGTCGCAAATGGTAGGTGTACCAACTAACGTCAACATTTTCCACGTTTTTACCTACTTATTTACCGACTACTCTGCAAATCAGTTGCAAATTTGTGACTATAAATTTAAATTGCAAATCAGTGGCAAATTAGCGACTATATTTCCGGACTAAATTCTAACAGTCGCAAATTTAAGACTATATTTGCGACTATATTTCCCGACTAAAAAAATAGTCGCTAATTAGCCTCAATTTCAAACCATTTTGCGACTAATTAATATAGTCGAATACTAGTCGGATATCAGTCGCTAATTTGCGACAGATTACCTAGGATTTAGTATTGTCGTAAAAATGCGACTGTTATGCCTCTGCGAACTAAGTTGTCGCTTATTAGTCGCAAAATAGTCATAAAAGGGTCACTAAAATTTGCGACTAATAAAGTAGTCCCAAATGGTAGTCACAAAAACTGTGTTTTCTTGTAGTGGGTCAAGATGGCTGACGAGCCAGGAAGGTGATGAAGTACTGAAAGCACGAAGGATCGGTTCGATGAAGTGCTGGAAGTACGAAGGATCGATAGACGGGAGTGCGTGCTAGTATGGGCACGTAGGGCATTCATGGTAAAGACCGAGGTCACTCGTGATATCATGGAATGACAATCTTTGTCAGTTCAGTGGGTTCGAGTCCCACATGTGTTTTGCGTGCTGTGTTCGAGTGTGTCGTAAGTCTTAGGACTATTGCTTGTTGGTCGTTTTAACCTTAGTCTGAGCGTTGTCATAGTTTAGGCGTGGCAAGTTTATGTTGTGTTCATCCTCATTGGGTAATTTAAATTACTCATCCCCTCCTCCCCGTGTTTCCCATTTTTCATTTCTTTTGCAGGTGTGTTAAGACAAAAGTTCAAATTTAAATAAGTTGGCAGGAATTTCAGTTACTTACCGTTTTGGATCAGGACAAAAAGTCAATACGCTGACTTAGACTGTGTGGCGGGTCGGGTGTTACAATTTGGTATCAAAGCCCCAGGTTATGTCAAACTGGTTTTGACCCGGCAGACAATATTGAAGAAGTATTTGCAAAAGTTTTAAAAGTTGTTTGATAAGGTTTTACGAGCTCAAAAAAGTCTTTAAAAAAAATTTCGAAAACGCCAACTAAATTTGAATGAGATTTTAGTCTTTTAGTTAAGTGGTTTTGAGTTGACTTTGTTACTTACTGCACGAGAGTTATCATTGGAAGTATGTGATTACCGAGAAGCGCTCAGTTGGGACCAATTGTGATGACCACAGGTTGTGGGTCCACACATGTCTGGGAATGAGAGATGTTGTAGCCACAAGTGCCTAACACAAAGGTATTGAAGCGTAAGAGAGGCATACCCATAATGAACCCATCGAGCTCAACCGCCAGTAATTCACAGTAGAGTGGTGCTGAGGTTCGTGGAATTAAGAAGTCTTATAGAATGGAACAAAGAGATAAGTCAATCCAATAGTACTGCAGAAGTTGGAGCAGGTGGTCAACATTCTGAAAAGTCTAAGTTACAAACACTGGCTAACGTGGGTATTCCAAGGAGGATTGAGATCGGAGCTGCAAACTAGACTTCGTGAACACTTTGGGAAGTGATTTTTATGCTGGTTGACAACGTGTTAAACTGTGCTAGCCAAGGGAGAAGCAATTCATGCAAGAGAGACTTTGCAGAGAGCCCATCGCCATTTTAGATAGTAGTGAAGAGCATGAACCGTTTAGAGACCCAATATCCAACCAAGAAGATACCATGTGGGACCCTCGTGGCTAGAGTTGTCTTTGTTTCTTAGTAGAGAGTGAGACTAGGTGTTGTATGATGTTTAAGGTGATTTTGATGATTTGGTGTTTGGTAGGCTTTTGGTATTTTCAAAGTAGTTGTCGTACTCCATATTTATTTATTAAATTGATCCTTTGATTTTTTTAACCCGAGGAAGAAAGTCTTTCGAGTTATGTGTAAACCCTAAAATCCACCGTGTTCTCCAAGTAAAAGAATCTTCCGAGTTTTCATGTGATCCCGAGTAACAATTCTTGTTGAGCAAGAGTCAAATCCGCAGTTAAGCAGAAAGGAAAGAAGAAATCTCATTGTTTCAAGTTAGAGCCGTGAAAGATCATTTCAGACCAGAACATATGGAAATGAGACGGAAACCCACTTGTTCCAGTTAAGGTTGCTTCCAATAAACTTCAAGAGCTGACGGAGCTCATCGAAGTTAAACCCTAGCTGCTACCGTGGTTGCTTTAGACTCAAGAAACTCTATAGATTGCACGGACGGTCTATATTTTACGCTACGTTGGAAACAATTGCGAATAAGAGATTTGTGAGACCATTTCCAGATGAATCAGAGGGAATTGGGACGTGATCTAGATATCAATGGATATATATATTGTTATGAGGAGTTAGCTGGCGCAAACAGACGATTGATCAAAGTTATGACCCACTTGGAAATTTGACCCGCAAGTTAGTCTTTTAAAACTTGTAGTAGTCCATACACGAATTGGAAGCAGCACTGTCACATAAACTTCAGGATGTCATTTGGAGATTGAAACAGAACCCGACCGAGCTCAAATTTGGAAGGAAGCTTGTTGACTCATCGAAATTAAAATATGAACGACAAGATCAAAATGTATTCACGCATTCCCAAAGATACACTATGATGTACGTACATAGCTAAGGAAAAAACTATTGGAGAACTCTCGCCACAGAATTCGAGGACGAATTCATTTCTAGTGGGGGAGAATTGTAACATCTCGATTCCTTAAGAGAAACCTAAACGTGTGTGTGTGTGATATATATATTATATATAATTGTATATATCTCCGTCCTCGTGAAGCCGCATAGGGGGAGAAACGGAAAACCCTAGAGCAGCCGCAGCAATCACGAAATCTCAAGCCGTCATTGTCATGTCATCGTCGTTACGAACACCGCCATCATTGCCAAAGTTTGTGGTGGCCGCCGTTATTGTCATAGTGTTGTCGTTGGGATCGTAGGGTGAGAAGATTGAAAGAAAGGAAGGAGCGGATGGAGACGCAGATTGAAAGTGAAACCATAGAGAGGGGAAGGAAAGATCTGCAGCAAGAGGAAAGAGAGAGAGTTGTGGTCTCATCGGAGATGGAGGCAGAGACGTTATGCGGAAAGATAACGGAGAGCTCCGAACACCACCATTCATGGCCACGCTTCACCACCATAAGCTACAGGGTGTCGGAGAAGCAAATCGGAGGAGGAAGAGCCGAGGAGGAGCAGACCAGGGAGAGAGACGAAGAACAAAGCCTGAAACAAGGAAGAAGAAGAAGAGGAGGAGGAGGAGGAGGAGGAGAAGAGGAGAATTACACCCAAAAAAAAAGAAGAGGAGAAACAGTTTCAGAAGGGTGTTTTGCGGGATGAATTCTTGTCAGAGCAAAGGAAGATAGATCGAGTTTAAGACATCTATGGAAACAACACGCAGTGAAGAATTCACAGGAACTGACGGAACTTAAATCGGAGCTTTATTTAGGGAGATATTCGCGTTGCCTTCTGTACAAGTCACTGCAGAAACTGTCTCAAAAATTTGGCCAAGTCTGGAACTCGGAAAAGATTAGTCTGTCGCAGCATTTTCAAGAGATCGTGGACCACTGTTGTGTAGTCCGATCAGTCCGAAATTTGGTGGAGATCTTCATGGCCCTACTCTATTAAGAATAAACGGTGAGATTAAAAAGTTAACGGTTCAATCTTGAATTATTGTCGTGTTTCAGAGGCTGGTTTAATCTAATTGGGAATTGGATTAATTGATTGAACTTGGTTTAGTTTGTATATTTGGTTAAAGTGGATTTTGATGGATCAATTCAATTGGAGCAAGACCTTAGACGTTATGTTGCTGTTGATAATAAATTGGTTAGTTATTTTGGAGTTGATTTGAATTAGGATTGGTTTAGTTTAGTTAATTAATTGGGAATTAATTAATTGTGAGACTGGTTGAGCTAAATCAATTTAATTCCTAAATCGGTGTTGTTTTGTACGCGTTGTAGATTAAAATGGAACCTGACCGGAACCGTGTTTTTCTGAGTGAGAGTCTTCAGTTTCATAGCCGTGTTCCGCAGTTTCAAAGTGGCTAAGGTGAGAGTGGACCCAACTTATACTTTCTTCGTTTGGATTAAGATTTACTGCTTAGCTGAGTTTAAACCGATATCATTGTTTGTTGATTGCTTTCACCCAAGTTAGGCTAGAATTCCGGATTGTGAGTCGAGTCGTTATTCGTTCTAAGAGTGGAATATTGATAAGTAAAGCGGAATGTTAATTAATGAATTGATTTGTGATTGTTGAATTGCCTCGTGATTGCTAATTGAGAACCTAGAACGCATGTTAGAGAAATGTGAATTAAACCGGAACTTGGTTGCTGATTGAGATTTGTTAGGATGCGGTAAAAGTTGTTACGGTTGTGCGTAAAGCACGGGTAACGGTTGACCGTGTTAGTTCCTGCCTAGGAGTGGTCATCCATGGTTAAGACCGTGATGCCGGCTTAACATGGAGTGGCTAGCATTTGCAGTTGTATGGTGGTCCATGGGATGCTCGTGACTAGCCCATGGGTCAAGATGGCTGACGAGCCAGGAAGGCGATGAAGTACTGAAAGCACAAAGGATCGGTTCGATGAAGTGATGGAAGTACGAAGGATCAGTAGACGGGAGTGCGTGCTAGTATGGGCACGTAGGCCATTCATGGTAAAGACCGAGGTCAATCGTGATATCATGGAATGACACTCTTTGTCAGTTTAGTGGTTTCGAGTGTGTCGTAAGTCTTAGGACTATTGCTTGTTAGTCGTTTTAACCTTAGTCTGAGCGTTGTCGTAGTTTAGGTGTAGCAAGTTTATGTTGTGTTCATCCTCACTGGGTAATTTAAATTACTCATCCCCTCCCCGTGGTTCCCTTTTTTCATTTCTTTTGCAGGTGTGTTAAGACAAACATTCAAATTTAAATAAGTTGGCTGGAATTTTAGTTACTTACTGTTTTGGGCCAGGCCACAATGTCAACACACTGACTTAGCCTGTGTGGCGGTGATGATTGGATTTTTGATAATCTAATATCAATTACCCAAATGCTATCGTTGTATCACTTAGGGATCAATCCAAGGAGGCACAAAGAACGACGCACTAGAAATGCAAGAAACTTCTTAAGCTAAGCAAACTAGTTGGTTTGGGTTTCTAACAATCCTAAATGATTCAAATTAAACAAGCGAACAAGTAAATAAGCACTAAACATGATTAAGACAATGATAAAATAGGATATTTGGGCAAGCAATTGACTTGGGGGAATCTAAGCTAATCAATGATTTTCATTTACTAATACAAGTATCCTTAAGTCTAGAACTCTAATAAAGATTAATCTAATCTCTTAGCACTAAACACTTTGCTAATTACTAAATCAAGAACAAACTCTCATTTGTGAAAATGTTAATTAGCATTAAATTTAAGTTCTATTAGCTAATAATCACCTTAGACAATCACTCTCATGAACTAAGTATGAAAATCCTCTTATTTAATTCATTGGGCATTTCATCGAACACCTTGTGTGCATAAAATGCCATAGTTCTAGATCAACTTTCTCAAGCCTAATCTAGCATTAAAAACATCAAATAAGTGAGGAAACAATATAATTAGGCCCTAGACATCAAGAATTAACCAAGAAACCCCATAATCTACCAAGCCCAAATGATCCAAGAAGGTATACTCACTAATCATGAAGAACACACCAAATCTCATGAAAGAGGTGTTGTTAATCATGATTAGAGAATACGACGATGAAAGACTAAAAGGGAATTAAGAGAAACAAACTGTAAATTGCATTAAAAAAAACTCAAGATCCCTCTTACAATCACTTAGAACCCTAAAAGCAGAGGTTTTTAGCAAGAGAAAAGAGATAGGATCTCTAAAAATTAGGTTTAAAGCCTTATATACAAGTTTGGGCCGCGCCCCAATACCTGGCTGTGATTTCCCAGTGTACCTGGCCGGTGTAGGGGTTATCTTCACACCAGGCAAGGGTGGGTCGGTGTGCTTAGGCGGTGTTTCCCCTGTCCGGACTGGAGTCAAGCGTCGGAGGTCTCGCGGCCAGACGGATACACCTTCGGTAAAATCACGATATCTCCTGGACTACTTGTCCGACTGGCCTCGAACGACCTCCATTGGACAGCTAATTTATTTGGCTAGAACTTTAATGAAGACCATTGGAGCTGAATCAGATCGGAAATACTTCGTCCTGCCAGTTCTTTCAGACGCTTCGGAATGATCCTTGCATCCTATTTTGCTCCATTATTCCAAACATCTCCAAAATGTCTTCAAACACCTAGAAAACACTCCAAGTGCATGCAAGACTCACTGGGACCTAATCTAAACTAACTAAAGCCAAATTTAGACCAAGACGCTATAAAAACTATGAAATACACATGCATGAGATCCGAAACACTAAATAATATGCATGCTAAAATGTGTAAAATATGAGAATATCAACTCCCCCAAACTTACTCCTTTGCTTGCCCTCAAGCAAACAAATAAGAATAAGAAGAGAGAGAGGTTGAAGTGAGAGATCAAGTCCGAGAATATTAACAAAACAGTTCGAACCAATGCCCTTGAGAGTAGTTACGTGATGCACGAACAATCTCTACTTTAAATGATTTAGCCATACTTGTTGCTACACAAATTGGGTCTAAGCCTTAGCATTCACAAGCATTGGTAAACCCCCAACTCTTTAACATTCATTAAGTTCAATGGTGGATCATGCTTATGCAAATCAAGTAAACTCATTTTGCATAGGGAAAGATCTTGAGATAAAAGTGATCTTAATCATGCGGGTATTCCGAAGCAAAAGGATCTCTCACGAAAGAATGAACTTTGGCAAAATGCTAAGAGTAAAGAACAACTGATGCATACAAGGATGACTTTCATCTACCCAATGCCCCAATATGATCTTCACTCCTATTTCTAAACCCATCAAGCTTCATTCCTAAGCTACCCTTATCACAAGGTGTTTTTGCCTTCTCAAACCCGCACTTCTCATCACATTTCATTTGGGGGAATTCTTCTTCAAACTTGATTGGATTGGCTTCTCATCTTTTTTTTTCCTTTAGCTCCTCTTTTGCTTGCACGACTTGTCTCTATTTCATCCTTTGGATGACTTAGCCATTTTGGCTCTTTTCTTTCTTTCACACTTAGAGATCCTTACAATTTAACACTTGGAGCTAAATCACTTTCTTGTTTCAACCAATCCAACTTTTGTTTTCCCCCATTCCTTTCTCCATATCTTTCGCTTTCTCCACATTCTCTTTTTCTTTTCAACAACACCCCAAATTCCCAACCTATCTATCCTAGCCTATGTCTAGCTCATTGATGTGTGAGCTAGTTCTACATGAAAGCTTCTCCTTGTCGTCCCAAACTCAACACTTTTTGCTAAGCTCATTCGAAATTAGGCCTCGCGCCGCACACAAGAGATGTAGGTTTGAAGGAAGGTTTGCTTTAGGGTGTGGTTAACCAATCCAAAGGTGGGAATCGGCTATTTAAGCTAACAAGAGTGGTGAAAAGGGAAAAGATAGCTCAAATATGTATATGGTATCCATGAGTCCACTCTTCAATGTACAAGCATGATAATTCAAGTCAAGATTAGAGTTCACTAGATAGAGTTCGGATCAAATCAAAACATGCTTCGACCAAAACATAAACATTCAACACGCAAGATCAAAGCATGGATCATCCTTAACTTTGTGATCGCTCAAATGCATCAAATAACTCCTAATGAGGGCATTAATTCAAACTCTTAAGTTTATATTCCACATGGACATTTCTCCCAATGCAAGTGAGTGCAAACCTATATGCATCCAGACTAAATTTTAATCATGTGAAATGCAACTACATTCTTCTTTTTATGTTCAAAATTTTCAAAATTTTGAAGTTTTTTAATGCATGAGACTCAAGTATGCAAAGAGAAAAATAATAAAACAAAACACAAAATTAGATAACACATAAACCCTCCCCCAAACTTAAATTACACAGTCCCTTGTGTAATAAAAGCTTAAGAGAGAGCTAAACAATGCATGAAAGAGAGAAAAAAACATGATTCTAAATGTTATGTACAAAGTTTGGAGTATAACCTTGGAAGTTTGGAGATGACGAGAGGGATCAAAGGGCCAAGAGAAGCCATACTCATCACGTGGGTTCCTCACATCTTTTCTTGAAGCTCATGACCACTAGACCACCAAGAAACCTTGCAACCACTCAACAAAAGATCAAAACGCCTAAGAAACACAAAAATAAACTAGAAAGCAAAGAGAATATTTACAATGATAAACATGGGAATGTCTCCCAAGTGCACTTTGTTTAACGTCACTAAATTCGACGTTGATTACCTTTTTATGCGGGTGATGGAGGAGTGTGAGCACTCCATGGTGGATACTTGAGTTCAAACTTGAGGACCTTGGTCATGACCTCTTGAAGACCGGCTTGCCCTTTTTCTTTAAGCTCGGGTGTGAGGATTGCTTTGACCATGGCAAAAGGCTTAGACCGTCCCTCACACTTGATTTTGTACTCAATCCCCCCCATTTTCATGTTTCCAAGGGGTGAGAGTCAAGGTGGAAGGTTGGCTTAGCTCGGACTTGAGCTCATCAAACTTGCTTGGTCCGTTTTTCCCCTTGGCCTTGGTCCTTGTTCTCTTCTTTGCAACCTTGCTACTTTAAACCTCATTTTCCATCATTGTGTGAAAGAGGGACGCTAAGCAATCACCATCCAATGCTAAAGCTTCTTCAACATTACCATAACCCAAAGCATTCTTGTCATGGGATTCTTTCTTCTTCCTACGAGCCTTTGGGGGTGAAGCTTTTTCTATCTTCTCACAACTACCCATGTCTTTTACCTTCTCATCATTCCTCTCTTGTTCATCATTCCCCATATCTCAAGTGAGGGAAATAAAAAAGAGCTTAGGCAGGTTCCATCTAGAGCAAATTCATCGGCAATAGCATTTCCCAAGGTTGTTTCCCCTTTGTTCTTCTCAAAACAACTCTCTTCTTTATAAATATATTGGATGGAGGCTAAAGCATACCTTGGAGTTATGCCTACGTCTCTAACTTCCCCTTCTTACTTGGAGTTTCCATATTGCTCATTAAAACCCTTGGAAGTCCTTTCCTCATCAATCCCAACATTAACAATTGGTAAAACCCTCACTTCCTTTGGTTCCTCGGATGGCAAAGAGAGTTTGACCAATTTGGGTTCCAAAGTCTCCAAATGGAAGGCTAATTGCTCAATCTCATTGGTGATCTCATCATGCAAGCCCTCTATTTTATCATTCATTGCTTCCATCATCTTGCCAAACTTGATATCATTCATTTGTTGACCTTCTAGGATTTGATGGAGCACCTCTCTTTGTTCCCCTTCTTGGTTAGAGATTTGAGCATACACATTTTTCTCTTTTTAGCCTTATTGATTTCCTTGAACGTCATGGTTAGACCATTGATTGAGAAGTATACTCTCTTGAACGTAATTCCCTTTGTTGACCACAAAATTGACTTCATCTCGGCGTTGGTCATGAACCAAACAAGCTCTTCTTTGTTGCACACCTATGACCTTTTCCATTATATCCAGTTCATCTTGCAATCCTTTTAATTCGTAGTCTTGACATGATCTTTCTAGAGGGGTCGTATCATGCCTCTCAATGTAGCTTTCATGACTCTTAGAAAAGTTTTCAACAAGTAGCTCTCCTTGCTCCACGGTGAGGTTTGCAAAGCGCCATTTTCTAGCGGAATCCAATGTCCATTTGTGCTCTTTATCAACTCCCAAATAGAAAATGTTAAGAATAGCTCCTCTCTTGAACCCATGATGGGGAAAATCTCGAGTGTATCCCTTGATTCTTTCCCACGCCTCATGAAAGGTCTCATGCATGCCTTGTTAGAAACTCAAGATGTCCTTCCTAGTTTGGACCGTTCTTTGTGTGGGGTAGAACTTATTAAGGAAGATCTCTTTGCAATCATCCCAAGACTTCACCAAGTGAGAAGGTAATGCTCTCTCCCATTGGCTTGCTTTTTCTCCAAGAGACAATGGAAACAAGATGAGCTTGATACTCTCATGGGGCACTCCTCCAATCCTAATTGTGTCACACAACCTCTCAAATGAGTCCAAATGATCATGAGGATTTTCCCTTTTCGTCTCCAAGAATCTAGACTCTTGAATCAACCTAACCAAGCTTGCTTTGATTTCATAGGCCTTGGCTTCAATTAGAGGAGGGTGGATTCCATATCTCAATCCACGACAACAAGGAGTGCCACCAATTGAGGTCGTGGTATTTCTTGAGGTTTTGGAGGTTGAGAATTGTCGCATTGGTCGTCCATCTCTTGAGGTTGTAGAACTTCAAGAATGTATTTTCGATTGACCACCTCAAACTCCTCAATTGATCTTGTCTTCCCATTTTTTTTTTTTTTTTTTGGTACCTTTGAAAGCACAAAAGAACTAAGGAAGACAAGTTAGTAATAATAACTAAAAGAAAATTCATCAGGTCCACAAGATGCATGCACTTAGCTATATGCATTAACATAGTGTAAACAAAAGCTTAGTCTCAAGCAAATTCTAAATCCTAATGGTTATTGTTATTGCCTCCCAGGCAACGGCGCCAAATTGATGATTGGATTTTTGATAGTCTAATATCAATTACCCAAATGCTATCGTTGTAGCACTTAGGGATCGATCCAAGGAGGCACAGAGAACGACGCACTAGGAATGCAATAAATTGATTAAGCTAAGCAAACAAGTTGGTTTGGGTTTCTAACAATCCTAAATGATTCAAATTAAACAAGCGAACAAGTAAATAAGCACTAAACAAGATTAAAACAATGATAAAAGATGATATTTGGGCAAGCAATTGACTTGGGGGAATCTAAGCTAATCAGTGATGTCCATTTCTTAATACAAGTATCCTTAAGCCTAGAACACTAAATAAGATTAATCTAATCTCTTAGCACTAATCACTTTGCTAATTATCAAATCAAGAACAAACTCTCATTTGTGAAAATGTTAATTAGCAAGCATTAAATTCAAGTTCTATTAGCTAATAATCACCTTAGACAATCACTCTCATGAGCTAAGTATGAAAATCCTCTTATTTAATTCATTGGGCATTTCATCGAACACCTTGTGTGCATGAAATGCCCTTAGTTCAAGATCAACTTTCTAAAGCCTAATCTAGCATTATAACCATCAAATAAGTGAGGAAAAAATATAATTAGGCCCTAGACATCAAGAATTAACCAAGAAACCCCCTAATCTACCAAGCCTAAATGATCCAAGAAGGTCTACACACCAAATCTCATGAAAGAGGTGTTGTTAATCATGATTAGAGAATAGGAAGATGAAATATTAAATGGGAATTAAGAGAAACAAACTTTAAATTGCATTAAAAACTCAAGATCCCTCTTACAATCACCTAGAACCCTAAAAGGAGAGGTTTTTAGCAAGAGAAAAGAGATAGGATCTCTAAAAATTAGGTCTAAAGCCTTATATACAAGTTTGGACTGCGCCCCAACACCTGGCTGTGGTTTCCTGGTGTACCAGGCCGGTGTAGGGGTCTTATTCACACCGGGTAAGGGTGGGCCGGTGTGCTTGGGCGGTGTTTCCCCTGTCCAGGCTGGAGTCAAGCGCCCGAGGTCTCGCGGCCAGATGGATACACCTTCGGTAAAATCACGATATCTCCTGGAATACATGTCTGAATGGCCTCAAACCACCTCCATTAGACATCTGACTCATTGGGCTACAACTTTAATGAATATCATTGGAGCTGAATCAGATCGGAAATCCTTCGTCCTGCTAATTCTTTCAGATGCTTCAGAATGATCCTTGCATCCTATTTTGCTCCATTATTTCAAACATCTCCAAAATGTCTCCAAACACCTAGAATACACTCCAAGTGCATGCAAGACTCACTAGGACCTAATGCAAACTAACTAAAGCCTAATTTAGACCAAAACACTTTAAAAACTATGAAAGACACATGCATGAGACCTAAAACACTAAATAATATGCATGCTAAAATATGTAAAATATGAGAATATCAGGCGGGTCGGGTGTTACAACTTCTACACGAAGTCGAGATCCAACGCGCTAAGAAACAAAATCCAAAGTTTCAATCAACAATCAGTGGAATATTTCTATGAAGCGTGGGAACGTTTCAAAGAGTACGAGAGAGATTGCCCTCATCATGGTTTCTCCGGTCCGAATGTGCTCAACATTTTCTACCGAGGATTACTACCGAAATATCAACTTTCTCTCGACACGGGCAGCAATTTAGACTTCTCCATGAAGACCATTAACCAAGGAAGAGCTCTCATTGAAAACCTTGCTATTTCGGTTAGCAACAATTCTTCCGACTACGATAGATCGACTAGATCGAACGTGTAGGAATCGAAAGAGATTTCCGAGCTAAAAGTCATGATGAAACGACTTCTCAACAACCAAAACCGCCAAGAACATACTTGTGAAGCTACTATTGGAGTCGATGGTGACACTTAGTACGAACCCGAAAACAATGGTTTTAATGAGAGCACAATGTCAATACCAATGTCAATACCAAAGCCGATTCAACAACAACTTCCGCAATGCCAACTTGAACAACCTCTCTTATCGAAACCCGAACGTGGAGAACCCTCAAGATCAGCCTTATCCACAACAATCAAGACCATACCAAAACCGGTTCCAAAACGGGAACTATGGAGGAAATGGGAACTTCCAACCAAGACCACCCTTCAATGCACAAGCCGCTCCTTACAACAACTCAAACACGCAGCAACAAGGTATCTCTAACTCTCAATTTGCTGCCCAAATAGCGAAGCTCGAGCAATCAATTAAACTTCTCGCCCAAAGCAACGAGAAGACGACGAAAGATTTTAACATCAAGGTCGATTGTATGTACGACGACTAAAATGGGAAATTTGAATCTCTTTCAACCCATGTCAAGAAGTTGGATATGCAAGTTTCTCAAACCGCGGACTCCACTAAGAGACCGAGCAAAATTTTACCCGGAAGAGTGGAAGATAACCCGAAGAGGTTTTGCAACGTGATCTCCACCATACCCGAGAAGGAAGTCGATGCTAAGATGGAGCCTAGAGAAGTTCCAAAATTTGTCCCACTTTATGTACATGTCATTACCGAATCCAAGATGATCCAAAAACTACCATTCGAGGTAACAAAACTAATCCCGCTTCAAAGGCTTAGAAAAGCCGATGATTCGGGACATTTTTCTTTTTCTTGTTGGATTTCGAAAATTTATTTTACGGATTGCTTGTGTGATTCCGGAGCCAACATCAACATCATGTCTAAGACATTTGCCGAGAAACTCGGTATAATGAATCTCACTCCATCTACCGTGAGAGTAATTTTTGGGGACTCATCACAAAAGAAACTTGAAGGAGTGATCCATGATCTTCAAATACTTATTGGAAACAATATCGTTCCCGCTGATTTTCAAGTTCTCGAAATGGAACGAGACGAAGATAGACTGTTGATTTTTGGTCGACCCTTCTTAGCTACTGTTGGAGCCATCCTTGATCACGCCAACCGTAAAGCTGTCTACTTGAATGTGGATCGAAGGAGGCTCTATCCTACGGTCCCAAACGAAATTCCAAACCCGAGGGACGAACAGAAGATGAAAAACTCGATTTTCCCCAAAGGAAAAGAGAAAGATAAGTTGATTAAGACGGAACTACCCAAGGATGAGAAAGTGGAAGGAATGATTGAGAAGACGAAACAAGCTCTTCGAGAAGTGAAGGTGATACCGAAAAAAGGCGAAACACGTCATAAACAAGACGATGCCAACTGCACATTTGTTTCCGAGATATCTACTGCTCACACCTAATCTTACAAAAAAAATGAGCTAACGACTTTAACCAAAAGCGCTTGATGGGAGGCGATTTCTGTTTTTCGAAAACCTCTTTCCGAGTTTAGATTTCTGTTTTGTATGAGGACAAACAAAGATTTAAGTCTGGGGGAGTTGATAACACCAGTTTTTTACCGTTTTTATGGATCACTTTCATATTCTTTAGCAGGTTTTTTAACTCCCTTTTATAAGGTTTTCAAGTAATTTTCATATTTTAGAGATTTGAAAGACGTTTCAGGTTACTCGGAATAAAAAAGTGCATTTCGGAGCAAAAATACGTTTTTTAATAAACTTGGACCGTCAAGAAGTCTTGCAGATAATGAAGACTTTTCACCGTCTGATCATCCCCAAATTTGGACAGAACAAAGTAGAGACAACCAGCTTTCAAATGCAATTGGATTTGAGGAAATCCAATGGTTGGATCTTTAAATACACCCGAAGTACTGAAGGCAGATGAAGATGCCCCGAAGATGAAGCCGCCGCGCCTCGAGGAGCCGGACCCGCGGCCAAGCACCTTTCTGCCGCACCTAGAGCCACTCTACCCGTGGCCAGAGGCCAGTTCGTTGTGGCCAGAGGCGACGGACCCGCGGCCAACATCCTACGCGACCAAATCGACTTGTTTCTTCACCCGAGGCCAAAACCGTCTTTTCCCCATCAAACCCTAAACGAGATTAGCTCTCTAAATACTTATTTTATGCGTCTTAGACAGACACGTTACATTATTCTCACACTTGAAGGCATAAGCGAAGCTCTTGTGACTTGTGCACTTGTTTTCTTTTGATTAGAGCAAAGGATTCTCGATTCGTGTTCTTCGATAGAGAAGCTTTCTTCATCCCTTTTTACTTATTGTTTTTATTTGATTTATTGAATATGATTACCTCAGCAATGGCTGAGTAATCTCTTTGTTGGGTATATTGGTTTGAAGGGGAGCTTATGGTTCGATTCTTATTAGGTTTTTAGTCTAGGATACTGATTAATTAGGGTTCTTCGTTCTATCCTTGTTGTTAATGTGTTGTTTGACTAACCTTCTTAGCAATCGATATTAGTCGTTTTAGAGCCACGGAAGTGCTGTACCTAATCGCTTGACCTAGGGTAGACGAGCAAATCCGTCTTAAGATTTCTGAAGTATACTTACAGAGGAATTGTGGGAGTAAACGACCTTTGAGAGTATCATTCACTTCATGCGCGGGCGGAGTCGGAAGCTACCGTCCGAGTACAGAAGTGAGTATGTCTGTAGGATTACGGTAGTAGACTAGACGCAGCGTACGTATTCCAAGTTCAAGAACCCAAAGACGACAAAAAGTCGCCTTAGAAATCCTAGAAATCTCCTCGTAAAAATCGGCCATAAACCCTAGAAAATTCCCAATTTGCCAACGCTTCACTTAATTGATTCACAACCTCGATAAAATAGTTAGTTAACTACTGACCTTCTTAGTTTAGTTTAGATTCCATAGATACGACCGTGACAAAACCTAAAATATATTTTACGTCTAGACATAAGTTAGAAGTCGTTAGAAATTAGACAACATCTATCCTTGTGGATTCGATCCCTAAATACTACTTCGTGTGTTGTGCACTTGCGGCTTAGATATAAAGGGTAAAACCCCACGCCGGGGTTCTTTCCCGGTGTGTCAATGATGGTAAGAATTTTTAGATTTCGCTGATTTTTCTTTTCTTGCAGTTCATTGCCTCTATCAACGAGATGGCAGCCACTTATGAATCCGAAGCTCGTTGCAGTAAGAGCCAAGTTGATGAGGCAAAGAAAGACGCCTCGTCGGAGAAGAAAATATTGGTTGAGGTGGAGAATAGATTAATTTCTTTTTCGACTAAAGTTACGGACCTCGAGCGGGAGAAGACTGTTCTAAGAGAGGAGGCTGCAAACTCGCGGGCCTTGCCAACCGATGCGAGGTTCAAAGAGAGAAATTGGAAGACGAGATAGCTTCCTTGAAAAAGCAGATCGAGGAGAAGGATGCCTTGCGTGCTGCCGAGATCGAAAAGGCCCAGAAGGACGTCAAGCGAGAATCGGTCCATAAATTTGAGGATCGACTTTCTAAGGTGAGGGAGGAAGTCGATAAGCTGAAAGATGCTAAAGACAGAGAGCTTGAGTTGGTGGGGGTTAATTGTAAACTATTGCTCATCGGGGACATTCAGTCGGGAAAGGTCAAGTCTCTTGATGAGGAAGCTGAGAAGCTGAAATCTTGGAAAACCGATCTGACTGGTGCTGACGAGGAAGTTGATAGAATTGAAACTTGCTTGAGAGATGAGCTTAAAGTTTCGCCAGTCTCGAAGGGTTCGGGGGATTCTATGCAGAACGGAGAGCCGACTGACTCTGCCGCGACTTGAGCTCTCGTGATCGATCGTGTTGATGTTGTGGAAAGTGTTTAGGATTTCAAGGCGGATCAAATTGTATTAGTTACTTTTGTTGTAAGGTCCTAAAGGATGTGTTTTTCTTTGTTTCGAACGTATTTTATGCATGGATGGCTTTATCCAATGCTATGGAGTTTTTTTTATCTGTAACTTTTCATACAGTTTTACCCTCTTTTATAGAAAAAACTAACTTACGCAAATAGTAAATGAGAGGACCTTAGCACTTTTCGTTCTGGAGTGATTCATTTAAAATTCCAGGGGTTTAGTGAATGAATTCAACTAGAAAAAACCTCAAAATGTTGATTGCAACGCTGCTGAAGTTTTAAGTGGTTAGTAATAGACTACAAGAAAACATCCGATTTCCGACGGCCATATTGGTCGGAAAACCGTCGGAAAACGGCTTTTCCGACCAATTTCCCACCGATTTGGGTCGTCGGGACTATCGCGTCGGAAATCAATATTGGTCGGAAATTGGTCTGGACTTTCCGACAGATTCCCGACCATTATTTTCCTGACCAATTACCGACGTTATAAAGCGTCGGTAATTACCCGACAAGTTCCCGACAACAGTCCGACTAACATATTTCTGACCAAATACCGACCATACTTTTTGCGACCATATTCCGACCAATTTAACTTCCGACCAACTTCCGACTAAACAAAATCCTGACCATATTCCGACCAACCTAAATTCAGACCAAATTCCGACCAACCTAAATTCCGACCAAATTCAGACCAACCTAATTTCCGACAAAATTCCGACCAACCGAAATTCCGACCAACTTCCGACTAAACCAAATCCCGACTATATTCCGACCAACCGAAATTCAGACAAAATTCCGACCAACCGAAATTCAGACAAAATTCCGACCAACCTAAATTCCGACCAAATTCCGACCAACTTGAAATATGGATATAAATTCGAAATTATTTTGAAATTTTTTGAATTTTGATTAATTTAATTTAATTTAATTTAATTAATTCGAAAATGAAAATTTAAATTAATATTAAACATTAAAATATTATAAAATAAAATAGTTTTGAAAATAAAATAACAGAAAGTGTTTTTAAAACATTAAACATATTAAACATTTGCGGATCCCGATCCCGTTCCCGGGTAATCCGGAAACTTCGCTCTCATCCAAGACGACATGCAAGCGATATCTGACCTCGCCTCCGAAAATTCATCTTGCGTGGCACTTAACTTGAATTCGGTGTCCGTTTTCGCCGCCTCCAAAGCTTCTACTTTGGACTTGAGCTCTTCATTCTGCTGGATGAGTTCTTCAGAGAAAAAAGAACCAGAATAAGACCCGTCGTCCATAAACGGGATCGTACCCAAACCCCCGCGACGACGCCCTTTTTTATCAAGGGGAAATTCCTGTATAAAATATAAATAAATTAGAACCTAATAAAATTATAATGTAAAACTATAAGAAACAAAAACTTACGTTCATAATGAGACGGTTGACCGCTTCCCGCGACATCTTGTGACTGTTGGGTCAGCTCGATGTCGGTCTTCTGCTTCGTCACGTTCTCGTAGATCTCCCTTATCAGGGGATCCTGAATAACCCCGGTTGTCTTGTTCGTGTGGCACCTCTTCATTAAGTCCAAGTGATTCGGACGCACACCTCCGGCCTCTTTAGTCTATAAAAAAGAATAAAAAAATATGAAAAAATAATTTAATAATTAATTAAAAAGAGAAAACAATGTCAACAATAAAAGATTACCATTTGAATTTCTCGGGTCTGGAAGCTGCTCGAACCGGAGTTGTGGATGTATTGGCCCTTCCCGTTGCGCTCATTCTTTCAGTTTCCCAAATTAGTCTTCGAGAGTTTCTCTGTCGCCGGTTGTTGCCAATATGGTCTGTAGTTATTCCAAACCTCCAAATTCAAGCCTTTCGGCTTGTCTGCCCCTTTCCTCCACTTTTTCTTTCACTCGTTCATATGTCTCTTGAACTGCGTACCCGATTCCTTCATAAATAACTTTTCCACCATGACACTGTGAGAGGGATGCCATGTAAACTCTTGCTACGAAAACATAAATAAAAATGCTTAGCAAAATATTAAAAAAATACTTATAAATATAGGAAAAATATAGTAATTGACAACTTACCGCAAATTGTCTAAACCAAATTTTCTTCTCATCATACGGGACTTCTAAAAACTTCTTGTACGGTTTGTCGAGGATCGAATGGAAAATCCTCATAACGGCCTTGCTAATCCTGTTGTTCGATATACCAAACCTACAAAAAAAAGATAAACTATAAACAATTTGATATTAAATATATATATATATATATATATATATATATATATATATATATATATATTAACTAAGGGTTTTTACCATGTCGATCTTCCAACGAGATGTGGATCAAGCCGGATGTGCAAGTCCCGGCCCGGTTGTTGGACTAACTCCTCGATGGTCATGATTCGAGGAGCTTGACTCTGCGACTCCGGGATAGTCGATGTGGCCGGACTTGGTGGTTCTTCCCCTCTAGTCGAACCACCGCTACGTGGAGGTTGTTGCATCCCTTGAGACGAACCACCGATGCACAAGTTTGCGAAACCGTCGTACGACCTTAACAAAAAACGCAAAATTTGTTAGATATTAAACGCAAACGCAAACTATAAATAAAACTAAGGAGAGTTTACCAAAGCAGTAAACAAACGAAGGAGAGTTTATTATAATCCAAAATATTGTTACCATATCTATAAAGAGATTTGATTGGGGATAATTTGAATGATTCTAGGCTCGATTACTATTACGGCTTTCTAATGGTGATTTCGATTGTGAACATGGGATTGTTCTTGTGGGCAGCTAGCAAGTATGTCTACAAGAGTGATGAGACCAAAGAGTTTAGTGGAGGATGTGTTCAAATGGAGGCCAAAGCCTTAGACGCATCTCCTCTTACTATCTAATTATAACAATGAGAGATGTGTATATATATGGTTTTCTAGAAAATTTGTAAGTTGTGGTATATTCTAATTAACATGATGAATAAAACGTTAGTGTTTATTCTAATCAAACAATTAAAACTTGGAAAAACAATTTGTACTTGCTCAAGTTCAATGGTCTTGTTCTAATTGTTGTAACACAGAAATCAATTCTCATTGGTCGCATACACTTGAACATTGAAGAATTTACAAGATCCTGGTTTGAAAAAGCTGGTAAATTATTACCTAAAAAATGAGTAATTTGGAAACTAACGAGCCTCTGCCTTTAGATACAACCAACGATATAAAACTATCAAGCAAGTGAACTTGGAAACTCTTCTTTAATAAAAAAAAACTTTGAAACTCGTAACTCTTAATCTTAAAATCCAAACAACAACAACCACAAATCATAAAATTATTTACATGGTAAGAAGAAGTCGGCGGCGGAGGAGGGACGGCGGCTCCGGCGGACGTCGGCTCCGGCGGACGTCGGCTCCGGCGGACGGCGGCTCCGGCGATCTACAAAACAAGAGACGAAAAAAAAATTAGGAGAAGAAAACAGGATGAGAAGAGGAAGAGAAGAGGGAGAGAAGAGAAGGAAGAGGAAGAGGGAGACTTACCAGGGAGAGGGACGGCGGTGAAGGTCGGCGGAGAGAGAGAATCGGCCGTTTGAGAGAAGAGAGATCGAGTAAACGAAGAAGAAGATGCGTATGTGGTATTTAGATCTACGAAATTCCGACCACCGAATCGGTCGGAATTTGGTCGGGTTTGAAAATATCAAACCGCCAAAATATTTCATTTAGCGGTTAATTTCCGCGGGTTTTATTTCAGGTTGGTCGGAAATCAGTCGGTATGTCCGACGAGATTCCGACTAACCCATAATATTGCATGTCTTCTGATTGGTGGATATATTGTAAACACTTAGCATTTTTTCGAAAATATTCATATTGGTCGGAAATGGGTCGTAATTTCCGACCAATTTCCGACCAATATGAATATTTCTGAAAAAATGCTAAGTGTTTATAATTAGAGGACATTTTCTGAATATTAATATTGGTCGGAAATTAGTTGGAAATTCCGACCAAATTCTGACCATTTAGGGTTTCGAGTATAAAATACTAAATTTTCAAATTGTACACTGTTTAATAAACATGTAAACATCTTATGTCTAACAAATATGTGGCAAAGTAAACATATAATAAAATATATGATGTTTTTATAAATTGAAAGTATATCGAATTAAACCGTTCATAACGAAACATTCACTTTATATTTATACTTTTCGGTTTCTATTAGGTTTTATAGGATATGCCCCAAAATTGGTTTAGTTAAGATATATGGAGATTGAATTCTTTCAAAAGATCATATCTAACCATATTAAACATAGTCCAAATCAAATTTATGTTGTTTGAGGTTTCGAAACCCCAATGGGTCGGAATTTAGTCGGAAATGTCGAGGAATTCCGACCATTTTCCGACCAAACAATGAGATTTTCCGACCATTTTCCGACCAAACAAAGAAGTTTTATGGAAGTGTTAAAAATTTAATCAACAAACAACGTTGTTGCAATTAAAAAAAAAGAAGGCATGATCAAAAACTATATATATATATATATATATATATATATATATATATGTGTGTAAAACAAAAGATGATCAAAACCCCTTTAGCGCACAAAAAAAAAAAACTTAGCGGTTAATTTGGTCGGGTTTGAAGATATCAAACCGCCAAAATATTGGTTTTATTTCGGGTTGGTCGGAAATCAGTCGGTATTTCCGACGAGATTCCGACTAACCCATAATATAACACTTAGCAGTTTTTTCGAAAATATTCATATTGGTCGGAAATTGGTCGTAATTTCCGACTAATTTCCGACCAATATGAATATTTCTGAAAAAATGCTAAGTGTTTATAATTAGAGGACATTTTCTGAATATTAATATTGGTCGGAAATTAGTTGGAAATTCCGACCAAATTCCGACCATTTAGGGTTTCGAGTATAAAATACTAAATTTTCAAATTGTATACTGTTTAATAAACATGTAAACATCTTATGTCTAACAAATATGTGGCAAAGTAAACATATAATAAAATATATGATGTTTTTATAAATTGAAAGTATATCGAATTAGACCGTTCATAACGAAACATTCACTTTATATTTATACTTTTCGGTTTCTTTTAGGTTTTATAGGATATGCCCCAAAATTTGTTTAGTTAAAATATATGGTCGGAATATAGAATTAAATGTATTAAAAAATACGTACACCATATTTAAAATTTTGAAAAATCATGAAAATTTTGTTGATTTAAAATAGATGCATATGAAAAAACATTGTTACAAATTTATTCTGAAACTGATGAATAAAATGAAATAGATTTATAGGAATCCTTATTAATTAAAAATATTCGTACAACTAATTAAAGCATGTGAAAAAAGTTTCATAAATTTTTTACTTAAAAATAAATGCATATAAAATATTGTTTACAAAAACCTATTCTGAGTCCGATGAATAATCTGAAGAAGCTGAATCGGATTCCTCATCAAATTCTCCTCTCTCTTCTTCAGAATCCTCAAATAGTTCGCCCATGCCGGTGAAGTCAACCACAAGGTCAACCTCTAGAGAATGCTCGATTTCACCTAAATTACCAATTGGCATTTCCTGTAAAGGGTCATGCTCGGAAACACCAGATATCATTCCTCTTGGTTGTATCGATGTTACTGCAATCCACGGATCTTGCTTGTTCCTAACCCGGGGGTATCGAATGTAGGAAACCTTGTCTGCTTGTGAAGCAAGAATAAATGGATCGTATTTCCGATGTCGCTTGCCTACGTGAACAGATGTCACACCGAATTCGTCCTGAAGTAGACCTTCCACTGGATCATACCAATCGCAATAGAACACAATGCACTTCAAACCAATCAATCCTGGATATTTGACTTCTAATATTTCGTGGAGTATTCCGTAGTAAACAAATTCTCCGGATGTAGACGAAATACCGTAGTTGCATGTTGTCCTTGAACTCCCTTCACGAAAAGCCTTAAAAGCATACCCCCGAGTGCAATACATCGGATAAACACTTGGAAAAAAGTAGGGTCACGCACCATCTCAACTAACCATGTGGGAATCGATGTCCCGGTAGTATTCATCTGATCAACCTGTACAATTTGTGGACACTCATAAACAATATGTGTAAGCATGTAAAATTTAATTTAATTGCGGGAAATCGAGCACTTACGTAATATTTCAACCAATCCGCGAATTCATTCTGTTTACGGACCATAAGCTCATCCTCTGTGCAATTTGGAAACCAATTCCTAATTTGCTCCATGTATATACTGTGAATAAAAAAAATACATTATTCAAAATACTATCAAGGATTAATTTTTGGTAATTACTAAACAAATACATTATTCAAAATCAAGTGACGTACCTCTCATATTCGAAAACGTCTTCGCAGTTTGTCAGAAGATATGTATGCAAATGCCTTTGTTCCTCCTCTGTTAGTCGTCTAGACCTCCCTTTTCCACTAAGCCTTCCAATTTCTGCAAAAAAAATTTGGGACATAGACCGGATACAGCGGTTTTTCTCCTCCATCATCATGACGTGCAGGTCGTCTACTTTTAGTCTTCACCGAAGATGGAAAGTAGTAGCTAGCAAAGTTGGATGCTTCTTCATTCACGCTCTGTGCAACAATAGAACCCTCGACTCTTGCAAGATTTTTCACCTTCTTCTTTAGGTTGAGCATATATCGCTCAAACGGATACATCCATCGATATTGAACTGGCCCACCAAGTCTTGCTTCCCTAGGGAGATGAATAGGAAGATGTTCCATAACATCGAAAAATGCTGGTGGAAATATTTTCTCGAGGTTGCATAGGAGAGCCGGTATCTTCTTCTCCAAATTTCGGATACCGTCTGCTGTAAGTGATCTCGTGCATAAATCCCGGAAGAAAGCACCGATCCCTGCATAAATGATAAATAAAATTAGTAAAATTTAGACAATTTAGATAAATTTAGTAAAATTTAGATATAATTTTGTAAATTATAAATGTACCTGCAATAGCTCCATGGACGTTTCTAGGAAGAAGACCGGCAAAGGCAAATTGAAGGAGGCGTTGCATGATAACGTGACAATCATGACTCTTCAACCCTGAAAACTTCCCTTCTCCAATATTAACGCAATTACGAAGGTTAGATGCGTATCCGTCTAGGAATTGAACACTATGCGTAATCCAGTCGAAGAACACCTCCTTTGAAGGCTCATCCAAACGGAAAGCGGGGGCCAGAGATTTTCCGTTCGCCAATATATGGAGTTCCTTCCGAGAACAAATTTCTGGCAAATCCAATCTGGCCTTCAAATTATCTTTCGTCTTCCCTTGCACATTTAGAACATTATTCATGATGTTGTCAAAAAAAAAAATTTCAATGTGCATGACATCTAGATTATGGCGCAGCAGGTGGTTCTTCCAATATGGCAAATCCCAAAAAATACTCCTCTTGTTCCAATTGTGGTACTCGCCACAACCATCTACGGGAAAATGACCATTACCACCACATGAAACCGTCTTCTCAGCACCAAAATATCTCAACTGAGTGATGATGTTATTCCCATCCGGCTCAGGAGGTGGACCATCAAATATTTTTTTGTTCTTCTTAAACAATGTCGTGCTCCGACGATATGGATGATCATGCGGCAGAAATCGTCGATGACAATCGAACCAAGAAGTCTTTCGACCGTGCTTCAATCGGAACGCATCAGTGTTATCTTGACAATACGGGCACGCCAACCTTCCATGAGTCGACCATCCAGATAGCATACCAAATGCTGGAAAATCACTTATGGTCCACATAAGTACCGCACGCATCGTGAAATTCTGTTGGAGAGAAACATCGAACGCTTGAACACCATCTTTCCATAACATTTTCAACTCATAAATTAATGGCCGCAAGAAAATATCAAGGGATCTCTTAGGATGCTCCGGTCCGGGGACAAGAATCGTGAGGAACAAAAACTCTCGTTTCATGCACAAACTAGGCGGAAAATTGTAAGGTGTGACGATTACTGGCCACAATGAATATTGCCTCCCATGTTTCCCAAAAGGGTTGAATCCATCTGTAGATAACCCGAGGTATACGTTACTTGACTCAGCCGCAAAACTAGGATACACCTCTTGAAAATGTTTCCACGCTTCTGCATCTGAAGGATGCGCAATCTCTCCATATGAGTTATGTTCTGCATGCCATCTCATAGCTCCTGCCGTGCGCTCGGATTGATATAACTTCTTCAACCTATCTGTTAACGGCAAATACCACATCCGTTTATGTGGAACTGGTACTCTTCCACCCGTTTCCTGATACCGAGGTTTCCCACAAAAACGACACTTGCGACGGTTTTCGTCATTTCTCCAGTATATCATACAATTGTCGATGCACACATCTATTATCTGATACGGCAATCCAAGACCAGCTACAAGTTTCTGAACCTCGTAGTATGAAGCCGGTGAGAGATTATCTTCAGGTAAAATATCTTTCACAAAATCAGCTATCGCATCCACACAATCCTCTGCCAAGTTGAAATCGGTCTTTATTGTCATCAACCTGCTTGCAGTTGATAAAGGCGATATTCCCTCTCTACATCCTTCGTATAGTGGATGCTTAGCTGCATCTAGCATATCAAAAAACTTCCGAGCTTCTAAATTAGATTCCTCTATTCTAATACCATCCGGAACATACGATGCTACGTTTTCGCGATACGCATCATTCACCATCTGAACGTTTGCATCTACTTCCGGTGTTGGTTCCTCTATTCTACCCGAATAATTAAAACCACTACAATGATGTTGCACCATTGCATCAGTTTCTCCATGCGTATACCAAATCTTATAACTCGGCATTAACCCATTCCTATAAAGATGCTTCCATACTTCCCCAACAGAGACTAATCTATGATTCCGACATTTAGGACAAGGACAATACAATTTACCGTATTCCGACGTCATGCTATTGTTTGTCGCAAATTTCATGAATTCCTCAACACCTTGTGCATACTCATCCGTCAGTAAATTCGTCGCTGGATCTTGCCGTGGTCTATCCATCCACGATCGAAAATAATCTCTAGTGTTTGGATTTGAAGAAGAGATTTTTTTGTTTTGTTTGTGTGAATTGTGAATGAGGGTGGTGTTGTATTTATAATTAAAATTTCCCGACCAATTTCCGACCATTGTAAAACAAATTCAAACGGCTATGAAACGTCTAGTGTAACGGGCAGATTAACGTGTATATTTCGTCGGAATTTAGTCGGATTCCTTACTGGTCGGAAATTTAATCCAATTTCCGACCAATTTCCGACTATAATAATATTCGCCAACGGCTATAAACGGCTAATGCAACGGGTATATTAACGTATATCTCGTCGGAATACAGTCGGAAATTGGTCTGTAATACCGACCATTTTCCGACGATTGTTAGTCGGTCTCCAATACGTCGGAAATCCGTCGGGAAATTAACGTATATATTTCGTCGGAATTTAGTCGGATTCCTTATTGGTCGGAAATTGGTCGGAAATTTAATCCGATTTCCGACCAATTTCCGACCATAGTAATAACGTATATATCATCGGATAACAGTCGGAAATTGGTCTGTACCGACCAATTTCCGACGATTGTTACTCGGTCTCCAATACGTCGGAAATCCGTCGGGATTTCCGACGAAATTTCCGACCAACGTAAAATTGTCGGGAATTACCGACTAATTTCCGACGGGTGTGTTTTACTCGGAATGTCGTCGGTATGTGGTCGGAAATTCCCGACCATTTTAAATTGGTCTAAAATGTGGTCGGAAATCGGGATGTTTTCTTGTAGTGATAGGAGCGAGGTTTAACTAATTTCTTAGAGACTAGTTTCTGAGTTGTTTGTAGTAGGCGAAGTAGATTCACAAAGTGTTTCGAATTTCATATGAAGTGGTGTGTTCTGAAACGAACTGCTTAGTATTTTGTATGCTGAAATGTGTGACATGTTTGAGATGTTTGAGACCAGTGTGCTATGAAGCGAATGATAACTCGGTTTAGATTTTACTTCGGTCTTAGGGTCTTGCGATGTAGGCTGTCACTTATGTTCCCATTTCGATAGTAAAATTCGAGTGGTTTGGTCGAGATATATAATTTCCTTCCTTTGGTCTAGATATATCCGCCTAAAACTTATAAAGTGCGCTTTAATCCATGGTAGATTGTAAAAGAACCGTGATACGTACATGATAAGTGTTAGAATCTAAAAATGATGTAGGAGCTCGTTGTTGTGTCCAGCAACAGACGAGAATGACATGTGTAAATGTAAAAGGCATATTGAAAAAAACTTAGAAAATACGTTAAATTGCATTTAAGAAGGATGGGAGTATGTCTATACGTACCCACTCCCCCCCCCCCTTTTAAAGAGGGGGGACAGCTGCACCTATCCGAAGGTCGGTTGCCTACGTACCATTTTCAGGGATCAAACCATCCCGTCGTTCATTGTAATGCGGCGATTCTTAGCTGACCGAATGTTTTCTTCTTATGCGGGTCTTCTTGGGGGTTCCTCTCGGCTTTCTCGGTTTATTTGTTGCTATGCTGAGATTCCGAGGGACTTTTTTCTTCGTGTTTGAGCAGGGTAGCGGGGTAGAAGACTTTGTTGTTTATTTGGGTGAAAGATAGGCGTTGATGTGGCAAGTCCATGATTGCTCCGACAGTTGCTAGGAATGGCCATCCGAGGATTATTGGAGCCGGGTAGATTTTTTCGGCTTTGTAGACGTAGAAGTCGACGGGGGATATGAAATCTCTGATTATGACGGGCACATTACGTGCGATCCCTTGTGGTGTTGTGTGAGACTGGTTAGTTATGTTGATCCTATTTTGGGTTGGCTGGATATGCCTGAGTCCGAGGTGTTCAGCGGTTAATCTGAAATAATGCTTAGGTAAGCTCCGGAGTCGCACATGACATTAATAAAGTCGACGCCTTGGACGTTTTACGAGATGAGGAATTGCTCTTGTTCCTGTGTTTTGTAAAGTATCTCGATTGGTCGTCCGTGTCTTGCATATGTGAAAAGCTCCTCTATTTCTGATGTAGATTTGGTGTTGTTGCGGAAAAATCGTTCGAGTATGCGTTCCTTGAATGCTTTTGTGAACGATATGTCATTGGGCAGTTTGTGAACTTCTTGAAAAAATTCTTAGAAGTTTTATGTGCCTATCTTGTTCAGGTGCCAGCGCAGCGGTGTGGATATGGGAGGGTTTGGTTCGAAACCGAGTGAGATTTGCAGTTGGAGGCTCCGGTATCATGGCATACGAGAGACTCGATGTACAACATATTTTCATCTTTGGCCAGTTCGTTCGAGTACATTCTCGGCTGATCGCCGGTCTGGCCTTTGGGGTCGGTTTTCGTCTTTTCTTCCCAGAGATAAAATCTGAAACTTGGTGCAGAACATCCTGGAATGACGATGGTGCTCACAGTATGAGTTCTCTTCGAAAGTCAGACTTGAAGTGTATACCTCTTTTTAGCGCGTTGATTGCGACTCGATCGTTCAGGCTTCCTTTTTGCAAGACTGCTGTTTTGAATCGCTCTATGAAAATCCGCAAAGGTTCTGCCGGATCCTAGGTCAGGCTCCACAGGTCCGCGTTGGAGGTTCCTTGATCTATGAGTGCAGCGAATCTTTCGAGAAATTGGGCAGACAATTGGCGAAAGGTTTCGATCGAGCCTCGCCCTAGATTTGAGAACCAATCAAGTGCCGTTTCTTCTAAATATTCCGCGAATCGGCGGCACAATATCGCGTCTTCTCTATTTCCTTCTAGTCCGATTCAGCACATTGACATGCAAAAAATTCTAATGTGGTCATCCGGATCGGTCAACCCATTGTATAATGAAATTCTGACTTTTTCCTTATCGGGGATGGTTGCTTCGGTGATCCTTGGTGAAAAGGGGGGGGCATCGTACCTCTTGTATATGATCGGTGTTGGGAGTCGTGTTGAGTGTACATGCCATGTCAGACTGGTGGTTCGTCTCTCAGCATTGCCTTGGGCTAAGAGAGCTTCATTTTTAATCCTTTTGTCTGTTTGAAGCTGGCTCATCCTTGCCGACTCATTGCGTCGAGCTCGGCATTGATGTATTCTCAGCTCGTCAGCGCGTTACATTTGCTCCATCCAGAGAATGTTTTCTTCCTCTTCTGTCAAATCATTGTTGAAGTGGCCAGAGCCATAGATATTCTTTGAAAAAGCTTCTTCTGACTCGATGAGTTGCATCTGCTCAGTCCAGAGAAGATATCCTCCCACAAATTTATCGTTAAGCCTGCTTGGGTCGGGGATATTCTCTGCGGCTTGCGGACCATCCTGGGCCTAGGTGCCTTTCTCTTTGTTTCGAATTGTTTCGCCATTGGTATCTCTTCCGAGGTAAGTTTTCACAGGCTCGGAGATTTTTGGCTTCGTTCTTTGATCCGACCGAGGCGGACTGGATGGGAGTGGTTCAACGACCGCTGGCATCAGCTCTATGGACATGTATGATGGTTGGGAACTTCTTACCGAGGTCGAGAAATTAAGAGCGACATGACTGAGGTCGAGCCGTTGTGAACGAGGGATTTCTTTCAGGAGTATTGCGTCTCTTGTAACCCGGGTGGGTTTGACATCTCTTCAGCATCCCGAGGCATTGATTCTTTCACCTCCGATTACTCCATCGTCGTCGCTTTCGACTATCCCGAGGCAGAATCTGGTTGGCTCAGAGATTTGCTGCTTCAGACAGAGAATCGATCGAGGGGAGTTGAATAATGGTGGCCTTGTCATCGCAGGCGTCACTTGTCCAGACGAACGCGGTGGTGGGGATACATCTTGAACCGAGGCTGTCTCAAATGTGGAAGTATCGAGGACCGTTGATTTTGGGTCGAGCCCTGTGAGCTTCATTGGAAGTACTTCCGAGCCGAAGCTTTCAGTTCGGTAGTCATTGGTCTGATCTCCCGAGATCAACGTCTTGATTTTTTCTGATAAGATTTTGTTGAGTTTTTTCTGATCCTCTATCCTCTTTAGTATCAAGGTGATCATGTCCTTCAATTCGGCTAAGTGTGTCGACGTTATTTCAGCAGGTGTTACAGGAGTGTCGCCGAGATCGATCATTCCACCGGTTGTTGCTCCCACGTTGTTGTTCACTTCAGTGTTGATCCTTCGCTGGTCTCCGGCCATATCTTCCGATCTCGTTCCTGATGTTTCCGCGAGTAAGAACTTTGAGATTTCCCACATACGGCGCCAAACTGTGCGAGTCAAAACTCACACAATCAATTTTTGTCGAGACTTTTAGAGGGAACCGAAGTTTCTGGAAAAACACAGTTTGAGATCCAAAGATGGTGGTTTTATTATATGTTCTTTAGAAAGCGATTGCGTACACGATATTGCTAAGTGTTTCTGCTAGGGTAAAAACGTGTGTCCGCTCTATGAATGACTATGCTCATTATTTATACATGTTTCGTGGACGAGAATCTGGAATATTTCCTTTACTCTTGGGCGGCCACCGACTTAGGGTAATCAATGATCTGGGCTTTGAACTCGGCCCACAAGTTGATGAGTTGTTTGTATCTCGACCCATCTATTGATGAGATCAGTCTTTCGAGGTGAGCCTATCCGCAGCGGCCTCAGTTCGGTGGAAAGATGTCGTTATTTTGGGCTCGGCTCGACTTTCGTCATCTCAAGGTAGAATTACCTTGCTGAGTCTTTTGTTCTTCTAGAAGAGGCGAAAGGAGCACTACAAGAAATGAGCTAATTCGCAATGGAAATTTTCCATGCAAACACATTAAAATCCGTTGCAAAGCATCATTTGAAACGAACTTGCAACATCCAAAAAACCGTTGCAAAATCAATGTTGCTAAATCGTTGCCATTTTGTAACAGGTTTGCAACGAATTTTTAGTAACGAAATTTAGCAACGATGATGTTGCTAATATTTACAACAGGGGTTTTGCAACATATTTGCAATGAAAAGTTCCTTGCAATGTTTGCAACGATATTTCATGGATAATCGGTTGCAAAAAGTCTTTGCAACGAACTTGTAACACACAAAAATCCGTTGCAAATTCATTGTTGCTAAAATAATCCGTTACTAATTCGTTGCCATTCTATAACAGGTTTGCAACAGAATATTAGCAACAGAGTATTGCAACGAGGGTGTTGCTAATATTTGCAACATATTTTTTGCAACATATTTGCGATAGATTTGTTCTTTGCAATATTTGCAACGATATTTTGTTGATAGTCGTTGCAAATGGATTATTGCAACGAGGGTGTTGCTAATTTTTGCAACAAATGTTTTTGTAATAGGCTGTTCATTGCAATATTTGCAACCAAATATCATAGATAATTGCTGCAATTGTTTGTAACAGACTGTTAGCAATATTATATTAGTTGCAAATTTGTCAACGATTTGCAATGGATTAAATTTAAAATCTCTGTAGTGAATATTGTTGCAAATTTGTTATTCAAGTTTTTAAAATAAAATTTGGTTATAGATTGAAAACGGAAATGTTGATTAGGAAGAAGAACAAAAAATAGTTCAATACATGCAAATGTTTTGATTGGATTATACTATACACCAAAATCCATGAACTGAAACCTGAGATGAAAAATAAAATCTAATCTTCTTCTTCCATAGTCTTTGCCGTTACCTTCTTTGCTTCTTTGACGTTATTGTCTTTGCCGTTGCCTTCTTTGTCATACACCAAAATATTGTTGCTTCTTGTGTAACGATGGAAGCCCATAGACGGGGTCTTTTTTGGAAGGCAAAATCGTCTACAAAAACAATTCACAGGTAGGCATTAAAAAATAGGCTGGTAAAAGTATTCATCAAAGAATGTCTATAATGCCACACGTTTCGATAACTTCCAACATTTTTCATTGACAGATTTTTTCAAAAAAGAAAAAAATAAAGACAACGTTATGAAGAGATGTATGGAGCAACCAAAAGTATGAAATGGGAGCTATATTAAAGTTGTTATCAATACCTCAGTAGGACGAGAACCGGACGAAAACCGTAGCCAATAACCGTAGCCAATAACAACCACATCAAACTTCTTAAAAAATTCAGTTCCAAGACTAATCACCTGAAAGATCTGAAAGAATGATCAAATGATTAAAGTCATTATAGTCTTAATTTATTAAAACAATTCAAGGCGAGAGGTACAAAAGGAAAACCTTTCTCTACAGAAACAAGGACCATATGGTTAAAGTTCTTGAGTGAATCGCAACAAACCACAGCCACCGTTAAATACATGATAATACATTGCACCAAACAATAGTATAAACTTTAACAAAAAGCAGAATGTGAATAAACGAGTAATTTATATCAATCTATCAGTACCCAAAGGGGACAACGTCTTCTATGCCCTTATTGAAAAACAATTGAGCAACATTGTCCCCATTAAATCTCTATAGCCCTTAATGAAGAGAAAATGGAGAGAAATTGAAGAGATCTCTTCTCCTCTTATCTC
This sequence comes from Eutrema japonicum, assembly GCA_030161315.1. Taxonomy (NCBI): domain Eukaryota; kingdom Viridiplantae; phylum Streptophyta; class Magnoliopsida; order Brassicales; family Brassicaceae; genus Eutrema; species Eutrema japonicum. The sequence continues at coordinate 30,836,080 of BSQW01000011.1, read as the reverse complement.
AAGTTCTCATTCGGGTAATTGTTTTTTTAAATAATAAAAAACAAAAAAAATAAAAATAAAACAACGACAACGGGAACGACGAACCCTCCGGCAAAGTCAGTCACATTCGCCGCCGTTGCACGACCACCTCCGGCGACGTCACATTCGCCGCCGTTGCACCGCCGGAGCTGCATTGTGTTCTAAAATCGAGGTTTGGTTGCATATGTAGAATCGAAGTTTGGGGATTTTGGGGAAATTAGGGATTTAGGGAAATTTGGAGATTTTGGGGAAATTTGGGTGTTTAATGAGTAGTTTCTGGGTTGAATATGACTATATTTGCTAACAAATGCATTACAGTGGTTGAATTGTAGTGAATTGTAAATTTTTGAAATCTGAAATGCATTTTCTGGGTTCGAGTTCGAGTTCGATCTGATGAGTTGTGGATGATAGTACAACTAGTAAAACTAGTAATACTGCGATCTGGGTTCGATCTGGGTTGGGGATGGTATTACAACTAATAAAACTAGTAATACTGTAAGATGATGTATAACTAGTAAAACTAGTAAATAACTGGAAATAAATAGTGTATAACAGGGGATGATAGTACAACTAGTAAAACTAATAATACTGCGATCTGGGTTCGATCTGGGTTGGGGATGGTATTACAACTAGTAAAACTAGTAATACTGTGAGATGATGTATAACTAGTAAAACTAGTAAAATAACCGAGAATAAATAGTGTAAAACTGGGAAAAACTAGGGTATAATTGTGAACAAAAAACAGTATTGACTGAGTTTTTTGGTATTGTTTTGGCAGGATAAAATGAGCAGCAACGTCAACATACATTATAAATGCGAAGGTCGCATTAATGGTCTAGTGTTCAAGACATCAGTTGAGGAGATAACAATGTCCATGGTAGAAGCCAGGTTATACAAGAAGCTTGGGTTAGACGAAAGTAAGGTTAAATTGCAATTGAGTTACATTGCTAGGTTGGCTGGATGTGAGGAAAAGTCGTTTATTTGTGATGATGAGGATCTGTTGGTGTATCTAACGCATTTAGATAATGAGAATCGTAGAAGTGTTTTGAATGTGGAGTTGTTGAGTACAGCGGAACTGCCCGAGCAACAGTCGAAAGCGGGGAAAAGCTCTTATGGTACGAACTATATAGATTCGCAGCGCAATGATGATGGAAGCGGAGAAATAGGACTCAATGCCATTACGTTGTATGTTGACAACGGAGAAAGAAATCAAGAAGAAGAGGATGACCATGATGATGATGAAGATGATGAATGTGAGGGCAACGGTGTGGATTCATCGTATATGCGTGATTATTATGTTGAGGAACCACCTGTTCTTGAATGTATTCAGAGTTTAGAGGCATGGGATGACGGTTTGGATTTGAGTATTCGTCAAGAATTTCCTAGTAAGAAAGACGTTGTAGAGTTGGTTCATAGAGGCGCATTTGTTAACTCTTTCGGGTATGTTATAAAGAAATCGGATACCGTGCGATGGGTGGTCAAATGTGCTCAGCGAATTTGTAAATGGAGTGTACGAGCAGCGAAGATCCCAAACTCGGATGGTTTCTCAATTAGAACGTACACGAAGATGCACACATGCAACCGCGCTAGTCATAGTGAAGAAGGCAGCGTTAAGAGGAAAGGAACAGTACATCTAGTCGCATCTATTGTGAGTGAGGCATATCCCGGGAAACTAGAGACTCCAACTCCTAGAGTCATCATGGAACTTGTGAAGGACAAAGTTGGTGTAGAGGTATCCTACTCCACGGCTGTGAGAGGGAAAAATCAAGCAATTTGCGATTTGCGTGGAAGCCCGGAAGAGAACTACAGGATGTTGAATAGTTATTTGTACGTGTTAGAGGAGCTGAATCAGGGTACGAAAACGGCTGTGGAACTGGATGAGGTGGGAAAATTCAAGTACCTATTCATAGCTTTGGGAGCTTGCATTGATGGGTTTCAGTTCATGAGGAAAGTGATTATTGTGGATGCAACTTTTCTGAAAGCCGGATTTGGTGGTGTACTAGTTTTCGCCGCAGCTCAGGATCCCAATCGTCACATTTATCCCATAGCATTCGGTGTACTTAACGGCGAGAATAATGCTAGTTGGGCCTGGTTTTTCGAGAAGCTGCAAACTGTGGTAGACGACTCTTCCGAGTTGGTATTTGTGAGTGACAAAAATTTAAGCCTCATCAACGCCATAGCTAACGTCTATCCACAAGCTCATTATGGGTTTTGCTTATGGCATTTGTCTCAAAACGTTAAAGGTAATGCTCCAAGCGCAAGCAGAGCCGTTGTCGCCAAAAAATTCCAAGAGTGCGGTAAGGCTCACACGGTGGCTGAGTTCAATATGCTTTACGAGGCGTTTAAGCAGAGATTTCCTTCAGCGGCGAAGTATGTGGAGGAAACCACCGTGCCAGAAAAATGGGCAAGATGTGTATCTCCAGTCGCTAGATACAACCTCGACACTAGCAACTCCGTGGAATCTCTAAACAAAACTTTTAAGGATGCCAGGAAGTACTCCTTAATACCCATGCTTGATACGATAGTTCGAAAGTTTTCTGATTGGTTTAACGAGCATAGAAACGAGTATGTGTCAGGAACGAGTGCGAACATACTGGTTCCTTTGGTTGAGAACTTCTTGCACAACATTTGGCCTGATGCTGAGAAATTATCTGTGAGGGAGGTAAACGGTTATGAGCTTGAATACGAGGTAATTTCAAAAGACGGAAAACTATATTTGGTGAGCTTGGCAAAAAAAACTTGCACTTGCAGGTTCTATGATATTTATATGTATTCTTGCCTCCACGCACTATCCGCTTTCATCTCCTTCAAGAAAATTGGAAGGCGTGATATCCGAATATACTTCATGAGTTGTGTTCGAAATACTATTTGACGGAGATGTGGACATTGGCTTATACCAAGTCGATCTATGTAGTGCCCGATATATCTGCGTGGATTGTCCCGGATTACATCATGGAGAGGCAGATAATACCTCCGGATCCCGTCATAAAGAAAGGTCGGCGGAAAGAAAATAGATTTCCATCAACTGGAGAAAGGCGCCGAAAGGGAAGGACGCAGAACCAAATCAAGCAGGGAAGGACACTACCGTGGTTGTTATATCGAGAAGACTATGCCCCCATGTAGAACTTTTATGCTTTTGTTATGTAAAACTTGTTTTCGCTTAATTTGTAATATGTTATGATTTCTGGGTAATACTGGTATAACTATGCATTATTGGTATTAGTTGACTTTTGAAATTAATTATGTTTTGTTATTTGAAAACCTTATCCCCAGATTAAATCAGCTAATTTTGTTAGAAATACATCTTCTATGTTATACAAACGTTAGAATGAACAAACAATACAAAGTAGAAATATATTCATATGGAAAACCAATAAAATGACCAACATTCCCTTATATTTAAAGAAACACATTATAATGTATTTCTAAGTTGTTAAGTGAAATGTACAAAAATATAATATTCAAAGTTGTTATTGCATAGAACACTGATAGTCATATGGAAAACCAATAAAATCTACTGTAATACTAGAAAATATACGTTTTTGTTGGTGTAATACTAATTTAATTGGAAATCAAAATTTTCAAGATTTTGTAAAACTAACAACCTGGTATAACTATGTGCATTTTTTTAAATCAGGCCCAGAGTTAGAACAGGCCCAAAGTCCAAAATCTCGGCGGGAATCCAAAAACTCGGCGGGAATTCAAAATTTCCGAAAATTCCAAATTTGAAATTTTAATTTTAAATTCTTAGATCTACATTTTTTTTTTCTCTCTCTCTCTTCTTTTCTATTTCTTTCGACTCTCGGTCTCTCTATCCATTTCTCTCTCTCTCTCTCTAACACTTATCTCTCTCTCTCTACCACTTTCGACTCGATTTCTTCCGATTTCTTCCGATTTCTTCACGATTTCTTCACGATTTCTTCACGGGTCCTTTCTTCACGATATATTAGCCCTTGACACGATTTCTTCACGAGATCCATGGATTCTAGCTACCACTGGACTGACAATTTAGATGTTGAACCTTACGAGGAGGAGAAGAGGCGCGACAAGGAAATGAAGAAGCTAAAGGAGCATCACGACATGCTCCAATTCGTCGCCGACGCCGAGTACGGGATTCCCACAAAATGCCCATGTGGTGGATACATCAAATCCAATGTCTCTCCAACTCCAAAGTTTAAACGTGATCGAGATACTTTACCAGGAAGTAGGTATTTCACCTGCACCAATTTTAAGGTAAAATTTAATTGAGTTTCTCGGATGTATAACTGGTAATACTAGATAAAACTATTTGGATGTTCTTCGGATGTATAACTGGTAATACTAGGTAAAACTACTTGGATATTCTTCGGATGTATAACTGGTAATACTAGGTAAAACTACTTGGATGTTCTTCGGATGTATAACTGGTAATACTATATAAAACTACTTAGATTTTCTTCGGATGTATAACTGGTAATACTAGGTAAAACTACTTGGATGTTCTTCGGATGTATAACTGGTAATACTAGGTAAAACTACTTGGATATTCTTCGGATGTATAACTGGTAATACTAGATAAAACTACTTGGATTTTCTTCGGATGTATAACTGGTAATACTAGGTAAAACTACTTGGATGTTCTTCGGATGTATAACTGGTAATACTAGATAAAACTACTTGTATGTTCTTCGGATGTATAACTGGTAATACTAGGTAAAACTACTTGTATGTTTTTTTTTCTAGGATGATGGACTCCACTTTCGTCAGCCATGGGTTGTCGGTGTCGAAGAAGAGATCTCGAAGCTACTTCGGAAGGCTGAAGAGCAGAGCAAGACGATTGAAGAAATGCGAAAAGAGATTCAAACCCATGCCGAAGAGATAGCCAAGCTCAAGTAGATTTTGGCGTTGGATTCCGGTACTGAGAATGTGCAGGTATAAGTGGGGAAGGTTGTTAGATGGTAGTTTTATGCTATGTTATAATTTCTGTGTAATAATTTGTACTATGTTATAATTTGTATTATGTTATAATTTCTGTGTAATACTGGTATCACTTTGCATTATTGGTATTAGTTGACTTTTGAAATTATTTCTTTTCGAACGAAAATTAAGCAAACATCACATTACATATCATCGAAATTTAAGCAAACATCACATTACATTACATAGAATTACAATTCATACAAAACATTGTTCAAGAGCCTACTTCAATGTTTAAGAAATATTCTTCTCCTTCCGCACAAACACATTACCCTTCCGAGCCTTCACATACTCTTCAATTGTCTTCATCCTATCCTCAAGATTTCTTCTTAGGTGTCAAGTTAAACACATTTAAACAACCAGTATTACCAAATTTTCCTAGTTTTACCAAATCTATCAGTATTACCAAGTTTGCCTAGTTTTACCAAATCTACCAGTATTACCAAGTTTTCCTAGTTTTACCAAATTTACCAGTATTACCAAGTTTTCCTAGTTTTACCAAATCTACTTGTATTACCAAGTTTTCCTAGTTTTACTAAAATCTGCAAATACTACTAACCGTAGTACTTCCGAGTATTTCATACACAGTCTCAAGAGGCCAGCCTCTCAGGTCGCATTTCTTCCACTTATACTTGCACATCCTTGGACAATCCTCCTTAGGAGCTTGAACAGGTTCTCGGATGCTACTTCTCAGTGCCGGAATGGCCTCCAACGCCAAAAGCTACAAACAACCGCATATAATTATACTTCGCAAAAAAGGACCAACCTAGTCAAGTTCTACAATTTACCTCCAAAGGAAGACAAAAACCAGGAATCACCCAGCCGCCTCCCACCTCACCGTTATAGTGACTCATCGTACTCTCAATGGACTCTAACATGTGATCAAAAGAGAATCTGCCCCAAGGAAATGTCTTACACAAATCTAGATCAACGACGTATCTTACAAATATGTCGAGCACAGATTTCCCTTTTGCTCCGGTTTTGGTGGGACAGTAGACGATGCTGCTTAAGAAATACAGCACCGCCATCTTTAGCCTATCTCCACTATCATCCGGTCCCATTTCCTTGAGCTGATCCCTCACGTCTTCCCTTAAAATCTTCTTTTTATTCGAATCATCAAAATACGTTTTCTTGAAGGAGGTGGACCCTTTTCGCTGCCAGTTCAGAGGATAGTTGCGGCAGTTGAGTCCTGAGATCATAGCATGCTCTCGTAACCCATATCGGCTGGGAATGCCATTGACCACAAACCATGCCTCCTTTTTCCTTTGGATCGCAGCTGTACGCAACAACAGCATCCACATGGGTTGAACCATATGATTGCTCTTCGGCATGTGGAGAATGTGGCAGAACTGAGGATGCTTCTCAAACCAATCTCTTTCCGTCGGACTGAGATCCACTTCTTTAAACGTCTCCAAAACTTCTTCGACGAAGCACCGGGTTGATAGCTTTATGCTCTTGCCATACTGCTCAGGCTGAAAGTACATTCCAAGTGGTTTCATGGCTTCCGTCTCTGCCCAGGCATCCTGCATGCAAGAAAGTTTTCCTAGTATTACATTTCTACCATTTTAATTCCTGGTGATCCTATCCTAGTATTACCATGAACTCTCCATCTCTCTCCAATTCATTTCTACGTTGCCAGAACTCTACGGTCTTACCTCTGCCGCACTATCCGCCTCACTATCTGCCGCCGTATCCGCCGCACTATCCGCCTCACTATCCGAAACCGTCTCCTCCTCCGAGTCTCGTCTCAGCCGTCGGATCAACACCCGAGTCTCTCGTCTCAGCCGTCGGATCAACACCTGCTTCTCTCGCCGACGATTCTTCTGGCCCACTCTCCGCCGGCGCAGTCTTCTTCTTCTCCGCCGGCGCAGTCTTCTTCTTCTTCGCCTCCCTCTTCTCCGACTTCTCCGACGCAGAAGTCGTCGGTCTCGTCTTCCGGGTTTGCCTCGTTTCCATCATTGAACTCGAATCGATTGAGAATGGGTCGATCGATTTCACTCGGGTCGTCACTCACTCACTCACGGGTAATGCCTCAAGGGGGATGAAGTAAATCGACAATTATGATTTAGGTAATTTTTTTTTCTATTATCTCGGGTATAACCCGACCCGAGATCTATTATTTCGGGTTTTCCCAAATACAAACCGAATATGGGTCGGTTTTTCCGTAAATTCTTTTTTTCCAATTAAAAAAAAATCAAAACTAATTTCAGAATATAACGGGGAGATTTTAGCTCTTTTTCACTTTCAGGGAGATTCCAGACGATTACCCTACCCAAAGGCTATATCAAGTAATAATCCGAAAGCAGATACTCTACTAAAAACTTCAACTCAGAAGATGCCAGTTCACAGCAGAAATCAGACTATACCAACTCAGAGTGCGAATTGCAAAATAAAATAAAAAATCAATTTGAAGAGTTTAGTACTCGAACCAAAGCGAGTCAAAGCAAAACTAGGATCATACAGCCTAATATAGCAATAAACTTTTAAAGTTGAAAAACTAGATTCGGTGTTTAGTAAAATCTGATGAGAAGTTAGTTACCTTCGTTGAGCATTAGCGCCCCAAACTCTAATCTGGCGGTTGGCGGTCGTACAGGGCAGTCTCTTGCTCGGTGATCTCTTCTACATCCATTCAGCGACTACAATAGTTTGCATTTCAGAGTGAGAAAAATGACAGAAAAATGAAAACCTGAGACACCTATCAATTCACATTGTGCAATCGAAGTTTTTGTGGAATTGCCTCAAACAAATATTTCATCAGCCACAGTAGAAACAGTGTTACCAATAGAGACTAGGAAGACAAGTATAAATAAAGTTTTGCGAATATTAATAGAAAACACATTGGGGTTGCAAACTATCCAACAAATAGGTCGAATCAAACATCAAAAACAACTTTCATGAGCCGAGAGAAACACAATCCAATCTCAGTGCACAGTAAGTTTGGTTTCTCAGAGAAAATCAAAAGAAAACAAAATGAAACAAGTGAAACGAGAGTGAAACAAAACCGAAAACGAATACTGACAGATTTAATTAACACCAATTTCAGAATACAAACAATTTCAATCTTCGCTTAAGCAAAATATACAAAAACCTAAGTGGAAAAAACATAACTTTTGTGCAGCAGAGAAGACATGTCGAATGGGAGAGAGATCAAGTAATAAATCCATGCTTAAAGTAGATTTCTTTTTGTCTAGTTGATCATGTTAATCTACCAGAAAATCCAAATTTCTCACTAAGGCTCAAAAAGGATACATATCATCCTCGTCTAATCATTTAAAGCTTGAACGTTGCAATGAATGAAGCTCCAAATCATCATCAAAATGCTTTGAATCCTCATGCCCAAATGCTCCAAAGTCAGACTCTTCATCTCTACTTTCATCAATCTCAATATTTAGGTCCAAAAACATAAAATCTGAGAGAAGCTTCAACGAAGTCACTAGATTTAATTTCTAAACACAGAAGTCTAGGAGCAAATCTCAGCTTCTAATCAAGAAAGGAAAGAAGAAGAAAAAGAGGATGGAGAAGTTATAAGAGTACCGGGAACATAGCCAAATTGGTTCTGGAGATGCAGAAGATCCTCTTGGTTATTTTTGTAAATCTGATTACAGTGACCAAGGAGGTCCTCGAAGGAGACAGTACCGAAAAACCTGGAATCAAGGAAATTCAGCTCGAAACGAGCGGTGGAGAGTCGACGATTCAGGTTCTTGATGAAAGTGGATGAAGTCGAATCTGCCAAATCGAGAAAAAATGAAGATTTTGAATTTAGGGTTTATGAAAAAATCGGAGGAAAAGGGAGATATTGAGATTTGTCCCAAATGATCGAACGAAAATCAGATTTGTCCCTGTTATAAAAAGAATTTTCTTTTTCTTTTTCTTTTAATTAAAAAGCTGATCAAATACATAATTACCTTTAAAATGTTTCAGTATTTACTAACCCAACCAACCATATCTGACCCATATCTGATTAGAACGGATCCTCCTTTTGATTTTGGATTTTCTTCTTCTTCTTCTCCACCGTAACTTCTTTTTTTTTTTTTTTGAATTGATGTAACTTCTTCTTCTTCTTCTTCTTCGTTTCCGTTTTCTTCTTCTTCTTCTTCGTTTCCGTTTTCTTCTTCGTTCCTGTTTTCCTCTTCTTCTTCTTCGTTTTCGTTTTCTTCTTTTTCGATATTTGAAATTTGTTGTTTTTGAAAACGATTTGCAAAATTAGAACTGAGATTTGTAGTGAACGATTTGCAGTGAACAATCACAATATTTGAAAGTTGTATTGGTTGAATTTTTGGAAAATCCGAAATTAGAACTGTGATTTGCAATGAACGATTTGCAGGCCTAGAACAATTGGGATATTTGGAACAATTAGGACAACTGAGATAACTAGTACAATTGAAATAACTGGTACAACTGGTAAAACTTCGAACAACTACATAAAACTAAATTAAAATTGGTACAATAGTATAACTAGAATAATTGTATAAACTAAAATTAAAAAAAAATCGGACACGTGCGCCGACAAAAAGGGACCCATACGCCTTCAAAATAACACGTGTGTCGTCAAATTTGTACATAGTTGTACACTAAGATTCTAGTTGTACAGATTTGTTCATAGTTGTACTTCATGGTCAAAACCTTGTAAGTAGTTAGACTTTAATTTAAATTATATTTATATAGTTGTACCAATGAAATTAGGTAATTTAATTATATTTAATATGTGTTCATGCAATAATATGTGTAAAAGGTAATAATTTGTAAGTTTTTTCATAAGTATGGGTTAAGATTAACAAACTAACCCTAAAAGTGTAAGGTATATGATGTAAATGTAAGATGATGTTGTAACCAATTCTCAAAAAATGAATTTATCTTACCTAAAAGTAAGATAATGTGGTAACCATTGTTGTTTATTCGAATCAAATATGTAGCACGGTTATCTTTGTATTGCATTACATATGTTATAACATCTTCATCATCCAAGATTACACTTGCCTTCTTATGATCTGTTTTAATTGGAATGTAAGTTAACTTCAGTTTCATCGTAGCTTCATCTACTATGATCTTCCTGCATATTCTACTAACCAACCCAAAATAAGTTAACTCATCCAACGATTCTTTCATCAATAAAGTATAGTTCAGATCTTCACTTGGAATCCATTGTACGCCAACTCCGTCCCCTAAATAATATCTCCAATAATCAAAATTTATGACTGTGAACTAACTACTATTCATTGTCCTCTGAAAAAGAAAAAAAATTAACAACATTAATATATTACAACGAAGTTGTACTAGTTGTACCCAATTCGGAAGTTAACTAGTTGTACCCAATTCGGAAGTTAACTAGTTGTACCAATTGTACCAGTTATATCCAATTCAGAAAAGTTGACTAGTTGTATCATTTATACCAGTTGTACATATTAACTAGTTGTACCGATTCATTTGTTTTTTTCCACGTTTTGTTTTGTTTTGTTTTGTTTTTAAATTTTACATTATTTTAATATGAGGGCAAAATAGTAAAATTTCATTTGGGTAAATGAAAGAGGGGCAAGATGATTAGGGGAAGGGCAAGATGATTCAATTTATAAAAAATGGTATATTAGATGTTTCCCCCACAAACAGACTGAAAGGGATAGGGCGGCGCTGGAGAGAGTGATTGAAAGCATCGCAGCTGCTTTGAAGATGATTGCAGAATCATCCGAAGCTCTTGCTCAAACTCTTGAGCGCTTTCTCCACCTCTAAAACTTTTGGTTTGTCTTCTGTTTCCTCTCTTTCACATCTTTCAATTTCTAAAACCTTTGAAGTGGTTGAGAGAAGGTAGAAGAAGAGATTTTATTAAGTTTGGACATGAAAGAGGCGATGAGTAGAAGAATAAAGTTATGAGCTGCGAATAGGGTTTTTTACTCTTAAATTGTAACAATAGCTAGGGCTAAAAACGTTATTTACACCCAATCCGTTGCAACCCATTTGCAAACTTGTTGCAAGTGAAAAAAAAATTCCCGGGTGAAATATAAAGAAACCGCCCAAAATAAGAAAAATTTCATAATCTGTTGCAAATATATTGCAAATTACCCATGTTTGCAAACATAATATATATATATATATATATATATATATATATATATATATATAAACTTGGATTCAATCCGCTATAGCTATATAGCGCGGAGTAATTTTTGTTTAAAAATTGTTTTAAAATTTTTATTTGAATTTTAAAATATGTTTAACTAATGATTATAGATAAAACTATCAATCCGGACTAACCTGTCTACTTAACCCATTTTGCAATAAACTAAAATATTATTTGCGCTAACCCGCAAAAACTTATCATCTTGAAAACATAACTCTAATATGAATACTTATTCTTGTGGTGTTTTCTTTCACTGCACATATTAAATTTACATTGTAGAACATAGCTTGCACCACTTAAGTAGTAGTTATATGAGTAAGAGGATTCACACTTTATTTTTTTGGAATGAGACATTTAGCAACGGATTTGCAAGGAAACTCAAGAGATCCATTGCAAACCCAAGAAATCCGTTGCAAAACCGTTGCTATTCCGTTACAAAAGAAAAAACCAAAAATTTCCCAAGTATGAAACCGAAAATGGCTAACTATATGTTAGCAATGATCATTTTAGTTGTTATTATTGTTTTCTTTGAAGATTGATATTTGTTTTGCCCATATTTAATTAGAAAATCCATGGTATATCAAAAAATGGCTTATGATCATAAGAGTGAGTAAATGTGTATTCATCATAACTCATCCTTACGATGAATGTTCTACTCTTACACATTTTTGATATGAATGCTTATTCTTGTGGTGTTTTTTTCACTGCACATATTAAATTTACATTGTAGAACATAGCTTGCACCACTTAGGTAGTAGTTATATGAGTAAAAGGATTCACACTTTATTTTTTTGGAATGAGACATTTAGCAACGGATTTGCAAGGAAACTCAAGAAATCCGTTGCAAAACCAAGAAATCCGTTGCAAACCCGTTGCTATTCCGTTGCGAAAGGAAAAACCAAAACTTTTCCAAGTATGAAATCAAAAATGTCTAACTTTATGTTAGCAATGATCATTTTAGTTATTATTATTGTTTTCCTTGAAGATTAATGTTTTCTTTGCTCATATTTCATTACAAAATCCATGGTATGTCAAAAAAATGGCTTATGATCATAAGAGTGACAAAGTGTGTATTCATCATAACTCATCTTTACGATGAATGTTCTACTCTTACACATTTTTGATATGAATGCTTATTCTTGTGGTGTTTTCTTTCACTGCACATATTAAATTTACATTGTAGAACATAGCTTGCACCACTTATGAAGTAGTTATATGAGTAAGAGGATTCACACTTTATTTTTTTGGAATGAGACATTTAGCAGCGGATTTGCAAAGAAACTCAAGAAATCCGTTGGAAAACCTTTGCTATTCCGTTGCAAAAGGAAAAACCAAAAATTTCCCAAGTATGAAACCAAAAACGGCTAATTTTATGTTAGCAATGATCCTTTTAGTTATTATTATTATTTTCTTTGAAGATTAATGTTTTCTTTACCCATATTTCATTAGAAAATCCATGGTATGTCAAAAAATATAGCCTATAATCATAAGAGTGAGTAAGTGTGTATTCATCATATCTCATCCTTAAGATGAATATTCTACTCTTACACATTTTTGATATGAATGCCTATTCTTGTGGTGTTTTCTTTCACATCACATATTAAATTTACTTTGTATAACATAGCTTGCACCACTCAGGTAGTAGTTATATGCGTAAGACGATTCATACTTTATTTTTTTGGAATGAGAGATTTAGCAACGGATTTGCAAGGAAACCCAAGAAATTCGTTGCAAAACCAAGAAATCCGTTGCAAAACCAAGAAATCCGTTGCAAAACCAAGAAATCCGTTGCAAAACCGTTGCTATTTCGTTGCAAAAGGAAAACCCAAAAATTACCCAAGTATGAAACCGAAAATGGCTAATATATGTTAACAAGGATCATTTTAGTTGTTATTATTGTTTTCCTTGAAGATTAATGTTTTATTTGCCCATATTTCATTAAAAAATCCATGGTATGTCAAAAAATATGGCTTATGATCATAAGAGTGAGTAAGTGTATATTCATCATATCTCATCCTTAAGATGAATGTTCTACTCTTACACATTTTTGATATGAATGCTTATTCTTGTGGTGTTTTCTTTCATCGCACATATTAAATTTACATTGTATAACATAGCTTGCACCACTAAGGTAGTAGTTATATGCGTAAGATGATTCATACTTTATTTTTTTGGAATGAGACATTTAGCAACAGATTTCCAAGGAAACCCAAGAAATCCGTTGCAAAACCAAGAAATCCGTTGCAAAACCAAGAAATTTGTTGCAAAATCATGAAATCCGTTGCAAAACCGTTGCTATTCCGTTGTAAAAGGAAAAACCAAAAATTATCCTGAAATTGGCTAACTATATGTTAACAAGGATCATTTTAGTTGTTATTATTGTTTTCCTTGAATATTTATGTTTTCTTTGCCCATATTTCACAATTTATTTTTTGGAATAAGACATTTAGCAATGGATTTGCAAGGAAACTCAAGAAATCTGTTGCTATTCCGTTGCACAAGGAAAACAAAAAAATTACCCAAGTATGAAACCGAAAATGGTTATTTATATGTTAACAAGGATCATTTTAGTTGTTATTATTGTTTTTCTTGAATATTAATGTTTTCTTTGCCTATATTTCACACTTTATTTTTTGGAATAAGACATTTAGCAACGTATTTGCAAGGAAACCCAAGAAATCCGTTGCAAAACCAAGAAATCCGTTGCAAAATCAAGAAATCCGTTGCAAAACCGTTGCGATTCCGTTGCAAAAGAAAAAACCAAAAATTACCCAAGTATGAAACCGAAAATGGCTAATGCAATTCGCAACACATTTGCAACGGATTTTTAACATACACTCTAGCAACGATTCTCCGTTGTGAAATTTGTAACGTTTTGCAATGCTATCCGTTGCAAAATGTTGCAACGTATTTCCGTTGCAAAATGTTGCAACGTATTTCCGTTGCAAATTTTAGTAACGTTTTGCAACGAACTTTGTTGCATAATTATACAGTTGCTAAACTATTGCAAATCGGTTGCAAACTTGCAACGAATTAGTAACTGATTATTTTTTTCGAAGTTTAGCAACAGATTTGCAACGAAATTTATTTTGCAACGGAGTTGCAACGTACTACGTTGCAAATATTTGTTACGAAATATTCTGTTGCAAAGTTCCATTGCAAATTGGCTGTTTTCTTGTAGTGGAGGAGCTGTTTTATAGGAATGTCATGGTTTGGCTCGGCCCTCCATACTCTTTGTGAATCTGTATGCTTCATGTTAATCTCGGGTGGACGAAAACTGACCCCAACATGCATCACGAGCCGCGACAGCACTTTTACATGGATTATCACAACGGCGCCGACCGAGGTAGAAGGACGATAACGTGCCACATCGGAAATACGCAATCCCATCCTCAACCGAATAAGTGGTTGCGCGGCGACGACATGAGAAACAAATCTCAATTCTGCGATAATCACAAACGTTATGGCCACGCTACGTCGCAATGCCGCCAACTGAAGGAGTATCTACTCGCCAAATTTCAAAATGGTGAAATCGGCGAGACATATTGTTTCCCATCTCGAATTGAGGAGCAACGAGGGAATGCAAATCGCCGACCCGATAACATCGAAGAGAGGCGCATGCCTGCCCAAAACTAGGATCTTTCACCACTGCCAAATGCGCAACGGGCAGACATCGAACAACCTAAGCGAGATCGCACCTTTCAAAATAGATGCGGCACACCGCCGCTCCCCAGGAAAATATTCAATATTATAATGGGTGGCCTCTTGTCGTGTAACGATTTCGTTCGTTCCATCAAAAAATATAGAAGGAAAACCATGGTTGCCTAGAAGTGGCAGGAAAAAGTCACCGATAAGTTCACTACTAACGAAACAATAAATTTCACCGAGGCCGATGCCAACGGCGTAGACAAGCTTCACAATGATCCCCCCGTAATTGAGTTAAGGATCGGCGACTGCGAGATGTTGTGAGTCCTGATTGATACCAAAATTTTGGTGGATATAATATTCAAAGAAACGTTGAATAAGATGGAATTGACCAACCATCAATTCAAATCGTCCGTCAAACCCCTAACGGTATTCAACAGAGACATAACCATGGCGATCAGAACAATCAGATTACTTGTTTACGTCGAAAGAATAACAAAGTTGGTTAAGTTTTTCGTAGTCGATTAACCAACAATCTACAGCGTGATACTGGGGACGCCGAGGATACACGCGATGAAGGCGGTTCCATCTACATATCATTAATGCATCAAGTTCCATACTTCGAACAGAATCTAAACAATCTGAGGGAACCAGGAGAGGTCTCGGACATGCTTCATCGCTGAGCATAAGCTGAGAAACTCACACCGCGCCTGCCTCGTGATCGAGCCCAGAATCTAAACTGAGCTCCGCCTTAAAACAGTCCAAGGCGCGAGCTTGTTGTTCAAGTCAACATAGATGAGTACGACCCATAGCGATGTGTCAGCATATGGGCCGAAATAAAATAAGAAGTTAAGTATGAGCTTGGCTGCCTCCTCAGACGAAACGTTTCCACCTTCGCATGGTCGATCAACGACATGATCGGAATAGATCTACAAATAGCCCACCACGAGCTAAACTCCGACCATACTTTCAAGTCGATCAAGCAAAAGAGGCGGAATCCCAAAAAAGGCTAAAGTCGTTAACGACGAGGTTGAACGTTTATCGGCGGCAGGATCTATAGCCGAAGTCAAGTATCCCGAATGATTGGTCAATCTTGTGATCGTGAAGAAGAAGACTGGCAAGTGGAGAGTCTGCATCGATTTTACTGATCTAAATAAGGCTTGTTCTCGAGAACCAACAAAAGACTCTTGCGATTCCCGAGGCAGTTAAAGCGAGGTGCGTAGATACACGTAAAAATCGTAACGGTTACCAAATCTCCGAGGTGAAAATAATTATCCCGAGGAATGAAGACATTTCTGAGCTGTCAAATTTCAAAATTTAAATCAACTCACCTCGGCATCTTTTGGTTTAAAGGTTTAAAACAAAATTGTGTTGAGGGAGTTTGATTGCGAAACTTTGCTAGCCTTTGCTCGATGGGTCCTTCAAGGTGGCCTTGTGGAAAATCACGCGATTAGAGCGTTGTCATATGATCGGTCTTCGGTCTTGCGGATAGCGCTGATGCGGTAACAAAAATTTATGTCGATGAATCTGATGAGTCTATTTGCGGGAGAAGATTATCACCATGACTACGAGCGTTTCTTTCTCTCCAATTATAATAGATCGTAGCTTGGAAAGTTTAACTGAAGATAAACAATTCCAGCTGGCCCAGATTCGAGATATGTAGAAGTTTGAGAAAATCCTCCCAGCACGTTGAGTACACATTACCGAGAAGGCGAGATGCTATATTTTCCCATATAGTCGAAGTGTAAGTACATGAGAAGTAGAGATGGTTCCTCGATTCCTCTAGTCCACAATAAACACATTCATAATTTTGTCCTCCAATCCATTGTTTCATCCTATCACCCATTGATAAGTGATTCTGAATTGTAAGCCACGTCAAGGAGTACTTAGGTGTCGAGTAGTGAAACCAAACCACTTTATACCAGTATTTCTTTGGCTTTCTCATTATGATCATATTCCATGTCGTCTTTGTTGTGAACTTCTTCTTGAAAGTATTCTCGACGCTTCTCCAAAGCAAAATATCATCGTCTCCCCTCCGGTCAGATTGTACTCGGTTCGTGATCTCTAGCTCAATTTTGTTGAGTATCGTAACTCTATGTCTCATGCAACAATGCATGTTTAAAACTTCAGCCACCGTAGCGTGTATTCCTATGCCCATATCAATTACTCCTTTTGCACCGTGTAATCATATAAGTGTCCCAAAGAAGACCAATTATCATACCATAAAGATGTATGAGAACCATCTCTAATCTCAACTTTATGAAATTTTTTTGCCTCCTCTCTGAATTTAAGAAGTTTTTTCCACATCCACAAACCGAGACTTGATGTGTCCTTCAGCGACCAGAAAGAACCGTTGGGAATTCTTGAAATTTGAACCCATTTGACCCATAACGAATCTTGGCCTGAAAGAATACGCCAAATCAATTTCAGACATGACACCTTGTTTACTTCTCGCAGCGATTCCAGTCCCAAACCACCCTCACTCTTCGGTAAACAAACCACTTCCCAAGCTACCTTTGCCTTCTTGGAATTAAGACTAGGACCCTACCATAAGAACACTGAGCATATCTTGTCAATCTCTTTAATGCATGTTCTCGGAAGTCTATATGCCGTCATCCATAAATTAATTATACTAGCTATCACCCAGCTGAGTAGTTGTAACCTCCGACAAAATATGAAAATCGTGCAGTCCATGAGCTTATCCTATTTCTAATCCGTTTTATTAGAGGAGTGCAATCTGTCACCCTTATTCTTTTTGTGAGAAGAGGTAGACCCAAATAACATACCGGAAGATGTCCCATAGCAAATGGAAATTGTGCCATGATATCGTCTCGGTTGCGATCTGAAATAAAGAGTAGATTTCTCCACGCTGATTTTCAACGCCGACATGACCGCAAACTCCTCAAAAAATTTCAAGATTCCCTCAATCAATCGTTTAGTCACATCCACAAACACCATTAGATCATCGGCAAAACAAAGATGTGTAAGTTGAATCGTTTTGTATTGCAGGTGATACCCAATCTTTCTCTCTACCGCTGCACCATCTATCAATCGCGATAAAACATTCATACATATGACAAATAGATAATGAGATAAGTAGTAACCATGTCTGATCCCTCTCTCATTACGAAAAGACCCCGCCAATTCAACATTTACCTGCACGGAGAAAGAAGCCGTCGAAATACAAAATCGAATCCAGTGTATAAATTTTTTGAAAAGTGAAGAGCTTCGAGTGTATTCAATAAAAATGTCCATTGCATTGAGTCAAACACCTTTGAGATATCAATTTTCATATAACATCTTGGGGATATAACTTCTTTATGGTAATCATTAACTAGTCTTGTAGCTAGTAACACATTCTCCATAAGTAGACGTTCTTTAACAAACTCTGATTGATTTTGAGCAATGAACTTTGGTAACATCATCTTGAGCCTATTGGCGTTCATTTTTTAGATCATTTTGTATATGACGTTGCATCATGATATTGGTTTATAGTCTTTCATCTCTCTTGCTTCATCTTTTTTAGGGATGAGAGCTAGAATAGTAGAATTTAGACCCTTGGGAAGGAATCCTTTGATGAAAAATGATTTAATCGCCACCGTGAAATAATTTTCAATAACAGGCCAAGCTGCCTTAAAAATTCACTTGTGAATCCATATGGCCGTGAAGAATTATCGTTCGGCATCGAGAAAATGCATGAATTCCTTCAACTTCTCCACTGAAACTCCTTGATAATCATACGGTTTATGCGTTAAAAATCCTTTAAAAATCTCTCAGCTTCCGCCTTAATATGGTCTCCATTCGTTAGTATGTCCCCATTCACATCCCTTACCTCTCTTATGGAATTCTTCATCTTACTCACTTGAGGTACATTATGAAACGTTCTATTATTCTGGTCCCCGACATCTAACCAGTGTATTTTCGCCTATTGTTTCAAAAATCCTTCTTCTAATATTGACAGATTTTGCCATCTTGAGAAGACATAGATTTCTTCTTCCATTCGTTGCTGTGTATAGGATTTTGCAGCATGACCTCTTGCTTCGTACATAGGTCAGCATAAGCTTCTTTCTTTATGCGAGTGAGATCTCTAACAGTTTCTTTATCCAATTCTCTCAACAGAGGTTTTAGAGCCTTCAATTTTTTCGAAAATCGGTGGACTCGAAGTCGAAATAAACAGAGGTGTCATGCTGTCCCAAAACTGTTTCACTACCGTCATAAATTGAGGCAACTTCACAGTAATATTCATGAACTTGAAAGGCCGTCTTCCTCTTTCACTCTTGTTCTCCAACTCAATTCACCCTCTTAAATGGTATGAGCAGCCACCAACCTAAAATACAGAGTATGAGCTTGCTTTATTTTACTTTGGTTTTGTGAGAGAGCTTTGAAAGGGAGACAAGTCTGAAACTCTGTTCGTCCGAGAGAAGATTTCGAACCCTCTTGTTACTCTTTCTATTTTATTTGATGATTTATTCAAACATGTTTATTGCTTCAATTTCCATGTCTGAGTAGATCTCTTGTTAGGTTTAGGGTTCTCATAAGGGGTTTCTCTGAATGCTAGGTTGATTAGTTCTTAGGATTCACTATCTGAATTAGTTCTTCGCCATAGGTTGTTTTCAAAGCTAATTCTAGATTGATCACCTAGAACTTAGATCTTAGGATAATTGATTAGGCACGAGAGTGCGATTAATTACCTGACAGAATAACTATTTGCAAAGAGATTTGGTTTAGTTGTTTTGTGAATAAATCAAACTTGAACTAAAAGCTAGTTTAGACTTTAGGATTCGCAAAGAGATTTGGAATTCTAGGATTTAGACTTAGATAGTTTTCGCAACGAGAGTTGGTTAATTATACCTTAGTGATTTGAGTTCAAGAGCTGCGCTAAATCTGAATCATGTTAGTTAGTTTATCTGCATTCATTAATTTCCTAAGAAATACAATGAACCTATCTTTCTCCAATCGAATTTACAACCGTTTTAATTTACATTTCTGCTTTCAATACCATTGATCACTTAGCTTAATTCTCATCTATATAATCTATTGTGTGTTTCCGTGAGTCCTTGTGTTCGACCCCTACTTTACTACAACTACTGCTTTAGTACTTATAGGGTATTAATTTGAGCATATCAAATTTGGCGCCGTTGTCGGGAAATCAATTCACCATTAGATTTTAGTCTGAGAATCTCGACTAAGTTCGTCGGTATCGATCTATACTATCTAGTGTCGGTCGATACTCGTCGATTTCTTTTTCTTGATATCGATCGACACCACCTAGTGTCGGTCGATACTCCTCGTGTTACCGTGTACTTACGTTTTTGACTTTTGTTTTCAAATGTATGCCTATTCGTGAAACCAGAAGGAGCAAGAACACTCAGCTAGTTGAACTGTCATTGGAGCA